>OY754958.1:8750000-10000000 GCA_963576555.1 Ferdinandea cuprea
CTCAGTTAACTCCTTGTTAAGAAGACTTAATAGGCATTTTAAAATAGCACCGAGGCACCGCTCTTAGCTAGTAGTTAATTTTTGCAGTCTAGATAAAGTACAACGCAGCACTAGGGCTAATTGCTTGTTGTCTTCAGATCGCAACCAAAATACAACACCAAACCTTTGAATCTTTGGGGATCAACCAAACAAACAGCTGGAGCCCGAGTGAGTTTCTTGTGAAGATGAAAGGATTGTATGTACTATATGAAAGGATTTAAACTCCGAATTCTTGTGCTCTTACATGGATCCCATTGACAGAGCATTATGTTCGCCTTCCAGAGCATGGAGGAAATCGATATGCATACATACATGAGGTCAAATATGACATAGGCCGTCAATTAAGGAATTAAATATAAACAGCTCTTCCTAATCATAGCCGTGTTTTCCTAGTAGAGGTAATGGCAAACGCCGAAGCGGCCTATACTGCGTCAAAGTTAGCAATACATACAACGCATCCGTTTTGCTATTAACGGGCAACCATAAAAGCAGTTTTATGTACTCAAATAAAAGACAAGCCAGCCTTCGATCCCATGCACGCCGCTTCCAATTTTTCAGCTTTGGAGTGCTCTGGCATCCGCGATGGCAGAGATTCGGCATTTATTTTCGTCTCGAACCTGTATTCGAAGATCCTCTTGGCTGGAACTCTAGTATCCCTTTCTTCGATGTAGCCGAGTTTGTGAAGTCGACGTGTTTCCGCTTTTTGGACTACTTCCACGTCTTCTTACAGCTCACAGAGTTCGCGGTTACATATTCTCTCCTATTCGCCCGCTCCTCGCACGCAGGATCAAATATCTAGGAAGAATTTTTCTCTCAAGGATCCCAATATTAAATCTCATTTCCTGCTTTTCGTCCAGCTGTCAGCGTCGTATAGCAGAACTGTCAGAATAAGGGTTCCATAAAGCATGCACTTTGTCCTTCGAATCACGAGTTTTGAACACATTTGCTTCGCCTAACCGAAGTAACAGCGGTTTCGTAGGGATATTTCGCCGCATCTCCACTAAGATGTCATTCGTAGAATTGACGTTGATACCGAGGTAGATGAACTTCTTAACTACATCGAAGTTGTTGCTACCAATAGCGACATTTTGTCCTAGTCGGTGGACAGATGATTGTTTATTTGTTGATAGCATGTCTTAAATTAAAGCTCTTTGCTCATAGGAAAAAAAGTATCTCTGCTGGATTCCTAGGCACAGATACAAGCAATGGCTGACATGTTAGTAAGAATAGAATCCGCACTTCCTCGGGCACTTCAGTTGACCAAACTGGCACTCTTTAACTTCAAAGAACAATTGGAACCAGATTAAAGGCCAATAGCTATCTGCCTACCATATTATGTGGGTACATTAACTAACCCATTACTTTCTAGAGGAATTTACAATAAAATTAAATCTAAACGATCACGGCATTTGTAAGGGTAACGAAGACAGCACGTCAGCACGCACGACAGCACGCACGAGAGCACGTTTCACTATCTCTGTCACTGTGGAATTTTATTGCACTTAAGGAATAGAGTTACTTCTTTCAAGACATTAAAAAACCATCACATCGCCGAGGCTCAACAGCACTGAGTTACCAGTAGTAGAAATCCACTTAAGGGTATCAAAATTGGGGCAATAAGGTTATAAGTGCGGCGCATTTACTGAATATACTGCCTGCTATCTAAAATACCTAAATTAAAAAGTTTACTTTAAAAATGAATCCACTCTTCATTACAGTAATTTGCGATTCTTTGAATATTATATGATTTCCTTTTCCGGGACAAAACGTCAACGACCCGAGTTATGTCAGTTTGCAAGCTCTGCACCATATTATGCGCGTAAAGAGCATGTACCTCTAGAGTCCTTTATTTATTGTACGATAAAAAGTAAATGAACCCACTAAGGACCAACATATCCCGTCATACTTCAACTGAAGCGAAGGTACTTCATATAGAAGGTGAAATAAAAATTAATTACAAAAATTAAATAACAACTTGTTACTGGCACTACGTGAAAGATGAAAGGAATTTTATTTCCACATCCCGATCCCACTTGAAACTCGTGTATTTATATCATGGGGGTGGAAAAAGGAAATGGGAAAAGGACATAAGCTCTATTCCAAGATTACATTCCATGCTAGATCCAGCAATTAGTGTTAATTGCGCTGAACAAAATGAATACGATGACACATTTCCCACACAAAAATATTTATTTAATTTTTTTATCAACAGATAACGCTCATTTCTTCCACATTTTAACGCAAAAGATTAGAAAAGGAAAAATACCACCCCTCCCCTTTTCAGTCGCAATCATCTTAGTGTGTATTTATATCCTCGACTTTGCACATCCTTTCTGAAAGGATATTTTCAATTTACGATTTAAGTGAAAGGGAATAAAATTTCTCTTTCAAATGACGCCGTAAAAATTCGCACCAAGGAATTATTTTTGTTGAGATGGAAAATGGAAAATGGTAAATGGAAAACCACCATCATCGCGCGCCTTCCGCCTATTTGGATACGAAAATTAACAATAGTCCTGACACGTGACCTTCCTTTATACAGTTTTCCCTTATGAATCTTAAAAAAATAGAAAAATATTTTTTTTTTCAAAGTGTTTTTGTTGGTGCGGTTTGGGGGTTCGCAAAGGAAAGCCCACTGACATGTTGTCTGATTGATGGGCAGTGTCCTGTTGTGAGGCACGTTTTTCAGGTTTTTTTTTGTTGTTGGTGGAAATCTTTTCCATTACAAAGCTGCTGAGGATGATGTACAAATAAAACTATGGACCAGACAAATGGACGCCGCCGCTGCTATTGGATAATCATTGGGAGTATTGTGAAATATCCTTTTATGTGACTTTATTTGTTACGGTGCGGGACAGTGACAATGATTTCAATCAATCTAATTTGAAAGTGAGTGTTTCATGACGCAGAAGAGAGATTTTAGAAGTTTCGTATCATTAATTAAATTAAGATTTTCTGTGGAACACATTTTGCAGTGGTCCCGACGCGTCACTGATTGATTAAGCAGTACATGCAGTCTATGGGCCAGACAACTTTTCAAAATATTTTCATAAAGCTGAAGGTTTTGTCTATATAAAATTGGTGTGCGCTTTCATATCAGCAGAGACTACATTTGTGTGTTCAGAAGATCTATAATGCCGAATAAGTTTTCTTAATACATGATCCTACTAAAGGGTCATTTTTTAAGAGTTAAGTTTTTCAGGTTGGCAGCACTGGTTAGTAATGCGTCGAAACGTCATCTGTCAAAGTGAAAAGTTTTCAGTATGCTCTGCCATTTAATCATGAAAGCACTTATAAACGAGCAAGGATTGCAAATTTTTGAAATTTATTATCAAAATTCGTGCAAATGTGAAAATCCGCTATTTTATCGAAAAATTGTGTTCAGCGATGAGGCTCATTTCTGGCAAAACTGTCGCATCTGGAGTGATGAACAGCCACATGCCATACAAGAATTACCGATGCATCCCGAAAAAATGACAGTTTGTCGTGGTTTATGGGCTGGTGGCATCATCGGTCCATTTTTCTTTAAAGACGAAGAAACGTTACCGTCAACGGCGAACGATATCAAGCCATGATACCAGACTTTTTTTTGCTCCAGTTGGCTGCGTTGAACTTGGTTGACATGTGGCGTCATCCATCAAGATGGTGCCACATGCCACACAGCTCGTGAAACAAGCAGATTATCTATCATGAGATTTATCGCCTCTTGATTATTTCCTGTGGGGTTATGTAAAGTCATTAGTCTATGTGGACAAGCCGAACACGAATGAAGCCTTGCAGGATAACATATCGAAATGCTCGGAAAAGTGACGGGAAAGAATGGACCATTTAAAAATGAGTCGCGGACAACATTTACATGAAGTTGTCTTTAAAACGTAAATGGCAAAGGCCTATTTATTGATTACAATAAAAATTTTGAATATTTGATGCAAATTTGAGTGTTTTATTCGATTTTTAAAAAAACTACGCTTACAAAATCACCCGTTACATTAGCGAAAAGACATTCTCTTCTTGGATGGTTTTATGGCTGCCGTAGGGCTTGGCATTTGAACAAACAAATTATAGTCCAAGCGCTAAGCCCATCAAAAGCAAACAAATTTACTTAATAATTTGATTGTGAGCTGCGAGTTCGGATCAGTGGTAGTAAAAATATACAGCTGGTTTTGTTTTTGCTATTGTTCACCTAAGAAAATTTTGATATTAAACTCTTTTTTAAAATTATAACAAAAAAAATAGATTATAAAAAAAAAAAGTAATTTTGTTTCCGCCCGGGATCGAACCGGGGGCCTTCCGCGTGTTAGGCGGATGTGATAACCACTACACCACGGAAACACATAACGCAAGTGTGTCCAATGTAGCATAAGCCCATAATATAATTTTTGAATTGTTTTTGGTCTTCATTTAGCTAATTGATGTTTGGCACAACAGGCTTTATTTACATACATTACCATTTATATCTAAAGGGTGGGCCAAATACAAGTTTCTTTTTAAAAATGCTATAAAATGAATAAAATTATTTTTTTTCCATGTATTATGGCTTCAATTTCAGTTAATTATTTAGCAAAAACATCAGCTGAGGAAGGGGAAAGAAACCCCCCTCTCACTAAGAGAGTTTGCTTAACTTTATGAGCTTAATACAAACAATACTTAAAACTAGCGCATCAATTGTCTTAAGGTTAATATTTAAATTCTTTGAAAACTACTTAAGTCCAATTCGATTTGGAGGTATGTAGAGAGGTTTTGAGGTTCTCTTTGCTTAAGTGGAAGTCGAAAAGGTTTAGCATATTATTAGTTAAAGATAGCATACAGGTAACATGATCGATCGAAGGTTGGTGGGGTTATTGTTGAGAGAATTTTTTTGGAGAAGCGAAGGACAATCAATATTCCCGGATATCAGCAACTCGGCGAAGTTGTTCAAGAGATTACAAGTCAAGGCCCCTAAGACATGATGGGTCATGATAGGGAGTGAGGTTATACCAATCAGCCCAGGGTGGCCCGCGGAGAGCAAATAGGAGGAATCTACTTTGGACTGCTTCGATTGGACGGGAATAAATGAGCTGATAGGGCAACCATATTCGAGAATGGGCCTAACGAATGCGATATAGAGTGATTTGATGACATAGGGATCAGAAAATTGTTGAGACCAATGTTTAACAAGAGCAGAGCTGGCTTTTTTGATGGAGTTCAAGTTCAATTGTTTATCACAGAAAACTCCGAGATCACGCAGTGAATCTACTTTGGAAAGAGGTTCGTTGTTGATGTAATAGGTTCTAGGAGGGAGCGCGAAAAGTTTGACACTTATTATTACTTATTGAAAATCCTTTTGAAGTAGGTTTGAGTCGGAGGAGGAGGATATCTTCCTATTATATATATATTTATCATCATTGTAGACTGTTATAAAAGAATCCTTAATGATGCAGCCGACGTCATTTATTATGAGAATAAAAATCAGTGGGCCAAGGTGACTACCCTGTGGGACGAAATAGGTAGCAAGGAATGGATCCGATTCAGAGGATATAAATCTGACTTTATATTGGCGATTAGTTAAGTAGGGTTGAACCTAAGCAATGAATGAGTTTGTTGAAAATGATAAGGGGGTAAGAGATTTTGTCGAGGGCTTTGCTAAGGTCAGTTGCAATTATATAAACTTCATAACCAGCTTCGAGGGTGCAAAGAGTTCCCGAGACAAAGATTAGTAGCTGTTGATCTACCCTTAAGTAAATAATGTTGGGAAGGTCAGATAATCAAAACGTTGACCGAAACGTTGTTCCCAGCCTCATTTTCTAAGAAAAATGGTCCAATGATACCACCACTCCACAATCCGCACCAAACTGCCACTCTCTGTGGGTTCTCTGTGGATGGCCTTCTTTTTGGCAGAATTTACAAAACAACAAGGGTTAAACCAATAAATTGAAAATAAAGAAACAAATAGTGTAAGGAAATCTTTGTCCGCAGTTAGCTACGACTCTAATTTCAAGTGTATGGTTAAAAGTTAATGATTCTACTCGATTCTCCTGTATTCATTTGAGATTCTACATTTTTCTCATTGCGATATCTCCAGTTCTTACAAAATTATAGCCGCCGAGTGAATACCTAAAAACGCCACCAATCGAAGCCATCAATCTAAAACTTAAAATGTGTTCCGTAAAAAATGGATTTATACTGTTTTTGCTTGTGGCTACAGATTTAGGTTCTTAGTAGTTAGGTAAAGTAAAAATTATAAATCGGCGAAGCAGACCGGTCTCTTTCTCGCCACACTAATGTCATATGAAGATTAGTCGGTACTGTGGCTTTCTAGTGGTATTTTTCACAATCTCGTGATTACTCAATATTTTCTAGCCATCCTGATGTTCTCAGAAAGCTGTAAAAGTAAGAAAGTGAGACCTCAGATAGTTCTTTCATGACTTTGAGGAAGAAGATTCCAAGTTTTCTTTTCCTTAAGGGACAGAAAACTGGGTAGTGACAAACCTCGCTGTAGCCTCTACAAATGCGGTCATTCTTGAGATTTAATTTCATTTCACTTTTTCTAAATTCGGTTTTCGAGTCTCAATATAAAACCCTGATATAACCTTACATTGGAAGGAAAATATGTTATGCACTACTTATAGTAATAAATGCTCCTAAAAAGGATTTAAATTCCATCGTGCCGTCGAAAGGAACTACAACTGGAATTCTATTAGTCACCACAGCGGGCTTAACACTACGAGATTGAAGTTTGACCATGGGACAAATCCCCTTCCACTATTGGAAAGTTCCAAGACCACACAACTTCTTTAACCATTGTGGGGCAAGTGCTGGGCTGCACAAATATTTTGGGGCAAGAGCCGGGGCAGCGATTTTAGTTAGTACTGGGGCGGATTTGAACCTCGGACCCTCGCATAGTAGTACAAAGCACTTAACACTGAGATACTGCACCCACAAGGTCTACTTGTTATTATTCTAAGGACATCTTCTTCCAAGATGAAAAACAAGTCCGTGAGTTTTTTCATCTATCCTATTCCTCTTGGCTTATGCCGAGTTTACTACTGTCGTCACCTACTTTTTACTATCATCGCTGTACTGTCAACATGGTCGCGAGCGAGACCAAATAACAAAACGCCCTAAAAAAAAGAACAAAAAAATTGAATTTCTCTTCGAGTAATTAATGAAATTGTTAGGCGGATTAAAAACAGAACCATCTCCTTTGCTTATTGAAATGCACGATTCCAAGTACGTGTCGACGTGAGAATATTGGTCTGGCAAATTAAACCCTTGTATCCTTTAATGAAAAACATAAATTAACTCCTCCAACAGCTGCGGAGGAATGCATTTCTGTACATAATTGTGCACCACAATGTGTACAAGAGTGGTGTGTGCCTATCTTTCTATGAGTTTGAGTACCACTATGACCGCAAGGACTCCGCAAGACAACAACTGCCATAGCGGACGCTTGACACTGTACACAACTGCTTGTCACGGACACGGATACGAATACTCCGCTACACTCCACTCGAATCCACGTCCACCAATCGAAAAGGAAGGATTGGATACGCGATCTAATGGTTTGGACCATTAAATTTAATGACCGGTCATAACTTGTCTAGCGGCTTAAAGAGCGCTGCGCACATTGTGAGCATGGTCATAAAGGCGAACGATAGCCAGCAAATTGGTAGTCAACTCTAACAACAACCACAAGCATGCTCCTTGTTGTTGGCAACAACAGCAGCATTCGATTCACCAACAAACAGATTAATCGATGATTCCGATGAAGTGGAAGATGACGCGACGACGACTACAACTATGGCCAAGGACGACGATGGACGCGTGCAATCAAGCTTCGAATTTAATACGAATACGGATGAGGTATCTTCTTCCACTATAAACATTTAAGGAACGTTCGTGAGGAGCCGATAGCCCGCCTCTATCCACCTCGGCCGCCCATCAATCCAGGGGGTTTGAATAAAGTTGGTTCGGTGTAAAATTTTGATTGGTATCGGCGAGGACAATCCGTTTATCTTCGTGCTGCAACATAAACACAAATGGATGGCAAGAAGGAGGCGCTGGTAATTTAAAAGGGATAAACAAAGTGCGAAATTAGAAGCGGACTATAGTTTAGCTTTGGGTGTATTCGATACGAGGATGTGGACGCTTCGACAACGATGATGGATGAAATATTGGCGCCATGGACGGAGGTTTTAGTTTCACTAAAAAGGTGTGTCTGAGTATGGGGTTAGGGTTTTGATGGTTCATTCCGATAGTAATCGACGTAATTTTAAAGGATTGAAGTTATGACCAATTTGTGGAACTCACAACAACGACGCTGTATTGTCTTTTGAGGTTTGTTGACCCTGAAAGTGGTATTGAATTTTCTTTTCATGATCACTTAAGGTTTGTTTTACTACCTTAGACTTTTACGAATTCCTATTGATAGTCGAAGTGAAATGGCAAAGACATAAAAGACGCAGGTCATGGTGGACACCAAGTTCGAAATTCATAAATAAGAGAGTTATATAGAGAATGGTCATTGCTTTTGATTGAGGAAAGTGGTAAGTGAATTTTTACGAGAAGTAGAAAGAGCGATAACTAATTTAATACCAGTGAAATACTCCATTTTGATTGGCAATCAAGTCTGGGAATATTTCTTTAGCGATGAGTAATATTCTGTTTATGAACAGTCGCCATCATGCTTTGTAAAAGAGATAAGCGTGGGTTTGACGTCGAGCGGAAGTTGTGATCGCAACCAGCTCACCCACCGAAACCGGTTCAATGTAGATCAATTGGGCCTCATGTGGGCCTTTTTTTTTCTTGGTTGCGCCAATGGATATGGTAATCTTCTAAAGATGCAGTAGCCCGTGCCACCAACATGCACGATTCGCAACAGCCGAATACTGCGCCTATGTACTATCCACACCACACCAGTACGACCCTCAACCACTCTCCCGTTGGGACTGCCGTTAGATATTACTTCGCGGGCCTGGAGAGCAACTATACTATAGTCTCCGAAGCCGCCTCTTGAGCTATTCTTAGGGCTTCTGCTCTTCGCAGGTTGTTCTGCACAGGCACTATAAATGTTCAATCGTCTTCAATTTGGGTCATGCGACTTATGATGTTTTCTGGATTTAGAAGGTTTGCTCCGCATCCTCTTCCCTATTTGGACATTCTGGTAATAGGGCTGAACTATCGTGTCCAAATCTAATTAAGTAATTACCACCGAAGGTATTTCCGGTGGTAATTACAGTTGCCCAACGCTCCCTTTGTCCACGATTCTATGTTGGGAATGTAGACTCACACCTGACTTTTGTAGAGCGGTCCCACCTAGTTTGCCACAGCATTGCGGATGCTGCTCTTTCCTCTTCCATTATTCTCTTTGATTTTTGCTTCTTCAAGGTTTGCCTAGGGTACACTCTTTGCATCTCATCCGTGAGGATGTCAATTGAGATCATCGCAGATAAAACGCAGTCTACATCATCGGAGATTGGTCCAAAACCACTAATCACTCTGATTGCGCAGAGCCTGTGAGCTGATGATAACTTTCTCCTACACTCATTTATCACCAGTGCACCCGCCCACATAGGAGCAGCGTACAAAAGTACTGAGCTGACCCTTCTGTACAGCAAGATCTTTCGGGCGTATCCAGGCCTTCTTACTAGAGTACTAGACGTGGACTTTCAAACGCCGGAATAGAGGTCCAAGGACCGATCCTTGCGGGACTTTCGTGGAAACGCTGTATGCTGTATGGTACCTGTTCCTGAAGTAGTCCGTGAATATGTCTTGACTTTTGTCCCCCATCTCCATATTTCCTCCTGTATTTGCAGTATCTACTACCTCAGTACGGTGGTCTGAAAGCCTTTCCTTTTTCCTTCGCCATCGAAAGCAGTCTGTCATAAATGAAAGGGTCTAGAATCATTCCTATAGTATCAAGCAGGCATAATGGACGAAACGATGATGGTTCTCTGGGTGACTTATTTCCCTTTGGAAGCAGCACTAAGTACTATAGTTTCCATGGTGTAGAAAATACTCCCTCCTTTATCTTATCGTAACTATCTTTGTAACTTTAAGAAGGAAGGTTGTGACTTTTTGCCTGAATTCAGAAAACACAATACACTCACGATCTGTTAGTCAAATTGCCACTTTGCGCATTAATAAAGACGGAAAAATGATTTGGCAGGTGTTTGAGATTTTTTGTTCAGCATCTGAGTCAAATTGGCTAATCAGTGCTCATCAGTCAGCCGACGATGAACATTTCGTATGCTTTGTAGCAGGCTATCCTATATTTTCACTCGATTTTTTAAACTTGCCGAATTGCCTTACAAAAATAGGCTTCCAAGAGACTTATATATCGGTCCAAAGCGTCTCCGAGTGAATTGCAATTTTCAATAGTTCACGAATAATAGCTCTGGAATCGCGAGTACCTCCCTAATTTCTTAAGCTAAATCTATCTAACTATCTACTTCAGGTATTACCTAACCAAAAATGTATTTCTCCACTAAATCAACAAGTGGGTTTCTCACTTTCACCAAGAAAGCGTGTAAGGGTTATTTTTAGTTAACCTTCCAAAAGAAATCGCTTAGAAATGGAAATTAAACCACCTAAGCAAAACGGTTCACAACATCCTTTCAAGAATAAGTGAAATGACAGCTTGGCGGACAACCGCGTAAATATTTAATAGAACGTGCTACTGGTGTCCCGTCTGTCCCATCCCAACTATATAAAATAAAGTGCCACTGGGCATTGTTCCAGCTCAACAGTCAACACCACAACGAACAGAACGGAAAATAATCATCATCAGCACCTCGACACTGGTGGTGTAGCGCAATGCAACAGGGCGTCACGTTTCATCTTTGTGGCGCTATAATTAAAGTCAATGGGATGTGCGGCACTCGATGAAATTCGTTTTGGTATTCCTAATGGTAATCACTGTCATTCCACGTTGACCATTGAATGCCAATCTAGGAGATCAACTTTAGGACCAAGAGAGAAGTGGTTGGTAGTCCGATGAAACTGCATATTCAACAGGTGGATTGGGATTGATATCCCAACGACCAACAACAGTAGTAGATGATTAATCCAATTGACTACATCCAATTAGTGACTACAGTGCAAAAGAACAGGCTTCATTCATTATGCCGGTTTCGGTGCATCTGTGTGAACTGAAACATCATCAGCAGAACACTAATTGACTGTGCCACGTCTTCTTTATGTGGCAGGTAGTAGGAGAAGTTGAGCTGTAGACAGATCTGGGCTAACAAAATAAAGAAGCAAGCTGGTCGGCTTCGAGATTATGAACCTGTTAGCGTCAGTTTATCAGGCACGTTTTCGTGGGTATTTTATGTGTCTTTGACTATTTGCCGATGAAGTAAAATGCAAAATTATTCTTATTGCTTTTTAAATCGAATAGTGTCAGTCCACTCGCTTGGCTCTATACGAAAGTTAAGGTTTGAGAGCTGTAGACATTTTATAGCCTCTCCATGGCACAAACCACTTTCCTATAAAAAAATCATTTAGCAAATAACCACACACAGATGGATTCTATTACGGGGATGTTGCATACTCTTGGGATATTAACAGATTATGAAAGTGCACTGACAAATCACGCTGGTGGTTTTCCGCAAGCAGAGGATTAGAAGAAAAGTGAGGGACATACTGACCTTAATGTTTGCCCTGTTTTTTTCGGTTTTTTCCGGTATATGGGAGGCATTAAGAAATTCATTTTTTCTCCTCTTATGCCTCTGAACACCTCTATGCAGTTGGGGTTACGAACAGCGGTATTTTGGCCCGGAGACTCCGGGAATTTGCTCTAATCTCTGGGTTGCGGGCCTAGCCGAAATTTCTGCGGGCCGCAAGGTTTTAAATGTTAATAATTTCAATTGACAGGTCCATTCCGCGAAATTATGCGCTTATCGAATGTTTCCTTCAATAAATCGATTGTGACGTGCGCTGTGTGGCATGTAGCTCCGTCTTGTTGGAACCACATCTCTTCCACATTCATGCCATCCAATTTAGGGAACAAAATAGTTAGTTATCATGGCTCTATACCAGTCTCCATTAACGGGAACTGACTCTCCAACATCATTTAGGAAGAAGTATGGCCCAATGACTCCACCTGCCCATAGAGCACACCAAACAGTCAGTTTTTGTGGATGTAATGGCGTTTCAAGGGTCTCATGTGGATTCTCTTCACTCCAAATGCGGCAATTTTGCTTGTTGACGTAGTCATTAAACCCAAAATTAGCTTGCGGTAAACTTCGCGAACTGAGCCATTATTTTCGAAATAAATTTGCACAATTTGCAAGCGTTGTTCATTTGTCTACCTGTTCATGATGAAATGGCTAACCAAACTGAACATAAATGACATTAGAGTTGCCAGATTTGAATACAAAATGTCAGTTTTATCTCTATTCGAAAAACCAACCTCTAAAAAGACACCCTTTATTTTATTCCAGTATATCATTAACGAAACGTTCATTTATACTGAGGAATACCTTCGCTTGTTGCCATCAGAACGACAATGCCTCGCATACGATTGAATCAAATGAGTCAATTCTTGCATTTTGACTGCAATATCAAAATGCTTGAGCATGACAAATCGCATAGAGTGTGACCACTGGTGACTCATTTCAATTAACGCTTTGGTTCTGTTGCTATGCTTCAATGTTTTTGTTGGCTGAACTATATTATGAAATACAAAAATTGATATTAAACAAAGGTCTTGTATACGATTTGATTACGGGGCAGGTTCTAAGAGAGTTGGCTAGGAAAGCACTCACCATGCTCAGCTATCGTATCAATGCTTCGTTTAGGCTATTGTACTTTTGGAACGTTTATTTCAAGTTGTTTTGGACGGTTTCAATTCTGCAACTTACCAAATAAATATTGGTGTTCCCCAAGGCTCTGTTTTGTCTCCGACTCCCTTTCTCATTTTTATAAATGATCTACTCTCTGTTACTTCTAATCCTATTCATTTCTTCACCGATGACATTACCCTCAGTTTTACATATTCATTTCCTGGGCAACGACCCTCATCTTCGGGCGTTTAACTGGAACGGCTAATTAAATTCCGATCTTGACAGCATACTTAAGTGGGGTAAAACTAACAGAGTTGAATTTAATGCTTTCCAAACACAATGCTGTGTTCTGTCACTAAAGCGAAACACTCTGTCATTATCAATGGATGGCACTTGCATCGCTGAAACCGAAGGGCTTTCCATCCTCGGTATTTGCGTTAATGACAACCTTCGTTGGAATGACCACATATTCGATGTCGCCAAGAACTCTGCGAAATGTCTAGGCTTCCTTAAGCGTTTCAAGAAATATTTCACCCTTACTGATCTGGCTAGAATTTATAAGGCGTTTCGCCCAAAGCATAAGTATTTATAATGCTCATATCTGGTCCGGTGCACCAATTACATATTTCAAAACCTGCGATTAAATTTTTAATATATACTCGAGATGTTCCACTGTAGATACATTTGCGATGATACCCCTATATTGGCCGTGAGTAAAACGGCAACGAATAAGCTTCATTCAATATTCCGAATTCAGGGAATTCCACAAGAAAGCGTCCTGAGTCCAATTCTATTTTTAATCTTTACTCGAGATATTCCGCTGGAAGAAAGCACAATTGTAGATACGTCAACAGCGAATAAATTTTCGTTATTCAATATACTCAAATGTATTGGCTGCTTGGTCGATTTTTCAAACTCAACATTCAAAACAAGCTGCTTTTCTGCAAGCAAGTTCTGAAAGTGGTTTGGACCTTGGGGTTCTACCAAAGCAAATAACTTCAATATCTTACCAAACTTTTTAAAATGAAGGGAGGTGTTTTAAGTGAGAAATAAGATATTCTCATAATGTCTAATCGAAAATTTTGCAGATACCCTCAAGCGGAAAAAAAATAATAAATAATTAATAATTTCATTTCAAAAATTTCAAAAATTTCAAAACTCAATTTTATTATCAAACATTGTTTTCTTTTCTCTTAAATTTAAACTAAATATAAGAAAGAATAAGGAGTGAAATTTTTTCTTATAAAACTTCTTATAATATTCAATGCTTCGTTTTACTCTCATTAAATTGTTTGGGAAAAAACTTACAATAACAAATCACTTAAACTTATGAATAAATTTAACACAAGTTCTTTATATACATATACAAACATTTTGAAATTGTTACACGTGTTTCTTTAACAATTTTCAGTTATATTTATTTAGTGTACTTTTCTTATATAAAAGTAGAAAATCGATATAGATTTTGTATTGATTTTTTTTTTCTTATAACTTATATTCTACGAAGAATGAAATAAAAAAAAATAAAAATAAGAAAAACATATTTAAAAACTGATTTTTGTTGCAGTTTTTTGTTTTTTTTCTTTAACAAACGAAAATAAAAATGATTTATGCATACTAATTGTTATAGACACGTGTTGTTATTAGTTATCAAATTGTCTAACTTATAAACTAAAAATTTTACAAAATAATCTTGTGACAAATATTTCACTTAAGGATTACATCTGCATACACAGCATGATGGGAACAAAAACCAATCCATGAAAATTCCTTTACAATCATTGTCTGGATCATAGGCTAATAAACGATGCCATTTGTATTTCTGTTCGCAACCGCAGTCTTTTTCACATCTAGGAGTTTGTGCTTTGCTGAAATGAAATGAATTAAATAATAATAAAATGAATACCTAACTTCAGATTGTAGTGAAAATTTATAATCGGGATGAACCGGAAGATCTGTGCCCATAAATTATGCTAAAGATAGAAATCTTTCGGAACTCAGGCCAACTCCAAAGAGAAGATACTTCAGTTAGTAGTTGACATCAAGGAACAGAGAGATGTGGAGTTACTAGGGAATACGTCGCGGGCAGTGATCTTGTCCTTCTGCCATGGAGGCATAATGCCATAAGTATATACTGTTTTGCGTGTTTTTTTTTAGAGGTGTAGAACTTCGAATTGAAATAAAACACAAGAAAATCGTTTTGATGTCATTTCATTATTCATGAAATGAAATGGCAAACCAAACTGAACATAAATGACATAAGAGTTGCCAGATTTGACTACAAAATGTCAGTTTTATCTCTATTCGAAAAACAAACCAATAAAAAAACACCCTTTACAAGCTGTTCATCACCAATAGAGCCCTGCGAAGTAGTCCTCTAATTTGGAAGATACCTGAGGCGGTATTTATTTTCAAACATTGGAAAGGTACCGAAAAGTACCGAAGATTTTCCCCA
Organism: Ferdinandea cuprea; assembly: GCA_963576555.1. Taxonomy (NCBI): domain Eukaryota; kingdom Metazoa; phylum Arthropoda; class Insecta; order Diptera; family Syrphidae; genus Ferdinandea; species Ferdinandea cuprea. The sequence goes on from OY754958.1 coordinate 8,765,259, forward strand.
AAGGCTTCTAAGGTGTCAGCCCGTAGAACGGTTTATGCAGCTGTCATCGTATTTTCCAATGTCCACGGTTGCCATACGTACTTCTTTTTCACAAATAACTGCTCAACAATACTAGAGAAAATGTGTGAACAAATACAAGTTTCTTTTTAATGCAATAACATGAACAAATCGCAGCTCCGAAGCAGCCAATTGACACAAGTTAAAGAATATGGGCTGGCACTGGGCTCTACGTTTCTACGTTTTTCTCTCTCTCAAATCTGAAGAAAAAGATCGAAAAAAAATTGGTGAAACCAGACGTCTGTCAAATGTGAGTGACGAAGTGAGTTCAGTTCACAGATCGTATGTTATTACTGTGCCAAATTTCAAGGTTCTACGATGTGATGATTTGTAGTGTTCGATAGTTTTTATGTTCTGTCCGCGTTGTTTTTGCTATTTTTGGGATTCTGTTACTCAGAAACTACTCAAGTTGTCATGCCTACCCCAAAGGAATGTTCACTGATACAGCCTTGCATGAAGTGGTGCGTACCATAGAGAGGTCCCTCAAATATGAACAAAATACACCCTGGCCACCTTTCTAGATATAGAAGGTGCTTTTATCGTCTCTTTGCTGAGAACAAGGATCATTCAGACAAAACTAGGAAACATCCTCTCAACAAAATCTGTTATCAGAGGCACACCTAAAGGTAGGGTAATTTCGCTTTTGCTATGGATTATAGTTCTTAGCAAAATACAGTCGAAACTAGACAGTGAAGGTAACAAAGTGTTTGCGTATACGGACGACGTGGTTGTAATGGTATCGGGTATGTTTCCTAACGTGATTAGTGAAACTATTGAAAGGGCGCTGGGTAAGATTAGCTCTTGGCCCGCATGGTGTGGTCTTGGCCAAGCAAAACGGAACTAATGCTCTTCACCACCAAAACTGAAATACCAACCTTCCGACATCCCCGACTTAACAACCAGACTCCCCCACTTTAACCCTGAGCTCAACTAAAACTTGGTCAGACTCCCAGCGCTTGGGAAACCATCCTTTGAGGAACCTTTTTGACATCTCAGATATCGGTGTCAATGATATCATAATATTCTTCAATTCCTCAATTCCAGCGGGTGGATCTGACGTCACTCATTTCGAGATATTTTGAGCATTGATTTTTATCACAATAAAATAAATTATGTTTGTATTTCGTTGAACTTGGCCGTTTTTTATTATCAGAACTGATCTATATGGAGCTTGAATTTATATGCATTTCAAATATGTAGACGATCGAACTATTTATCGAGATCACAATTTTTGATATGGAAACATGTTTTACTATTAATGCCCCTAGTGTTAATGGGAAAACATTTTCATTAATTGTAAAATTAATGATAATCCCAAAAGAAAGGAAGCATTTTTATAATTGAATAAATAAATAGCTATACAGCTTCTATTTTTATTGACAATTATGGCTAATTGTTATATTGAAGTAAAAGAAGAAGATTCGCAGTCAAAGTGAGTTCTCGTTATGCGTTTTTCAAAATTGGTTTTTAATGAAACCTCCAAATAAATTTAATATTCAAAATGCTTTTATTTTAGTATGATAACGCTGCAGCAGATATAAAAATGGAAACTCGAAACTCTAAACTCAGGAACTGCATCTAAGGAGTGAAATGTTTAGTATTGTAGAAATACTAGGTAAGGCCGGGCAAAGCTATTAGAATGCTTCCAGTGTTTCATGATCCAGAGTGTTTTTTACGATTCCAAATGATTTATTTTTAACACAAAAAAAGGATTGAATATATTGTTTTTATTTATTTGTAGCAGATAAACTTAAAAAAATAAAAAATAAATATTAGGCGTAAGCGGCTCATACAGGACCTAAAGCCTAGCTTCTCCAACCATTGTGTGTACGAAGTTACATTTTTGACACAAATGGAGGGACGTACAGTTTAATGCCGATTCCAACGTCAATTTATTTTTGAGAAGCTTCTCATGACATTTCTTAGTCTTGGATATTTGTCAGACGTTCGCAAGAGGTGGGTCAGCGAATAAAAACTTTTAGGTGGTACAGGTTAGTATTTGAACCTGCGACCTCTCGCTTAGTGGTTTTAGCAGATAAACTATTCGATAAAATTATGTACCTATACCTCAAAATGTTACTGTTGGTCAGGAAAACTTTAAAATAGCCAGGGAAATTAATTTTGGAAAATAGTGAAGCTGTGCATTTTTTATTCACCATGGTGGAGACTTCCAGTTCTTTTGAGAAAGTTCTGGTAGTTGCATCGACTTCTTTCAAACGTACCTATTGGCAGAGTTCTGCAATAACTAAAGGAAAGCTTTGCTGTGTCAAAATACATACAGGTAGGTAGGTAAAGCTTGGATGTAGTCATGGTTGAATCCAGAGAGTTAATCACAGCTCAATAGATAGATAGAAACGCCGGTACCAACTCCACAGTCCATTTTAAAACCATCTGTGAAGATAGATACTTCGAATTCTTTTTTATATTGTCCGCCTCCCATTCTAGCCTGGATGGGAAGCTTATAGAAAAATAGTTAGTGGCTCTCAGGTCACCACTAGGTAATCCATATAGCCTTAGTCTAACAACACTTAAGGTTAAGTTCTAGCACTACGTATTAAAACTTGAGAAACCTGATAAATCTGCTTCCGGAGAAACTTTTTATTCACGTACAATAAGTGGTCGGGAGTTGTTTTAGTAGGTAAAGTCTATGCCTTGTTGTAAGGGTTGATTCGTTGTGTCTTTCAACAAGCTGTGCTCTGTGTCTTAATGAATCACAAACGAAATCTTCAAACATAAGTAAGCATATTGCATAATGTGTATCCCTGAGCCATTGAACTTGAGGTGACCGCTCCCTCCAATTTCAAACAAATTGGATTTACAAAAACTTTTTATTTAAAGTTCACAAGTTGTATTGTAGTTCCCGTGAATATCCCTACAAAGTGCGACGACGACTATCTACATGTATTTCCACCAATCGACAAATACCTTAAAGGTGACACATTTTTTCTAAATTTGCGTCACACGGCGATAACTAAAGCAAATGTCATCACACAAAATTTATTTATATAAATTGCTAAACTCGAAAAAGAATTTCCATAAAACAAGAAGAAGAAGAAGCAGAATGAAAGAGAAAAAAGAACACATTTGTTCATGTAGTCACAAATTATTTGCATAGCAGCAAAGTTTGGTACTAACGTCACATAACAAAAAAAAATGCCAAAGGTTAATTGGCGTGCTTAAGAATAATTGCAGATCCATTCTTTTACTTACGAGCAAATCTCTTGATGTATCGCCTGTTCAAAATGTTGCGTATTGACGATTGCACGAATTTTACCCGCTGAATTTGAGGCCCAATATGGCGTAACGATTTCTATTTTTGACTCGCAAGCATCCAGTCTAAACAAGTAACCAAAAAAGTATTATTATTTTATATAAAATGAAAAAAGCCGAATTTTTACTGACCTTCCTGTTGAGGATCCCCCCTGACCCGCACTAACATTATCTCGATTGAATGGCAACTTTGGATTTCGATTCGAAGACTGACGTTTGTTGCGTAACTTTCCAAAGTACGTCTCACCCCTATCGGGGTTATGGTCGCTGTCTATGTCTTCCGGCACCGCTGGGAATGCCCCTGGTGGTATGAATAAATCCGGTTCATCAATGAATCGTCTGCGACGTTTCGTCTGCTGTGTCGGACCACCAGTATCCATATTCATCGAAAAGTCGCCATACATCCGTCGCATTAATGCCTTATTGTCATCGATGAATCGTTCAATTTTGTCACTGAAAAATAAAACAAAAACAAAAAAATAAGGATAAAACGTGACTTCATTGGGTCAGCAGATCAGACTGTGCATCATTCATCGAACGAAAGGTGAAGAACCTTTCACATGTATCTACCGAAGACTACTTCTAATTGACTAATATAATACCTAGTTATCGATACCTGGTTATGGACTGTTAATTGTGTAAAAATAAATCGCTGACTGTTCTTGTATATAACTACTTAAAAAACATATGTAGATAAATACTCGTTGCTGAAGGGTTTGCTCATCTGCTCACTTATGAATTAGAATTGCGAAGACGATCGTCGAGAATTTGTGACGTAAATTCTGGCATGTGACTGAATATATTATTATTATTGTCTGAGGTTCAGGCTTCAAGTTGATTGAGAATACTTTATTCCTCAAATGGTTTATTAGCTGGATTAATGAGTGAGTAATCGTAGGGGAATGGGAATGGGAATCGGAATCCGAATCCGAATCACTTTGATGGATTTTGTAGTGAAATCACCGCAGATACAAGTGGATGGAGTTATTAAATTTAAGTATGACGAATGGCCTGTTGATAGTTTCAAATTAATTTCAAAAGTAAACATTGTAATTACCTACATAGTTGCTAAAGGAAATGATCGACGGTGTTGGAATTCCAACTAAGTGCTTATAGTTGAGTTTAGGGGAATACTACTTCGAGACTAAATATCTAAATTTTGCATAGTTTTTCTTAATTTTATCGAAATTAACAGGAATATATTTCATAATTTGTGGTTTGACTTAGAACCTCTTTTGATGCCAAGTTTTGGTGTCAGTTTTAGCAGTACAACTTCTTGAAGGGGCTAATTGTACCCTTTTTCGTTGAGCAAAACAAATATGAATTTTGAATAACTGGATCTATAACTTTTCTGGATTAGGTAGTATGATAACAGTTTTGGTGCATTTTTTCCAATCAGTGTTTTCAAAGGCGGGTTCCTTTATAGATGAACAGTTTTTTACTTATTTGAGTCCATCGCCTTCCACTGTATTTAACCACATGAAACTTTCTGAAAGTGTGATTCTCAGTAAACGTAACAGTTTGACACTCAATTTCAATTCCGGACCTGATCGCATTCCACCTAGCTTTTTAAAAATGTGTGCAGTTCCGTTTCATTCCATACTAAGCCACATATTCCATCTATCCTTGAAGACTGGTATCTTTCCGACCATGTGGAAAAACTCTTTTATAGTTCCAGTATTTATATCTAGTAGGAAAAATAATATTGAGAACTACAGAGCGATCTGTAAACAATCTTCCATTCCTAATTCATTTGGCACACTGATAACTGATAAATTATTACTGATACATGGTTTTGTAAAAAAACAGATCCACCGTTACAAACCTTCTCCTACTTACAAATTTCGTTATTAGGGAGATATATAAGGGTAATCATATCTCCAGCATATCAAAATCAAAAGTTGGATCGTTTTAAGACAAAAAATTATTATTATTTCGGTACAATTTGCCGAAAATGTTGAGGTTTGACGTTGGTGTAAAATAAGTTATAAAGGGTGATTTTTAAGGAGTTAAGTTTTTCAGGTTGTCAGCACTAGTTAGTAATAAGACCATAAGACCATTTTATGGTCGTCATAATCGACCCGGTGAATCAACAATTTGTGCTGTTATTACCAAATTTCGCACTAAATTTACTTCGTTGGACATTAAACCATCGACTAGCATGCGTACAGTGTGTACCAAAGAGAATATTGCAGTCGTAGCGTCCAATGTTAATGAGAATCGTGAAATGTCAATTCGTCGTCATTCTCAGCAATTGGGCATGTGTTACTCAACAACAACGAAAATTTTACGTGTCGTTTTGGGTTTGAAAGCCTATTAAATGCAACTTCTGTAAGAATTGAGGCCGAATGACCTACCACAACGTCTAATTTTTGGTGAATGGGCCTTACGGCAGCTCCATGAACATACGCTGTTTAATCGAAAAATTGTGTTTAGTTATTACTAAAAACTAATAATCAAAACTGTCGCATCTGGAGTGATGAACAGCCACATGCCATCAAAGAATTACCGATGCATTCCGAAAAAATGACAGTTTGGTGTGGTTTATAGGCTGATGGCATCACTGGTGCTACATGCCATACAGCTCGTGAAACAATGGAAATGTTGAAGGATGAATTCGGGGAGCATAAGTAGATAGAAGTACATAAGTACTTAAATGTTTGGTAAACAATGGAGAAAATGTAAAAATAAGTGAGAAATAAGTATTCCTCGAATTTTATACGTCTGAAAATCAGAAAGTCAGTTGATTATCGTGTAAAGATATTATTTTGGTTAGCTATCGATTGCACTATCAATTATAATCGATAGTTTCCACTATCAAAAACAGTCGAACATTAGCCACTGTCGACTGTTTTCGATAGGCATTTAAATATAATTTTTCACGAAGGAAGAATCTAATTAGCCAACTGTCAAAATCGTTACAACTTAAAATGGGGTTATGAAAAAGTTTGTCTCGCAATTCCCTCTGTATGTACATACGTAGGTACGAGGTATGTACGCGTTTTATGATGTATGTAGCAAAAAAAGCTGGACCAGGTTACGTATACGGAAAAGCTAATTCAGTATGTCCCCTCCATAAAAATAGACAACTTATGTTATGTTTTTATTGGTTGGCGGCACTCTACCCTGGATGTACATGTTTATTACCATAAACTTTTACAACTTTTGATAGCGATGACTATCGATATTTCCATATTCTATATTCTCCACCTATATACCTATCTGCATCTAACTGTCAAAGGTGGCTAACTTTAATATTTCGAAACATTTGATTTCTTAAGGTGCGGCGGTCATCCAAACTTGTCATCCGAATGACTTGCTGACGTCAGAAAACTTGTTTATTTCAAACAGGATGAACACTTTAGGATAAACTTTACGTCATAGTGACGTCAGAATGTCATTTGGATGACAAGTTTGGATGACCGTCCGATCGCACTTTTAGAATCAGACTCTACATATTAGCTACATATTAAATTTTTAGTAGATTCAGTGATCCGCGACAAAACTATCACCAGTAGCATTAAATCTGCCGAGTGGGACATATGATCCACAATGCATTTCCTGCGTATGAAAAATTACCCATTTGTATGGAGAAGATCTGTACGATCCGCAATTAATAATCGAATTAAGTGAATGTGATTTAATAATAGGGATGATTAATTCCGATATCTATCCATCCGTCTTCTTGTCGGAGATCTATACTATATTCCGAAGAAATGTTCGAAGTTTTTGTGTCTGTAGTGACAGATAAGCTGCACTTATGGTAGGACCTTCGTTAATCCTTTAACCACTTCTAAGTTAGTGCTCCAACTCAAGAAATCTTTGAATTCGATCGAAACACTAAACAATCTGAGTCTTGTTTGGGTTCCGCGTTTTACTTGAATCTCGGGAATTCAGATCTCTGATAATCTTGCTCGTCAAGCTTCGGCATAAGTTTTACTTCAGAAGTTAATGGAATGATGTAAGCAATATAAGAAATATTTTATCCCAAACTTGAATATATGAATTTCGGGATGCAACAATCACATATTTGGAACAACTTCGCAGAATTTGAAAATGAATGATCAAATTTATTCGTAACCTATATTTCACATAAACGCTAAATTCTCTAAGGAGAAGTAAAGCGAGAAAGTGATAATGTCTTCGTACGTAGGTGCTTTCTCGCTTTACTTTGAGCACGTGCATAAGAAAGCATGTGAAAAGGACTAAATAATAAATTCACACATCGTAAGTTGTGAGCACCTCCACGTAAGTTAAAGTGGATTGAAGACAGCAAATCAGGTGCATCAATATTACCAGATATAAGCTGCTCTAAGAAACCATATCACTATTAACTCTACGCTGATAAAGGGGCATCATTTGTACAAGTTTTATACGTTGACTTTAAGGGGGAAGGTTATACGGATCTTCCCATGGAAGACCTCTGAGAGCAAATCTAATAAAGCTACGTTGAATGGCTTCAATTCGATTTGAGTACGGAGTACAAACCTGTGAAGCATACTCAAGATGCGGAATTCTTTGGACCACCACAGCATAGAATTTGACTTATTCGCAATGAAATTTATATATCCTTTAAAGGTAAGTTTGGATCAAAATAAACTGAAAGATCCTTAAAACTATAGACATTGAAAAGCATATGATGTGATAAAGAAAACTATTAATGCCATTCTGGAGAAGATTTCCGTTGTCCTGGTTGTTGACAAAAATGTTCATATCATCGACATATATTATAATATCGCTATGTTTAATACATGATTTAACATCGTTAACAGCTTTTATAAACAATATGGGTCCCAAATGACTTCCTTGTGGAAACCCGATTGAGCAGAGAAAGATTCTGATAACGAACCTCTAAATTTAACTCGATAGTCTCTTAGCTTAAGATATGAGTTAATCCAATTGACAAAAAGCTGTGGAAAACCAAAAGGATTGAGCTTAATTCGATTAATTCATGGGTGAAATAACAGTGAAATAAAAAGATTTTAGGCTTACATACATACGGTGCTGCCCCTCGTATTCAGAAACTGGACTAAGTATTTATTTTGACTTTTAAAAGCTCTAAGAGTGAATAACAAAAACAGGAAGAATTTGCCAACGAAAAAAGGAAACATTTGCATCCAGAGTCATCTAAGCGTAAGATCTAGTCTAGCTTTTTTGTGTAAATGTATTAGTTTTTTTTTTCAAACTTTCCCAAAGTGTGCCACTTGGAAGTTTGAAGTATGTCTAACTTTCAAGAAAGTCACTTTGTGAAAAGATGAGAGAAAAATACAAATTGCAAACGGTGTGGAAAGAGAAAAAACATTTTCGTGTGTGTACTTTACTTTTTGCCGAATGTAGTTAACCCTTTATTCTTTAGTTAGACAACACGAATGTGGAAAGCTTTACCATGTTCTGTTTTCCCTGCCCATTATAAGTTGCGGGCATTTAAGGCAAAAGATGCATCAGTATTCCTCTCTCTCTTTTCGAATTAATTTCTCTGTTACATAAAACTTCAATAAAAGATTAGTTCTTTTTTCAAAAATTTCTTAATTTAAATCAATTACTTGCATATTATGTAGTTGACTGACATATTGATAATATATGAATAAAATCTTCACCTTTGGCTAGGTTCGCCTATTATAATTTTCGCTACCCACAAATCATAACAAAAATGCACATCTTCTTATACGGAAAATTATTTAAATCAATTTATTTGCCCGATGACATTGAAATACTAATTTTAGCTTGACAGCCAAAAATAATCAAAGCTTCTAAAACATTCCAAAGCCACAACGAAATTCACTAAACCGCATCAATCGAACGCCCACTCAAATGATATCACACGACATGAAATTTGTATGACATTTTGTAAGCATTAGCTTGGCATTGCTCTAAAAATCACTTCAACCAGCCAAAGCCGCCACTCAGGAAGTCGTCTTGAGCAACTATTTACAAAACCACTTGCAAAATTGTTTTTTTTCTAATTTGATTAGTTCTTAGAACTTTTTTCAGTCAGATTACTGTGGAAGAACTACTTAACTGACGGTTTTACTTACATTGGATAACTATTTCCCGCCGTTGGACAGAACAGTTGATGGTATCTTTTTATACATGGCACTCCTTTGATTACATCACCTCGGATATCTAGACCTAGAGCCACTGATAGCGCTGTCCACCAAATCTGCAAAGAAAATTTAAATAATATTTATTAGTTGTCATGATGAACTAGAGGAAATAGAGTGACAAACGTAATTATTTAACAAATATCTTTAAGTTTAAACGTAGTTAATGCGAATTCAGCCACTTAAGGCAGACACAAATTACCGTTGACCGCAGCATCGCAAAAATTTAAGTACAGCTTGACAGACTAACATTTTGGGACCGGATACAATCTTCTGTCACGACATATTTTTTTTTAGGCAAATTGGTATGTAGATCTTCAATGAGTGTCTCAACTTAGTGGGATACTTATTGGCTGATGGATGTTGGACGAGTGATGGTCAACAATAGCAAATAGGATAAATGGTGATAATTGCTGTATCTTCCGGTTTTTGTTGCCAGAGGGACTTGACGGTCAATGGGATACTTGGCAGCATGGAATGTAACTGTTGTTTATTTTGGTGGGTGTTCGATAAGTTTGACCATCAATTAGGTACTTGTGTCGTCTTGCGATGCACAATAATTTTCGCACATTTCTTTCTTTTTTATACACTAATTACCTAACATTTGAATTTGAATTTTAATTGCCTTTTCTTGAGTTAAAATTTCAAAGAAACTATAAGAAGTTGACTGAAGTTTTCCTTCTCAAACCTACAACGAAGTCATATTTTTTGCACAAATGGAAGGAATATACAAGGAATTTTGTTGCCGATACGGTAGGTACTCGGATGAATAGAAACTAGCGCCCTCTATTCTGTAGTCTATCGCACTTCACAGCTATCTTGCGGAAATTCTAAGAACGGAAACGTAAGCCATCTTTAACCTTGAAGAATGCTCCAAGGAAATAGTCATATGGCGCTTCAAAAGAAGAAGACAAAACTATGTATTTTAATGCATGTTCCATAGAGTGGAGCTGTAGATCAACAAATGCCACAGGGCATGCCCTTCTATAAGACTTGTCGTGCCTATATATTGCTGATGTCATTGACATTACGTTTGCAAGCAATACACTGATGACAGAAATTATTTGGTTCACTAGGAACCAATCCGAGGTTTGTAATAAAAAGGGATGCATGCATCTCTGGTTCTAGTTATCAGAGCTGCTCAAATACAACCCCGAAATATTTCTTAAAACAGTAATTCTTCAAACAATGTACTTTGGCCTTTATTTAGAAAAACATAATCAACAAAGACAGGATACACTCGCAGTCACAAATAGTCTAATCAAAATTCGTTGGGCAAATCTGTCTACTGAGAAAGGTATTAAGGGCTAGGAAAGCGATACAGAGTTTTATTTTGAGGCAAGAGAAAGAAGTTCAACTGGCTTGTTGCAACATTATAAAGAAAACACTTAGAGATATAATACTCTTGCAAACCGTATGAGAACAATTCATAACTACCTGCAGCAGTAAGTGCTTCAATATAATACCGAGGTTGGAATTTAAGACTGTCATAACCACAAGCATTCCACAGTGATCCGTTCTTGGGCCTGTTTTTTGGAAATATCATGTACAGCGATATTTTACGGCTTTAAAAATTCAGGGAAAAAAATCATTAAATTCGCCGTGGGAACAGCTGAACACTTATAATGCGCACGTACACTGTAAAAAATGATCATCACTTGAGTCAAACAGCTTTGTTATACTTGGAAATCACTCATTTAAAAATTTAATTTTATTTAGAATACCGACTTGAGATGGACAAACTGCTCTCTCTCCCTTTATCTCTCTCTCTCTCTCTCTCTCTCTCTCTCTCTCTCTCTCTCTCTCTCTCTCTCTCTCTCTCTCTCTCTCTCTCTCTCTCTCTCTCTCTCTCTCTCTCTCTCTTACTCCCACTCTCTCTTATGAACGAAGCTTTCATCTGGGAGCTTTCTTACATGACATTAGAAATCACCTTCATAATTAGCTTTAACTGGTTCTACGAGTATGATTGAATCCTTCTTGTATCCACATGGTATCACATTGGGCCTTATTTTACTATAAGTGTGTCGACCCTACCAACTTTTACTTCAACTTAACCTAACCCATTTCTGAGTAATTTTTAAATATCAATGCTGCTTCAATGCGTTGCAAGCCTTTTCCAGGCACGACATTGCTAAATGTATCCAAGAATTTGAAAAATTCTCTTCATCGATAAGCCCATAGAGTCATCAGACTTGTGGTCAAGTCTAGAGCGGGGAAACTCTATAAGGAACATTTGGACGAGTTATCAGCTCGAAATACTGTGACCCTGTTCAGGATAAGGAGGCACGCAGATATCCCGCGTAACGAGAAAGTGAATGAGCTGAGCTCGGGGTTCCATTTCACTACACACACGGAAGGTCGATATTGAGTTCACGAGTAGAATAAATCTTTGTTGAACCGATGTAGAAACCTGCAGACACTGTAAAGAGCGGTGGCAAGTGGTAGAACGATTTGTGCAATATCAACGACTTCTGCAGAAGCCAAAGGGATATTGAGGAAATATAATCCCATATATCACCCGTTACGCGACTGTCCAGCAGATTCTCTTTCTCAGATTCTCGGCAGTTCGATGAACTAAGAATCTGAGAAATCTAGAAAGGGTGGCTCTGCTCAAGAGCTAAGCTATTATTTCTAACACCCAACACGTCCACGGTTCCCAAAATTGGACACAACAACATTTCTATGTCTAGTATCTCTCAGTACCACTAAATCACGAATTCTATTTGCATCTACTTCTCCCATACCAACTTCCAGTTGACATTTTTATCTCATTATAACCACATTTTGTTTATATAAACAGCCAACCTTCCTTCAGGTAATTGTTGTTAATTCATGAGACAGCCTGCCCTTCAGCATAGTGCACCAACGCAACAATCCATTAAAAAAAATATTTTAAACACTGTTTGTGTAAATAATGTGATGCCAGTGATTTATTGAACAATATTACCGCTGTTATTACCGACGCCCAATGCAAAATCACCACTAAAAATCATTTTCGCTCTTACAATATACAAAACCAAATACCTGCATACATCCATCGCCACTGCAACACGTTACTGTCAAACTGTCAGACGATAAAGCTGCAAGCACCCGTACGTGGCTTAAAAGTTGAAACATATTTCGCTTATGCAACAACACTGTCCTCCTCATGCATGGTTGTCGGCCCGAAAATACTGATTAAAATCAAAAAGGGTGCTCAGCCTCTTAAGGTGCATGCATGGCTTTAACGCGCAAAACTTATTCGCATAAGTAGTTACGATGATTGGATTATTGCGTTCAACTTGAATCTTTTAGATAAGTGAAACTCCCCAGACAACATGGAAGCTGTTTTCAGTTTTAATGAAGCAATTACAGATCTTTCTATAGACTGATGTTGAAGATGTGAATACCAGTTTGAAGACACCGGCAGCACTCACTATAACCATTCACGCAACATTGTATTGCATTCAGTGTTAGTATTAAACACGAAGATCTTGATAAGCAAATATTGTTGATGTTACGGTAAAAATGTAATTCCGATAAATTTAAATGTGAAGTAGCTAATAACTTATACATTTGTGGATATTAGTGTCAGTTAAATAAAATTAATATAGCGAAAGCACGCAAGCAGTAAATACAAGGAATGATTACGAAATTAAAAATTGTCCACAGTTCGATAAATAGTGGCGAGCTGACTAGATCGATAACGATGACTATAATTTGCAAGAACAATTGCGCGATTAGTTACAAAAATTATTTCGAAAAACAATTGAATAATTACCAAGCGCAGTTGAGGCGAGTGACGTGAAATAACGCCAAACGAAATAAAGCCAATTTCTAAACATTTTGCATTATTTCCAATCCAAAAGCGAACCACCTGCGGAAAGAGGGTTGAAATCCCTTAATCCCGCGTAGCTGCCCACTAAGGTACTGTTGCCAAAGTTGCTTATTTAAAATTTGGCATTATTTCGTTTGGCAATGTTTCACGTCACCGTTGAGGCGTGAATTTTACAAAATTACATTGGAAACCTTACTGAGTACAATTGAAAGTGATACAAGATGTAGAATTTCAAACGATTCGAGAAGACAGTATATCGCATTTATAGAAAACCCCCTTCCCTGTGTTTCACAATGATTTCTGTATAGGGTTACCAATCTTAATGGATAAGTGGGCCCGGAGTTTTCAAAAATTTATTTTATCCTTAACCCATAAAGCAAAGAGTCTTGTTTTTTTATTTAATTTTATTTAAAAATGGAAACTTCATCATCATCTGACTAAATTATTTTAAAATGACTTGGGTTCATTTACAAAAAAAAGTAACTTTTTCATTTTTTTCGGAATTTATTCACATCTACGTAGATAAACGCTGAAAGAGCTTCCGAACCATGGAAATTAGTTAAACAGCAAATAAAAACAACTCTTATTGTTAGTTAACGCGGATCTTTCAAAGCAAACAAAATTTTGGTGTGACAAATTTGTTAAGGAGTTTTGAATATCTTAACTTTAAAAATATTTTTTTTATCTAAATTATGTAAGTGTATGTGGGCTTATTAAACATTTCGGACACTTGAGAATATTTGTTCCAAATTTCAGCTTTCTAGTTGATCACAAATATATAACCTTTTAGAGATCTACGACAAATATTAAGGTGAAAGACAAATTATGTATCCAAAATGATTATACCTTTGGGATAGAGTACAAAAAGAAACCATAAAACATATTTTAAAAAAAACGTATTCTTATAGGTACATATATCAAATAGCTATTCTAATAGCACAAATCATCTATAGTAGCAATCCAACCAGCTTTAATATTGAAGAAATAAGTCCCAGTGATCCAGATTGCTTTAAAACGGCACAAAATAGTAACCAACCCGTTGTGGAAAGAGACTTTTTGACAATTATTCTTCGATTGTTCTTGTTTTTTTAAACTGTTTTAATCTAGAACTGAAATTATTCGAAACAAAACTTTTTATTTCTTATCATCGCTGAGCTAATCGTCATCCATTTCTGATTTCGTTTTGATATGGCTTTATGGCGCCTTTGCCTTATTACAAAGCATACTCTTTTATGGTATTATAACATACTATGGAGAAATAAAATCATTCCTTGGGCTAAGCTATAGTGTTGCCTTTCTAATTCGAGTTAAAGTCTCATTAAAAAAGTTACTATGTTTCCATGCCGCAGCATAGTTTCTTGCAAACAAATGAGAGAACTTGCATTGCATGTACATAGTTTACATTTAAAATATGTGATTTCTTATGTAAATATTTTTGATAGCTATACCAAATTCTTAGGATATAAGCTGTTAAACTGAGGCTCGGAGTAATTTCGTCAAGGCCCGGAGCCCGGAGATAGAACCAAATTCCCGAATTCTAGGTTGATTACCCTATTTGTGTAGGAGCATAGTCCGACTACAGACTTTTATAGTCCCAATACTGTGAAATTGTCTGCGGTTCGCTACTATCAGTTAGATGTCTGTGCAGCTTAGCATTAATCTTTAAAAATGATAAACTTTTAGAATGTTCAACAAAACGTGTCTAACGACCGCACTCTGTAAATTAAAGGTTACTGCAAATACCTTTCGTAAGTACGCGCAAATAATAAAAAAAATCAACTATCTAATATAGTGACTTGGGTTCAGGTCTTCTAACAAGCATCGGTGGTTCAGTGGTAGAATGCTCGCCTGCCACGCGGGCGGCCCGGGTTCGATTCCCGGCCGATGCAATTGCTTCTTTTTTCTTAATTTTTTTCTTTAGCAACTTAACTATCTCAGTCGTGCTTTGGTAAGAAATCGTTTCTCAGTTCAGATAAAATAACGCACAAAAATTGAGTTTCAATCAGTTTCAATCACGGAACCTTGGGGATAATGAGTTAAAACGGTTGTTCATTTTATTAGAATGTGTTACATTGCTTGCAATAATTCCCACCAAAGCACGCATGTAAAGCTTCAAATTTGAAGTCATTTATTTTATTGATAACTTTTCATTCTTTTTCTAGGTTCAGAGTTTAAGGGAGTATCTGGAGAAAGGAATTGAACTCGCAGCTGAATCCATTTTTTTGTTTTTAAAGTGACCTTGCCCAAATGGGTGTTTTTCCGTGAAAAATAAGTCCTCTTTGTATATCATGATGGTCAGACCCATTACCACGTACGCGATACATAGTATGGTGGCGGAAAGTTTTTGAACAGACAGTGGCAACAAAGCTACAGAAGCATTCGAAATCCCGATCAACTACCTTCTCAGAAAAACAAAATTCGATTGGTTGCAAAGTGACTGATATCATCTTTCAGAAAATCAACGAAATTTGACTCCTTTTAAAAATATAGGATGCTTTTTGCTATAATTCGACCACACAATTTTAAATTTTCTTGAGTTTTAATTAAAAAATATATTAACCAACCGATTTATGGTAGAATCTTGTCAGTCAATATTCTCTGCACTAAATTTACTAGATGATAAGCAAATAGAAGACTGAGTTCCTTGCTCTAATTTAATTATAATATTATAAGTTCGTTATTTGAAAAAAACTGATGCACTATTTGCCTGATGGTACACTTATCGAAATCATCTACCTTTTTTTTAAATCAGTTTAGTTTTTCTTCTTTGGTGGCGAGTTGTGGCCTATTTTCTTTAAAAAGTCTATAAACTGATTCGCAGTGACTGTTTTATTTTTCAAATTTGATGAATTTTTTATTGGCGCCAATAATGGACAATAATTTCTTCTTTTTTTCGGCACTTAAGTCTGTAGATGAATTTAAAGCCATTTCTAACAAACAGAACAAACGCAAATAATCTTTTTCCTTAAAGAAAACAGATTACAATTTTGTAACTGCATTTTAACGTATTCTCCACACATTAAAAGAAATGTCAAAGATCAAAACAAGACCTCCACGATAACACTTTTCATTAAGAACTTTTTTTTCAAAGCTCTAAAACCCAAAGCTCCTCAACAGAAACCCAAGAAAAAAAAGCTGAACGAGTTACCAAAAGGACATTGGTAACTCTGAATGCACATCAATTAAATGGGCACACTCACATGTGCGCTGAATAAGACGTGGCGGATCTACGTCAGATGCAATTGGAAATTCACTGGAGGGTAAACACTTTATGACAGGTTTCTTTCAATTTAGTATGCTAGAAAAATATGGCACGCTTCTGATTTTGAAAAAGCTTCCCCATAAGACGTGTACTGCCAATTTATGTTGAACAGAGCATAGTATTTGCTTGCATATTTTGTAACTTAAATGAATAGATTTTTGTTAAGTATGTACATAAAGGTATATCATAATTTACTTTATTTTTTATTTTGTTTTGAATAGACGTTACGTTTGTTGTTCTATGTACTTAAGTGCTTTTTTTAAGTTCTTATTGGACTCCTTTTCCAGCCGGGACTCTTTTTTAAGATTCTTTCTGAAATTTTTCAGCGACACATTTTCGTCCAGCGACACAAACAACTATGCTTGTTTTTTCTGTTATAAAGGGTGATCCATTTCGAGTTTCCCTACTTTTTTAAAGAAAAAAACACAGAAAATTCAAATTTAATGGAGAATGTTTATTATCATTTGAAAGAACATTCTTTGGCATTTATTTTTTGAAGATTATGCCTATCAAATGTTGGCCGTTGCTACGTCGCAGATGGTCCATCCGTTGAGTCCAGTTTTCGATCACTCGTTCGAGCATTTCGACTGGTAACTGGCGAATGACACGCGTGATGTTTTCCTCCAAGGCCTGAATCGAAGCGGGTTTCTCGGCATAAGCTTTTGACTTTACATATCCCCACAAGAAAAAGTCTAACGGTGTGATATCACACGATCTTGGTGGCCAATCGACCGGCCCAAAACGTGAAATTATGTGCTCACCGAAATGTTCTCTCAATAAGTCCATTGATTGATGCGATGTGTGGGAAGTGGCGCCGTCTTGCTGACACCAAATGTCGCCGAGATCACGAGCTTCAATTTCAGGCATCAAATAGTCGGTTATCATGGCACGATAACGGTCGCTATTGACGGTTACGTTCGCACCGGCATAATTTTTAAAGAAATATGGACCGATGATTCCACCGGCCCACAAACCACACCAAACCGTTGTTTTTTCTGGATGAAGTGGCAGTTCTTCAATCTCTTGATTGAAATGGGTCTCATCGCTAAACAAAATTTGCCTCGAAAACATCGGATCTTCTTGGAACTTTTCAAGAGCCCATAGAGCGAAGCGATGTCGCTTGGGAAGGTCGAGCTGCTTCAGTTGTTGAACAAGCTGTATTTTGTACGCTTTCAATTTAAGATCTTGACGTAAAATGCGCCAAGTCGTTCCATACATCAGTCCGAGTTGCTGCGAACGGCGCCGAATCGACTCTCTACGGTCTTCGTGTACACTCTCAGCTACGGCCGCTATATTTTCTTCAATGAATGCTGGGTCTCAAAATGGGTGATGGTGTTGCGAATAGTACGCTCAGTAGGCCGATTATGTTGACCATAAGTTGAGCGAAGTGCAGGAAACACATCCCTCACAGAACGTGAATTTTCATAATAAAGTTGAACAATTTGTAAACGTTGTTCACGCGTAAGTCTTTCCATTATGAAATGCCAAACAATACTAAACAAAAATAACATGACACGACTCATACGTGATCTGTCAAAAAAGGCTATTGAAAAAAGTATCTCTACTTGGATCACTCGTTATTTGGAGGTTGGGTATATGCACAAATTGTTTGGATATAAACAATGTTAGCATTCACCTACCTCATTCACCACCCACCAACCCTCTTATTTCCTTTGATCGACGAGGTTATGATCAGAATTATATGGATCATAAACATCCACAGGACCTCATGTGTAATTTGCGGGTTTGACGTCAAAAAATACCTGTTCGTATCACTTCGTCACTAAGTCTAATCAAATGCTAATGTTGCATCTGTGTGATTCAGAAACTTTAAGATCTGCTTCTATCACTTTAAGTGATACTGCATTTTAACGGGATTCATATCGTCTCTTCTTTAAACTCATTGAGCCGGCATTAGATTTTGGAACTTTTAAATAAATCCACCCTAACCTTTACTTTCAAAATACTGAAAACTTCCAGAAATCTCTATTTTCAATCCTAAAAGGTTTCTGTGCATGTACGGCTCGCTGAACATCATCGGGTGATTGAAAAGATTAAGTGGCGAAAGATGGCAAGGCGGGCCAAAACATCGGCTATCACCGACGAAGGATATAACAATGTGCCCCAAACGACCTTAGTGTGAGTTTTCCTATCCGTCTTTAACCTAACCCGACATTATCACAACTTCTTCGGCATTTGTCTACATTTTACGCAAGGAGAGCCAACAAAAATTGTCTTCTTTATTATTCAATCACGATGCGCAAGCATTTTTATCGATCCGCAACTTCTTTACCAATTTAGGAAAATTAAACTTTCTAGCTTAATGCACTTCTTGAACTAATAAAAAAAATTACACAACTACTGCCAGACCTTTGTGATACGTTTAAAATTGCTATCCATTCCCATCTCGGCATAATTTTACCCTTTATTTTGGATTGGTTTCCATATAAACATAACCTTCATATTCAGTTCATTTAATGGGTTCATTAAAAGGCCAACACTTTATCCACATCTGGTATTCACGACACATAGCTACCGCCTCGCGAATTAATTTCCCATTTTCACTTCACGACATCGGATGCCTCTTCCTCCGAAAATCGCTCACATATCCAAAGTATCTGCGATCGCATAATTCAATTTAAACACGAATACATAAAGTTTTATTACCTCGTTGGATGGGTTCCAAGACGTACTTCGACGCCATCATTCTGTAGCTCTGGCACGTAATAGAAGCACAGCCTCATGAAAATAGCACCTCAAATCGAAATAAAGCGATAAAGATGGATAAAAAAAAACAGCCTGATTGACGACTTTATCGAAGAGGCACATTCAACACCAGTAGCTGGTTAATCCCGTCACAATATTAGATTTCAATTGAAGTCCGAAACTGAATCTATATAAATTTACAGTGATTGCACATGCTGCATGTATCTTTTGTTACTTTTGGAAAAGATCAAGGACTTGAATGGGTATCTATTATGTTTATCTGCAAATGCATTGCAACTTTGTAGACTTTATGGAGGAGGTCATGAAGACTGTTGCATAATTCTGAGTAACAATAAAATTAAAGAGATTTACGTAGGAGAATTTTCCAATATTGTTTCTCGCAACTCCAAGCTTTTTAAGTAAACTCTATGTTGACCCAAAAATATCCCAACTTAAGGCCTTCCAATTGGGCTATAACTTTTATAGATACAATCACTTTGGAAATTAACCACTTTGCCATCCAACTTAATTAAAATGACGACATTAAGCTGATTGAAATGCAGATTGAATATTAATCAGCCGCCAAGAGAGGAGGTCTATATAAAATCATTCATTAACATTTAGCGAATTTCCCCCGACTTGTGTGATTCATAGCAGCCCTCGCTCGTCCGAATTGTTTCCCACCCTCGCGCACTTAAAATGCAACAACTGTTTCGAATGAAACGATATTTAGCGGATGCAGTTAGCTCGAAGCTCAGGGAATTCCAGGATTTTATGTACAAAAAAAAAAACAAATAAAAACTACAAATTACCTTCAACACCATTTCCGTTTCGAAATAGTTTCGCAACCACTCAGTACATGAGCCGACGACGAGTGTCACGCATTGCCAATAAAACTCCATCCAAGTGGCAATCTTCGTCTTTGCTATTTGACTCTCGCACTTTAGTAAAACAGCCCAACACTCTGGATGCACTCTTCTTCTTTTTCGAGGTTTGCTGGAGCCGCATGAAATGCCCTAATGTCTGTCGTGACTCATGGTGTTTATGTTGTCAAATAAATTAACTACTTGTAGATTGGGTAGACGTTGTACCGATTGCCAAGTGCGCCACACATCAGGTACGGCGTTAGTTTTCAGCGATGTATGCCGAACTACAAACTGCGTTGATTCTGCACACGAATGTGTTAGTCTTGAATGGGTTTAGCTTGCTTGGTTGGTGGTAATGATGAGACAGCAGATGGTTGGTTAGTTAGTTGGTTGGTACTTACTGAGAGCTCCTTTCTAATATGGACTACACTTGAAGTTCACCGAGATGATTGATTGTCGTTTTAAGGTTAAGCAATAAATGCATTTGCCGCACGGTATCTATGTTGTGCATATGAAAACGGTTCTTTTTTGTTTGCAGATGTTAAGAAATGATTTGTTTTTAGTTTTTCGTCAAGGTTACTTGTGCAATCCAACCAAATGCAACTTTCGAAAGTCGGCGGTGTTATTCATTTGAACGATGAATTTTTAAATGCTCTGACGAAATTTTGAATTATACCTGGGTATTGTCTAAAGCTAGGGAATATATATATATATATATTAAGCAGGAAGACGTGCAGCACTCAAGTCAAGGGTGACCTGAGGATATTTGGGCCGACCATGGCATGACGTTAGTGTGGGGCTCTGGCGTGGTCGACAATCTTTCCCGCACTACTCGTAAGCCATGAAACCAAAAAATTTCAGAAATACTTCTCAAATAAATTGCGGGGACAAAATGTGTCCAAAATTACCGCTCGGTTCAAGATATGCCCGGAACAAGCCGAGAGGGATGAAATGGGCCGAAAACCAAACAGGGGAGCGGGAGCCAAGCACCTACCTCATCCCTAACGAAAAGAAAATGATGAGGAAAGTGTGAAGGGATATCGGGATGTCTCTAATCCCCTAAAAGTCCAAACCAAGGAGAAAATAAAGACCCAGCCTTACCTCGCTTTATTTTTAAAAAGATTACCCTCTGAGAGAGGGGCTAAGTGTTGCTGGAGCGAGAAGGTACCTATTTTTTTTTATTTTTTATTTTACCTTTGTAAGACCTCTTCTTGGATATACCAGCCTTGAATATGCAAGCCTTATGACCAAATCTAATTTGAAAGAATTAACGCAGTCCAACGCAGCTTTCTTCCTTTGTCCTTCGTGGTCTTGGCTGGAAAAACCCTTTGATATTATTTCACTTCAATTCGCGCCTAACCCTCCTAGTTCCTTAATTTTTTTTTTGTTAATTTTGTTTAGTTCTTAAGCTATATTTTTAAACTAGATCTAAGTGTTGATTTTAAAGAAGATAATTGATGGTAGGTTTGGTTAGGTTAGGAGGGCAGTTTTGCAAATAACACCCGGAAGCTTTGAAGGCCCATCGTAAGTACCACTTCGATCTGTTGAGGAATAGATTTATTTATATCTGATAGAGGTACCCAAGTCGTCCAGACTTTATAAGAACCGCGCTCCCATGCAGGATAAGCGGTGCAGTGCCATAGAAGATGCTCAACGGGTGCACAATGTTCAGTTGTAAGCCCTATTTTTTTCCATAGGTTTTTCTATATGCATAAAAGGCATTGAGTCCTTTCTTCCAGTTCAGTTTGGAGTTGAATACCACACCCAGGTACTTTGCCTCGATTGAAAGATTAAGGTAGGTTCCTCATATTTCCTGGTGAACAGAATGAGTTCGGTCTTTTTCGGACCGTTGTGTTCCGTCTGTTTGGATAGTTCTAATAACGTAGATTCCATAATATCCCTAATGGTGGAAGGGTACATTCCAGTTATTAGTTGAACTATGTCATCCCCATAAGCGACTATTTTAATACCACTAATTGATGTTAGTTTCTAAATATATATCGCTTGTATTTATTAGGCTAAGAAGCTTGTGGATGCAGTAGCTTAGTGGCGAGGAGTCCCCGGCTTAAACCCGACCCGTACCACCACGAACGTCTAACAAACATCAAAGATTAATAACTGTCGTGAGAAGTTTCTCGAAAATAAATTGTCCTTTTTTTTCTAAGCTTTCAATAATAAATAAATACACTTCACATACTCATAAATTTACTGAACATACAGATTCGATACATGGTGCTCTCAAAACCGCGTTCTGCACCCGTCCATGATTATGAGAATTCCTTTTTAGGGGATTCAAAATCGAAAAGGTCTGCACTTAGAATACACTTGAACTTTAAAAATTTTGCCCTCACTGGTAGGTCTTTGTTAGGCATGTTAAGCATGTGAAAATTGATATTTCTAGAAGATACTATAGGCTGCGGCTATAGGCATGTAAGCAATCATTGCTCAATTGAAAAAAAAGAACAGAATTATCTTTCCTATGAATAAAATTTATTAACTTTCGGAATACGGCGGAACTATTTTTAGTCGTCTAGTTCCGATTTGTATCATATAACTTGAAACACTCGAAAAAATTATCCATTCAACACGAGTCAGTCAATCAAAGGCAATCGCGAGAGTCAAAAAAATAACACTTTCACATTCTTCACCACAACTTCCAACATGAATTCACAAAGTATGTCTAAAAATACAAATTTTTTTCTGAGTTCGTTGGCCAAAGTCTTACCAACGACCTCAACCATAAAAAAAAAGAAAAAAAAAGAAGAATGCGTCAGATCCTGCCCAAATATCATTGAACCGGCACAAGGCACTGACCAGTGTAAGCCAGCCGCCGAATTCTATCACTTTTTTGTTTGAATCAACAAAACTACTTACGTGGATATTTTGTTGAAACATTTCTTGCATTTCATTTAACACTCAACTAACCATCAATGATCTCATTTCATGTAGAACAAAAAAAAATACACGAAAACTCGACTTTCTTCTCTACGACTACGACCGATGGCAAGGATAAGCGAAATCAAACTAAACTTGCCATCAAAATTTTAATCATTAAAAGCCCCCCAAAAAAGTCGAAGGTAAAAACCCGATTCCACCACACAAAGCCACATCTAATCCTATTACCTATCTTTGCCAAAACATATGATCAGAGAAAATAAATAAAAAATTCTTACTTAACTCAAGTTTTAAATGCACAACACGTCCGACTAAAAAAAACAACACACAAAAGTTGTCATCATCCTAAAGTACCTACCTATGCGGCTATTCCCTCCTATTACCGCACATCTGTCCAAAAAAAAAAACGAAAACGAATAACTTGGGCTAATAAATTTTACTTCCAGACTGGTTTCGCTCTGCCAAAAACCAATAAAAATAAAAATAAAGAAAAGAAAACAATCCGCTTCGACACCCATCTCTTTAGAATACCTTCTTAGTCGATACCGATACAAATGATCATTTCCGAGTTATGAATGAAATGACAGTTGAACCGTGTAGCAAACTTGTTTCCGACATTTCTATCGCACTCTCAAATAAGGACTCAGTCAGTCTGACTCAGCACCAGAATTCCCCATTTCTTGGAATGCAGTTCAATTCGAACAGTTATTTATTAGATACAACGGTGTTTAAGTGTGTATTACAGTATTTTGACACGTCCGTCAGTTGAGATCGTACCGCACCGTACCCGTACCCGTACAGTCGTCAGGTAAAAATGTCAGACGAAACTCATCGAAGGTCAATAGCCAGGGAGCTGTGATGTGTCTAACGACCTTCAGATTCAGTGATTTCCGCAAATTATCTATCGGTGATCAGTTTCGCAACTAGTTTAGCAAAATGGTTTTCTAAAGAAACACAATATGATTCACATTTTGTTTAAATATCTCAAAACTAAACTAAACTTAATTTGTACCTTCATTAGGCAGATCAGAAAAACGTCAAACTGCTCGAATGTCAAAGACATCTTATTGTTGCAAGCGCGACTAGACAGCAAGAAAAAGCAAGATCACACGAACGAAACGAAAAAAAAAACCGGTACCAATTTTAAAATAATAATAAACAAATAAGGCGTAGAGAGGGAAACCGACACGAAATAGAAAGATATACATTTAAAGATGTATGTTTTGGCGCGAGATTTCATTTTCATCTGGTATCTGGTTCGCTTGGATGTGTCTAAATCTAAACTGCGACAGAATTGACATTGACATAGTTTAGTTTCGGTTTCAGTTTTTAATATTATTATTTGTCTCTCTCTTGGAGCGCTACGACTTTCAATTTCGTTTAAGCTTCTTATCTTTTTTCGTTTTTTTTTGTCTCGCCGTATAAGGGATTTAACCTTTCACACGATCATCAAATTTTATCGAGTATGATGTTTTAGGTCAGACTAATCTGCTTTATTTATGGTCTAATTGCAGCACAGGTTTTATTTGCAATTTAGTGCCAAACTTAATGGGTCTATAATTGCGGACGGGAGACGAATTCGCAAATTCGAAATGACCAAGATTGACATCATCATTAGGTATATTGAAGTGTTGAAGCTTGTGGTGGCTTGCGTGGTTTATAGAAGCGTACTTTGAAGCATGAGTATGTGATTTATCATAGCGGTCTTCCTATATTATGTTCAAAGAACTAGAAGTTTTCCACAAATGAACATTCTGTGACATTCTGCATGTTTACTCCTACGAACGCAACCAAGATATTTTTGAAACATAAGGAAAGACTACCTCCCGCTTGGGGGCGAAGAGTATGATACCCTATCCAAATTCCTATATGCCCCAAAGAAAAAAGCATTAAGAATATGATGAATAGCATTTTATCTCATTCTATTAAATTAAATTTTTTTTTTTAAAAAACGCCCCTAAAAAATATTGGCTAAATATCTTGTTAAACATTTTTTGTCGGTTTCTATGAAAATTATCGAAGAAAAGAGCGTGGCAAAAAACTTTATAAAGGAGGGCAGCGCCTACATATCTTGTGAAGGTTGTAACACCTATCTCTCTAACTTTAGCTTTAAAACAGTTTTTTCTAAATTATGGGAGTGGCAGTGGGCGTATTCAAATTTTTTTTAAAATAACCATTTCGAAGCCCTAGGGAATATGTGATCCAAATTTTAGCTTTCTAGCTTCATTTTAAAGGCCTAAAAATTGAGTACGGACGGACGGACGGACATTGCTAGATAGTTTTAGGATTTGGTCCTGTTCATAAATATATACACTTTTATGGGTCTTCGACGAATATTAAGGGGTGTTACAAAGTATGTGTCATAATTAATATACCCTTAGGATAGGGTATAAAAACGAAAAATATCTAGTATTATCGCGACGATCATAGTCCTTTAGTCTCAGTTAACTATGATCGCCACCGTCACGCTTCAGATTAAATAACATGGTAGTCAAACAAATGAGAGCAGATTCCATGCTTAATCAGTGAAGAGAATCATTAATGAATGCACGGTGCGCAAAACTTTCACAGTGACCGTTTTACCAATTCAGCTGGATCATAATCCACACCATAAGGATTACGATCTCCGATCTCTTATGCAATCAACCCAAGATTTCCAGCTAACGCATTCGATTGATAGACCGAAACAGAAGTTGTCAGTGTGTCACAAGGTAGTGAATTAAGTCCATTACAATTTATTGCGGTTTAATATTATCTGCTTGTGAAAAGTGAAAAGTGTTACTCTGACGCATTCCGTCCAATCTTACTTTTGAGCACTTGATATTTGAGGAGGATATTGTTTAATCTTGTAGAAGGAAAAGTGATACTGCCCATTCTCTGATCTACTCTAACCCACTCCAGATATTTATTTGAATAGAAAATTGAGTTAAGAGCTCAGACATCTGGGTCTATGATCAAAAGTGAAGTAACTGTTGAGGTGAATAAAATGTTAGGAATACAATTGGGTTAGGTATAAGGCCCAAGGTCCTTATGAACTCATTGTGAAAAACTTTTCTGGAATATAACCGATGTTTTAGCCCGTTTTGGCAATTTCGCTTCTCATGGTCGCTGAGTGTCATCTAGTAAGCCCAATGCCTGCAGAAACTTGAAGAGATGAAAAAAAGACACTGAAAGTTCTTCGAAATATTTAAAATTTTCCAAGTGACAGAGACTGCTGCAGGGAGAGTGAAATTTAGGTGTATCCTCGTGAGTTTCTTTGTCACCACAGCCTCTCCGATATCGTTATCCTTGCGATTTATGGCAAGTGGCAATTGATGGCGCCTACCTACGTAGGCAGAGATACTCTGTCATACAGGAGAAGCTTATTGGTGCGGCTTTCATCCTTCGTAATATACAGTTTTTCACTTATTATTAGCAAAAGCACCCAAAATGCACTTTATTATAGAGAAAAAAAATGCACTTCAGAGAGATAACTATTCTCGCATAGTAACAGATGGCCACCGTTTTTTCCATACAAACCCGATTTGACGTCTATGAACAGCCATATCACGCAATAGAGGCAGCAAATGAAGCTTCTACCGCAAAATCAATGTTTGGAATATTTAAACAAAGTGTTGAGGCAAAAATACTATAACAGTGACCTTCAGATATGAAAAAGGAAGCCTTATGAGGACATTAAAAGGTTTATAAGTCTCTCTTGATAGAAGCTAATTGTGGCTAGTCGGGGTATTGACACTGTATCATTGAAAATATGGCTTAAAATGGCTAGAAGACTTTTGCAAATAGTTTCCGCAGAAGTTGCAGAGATCAAGGAGAGACAAGTTTATTATTTTTATTTTACTACTCCTGTCTTATTGGCTGACATTTTGACCTATGAGGTCTATTGGAGAATAGATATCTTGTATTTAACAAAAGGATTTTAACTTAAGAGACAAGTGACTTCCCTAGTGAAACCTACCACGTCCTTAGTTTCTTAGTTTCTTAATTCTGTCAATGAAATAAAATCTAGTACCATGCCGGTCCTAAGCCCGGCTAAAGGAGAAGGTATTTGAGGCAACGGTTTTTTAATCTATCTATCTGTAAAATAACTGTTAGTATACTCTAACCTATAGGAGCAGTTTGTTAAAACCGCAATTTCCAAAATCCATACGTGGTCTTTTCGACTACAGCTGACCACGTATGACCAAGCCACTCTTCCTGCTCTATGTCCGACTCGTTGGGCAAACTGAGGACGAGTTATGTTACTACCCACTTCACCGACGAAAAGTCCATGATACCTCTACGGTTGAACGGGCTCCTGAAGTGGCTGGCCCTAGGTGAATCTTACTAAGGGGCAGCGGAAGAGGATAACGAAGCAGCTCAGCAGTGGCTAAGAAGCTGCACAGACTGAAGACGCAAGCACTCCGGTCGGCCCTTTGGTAGCATCCATGAAACTGAAGCACACCTGACCCTTGCATCGGACAATGCCTTCTCACCTGTTGAACGGAAAAGCAAGAAGAAACTA
Source organism: Ferdinandea cuprea (assembly GCA_963576555.1). Classification (NCBI taxonomy): domain Eukaryota; kingdom Metazoa; phylum Arthropoda; class Insecta; order Diptera; family Syrphidae; genus Ferdinandea; species Ferdinandea cuprea. Next base: position 8,792,737 of record OY754958.1, read on the forward strand.
CCCAGGCTCGTTAAGGGATATAACCCATCTCCAGCTCCTATGTCTGCCCGCGGCCTGTCTCAAAATCAAGCCGGTGGACGGAACTTTGTCGACTTTGTCGATGTGAATGACTTCGGGTAATCTGTCGGTTAAGGTCACCGTAAAGGACTACTTATGGAACAGTGGTCGATAGGCGGGAGAGCCAAAAATCCTCTCAGTCGACTATCTGTATAATTACTCATCTGTGAACTTGATGCTTTGATTGAGATCAAAACCAAAAAACTAAAATATCTGAGCAAAAAGGACAAACTACGTAATCGAATAAGACATAATCTGATTTGTCATCCCATAAGAAATCGGTTTTAGAAAATATCGTTGCGAGCCGTTGCAAATTTATATTGAAAACCTTCAAAACTACTAAAAAAAATCTTGTCTCCACATTTACTCACAAGAATCTAAATTTAAAAAAAAAACAACAATTTCCCTTAACTGACCTAGAACAACTCACGATTTGAAGTGTCAACAGAGTTCTTTATCATAACATGTCACTTTTGTGTTTACATATTTCCTATTTGTTTGTTCTTCCGTCATTTCTTTTAACAGCGCGTAATTATACACTTGATACACATTCTTGCTTTAATGACAATTATTGCGTTGAAAAGTTAAGCTCCAATATATCTCTGTGTGTGTATAGTAAAAAAATACAATCCACTCGAGAGTCTTAAATGTCCCATCGTGTGTTTTCAATTTGTACATAATTTTCATTTTGTTTTGCTAGCTTTATTCATTTTTCTTTTTTTTATGTTATTTTGTTTGATATATGTCTATGTGTGTTACTTCCGTAAATCCTTGAACCCGCAAGATACAAAAACACGTGCTTGCAATTAGATTGCGTAGAATCGAAGAATAAAACTTTTATTTTTTTGTTAAAGCGCGTGTCTGGGTGCTAGTTTATTTTAACATAAACAAATGAGACATATACACAAATAATACACCAGACGCCAGTTACTAGCATAGCTAGGTAATCACTGACTCTGTCTTAATATCGTCGAAGGTGATTCTTTGAAATAATAATAATAAAATTAAAAAAAATAGACTTTAGTCGAAGACATTCCGACACGCTACGCTTGCGCACACTTAAGCTGGTGATTTATGAGGCAGTATGCAAGCTGTCATTCTATCAAACAGATGACAGGACAACAAAGTCATTAGAAGTGTTAAAACGCTACGACAAAAGTCGAGGTATATAAACAGAACAAGCACCAGGGCCACATGGCGTATGTGCAACATTTTGTTTATTTCCAAGAATAGCCCTCACTAAATTGCTAATTTTATTTTTTTTTTTTCATATTAAAATTCAAATTTATCACAGTTTTGGATTTTTTTTTATATTGTTCAGAACAATCGTTAAAGGTCAGTGAATATAATTAAGAACCAGCATCTGGTCATCGTTCATTCCATTGCACTTCCATCACCAATGATGTGAGATACTTTATTTCAATTCTTCGATTGAAATGGATCTGTTGGCGAAAAAAAAGTTTTTTTTTCTAGATACAACCACTGTGAGTGACGGGGTAATAAATTTTAGCCCCGATCTGCTTGTCACACACCGTTGTGAGAGTTGGTAATTAATTCGATAACGTGATGCGCTCTCGTGGCAAATTCGTGTCCAATCGTATTTTAATGATTTTATTAGTCGGGCTGCAGATTATTGTGTTTAGTTGGATAAACTGGATAAAGTGCTTTTACCGTAATGGAAAAAAAAGAACAAAACAATGAGAGTAGCGCGGTGAGTTCTTTGTGCCGCGAGATGGGAGTGCTTTTATGTGGTGCAGGCTTTTACCGCTGCTGCTGACCATGAATCTGATTTATTGCGTTCCTTTATGGGAACATTTTATGATGGATAATAGTTGGATTTATTTCAAATAGAGTTAAATTTAATGGCAGTATTTGAGGGTAGGTGCATTCCAATTTGCATATGCTCCAAATATAAGAAAGGCGTAGCTAATGATGAACGAATCAGGGTATGGTTCCAGGACGGCAGCTCCACCACAGGCAACAAAAACAAGTTCAAATTGTTTTAAACTATTTGTTTTATTATTTACCTTCAACAATTTTGCCGAGGACAAATCAGGCAGCTGAGTTTAATTGTCGACTGTGAATTGCATGGCTGCAGTAGCATAGCATGTGACAGGTTTGATTTGTATTTCCACTTTGCCAGTGACAGGATCGATGGATGCATTCAGAATAAAAATAATGTTCGCGCACGTTTGCAAGTGCAATTCATTCATAACCTCACGTCGGTTACATGTGACCTTCAAAGTTCCAACTCAATTGTACATACAAAATGGCGCAAAAGTTGTCACCTTAAGTTCTGTGGGTATTTTTTTGTATGAATGAACAACTTTGGTTCGGCTTTTGAATTACCTTTTGTTTGATTTCTTAATTTTTTTTGTCCATTCTTCTTCCCTTCTCTTCATTAAACGACGAGGCTATGATCAGGATTAAAGGGATCATAACCCTCCCATTTCACTGCATTACTACTGATTCGCCTGTGGGGTTCGCCGTATTAATTTTTTTTTTCCATTAAGTCAAGAGAATGATATTGGCTGAGTGGCCGCCACCATAATTGTTGACCAATGGGGCCTTATTTATGGCACTTCCATAAATCAGGCCCAGAAATTCCGGTGCTAAGTAATCGCAGTCTTGGCGCAGTCTGACTTCTCAAAAAAAAAAACCCAGTTTAGTATAGCGATTCATGTCTTGTTGACGTGTATTTTGAAAATATTAAAGCATAAAGTATACCAGCTAACTATTCAAACCTTCACATGTTCAGATTGCAAACTTTTTGAGCGAGATGCCAACAAATCGCTTACCATCATAGGAAGTCAGCATATTGTTATTTACACGAAGCAATCCAATAGTTGTCGAGCTAACGATTAGATTAGTCCTGCTGAGGGTAAATCTGGCAGTTGGCAGATTATTTGTGTTCAACATATTGATGAACCATTTGAAAGTCAACATTCTCCTTGTTATTGTAACTGATATACCTCTCCAGCTTGATAAAATCCAGGTTCAAATCGGATCAACAGTGTTAAGACACTAACATGTCGCTGATCGTTATACATAGTACAGTCTTATGAATAATAAAACTCTACTCGCTCGTTAACTCATATTAACACACTGCCAAAAAACTTTAACTGGTTGTTAACTTTTCTTATTACTAGGGAATGATTCTCCATACAATAACTAACTGACTGTTTTCCTGAAAAATTAGCATGAAAATGTCTCCACTGACATAAATTGTAGTAAAATCTATTACATTCCGGCTGACATCTGACATATCCAAGTAACATATTTACAAATTTCTACAAAAAAATTGAATAAAATTGTGGAAAAATTGTTATTGAAATCAAATGGAGTTAAAAAAAAAAACAAATTTCTTAATCTCAAAACTTTTTTCTATTAATTGCTCCTATGACATTGGGGAAATGACATATTTGCTAAGACCCTTCCATTATTTCGATTTGCTCTAAACAATGCATTTCAGCAGTATTATCTCAAATCTGATATAAAATAATTTAATGTTTTTAATTAATATGCATGTTGATGGCAGCCATCACCTGTACGCCCGCCTTTTTTGTTCCCAACAATGACTTCTCCTGCTAGGGTAATTAGTTTCAATGTATTTGGTTTTGCTTTTTTTTTTAAATTTAGCTCTTTCCAAATTTGTTATCGAATTTATTCTTGTTTAACGTCTCAGTGTACCTTAAAAATTGTATACACTGTATTGTACCTCTTGCGAAAGTCTGACAAACATCCAAGAATAAGATCTGTCAAAAACTTGCCTCTGCCGTTCGGAATCGCCATTTATCGCCATAAGTCCCTTTCATATATGCCAAAAATAAGTCTTTGCATACACTTTGGTTGGAGAAGTTAGAATTTTAGTCTATTTTGGGGCGTTTTCTCGTAAAAGTAATTTTTATATATTTATTTTTATTTGCATTTAGATCGGCGATAAAAAATATTATTACAATAATATGATAGTTTTTCCCAATTAATTTCCAAGGCACTGAATGTAAAGGAATAACTTGAATCTCTGATTTATTTATAGGATAAGCCTAAGTTGGTTGCCCGAAAATTTCCCTTGTAATGGACATTTTCTATTTCTTCTTTTTAATTTTTCTAACTTTTGCAGACAATACTGCTTTTGAAGGTACAAAAACCACCTAAGTTGGACGAGCTGAACAGAGCCCTTATGACTCATCCATGGTTCGTAAATAAATAAGCTCAGAAGAGCTAACGCTGCGCTGTTTCCTTCCAGTTCTGCGTATTCTCTGATAAGAAGAGCGTAGGTCATTTTCACACACAATTTTCTGTCCTCTACACTAAGTTTCAGTCAGACCTAAAATTACTCGGAAACTGGAAGGCTTACGAAGGGGAAATTTGGAATAAAGATAGATAGATCATGGCGCAAAAAGGTGCAGGAATATTAATCTTTTCTTTTAATTTCAAGGCCGAGGCGACTTTTAAGCACTTTGAGCTTACAGCGCCATCTATATTGCAGTAGTTATCGATACCTGAATAATAATAACCTGATTTCGAGAGTAATCAATGGATGGTGTGCTAATAAAGGATGCATTCTTAGATGTTCCATAGTGAGATTATTTTAAAATAGCACCATCTTCAACATTATTATAATAATACACAGTAAAGGCTAAATGGGGCGCGAGTACAAGCGCCTTAGAAGCGGCACCACATTATTGAAATTGATACCTGAATAAAGGAAAGGATGTACGACATTTTGAAATAGGATGGAGATAAATAAGAAATTGAAAATGTAAATTTGGGGGAAATCAGTTTATAATAAATAAAAGTTTACTTGTTTACATAATTCATGAAGAAGAAGGGTTATCTAAGTCACAAAAAAAATTGAAGCCAGAGAAGAAACGACAAAACATAATTATATACGACGATCTCTGGGAAGAATGTTGGAAACGATAATGTAACAATTAGAGAGAGTAATAAAGCCAAAGGTTAATACTTCGGAGGATAATATGCTGGAGTAACAAACAAAAATAAATATGATTCACTGTGGCTCACTATATATGCTAAAAACGTTGGAAACAATCTTATGTTGCCATTGGTGGCTGAATAACTTTCGTTGCAACTGTCTAAAACATGTCAAAAATAATTCAAATCATGGCTCGTGGGACGACGACGTCTATAAACATATAAAATTTATACACAATTTGGCATTTTCAAAAATCGCTTTTACGCATCGAATATCAATTTATATCTTAGCACCCCACCCACATAATATTGACTCATCCCTACCACAGACAATTTAAGACAAAAGAAACTACATAATTTCGGTTTAATCGTCCACTTTAAATGGATCACCCATCCTGAGTGACTCATTCAGGCAATACCCACATAAATTATAAAATGAAAAAAACAAAAAATGTTTTATAACCAGACAAAGTAGTTTTCGATATCACCTCATTTTGAATGACATTGTTGTGATTTTATAAAAATTAATCAACTAAAAATAAATTCAATATTTAAATTTAAAGCCCTTGCTTAATATCAATTTGAAATCAGAATCCAATACCACTCATTTTGGATGACTCAGTGACCACATCTATTCAGATGATTTTGGTTCATTTAGCATTTTCAACAAAACATAAATGTTGGACAGACAACTCTCGTCCAGCAAAGGAAACAAATAAGTTTCACATTCGCACTTAAGTCATTTTTGTACATTCCCAACACGTTTACGATTTTCGCCATGTTGCCGTGATAAAACCCTCGCGCCGCTGCAATGAATACAGAAAATGTCATGGAAATTCGATGGCAACAAATAAAAAATGATTCAATGATTGCAATAAATTTCGTCATAGGTAAGTTGCATGCAGCAACATTTATTCCTCCAAAAAGTGACACCGCTTCCCTTTTTTTAAGTGACTTACGTACCTACATCAAAACAAAACGACATTAAATTGACATTTAAAGTTGTAATTTGAATTTCCCAAAAAAACACAAAAAAAACTGCAAAGAAACAACGAAATTTCGCAAAATGTTGCTCAACATGACGTCTTACAAATTGTGATTTGTGTCATACATAGAAAAAAAAAATGAACAATGTTTGCTCAGGTAAAGTCTTATTCTTGTTCGCTGTCAATAAATTTGCTTGTGGTTTCGTGTTAACTTGACATAGCTATCGCAGTTGTAATTTTGTTATACGAATTGACATTTACCTATAATAGTGGAATTTCGTACACAGGCAATGCGGGTTGGCTATGCCTTTTTTGGGAACTCTGTTTTCGGTTGGAGAACATTGTCTTTGGCAACAAGATGGATAGAGTGCAATGTTGGAGACAGGTTTTTATTTTTAAATCTTTTCCCACAGAAATAATGGAAAAACTTGTTACATGAGATGTCAGAATAAACACATCGACTGGACTCTCAACGCTAGTGATGGAAAACTAGACCCAATTACAAAATAGCACACTGCGAGACGTTTGTCAGAAACGACAACATCCATTGTTAAATCCTTACACGTTTACACCGAAAAAAGGAGATTAACATAAGGGTGGATTTTCTGGCTCTAAAATTTACGCACAAAATGTCCAATATCTGGTTGTCAATATGCTTCCTCGCAATTCAATTAGCAATCAACGATAATTTTGACGTATCCAGGTATGGTAAATTGGTATTGAGTGTGTTCACAATCCTATTATTTCATGTAAACCTGTTTATTGATTTTAACGGATTAAAATTTGTATGGCAAATCTCGGGATTTAAGGGAGATTTATGGCTGTTTAGTTTTTTTCTCGGTTCAGTACTTGGTGTAAACGTAGCATTAGATTGTGGACAAAGAAATCTGTTCTTGGGGTCAACCCCCAATTTCGGAAAGCCGTGCAAGCGTGCAGAAGATAGAAGACTGCCTTGTCTCATGGAGTCACCATTTACGGTTTTGGAGCCTGCTAATAAGCGTAAGTAAGATCTATAATAGCAGGATGTATGTATTCTTTTAAGAGAGAGTATGGCGAACAGATGACTGAACTACTGTCAGATCGTTCGACATACAGACACGCGAGAAATTACCTAACAACAACTCTGGTAAAATGGATCAACTGAATCAATACTATCACTGATAGAGAAAAGACGAAGATGGCCACATACATGTCTGAACTTCCTTAGATTTATAGTTTGCCCAAAATTCATAAGCCAAATACACCTCTCAGGCCGATTACGTCATCATTCAGAGTGCCTTACGCGGCATAAAATTCGATCTACTCAGTGAAAACTTCGGAAAAATGATGTTCTGGTTTCGTTTGATGTAGTGTCTCTTTTTTCGGACACTACTTGCTATTGAAGTGGTAGGAAAGAATTGGGCCACCATTATTTCTGGATTTCTGCTTAAAATAAAACAACTTTTTGCAGTTCAAGGGCGATATTTACAAACGGATGCATGGGATGCCTGTGGGCAATCGCCCATACAATACAATCGCCGATTTGGCTTTAGACTTCCTTTTATATGAATGTTTTAAGACCATAGAGAAACCGATGTTCATAGTCAAATATGTGGATGACGTATTTACTGCCACTGACAACAAAAATATTGACAGCATGCTGATGTGTCAATTGTGAATTCAATTAACTTTTTTAGTTTTTTTGGACGTCAAAAGTTATCGGGAAAAAGGCTGTCTGTCATTCAATTTGCACCAGAAAGAGACAGCATCCGGAAGGCTCATCAATTTCCGCTCCAACGTGGCCAAACACAACATCATGAACACTGCCTCCAATCTAGTTAATAAGGTATTCACGTTAAGCGATAAAAAATTAGACTCCGCAAATGCGGACAAGGTATCACAGATCTACAAGAGTTTTGTTTATGCTCCAAAACTAACGAATATATTAATGTATGTAATTTCCAATAGTGCGAAAGACGTCATCTTGGCATATACGTCCAATAAAACTTTGGCTTCATTTTTTTTCAAAGCTGAAATCGAAACCACACAAAAAAAAAGGGAACGGATGTCATCTACAAGATTGACTATTTAGGTATTGAGGGGGTTACTTGCGACTTGTGCTATGAACCATCTGCAGACATTAAAATAATAAATCCAGGAAAGACTGCACTTGCCAGTTACCAGTGGAAACGAACCAAATTTTCCCAATGTCCAAATCCTACAAACGGAGATTCACTTTTCTAAAAGATACAATCTGGAAACCTTGCATATAATAACCAACAACAACAACATGAATAGAAAACAAGATACCAAAACTCTCTCGCAAAAAATATATGGTATAACGTTCAATGCACAACCAATTTGACCAAAAAATCCGACAAGGATTACTCATCCTCTTGCAAAACATATACGATCCACGTAATCACGAAAGCCGCCTTCACTGCGTCAATGCATTATAGTCAGGATTTCATAAAGCTGTTCAGGCTCTTTTTTTATCCTCTAAAATTCATTTCTTCTTAGTCGTCAAGTTTTACTGTAACCCCCTAAGAAACCCATGGCCGTTGCAACCAGAACGGAGATCTCTGTATTTAACGGTCCAATCAATATTAACTTCAGCTCTCGAAAATGTTGTGATTAATTTTTTTAAGAAAAACGATTTCGATCTCCAAAAATGTCTCGGTCAAAAATATGATGGTGCAGCAGCTATGTTGATTTAAGATTTTTAACAAGAAAGCAGAAATAACACCACCACCGCCGACGCCGTCCTCACAATGTCTTTCACTAAAATGGCTCCCCAGAAACTTTAAATGAAGAACGACAGTACTGGTGAGAGTAGTTTGTTTTTGATTTGGTAAAGTGGTGCACAAAAGTGATGCATGAGTTGGAAAATGGGAAATAGGTAGAAGGAATGACTGAAATAAGGAAAAGAGTGTAAATATGTTATGTGTTTGGTTCAGTGGTTGCGAACATTCAATTCATATCATCGACCAGACAGATTCTTCGACGCAGAAATTATAAAAGATGAAAACGATTAGAAGAAACACTGTTTCATGAAATAAAATTAAAAAAATAATGTTTGTAACAAATGAATGAAAGTCGGCTGAAAGAATTTAGAACGAAGCACGTGTTGTTGCCTACATGTTGCCTTGCACATAGTGTCAATCCTTAGTTGCCACACACGTTGCATAAATAGTTCCCCTCAACTCATCTGCATATTTTGCATAAATATTCTTCAGCTGTAGGTACCTAGATACTTCAAAACGTATTCAATCTGTTACTAGGCCACACCTGTAGTGACATTTTTATTTCAATGTACACTAATGTGTCTCTGTTTCTGCCTTAGTATCAGTCGCCCTATTCAATGCATCCTGAAGTTAAGTGTTTGTTGCAATCAAACCTCCGGCTATGCCAATCAATCAAACGCATGTCAATCTGTACGTGATGCTATGCGGTATGTCTATAATGCGTTCAAAAGTCAACTCACGTTCTTGCATCTGCCTCGAACTGACACTGCAACCATCTAATGAGACCTTCCCCAATAAGTAGGTATACGGATTAAATTCTAAGCACTCACCGGTATTTGAACGAAGCTTCCATTATTAATAGTAGGATATGAGAATAATGGCACAACTGGCACTGTGCCATTCTTTAAAAATATTGGTCCCTGAATCGGTGTTACGGTTGGCATTGATTTCTTGTCTCCATCTGAAATAAAACAAAAAAAAAACAAAATGAGTCAGTGAAAGTTGAATTGAACCATTTAAAAAAAAACCCAATCCTCTGTCTTCTCAATCTCGAATGAGTTCATTTTCTGTTACGCAAAGCCGTACACGCACTTTCACTGTTTCTCAGAGCCGACGTGCGCCAGATATCAATCCCTAAAGTTGCATTGAATTGTTGAACAATGCACGTGCTATTGCATCATAGGTATGCCCGAAAGGACTCAATTGGCATTCGCCACCGCAGTACGCAACCGTTAAGCAATGCAACCAGACAGCATTCACCTCGAAAAATAACAAAATTCATGTGGAATCTGTTAACAAATCAATCATAAACAATAAGAAATTAGCATTAACATAAGTAACTCGCACTAAGTGACAGACGCAGCGCGCACCGCTCACCGCACCGAGTGAATGTGGTGTGTGCCCCCACAGATGGTGGTGATGATGCTGCTTCATCTGTCAACCTACTCATAAAGTAAACATATATGGATTCAATGAATGTGTGCACATTTGTAATCATCCTGGCAAATGGAAGGCGCACACAAAACAAACCCCAGAAGCTGTGTCGCTGGCAACTTGGAGGAGTGAGAGTCTACTAAACCATCCAAAGTTATTCATCAGCATATTTCACAAGATCAAGAGGCGGACAGCTCAGTCGTGTTAGATTGTCGGGAATTAATTATTATTATATCGAGAGTGCACGAGTGCTCGACTGGATTAATGAGATTCGGATGTTTGCTCCAGCGAGCGGCATCGTCGTCAGTTCGGTTGCATCTAATGAGAGATTGTGCTTTGTTTGGAAATAGTGAATGCAGAAATCAAAAGAAGGCCCAAATATGGCAAAATCATTGCAACACAATCGCCTGTCATATCGTGAGAATCTAGAAATAAATGTAGATAGTAGATAGCATTGTAATGTTTTCTCACTTTGGAAGCTTTTAGAATGCTAACCTAGTCAGTTATAGGAAAGTGCGTAGACAACGTTTTAACAGCTCATTTTATGTATTAAACCGCGATTCTTTGGGTGAAATATATAATGAGAAGAGGTTCAGATGGGTGGCGTCTTGATAACTAAGGGCGATCAGTAGAAGTCCTAGATTAGCTTAAATAACATTAAGTAACGTTCAAGGCTAGTGAGACTTACTTGTATGACACTTGATCATGAACTATAACATGGAATTTACACTCAGAACGTGTAAAGGAGTTATCCCAGGAGTTTGAAGAGGACACATATAGGACAGAATTCTCAGCTCTATAAACCTGGACCTCAGGTTCAAACTGCTCAATAAAACATGTTTTTTGAATGAAATAAATCGATAACCTTGTTCTCATACTGTTCTACTCGCTATAAGTGGAGCACAAAATAGCCATGCATTATGTCCAAAAGCTGACTCTAAACTAATATTAGTGGCTAATTAAGCCCGTAGAAGGCTCGAGGCGGCACTATAAAATGGGGTCCCTGCCTGCTCAGAAAATCTGCCATATAGTCAGTTAAATTGTCTCGCGCTCACCACCACCAAAGGATTCGGCCTTTGACAGATCTCATTTGTCGCCCTGGAAGGTAAGAGAAGTTCTAAAATGATAAATTCCTAATTTTCAGTCGCAAGTTTGCTATTCTGACGATGGTAATTTCTACTGTTTACGAAGGAAATCAAGCCCAGGATTTGACGATTGAGATTATTATTTACACGATTTCTACGGCCCTTCTTCATGAAATATATATCAAAATTTGGAGATTGTGTGTGTTACTAGCCTACTGCGATTCACCTTAAGGCCAACTCTCCGGTTAGCTGAACGCTAAATATATAGTTTGCAGTGGACTTCCAACTTGTTTTCATAATTTTCCTTTAATTTGAAAAATAAAATCTTTTTTTTTTAAATCTCTTCTTTTGATGTGGTGTGTTAAGGTTTTAAGTGTATTTTGAGGTTATTGTCTTTCGTCTTAACTCTTTCAATAAATATTTTGTTTATACCGTTTCTGACAGTGAAAGTTGGAAACTTCTGGAGATTTGAAGGGCCCTCAAACACAAGCTTACGCGAATTTCAGGTTCTTGCAAATATCACTTAAAGCAGTCGTAAGACTTGACTTGAGCTTCCTTTCAAAGCAAGGGTACTGTGACTTTTGAGTACCCTTACGCGTGACTCGCTCGATTGACGGATTATAGATTTTCAATAGAAAACGGAGGCTTGGTTTTGGCTGTTTCTGTGATATCAATCGCATTCAATCCACCCGGACTTCTTTAGCCCTGTCCGCCCCCCGGAGTCTTTACTGCATAAATCACTCTGCACCGATGAAGCTTTGCATAGTTCCGCGGTTCCACCGAGAGTCTTCTAAGTTCTCTGCAAATCTATGCAGCCAAGACTACAGCATTTAGGAAGGTCCCCAATCGTTTGCAAACATTTGGATAATAAAGTAACCTGTGACATTTTCGGATTTAGAGCCAATCAATTTTTCACAAACCAAGAGTAAACACTGACAAGATCAACATTCACATCAACTTTTAGACTATCTGTATGATTGAATGGTAGATAGGATTACCGCTGGACATCATTTGCATAAAGATGGACAGTAGATTTGAGGTCATCATTGTAGGTCATCATTTATAAACATACAGCCACAATGGAGTACGCCCTGCTTCACTGGTAAAAGCGTTGTAAAAGAATCGCAAGTTAAAAACTCTTCGAAAACCACTTAATCAAAATCGGCTCATGAGGCTTTAACTTCCAGCGAAGTATCTTAGGATTGACTCCGTTGAAATTCTTCTAAAAATCTATTACGCAATGAAGCGTGACAAGCTCTCTATTATAGTTCTGCCATTTGTCTTCCAAAATATTAACCATAGCTGTGGCACTTTAACCAAATTACTTCACCAGATATGCTAACTTGACTGCGATAGTTCCGGTAAAAATTATTTCGATTTTTGTAATATGTCTGGCCCAATGCAACCTAAAATTGTTTTTTTTTATTTTTACTGACTATGTCTTTTGACTGCATTCATTTAACTGCAACCTATGGCAAGTATCGTTATTTCAAACGATAACCAAAAAAATAAAAAGAAATAAAAACCTCGATATGTTACCCCAAAAACTTTATATACGAACTTGAAGGCAAATCCGTCGAACCGTTTTGCCATATGTCTCTCGGACAGACAGACAGAAGGACAGCATTGGTGGAGGTAAGCACTTTCAACGCTATAACTTCAAAACTCGTAAAGGTACGAAAATGGTTTTGGTCATTTTGGAATGAATATTCAGAAGTGCATATATGTAAGTCTAAAATGCTTTGGGGACAACTGTGCAGCAACAAAAAAGTTGTGGCTTCTTAAACTCAAAATTATGTAAAATTTCTCTAACATATTTTTACTTAAAATGAATTTTTAAAGAAAATTTTACTCAATAATTTTTGGATGTTTTATGAAATCTTTATCCTAAAAATTATATCTTTCAACATTTTTACATACAATCAAAAAATTAAATGAGAATAACTAAATAACTAAAGTTAATTGTCGAATAATATGGTACTAATAACACATGTGTTATAGAGTTAATGGACATCAACACTTCGCAGCGAAGACCCGGAGGGACAAGGCAAAATGTAGAAGACGACTTATTTAAGAAGCTTTCTTAATAAACTATGACCACACGGGGGCTTCATAGACTGAAAATTAGGTAGCGAAAATGACTTGAATTCAACAACACTTGCATTTCGTTGTCTACTGCAACAATGATGCATCATGTTATGCGTCACGTCCTTAAAATCAAATGCAACTTTATTAAATTAACATTTAGATGTTAACTGTCTGTCAGGTGCGTCACGCAATCTAATGACCGAGGAAAATTCTTTGAAAGGAAACTAACGACTAACTTAACACATTCACCTTTTTGCGAGTTCTGGTGCAGTTAACACTTAAATGGTTGAATAAATTATTAGTTATATTTTATTTAGATCATATTTTATTCTTATAACGATCTAACTTGGCTAGCAATTAATTTCCAATTAAACATAATTATTACGACTATATGATGACAAGATTAAAAATTGTTTCTCTCTCACATCATATTTATGGATGCAATCCCAGTCTGGCCTGCTAGAGGGAAATTCTTCAAATAACTTACCACAAATGTCAGACAATTTAAAATTTCAATTACCCGCGGCTCAGTAACACTTCGATAAAGTAAACTACCAATCGAGCACTTAAGTAACTCGCTCGCTTGCTCTTAGGTCCGTTCGAGATAAATACATACCGCCCCAAACAGGGAAAAAAAACACATAGATACTAAATAAATAAAAGTATATTTCAAAGTAATTGACTTCAATTAATCATAGCAACGACTTTATTCGATTGGAAACCGTGAAATGAGCTACCTAGCTATACTACAGATACAACTATGTACTACTTTGGTACTTTTTCCACTTTTGATTTCATTACCATTAGGTACCACGTACGACCACCAGTCTCAGTTCGTCTCATGGATATAGACATTCTAAAATTCCAATAAAAACAATTTACTGGTGAACGGGTGCGAGTGCGAGTGCGAGTAGGTACTCTGCGACTGCGACTAGAAGGAGTACAGAAGAAATGGATGCAAGACGACGGCAAATGCCAATAGCGATTAGTTTAGTCAGATTATGCCCAGCATATGCGACGCTTACAGACAAAGTATGTATCACGATATTTACGGCATTTTGAGTTCAGCATTGGTACACGATAAAATCTTAGACCCCACAGTGGTGGTTCATGTAGACCATTTGGACAAGATCTCGATCGATATGCATTTAAATCGAATTCCATCGCTTTGAATTGCCGATTTATTTAATTGCATGAGGCTAATTTGAACCAATAGGATTATAGATATGCTTACTGAACGAGTGGGATTGTAGGATTGCAAAGGTCATCTTATGGATATAAGAGTTGTGTAGAACTACAAGTTGTACTTCGTTAAAACGAGCATATTTTTCACTTATTAACACTACAAGTATTCTATATTAAGACGAACAGTGGACAAATTTTCTGCATTTAACCATCCAGATCCAGATAAACAAATACCAGAGGACGCGCACTATATGAAACAATTAAAGAAGGTGGCGATGAATTCTACTCGAGTACCATAAGTGCTCAAACGAAATAGCCAGTTGCATTCCATCTTTACAGCAATTCGACCACAATACTCGCCATGTTAGGAATGCACATCAGTTCACCCTGAAGCCTGCATTCGGACGTACAGTGAAATACAAGGATTCGTTTATCAACCGTTAAAACCAACGTGAATCGGTATCTATCTTGCTTTAATCCTTCATTTTCCTAATTCAAAGTCTCTTTAAGGTGCATATAGAGGGTGTTTTTTTTAGAGGTTGGTTTTTCGAGTAGAGATAAAATTGAAATTTTGTGGTCAAATCTGGCAACTCTAATGTCATTTATGTTCAGTTTGGTTTGCCATTTCATCATGAACAGGTTGACAAATGAACAACGCTTGCAAATCGTGCAAATTTATTTCGAAAATAGTGGTTCAGTTCGCGAAGTTTACCGCAAGCTCATTTTGGGTTGAATGGCTACGTCAACAAGCAAAATTGCCGCATTTGGAGTGAAGAGAATCCACATGAGACCCTTGAAACGCCATTACATCCACAAAAACTGACTGTTTGGTGTGCTCTATGGGCTAATGGAGTCATTGGGCCATACTTCTTCCGAAATTATGCTGGAGTGTCAGTTACCGTTAATGGAGACCGGTATAGAGCCATGATAACCGACTATTTTGTTCCCGAATTGGATGGCATGAATGTGGATGAGATGTGGTTCCAACAAGACGGCACATGCCACACAGCGCACGTCACAATCGATTTATTGAAGGAAACATTCGATGAGCGCATAATTTCGCCAAATGGACCTGTCAAGTGGCCACCAAGATCGTGTGATTTGACACCATTGCATTATTTTCTTTGGGGATATGTGAAGTCGCTCGCCTACGCCAACAAACCAGAAACGTTAGGGGACTTGGAAGCCAACATTCGTGGCGTAATTGCCGACATACGGCCCCAAATGCTTGAAAAGGTGGTTGAAAATTGGACCTCTAGACTTGTCTTTATTCGAACCACCGCGGCGGACACATGCCCGAAATCATATTTAAACATTAATAGCATAAAATTATCCGTCCAATAAAGCCAAACTGATGGGCCTTAAAATTATTTTCTTGTGTTTTATTTCAAATCAAAGTTCTATACCTCTAAAAATAAAATCACAGACAATATCGAAAAAGCATTTGAAGAGAAAAATATTTGTTCCACAAGTTTCCGATAAAGTCTGGCATAAAGGAATGATCCACAGATTG
Organism: Ferdinandea cuprea; assembly: GCA_963576555.1. Classification (NCBI taxonomy): domain Eukaryota; kingdom Metazoa; phylum Arthropoda; class Insecta; order Diptera; family Syrphidae; genus Ferdinandea; species Ferdinandea cuprea. Next base: position 8,808,743 of record OY754958.1, read on the forward strand.
GAATACCAACTGCCGAAGAAGTACTCAAAAAATTCTTATGTCTTATATGTATATCACAATGATTCTTTAGAATTGAACAAGAAACAAGAAATACTCTAGATTCAGAGAAATTAAAGCTGGTCTACCACAAGGAAGTATAATGGGCCCAGTACTATAAATGAGATTAAAAAAAAGTCGCTCAGAGACACAGAGCTAGGGTTCTCAATCACGCTAATAGAGAAATAATCCAATTATTACAGTCAGAAGGGTAAGGCGGATAAAATCCCCTGGCCTATAGTAGTTAGCTGGTATTTAACATATTGAGAAACTAAGAAATAATTTCAATCAAAACAATTAAAAATATTGGACCTTTTCTGGATTTTATATTAATTTTCAATAGTAGATAAAAAGAATATATGAAAACACAAAAATCATAGTTTGAATATTATTATAAAGAGGCAAAAAGTGTTTTGGTGTAGTTTTTTTCCTTCTCCTGTACGGTTTTCATTTAAGGAGGTAGCAGGCTTCTCCCCTAAGCGGTCGAAACACTCCCATTTAAAATTGCTGATTATTTTAATAACTACCTTTAAGACAGACATTAGACAGTTTTCAGAATATTTATTTAGATCGGGTTAAGGTCCCTCATGAAGGACCGCGATGACCTTTGAAGTTGCATCGCGTCTGAAACTTAGGGTTTGCAGACCAACTAAATTGCACCTTCTGCCAAAGTAAGAAAGTTTATCAAACATATTTAATTTACGAACCGCGTACCTCGTAAAGTTTTTTGGACTCATTCGAACGTAAGTTCGTTAAATGCATATTATGGCTAATCCCAAATTAAAGAACAAAACTCTAAATAATTTAAAGGTCAATAATGGGCAATAAATAATTTTAATTTCTAATTTTATTTGTGTCTTCAAAGTGATTACTATTACGTTTAAAGAAGTCGAACAATGATTTCGACTTGGCAATGACATAATCATAATGCAAAAAGAAACTAAACTTATTGTCAAATGACACTAACATTTTGCACTTCATTAAAACGTTGAAGTCTAAGATCATTTATGAAATAATTAAGTACTTAAATTGAAGTACTAATATGATATGCTGAAAAAGCTTTACATTTATAAATGTTAAGTTCAATAGCATTGCGCTTGGACCACTCCGCCGATCTATTATTATCTTATTGAAAACGAGTAACATCATTTATCCCAGAAAATAGTTTCAAATCATCCTTACAAAATTGAATGAGTTCATGAACGTCATTAATACATAATATAAATAGCACTGGGCCCAAATGACTGCCCTGTGGAACACCTGAAGTAACATAAATAACGCGAGAAGTCAAACCATCGACTTTAACCAGTTGCCTTTTATTAGTCAGGTAATTACAAAAACATTTTAGCATTGAAGAATGAAAACTTAAAGACTTTAGCTTAGCCAAAACAAGGATGTAAAGCACCCTGTCAAATGCTTTTGTAAAGTCTGTGTAAAGTACATCAACCTGTAATCGTTCATCAAAACTAACGAATCAGGTTGGCAGCACTGGTTAGTAATGGCGTCCAAACGTCATCTGTCAAAGTGAAAAGTTTTCAGTATACACTGCCATTTAATCATGGCAGTTTATCGAAAAATTGTGTTCAGCGATGAGGCTCATTTCTAGCTCAACGGATACATAAATAAGCAAACCTGTCGCATCTGGAGTGATGAACAGCCACATGCAATACAAGAATTACCGATGCATCCCGCAAAAAACAACAGTTTGGTGTGGTTTATGGGCTGGTGGCATCACCGGTCCATTTTTCTTCAAAGACGACCGTGGAAGAAACATTACCGTCACGGCGAACGATATCGAGCCATGATACGCTACTTTTTTTTCCCCAGTTGGCTGAGTTGAACTTGGTTGACATGTGGTTTCATCAATATGGTGCCACATGCCACTCGGATTGTGAAACAATGGAAATGTTGAAGGATGAATTTGGTGAGCAACTTGTCTCTATAAATGGCCCTGTGAGTTGGCCTCCAAGATCATGCGATTCAACGCCTCTTCATTATTTCTTGCGGGGTTATGTAAAGTCGTTAGTCTATGCGGACAAGCCGAACACCATTGAAGCCTTGGATAACATAACACGCGTAATTCGTGGAATACAGGTCTAAATGCTCGAAAAAGTGACTTAAAATTTATTGCTTACAATAAACCATTTAAAAAAAAATTAAATATTTGATGCAAGTTTGAGTGTTTTATTCGATTTTTAAAAAAACTACATTTAAAAAATCACCCTTTATATGTATGTATATTAGAAGCATAAGTAGCACATGATCTACCACGATGACAATTGACTATTTGAAATAATTTCTTTTACCGCTAAAAAGAGTTTGTCCCTAACCTTAAAGCTTTGATAAACGGAAGGTGAACATTTTTTTTAATATACCACATGAATATCTAATGTTCACCGGATACATTTTTTTTTGTAAATCTCGAGATATAGCGAAGATTTAAGACAGTTTGAAGATGCGTGCCATAAGGAATCATAATTTAAAAGTGTGACCCATAAATAGGCTGATATTTTCTTCATTAGCACTCTGAAGTCGAGCCAAATTAGGGAGCTAGTTATATTTTAACACAGTTGAATTGGACTATAAGAACACAATGTGTTTTTCCTCTTCCTCCCCCTTATCCTACCGACCAATTTCACTTAAGTCCCTTCTGTCCAAGGTCATGGAAACGCTGATAAATGAAATAACTCGAATCCCGAAAACTTATTAATGACCGGCAGTACGGTTTTCGCAGCAACAGGTCCACTGGTGATTTGATGACATATCTAACCGAAAAGTGGAATCATTCTATTCACCGTGGTGGTGAAAGTAAGGTCGTTGCGCTTGATATTTCAAAGGCATTTGACAGAGTTTGGCATTAAGCTCTCTTGTCGAAATTTAGGATCAATGTTACCCTTCTTCAATGGTTTCCTTTCGGAACGTTCAATTCAAGTTGTTTTCGGGCGTTGAACTGGAACGGCAACGTATGTTAAGCTCATTAAATTCCGATCTTGACAGCATACTTAAATCCGGTAGAACCAACAGAGTTGAATCTAATGGTTCCAAAACGCAATGCTGTCGGCTGTCATTGAAGCGAAACCCTAATTCACTGCTATTATCCATGGATGGCCCTTGCATTACTGAAACCGAAAGGCTTTCCATCCTCGGTATGTGTGTTAATGACAAACTTCGTTGGAATGACAACAAATTCGATGTCGCCAAGAACGCTGCGAAATGTCTAGGCTTCCTCAAGCGCTGCAAGAAATATATTACCCCTTCTGATCTGGCAACAATTTATAAGGCGTTTATTCACCCCAAGCTTAAGTATTTATTATGCTCATATCTGGTCTGGTGCACCTATTACATATTGACGCTACTAGACAGGATTCAAAAACATGCGGTGAAACTTATTGGCGATCGAGACATCGCGAAATCACTTGGCTCTCTCAGTCATCGTTGTAATGTCTTTTGCCTATTGTTGTTTTATAGTTGTGTTATCACATTCAAAATACACGTGTGAACGCTCCTTCCCAATTTATTTACAATTTATTTAAATATTTGAGGACTTCGTCACCTCTGAACAAGAAAAGTAAAACCATCCAATTATAAACAAAATAGTAAAACACAAAAAAATTTTAATTTATAGCTTTTAGCTCCATCCACCTGGCCTAGCCCATCGTAAAGATGCCATCTCCAACTGACGCCAAAATTGATTCACACTCACTTACTTACACCGAAGGGCAATACCCACCCAAAAACTAGTCCCCCTTCATCTCTAAAGCGATTAGGATGAACATGAAAAGTAAAAAAAAAATCACCATCATGAATGCTGATTCAGCCATTATGGCAATGCGGATTGAATACAACATCAATCAAAGCTTCGAACTCTTCTATGGGACATCTCATCTTGTTACATCCATCGCACGTCTGTGTTGTGCTCGTCTCTTCACATATTTCGGGTACGGCGGCGATGGCGGCGACGACTAATTCGAGGTCACTCGCCAAAGAGATGGCAAGGTCATTTTCTAATTAGGCCATCGCACAGTCAGCTTACTACTACTGCGTTGACTACTGCTCTGATGCGTGCGTAATCTTCCATTAGCAGTCATCCCAAATGGTGATAACCGTGAGAAATACTAGTTTCTATTATTATTATCATTTTGGGAACAACTCTTCAGAGATTAGTTTTCGTCCGCTGAGGTTTTTTAATTAATAAAAGCGCTAACTCGATGCGATTCACATTCTCAAACAAACAAAAATCTGATGTTGTGATATGGAAATTATTCGTAATCGCCTGGCGTAGGCTTAAGATGATCACCGACAAGTAGTCGACAGTTACAAGATTTTGTTGCAAAAAAAAAGATTTTGTTGTGGTAGTCGAAGTCTCGAAGTAACGTCTTTGCAAGTAATTAGGCACGTTATAGTTGTGGGCGATTGACTGGACTCAATAAGAAACGTGACCTGTTGAAGAGAATCATTTTCATTTTTTCGTCTTCACTAGCGGAAGATGAAAATTTATTTTATTATTTTTTGCGGAAGCATACATTAAATGCGCGCGCATTTTGGTCCCATCCGGCCATGGAGTAAAGACAAAAAAAAAAAAAAGCCTGTTAAGAGAGTGACTATAGCCTGAGAGTGGTCGATTTGGATAGTGAATCTGCAGCAACGTAGAATGAATGACAATCAGACGGAGGTGGCTTAATTTATTCTAAACAACTTTTTCGATAATGTCTTGGCAGAGAAAAATGCAAAAATATGCGGAAATTGTGTGTGCGTTTTTTTGTTTTTTTTTTCTTGGTGCTTGAGGAATATTTAAAGCTTAAGAAATGTACAAGAGGTTCGTTTGGTGGTGAATATTTTAAGAAAGGAATTTAAATATATTTTAAATGGTATAACATATAATTTTGCCAAATGCATGTGTAAAAGTGAATTTTTCCTAAGGCAACAGACATCAACTTTGAGTGCGATGAATGAAGACTTATTCAACGAGTTCCATTGTTTGAGTATTTGCATTTTCTTAGATGTGCGTAGCTATAGATTCTACGCAGCAAAGTCTTCGAGTGTGATGAAGAACTATTTGCACAAGGCAATTATGTTAAAAGTCTGATCGAAAACTTACAAAAACAAATTGGTATTGCGTCGTTGCATTCCATTTCGTTAAAGTGATTTAAGAAACTTTTAATTAGGCAAATAATACCTCAGTGTGGTTTTAGGCCAACAATCCATACTTGACTAAATATTCATATTACGATAGATCCGGAAGAAATTTGTATCGTTAAAGCACAGTAAGGGATCTCTTCAAAAATCAAACGTGCCAATCGCTATTTCTTTGGGCTGAGAAGGCAACTATGTAGTTAGGCTCTCTCCTGAACAATTAGGGAAACTCTGTATAAGACCCTAATAATCTTAGGCATGCTTTATCCGAAGCATGCACCTTTTCTAAGGCGGATGAAGATATTTCTGATCGATTTAAGAAAAATTCGACGTAAGATATTTCGTCCTGTATGCGTTGACGGGTTCTGGAGGAGACGATTCAACGATTAACTGCACAGCGACAACGAGCTGCGAATTGGGCCAGTTTGGTTTTCAAACCAAAGTAACACGCTTTTTGTGATTTGACACCGCCTTGTTTGAACCATTGGCCTATTTGATCCAATTCAGACACAAGAAAGTTTTTCAACATGTTAACCTTAAAATTGACTTAATTACAACTCAGATTGTCCGGTATCTGCGACCAAAAAAAAATTGTCATTTTTATGAAATGTCAGAATTAACGAATTTTCTCTTGTTCGCAGTTCGCAATTCGCTCTTACAGCATTGCCTATGGCAGTTACTCTAGGATCGTTTTCTGTGTCCCAAAAGCGGCTATTCTGTTTTTTTTTTATTAAAACCACCCAAGTCGAAATGGGATTCTAATTATTTTTCCCAAAAAGGCTGTCGTCTATAGCGAGCTGTAAAACTCGAGCACATTAAATGCTAATAATAGATTGATATTCCCCACTCTTTACGACTGTCAAATTCCAACTGACAAATTTCATTCCCTCGAAAAAGGCAACCAAATAAAATCGAGCTGGAAAATAGAACGCACCCTGTATTAAGATATATTTATTACCGTCACGGTATATTGATAACGGAAGCCGATACATATTACTATGAGTAGTTTTTTTTTGTAAGCAGGTTCATGCCTGTTTTGCAAAAAACGTTTGAGACCTGTTGCCAATTTACCTCATCAGTACTGGCATTCCTGTTATCGAGCTAAGTTATCGAGTATGGTATCGATTATTATTGATTGTTTGCGACGGTCACTGATCGTATGTTTTTTAATTCGAAAAATCTGATGGTGTCTTATTGCAATAAAAGACAAAAAGAATTAGTTTTTGTAAAGTGTTTTTTAAGTACAGAATAAATTTAAACAAAATAAATACGAATCAGAAACTGACACAGATCTAGCGAAAAGTTTGGAAAAATTTTCAAACTCTTCTCCAGAGGAATGGGATGATGAAAATAATAACAAGATGTATGTACATTTTTATTGATAAAGTTTATTAACTCGTTTTTATTTTTTTAATTTTAAAAAGACTCAACTCACAATTTCACATAAAAACGCGAATGACAGAAAACAAATTGACATTATCTTGGTACCAGACTTAATGTCTCTAGTACATTTCCTAGTACAATCTGTATGGTACACAGTACTGGTTTAATCCGAATTTAAGACACGATTTACATTATCAACGTAATTTGTGCTCCCGGCTCTACCAATGAAGCTGAAGACCTAATCAAAGAGGAGTAATACCTCCGGGGCACGATGGCAAAATTATAATGACTCTAAAGTTGGTAAGTGAAATATATGTCATATATGTCATATATACGTCATATTAGTCAGTAAGCGCAGCACCCAGCACTACAAGAGACAACTAAAGCTAATCAATTTTGAAACAGCTTGCTCGTAATACAGGGAGAATCAGCACTTGTTTTCCAAAACTTCAAATTGACCAAGCAACCTCACTTTAAGGCACGCCTATATAACATCATAAACAAGCACACCTTACGAGGGGCATACGTTGACTCTGATCACTTTCTTGTAGCAGCTAAATTCAGGGTTCGATTATCTAATGACACATCACGTTGAAGGCATCAGCACTAAGTGAACATCTGAGCGATAAAAATTGTCCACTGTCCACCTACCACCCAAGAAAGCGGAACCAGTATAGCAGAAAAAGAGCCCTCGGTATAATAATAAGCGTGTCCAGATAAAAAAGATTAAAGAACGTGCACATTTGCTACCGCTGCAGCTCTGAGCAACGAGAGAAGAGTCTGTTGCTACGAGAAAATATCTTACTCAAGGAAATCGAGTCCCACGGTCAATATAAAATCCAGATTAAAGAAAGCAAAGCTTCAAGCCCAGAACGCAAGCTTGTAATGGAAACCTAGTCTCAGAAGAATGAAGAGATGTTCAAGCAGCATTTCTAGCAGGTCTAGTAAATGTAGAAGGAATTCCACCTCCCAGTTTAAATGAGGTCGATACGGTCCGAGGGGTCCGTCATCAACCAAGTATGGATGGAAGAAACCATACCCAACTCCATGGCTTAATAGCAAGACCGATTGGAGTTAATATCTGGGTCCTTCGAAAGAAATTTTTTTTACGGTTATTTGGTTTGGTTCTTTGTGTGAGAAGGGGGAATGGAGGGAAAGTTAAAACCGCAAACTCCATGAGATTGACCAAGCTGTGGATGGAGTTCGACTCCATTGGCTGAGCCACATGGGGCAAATGAACAATAGTGCAAGAATCTTTAAAACTCAGCCAGGTCTCAGACGTCAAGGAAAAGACTAAACCTCTGTTTAAAGAGTCCAAGCCATCGCGGATGCCAGAGTGCTTGATCTAAATATGTATCCCATACACCGTTTAGTAAGATCACACTGAACTATATTACTGAATTAGTTCTCTTAAAGTATTTATGTGCTTTCAGAAGACGCCAATAGTATACACGATCACTTTGCATCTCTGCGCTTCCATGCACGTTAGTGCGTTAACCCGCAAGTTACAGGAAATGGAGGTGTCTTCCTTGTTGATTTTACTAACAGACAGTTCTATGATGGAAGCAAGCTAAGTATTTGTTTTTCCATTGAAAAATCGTATGCCATGGGTCAGGTTCTTAATCACAACTATTGCCCGCACATTATTGCGTGCCTGTTTCATACATTTTATTTACACTCAAAGTTCAAGTTATGAGCCTTTCGGTATATCAATTACCTAAATGACAAAATAGCTTCAACAATTTAATGCCTTACTAAAGAACACCACAAATGCAATTCAATTTGCAATAAATTTTTTAAAGCTTTAATATCTCAATATGGCAAAAGATACCCATAGCGACGTTGTTATTAGTTTGTGACTCGTAAAACTATTTACTTTTGTAGGCAGATGGAAGTGACCATCAAATGTCAAGAGCTGACTTTAAAATTGAACCGATGAAATATGATTCTCACACGAAATAAAAAATCAACATCAAAGAATAGATATCATCGATACCCAACTGTGGGCTTTAGATTAATTGTTCTTAAACGAATCATTCCTAACCTATAATATTATTAGCGTAACTAATGAATTAATGTAGGTAATCTGTAATCGGTTATATGGAATATTTAAATACTCGTGCAGTTGGTATGCTTCTGGATTCCAAAGCACGTTATTGTCTATGTAGGCGGAAACTGAGATGATAATCTAATTGAATTTGTATGTTATTGTAATATTAATCTCTCAGCATGAGGTGCGATAAAAAAAAATAAAAAAAAAACCCAATTAGGAATCAATAAAAATTGCAATCGTTAAAATAAAAAATCAAATCAATTAAATGGAAAATACCGAGGACGAGGATAATGGATAATCTTTGAAGATTAAGTTTGATATTTAACAATTAATTTTTTTAACCACACAGGAACTCGGTAGAGGAGTTTTTTATTTAATTAAATTATTGGTTCAGCTATTCAATAACTTTAAGACAACAAGTCTGGCGGCGCTGATGATCTACGAGCGGAACTTCCTAAACGTGGTTTGGTAGAATCCTTGTACCAAATTTGGACGCATAAGCCATGGTGGGATATTAACTCCATCTATAATAGTTAACCTGTTTAGTAAGCCTGCAAGCGAAGAAAATCCTATTATCCTATAGATACATTGAGGATGCTACTTTTGACAGCTAGACGGCAGCTGTTGAAGAAACACTTGTCGCGTGGATGCAAGCAATGTTGGAGAACAGAAGATAGTTGTAGCTGCAGATTGCGGCCTATATGTAATGATGGGGGAAGACCACAACTGCCCACAAGGCGGCATTCTGTCCCCAAACTCTGCTGAGCATGCTCAATGCTTCTGGTCTCTACGCGCAGGACTATGCTGATGATGTAGTAGTTTTTCTGTCGGAACAGGCCTAGAGTATGGGAAATCTGCTAAATTTTGTATATCAATAGCGAGAAAATTATGCTAGGCTTAAGTGATACAACTATCTGCGACGATTGTGGAGAAGGTGAAAACACCGCCGAGTATTTCTCCTGTAAATGTCCTGGCTTTGATCGCTCCAGACTTTAGGTGCTGAATATCTAAGCTACTTATAACAATCGTATCTTTTCTCTACAGATGTCGTATCTTCTGTAGAAATTCGAGAAGGCACGTCAGTGGTAAGGAGCTTAGATTTATGGCACTTAATTACCTAAGTAGTACAAAGCTTCTGTCAAAATGTCCCAACTAAAAAAACACCAATCACAGTGTCTTGCAAGAGCGATTCTGTTAAGGGAAGGTATCACAATTCACCTTTTCAACAGATTTATTTGCCTGAGGACATGATCGATCTGATTAGTCATTCTCAACGTCCCGAGATGGAAGCTACCACGAATATTGAAAATTAAACTAAGTTAGGGAAATCACACGAGCACCCAGCCCGACGTCCTTTGAAATCTAAAAGGATTTAAAAAATAAGGGAAAGTTCTTTGAAAGATCTCGTTGATCTTGAAGTCAACAGTTCCTAATTCTGTTTAGAATATATTGCAGGTAAACTCTGTGATGTAGCTCTACAAGGCACTGAATCTTTAAAAAAAATCGTCGGATTTTGACGATGACAGAGTGCCCGGAACCTTGTAAAGGCACAGGCAGTTTCCTGTATCCTTTCTGAACCGTTAAATATAAAAATGTGATGTTGAAAGACTGATTTTAAATGACTCATTCTCAAATGCTTTGCCAGAAAATTATCACGCAATTAAGACTAGACAAACTTAATCTTAGATCCGTCACAATCGTTAACAGTTCAAGGCGGATCTTATCAAATTTGAAACAAATGTCTCTATATAAATTCGCACTCTCACTGCCGAGATAAACAAAAACGTTGCCATTAACTTAGTGTACTTTACATAAAACTAAACTAACTTTTAATACAAATATTTAAATTGATATTAATATGCTAAACAAATAATATGGGAGTTAAGTTTCATTGAAAATTGGTTCAATTTAATGAATTCATATTTTGTAGAGTTTGCGTCACGACTTTTATTTTGGTTTTAAACAATAACCCAATGTAAAATCCGGTAAAAATGGTAGAGTATTACACAGTTCAATGGAAAATATGGTTCCGGAATAGTAAGTCTATTTGGGAACTGAAAAAACTAAACTCTTTTCTTCCACTGTCCAGTAACCAACATAGTCTATGTAAACTAAGATAAACTTTGATGTGTTATCATTCGCGCTGATGAAAATTACAACAGGCTTTTGTAAGACATGTCACCAACAGAAAATACAAAATATTTGCGCATTAAGAAGCGGTAAAGCGGTACTCTAGTGACTGCAGAGGGATTAGAAATATATTGGGTATTTTTTTTAGACGCATAAAACTATAAAATGGAATAAAACAAAGATGATTTTTTTAAATTGACATGACATTACTTTATTCGAAAGATAATCTTCTGGCATTATAAATAATTTAAATATTATTTCAGGTATATCATTGCCACGGCTGGCTCAGACGTAGTCTAATCTGGAGGTCCAATTTTCGAAGACTTTTCCAACGTATATCGGCAATAACGTAGCGAATGTTGTCCTCCAAGTGGACAATCGTTTCGGGCTTATGGGCGTTTCCCCACATATCTCCACAGAAAATAGTCAAGCGGCGTTAAATCGCACGATCTTGTAGGCAAATTCACGGATGCGTAACGCGGTTAAAAAAAGTTTCCTTCGATAAATCAATTGTGGCACGAGCTGTATGACACATTGCGAATCCTTGTTGAAACCACAGCTCCTGCACCAGAGCTCCTGCAACGTTCTGGCAAGCATCGCATTTAAAGAAGTACGGACCAATTATTCCACCAACCCATAAAGCACACTAAACAGTCAGTATTTTGTAGATGTAACGGTATCTCAACATACACTTGAGAATTATCATCACTCCAAATACCACAGTTTTGTTTGTCGACGTATCCATTGAATACAAAGTGAGCTTCATTCGCAAATACATATTTTGAACAGAACCATTATTTTCAAAATAAATTTGCACAATTTGGAAGCGTTGTTCAGGCTTCAGTCTATTCATGTTGAAATGCCAAACCAAACTAAAAATAAATCACTTCACAGCTGACAAAATTGCCGCAAGTTAAAATGTTTTGCCAACTTAAAGTTCTATACTTCAAAAAAAAAAAACACCCATGACTTAGAGATACATACGCCATCTTAAAATTCATCGACACAACTTAACACATTAACCAAGACTTACCTTCGGTAACTTAAAAAGTAAGATTATATGTGTGATATTCGATCCAGGAGTGGAGAAGAAGTTTCAACGCTTTACAGTGACATCCACGTGGTCAGCGATAGAGATAAATACAACACGGATAAGGTCAGAATTTTGTCCGGACCTGGTGATTTGTATGATGTGAAACTGTTTAAGACTCAGAAAATTGTTTCCTCAGTGGTGATACATGTTTTGCCAAAAAATTGGTTAGATCGTTCTTTGAATGATATTTTACTGAGTCTTTTGCAGAGTCCTTAAGAATTTCTATGGATTGGAAATTATAAGTATGTGTCCCACAGTATTCCGGGCTCACAGTATTCGATGCTATTTACATCTGCCCAAATTTGTTTTCTCGACAAGAAATAAGATGTGCCAGAACTTACATCTTCCCGAACAGTCAAGCAGCAATACAGGCGCTGTCATCTTACACAGTTAATTCTTTGACAGTAAGGTGCTGCTACGATGATTTACAAAAGCTTACCAAGCACAACAAGGTATTGCAGGCAACTGCGGACAAGCTGCCTAGAGCTGGATCAGAAAATGCGTTCATAGTACCAGAGCCTTATTGCAGAGTGAATTGGGCTGCTGTTTTAAGGTTAATTAATGATTAGAATCAACAAATTTGTCTTAAACCACTGGGAAAGTGTTGCGGTTTAAAGATTAATTAAGCCAAACTCCTACAAGGAAATCCTTTTCTTAAGTAAGAAGAACATTAGGAAGCTGGTTTGTTTTCTCACAGGCCACTACGACTTGGGGTATCATCTTAACAACATGAATTTGTGCCCGGAGACCGAATGTGGGTTGATGAAACTTCCGAACACATCCTCTGTGAATGCCCGAAGGATTTTTCAAAAGGACTTCCCTTCATCGGCAGAATTAAGAAACTCTGCATCTAAGAACGTGGTGGTTTTCACCAGGGAATTTACCTTTGAGGGGGCAGTGTCAGCCATTTGGGCAGAGGAAATTTATAAAAAGGAAAAAATCCAGAACGTTTTCTTACCACTTAATAGATATCTTATGGCTGCCAGTATTTGCATCTGTGAAAGTTGTTGAAAGTCTCTCTAGTTCATTTTCTGTGGTAAGAGAAATCCTTGCTTTACCATGGGGAACGGTTTTTTTCACTATATTTGACGGCACACGAAACTTTTTATACTATGCTAATAGCTTTTCGAAGAATTGGATTTTTCTTGTGTGTAACGATTTTCCAAATTCAACACTTGAATTTTTCTTTGCGTACAAACGGACCTCTAATATTTGACATATAAATATCACAAGCTTACAGTTTAAAATTTTATGATCCTAGGTTTCATCTTTCAAAGTAAATTAGAAATAAAAATTTAACAATGAAACAATCATTCCCCACACCCACGATGCCATAATGCAATCGAAAGATATTGTTTCAATAAAAAGTAATGCAAAGTAATTGATAAAATTGACATTGACATTTGAAATTTAGCTGATTAATGATGATGGCGATTTCTTAAATCACAATCTACAATTCACTAGTCTTAAGATGTTTCTGTTTTTGTTTTTATTTTTCAAATACAATATCGATCTCCTGCTGCTCAAATTAATTAAGAGAATACGGAAAATTATAGCAACATAACAAATTGAATGTGGATAAATAAATAATTAGCGGATATATGTATGTATGTCTGTATATTGCGGATAAACTGTTATAGATACGAGGCACATGCTTCATTCCAATACGATTAGCTTTGAAGTTTTAATTAAAAAAATAAATCACGGATTACTCGCCTTCGAAAAGGTGCGTTACCTCCACAGTATGACACTACAACATGATGATGACAATACCATATTAGTCGGAACGTGGCGTTGGATCTGATTGAAAACCGACAATGCTGGCGGTTTGTGTCAAAGGAAGTCCATCAGCATTTCGATCGGTTATAGAGTGAGCATGTCGCACAGATCAATAGTGTCAATCTTATTGTGCGAGTGCGATAATAGAATGTTTTAGTTGGTAATTATAAGGAATGTGTGTGATGATCCAATTGTGACATTTGAAAGAGAACGCTTAAGCTGAATTTTGTGATCTGTTAATATGAAATATATTAGTAGTGATGTTAGCCTTTTCATAAAAGCATAATGACATGTGTTTTTTCGCAGTCTCAACAAATACAATGGAGACATTATTCATTAGGTAAGGACGGGTTCTTGATGTAATCAGACACTTTGAGTTTTGGGTTCAGTAGAATCTTTTAGATCTTCATTCAGACATATATGCACATCATCGGCGTGCATAGCTAATAAGCACTACTTACAATTTTTTGGCAGTGAGTTTGTGTAAAAGGAGAACAACAATGGACCTAAGATTGATCCTTGCGGAACACCTTTTGTGTTTGAAAGGAAGTTTATTATCTAACCCTTCCAGATCCTGAGGAACGCTACTTGAAGTCGCGGGTTTATGCCATCAAGCCTCAGACAATTGAAGCCCTTAAGGAGAATACTCGACAGGAATGGGAACAGTTGTCACCAGAAATCTTGCGGAGAGTCATGCAAAATGCAAAAAAAAACGGGCACAAATGTGTATCAACGCTGGCGGCGGCTGCTTATCATCTTTTCCACTTAACAGAAAAATGTTTAAAGGTCAAAAAAAGACCACTTAACCACTCATTTAGTTAAAAAGTAATTCAAAAATAGGTAACAGAGAATTATGCAATTGCAAAGATTGAAACAAGTAATTTGAATGAGAGATGAAGTTATATTTTTAAGTTTAAATTGGAGAGATGGATAGTAAAGCGGGAGTGGTAACGATGGAAGGGGATGATGGGATAACTCTAGAACTACTCGCCGATTTTTAAAATTCTAAAGGTATATATATATTAATGAACGGGACTAAAACGTAAGACTGGCATAACGACTACAATTATTGGCACCAGTAAAAAATTTCAACTTTGATTAACTATAACATTTTTATTTGTAGACTAATTTGAATCTATTGTATACCAGAGTATTAATTATTAAATTCTACATTTGATTAAGTTTTATAAATAAAGATTTATTAAGATTAAAATATATTTCAAATGTACTGAGAAAATTGCTGTTGAATGATAGGTGGCCAATATTTAGATACAAAATATGCTATTTGCAATGGCCGTCCGTCAGTCCGTATCAACTTTTGAGGCATTTGCATTTGTTCTAGGAAGCTGAAATTCGGAACATATACTCCTTAGAGTCCCGAAATGGTAAAGTGTTAAAAGTTTTAAAATCCGCCCACTTCCACGCCCACAATTTAGAAAAAAACATGTTAAGGCTAAAGTTAGAGAGATAGAGTATTGGAACCTTTACAAGATATGTAGGCACTGCCCTCCTTTATAAGTCTGTCATATAAGATTTTTTGCCACGCCTACTTTTTGTGGGCTTTTTTCACTAAAATGATGTTTTCAGCGAATATTTTCATAAAAACTGAAAAAAAATGTT
This sequence comes from Ferdinandea cuprea, assembly GCA_963576555.1. Taxonomy (NCBI): domain Eukaryota; kingdom Metazoa; phylum Arthropoda; class Insecta; order Diptera; family Syrphidae; genus Ferdinandea; species Ferdinandea cuprea. The sequence goes on from OY754958.1 coordinate 8,823,970, forward strand.
TAACAAGATATTTAGAAAATATTTTTTCCAATATATCGCCCATACAAAGTTTTTGGCCACGCCTCCTTTTTTGGGGCGTTTTTTCAAAAAAAATATTTTTTTTTTAAAAATATCATAGAATGAAATGATATCCATCACCTTCTTAATGCTTTTTTCCTATCCCTATGGATAGGGTATCGTACTGTTCGCCCCAAGCGGACAGTAGCCCTTCCTTATGTTTTTTTTATAAATTTCATAGAATAAAATGAAATGCTATCAATCATGTTCGTAACGCTTTGTTCTATGGGATATATTAGGGTATGGATAGTGTAGTAAATGTTCGCCCAAAGCGGACCGTAAGTAGCCTTTCCTATTTTTCTTTTTTGGGGGTTCAGTCCAAACAAACCATGTAATGCCAGAGAAGAAATGAAAAACATGGTCACATATTAAATTTTCAATTCAGTTAAAATCGCTTATAACCACATCCTCTAGGACCTTTTGATCTATTACAAACAAGTTCGTAGGACTGAGCGTAGATCTCGGTTGAGGTAGGTTGATATCGAACCTACCGATAGGAGTATCTACTGAAATGGTAGACTATTTACTTAATATAGTTCTTCCGCGCAAATTTTACATTTTTAATCTGTCATTTCAACCAGAGCACAATAAAGTAAGCAGCTGGATAGAAATATATAGTTGGACTTCAGTACACGGGAGAGGTCTAAAAGTGCGACAGTCCCATTTAGAGCATGACTAATGGCACGGTTATATTAATCCCAAAAATAAAAATGATCTGTACGGGAAATTATTCGATCCGCTTCGACCAATAGGTCAGCAATTTTTTTTTTTATTCATGTGATAGCATTTGAGAGTTAAAAAAAAAGTTAACCTTTTTTGAGCGGGTGGGTGCACTCGCTTGGTGGTTAAGTATTTTGGACTGCGTTAGACTACAGCGGTCTTATTTTACTTACTTACTTTACTTTTGGTAGTAGAGAGACATCAGTACCTATTACTATTACTATGTGGAAATGTGACTTTAAAGTTTGTAATGTTAAAATCTGAGATCTTTGATCAACAGCGAAGCAACCCTTGCCAAGTGCCACGAAGTGACTTATTTTGTATGTGGCATCAAAATACCTCCTAAACTTAATACAGTTAGCAATGTTGGAAAAATTTATGAGGATTTTAGATGAAAGTGTTACTCCTGCGAATGGCCTTTAGCCTTTAGCCTTCAGTCAAAGAACGCATAAATAAATTGGAGTACGACTAGAGTACAACTTTAGTTGTCTGTCTTAATACTTTCCTTCCCCAAAAAGCAAATGTATCGATTCTAATATGATGATGCGTAGTTAACAAAATCCTGATACTAAAATTCATTTTTTTTGCACACTAGGTGATGTTCCAAAAAATAACTGAACTCATTTATTCCACCTGCAATTAATGTCACCCAGTTTAATTGTAACTTAGTAATGTTTTGCTGATGAGCGGAACAACAATGTTTTCATTATTCAAGAAGTTTAATATTCAGTTTCAAACACCTCCAGCATTCCAAACATCAATTAACACATATTTAATAGCCACAAAGTGTTTACAACCTTGAATTGATCTTCTTCAAAGATACCAGAATGATTGAAAAGAGAATTTAGTTCACCGAATGCGACTTGCAGAAGCAGAATATTTAAATATGTTTTTGTGTGTAAAAAGTTAATATTTGGCGATGCAATTATCGCTACACTTACTTTTGTTAACAGGTGAACCAGCATCGTCTTCGTCGTAGTAGTCGCCCTCCTCGCCCTCTTCGACGTCGTAATCTAAAACCGCATGCACTTGTGTCCGTGATCCTTGTCCAGCCTGTACTCGAGTAAAGCCCGGTGGGCGTTCTGGATATGGATCATTTGGATTGCCACCACTGCCACCATTATCACCGCCTGCAGTTCCTACAGGGATGGGCGTTGCTGACCCACTGCTGCCAACTGGCTGCTCTGCAGCCTCCACAGTCTGAGCTTGGTCATTATTTTCCAATTGTTGATTAGCCGTACCATAGGCTGCGTCCGCAGCTTCCTGCTGCTGATTAGAAGCCGTCACACCCGCGCTAAACGCTGTGTGAGTTTGCGTGTTGTATGAACTACTAAAGTATTGCTGCTGAGTACGTGATGCCTGAACGGCTGGCTGTGGCAACTGCGGCAGCTGTGGTTGAGCGACACGTGAGTAGCTTCCCTCACCGTACGTCCTACCCGACGGTGGTTGTCGTTGCTGAGATCCTATTCCTTGATAGTTCCCCAAATTGCTGCCGCCTTGTTGCTGCTGGGTCTGATGACTATATTGTGGCTGCTGAATCTGCCGCTGATCCCAGCGTCCCTGTTGCTGGGCAGAATTCTGTGTCGGTTGTTGTGGTGGTACTGGTGGCAAGTACGACTGTCCGCCCTTACGGCGATTGTTATACTGTTGAAACCCCTGTGGGGATAGGTATGGATTGTTTTTGTAATAGTCCGTCGGGGAATTGTCACTCTCCTGATGTCCTGCCGGACCGTATAATAGATTATTGGTATTCGAGTTGCGCTGTACCTGTTGAATTGGACTTGGTGTGGCAGCCCAATTCTGCGTTGGCAGACCAACACCACCAAAGGGCAAGGAAAAGTTTGCAAGGGCCATTTTGGTGTTCAAACTTCCCAATAAAATGAAAAAAAAAAACCAAAAACAACACACTACACCGTTCTGATCAGCACATTTTCTGTGCGATCAGCACACTTTGCGAAATATCTGCGCGGCAACCACGGCACGTTTTCTCACTGATTAAACAAATATTATCTCATTTTCGATTAATTGATTAAGAAAACAATTCAGCAAATCACACTAGCGACGGGAAACTGAATGCGACTCCGGCGGTAGCAAACTCGATTTGCACTCAACTAGCACATCAACAAAAAAAATATTTTTATGTATATATAAAAGAGTTGAGCAACGAACTCGATTTAGTTATTTAATTTTTCTCATCAAATTCAATGTCGCCACTTGTACACGCCGATTATATTAATTTGTTTGATTTATCTCACAGAACTGAGCACAGAGTGCGTCGTCTCTTTATACAAGTTCGCGTACAAAACTTACAGACAGACAGTGCGAGGGAAATTTATGAAAAGACAAACTACAATTAACTCGTGCGACAATCCGCCGATAAAACAAAACGCCGCTGCTGTCGTCTGTTCACGTCAACAATTCCAACAAGACTGATCAGCTGAACGGTGCCGCTGTTAAAACTATTATGCAAATACCAGAAAAAAATATTGTTAACTTAAATTTATTGACTTTTTTGTTGAGGTTTTTTTTTTTGTTATATTGTAGTGGTTGCCAATACAGCGGGAGTTCTCCTCTCTTTGTATCTACTTCGCTTAATTATCGTTACAATGCGCTTACACTTCTTACACTTTAAGCTTAATTTACAACCGATCAACGACGATGGGAGTGTGTTGGGCGGCGACGACGGCATACTGCATACTGTGCATTGATATTAGTAGGAGTGGTGAATTTCGATGAGAGTTGGATTTAAAATTGGAGATTTTGCAGAGATAAATATTAAGGTGGTGAGTTGTTTTTGTTTTTTAATCACGAAAAGAAGAGAGACCAGGTGAGACTTGCGGAAAAGTAAACAAAAATATTTTCAACTGGTTTAAGTTATTCTAAAATCACATTTCGAGTTGGAGTGAAGGGGTGATGCTGGGTCACATTTTAATCACTAGTTACAAAAAGTGTATTTTTTTGCGAATTCATTTTTATCGATTTGCAATACTTCCCAACACAAGAGCAGAAGCAATAAGCATCTGCAATTATCTTGAGGCTATTTTATGAACCATCCATAAGTAACACTTTGCTGAGAAAGTGTACACAGAAAAAATGAAGAAAAAACAACATTGTACCTACTTTTTGATTATTAAGCCATAGTCTGAGTATCACGAAAGTGACAGGTGGAGAGCGGTAAATAGCTTGTGGATATTTGGGTTAGGTGCAAATAATCGAAGCGCACTCTACGACCAGGAGCTGCAAAATATATATTGGGTGTAGCAAGAGTGTGTTATTCATTAACATACTTTTGACAAGGCCGCAATGAATTTTAGACCTCAATACGAGGTAGGAGATGATTCAGTCTCGTGTCTGTTACTATTTACGAGAATTAGATGTCCGGCTTCGCTACTAATTTTAATCCTATTAATTTGGTGGTCATCGATCTTGATATATCCCTTTAAGCCGAGAGTTCGATCTTTCAAGTCGTCTTCATGTGAAATTGAGGAGGTCATTAAAGCTAAGTGGCTGAGTTATTTTGTTTACAGAAGAATTTCCGTACATTCCAACAGCTTCTAGTCTGATTATTTTGACTCTAATCCGGAAGGAGAATGCAGTAAGTGGCGCGGACTAGCAAAAAGGGACCTTAACCAACTAGGACAACTGGGCACAAATGGGGCAGTTAGCCAAAGATAGCGCCAGTTGTAGAAGCTTATTTGCCTCTTTAGATAAGCAAACGCATTTTTAAGTATCTTTTAAATATCCCATGGCGACTTAAGACAACATTAGGCTATGGGTTTGACCCACAACTTGCGAAAGTCATCAAGCAATCAAAATCGATGTAAATTTGTTACGACTTCCTGGCAACAAAAATTGCACATCTTCAGACCAAAGAATGGTTAAGGAAGCCTTAATGAAAAAATAAAACACAACACTCACTCACTTGGTAAACATCGTCAACAAAAGCACCTTTCCAATTCCAATCGTTATATAACACGACTGTTTACGTAGCTGCCCTTTAGTTGGTCGGTCATTGCTTGTCTTGTAACTAAAATTCAAAAAATCAACGATAAAAGGCATTCCCTTTACCAACTTCCATTAAATGGATGTTCCTCCATTTATTGTCCCCACAAACAAATTAAAACAAAAAAAAACCTGAAACAAAGTAGCTACATATACCTACAACTTAAACAGTTTTAATAAATTCCCCATCGCCATCATTATCTTGTGCACAATTGCGTCACCAGCCTCTCCAGCTTGACCGGTACCTGTCGCCGCGCAACAAATTCAAAATTGGAGTAGGGCATGATAGGTATCCCGGGCTTTAATTTATATTCCATGCCTGCCTTGCCTACTGCTGCTGCTGGGTGTATGTATGTAGTGGGGATAACCCAAATTCTCACAACAATCGCGTCGCGTCACGTGTCGGTCGTCGTTCGTCGTTCGTCGGTCGTATCGAAAGTAAAAGCAATCCATCTCCAACACCGAGATGCTGTTTGACGATATATCGATAAACAATCTCAGGTGGAATTCCACGAAGGCGATATTTTGAGATAAAATTACCTCAGAATGAGTATCCTCAAATGGCGTTTGTGTGTGATTCATTACGCGTCAGATCCGTATAAATCAGAAAACAAGTGATTCCGCCACTACTGTTTCGTGAATGCGGAAAAATATTTACTCAACTTTAGTAACGAATTCCAATTCTATCTAAACTTCCGCTCCAGCGGAGCATTCTAAAAGTCTTACTTAAGTCCAAGTTCAACAATGTGGTGAGAATTAGTTTTGAAATCTTCAAAGCGACACGTTTATTTCATCGACACTGCTGGGGTTGGCGGCGCGCGGCAAGCGTATGTAAATGTACCACCTGACTTTGTATGAGATGTGTCTCATCTTTTCCAGTCATTCTCTCTCTCTAATTAATTGACGAAAAGATTAATTGTTATGCCGGACTTACGGCGGCGCGTCTTGAATGAACATTTTTTTTTCTTATAAAACCTGCGTATGTGACGTGGGTATTTGATTGATTTTTAGCATAAGAAAAAAACAAACCCGAATAGATGTGTATATTTTGGTTTTTTTTTTTGTAGGTGAAACGAATCAAGTGGCCATAGTCAATATCAATATTTGCATTGCCCTTGATAGGAGATTGAGTAATCATCATGGTCCTTGTTAAGATGAATTTTTCGGCAGTATAAGTTGAGTTTTAGTTAGGGTTAAAGTTCCACACTCTAGCGACGCGATGCTTATCAGTTTCCTATAAAAGTCTTAAATAAAAGTGGTTGTTTTAGTTTAATTTTATTGTATTTGAAAAGACCCCTTTGAAACTTGGCCTTGCCAAAACAAGGAAGGTAGGTAGGTAAAGTGATCGATGTCTGGCAGCAGCCAGGTCACGCAAAAAACGCTATAGCGCCATTTTGAAATTACAAATCATGGAAAATATGGTGGGGGTCGATAAAAGGAAAGAGCACGAGCAGTCGAATCAATTGAGAGATGCTAGTGCAGAGGCAAAATTCGAAAGTTCTACCAACGGGTAAAACGATCCACCCAAGGATAAAAGGCCCGAGGACTGCGGAGATGTGAATAGGAATACAGTAATGAATTCACAGTCGGTGGAAAGAACACTTCTGCAGACTATTAAACGGCGGAGACAGCCAACAACCCGCTGCCAGGCGGGTAAAACTTCCGTGCACCCGACCACCCGACCTACATGAAGTAAGGTTAGCGATATCCAAACTTAGGTCCAACAAATCTGCTGGAGAAGATGGCCTTCCGGTCGATCTTTTCAACGCAGCGGGAGATGGCTTTTGAAGGAGAATGCACTAACTCATCTGTAAAATTTCGTGCCCGACAAATGGAACATCAGCATCGTGTGTCCCATTCACAAGAAAGGAGCTACTCTGAACAGCGCCACTACAGAGGAAAATGTCGCGTATAAAATCCTGTATTGTGTGAACGCCTAATACATTTCGCCAACAACCTGATCGGCCCATATTAGTGTGGTTTTAAGCCAGGAAAGTCAACCATCGACCAAGTGTTCCAGGAACCCAGGAATTTCGGATCGATACACACCATCTATTTATAGACTTTAAAGTCGCCTATGATAGCGTACATAGGGACGAATTATGCAAAGCCATCCAAAGTTTTGGCAAATCGTCCGTTTCGTGCAGGATGACGATGGAGAAATCTCACTGCTCGCTCGTTTCTTAAGGATCATATTCAATGTGGTCGCATTAAGGACGTACTTTCATCACCAGTGTATGTAATGCCTGGATTTCCTTTGCTATTCCTTCTTTTTATTAATGAAATTCCCAGTGTCTAATTTTTGGCAACATATTCAGTCTGAGCGTGATTGCATATAGGAAGATCTCAGAAGACTTTCTTTGTGGTGTCATAATAATCACCTTCGGCTTATGGTCTATAAATGTCAAAGCCTATCTTGTTCATTATTTCCTCTAACAAAGACCGGGTCTAAGTTTTGACAAAAAAAACTTGATTTCTTTGTTTCTAAAGGTAAGATTGGGTTTTAAATTGCAGAATTCTAAGGACTTTCATGATCCTCTTGTTATGAGGTGCATTCTATGCTTTCGTAAGAGGCATACCAACTGCCCTTTTCCTTTATGCCCCATCAAGAGTATTTAGAAATCATTTATTATTTTATGTTCCTCATCAAAGAGTTAACTACGGTTGTAATGAACCAATTTCCAGATACCTAAAAAAACTGTAATTAGTTTAGCGGTTTGATCTTAGAAGGGACTCATTTCAAAATAAGCTAATTTTGGCGTAAGGCTTTGCTGATCTTTGGTAAGCTAGAACAGTGAATATTAATGAATTAAATTAATAAATAACAGTATATATTTAGAACAATGCTGGATGTTCTACCTTTCACTCAACACGTATACTTTCAGCTTAGCAAATCTGGGATATGCAATTTTGTTGCTAAATAAAATTGCCTGGTACATTAACTAGCCAGTTAGCCAAAAAATATTAAATAAGAAAAAACAAAAATCTGTTTCCGCCCGGGATCGAACCGGGGGCCTTCCGCGTGTTAGGCGGATGTGATAACCACTACACCACGGAAACATTTATCAAATAGCTAGCGCAAAATACAGTTCTTGGACGAGAAAGATATGAATGCCACAAAATTGCCAAAAATGCCACAAGATGAATGCCATTCGCTGTATAATTCTATTTAATGTATACCGTATAAAAGTGAGTTTAAAGAAATCTGGAGAAGTTTCGGAATTCTAAAATTTGAAAAACTGCCAGACCTGGACCTGGGCCTCAGCCAGCACGATCTTTGGCCAGCTGTCTCCAGTTTCGCACGCTAAGTTGGCTCGCGAACTCATCCAGCGTCTTCCAGGCAGATGTCCTGGCGATCAGGGAACAGGGTAAGATACTTCTAAATAGTAAAAATAACAGCTATATTCGTCTACAGTCAGGCTACGTCCTTATATCAACCAGTACAACTTCCAAATTAGTCGAGGAGTGTAGGCAGATTTTGGCCAGGGCGTTTCTTTAGTCTTCAAGATACGTTAATAAACATTGATACAGTTCAGTGATAGTATCCAGGTTGATGTTGACAGATTTAACAGATTTGTTCACTCTGTTGAACCTATCCAAGATGTCATTCCAGAAAAGTGTCAAAAAGCAAGTTTCCATCGAGTCCAATGAATTCTGTAACCTCAGAGCGCATAGATGGTTTTTCATTTGAATTTGAATCATTGGCAATTATCGACGCTGGACTGTGTAGCTAGCTCAAATTAAAGGCTCTGTAAATGCGGGCTTGTTCTGTAAAAAGTATTAAATTTACATCGAAAACTAACTTCTCTGGAACTACTGAACGGATTCCGAAAATGTTTTCACCAAGAGAAAGTTCTTGCAGAAATCCTAACAACGAACGTATAGTTCTTAAATATTTTATTTTTAACATTTAATTTAATCTTTAACTAATAAAGCCAAAAATTATGATTTTGGATAGCTTTACAACTATTTTTAAGCTAAAATCTGAGCAGTTATAGTTACAAATTGCACAACTAAATCAGTTCAATTTCACCGGGAATGGGACCTCCATTGTTGTTATATAAAAGTCATATTTTAAAGTGACGATATATAACTTAAAAGCTTTGTTATTGCATTCTACAACTCGAACAACTTAATAAATTTTAAGCCGCACGCGCACCCACAATTTAATGGCATCAAATTTCCAATCAACACACCCCTTTAAATGACTAATATACAAATTCAACAATATTAAAATGTTAATACACCTTCAAGCTGGTCAATAATAAAAAAACACCCATTTAAAGACATTTAACATCGATAATTAAGACCCAATTGTGTTGTGCACAGTAAAAAGTAACAAAATAATATACATACATATGCAAAGATATCCCGCTAAAGGATATTTAAATAAATTATGCAGTCAATCAGTTGGCCATTAATAACGCCCTCCATTGACTTGTCAACCTTAATTAATTAAAACAAGATCATTAATATATTTATTTATTTATTTCTATTTTCAGTTACTGTTTGCGGGCTTGTTCTTTCAAACTAATTACAAAACTCCGGATCTTATCTCTAAAATAAACACTCAGAAAGTGTCAATTCAACATTTTAATGATCTCTCTAGCCAGTGGTGGAATTTATTTAAATTCCCTTTTTTATGACACTTATTTTTAGAAAGTCAGTTGGAATTCGCAAGAGAAAAAAACTTAGTTTGCAACCACGAGTACGTATAATTTGCATTGTTATTCTTATTACAATTGTTTGTTCATTGATTATTGTGTTGCATTGTTTCGCTTTTTTCCATTGTTGTTCAGAGTACAGACAAACGGATCTATTTGAGCTCAATTTATCACTCACTCATGAATGTTTTAATCTAATTGAGTATTTATCGAAAGTCATAATTATGTGTAACAGCTTTAAGGTCGGATGGATCTGCCCCTAAAAAATGGGATCATTAATTTATTTTTAATTTAACTTGGAGATTAATGATTGCTCTTATTTTTTTTTAGCTTTTGATAGCCTTGATTAATTATATGGCGGAAAGTAACAGGTTAATTTTTTTTATTGTATAAAAAAAAAAAAAAGATTTTGTTTACTAATTATAAATCAATCAAAACCGGAAGGCAATAGGGATAAGTGCTACCAATTTTTTAAAAAATAAGATTCTCTTTTACTTGGCAGCACTGCAAATTAAGCAGCTGTCACTAAGAAAATGTTTTCCTTGTGTCAAATTTTTGTTGGTATTTTTGTCTTAAATTTGATTTTAATTGTAGCCAACAAAGTACTATATCAAAATGTGTTTTTCAAAATGACTGAACATCTATTTATTTATGTTCGATCATTACACTTTAATGTCGATTTATCTTTTGCGTGTAAACATAGCATTTATATTGCCAACCTAAATTCATCACACATAAATTGTATTTCTTTCAAAGACGCAGCGGCCAAGCATAAAAGTGATAGCTAAACTGCACCTAACTTAACAGCAATAAAGGCGGCTTCCATTGTTAGGTGTACTTTAAGCCAAAAAAATGGCTGCGCGATTTATTTATTTGGTGATCTTCCGCATTTAATTGCAATGGGCCTAACTATTAATAACATTTAGTGAATGCTTAAATAAAAGTCTTCACACTTTATGCAAATCATGTACCAACAAAAAATTTAGTTCCCAGGTTAGTCACAACTAAAGGGATAACTTTGAATGTATGGAAAGCCATGTTTAAGTTCCAACTATTCAAGTATAAATTGGCATTTCATACCATACTATACGATGGTACCTATAGTACGTATTTTAGTAAACAAATTCACTGAAAACTGCTAGGTTAATAAGCAATAAATTTTAATACATGTAGGATTCGAAATGATCGCCAACGACGACGAACAAATATATCAACGCACAAAATACCATCGAAGAGGAAAATACAAAACTTCCTGCGTTCTGGAATCGCCTTCAAAAGAATACCAAATTTATTTAAATCACTTTTTGGTTTTAAAAAATTAGATTTTCTCAAAAACGGCACCTACGATTTTGATGTAATTTCGCACATTGAACACTTTTAACATAATAATTTTAAATATAAAAACTATCAAAATCGTTAGAGCGTTTTTTGAAAAAACGAATTTAATTTAAATTTAAGAAAATCGTTATGTGAAAAATTATTTAAAAAATCTAAGAAGGCAGATTTGTTCGAATTTATAGTATAAAAAAACTGTAAATTTTTTGAAGTTCCCTTTATTAGTTTTTGAGATATTGCCCGTTTTATAAATCATCGGTAATCGATTTTTTTTTTCAAAAACTGAGTATTCAGAATTTTTGACCATATCCCAAACACCTTAGTATAAAAAAAAACCGAAATCTTTGGAACCACTTTCGAGAAAAAAATTTTTAAGTGATTTTCACAAAAAAATGTTATGACAGGTACCGTTATTTCAAAAGATAAAGCAAAAAATAAAAAGATGCCCCGTTATGTAACCCCAAGAACCTTATATATGAACTTTGAAGCAAATCCTTCGAACCGTTTCGCCATACAGCGCCCGGACAGACAGACAGACAGACAGACTGACGGATTGCACTGGCAAACCCACTTTTTTGGACTTTTCTATAGTATTTAATTTTGAAATTCTTTTTTTTTTTTTTTGTAACTACAAAAATGATTTTGGCATTTAGTGTTGTTTGATAACAACTTTGATGGAAATTGTAGTAGATTGAAAAAAAAAAATCCGAAGGTTACATAATGCATAGGTGAAATAATTTGGTGACGTGAAATAACACCAAATGAAATAAGACCAATTTGGCTTTATATCACTACATGAAACAAAATTAATGGAAATAAACCAACAAACAAAATTGCAATCTAACATTATTTATTACTTCGTTGTCGACATGAAAATTTGGACTTTAGGAAAAAAAAGCACTAAGAAATAAAGCTTCAAAAGAAAGGCCCCAAAGTTGGGCTTTATGATATAAAGTTCCACCAAAATATCATTATAAAGAAGAGCCCTAATACAAAATGTATGAAGAAAAAAAAACTAAAGTATGGTGTTATTTCCACACCAACTAGAAATAAGGCCACTTTTTCCATTGAAATATATTTAATTTATAAGCAACCTACGAATGGAGTATGGAAGGCATATACCTACTATTTACTTTAAGAATTTTATTTTATTTATTTTAGCGTATAACCAAATAAAAAATATATTCTATTATTATGCACGAAAATTAAAACGCGATATTGCCAAACTAGGAATTTAGTCTTATTTCGATTTTGAAATGGAAATAATGCCAAATGTTTCACTTCACCAAATTGTAATAAACCAATACGCATAAAGTTTTGGTGGAAGAATCGGTTATTTAAAGTGAGGACAATTTAAGAGATCCGTCTAGAGTTGACTATCTCGCTACATTCTTGCATAAGAAGCTTGTATTAAAAACTATTGTTAAAACGAATCTAATATATTTTTCTGATATGTGAAACAGAAATGTCAAGCAGGTACGGATTAATATCCATTGTCATTCTGTTTCAGCAGGCCGTGTGTCTGTATTTGAACAGCTATGGCTTAGCAACAGATTAAAAGATTTAGATTCCCATTCTAATCAGCACTTTAGTCGGAATATTTATTTAAAGAGGACTGTCAAAAATGTGTAATGTGCCGAATAATACAATCGAGAGCTTAAGTATTGAATATTTTTCATGGCCTTGTTAAACGCGACTGATAATTTGAGTAGCAAATCTTTATCCGGTTAATTATTTCAGAGACATTTTTTTATTAAAAATCGAATTTTGCGCGAAAAATGCTCTACATCGGGTGGCATTCTTTTTAAAACGTGGTTTCTTTCCTTGAAATAATACTAGGAACACTGTTTTATTAGAACAACGACGGAAAAGACGCCCAAGTTTTTAGTCATTCCGTAAGCATAATAACACTATTGACATCCCTGTTTTGAAGAACTGGACAAGCCTTTGCCAGAAATCAAAGAAGCTTTAAGTTTTGCATTAACGACTGTTCCAGAAAAACCGTACTTAAACATCAAAACTCATTGTCTAGAAAAATGTCTCTAAATATTTCTCAATTGCCTTTCAACACACAATTTTGAAGTATTGGGGAGCATTGCAGTTGTAAAAACCCGGTGATAAGCCAGAAATGACGATGTTTTATTTCTCTACAACTACAACTGTCAGAGTTCAATGGGCCCGGAAACACCAAATAAATCAATTCCAATCTCGTCTTCAAATTCGTTGAACCGTCACCTCAAGTTGCATGATACCCGCTCTTAGTGTCATCTCAATTTAAAATCATGACGCAAATTCAAACTTCTAATTAGCTCGGCCGGACAGCGAAACATCAAGTGTTATCGCAAAAAAAATTTACCAATACCTACTTAAGTCTACTTAGTCCACTTATGCGCTCGAGCCACACATTACGTTCAATTCTAAATCAAGTTCATTGACTAACCCCCAAACTATTTCCACATCAATTCAAAGGCAAATATTTCTTAGGAAGTGTTTAGCTTAAACTTGGGATTAATTAAAATTCAATTGGGTTCAACTAAAGTTTTTCGAATTAAGAACATTCGTTTTTTTTAGCAACACTTTAGCCATAGCGTGTCTAATTATTTCGAGTAATAGCCTTGATTTACACTACAAAGGTATTTTCTGGGGGGCAAGTTTATTCAAAACTTGTTACCCCGAAACCCAACAATCTTTCTTTTATCTGCACGCAAATCGGCTTACGCTTAGATAAATACTTTTGGGTACAGGTCTAATAGCTTTACATAGTTTTTTTTTCTGCTTTTAATTGGTTTTGCCTATTAAGCCACTTAGGGGGGGGGCCAAACAAATAAAATAACAACCATAGTGCGGTACTAATCCGTCATCAATGGATTTTCTAAAAAAAAAAAATTAAATCGAAATTTGTTAAGGTTTTCAATTTTTAAGTGCCACTAACCAACGAAACGACCACTCAAATTCAACTCAACAGTGTAGTGCAGCAATGTCACCATCATCCATTCACTATTGGTTGCTTGGAGGAGAACTAGTTTTTGACAGCGGAATTTACCATTCTTCCTGTTTGTGTGGAACAAATTCCAAGAATAGTATCTTATCTGCAGCAGTGGTCACCCACGAATGCGTAACAAATCAACAGCAACAACTGACAGCTAATTACGATCGATGCTAGGTGTCAAATAATTAAGCAAAATAAATGTCCGGTTGCGCTATTCCAAATAAATCAAATTTGCATTACGTATGCAAACTGTCGGACAGTGGTGATACTTTTGACATTTGTGACATTAGTTACCGCATGACAGTAGCGCGCTCTATTTATGCCAACGGACGCGCCTCACGTTTACCTGCGGCGTGCGGCAATGATTATTGGAACGTGGAACAAGTTTGGAAAATCCTACCGGAGTTTGAAGTTTTCCATTTTGCAAATTTTCCATATTTGTTGTCGCTTTCCGTGGTGAGGAGAAAATGTATGCATGCAAAATACTACCCCACGGAGATTGACAGCGTGCAATTGTTTCAAGTCACGAGACTGACTGAGTTAGATTCCTATGTGAGAATAGACTTAAAGGCGGACTGCATGGCCAATCGAAGGCGGATTGTTTTGATACGCGAGTAGTTTATTATGGGGGCGAAGTGTAACAGCATTTTAGTAAATTGAATTGTTTATTCATCCTGTCAACACGACGATCGACGACGCATTGAGTGAGTCATTTGTCGGTGAAGCCTTTTTCGGGATTTGCGGTCGATTGAGAAATTTGACAGCTATTTAATGCAAATCGATTTGAAATGTGTATTTTTATTTTAAATGGTCATCGATCTCGTAATAGAAACTGAAATAACTGATGGTGGTTTTGCTATTATCACAGAAAGGTAATTTTTTTTGTAAGATTACATAATCCACCATTGTTTTCCACTTTCTACTGGAATAGTTACCTTCCTCTTATTTGCTCATCACTAACAAAATCGGTGACGATTGCAAGATAAACTCTATCTACTCTTGTCTACGATTATTTTGGCCTTTTTACGATTTAGTCAGTATGTAAGTCTATTGTTTTATTAAATAAAGTTCACGTGACTGCAAGCACAATTCAAGTTAGGTTTGCGGCGCACAAAAATACTTATCAAGAGTAGCATAGTATCCTCTGCTTTAACGTTATCCACGCTGCTGCTTCCAGTTATCCACACTAAGCGCTCTGGCATCCGCGATGGCTTGGTCTTTAAAACGGAAGTTCGGTCTTTCTAAGTCGTCTTGAACCTGGGGCTTGGATTCGAAGAGTCTCTGGCAGGAGGAATATTGTCCATTCGATCGATGTGGCCGAACCAATGTAGTCGACGAGTTTTGGCTTTTTGAACTACATCCACTTAGTACAGCTCAAAGAGTTGTATCTTCTCCTCCATTCGCCCTCCTCGCAAATAAGACCAAAAATCCGTCGAAGAATTTTTTTTTCGATGAAGCCTAGTATTAACTCTCCCTTTCTGCTTATCTTCCTGCACTCGGCGCCGTAAACAGATCTGGCTTTCCTTGCTTAAATTTGATGACCTTAAAATTGCGTACGGACGGACGGACGGACATTTCTAAATAGGGGTCTACGACGAATATCAAGGAATGTTACAAACTCCTTGGATAGGGTATGGACAATTTGGTAGATTTTTTTGTTTAAAAGATTTTCTTTCAAGTGGCAACAGCAGTTTTAGACAATGATGCATTTGAACTGGATAGAAAATCCATAAGATGCTGCCGACATCTGTTAACGAAAGTTTCTATCACTCTTATGATCTTTATGGTCACTCTCCACGTATTGCATCCATATAATAGCAATGGTTACGACTTTGGAATGCAACATGCTTAGGTTGAAGAAAGCATGCATACACGAGACTTTGAGTTATCAGTGTAAGTCTTCTCAACGGCAGATCAACTACTACAAATCTTGTTGAATTCATATCCATCGCCTTCCCAGTCTACGAGAATGGCAATAAGTTAATGTGATTGCGGCTGACTTAAGCAAAGCTTTTAATAAAATATCGCATGAATTAATAATTTATAAATTATCTAACCTTTTGAACCGATTTTTCTAAACTAGACATCTTCTTATCTGAATAGACGTTATTACAGTGTTTGTTGTAGGTTCGCCCTCTCAGTTCCCTTTTTAGTCATTTCGGGTGGTCTATATGGAAGCCATTTGAACCCCCTTTCTCTTCGTCCTTACTTAAAACGATCTCGAAAGGGAATTTTTTTATGGAAGACTCTAGTCTTCTTCAACAAAATTTTGATATGTTTTTTATTTTGTGTCAGAATAATTGTTAAAAACTAACTATATCCCTATCGCGGAAGTGCATCCAATCCACCTTTAACCATCGTGCAATCTCTTGGCGACCTTGTCATTTTATATGACAGAGAGTAAAATGTTCGTTCTCATATTGACGAGATAACACTCCTTACTTGAGTATGCTAGTCAAGCATGGTGTCCTTTCCAGCATGTTCACGTGTCCAGAATTGAAAGTATTTAACGTCAATTTCTTCGATTCGCCCTTCGAGGTCTATCTTTGAGCAACCCATTTATATTTCCTCCATATATTAACCTCCTTAAACCCATTTACCTGAACATATTTGCATTCACATATTCATTCAACTCTTCAAGTCCATTTCCTTCAACACTAACCCCCGCAATTTTCGTTGTCCTCGTCCTTGTCCTCTGCGGAATGTTAACTCGAACATCATCATGTTCGATTTTAACTGCGGTACTTCCCGCCTTAAACTCGATCTCTGTCTCATCTTCGCTTTCAAAATTCTGTATGCTCTATCCTCTACATCATCAGCACATATAATGATAAGTAATTATGCAGATAGTCAACTCCGATGCGGGATGCTTAAGTTGCGATGTAATAGTTCACCGTTTACCAATCACTAAGTCTCTCTCCATTGCTATTGCTAAAATAATGGGGTTTTGTTCCAGCCCACTTTAGAGATATAAGACCCAATGTAGGTAGTTAGGTGACGTGACCGATGTCTGGCACTAGCCATGATACGCAAGTAGCGCTATAGCGCCGTTTTGAAACCCCAACTCATGGGAAACTATAGAGAAAGTAGAAAAAACGGAAATTCGAACCACCCAGTGGAATTGAGGATGGTATGATAGCATTAAGACCGATATTTGAGATGTCTGAAAGGTCGTTGAAAAATGGTTTCACAAGCGCTCGATGGGTGGCTCTGGCCATCATCCACCATCTGGTTATGAGTATAGCGGGTTATGCAGAGCTCTGCAGTGCGTGTGCCTACTATCCAGAGCCCCGTGCTAATTGCTACCAGCTTAGTGAAGTCCGAAGCGCATTCTGTATATTAGGCTTCTGGATTGGTTTCATTTGGGCCAAGTCTTTCTTGAGATGACGCAATTCCTCAGACTACACGCCGTGAAGTGCATGACAAAACTCAATAGGGTGAAGGTAACCTCCGCACAGGATTCGGTAAGGGAGGAGCCATGTTTGGCCATCTCGACGGCTTTCTCATTCCCCTCCATGTTCGTATGTCCGGGAACCCAAATGCGAGTGATTCTAAATTGGCGGCTCGCCCGGGCCAAAATCTCACTACACTCCTCAACGAGCTTGGAAGTTGACCAACGTCTATATAAGCAAAATTCACAAGGCCAAATGATAAAATTTGGGGCTATATAGCATTCTTATGGAATTATAAGGCCAAATGTCGATTGGCCTGATGTAATGCTGTCCATTTCAATCCAACACTTATGATAAATTATTTATCGGAAACACCTTATCTGCGTAAAGCACTCCAAATAAACTCCGTGGTGACATTCAATTCCACAATCTTTAAATGCTTCTACCCGAATCATATTATACCTAATAACACGACTACTCAATCACAATACATCGCGTCAAAAAGGTCACAAATGCCATCTGATTAGCGTATACCAATTTAAAACCTCTTCAACCCTTGTTGACACATTAACTGATCTATCTAATCCATTCATTCCTATTTATCAACAGCACGTTGACATGATGTTCGCAAATGTTCACACTGCCATAATAGCTGGAATTTCGAATTCACAACGGACACGACCATTAAATGGTGTCCGACATCAATTAATTTATGTTTCACTTGTGACGGACCACGGACGACACGACAAAGTCTGCTTTCGCTTTTTATTTTCCAACTTCGTTTGAGCACATGTTTTGTCGGGCACGTTTCTCGTCTGAAGAGGTAGTGAAATGTTGTATCTTTTGATTTTAGGTCACTGTGACTGTGATCTTCACCGATATTGATGATGATCATAGATCATGATGGTAGGTATCCAGAGTGTTTGTCATGATTTATCTAGGCTAGACAAACCCACTTGAGGTCCATTAGGAGACCTTAGTTTCAAAATAATAATAAAAAAAAGTAACTTTTCAAAATAAGCTACTTTTTGTTTCTGCCTGCCACAACACGACGAGTTGCACAACTCAGCAAGTATACGAGTCGTATCCATCGCAAAAACTGAAACCAATTTTTTTTTGTTCGCGGATCGATAAGATGTGACGAACTGACGGACGCAAAGCGGCAGACTCATGCAATCAATTCATTTTCGATTCAATTGAAATCGTGTCCATTGTTACATGAGTGTCGACATAATGACATTGTTCGCATGTGCGATCATTACCCATTACCGATTACCCATTGCGTATAGCATTGTACATTTTTATCGAAGAGGCTGTTTCTTTCATTACATGATATACTACGTTCAGTGTCGAATGAGCTAGGTTATGCATGGCATAGCGGTCTGCCCCGATCATATAATTCATTGGATATAACGGGCTTTTAATGGAGGCACAGGCGTTTTGCGGAGGATGATTGATGGAGACTCCCCCATCAATTTTCTCGCGCGAGGGAGGTGATGATTTTTCATCAACATAATTCTGTTATTGCTGCTACCAATTTTAAGTTGACAGACGTCAAAAAATGGTTTGGAGAATCAACTGAATGATGATTTCTAGGTGGCATTTTCAGGTGGCTCTCGCAATCGTCCAACAACATTTGGTAAATATTAAAAATTAATAGGTGTGGAATAAATTTCCATAAATGATAATCTCATAGAGTATTCCGACGAGGTCAAATATCTGGGAGTTATCTCGGATAAAAGACCGAATTGGAACTCGCACCTGAAAAACAAAACTAACAATGCATTGAACGCTTTCTGGGCCTGCCGCCGCATATATGGCAAAGCTTGGATCTTGAACACTGGATCTATACAGCAATGATTAGGCCCATCATAACATACGCTTCTATTATATGGAGGAAGAAAACCACCCAAAAGTCCGCGATAAAACAACTAAATGAGGGACAGCGGCTCGCATGCATTGGTATTTCCGGTGCCATGGCGGCCATAGAAGCTATAATAGGACTAACACCCCTACATATTTTCATAAAAAAGTGGCAATATGCAGCTCTGCAAGTTTGAAACAAACGAAGGAGCAAACCATTGGTAAAAACGTAGAACTAATGCAACTGCTATCGGAAATCCCCGAACTAGGCATGATCTGCGCGGTAACAGATCGAACAACGAAAACACTATGCTGAAATAAAGGTTTCTCTAATGAAATCACAAGCAGAGGAGCAGCAACCCACCTAATTACCAAAATGGCCTAATGTAAAGGGTGATTTTTTAGCTGGTTTGGTTTTGGCAACACTGGTTTTGACAGCTGACGTGTGTTTAGTACCTTGTGTCACTGTCAAACAGCTTCAGTTTGGTTTGCAATTTAACCATGGATCGTCTTACAAATGAACAACGCTTGCAAATTATTGAATTTTACTATCAAAATTCGTGCTCGGTTCGAAATGTTCATCGCGCGCTGCTTCCATTTTATGATCGGCATTCTCGACCTTCTGAGCAGTCTATTCGGAAGATTGTGACCAAATTTCGCACCAAATTTACTTTGTTGGACATTAAACCACCAACACGTTTACGTACTGTGCGTATTGAAGAAAATATTGCGGCCGTATCAGCTAGTGTGACAGAAGACCGCGAAATGTCGATTCGGCGCCGTTCCCAGCAGTTAGGCCTTTGTTACAGCACTACGTGGAAAATTTTGCGGAAGGATTTGGGCGTAAAGCCTTTTAAGATACAGCTGGTGCAGGAACTAAAGCCAGCCGACCTACCACAACGCCGAATTTTTGGTGAATGGGCTCTTGGAAAGCTGGCCGAGGATCCGCTTTTTTATCGAAAAATTGTGTTCAGCGATGAGGCTCATTTTTGGTTGAATGGGTACGTAAATAAGCAAAATTGCCGCATTTGGAGTGAAGATCAGCCAGAAGCATTGCAACAGCTACCAATGCATCCCGAAAAAGCCACTGTTTGGTGCGGTTTATGGGCCGGCGGCATTATTGGGCCATATTTCTTCAAAGATGATGCGAATCGCAGCGTTACTGTCAATGGTGAACGCTACCGAGCGATGATAACAAACTTTTTTTTGCCCGAAATGGAAGTTCTTGACTTGCATGATATGTGGTTTCAACAAGACGGTGCCACATGCCACACAGCACGCGAAACAATGGCGCAATTGCGAGGCGAGTTTAGTGAACAGTTAATTTCACGTTTCGGGCCGGTCAATTGGCCGCCTAGATCGTGCGATTTGACACCATTAGATTATTTTTTGTGGGGGTATGCCAAGGCTAATGTGTATAGGGACAAGCCCGCTTCGATTGACGCACTGGAAGCCAACATCCATGCATTCATTCGTGAGATACCGGCCGATATGTGTGAAAGAGTATGCCAAAATTGGACTCAGCGGATGGGCTACCTGAGACGCAGCCGCGGTCAACATTTGCATGAAATTATCTTTAAACATTAAATTGCAAGGTTCAAACTATCGATTCAAATAAATATTTCATTCATTTTTTCGAATTTTTTGTGTTTTTTTTTAAAAAAAGTTCTAAACCTCTTAAAAAATCACCCTTTAGTATACGGATGGTTCTAAAATGGACTCTGGTGTGGGCGCTGGCATCTACGGTCCAAACAAAAATGTCTCAATACCCATGGGAAAAAGTTCCAGTTAGTTTCAGGCAGAGCTCCATGCCATTAAAGAATGCGCAAACCTAATTCACACCTCAGGTATTTAAGGCGCCAATATCCATATATTCACGGACAGTCAAGAAGCTATAAAAGCCCTTACCTCACCAATGATTGACTCCAAATCAGTACTGCTTTCAAACCCTTCAGTTACTAAGTATCGGGAACAAGAACAAAATCTAGTGGACTCCTGGACACCAGGGAATTGAGGGAAATGACAGAGCTGACGAATTGGCTAGAAAGGGCTCGGAGACTCCCTTTATTGGACCCGAACCTTTTTGTCCAATAAACAAATCAGAGAAGAAGAAATGCTCAGGAAATTCTATCGCCGAAGTTTATTAACAATGCTCAAGGACAACTAATTATGGACGACGAACAAATTGTACGCAGGTGGCGAGAGTATTGCGAGCAACTTTTAAACGAGCAACTTTTTCCAGGAGCTGCCCTCATAAATGAAGAAGTGACCTACACAACAGTCGAAGAAGTTGGGAAAGCGGTCAAGAACTCCAAGATGAGAAAAAGCGGTTGGGGTGGATTAGATACCCAGTGAGTTATGGAAAAAGATGGGAGACATCGGGCTCAGATGGCTCATGATTCTCCAAACTCATGAGAGGTGATCCAATGCCCAATCAGTGGAGGGAAAGTTATTTTCTTCCTTTGCACAAAGGAAAGGGAAATACTCGAAACTGTGATAACTACCGTTCAATTAAGTGGATGTTACACACCATGAAGATTGTTGAGCGGGTATTGGATGGTCGACTTAGGCAAATAATACGGCTGTCTGATGACCAGTCTGCGTGGTTCATAATGGAAAAGCATCGTGATTCCTTAAAGGATCTGCATATGATTCTGGTTGATTTTGAAAAAGTATTCGATAGACAACCAAGAGATCTGATATGGGTATCGCTAAGACAACGAGGAGTTCCTGAAACCTAGGTACAGACGATCATGGACATGTACGCGGGAGCGAAGACAAAAGTAAGATGTCCCGCCGGGTTCACCGATGAATTCCCAATTAAAAAGTCAGTGTTCACCAAGGAAGTGTCTTAAGTCCTTTGCTCTTTATTACGGTCCTAGATTATCTGCTTGAGGGAAAAGTGACGGACCCTAAAGTGCATCAGTTATTCTTTGCTGACGATGGAGCCATCATAAGTAATGATCAGACTTCACTGCAACGAGCACTTGATGTTTGGGTAGATGATTTAGAAGGGAATGGGTATCGTATTTGCCAAAATAAGACGGAGTATCTGTACTGCCCATTCTCTGACCCAAGTCAACCCATTCCGGACATCTATTTGAATTGGGTGGTGGTTCCCAAGTGTGAAAAGTTCAAATATCTGGGATCAATGATCAACAGCGAAGCAACAGTTGATGACGACATCAATCATCGTTTAAGCGCAGGGTGGATGAAGTGGCAGGAAAACTCTGCCATCTTCTGTGACCGAAAAATGTCCCCCAAGCTGAAAGGAAGGATCTACACCGCAGTTTCGCGGCGCTCACATACGGTTCACAATGCTGGACAATGTACAAAAAGTATGAGGGCAAATTGACAGCAGCTGAGATGAAGATGCTTCGCATGACAGCGGGAGTAACAAAGCTTGATCAAATAAGGAATTCAAGAATCCGAGGAAACCTTTACGTCAAAGAACCCATCTCGAAAAAATTGGAGCACTCAGTTGGTATTGTCATGTTCAAAGGAGGGATCCTACGAACCCCGTCAAAAAGGCTATGGCAATCAAAGTTCCCTTACAATCGCGTAAGAGAGGCAGGCCAAAAAACTCCTGGCTCACACAAATGCAGAAACACCAGGATTTGATTGGCTTCAATGATGAAGTGATCCGAAATTGGGATGCCTGCAGATATTTTTTGAGGTCGAACCGGCGAACCCCACAGGCGTACCAGTAGGAATGCAGTGAAGTGGAAGGGGTAATGATCCATATAATCCTGATCATAATCTCGTCGTTAAATGGACCTAGGCATGATATAAAAAATCTTATTGGTGACCGGCTACCACAGATTAAGATATCACCTTTACAAACTAAAAATAGTCGACTCATTGGAGTGCCGACTGTGTCTTGAAGAAGCAGAGCACATCATATGTGAGTGCCCGGCCCTATAAGGAATAAGAAGGATATTCCTTAGTAAAGGCCCTACTTTCCTAAGCAATATTTCTGACTTTTAGAACAAAAGATCTTTTAGGCCGAAGTGCAATCCCTATCGCATGGGCGAGTCACAAGCTTAAAACCAAAAAAAAACATAAGGAAGGGCTACAGTCCGCTTGAGGCGAACAGTATGATACCCTATCCATATCCCTATATGCCCCAAAGAAAAAAGCATTAAGAAGATGATGGATAGCATTTTATTTAGATCTATTAATTAAAAAAAAAAAAAAGTTTTTTTCCATTGAATGCAAAACAAATTCATTGTAATTAAAATAGCACAACCGAAAATGGTCCACAAAGTATCTATTTACAAGTGAAAAATAACCTCAAACTTGCGCATTCTTTTTACAGCTCTGCCACGGACATATAATAGAGTGGCGTTTACTACGCTCCAAAATGTTTCAAAACAACATTAAATGCAATTTCAAGGAAAACTAACTGAACCGCGACTAACTATGGCAGCGCTCACTTACTGTTAGAATCGCCCAACGCTGTAGCAATTTACTAGGTGCTGAAGTGTTGACTCAGTTAACCTGACTGTAACAACTTTTTCTTTGGCATTGTATTATTGCTTGTGGCTTGAAATTGAAATTGAAACAATCAAGCAAGCTCATGGTCTGTCTCAACGCTACTCCGCCATTGCTGCCAATGGACCACGAGCAGAGCTTATGCGATTGAAAGAGACGCCCGCCAGGTCAGTGGAGGCAGTTTAGCAGCATTTTTTTTTTTAATCGAGGTTTGTTTTAGGAAATGTTCTGTTGGTTATGGGTGTGGAGCAATAGTGACCAGCTGCATTTGTCTTTGGTTAAGCACTTTGCTGGGCTGCATATTGAATGGAGATATCGGTTGGTCGCGCACATACACAATTCGTATGACAAATTCGCGAATTTATTGAGGTCGATTTAAAAGTAAATTGAAAATACTTCAGCAGTGTGGAATGATATCGAAGGCAAGGTCGGAGGAAATGCCAATTGCAAATCGAGGAGTCAATCGGTTAGGTGTCGTTACTTGGAAGTATTTAGGACATTCGTGCTGTTGGTTGTGAGTCATTAGGCATAGGTCGTCGATTGAAAAGCTTTCATAGCAAAATAAATTGAATCATGTTCCTTTATGTTTCTTTATCAATGTCATTCTGAATGTCCCAAACATAGGAACAAGACAAAGCTACCAAAGAACGAGGAGGATTTTTGAGCCAAATAGGAAAGTGGTGTAGACAAAGCTTCCGATTGTGTCACCAAAGTTGGATTAAGACTAATCGATTTAACTGCGATAACTGGCGGTAAATAGATCATCAAACCGTCAGCCAAATTGATCATGTTACAATCGTTTCAAATGTGAAGATTTCCGAACATTGCTAAAAGCCAACCTTGGACGATCGAATAGCTATGGGTCAACTTCTTAAAAAGCACTTTACAGCCTGCATCAAGTGCTGAATACCAGTGCTATAGATGGCGTGCTGGCCTTTACTCGACCACCACCACGAAACCCCTGGTTTGACAAATAGTGCCGGCAAGCGCAAAAATTATGCTTCACAAAATGACTATAGATGCTTGTGAACTCTACGAGCAAAAAAAAACGAAACCAAGAAAAGCTTTCTGTCGAGGAAATAATAAAGTGGTGCTACCAGCCGGAAGAGTTACCAGTGTTACCTAATCGCCGAACTATTGAAGGCAGCAGTATTTGACTTCATTGACAGTTCATTTCCAAAATGATTGGGACCTCAGCAGCATGCCTTTTTCTCAATGTCTCCTTTTTCTATACCTAAAGACAAGCACCAGCCATTAGTCTCCTAAACATCACGTACAAAATCATGTCTGCCGTATTTTTTAGTAATAATAATGATCTGATTGAACCCTTTCAGTGAAAACCCAAAAAGTTCAGATCGATGCACACCACCTTTTTTCAAAGCAGCTTTTATGCATCGTCTTTAGTTAATGAGGTCTTAAACTAAATTAAAACAAAACCACCGACAAAGACAAAATGTCACTATTGATAGCAGCAACTTCGAGGTAGTTAAGGTATTTATCTACCTCGGGTGTATATATAAATTCCATGAATGACAACTTAGTGGAGATCCGACGAACAATTACCCTACAAAAACGCTGCTACTTCAGTTTAGCGAAACAAATTGGGTCAAAACTCCTAACTCGAAGGACAAAGTGTATGCTCTATAGAAACTTAATTCTGCCAGTTCTGTTATACGTCGTCCAGTGCTGGACGATAAGCAAGAAAGGACAGTTAATACTGGGGGCTCTTCGGGAGACAAATGCTTGGGTGGATTTTTGGTCCTGTGTGCGAGGAGGGCAATTGGAGGAGAAGTTACAACCGCAAACTATATAGGCTGTACCAAGATGTGGATGTAGTCCAAAAAGCCCAAACTCGTCGACTACATTGGCTCGGCTACATCGAGAGAACCTCCGTTTTAAAAACCAAGCCATTATGGATGACAGAGCCCGTTAAGTAAGTAAGTTTTATAAAACTACTTATACAGAGCCACAAACTCGTCTACTCGGGACTTTCTCTAAGTCGGCTATGCTATCACAACGACGCTGTATCTCTGCGCATTGAGAATTTCACATATCTCAGCACAACAACTAGGTACCGAGCACAACTGTGATTAGGCTTCATCCAACTTCGAGTACACAACTGGAAGTAATTAGCTAAAGACTGCGCCAATTGTATGGTCTTATTGGTTGAAGCGCAAGCTCACACCGTACCGTAGCGCCGTCTAAGTAAACATCTAAGTTAAGTATTCTAAATGCAGTATGTTTAGTCCACATATTGTTTAGGCATCCATTTACTAGCAATAAGCTCAGCAATAAGAGACAATATTCACGAGAAATCTTAAGGGTACCAACAAAAATACAAGTCTAGCCCTTCTGAGGCAATATTCCAAAGATCTCGATGAGATATTTTATCACCGTCAAGACTAGAACTATCTTCTACCTTTTTTTCACAAAAAACTACCTCTCATTATTCGAACACCATTCCAACATTTCCAAACTACACTTGAAAATTCCAATCTTATCCTAAGTGGTCGACTCGTGAATTTGCACTAATTATACTCAACAACTGCCTCCAACCGTTCATAGTTTGCCAACATTCCATCGTAGCAATTTACACTTATTAATTCCAATCTTTTCCTGAATTCTCGACTTGCGGATCTGCACTAATTACCCAACAATTGCTCATCAATGACAAAAGGAAGGACAACAAATCTCCGGATATTGGAGGCCAAACCGCGTAGCACTTCATGTGACAGAAGCCAATTAAGTTGGTAAGCAAGTACAGATACCTAGCACCTGCCGACGACTAAAAGCTTAAACTAAGATTTATGTGTCAATCTTGCAGGCCAAGTTCAGCTTGACGTCAATTTAACACTCCTCTTAGCTCATTACTCATCCACTTTGCCAGCCTAAGCTTTAAATCCACCGCAAAGCATCAAGAGTTTTCATGCAAAAAAAAAAAACAAAAAAAAAAGAGATCCACAAAATAATATTTACTTAGCGTTTCATCACAAGGCCCCTTCATCACTCTTGGACCACACATCTTCAGTCGATGGTATCCTCAATTTCTACACCACTCCACTCGGCTTAAGAACTACACCTTGAGTCTTTAAAAAATAATGGACCGCTGCAAGCAAATAAACCTCTTTATCCGTATTTGCTGTGCTGTGCCAACAACAAACCTCATTCTTTGTCGCTACGAGCTGATATGATATTTCATAACCGAGCCGCCAACTTCCCTTTCTATTTCGTTTAGCATTTCATGGTTGACCACCCCGCTGCCAATGTGGTGGGTGTGGTGCCACGGAATTCTTTTAGATCCATTCTTATCCATTTGCAATCCATTTACAAAACAAAAAACCAGGAGACAAGGCCAATAAACTTTGAACAAGTGATCCAATACAATACCTCAAGGAGACCCCTTCAGTGCTCTACTTGATGGCGTCTCATGGTAATCGGGCCCGATTGGCTTCCTTATGCGACGCTTGATTTTATTCTTTGCTGGGTGTTGTCTGAACTTGAATGAATCGCACGAGTCAGAACAAAACAAAACAAAACAAGAGGGTGAGAGACCGGTGAAGTGCGAGTAAACATACATATCTGGAGGTGACAGGTTGAATTGGGAAACGTTGAATTGTGTTTTGAACCTTCTCCAGGGTCAGGCGAGGCGGTTGGTTGGCTGTTTTCCCTGCTAAATTATTAAAGAGATACATAAAATCGATCAGACATCCGTCACGATTACGAGCATGCAAGAGTTACACTACATTAGCCTCGATGTATCTCACAGATCGGTCTCGATCCGGACCTATGGACAGCGGCTACTTAGTAGTACTTTTTTCTCCCCCCATTTATCTTAAGGAATCCACTAGATACGTGCTCGGTGGTAATTAATACATAAGTCAGCCAAATGATTTGCATTAGTTTATAGGAAATATGTGTGCAAACACCTGCAACACCTTAACATGCAACTGAAAACTGGAACATTCGGCACTTCGACATCGAGTTCTGTGACAATGTCTAAGCCTGCAGTTGCTACAAATAACAGACCAGACCACTTCATATAGCGACTTGAATGGAACAGCACATTATCGCCAAGTGAAGTATGTTCGCAATCACTTCTTCACTCGGTGGTCATGACAGTAATTTCACTCTCAATTGTCACACAAATCTGCTGTGCCGGTTTCGCCCACGATCATGGTTTGGCAATGGCGGAGGTAATCTTGTCACAGAGTTGCAAAAGTTGTGGGATGATTCGGACGAGATAATCACATGGAAATGTATAAGTGAATTTTGTGTGTTGTTTGTTTTTTTTTTTTTTTTTCAAGGGGAAGTGTTGCATGACAATGAAGCTGAGGAATTGTTAGGTGGCGAAGTGACGGCTAAATCAGGAAGTCAGAAATGTGGAACACGATTTAAATTTAGATTGATTCGCAGCAAAGATAAACGAGTGATTTATGGTAAACTTTGTGGGGTGCGTCATTTAATGGGTGTTAAAAAATTTATATATTCGAATTCCATAAAAGAGTTTAGGAGCGCCTGTGGCGACTTAAAGTCTGATCGAGGTTTTGATAGTTGTTGTTGCAAAATACGTTGATTGCAGTTTGAAGCAATAACAAAAGTGCTTAAGACATTTCAATTTAAAATGATCGCAATTCATCCGCCTTCTACTGGTTTAGGAAGCTAATACATTCTGACAATCCAGTTTCCAATTTGATTCATGCAAACCCACAAAACGCAAAACAATATTGTTAACAAAATGATAAATGCCAAGCCACAAGCGGTGGTAGGTATAGGTAACAAAAACCTTTGTGGTAGCAACAGAGCTGAATAGAATCTGTTGCCATTCATAGAATTTTCGTGAACAACAAAAACTGAGCAGCAATAAAATGTCTCATTGTCGATGGAGTAAGGCGATTAAATTAATTGGCCCGCAACTAGATTTTTGCGAACATACACTGCTGCCGGCGCAAGCGCGGCGCTCGCTCTCATACTATATGTATACTCGTAGTCTTTGTGCTCGAGCAGTCAATCATTTTGATCTTGAACTTGTTACCCGAACAATAGTCCTGATTTATTACCCCTATATGAGTTGTAGGAAAATGATTACAAATGAATTTTAATTGTCCCCGCAGGCAAATACGGTTTCAAGGCAATTTGGTCTTGTTTTAGCTTATTTTTGTTGGTGAACTCTGGACCCTCAAAAATACAGTTTACGTTCTGGAATGTGACAAATATATGCGTTGTTGAATTTTTGTATTGGGGTAGGGAAAGAGGACTTCCTTATATTTGGGGGATTTTCCTATGAAAATAATTGGTTTATTTTTTAAGAAAATAGTGATTTTGTGAAGTTTTATATGGGCGTGAATCACTAACTATAAAGTTACCTTGAATAAAGATTGTTTTTGTTTAAAAACGAAACCACAAAATTAATTGAGTCACTTGTTTGATTGAGATGGAATATGGAAAATGTTTGCAATATTGTAACAAGTTGTAGCGAATGCGGATTTGGGATGGGCTTAGTCACAAAATGTTGTCCTCATCTTTAACTCCATTATTCTAGGGCAAAACACAAGTTTTATCAAGGGAAAAAAAGGGTAAATGCGCTCTGCAATTTTTTCATCTAGTTTGAAGCCCTATTGCCAATTCGCCTGATATGGCCGAGCCTATGTGCGTACATACAACTCAACGTGTAGGAGGTGCAGTGACTCAACTTGTTCGATGACCGAACTAGGGTTTCCAAGTTCAAATCCGCCCCAACGTTTTTTTTTTTCACTGGCCTCCTCTTGCATTAAACTGTAGGGCACTTTCCTTCATTTCGATAATATATATTTTCACACACAATGATTGGAGAAGCTAGACTTTAGGCCCTTATCGACTTATACTAGCTATTCTATAATTGGCTATAGCGGCTCATCTTTTCGGTTGGAATTTACTCCACATAAAGTGGGCAATTAGTCCACTTTGCGAATTTGGTTTAATTTCCTACCAGAAGTGGGAGAAAGCTTAACTTGAAATTTCGGTTGAGTCATTTTTAAGTTAACATTTGATGAAAGAGAGTTCAAATCTCTTAAACCCTCGAAGCGGGCCACCCCAATACTTTACTATGCCGTATATGAACGCTATCTGTCTGTATATAAAATTTAACTGTTCGTCGGTATCAGAAAGGTAAAAAACTATCCCCTACAAAATTTATTATAATAAACGAATCTAGTGCTTGAGGTATATTTTTTTATTGCCGATGGCACATTTTTGGCAGTTTTTAGGTGTCCTAATCTTCAAGTTTCCCAAAAGGTGTCAAATTAAGAAATAAAGTGAGCCAAAGGTAGCCATGCTGTTCGTTTGACTGCTAAAATCTCTAAAACTAACCATCCGATTGACATAACATTATATCTTGAAGTTAAAAGTGCACACAAATCAAAAGTTTTCCAATACATGGTGTTCAGCCACCAAAACTATTGAACTACTAGAACGATTTAAGTTATATTAACCTAATATATTTGCTTTTGCTAGACGATGGGTCTTACTCATGATGGGATGCGGAAGGTGGTGCTGCTGTTTAGTTATTAAAATAATGTTATGCTTTTGGCCCAAAACATATGTGGGTTTTCAACAAGTCCTCCTATACCAATAAACTTTACGGCTATCTATACGTCAGCTACTTTCTTAGAAAAGAAAAAACTGTCGTAAAAAATATAGACAACGGAATTTTTTAGATCTTTGATAAAAGCGGGATCTTTAGCCTCGTTTGTATTTCTTGACATAGATTATTTGCTTTCTTTACTCGTTTTTATCGATGCACTTTACAGAATACCTATACTGGTCCGCCATGGAGTTAACCGGTATCTACAGGCCTCTCAGCTTTTATCACTGAAACCGCTTTGCAAAGCTAATCTTGGAAATAATGTCCTGCAAAAACCCTAACATGAAATATCCTGCTACCGCCTATAGGCAATAATATAAAAAATAATAAAACAAAATCTGTTTCCGCCCGGGATCGAACCGGGGGCCTTCCGCGTGTTAGGCGGATGTGATAACCACTACACCACGGAAACACTTACTAAATCGCTAGCTTAATATACAGTTGTTGGGAGAAAAAGGACTTGCAATAAAGTTTGGTATTATACATATATTGAAATTGAAATAATATCGCCAATTTATAAAAATACAATGGATAACTATTCCAAATAGTTGACTAAATTCAACAGACATAAAACTTCAGCGTACACTCTATACAATCACGGTAAATATATCACATTCAAAACATAAATGTTAAGAAATAGCCAAGTTCACTTATACGAAAATTGCTTTTGCCTTACAAGTCAGCCACAAAAAGTAATGAGATCTATAAGAGAACGCCAAGTTTGTATTGCAATTACCATATATATATATAGGGTGATCCATTTCGAGGTTCCCTACTTTTTTAAAGAAAAAAACACAGAAAATTCAAATTTAATGGAGAATGTTTATTATCATTTGAAAGAAAATTCTTTGGCATTTATTTTTTGAAGATTATGTCTATCAAATGTTGGCCGTTGCTACGTCGCAGATGGTCCATCCGTTGAGTCCAGTTTTCGATCACTCGTTCGAGCATTTCGACTGGTAACTGGCGAATGACACGCGTGATGTTTTCCTCCAAGGCCTGAATCGAAGCGGGTTTGTCGGCATAAGCTTTTGACTTTACATATCCCCACAGAAAAAAGTCTAACGGTGTGATATCACACGATCTTGGTGGCCAATCGACCGGCCCAAAACGTGAAATTATGAGCTCACCGAAATGTTCTCTCAATAAGTCCATTGATTGATGCGATGTGTGGGAAGTGGCGCCGTCTTGCTGAAACCAAATGTCGCCGAGATCACGAGCTTCAATTTCAGGCATCAAATAGTCGGTTATCATGGCACGATAACGGTCGCCATTGACGGTTACGTTCGCACCGGCATAATTTTTAAAGAAATATGGACCACACCAAACCGTTGTTTTTTCTGGATGAAGTGGCAGTTCTTCAATCTCTTCAGGTTGCCCTTCGTCCCAAATGCGGCAATTTTATTTGTTTACATACCCATTGAGCCAGAAATGGGCCTCATCGCTAAACAAAATTTGCCTCGAAAACGTCGGATCTTCTTGGAACTTTTCAAGAGCCCATAGAGCGAAGCGATGTCGCTTGGGAAGGTCGAGCGACTTCAGTTGTTACACAAGCTGTATTTAGTACGCTTTCAATTTAAGATCTTGACGTAAAATGCGCCAAATCGTTCCATACGTCAGTCCGAGTTGCTGCGAACGGCGCCGAATCGACTCTCTACGGTCTTCGTGTACACTCTCAGCTACGGCCGCTATATTTTCTTCACAGCGTTCTGGACGTGGTCTATTCGGTCGAATATTATCCAATAATGAATGCTGGGTCTCAAAATAGGTGATGGTGTTGCGAATAGTACGCTCAGTAGGCCGATTATGTTGACCATAAGTTGAGCGAAGTGCACGAAACACATCCCTCACAGAACGTGAATTTTCATAATAAAGTTGAACAATTTGTAAACGTTGTTCACGCGTAAATCTTTCCATTATGAAATGCCAAACAATACTAAACAAAAATAACATGACAGCATGACACGACTCACACGTGATCTATCAAAAAAGGCTATTGAAAAAGGATCACCCATTATTTAAAACTAGAATGGAAAACTTAAATAATCATTTTTATTTAAATAAGTTCATTGAAATTAATTTTAACTCCAGTAAGTGACATGGTAATCAACATTATATGAAATTCTTCTTCTTATTTTCAAATAAAATTTGGCGGCTACCTCGCCCCCTGTTTCCATACAAATGCTTTAGAGAAGACTCTGTGGTTACTCCGCCAATCCTATGACTGTGCCAAATATTAAAGTTCTACGATGATTGGAAGTGCTCCATAATTTTGATTATCTGTCAGTGAGTTACTTTTTTGCTAACTTTGCGGCCTTGTAACCTAGAAAACACTCATGTTAAACAATTAAAACCAACAAATCTTTACAATTTTATGGTGAAGCTTTGTTGTAAGCGAAGTTATATGGGTAAAAATGGCCTGAGTTGGTTCAAGTAAGTTAAGTTGGTCAAAAAGGATCTGTGAAGTTTCATGAATTTTATATTGTTAAGAGAGTTTGCAAAAAGAGTTCCTTTAGGTACACAAACGGATGTCACTGGGTAACGTTACACGTTTTTCTCCAACTTTTTTCTTTAAAGTTAGAACGCGACCCATTTTCAACTTATTTGGTAAAATCCGTAGCAGACGTAACATAATGTAGTCTTTTCTAAAAAGTGACAGTTCGGCCAACACCGCCGATAATCTGTTATTTTTGCTATGGAAATAATTTATTTATTTTAAATAGCAGAATAGTTATAGATAACTAACGTGTTTGAGATTTAAATTTATTTTCATTATCCCATTTCAATACTTGTTTTTGTTATTTACAAATTTGAATCTTCAACTTCAACTTTCTACTTTTTTATACTGTGACAGACAGGCGCATACGCACCCGAATGTTTGAAAAATTGAGAGAACGATTTTTCATTGCACAGTTAGACTTGCCATATTAGCATATTTATTGTAGATAAATGCACCTTTTCCATTACTTATTTTAAACTTAATTTTTTTTTCAAATAAAACAAAACCATAATAATATTTCTTTATTAATAAATATATATGTTTTTGCTTTTACAACGATTTGTCCTAATGTAACATAACATTTTAAGATGCAGCGCAAAAACAATAATCAAATCATTCCTTTGATATAGAAATCTGCCATCACCAGTGACAGCCGATTTTATAAAAAAAAAAAAAAACTGTCAAAGTTCCGACGAATTCTATGGGATGGCCGATGCCTCAATTTTAAAGTTTTAACGTACGCACGGCAGCAACGGATTCTATGGGTTGAGGCCTTTGGTTAGCATTGCCAGTTCACCTTGAAAAGACTAACATCCGAACAACTCTTTCAAATTACCGAATTTTATTATCAAAATTCTTGCTTCAATTCATTCGACCATTTTTAAGATGACCTTGAAAACAACATTACCATCAACGGCGCCCGCTCTCATTCAATGATTTCGAACTTTTTTGCCCAAAATGCATGAGCTGAACTTGGTGGACACGTGGTTCCTAGAAGGCAATACACAGCACGCGA
Organism: Ferdinandea cuprea; assembly: GCA_963576555.1. Classification (NCBI taxonomy): domain Eukaryota; kingdom Metazoa; phylum Arthropoda; class Insecta; order Diptera; family Syrphidae; genus Ferdinandea; species Ferdinandea cuprea. Next base: position 8,857,620 of record OY754958.1, read on the forward strand.
AACAATGGACCAATTAGGAAATGAGTTCCGTAAGCAATTTCTCCCTCATTTTGGACCGATGAAATCGATGCAGCGAGATACCAGTAAATATCCTCGAAAAAATTACTCTCTGTATCGTCGTTATCGTGGTCAAAATTTACATGAAAACATCTTATAAAAATAAATAAAAATTGTAAACACTTTTGCAAATTTGACTTAAAAAGTCACCCATCACTATGCGACAGCAGCTGCTGAATCAGAACACGTCAGCCAACCTGCGTTTGTAGCAAACTGCGGAATCATGGGTGAGCTCTAAATAGAGGGTACCACAATCTATCCTCATGTAGCCGCAGTGATCTGGAATAATCTATACCACTTCTAAGCTACAATCTTGTACTAAGATAGATGTCTTAACTATAAATAAAAACACATTAAGACATTATTAACAATTTTCTAAATCCTTTCATCCCCTCGAACACGTTGAGTGACGTTGAGCTTTTTAAATGTTCCTTATCTCAACTTAGGGCTTATTTTAAACGTTACCATTGAAGATAAAGCCTTTGTTTTAAATTAAACTTAGTAAAACTCTTCGAAGCTAATGGAGCTTCTTGCGATATACCTGAGCTAAGTTAGATATGAATATTTATTTGGACCCACCTCTTATTGCAATTTACAGCACCAACGCAACGGTCAACTAGATACGACCTCTTTCCACACCTATCTGATAAATTAAAATGGACAAGTAGTAAAATTTACACTGAAACAATATCTAATAATGTAACTAATTGCCTTTCATATCAGCAAACAACATAACACGATCCTGGCTGTTTTTCCTCATTCATAGTAGGAGGATTGGTGGTCTAGCAGTTCTCTTGTTTCTGTGCCGGTTTAACACTCCAAGATAAAAGTACTGAAAGTCTCAATAAACAGCGCGAAGGGTGAGTTATAGAAGTTTATTATTTCGTAGAATTCAGAAAGTGAATGGATGTCAGTGTCTAGGCGTGGTGCTAGCTAAGGCGCCAATCATTTTATAAAAAAAAAACTCACACAGCTGGACTAGAAGTTCAAGTTCCATAATTTAGTGCAAAACTCTATTTTGCTATCTATAAATTAATTGTTATGATTAATTTATGAGAATTTTTTCTTGTTCTATGCTCCACGTGCCCGAGAACATTTGAATTACACAAACTACCGAAGTTGACGGTCTTTATAGCTTCACATTATTTATGGAATTGTTAAAGAGATATAAATATATGTATATTTTTTAAGAAAGTAATTTGTATTGCAAAAAGAATTACTATAATTATAACTACAACCGTTGTAATAATATTTTAAAGGCATAAGGATTACGGTGCTACAAGTGGGCGTAATAACAAATCAAGGTTGACAGAACATTTATTGCGAATGGGGTATGACTGCTGGCTAAATAACTTAGTTATAAATTGTAAATGCTCTTTAATCCTAATTGTGACCTACATTAATCCAAATTAATTGTCCCACATCTTATGCGTTACACGTGAACATATTCGAAAATCTAATTATCGGCCGGAAATGGGTGACTTAACATTACTCTTTGAAAGAGAATTATTCGAGGAATGTAGGCGGAGCACTTGAAGACATTAGAATTCGAGAGACAATAATATGTACATATATGGTTTGCTGATTATCAATCGCATTTACTGGTTAAATAAAAAAGGAATGGCATGGATGCTTGAAACTAAAGCATTTTTATCAGGTTAACATAGGAGAGCAATCTCAACCTTTGTTACATATTCAGTGTTTTTAAAGACGACTTTCAAAACCTTTGAAGCGCCCGGAATTAAGGTTTTAAAGATTGATAGTGGCTAAATAAAACTGGAACTAAACTTAAGTAAGTCTGTTTTTCTGGTCAATCCGGCCGAGAAAACCAAAAGTATTAAGGATTCAGCATAAAGTAACAATTTTAGGATAGACAAAATATTATCCGGTACTATCATGATACCTGCCTGAACGAAGTGGTTGTGGAAATTGTTTTTGCTTTGATCCCGCGAATATTGTCTTTTGGTATCGGGGTGGTCAAGCAAGTAAACCAATAATTCAATGACTTTCTTGGTCTTGCCCAACCAGAAAACGTGCAGTTAATATTTATCCATAAAGCCAAGGTTGTTATGGTGCCGTCATTTAGCGGCATAACGTAACGAACAATGACGCCACACATTTCTTTTCTAAACGATTAGACGGCTTTGCATTCCTAAAAAGCGGTAGGTAATACAAATGCCGGTGCCGCTACATTCTTGAATCCTGACATAGCGAGGACAAATAAAAACTATTTTGTTTGAGGCAACTCGTTCATAATGAACCTTCACCAATACGTTAATATTTGTTCACCATCTTCTAAGTAGACAGGCGGCCGTTTTTTTCGATTGTTTTATCACGAAAATCTACTGCGCAGCAAAACAAATCTACTCTTCTTGTTCATACCTTGACGAGTCCAAACTTGGCTTGGAACACCTCCACCCAGAATTTCAAACGCACATTTTTCTATAGTTTACTCTGTATGCACCCACCGGAAACTTAAAATTAAATTCGCTAATAGCTATCGGCTGGAAAACATCAAACTGACATTACCGTGGTGAAACTGTTTTGTACTTAATTTTTAAAAATGGACAAATTTGTTACTAGGTCTGAAAAGCCAAAGTTTTATTGAGGTTTAAATGTGTGTTCTGATTAGGAACTAATTTATTTATGTGTAGCAGCTCTAGCCAGTTGGAAGAGCGCATAGGGCAAAATAAATAAATAAGAATGAGAATCTCCGCGTCACGGGCCATGTTCGTAATAATATTACTTCTATTAACAAAAGGGCTAAAAATACCACGCCACCATATTCAATATCATTAAAATCTTTGTTAAAAAAGGATTCATGACTTTTTTTAATCATAGTCTAAGATCAACTGCGATAGATTGTAATCTGCTCTTAAATCTTTTTTAAATATCCTGCGCTTAATTATCGGAAGGGAGACATATAAAGAACGTTTAATGACGCCACCGGTTTTTTAGGAAACCATAGGTTAATGCTGCGTGCAGAATCGCTGGAGAATGCGATGCGCATTCTACTATGTACGCATAATGAATCATATTTGTGGTCGCACTCACAAAGTTTCTTCCCCCTTTTGCACAAAATATTTGTTGTGATCATTTTATTTCTTTTTTACAATGTGAATTTCATTCGAAAACTGGTCGTATATAGAAATAAATACATTAATCTAAACTTCATCCTTTAAAATCAATAAATATAGCTACAGAAACATCTATGTACTTCTGTAACACAAATGACATGAGTTCCATTTAGGTTAGGTTGAAGTGGCTACCAGCACAAGACTGAAACAGCTGCAATAAGGTCGATTGTGATAACACCGAGATCTGGGAAAACGGTCCTGCCTACTGGTTAAAACCCAACCCTAGAAGGAGACTTCTAAGTTGTTAAGATCTTCCGAGATGGTATTTAATTTTTCTGGAGTGAGCAGGGTTTGTACAAAGAAGTTCGGGAATAGTTTCTTTCATATCCAGCTTTGGCCACATCTGTTTGGTCGCTAGACATGTGACACCACCTGTCCCTCAGTAAATTTGTAATCCCAACTTATCATGCTTAGGTTAGAGAGGGATTGTGGTTCTTAATTTAGCGAGTTCATCAGCTTTTCAATTTCCAGGAATGTCCCTGTGCCCCGGCACCTTAGAAAACGATCGGCAGTCTAGGGCGTCGCTGTAGTAAATAAAGAATAGTCAAAGAGACGTGATTGCAGCTGGACTATCCTAGAAAAAAAATGAAATCCTTGGAAGTTATTTTGATGGAATGGTTTGATTTTTCTGAATTGACTTAGGATGTAGCTTAAAAACGAACAGTCATTTCCATTACGATAAATAAAAGAATGTGGTCCATTAGACATATGTACGAAAGAACTTGGGAAACTTGCGGTCGTTTCAGTGATAGAAGATAATTCAATGGCAAAGGACCATAACGTCAATGACCCATATTTAAGTGGTCTTTATATAGACATGAAATAATTAATGCTCAGATTAATTCTGTAAATCCCCCAGCGATATCAATGTCGTCACATAAGTGAGTTTTGATTCTGACACCGATACGTAGCTCAGTACTACATGGTTTTCTCCACTACTTTAATAATTTAGACGCGGGAACTGACTGAATCTATCCTATGTATGGGCGCTGGTCTCGGAACACTTATAACCAGACAAAGTGAAAACAAAGTAGCGATAAGCACTCAGTTGCTTAATCAGTTTTTCCCTGACCTTGAAAGTGGAAAGTATTATCAATTTGGAACATGAAATTAATTGATCAGTCATTGACAGTCATCTTAGCAGAACTCATAGCAAACGTCGATGGTGGAAAATGTTTTCAAAAAGTTTAATTTTTATATATCTTGTCGTAGCTGTGCTGATGTTATCAACGTTATCGATAACACACTCTGTTGTTGTTCCAACAACTAGCACAGAACAAAACGATACGGTTGAACTTGGAAGTCGTGTTTTAACTACGACAACAGTGAGGTGTAAGCAAGACCATACGAATAAGTGTCGTCCGGTTGAAATCCGCATTTGGGAAGATTAAGATGAAAGATTTTTTATGTTTAGTGATTGTTTTGATAAGCAAAAATAAATAAATTGTTAAACAATTCCGTGATCTTTGTAAATCCAGTGATCTTTGGAGTGATCCATCATAAACTGTCATACATATGACAACAGACCTACAGAGTTTTGATTGCTTTGTTATTTTCTTGTTTAAGTCAGAGTTCAAATAGAGTCTTTTTTCCAAGGACTTCCAAGGATGTTTGTTCGAACAACGCTGTCTAAGTATTACAGCGTTGGACGCACCTACCCAACAGCAGTACTAGAAAAAATTGTTGAGTTCTCACCGCTACAAATCGATGACCATGTGGAAGAGTCTTTTCCAAAGGAAGGCATCTTTTGTACGAACATTATGGAATATTTATTTATTTAATAGACTCAGAGGTCTGGTCCGGTAAAACGACGAATCAAAAATGGAATATGGAGTTGGAGCTAGTGTTACCCTTGTGAACTCCATAGAGTCATGTTGACTCTTTTTGAAAGTCCAGACTCCGTGACTCATCTTTCTGAAATTCCACGAAATTGGACTCCTTTTAAAAATATAGGACGCTTTTTTCTAAAATTCGACAATAAAATTTTAAATTGTCTGGAGTTTATACTGCATTCGTCCAATACCGACAAAAATTCTTTGGAGTTAACTTAAACATAGTGAAAATAGAACTGGAATTCGAAACTGAATTTATATTGTTTTTCTGTCTCTGTGACATGTTTTGTCGTTGCGCTGCGTTGTAGTGCGCCATGCGTTGAATAATTGTCGGCAACGCAGATTAGTGCGTTAAGATTCAAGTGTAATTAAAATGCCAACAGATTTTAACTATTTCTCTTTATTCGAAAAAAGTTATAGAATAATACAAATTACTAGAAATGAAAGCGCAAGCGTTGAATTTTAATTTTAATAATTATTTTGATATTCAAGACATTGAAAAATTTTGATTCGAGGTGGGCAATTTAAAAAACAACGGGGAAGAGTATTTGTTTCAAAATTTATGCAATTTTATCACTAAAATCTTAACATTGTCCCGTGGGTGCGCTGAGAGAATGTTTTCTAAATAAGCTTTTACAAAATTTTGTCTGGCAATATTCTCTGCACTAAATTTACTAGATTACTAGTAAGACTGAGGCCTGGCTTGAATTTAATTCAGCCGTACATAAGCAACATTCCAAATAACTATACAGCTTGTACATTTTTGTTACTTAGTTTTAACTGAAATTAACTGATTTTTATTGAGTATCTATCATAATTTACTTATACTTATTTATTTCTTGAAAAGACGTTACGTTTGTCTGTCCTCCTTGAGGTTGAAATAGGTGTTTAGCGTTAATAAATAATGATGGTTTTTTTTAAGCCTTTATCGGACTCCTTTTTTCAGACGGGACACTTTTTTTGACTCTTTCTGAAATTTTTCAGAGGTAACACTGGTTGGAGCTGGCGTCTTTAGGTCAAGTTATCTAAGCATATCGGACAAGTTATCAATACCAATAAAAATGTGTCCCACTGTGTTTCTTTTATTTGCGCAACACATAGAAACCAGAACCTTTAACGCCAGAAACATACTCTGGCTGTGCCATATGATGTTCGGTAGCATTTGGGGTCTTAGTCCCAAACTAGTTATAGGATATATACGTGCGTTGTAGACCTTAATGTTGGTGGCCAAGACCAGGAGACATCTGACTAAACTACAACATCTTGCGTATTTGTGCATTACAGGTCCAATGAGAGGAACTTCCATCGCTGCTATGGAAGTTTTTCTCTTATTACCTTCCTTGCAGTTCCTTGCTGTAAGTTAATCCATTAAAGAATCCATTTCCCATGTGTGTGATACTTGGGCGGCAAATCAATATCGGCAAAGGAGGATGGCCACTCGATTCCAATAAAAATTTCTAATCACCGAATCCTCCTCCATGATCATGTGAACAAAACATTACGGTCTTGAGGTAAATCCCCACAAGATCAAGGTTGTTTTGCCACAAATAAAAGGTACATACCACAATTCGAATTATCGCAGCTATCGAGGAAATCCCTAAAACGTGGCGGAGAGTGCAAAGGCAGCTAACTCTTTTTATAAATGCGCGAAATGGACTCACATTTCCAACGAACAATTTTTAAAAATTCTATTTCCGTCAAACAAACATTTTCGCTATGATTTTATCAAATAACGTATAACCACAACTAACTTCACATTATTTATATCCACAAACAAATAAATTTCCATTAATTGTACTGGAAGTCAACAGATTACGACATCCATTCCAAATGTCATTACGCCTCAAACGCAATTTGACATTCTTCTCTTTGTGCTTTTGTATTTATATTCCGTGATTGTTGGGTTCGTTACGTTTTCTCGTCCATTACTTTCTCGATCTCATTCGTGTTTTTCTCGTATTCCATACATCAGCTTTGTCATTGTTTTTATTACTTGGCGACGTGAAAAAAAATTAAAATTGATAAAAAAAAACGAAACGCAGTAAAATAAAACTTGTCGTCTTCTTTTGGACTTCCTCCTTCTCTTTAGCACAAAATAATTGGTACAAAAAAGATATGTGAAGGTCGTCCTCTACACTTTGTATTAACAAAAGAGAAACGAATCATCACTCACAACAAATCGCCTTCAACCTGTCTCTGGCAGAGGCAAGTATATCCACCCTTTTGGGCATTGTTGTGGCAATCTTTGTCATCGTCGTCGTGGCTCTAGATTTGTTCGAAAATCGACATCTGCCATCGCCGCTGCGATTCTATTGCATCGCAAAGATCGATCGCTTATACGAGTTCTACACCAATGTTTCCAAGAGGATGGACAATGTATTCGTCACGTATTTAGGCGCGGATGGTGTCCTCTCAGCCGAACCGGACGATATCCCAAAGACAAACAGCACCGTCTGGTTGCTGGGAAAAAGCTACAATGCTATTCAGGGTAAGTTATTCGATGTGTGTGAATCATAATTTTGTTTTGTTTTTGTTTTGTAGAGTTGGAACTAATACGACGTGACATACAGTCCAAGTTATGGTGCACTTATCGTCGCGGATTTGTTCCCCTTGGCGAGTGTCAGCTGACCACCGATAAGGGCTGGGGTTGCATGCTGCGTTGCGGTCAGATGGTTCTGGCACAGGCTCTGATTGACCTGCACCTAGGACGGGATTGGTTCTGGACGCCAGAGTGCTATGACGCCACCTACTTGAAGATTGTGAATCGTTTCGAGGACTGTCGCAAGAGTTTCTTTTCGATTCACCAGATCGCACTTATGGGCGACTCCGAGGATAAGAAGGTTGGACAATGGTTCGGACCGAACACTGTGGCACAGGTGTTGAAGTAAGTAGAACAAGTTCGTATGGTGGTGTTGTGCGTTCCATTTCTAACTAACATAAGAACATACGAACTATAATTAGTTTGTCGCTGGAACTTTATCTTGCTTTTATATCTCTGTCTATCTCTTTGCCTCAATGCGCTGATATGTTGTCGACACGATTTCTTATCGTGCGATTACTAACATTTCCACCGTCATTGTTGGTTATGGAGTGACGATTTGCTGGGGCATCTGCAAACATCAAGTCAAACATATCCAAATGATCATCAAACTCAATGATTGTAAGGCGCTTGGTATTCGAAAGCATAAGCTTGACATATTTATTCGGTGAATTCCATGGTCATGTAGCAATTATCAGGACTTGGACGATAAGGTGGTGGATAAAGCTGTTAAAGTGGCCGCTTTACGCTGCTGCTTTTTTAGCAATTGACAAGATTATGCCTTTGTTAATTTTATTGTAATAATCTTCGTCTGAAGTAGGTTAAATCTTGGTAGATTAAAATCACAAGGTTATTGTATGTTTTGAAAACGCAAGGTCTATTGTTAAGATAAGAATTTTACAATTAAACAAAGCGGGTGATCGATGAATCTGGGACATTTGAATTCAAGTGATTATATATCGCTTCATGTCTGCAACTCATCAAATAAATGCTGATGTTCCCAAAACTATGTTCACATCTAATCATATTCCTTTCCTTACCTACTTCTCCCATCTTTGGGAGTCGAACTGGAGCGGCAAACTAGGTTAAGCTCAATATAACATTTGGAATAAATTCCGAACTCGACGGCAAACCTGAGTGGGGCAAAACCAATAGAGAGAAAATGAATGTTTCCAAAACACAATTATACATCAATGACAATTGCTGGCTCCATGAAGGGGTTACATAGGTTTATTCGGCGAAAATATGTAGTTCTATTTTCAACAATTTTTTTTTTTTTATATAAAAAATAAAATATTTTATTAAAACTTTTTACTGTCTTAAAGATATACAGAATTCTAAAATTTTCAAAGGAAAATATTCAAAACTGTCATTGTGACGTCATTTCCGATGACCCATCGGAAAAAAGGTGCGTCCACGTTGACAGTAGAACTTGTGGCAGGATCAAATGAAGTGAAAAAAAAATCGTGTTTCTATTAAGACCATAGACTAGAATTTGGACGAAGGAAAACAAATTGGATTTTTGGCGGACCTTTTTTCAAAAAAATGCTAATTTTGGTAAAATTCGCTCATCATTTTTTTTTTAAATAGTTGTGATTGAAAAAAAAAAATCCTTTGTCCAAGTCCTCGTGAATTGTATCTTGAAGACCTGTGTAAAATTTTATCAAGATCGGTTGAGTGGTTTTCGAGAACTTTTGACAACCGACTTTGAAAACACAGTTTCGGGAAAAACGCGTTTAAAGTTTGGATAACCTCAAATAAACCTCGTGATTCAATTGAGTGCCAAAGCTGTATATCCGAAACTTTTATTGGGAATGACTTGAAAATTTAGGACAATAATCTCGAGACGTTGTAGAATTGATTTTTTGAAGCTGTGAAACCCATGTAACCCCTTAATTCTAATATTATTTGAAATGAATGTCGCTTAGAATACAGCAAAATGTCTAGACTTCTTTAAGCGATACAAAAAAATAGGCTGAATTCCAAAATATCGTTAGTTGCTTTCTACCGGCGGACATTTTGGAACGCCGAGTATTGCACTGGGTGTTTTGTTTCATAATTTTGAAGAATGGAAAACAAAGAAATTTTTTTGCAATCTTTTATTGATAACTAATTTCATGTAATTCGATAAATTCAAATGAATGAATTGTGATTGCATTCATTTTCCGGCAATCTCAAATTGAAGTCAATGAATGTAATCAAAAATTTAAATTCATCAATGATGGCATTCTTTTACAACTCTGATCGACATTCTTGTTTTTTGCATTCAAATTAGACTTGGGACTCAATCAATAATGGTCAACATAATTGTGAGCGATATTCGGGAAAACATTTGTGATGAGCTTTTCCAGCGTCGTTGTAAAGTGAAAAAATTGGTGGCAATTCAATCAGGCCGGGTGACTTAGTCGACTGGAATATATAGATATCATTTTAAACAGTTTTTGAACAAACTATGAAAAAAGTAAACGCTAATGATCATATATATACTGAATTATTGCCTCTAAAAGGGAATATTATTGAAGTTGTTAACTCGTCGACCGACGATGTACTTTCTCACTTGAAAAAATAAGATGAGCAGAAATATATTCTTGTTAATTTTCGGAAAATCACTTATATTTTGTACAATGAACACGATAACCACATAATACAAAATATAACTGTCAAAAATCACATCCAATACCTTTTGCTCATTCAAGCGCAGTAAAATTCATGCTCTAGAAATATCTTATACAAAATTAAATTTTGCCTTTAAAAAAATGACTGTCATCTAAAAAAGAACAAAAAGCTTATAGTTTCCGTAGAATTATTAAACATTTTATTTATGGCAAATTCACTGCATATATTCATATTCATAGAAATTAAAAGTCAGAAAGTCGGAAATTAAAAGGGAAGTTGCAAGTCCACTATTAGCTAACAATGCCTATATGTTCGAATATTTCACGTGATCGTCTTTCTGATAATCCGTTAGTTGACTTGTAACACAATTTAATATCTGTCAACGGTTTTGTGGAACTTGTAAAATGTGTTAACCTCTGCACCCAGATTTTTAAGTTTCATTAAAACCACATTCAACAAAGAGTTTTTGAAATCACACATTTTTTTAGAAACCTCCTAATGGATGGAGATTTTAGGAGTTTTCGCGAAACTTCAGATTTTAGTCCAGGCCCGTGCTACCTTAAAGTTTTTATTCGCTGACCCACCTCCTGCGAACGCCTGGAAAACATTAAAGAGTAAGAAATGTCATGAGAAGCTTCTCAAAAATAAATTGCCGTGTAGAATCGGCATTAAACTGTAGGTCCCTCCATTCGTATCCAAAATATAACTTCGCACACACAATGGCTGGAGAAGCTAGACTTTAGGTCCTGTATGGGCTGATATTTATTTATTTTTTCAAATTTCAGTTCCTTACAAACAGCGAACAAAAATCAACGCTGTGTCGTGTTTCTATTAACATTATACAGATTCTATTAAAAATAATCTATCTAATAATTCCTTTAGAATTCTGCGCAAATTAAAAAACAGAAATTATGAATCTCAATTATATGTAATAACCACAACTGGAAGTTCGTATCGTATATTTTAAGGGAATGAGCAGTCGTATAAGAAGTTAGTGATATATTCTGTTTCATGAATTTCGGATATAATTCCGGTTAAATGCAATCCGACAAACTCAAAAAAATTATTGTAAGGTGTAAACTCTCAAGATATCCTTGGTCTTTTTGAGAGAAAAATTCTTCGTATAAGTTGATCAGAATAAAAGAGATCATAAACCATCCACTTTAATGCCTCCTACTCCATCGGCATATGCAAGCCTCTCAGTTTCGGAACACTTCACTACTGAGGCTAATGGTGTTAATGCGAGGTTTGCCTGCCTTTTATCGGCGCCAGTATAAACGACTTAACAACGAATTATAAGAGGTGTATAGAGACAAAAAACTGTGCATTCTGCCGATGAACTTGGCCTTGGGCGCAACCTAAGCATGAGTGCTGGAAGGTAAACAAAGATAGAGCTAACTGGAGTTGTTTAAGGGTTTTATACTTTTCTACCGAGAAAGCACTGAAATTTAGCTGATTCTGTGGTGTTCGCTTAATCATAGTGTTTGGCAGCAGATGCTTGCTCCTCTGTCGATGAACATCTTGGAAAAATTCGTTGGACTGCAGAGTTTGCTCCTCATCTTCTATGACCCTTTTATTATGCCACTCGCTTCTGTTATGAATTCTGTTCTGGCATCTTTTGAGGCAGTCCGTTGGGCTTTCACGACTTTAACCAAACTTTTTAACCATGAGAAAGCAGGCGTTTGAATTTGTGTTCAGTTTGGAATATAAAATCTCTTCTTAATAGCTAACAACTGAGCTATATGTTGAAATATTTCCCACGGCCGTTGTGTAAAGCTAATCCTTACCGATCGTCGGGCTGTGCGCATATTTAATATTTGTTTATGTTTATTTTCCTTTAATCAAAGCCATACATTATGGTTATGCGTAATATTAACAAATTTAGTCAAAGCAATGGACAGCACAGCACTTGACAAATTCACACAGGCCCTTTACTAAAATGCTTTGTTTTTTTATTCCAGAAAACTCGTTCGCTACGACGATTGGTGTTCAATTGTAGTCCATGTCGCATTGGACAACATCGTAGTCACAGACGAAATTTGTAAGTCACATCCGTGCCACTTTTGCAAAAAACCACTCACTCTCAATGAACTTTCTTCGCGTTTCAGATTCCCTTTGCCTAGAAAGCGAAACCAACGATGACACCTGGAAGCCATTGCTTTTGATCATTCCTCTGCGTCTTGGATTAAATACAATCAATCCAATTTACGTGCCTGCCTTGAAGAAATGCTTCGAACTAGTCGGTAGTGTTGGAATGATTGGCGGTAGACCGAATCAGGCACTCTATTTCATCGGCTATGTGGACGAGGAAGTGCTATTTTTGGATCCACACACAACACAACGTTCTGGGAGCGTAGGCAATAAGGACTCGCTCGATGAAATCGATCTGGATGAGACCTACCACCAGAAGTATGCAGGACGAATTGACTTTCAGCAAATGGATCCATCGTTAGCTTTGGTTAGTTTTAAGAGGGTCTGTGTAGATGCGACTAGTATTTTTATTGGCTTCTCTTTTTCTTTGTCGTTTAGTGCTTCCTGTGTAAATCACGCATCAGCTTCGAAATAATTATTGATAAGCTGAAAACCGAAGTTCTACCGTCGTGTACTCAACCACTATTCGAGATCACAAAAGCCCGATCACCCGAGTGGAAGTCAGCAGCTGTTGCAGGTGGAATTAATTGCACCAATCAAGAAGGTTAGTCACATTGTCTTACATTTAATACATAATTTTGATTTTTTTTTTAATTAACTATAGGGTTTGAGGATCTGAATCACCTGCGAGCAACTGGGGCGATGGCGAATAAGGAGGAAATTGGATCTGATGATGATTTTGAGATCATTTCCTAGTCTAATGCTTAAGAGCCGCCGCCGCCTCCTATCTAACTCTGTGTCTCACTCTCTCTCTCTCTCAATTTCTCTCCTAAACTTCACAACAACAATTATGATTTATTTAAGAAAAAAATTTCTTTTTCCTTTTTTTAAAATTATGAACAAAGAATGAAAAACAATTTATAGGATAATTATTGAAAATACACAATTTCAAAATATATTCCGTGGTTTTTGTGTGGGCTTGGGCTTTCTATTTTGGAACAAGTCTTCTTGGAAGCCACTAACCTGTGTGCCAAACCAACCTATCGCCCCTTGTTGATTGATGCTTTTCCAAACATTAGACCAAGTCTAATGTCAACCAGAAACCGACAACCGTGGTTTGTTAGTTTTGCAGTTTACCATCGTATATTTGTTTTTCGTTAAGATGTTTATACGTTCGCATCTTATGCAATCAATAGCAATTCTGCTTGTTATTCGTTCGAAAATCTGTATTCTTTTACCAGACCTTATGACTCAAATCAGAAACGTAAATAAAATGCCCACCAGATGATTTATCACTGCCAAATTACGATGCCGATGCGCATCATACATCATAGTTAATAGCTGGTTTACATGGCCACACAAGTCTACACGCAGGATAAGTGGGATGCACAGTACTAAAATGTCTACTGCAAGAAAGGGACAGCACTACCAAATATGCAAAAATGCGTGACACGTATTTTGGTCGGTAATGTTAATTTGGGTGGTAGCAGCCGAATGTAAACAGTTTGATCTCTCTGCACTCTTACACCTTTAAAATCATAGACGGCAGAGATCTCTCGTAGAAAAATGCATGCGTGGCCATGTAAACCAGCCTGCCATAATGCAGCAGCAAAAAAAGCATCGTCGATTTGCTTGATAAGCTTTTGTGTTGACATTTGCGCATGCTATTCCGAATTTACCCATATCACCATCGCATATATCGATGACTTGTCGCTTTCGATTGTTTCCTAGAAAGAAAAAGAAAATTGCTTTGGATTTCAATTCGCAATCAAAACCTGCAAAAAAGAGACATGTAAGACTGTATAACTGTTAGTGACCTAGTAATTGAAATGTCTAAGATCCAGAGTCTTTCAATATCATCGGCTGATCCATATACATAGATCGTTTTGGATAACAAATAAACGGCTTGTTTCTTCATTTATTCCAATTTAAAAATGACACATTTCTTTTGGGGTCATAAATGATTTTACAGTTTAATGTCCTTTTCGTTTGGTAATCCGAAAGACTTTCGGACTCTTCTGAAACTGTTCGTTTGGTACAAAAATTGCATTTCCTCTCCTGAAAAGAAGAGAAATTTGCTTCTCACTTTGAATTCAGAATCAAAACCAGAAGCACTAACCCGTTGAAATACCATAAACGTCATTATCGATAAATGTTATAGGTATTTGTTGCTGATGCATTTAACGAGATTATTAGAAAGTTATTACCAAATTAAACTAAACAAATAATGAAATAATATTGGGTTACAACTCTTGCGGTAGCTAGCAGGATAGTTTTACAGCAAAATCAATGGTTTATTAGTCCTGCCAACAGCCTTGCACGGTTCAAGAGTTCATTCTAGCAAAACGAAAGAAAAAACTTCACGTCCAATTGATTACACACAAAATTAGATTTTTCTAAAAAAAAAATAAAACTCCCAACTTTATTTACAAAAAAATTCAATCAACTTTCAACAACGTACAAAATTTATTATTCAAATCGTAGAACTCATCGTCTTCGTCTTGTGTCTCATGCTCCACCATCGCAGAATTGGGATCCACAGACTCAACTTCACCCGATGCAGCCGCAGCCTTCTTTTTCGCTGCCGCTTTCCTCTTTTTCAGTACGTTCTTGCTCAACACCTGCGAAGTCTCTTTAACCGACTGCCATTGTGGAATAAATTCCGCACACCAATTCCACAGGAATTGATATAACTCATACATCATCGGCGAGCAGCGGAAAATATGGTTCTCAATAAAATACTGCAGATCAATTCGAGATCTCAGCAGACCGTAGATGTTGTAAAGAAACACTCCGCAGTATGATTGCGCCATTTTGGGACTGTCATAAATGTTTCCGAGCAAACCATTAAGTCCATGAAGCTGAAATACGACAGATTGGAACTCTGCGAATCCATGAAGGATAGTTGATGAAAATTCATCATATTTCTTTTTGAACACCTCTTGCATGTGAAAATGCTTCAGGAGGTTCTCCTGCACCAATAGACAGTCGGCTTTAGAGACAAACTTGACTCGTTCTGGTGGCGATAGCGCCTTCACTTCGGGTCGCATTTCTCTTTCAATGCCCTTCTCCTGTTGTGCTGCGCGAGTTTCTTTCTCTTTTTTTATGATTTTGCCAAATCGCTTCTGGAAGCCACGCTCATTTCGAATGGGTTCCACTGTGGAGTCCACAGTCTGCAGAACCACCAGGCAAATGAGCAGGGCATGCAGGTGAAGAAGGTCGGCATGAGAACTCTTTTGGATCCAATAAACCAGAGAGAGGAAATACAGCCGGTAGTGGCTGGGAAGGTGATCGATTTCTGTGAAAAGTTTGGCGGAATCTAACTTTAAATCGCGAAAAACTATCCGGAAGTGTTCGATGTCGGGCTGGACGGGGTTAAATGGGATTTCTGGTGGCGGTCCCAAAGGCTGCCTGACCGTGTGTATATTTGTTACACGAGTCATTCGTGTTAGGTAGCGGAGGTAAGGAACTGTGTCGTCTTCATCATCCTTTGCTTTTCTTATAGGTTCCAGGAAGAGTTTATCATCCTCGCTGCCACTGTCCACGTTGTACAGAAGTACAAAAACGTGCCTTAGGATTGGGAGCGCAATCTCGTTGCAGTCGTTAAACTGGAAGTGTTCTATCTGAGGATTGTTGATGTAGATCCTGAGATGGACAAGGTCGACAAAGAAACGTGGCAAGTTGGCGGGAAAGAGGCGATCTTTGAACCACTGTGGAAGGAGCTCTGAGACAACATCTTCATCGTCATCATCATCATCTTCGTCTTCTTCTTCCGACTGCTCTTCTGATTCTTCTGAGATTTGTTCACCCACCGCTGTTTCTCCTGAAGGTACTTCTTCCTCGTTAGTGGGATTTTCTTTTTCAATTTGATTTTCATGTTCTTCATCTTCTTCTTCTTCTCCTTCGGTCTCGATCTCAGTTTCTTGTTCCTCCTCGATTTCTTCATCGCATTCTTCGTCGCTCAAATCGTCTTCTTCGCTTTCCACTGAATCAGCGGCCTCCTTCAGGAAATTTTCGTAGTGAGAAGAAAAGAAATCAAAAGAGACGCAGCTCTCCGTGGTATAGCCCCCCACAGCGCCTTTTACCTGTGCCAATAGACGGATCCTCTGGGTCTGCAAAATATAAAAAAAAAATCAGTTTACGTGCCACGCAGGAATATCCCAAACTTACCTTCTTCATGGACCCCAGAATTTTCTCCAGCGCCGACTCGAGTGTCTCATGTTTCAACCACTTCAAAATGGCTCGTATACGTTTATGCTGCCGCGTGGTTTTCTTGCTCATTCCCTTTTGACTCATTTGTGCGAAGAAAGACTTAAATGCCGATCGGGCGATGTAGTCATTGCCCAGTAGAGCCGCAAACAGTGGCAGTTTCTCCTTGCTCAGTGAACCCCGCCCCAAAAGATTCTCAATTTTATAAATGCAGCAATCGAGGTATTTGTAGGTTTTACCCGCTTTTGGTGCCTTACGATCCTCAGCGTCCACATGGATGTCTTTTATGATCTTATGTGTTTTTGTACGCTTCTCCAGGTGCTTCGCGTCACATTTTGACAACTTCTTGGCCTCTTGCGCAGCAGCACGCCTTGGGTTCAATTTCTTGGTATGCGCTTTGAGTGTCAGCGTAACCAGCGGAATATACTTAACATTGTGAATGTAGAAATCCGAATCATAACTGAGAACTGGACAGTTTAATCTCCGGCTGAGAGCAGCTAGTTCGTCGTCCGCTTCGAAGACGCATCTCATTACAGGCACACCGCAGTCGTGTAAAGCATCCACAAAGACTTCCTTCATCATCAGTGGGAATGTGCGGATAGGATTTGCGGGATTAATGCGCTTGATACCGGCCACTTTTCCACGAAGACGCTGCCACACTGTGCGAAGCTTCTTCTTCTCATAGCCCCCGTCCAAAAGGACATAGGCGCGGATGTTGCACTCGCTGAGAACATGAAAAAACTCTACAACTGTTCTATAGAAAGAATCGTAGTCACCTCCAAAGGCAGAGTTTCGCCCGGCAACGTCTTTGAACAAGTTGCATGCCAAGTTATCGCCATCGATGACCAAATTGCAGTCGTGGAGTTCGAAGGGATGCAGGTACAGTTCCGCTTGTCGCGCAATGAAACTTGTGAGGCCACGAACTCCCATAACTGAGAAATAGAAAGTGGTAGGTCATTTGAATTGGAAAACTAGTAAAAATAAGAATTCTACCTTTAAACTTGTTGAGGAAGTGTTTTCAATTTAATAAAAACAAATCCACTACCACATGCTTTCATTTATTAGCTGTCAATTGTCAAAACATAAAGCTAATGGTTTGTGTCTACGGTTTGATAGGCATCCAGTGGAATGTACAAGTAGAGGTTAGTATGGGCGGAATTTACAACATTATGATTAAGGTTCCCCATTATTGACATCAATATTTAAGTATTACACCCTTATTAAAAGCGGGTTAACAATGAGTTGCCCTTAAGTCGTATTTCTCCAATTTTTTAATTCTACTTTTCACTTTTTAAAAAAAGGA
Source organism: Ferdinandea cuprea (assembly GCA_963576555.1). Lineage (NCBI taxonomy): Eukaryota > Metazoa > Arthropoda > Insecta > Diptera > Syrphidae > Ferdinandea > Ferdinandea cuprea. Next base: position 8,875,404 of record OY754958.1, read on the forward strand.
ACATTTATTTTGTTGTTATTTAATTTAAGATATGCTTTTTAGACAAAGAAAATGTTACTGATTGTAATAGAATAGTAATAGCGATAGTTAGAGAGTATTGGAGTTTCATAAATCAGATTTTGTTATTTAAGACAAGATTACTGCGAGAATAAATGAAATTAACGTTATGAGAATTGCTCGCATTTTCAATGGGTAAGGAAATAACACCATTTTATTTGGAAAAATATTCTTGCAGAGTTGTATTAAGAAGTGAGCTGACATTATTATTGATCGTAGTGGCCCTCAATTTCAAATAAAAAATACTTACAGAAATGAATAGCCGCGAGAAACTTAATTCTCTGAAAAAGGATAGGAGCCTTAAATTAAATGTAAATATTAATAGAAATGAACATGATCTTGCATTTGTTGTAGCGAGATGAGTTAACATTTTTAAGTAGCAACAAAATAGTTAAAAGAATCATATTAAGAGGCTTAAGATATATGGGTAGTTAACATTACGTGTCTCTTACGCTTACATATTCTTTTTTATGAAACTCGTGCAACTATTTGGTGTGAAATAGTCGAACTAGCAAGCATGCAAAAATGTATGGAAGGTCGACATAATTATAATTTGTATGGTATCAGCATGATTTTGAATAATAAATAGGGATTTACTTGGTTAATATTTCCAATACAAATTTATGACAAACACAATTTTCTAAAATTATCCAAAGAAGTTTGGTATATTACTCAGTTCTCTAACAACGCGTTGGAAAGTGTTGCTTTTAGAGCATCGTTGCAAGACAATGCTTTATGACCAAGCAAGCCGACGACGCGAGATGAGTGAGGTGCACAATAGTAAACAGTTTGTTTCTATTTTGTGTTTATTTTTGTCGGTATTGTTAATTTGTGTGATATCAGACGAATTAAGTGTGTTTGATCTGTGATCTCACTCTAACATCTTTAAAATCATCAACAGCAGGAAAACCGATTTCTAAATGTGTTTGTCAAAGCGGAATTCCAAGGCGCGATTGCGATTCAGGGATAAGTGTTTATTTTGCTACATTCGTAAGAGCCGAACCTCTTAAATGAACATGCATGCGATTAGAAAGAAAGATGCACAAAAAATGCAACCAGACCATAACCTGTATAAGGACAGTTCAAATATAAAGAAACAAATACCTTAAATATCAATAAAAATACTACTTCTTCGGCGAACTTAAATTGAATACCTTTAAAGAATGCTTTGTATCCGGAATTACTGTATAAACTAAAGTAGAAACGCAAAATGAAATTTCATTTCTACTCATTTTCATTTCATTTTCTCCTCCATTCGAGAATCTCCATGTTTTAAAAGTTAACAAGCAGACTCATTTATCAAACTATTACGGCTTTCTACATTTTGACAGATGGCAGTTTATTGGTCTAGGAACCAAACAAAACATTATTTTTTGCAGCATTGCATGTGATTTTTCAAGAAGTTCAGTAGTGCAGTATTTTAATCAGTGGACTAAGAACATGCGAACGAAGAATTGTACCAATACAATACAAAAGAGTCATTATCAACTGTCGAAAGACAAAATTTGACTGATTTCAAGTTCATTTCTCTCTCAGAATATCCAAAAACGTCCTTGAAAACAGTGTTACATTACATACTTCACCATTGCATAAGGTAGACCTGAAAAAAGTTAAAACATTTTGCCACCCTTCTGGAGATCTGAAATTCGGATCAAAATATACGCCCCGGCATTAGAAGAAAAAACTACCTGGCCGGTACCAAAATCACCATCCATACTCTACCCGCACATCACTGTTCGTTCCATAAAATTTCCTACATTCCCATTCCAATTCCAGGGACCACCTTCCAGTGTCAGTTTGCTTGTTGGGCAGTCGTGTGTCAAAAAAAATTTCCAAATGTCCACCATTTGTAGCGTTCACCTTTCGTGCAACGCAGCTCCACAGTTAAATTCAAGCAAAATAAAAGACTCCGACCGATTTTCGATTAATTTCAATTCTCACAATTCGTGTTTCATTTAAAATAATATCCATCAAATCCGTGTGCGTTCCGTTGTGTTCCCCCCTAGCCCCCGGAGACATGCTCCAATTTCCAACTCGATATTGGTTTGGTGCGTGTGTACAATTTTTTTTTAATTGAAAATTCGCTGTTTTCTCTTCGAAAATGTTCGCCTTCTAACCGAATCCAATCAATTTTCCGAGTGCCTTAGCCAGTTAGTGAAAAGCCTGCAAAATATAATTGGAATATCCAATTCAACAACAAGAAAGCAGAGCCATAAGCGTTCGTTACAGTTACAACAGCCACAACAAATCCACAAAGTGCATTCGTGTGTTTGATTCGAAAACGAAGAAAATCCACATTTCCCAACGCAAAAATTCGAGAAAAATAAGTGAAAAGTGTGTTTTTTTTTTAAATTATTTTTTCCACTCTCCACTGTGTCTGTGTGTTACAAGTGTGTGTGTGTGGTGCAAGTGAATTCGTTTTTTCCCTCCTGTACTTCGTGTTCTCTTCAAATTTGGAATAATTCACGCAACGCGACCAAGTGGCGAAGAAGCCCACAAACACTCATGCAGCGAAGCAGCAGCAGCAGCAGCAAAACAACCATCATTGTCGTCCCATAATTCAAAAGGTAAATTATAAAAAAAAAAATTATTAAAAAAAATGTTTAAGCTTCACACTCATGGCAGCTGGATAAACAGAAATCCAGCGAGGGCTGAGGAAAGTAAAGGAACACACAATCGAAATTGAGAACGTAGAAGAAGTAGACGAACGAACGAACAAACGAAGAAGAAGTAGAAGAGGAACAACTTTGGACAGAAGCCAGTGGTAGAGGAAGGAGGAGTCCCGACAAAGTGGTCGCCGCTCGCCAAAGACGAAATGAGTTCCTCTTTGCTTGGCTGAAGCTGAATAGGGGCATAATTTGCAATTATCCAATTGCTGTGTTTTTCACTGTAGTCCGTAGGGGTTGCGCCCCGACCGACTGATGGATGGAATTTTCTTCTTCTATTTTGTTTGTCAGTTGAAGGATTTTCTATGAATGGAAAGTCGTAGGGGGTCGCAACTAGCAACTCGCAACGCAATGGTACGTGATTTCCTTGCCGACCTCCCTGCTCACCTCTGCTTCGGTTTAAATGGACCACACTGAGGGTGCTTCGATGTCGGGTAAACAATGAGAAAATTTCTTCTTAGAATTTCATTTTGACTCTCGGTCAGGTATGTGCTGCTTAATGAGGTGGTGAAGTGTGCAGATTTTCATATTTTTTGTTGAGGGAATCCCACTCCCATTGGAAAATACGGATGAGTCAATCTGGTCGATGTCCGTTTGTTCGGTTTAAAGAGTTCTTCTTGGTTGATTTTGTGGAACCACAGCACGTCAACTGGAGACGCGACATGCAATGGCTGGTATTGGGAGGAGTACAGAACGAATTACTGGAAATGTTGCCATCCGAAAAGGCGGAAAACGTGGACATTTTTGGTAGTTCGATGACCTGGGTGGTGTTATAGTCGTGCGTGAGATCGATCTATTTTCTATTCATATTCGTAATGAGAAACTGCCCGCACAAAAATCACGGTAGAGCCCTTGATTGTGTGGTAATTTATGGGGTGAGATCTAGGACTAGAACTTTCAGCATGAAGCCAATCCAAAACAGCCGTCTGGAGAGCAACTGCTTTTATTCAATGCATCGTGGAGTAGTGTCTTTGGCACTTTTCGGGGCCAAATACTCGTTATCTTCCCTTAAAGTCTGGAACGGTCTGAGTTGTCACAGTTTTTGCTTCATTTTAAGCTTAAAGATTTTTAGTAATGAAAGGCCAGGGCTGCTGGTAGACCATTAAGCTAACTGCTTCAGCAATTTTCAGCAATCACCTATGAAAAAAAATTTATATTTTATTTGAAAAATATAGGTACCTACCCAATGTTTTGCAGTTGAATTTTATTTTGAATTTATTTACTGTTGTGATCATTTGGTAAAATTTTAAAATGACCATTCTAAGTACCTATATTTTTAAAATTGTATTCCTTGTACATAATTTTATTGTTTTGAGGAAAATTTTAATTTACAACAATAATGAACAATTTTTGACATTGACAATCGATTAGAGATGTGCAATTTTGTTCCTCAAATAGAGATGTGCAAATTTATAAATTGCAACTAATATTGACATAAGATAAACGCTGTTGCCGCAAACAGCGAATGTTTACTCGAAGTAAACATTAAAATTTATATAAAAATCCATTAAAAAGCTCATAAAGAAACCTTTTTCCAAAACTTGTTAAAAACCACAACCACATGGAGCGAAAAGCCGTTTGCCTTGTACCAATAAGAAATAATGTTGTATATAGGTATTAGGGGCAAATATTTCTTAGCATAGTCATTGAGATGTAATTTTTTATCTTTCTTCTTAGCAAATTTAACTTTAAAAATTGGTGAGGTATTTTGATGTTTTGGGAGTCCAGTTTTCAGCAAAGGGCAGAAAAGCTTCAAAAGGAGTGTCCATACCGATAGCTGTGCTTCCCACCACAAGTAAACATTAAAATTTATATAAAAATCCATAAAAATAGCTCATAAAGAAACCTTTTTTCAAAACTCCTTAAAAACCACAACCACATGGAGCGAAAAGCCGTTTGCCTTGTACCAATAAGAAATAATGTTGTATATAGGTATTAGGGGCAAATATTTCTTAGCATAGTCATTGAGATGAAATTTTTTATCTTTCTTCTTAGCAAATTTAACTTTAAAAATTGGTGAGGTATTTTGATGTTTTGGGAGTCCAGTTTTCAGCAAAGGGCAGAAAAGCTTCAAAAGGAGTGTCCATACCGATAGCTGTGCTTCCCACCACAAGTAAACATTAAAATTTATATAAAAATCCATAAAAATAGCTCATAAAGAAACCTTTTTTCAAAACTCCTTAAAAACCACAACCACATGGAGCGAAAAGCCGTTTGCCTTGTACCAATAAGAAATAATGTTGTATATAGGTATTAGAGGCAAATATTTCTTAGCATTGTCATTAAGATGTAACTTTTTAACTTTCTTCTTGTCAAAAATTGTGGGGTATTTTGATGTTTTGGGAGTCCAGTTCTCAGCAAAGGGCAGAAAAGCTTCAAAAGGAGCGTCCATACCGATAGCTGTGCTTCCCACCACAATGATTCAACTGGCATTTAAGTTAGTTATGTCCTTATATTTTTCTGTTAACGATTTACGATGTCGATTTTATTCGACTTCAAAGAAATCGTTAATGCCCCATTCCTGCAGAAGGATCCCCAAAATGTTAACATTAAAAAAAATTAAACAAATTTCAAGCTTCAATTTTCTCTGGTAAACATTTCCTATCAGTAACCAATTTCACCAGTCACTATGGAATACACAGTTGTATTTGTACACAAAGTTTTGAGAAACCATAAATTACGAAAAATAAATCTTTTTAAGCTATATTATAGCGAAACTTTAAATATCGAATAAAAATAAAACACTACCACCGACATGAAAATATCCAACTCGTTTTCTTAACTAGTAATGCTGAAAGTATTGCTCGCTAATTGATGCAATGAAACATGTGTTTTTTTTTCAATCAATGAAATATAAACGTCATCGGGACTAAGCAAGGTGAAAAAAAAAATTTGGCAGCACTCTGTTTAAACTGAATTTTTTTTTCGGATGTCCAAAACCCTTCGATCCCATAAATGTAAAAATACCAGAATTTGATTGATCTCAGTGATTTTTTGGAAACTGGGGTGCCTGCCAAAAGTTTTTTGAGGTTTTTTGAGGCAAACCTCACAAGCACACAAGTAGGGAAGCAAACAGTGAATAGATTGATAAAAATAGTCTACTAAAATACTACATAAGGTACCCTTCCGAAGATCCTCCGGGCTGGAGCATTCATGACCATTCGCTCTTCATGACGCTGCCACCTCAGTCTTTGGAACTTCACTCTTTTGTCTAAGTCGATGTCGCTGTACAGTCCGAGACGTCGGTGTTGGGTGTCCTTTCTTGATGACAACATACATATTTTGTCTTGTCCTCATTAACCGCCAAACCCATCAACACAGAACTCTTATCTAACATAAATAAAAGCGATATACACTACAATATCTCGGAAATACCAAAATACAATAAAAACATAGGGAAAGGCTACAGTCCGTTTGGGGCGAACAGTACGATACCCTATCCATATGCCTTTATGCCCCAAAGAAAAAAGCATTAAGAAGGTGATGGATATCATTTCATTCTATGAAATTTATAAAAAAAAATATCTTTTTTGAAAAAAACGCCCCCAAAAAGTGGGCGTGGCCAAAAACTTTGTATGGGTGATATATTGGAAAAAATATTTTCTAAATATCTTGTTAAACATTTTTTTTCAGTTTCTGTGAAAATTTTCGCTGAAAACAGCATTTTAGTGAAAAAAGCTCACAAAAAGTAGGCGTGGCAAAAAATCTTAGAACGCCATAACGGTTTGATCTCTCAAAGCAGGCTGCAATAGATTAAATCATTATAAACTGTCTCGGGGGCAAGCATGCTTCGAAATTTTAAACCATTTTTATAGAGGCTGAATGGTCACTTCTTTAGACTAAACTTATCCCGCTCTATCCAAAAAAAGAAGGCCCCTTTTTGACACATTCTTATATGGAGGTCGTAATGATTTAATCGACTCTTAAAAGTCCTCTGCAACCTTCATCAGAAACCCCAAGGCGTTTGACTATTTAAAATGCGGACCAAGAGACGTTATAAACGTACATGTCTGTGCATGTAAAACAAACACTTTGGAGGACATTCTTTTAAAACAATTGCAACAATGAAATCGTGGCAATATATTTCATGAAATATCAGGAGGACGAGTTATCATATTTAAGCAAAAACGGTCATGAATACAAGGTGCGGGCTTAGCCTACTTTCAATATTAGTAGCTGAGTAGACAATTTGTGTTCATGAATTAGAATGCGTGCTATGCATCAATTAAATTCGAACCAGCAAATCATTGTTGTTGGCCGAAGTAGTCATCACGAAATAAGTCTGTATTTTAATTTGCAAGACTTTTGGCCACATTGTCATAAATTCCTTACTTTAAGAGTCAATGAACCCCGTGCCTAATTTGTTCGACGAAATCCCATAATTTCGCGAGTAATTCTAAACACGGGTTTGTACAAAATACAAATCCCTGTCCATTTAGAAAATCCAACAAACTTAATGACTTCCGATTACTGGAAGAAGAGAGAACTTATTTTTAGATAATCACTTCGACTTTGTACGAACTGCTGGCATGAGTGGAAACTCAAATTTGCATTTCAACTACTGGGGCCGTCTTAATTTAAGGCAAACATAAAACCACCATTAATTCGGTCTGTCAAGCCAAAGAACAAATTCACAATCACACCATCTCCACCTTCGTCGTCGTTACCATTTTACCCTAACCCCACATGCACACGCGTTAGCCAAAACCGCAACGATAAGATTTGTATCCAAAGAATAACAACTTTTCCGTGTCCATTTGTTGGATTTTCATTTCAAGGAGTTTTCTAGCAATCAATTCCGAAACTCAGTCTCCAGGTGAGGTTGAGGGTGCAAATGCAAACCCTTCTTCGGCAGCAGCAGAGATTGGGCTAGACCGGCGGCTATGTGTATTCTTTCTCACCCTCGATGCGGGTCTGCGGTTTTTACACCACACACACAAACAAATAATGTAATATATTGTTGTGGAGTTTCTTTTAATTTTTGCGCCGTAAATAAACAGGTACCGCAATAAACATGGCAATGCATTTGTGAAGAACATAAAATCAAAAAAAAAAACCTAGTTACTCGCTCTCGCTTGCCAAAGCTGCGCCTAATGACTGGCAACGACTCCTAGGATATGCCGCAAGTACTCGAAATTATGCGGAATGTATTAGCGCGGGCGGCGGCAACGGTGACGGAGGTGGGCGCTTGGCCAAATGTAATTCAGAAAATCACGAAACGTTACTTATTTTGCATTTTATGGATTTTTTCCGTTCCTAGTTGCTGTTGTTGGCTTACTGTTTTCCGTTCTAAATGCAAATTTTTTTGTCGGTTTAAAAAAAACGGTAATTTTTTGGGCCGAAATGCAAAGAAGGTAATTAGTCACTTTGGGGGTTCTTTTATTGCGGAGCAGGTCGGAGATTTACGATGACTAGAAATGTGTTTTCCTAAGGAATTTGTTTGGGTCTAATCTAAGACGGAAGGACTTTTTCGGCCAAATAATTGATTACTACCTGCGGGCGGGACGAGGGAATGGCACATACTGGGAAATGGCTGGGGGTTTGTCGGAAAACCTTATGTAATCGGTCTTAAACAATGTTTTGGACCCTTCCCGATTAACTTAATTTTAAAAGTCACTGTAAACTTTTGCGAAGGATAAAACGTTAAGGAAGATAATGATAAAAGGAAAAGGGTCTGTTCAAATTGGAATTCATTTGAAAAGAAGAGGTGAGTTAATTCGTCTATTAGGCTGTTTAAGTTGTCCAATTCAAAAGAAAAATAAGGGATATTTCCCCAAATGACTTTTTGTTGCACCAAAATATTTTTCTTCAAACTTATCACTGAAAAGTATATTACTTAGAATTTTGTCAGGAAAAACAAATTGTCTTATCTAACTTTTTAAAAGCATTCGCAATGAACCGCAATCAGTTCTCCTACAGACTGTGTAAATTTAAAAGCTCTATGGGAAGATATTACTTAACGTACATCCTGGAACTACATGTTCTGTCATTACAGACTCACTTTCCGGGATGTACCCCAAGTCAAAGTAATAATAGGCTTCAATCCAATGTGTGATCTGTTAATATTGACAGCTTAATTTTGGCAATTGACACATTCTCTTACTTCAAATGCTCCAGAAGTCAAAGACCATCATAGTGCCAAACCAAGTCCCACCAATGCAAATGCTTTCAGTCCTTAAAGTTTAACTTTTTTTCACAAATAACCATCGCTGTTATCACTATAGAAAAGTCATTAAAAGATAAAGAATTTACAATGGCAGCGTTTCTATAGGCATTAAAAAAGCATTCAAATATGTCACAACTTGTGCGATGAAGAGGGCGCTGAAGAGTTCCAACGTTGATCAATCTCTTACCAATGTGATATTGAGCTTGCTCGCTCAAAGGAAGATAAATACAAATGTTGGTTATATTGTTCTAGGAGTGAGTGTTTTCGGGCATAACCCTTACTTTATTAAGCGGTCAATACTAGCAGGATGGAAGAATTCGATACGATTTCTAACGATTAAATATGCTAATACATAGATGGGTATAAGATGGACTGTGCAACAGGTGCTAGACTGTTATCAGAGGAACTAAACCATCAGGTTTCCTGAGTATAATAGTGTCTTCCAGTCAAAGGGTTGCGACTTTCCTACATATTAAAAAAATTGCAAAATTTTCGACAGCTTAATGGATTAAATTGCCTTTAGGCTCCTTACTCCTCCCTTCTCTGTGCCAAAAATGTAGCACGCACAAGTTGTTGAAAAAGCTAAGCTTTGGAACCTGTATGGTCTTAAATTGTTTTTTTTTTTTATTTATTTGATAAGTGATAAGTCTTGATCTTGATATTAAGTAAAGCAACTTGAGGGCGGTTTCGATGTGAGACTTGGCATTACCAGAATTAGCAAATAGTTTATAAGTTACAAGGGTTTTTCAAGTGTGTCTTGCCTTAACCGCTTCCTAAGTAACCCCGCATCAAATTTTCAATAAGCAAGTTGGGCACCAGAAAAAGGAGATAAGTTGTCACGACTTATAACTAATCTCATTTTAACTAATTGATGTAACTCAGTTGTCGGGTGAAACTCTCAAGAAGAAGCGTACCTTCTAAAAGCTTCTGTCGTATGTACTTGGCTCAACTCTTTAAAATGCCCAGCAACCAGCTTTGCGCCCACAGGAGGTTCTCCCATGATCTTAAGGGAAAGGCGATGGTACTCATCAACAACTGACTATTGTGTTAGAAATGACTGGATCCATCATCGGCATCTACAATGGCAACGATATGATTGGCTACCACTTGGGAGAGTCCTCGTTTACATATACAAACCCGGGTAGTACCTCAAGAGGTCCAGTATTGTTGGTACCCAATAAGTGATAAGCTGGTTTATACTACTCAAGTAAAACTACAAATCCTGGAGTTCATAAAAAATGTTACGATATCATGTTTCTGAGGAGTAAATAATAACGATAAATGTTTCTCAAAATAAAAAGCACGACCCTGTAATGGCATTCACTTAACTTTAAAATTTAAAACCAATAAATCTTTATAAACCATCTTACGATTATCGCCTTCCAATAGGTACATCCACGATAAAAATGAAGATAACCATAAACCAATACATCTTCCAGTTGAAACTTCGAATAAAAAAAAATGCAAATCAAACGCTACCTACAAATCTACACTCAAACACTCGTAAATCAACTCCCGAAATAACCCCTCAAAAACTGTCAAACTCTTGCCAAACCCATAAAACGAAAAAAAAAAGTATTCCGTGTGAAACTTCTCATCGGTCGGTCATCCATGAAAAGCGTTCATTGTTGTTTTTTTTTATCTCGCCTCATGTGTCAGGCGGATTTGGATGTTACAATTACTTTAGATTTATACAACATGCGACATATTTTGGCAAATTGGATAATTGTCCGCACAACTCATTAGGCATTGCTCGTCTATGAGATGAGTTTCCTCTTAGACGAGAGTGGGATTTTCGTTTTTGAGAGGAGGGAAGGAATGATGTGCTTGCTTTTTATACCCGGCGACTAATTATATCCAACTATTCGCGATACACTCATCAGTCACACTTTGTTTTCGCCTTCAGCCGCAGTGCATTGCGCATGAAGGACACTTGAATTAAGCATCGCCAATCATCGTGACAACGGAGCTGAATGGAAGACGAAAATGTATCTCATGTCAAGTTGCTAAGCAAAAATAAACAAAAACAACAGTCCCCCACTCATTCAAAGAGAGAATAATAATACAACAACAACAAAAAAAAACAACAACCAAGAATACCGAATTGGCAAATCGTTTTCCTCGAAAAATGCTCTTCAAATTGGTCGCAAGTACAATTAATTCAATTAGTGTCCATTATGCGATGCTATTCTTCGGGGCTAAATTGATAGTGTCCCCCGCATCTTCGGCAAAACTCAGTTTTCCATTCATTGATTCATGGTACGGCAGCCGCTGTGAGCAAGCTGCGCCGCAACGCACCGCACCGCATTAGCCGATGATGGCTGGCATTCTAATCGAATTGGAAAACAAATTATTTTATTTTGCACAAAAGTTGTTCAAACAATTTTCCTACAATGTGAATAGTAATAATAATAAAAATAATCGTGTTGTTGCATACAGAAGATGGCCGACGACGCGGGGAACGTGTGACACAACGTCAAAGCAAAGAGATGCTTTATTAAGGTCTTGTGCGGCGGCTAGCGGCGGGAAGCCCCAATCAAGTGGAATTGAGCAAACTTTTTCATTTTTATGAATGGCATTTGAATGGACGAGCTAAATGACAACACATACGTATCTATATATTTTTTACCGCACAGTTTCATCGCCCGCAACGCCGTGTTATGGTAGTTTTTAATTATAAGCAATACTAGTACCGGATGAGGAAAACACTCTGGCGTGCAAAAAAGAGTTTCAAACAGATTGTGATTGAGAAACTTGGTGGACGGTACTTGATAAGAATATTATCATTGCTATAGGGATTTTTGTCAGGAAATTTTCCCTTGAAAGAATATGGTCTAAACTAATTAAACAGCCTAAAATTGATTAGATTGACTTAGACTTATTTACTTACTTATCTTGGCGCTACAGTCCAACAAACAAACTTTGGCCAGCTGTCTCCAGTTTCGCACGCTAAGTTGGTTAAGGTCTCCTTCCACTTGCGTGCACCACGAGTCCTTCGTTTAATCTCAGCGCTGGTATCATTGCCTGAGTTCATTGCGGAGCCTAGTTAGACAAAGTCCTTGACCACCTCCAAGTTATATCTGTCTATAGTGACATTCTGTCCGAGACGTCGGTGTTGGGTGTCCGTTCTTGATGGCAGCATATACTTTGTCTTGCCCTCATTGACCGCCAAATCCATCTTCGCCGCATCCGTCTTAATACTCACGAACGCGGCAGTGACATCCCGCTGCGTTCTGCCGATTATGTCGATGTCGGTGGCGTAGGCGAGTAGATGGATGGTAGATAGTACCCCTGGGGTTAGCATTTGAGTTTTCCACTATTCCTTCAAGAACTAAATCCTTTTTTGACATCGTAGGTTCCGGTGAGTTCTTTACCGAACTTGATGGAGCAGCTTGCATTCTCCATTGTCATTCTGCACAAACGGACGAGTTTGGCAGGGATGTCAAAACTAGACATTGCTCTGTATAGATCGTCTCTACAAACGCTGTCATAGACGGCCTTAAAATCGTTGAAAAGGTGGTGGGTATCGATTTGGACTTCCTGGACTTCTCCTATGAATAGAAGAAAAAGAAGAGTTTCTAAAGGGATACCTTGCGGTACACAAGAAAGATTAAAATATCCATTAAAAAAGTACTTTATCTATTTATAGATACTCGCTTTGAATATATTGAAATCAAGATGCATTGGAAAAGTTTGCTTAGTCAGTTTCAGTCTGAATTTGTTTCTTCATTTTGAGTAAACAGAAGTTGATATTCAAAAATTTTGGAAAATTAATTCAATTATTATGCGTATTGTGAGTCGTTTACACAACGCAAAGCTATGGCTTAGCGAGTTTTATGAGTACATAAAGCTTTTCTGCACAAGTCTCAACAAAATATAAACATTTTAACACAAAATCATCCCGAATGATGATTTCTAGTTTTCTTTCTTTGAGATTATTTAAAGTTTAAGCTATTTTCCTTCGAGAATGAAGGAAACGGCGAACTCAACTTGCTTTAAAATTTTTGACAGGGGCCTGCAAAGAGCATAACCGAATACTTGGTGTCGACCAAACTTAGTTTGAGATGACTTGGCCAGTAAGCGATGTCTGTCTTTGGTTAATGCCGGACACCCATTAACTCTTGTCTTCTTCAACTCCTGTGTTTTCACCCTATGCCTATTCAAAATATTTGCCTTAAGTAATACGATAAAGTCTTGATAGAATCGAGAGCCTTAATATTTTGTTTGGGTGCCGATTGTTCACCTTTTTTTTTAAAACAACATTACCCAAAAATCGGGTTTGAGGGTTTTTTATGTTAAACTTTTCCTAAAAGTGGTAGTGCTAAAAAGTCTATATATATAGCTAAATTGTTAAGACAGACTTCTGACTGACTACTGAGAACATAACCTTATTTTTTCTCACTTTTTTTTATAAAGACGGGTTTTATTTAAATAGTGATCGTGCAATAGGGCATATGTCTAGTTCTAAGTCTGAATGTCCTTATTGTTAGACATCAATTATCGATACGATAATCGAAGCGATAGATAGTGTCATTTCTTGCTCCACAGACTTTTTGCAAACATCTTCCTCTTTCTCTACCCCAACAGAACTGCATTAGTACCGGACACATGTTGTTATACTGAGGCGGTCAGTTTCAGTTGTGGGTTAGCATCAATTTCAATTGGCCCGAGTCTTACGTCAGTTCCTCTTTGTACCGGCGAATTTTGCGCAAAAAAATTGAGAAAAAGAAATACACCAAACATTCAACTGGAAACAGCAATCTTCACCTTTATAAATTTTTGCGTGGTCTTTGCTGGCCAAAGTGAAATATTAATCAACCTAACGGTGACGTAATATACGTAGACTTTTTTCTACACCATGCTTAATCTTTTTCCTCCCAACGAAATTCGCTATCCCGCCGCAGCCTCTGGCCGCCCCAACAGTGGTCCGATTTCGGCTACTTCAAAATACAAAAAAAAGTTTTGTTTATACTTTTTGGCGATTCGTGGAGATTTGTAGATTTGTGGATTTGTTTTCATCATTAATATCCCTTAGCGAAAGAGTGAGATAAATAGAGATGAAGCCCACCTTCATCTCGGCGAACAACATCAACACAGATACTCGTCGTGGTCGTCGCTGGTACACCAACTTCATAAAAAATTCTTTCGTTGGCATCTCCGCTCTTTTATCCGCTTAATTTTCTTAATAATTTATGAAATGTTGATGCTAATGATGAATCAGAAGAAGAAAATAATAATAATGAGCAGCAGCGGAATGGAAAAGAAGAAGATAAAATTATTTAATTTACTTATTAGCACCTGATTCGACAAGTTGGTTTTTGATTTTCGGTTTTTCTGTTTTTGTGGATGCTATTGTTGTTGGTGTTGTTGTTGTTCTTGTGGGCTCATTTCGATTTATCTCTGAATGAATGGGATGAGATATATAGTTAATTATTATTATTTTTTTTATTTTTTGTTATATTTGACTGTGTTTACATTTAGTTAAGCTAAGTGGGTATTTAATTAGCAACAAGTAGCTAAATTGTTTGCATTTAAAATTAGTAACACAGGTGTGGGTAACGCGAGAAGAATGTGCCGAGAGAAGCAGAGAGAAACGTCATCGTGGCCGCAGAATGACACGCCAATTGATAGAGTGATGAGTCGATTTGTGAGACTTTTACTTGTGTTTTTTTTTTTAATATTTACATGGGCGTTGACAATTAGGTCACCAGTCATTACCTCCGCCGCAGCCAACGAAATCCCCATGAGACATTGGCAAATGGTTTGGTTTCGTCTAGGGAAAAGTATGACCGTGAGGTGAATTGTATTATCAGTTAATGTTCAAAGTAATAAACCATGAATCAATTACCTAAAGAGAAGTGAAGCATAAAAGTATAGGAATGCTATTGGAATGTCATCAGTCGGCGCCAAGTGCTTTTTCACGACACGCAATAATCTAAAAAATCTACTTCAATATATCTAGTCAGGAACTAGAAGACTCGCTTTTAAGGTCTCAGTGTTCGGTAATCTTTCTCAGTTTTTGAAGTCAGCAGATAGCTACGATTGAAATTAGTTTTACTCTGACAGTACATTCCCACTAAACTAATATAAAGTAGTTTTTAACGTTTCATCTGTCATTAAATGTAAATTTCATTATGAGACATAACTAATGAATGTGGTGTGTATTCTTGAACGATACCAAGCCGAAAGAAACTGCGAAATGCGATTACAAACAGGTACATGGCAACCTATCTCTTGAGGTTAACAGACATTTCTTGGTTTTTTCTGTTCCGTTTTTGGGAGAGATCGAAAGTAGTTCTCAACGTTTTGAGTGTCCGAAAGTTTTCGCAGCAATTGATGAACGGTTAAAAAAACGGTCTTTCCTGGAACTAATTTTGATGCAATGCATGTATCAAAAGTTGTTTTTCGGAGTACTAAAATTCACACTTATCAGCAGCTAACAACCTGACACACAATGATATCGCACGTCAAGAACTTGCTAACGCACACATTGTGTGCGCAATGACTTTTACTTTGCTAATCGTGTGCGTTTCGCGCTTGATGAAATGGAAATTAGTGACCAAGACGTTTGCCGAGTTATTCGTGCATACTTTGAACTTACGCACATGTGCAGCAGTTTTGAATACTAGACAACCAATAATCACCTTTTTCATTTGAAGTTATGAAACAAATTTCGTTAATCGAAGTACGAAGTAAACAGTCACCCTTAATTTTTTCGTTAAAGAAGAACATAAAGAAATTAAATTTATCAAAATAGCAAGTCGTTTTCTTTCAAAAAAAAGAACAGTTGATTATAAAGCGGTGAAAAACATCGGCTTTGGCGTTTACGCCTCATATTTTATTGAGTTTTTTAAAACATCGGCACCACATTGCACTGAAAAATTGGAAGCAGGTTTTGATGGTTGGAACGTACTCTGCTGGTTTGATTAAATCAAAATAGTCGACTACACTTTCTTCTACGGATCAAGTTCTTCTCATTCCATTGTTTTATATCATCAAACATACACGAAACTGCTTGAAGCGTATTCAGCGTTTATTTCCTCCGATAGCATTCTTTCCTGCAGTACAACAAGAGGGACATCTACCTTTTAACGACTAGAAATTGATTGAGATTTAATAAGTTTATATAAAACTCTTCGATGACATCCGGAGTTGGTTTGTTCCAATCCCCGTCTGGTTAGAGCGTCAAACAAAAGAAAATTTGTTTTAGGCAATTAGGCAATTTCCAGTGCCTATTCAAGAGTTGGATACATATAAGACCATTGTTTATAAAAATCACAATTAACACGATTAAGTAAAGACAAAGAAACAGAAAAAACAAATAAAATTGGAAAAAAACACTTCATTTTATCGAAATTCAACATAACATAAAATACAAATCGCACATCACCAACCTGCTAACGCACACAATATGTGCGCAACGACATTAACTATGATATTCGTGTGCGTTTAGCATTCGATGACATCCAAAAAAGTTTCCAATAGCAGACAACCAAAAAATCGCCTCCTAATGTCTTCTTATGCGTGTTCCCTATCTAGAGATAAACGAAAACACAATAGTTGCGTTATAATGATGTAGGACTGTGTCGCTAATGAACATCTTAACACGTTAACCCTATTAAACTCCCTCAATATTTATTTTTAACAATAACGGATTTAGTAACGTTATGAAAACTTGCGATATCTATATTAAGTCACTAATCTTAAACTTAATTAACTTTCTACCTTGTAAAATGTGGGTCATCGCATATCAATATCCAACATCAGTGTGCTAGCCCTGGCGTGACCTCTTCAACATTTCACTTTGCCCACTATGACGTTCACTAATTACTTAAAAGAACGTTTTTTTCTTTATCACTTGAAACGTTCTTCAATATTTCTGTCACATTTTGCATGTCTTTTTTTAGGTTTTTTTTTTCTTTTTCTTCCTTTGCATGCTCCTTTCGGACTCAAAGGTCAGATGGTACACGTACGTGTGCGAATGTATTATGAAATATTTGATGCATTGCGGTGTCCCACATAAAACGGAACAGTCCCGTAAAAAAAAAGAAAAAAATTACAAAACTTCGAATTATAAATGACCACTCTCCGCACAGTATGCATCAATAACTCATCGCTGAGTGCCGTGAAACAAAACTTTGTTAACAGCTCAATTTGCTTGAGTGAATTTCAACTTTAGCTTGTGTTTTTTTTAATAACAATCGGATATAGGGGGTTATAACTTTGGTGAATTTATTACGAAGACGAGTCTAACGGCTCCATTATGTTCGTCACCTTTCACAATGGCATAGTGCAGCACAGTCACATTCTACCCCTCTTTGTCTCTCTCTCAGTTGCAGAGTTGTCTCATGTCTCATGTCCCATGTCTGCGTATGTCTAGTTAAGAAATTAGCTAGAGCGAATCAATTGAGTTTTCTGTACCGTAAAGGTACGGATAGCACTTGCGAGCAAACCGGTGATAAAAAATCCAAACTCGTAAACTAATTCATTTAATTTTGTTGTTGCATATTGCCAGAGGGAATTGAGTTTCACTAGCAGCAGCAGCAGCTCCGTGTAGTTGGTGACACATTTTTGTTTTCGAAAACATTAAACCATCCGACTAGCATTGTTTGTTAGTCGTACTTGTACGTACTTACGTACGACCCTCATGATGAAGTTCTACGCTGCAGTGAGTTTTTGGAGTTTCATTTTGTTTCCAATTTTTTTTTTTTTGATTCTATTTTTCTTTCTCCCTCTGCCTCTTTGAACGTGTTCATACCGTTAAAAAAGTACTTGTCAAAAACTCGTACATAAGTATTTCGTTTTTGTCTGTTTTTCTGTTTTTTTTTTTTTTTGTTTTGGCGACCTATTCCAATTTTTCCGCCACCACCACCAACAAGAACAACAACAACCTACCACCTGTCTTATATCTTCTGTGTGGAGTTTCGACGAGTTCTATTGTTCTCGGCAGAAACTATGGCAAGCACACCTTTTGTTTACGTTTGGGTCCGCGGTATGCGTATCTTCATTGTGGTTCGGGTTCCGACGACGTTTGTGAACCCCCGAAAGAAGTAGGTGTAATAAAACGGTCACCCACCTTTCGTGCAATGGTTGTGTCAGTGTCGTTAGTTCAGTAAATGCGGGTTCCCTCCAGAGAATGACCTCGTGTAGTTTCAACGTTCAACCCGGGTTTCGCTGTTGTTTTCGATTTTAAATTAAATTTATGACAGATGAGGAGAAAAACAAGAAAATAAAATGTAAATTGAAGCGCACGCGACACGCGGTGCGGTGCGGCGCGGATAGTTGATTGAATTGATAGCCATCGATATGAATGAAAGTTCGAGGCGGATCGATCGATGAGGTTAAAAGTGGTTGGTTCCCTTAATTTTTCAATTGGGCAATTGTAATCGGATACGCCAGGCAGGTGGCTGCAAAGACTCTGCTTACGTGTAGTATGGCAGTTAAATTGTTTGAACTTTGTTAAACGAAATTAGGAAAGTAAATGTAGGTACTGCAATGAAGTTGAAGGGGTCGAACTTAATCACTGCTAAGCGATTTATTATAAAACTTTTGCGGATTTGCCCTTTTTAAATGTCTGGCTTCTGTTTTCAATTTAAATATGAGTTAGTTAAATGTGGTTGCTTAGGAAAAACCGACTTTTGGTGTCGAAATTTTGAGATTCTTAACTCGCATTTGACAATTTGTGTTGGCTCATGGCTGAAAATATACGATTAAAGGGAAAAGCTTAACCCACGACTGGAAATGACCTAAAATAACGATTAAAGCTCTTATCTACCGTTAACCGTGGGTTAACGATTAACGATTGAAAACATTTGTCAAAAATGTGATTTGCGGTTGTCAGTGCGGTTTCTTCCGGACCACAAAATATTTACTCTACGACTAACCCTGCGAAAACCTTAAGATGTTCAGCTCGATATATTTTAAAGCCAAAAACGAAGATTGCGAAGAATGACGATAGAAAAACTGCTCGGATGTGAGGGAACTTAAGGACTGGTCCTTAAACTAGGTCTTCTCACGTAAATTCTTAATATCATAAGACCCTATACTAGCAAACGTTGATTTCATTGACATCATTGGTAAAACATAGGAAACCGTCACGCGTTGCGTTTGTCACTACTTAGGCAACAGAAGCGGAAAAAAAATGATTTTATAGCGAATGAGGGCAAAACCAAGCATGCTAAGAAGAACTGGCAACGAAAGTTAACAATTAAGGGTGGAAAGAACTTTGCCTACCTCTGTTACTACGTGAACTCTGACCTCTATATGATTTTAATAACTCAGTCCTTAGTCCCGTTCTATGGCTCAGTTACAAAAACGGCAAACTCTACTGTGCAGAGACATCGAAACGATTACCTTATCTGTCTCGTGCACAAAAGAGGCGGAATTTCAACCAACTTGGGATGTGAAACTGCAGTAGCTATAGTCAAACACGTTCCGGATGTGGGGTAGTTCTGGGAAACAAATATGTCATGGTCCTTACAAATGCAGTTCACTTGTTTGACTTTAAACTTTAAAGACCAGTCATGAAAATTTCATAAAATGATCCCTGAACATTTTAGAAGACAATAACTATCTAATGCAAATAGCTCGACATTATAATATAACTACACAAAAACAAATCGATATTGGTTTTCTTTCGTAAAGATAGTTTTTTAAAAATATGTATTTCGAAAGGCTACTTCTGTTTTTGGGAGAGGGAAATGTTACCATGCAAAATTAAAAAAAAAAACTATCAGGGGCCAAATCACGTTAATGCTTCACTAATTCCGTCACTCTGAAGACGATAATCGTCCGGGCGATAATATTCAACGATATCGTCATCAATTTGCTTCACGTAACTTTATCTCTATCGTGTCGTCCATCATCATTCATCATCTAGTAGCCTTCACTTTCAAATCAGAGATGGCGCTGGTACGACCATTTTGAAAAGCAACTGATATTTTTTGGAATTGATGAAATTGAAATACGATTATATACACGAAGTCAAATCTGGATTTTATTATTCCCAAATTATTTTCTTGACTTTTACTATTATTTTTATAATTCGTCCTCCGTGAGCGAATGACTGAAAATGGTCGAGGGATAGCAGAAATGAAAACAACCAACAACGAACCCACTGGCGCCACCGCCGGATAAAATTTGTTGTTTGTCGCAGTTTATTTCGTTTTAAATAGGAGGGGAGAATATGCATCAAAAAGAGTTTTATATGTGTATTATAATGCGTAGATACTATTCTGTAGCATCAGGGTGTATTTTACCTATAGAAAGTTGTTTCACTTTCCAAAATTTATGGAAAGTGCTAAATTTGACTGCAAAATTTGACACTTCTTTGCAAGACGATACCTCGTTAGCTATAGATCTTAAATCGCAATCGTTTTGACGATTATTAAGTTACTTGAAGCAAATATTGAATCTTAAATGAATCGTTTGGCCATAATCGACGTACGGAATGAGTACCCTGAAAACTTTCGAACGAGATCATTTTGATGTTTTTGTCTCTAGCCATTTCTTTAGGAAGCTTTCAAAGACTCAAATGGTTCTGCACAACCTGTTTGAGAAGCTCGTTTTGAAATAATATTTTGTTCAACTAGATTTATGCAAACCGAATTATGCTCGGTTTAAATCAAATCACTTTTAAACCCGATTCCTTCAAACCTTCTAGTTATAATCAACACGTTATTTTGCATGGTATGAAATGTTTCAAATTTTTCTTGTTGTTTTTGTTCATATTTTTTTTTAATGCTTTGAAACATTCGTTCTATTCGGCAATGAATAATCGATGTGGCATTTTGTACAAATTGCGTTCTAGTTCTACTTCCCGCGAACTTTACACTTTAATGCTTCGATTCGTTTTCTCCGTTTCGTCATTAGGTTTGTTATGTTAAAATCTTTTTAACTCGCTTGAAGCGTAACTTAGTTAAGGCGTAACTCAGAGTCAGAGATATAAAATATACAGATATATATATATATATATATATATATAGATATATTAAATTTAAAGACTTATTGTGTAACTCGTTTAACTTACTAAGTGACTTTAACTTAAAAACTACATTCACCAGTCAGTTTTAGCATTTGTGACTTGTAAGTTGTAAGTTATAAGAATTCAATTAGTTAAACTTCAGTTAAAGTGAGAAGACTTAGAAGCATTCAAATGACTTAAAACCAGTTAAAAGACCTTTACTTAAATGAATGCAGTTAAAAGATTTACCGACTGCAAAAAAGAATTAAAAAATATGGGAGACTTACAGCTCACTCAGGCCCTATTTTCTGCATACTTGCTGTTAATGATGTAAAACAATGTATAAAAAACAGCAATTGTCATTTTGATTATTTAAAAGATTATTTTCACCCCAAACTTAACTTTATAGGCCATATAAACTTTATTGATAATAAATCAAACTCCATGCTGGGCTTTATTAAGATATGGTCTGAAGAATTTGTCGACCTCTACGTTACTCAGTCTTTGTAGAATTGCTTCGTCCGTCCGTATATATAGAATATCTACGCTTCGTAAGTCTGGACCCCGTACTATAATATTCACTCAAATCCAATTGAAGCTATTCAACGTAACTTTATTTGATTTCCCCTTAGATGACTTCTATTCCGATCCATATATCCTTAATGCACTATCAACGTATCCAACTTCTTGAAATGATACTCCTCTCTCAAATGTCAAAATTTTCGCATCATAGCTCCTGTTGTAAAAGGACATGATATCAGAATTTCAAGACTTCGAATTATCAATTTGTAAATCGAAGGAAAATCTTCAACTTTATTTAGTGATCAAAATACGACTGCGAGGGGCACAACTTTTTAATACAATTCGGTTACGGTTACTTAAGAACAAGTTGCTTAAGTTGCTGCTTCTTCCTTCCCGTCAACGTATCTTCCCCTTTTGATCTGGCTAGAACTTACAAGGCCCAAAACTCGAGTACAACGTTCATATCTGATCCGGTGCACCAATTACATATTTCGAGCTACTTGACAGAATTCAAAAACGGCCGATAAAACTTATTGGCGAGTTAGTCACATTAGAAAAAAGTATGAAAGTATGTCTCCTACTTGCCATTGTTTTATCGATACTACCATCGTAAGTGCTCAAACGAAAAAGCAAGTTGCAATCCTCCCCTTCAACACTTCAACCGTAATACCCGCCAAGCAAGGAATGCTCATCAGTTCACCCTAAAGCCTGTATTCGGACGTGATCTTCGTTAAATTTTCACAACCATTGAAACAGACACCACGATATTAACAGCCACTCATCAGGCTCAGGGCATTCACAAAAGAAAACGTTCTTGAAAGCATTAACTATTTTTATGAAATGTAGAATGCTCTCAATATCTGCAGGTATTTTTAAAAAGTTTTGTTTGGCAAGAAACGAACGTTGAAAGAGTAAGCTACCATGATAAAGTTGCGCTGAAACACAGAAATAAATGTCAGTTAATACTCTAAACCCAAACCAAAGTGTAACATTTTTTGTCCAAATTATTGATGTACCGTTGAATTGGCTTTTTTTTTTTCAAAATCCTCAAAAAGTTGTTCACCTCAGAATATGTTTCCTTAAATGGCCTCTTCAAAGTTCAACAAAATATACACATCACCGAAACTAAAAATAGCCAATCCTATACAAGAGTATAGAAAAATTACTCCCGCATAAACTAATGAATGGTTACAGAGTTCCCAATAAACAAACATATACAGTTTCCTGCAGCAAGACCACAAAATGCGTATAAAACTTTCCTAACAACCAACTAGTCACACATAGGTGTTCTTAATGTCAGATTTGTGTCACTATTGGAATACCTGATTAAGACATCAAAAGCGGTAAAAATAAAACAAGTTCAAAATTTATGGAAAGTCCCCCGGAAATAGTGACTAACACCTAACAATAGCAAACACAAAAAAAAAAACAACGTCTGGATCAGTTGCGGCGCAAGCATTTTCGTACCAAAATGTCTGTTAAATCATTGTTACGAATTGCACGATGAACGTGAGTAACAAACTAATAAATCATCGGGAAGTAATTATATTGCCTAATTCATTAAGCAATTTACTTACTAAGAGAAAGAAAGAAATATCTATTTGAAGTAAGCAGCTTCTAATAGAATGCCTAGGTACCTAGGAACTTGGAACTACTACAAGGATGCGTCACTTTACATTATCTTTTCGCTTTTAATCCTCATTTGAAAATAAATCCGGCGATTCCATATACCACCCGCTTTATGCTTTTATCAACTAAGTTCTTACATTTTAGAAGTGAATCTGTATCTTTTGTGGGTTTTTCCCATCCGCAATCAATTGAAATAAAAACTAGTAACTTCTATAAAAGTCCTAACCCCTTTCAGCAAGAACTTACGTATGAAGCCAGCGAAAAAAAAACGACTTCACTCCAAAAATTGAAATGTCTTCGAGGTCATCTTAGCCTCTGTACATGGGCCGCTGCGAGAAAATATTTTTACGGCAACTGGCGCCGCTGGTTTCTATATTCTATATAGGCGTACTCATTGTATACCGTTTATTGCCCATGCGAAAATTAATTACACTTTTCTAAGGTCTGCAAAAAAAAAAAAAGCTAGCTGAAGCAGTAGCAAGAGAAAAACACAAATTATTCTCTTTTGTATACTTTGTACCGTTTTATTGCCTTTCGTGCCACGAATTTGTTTAATTAAATCTAAAGGTCACCACAAAGACGAGTACTCGTTCCGTGCATAGATAGATTAGCACGTCCACTGCCTATTATGTCCTTACGTCGACGGCGCGAAACCCCCCTTTACCTACTCTACCTAGTCTGACAATGAGTCGAAAGTCTGAGGTGCTGCTCCCCAGCCACGCCGCTACCAGGACTAGGTTAATTCCCAAGTAATTAAGTCATTCCATAGGAATTTGTTGTCCTAACCAGAGGCTCCGCACTTCAAAGCGAGAGAAAATTCCCCAATTCCAAAGTGTGCGCGCAAAGAGACAAAGCGGAGGGAAGAAAACTCGCGCAATTTTCCGTTTTATTGTAGGAAAAATCTCTGTCTGCGATGCTGTCGCTGCTGAGTTTGCTGGGTGTTAACGCCGCGCGACGCGCCGTTGTTGGCGGTGAATGTGATTTTTAGGCCAAGCACTTTGCATGGATTGCTATATTTGTATCTATGCGCGCTGGTAGACAGTTCTGCACTTTTCGTGCATCAACAGCAATAAAATAAGAGCCACTATAAATCACGGGCATTGAGAGGACTAGGAATGGGGCTGGGACATGTTTAAAAAGAAAATCCCAAGCAGCGCCATTCTGAATGCAATGCAGACGATTGTGATGGAGATGACGACAACGACAACTACGACGACGACAAAGACGATGTCTATGTTCGTGATGGCTATCGTCTGCCTCGCTGCCGGGTGTATATGGAGGATGCCCAAAGCATGCTACCATATTCTATAAGAATGGTGGTGGCGGTGGTGATTGTATCTCTCCTCACTATGTGGAGTATCCGGGTGTGCAAATTTGTTTTTTCCTCCTTCCTCCAGAATTTTTTTTTTTATCTTGGATAACTGCCGGAAGAATATCCATTTATCAGACAGTGCCTAGTGAACAGACTAAAAGGAATTTTCCCGGTTTCCTTGCGGGGAAAAAGGAAATTGTTTAATTTGTTTGTGTGGTAAAGTTAGAGACGCATACGAATCTGTTTTGGGGATTTCCTGCTGAGGAAGTTATGATATTGTCGGTCTAGTGCCGCGCCATTGGAAGAAGGAAGTCTCTATGTAACTCTGGCGAATACATTTCGATATTTGATTAGATATTCCATGCTGCAGACGGAAAGACAGAGGAGATTGTGCTGGTGGACAAGCCCCTTTTGACATATACGAAGCATACGGACAGGAAGGATATTTTGTTGGAGTTTTTCTTCAGAAGGAGTGACTCATTTAGGACTTATACATGTATATGTTCATGTGTAGTTGTGAGGACAATGAAATTATTGATACGACTTCGCTGCCAGTTAGGGCAGCAAATATACCAATTTTTGTTTAAATGACCTTTCGTGATTCAATTAGAGATAATCAGGACAAGCAGAATTAATGACATATTTGCGGAAGGGGTTTCGTTTTGTATCCAGCTCTGGAAAGTTTTGTAGAATATAGAACTGCCAATGGCATGTTCTTTGTTATATTAAAAAGGCATAAACTGATTAGGAGGTCGTCAGCATATCTATAAGTATTGACAAAACTGCTGCAAAGATGGGATGATACTCGAATGCTGTTACATAAAAGCGGAGATCGATTGAAAAATGACTCTAAACGTTCAGCGGGAAAAAAAACAAAGACGTCTCGAAACGAATATCCTTTCTATAAGGCAGGTTTGTAAAGCATGGAACGGCCCATAACGGGCCCAAATCCTAGCTTCTCCAACCACTGTCAAGTTTGTAAAGCACAGAACAAGCCTGTGTAAAAGAAAAAATCTATAAATATATTCAGAACCTAAATCCGATGACTACAGCTGGAAATTTACCCGCCATTCTTTCTTGAGTTCTGATTTAAGCAATAATTTTCAATCGAAATATAACAAATTAACGATAATCCAATTTCTTTGATTAATCTGCATTCTTTAAAGTCACATTAAAATTCCACTGAGATTTA
Source organism: Ferdinandea cuprea (assembly GCA_963576555.1). Classification (NCBI taxonomy): domain Eukaryota; kingdom Metazoa; phylum Arthropoda; class Insecta; order Diptera; family Syrphidae; genus Ferdinandea; species Ferdinandea cuprea. Next base: position 8,900,910 of record OY754958.1, read on the forward strand.
CTTACACATTTCTTGGTCGGTGGACCAGTGGAGTCAGTGGTTCATATGTGGTTCAATTGGACGACGGTTACATACATGTGGTTTTAGGAGGATAGCACCACATGCCACACGCCGGCGGATTGCACTTGTTAACTGGCTCCTCGTTCGTGCGATTTGACGCCTTCAGATTAAGGTTTCTGTTTATATGTAAATTCACCAAAAAGAATTAAGCATTCTGCAGTCACTCGCAGTAAAAAAGGCTCTACCATGGCCAACATGACCACTTCCTTGCTTTGATCTGTCGCTAAGAACAACTTTGTATGAATTTCGTTTTATTTTGTTTTCTGTTTCCGTTTCGGTCAAAAACGCCCAAACGTAATATTTTATAGTGAATATTTTCTTACAAACTTTTTAGAACAAACATCCGCAAAAAGTAAACGTGTCAACCAAACTCGTAGAGGAATTCAGTTTCTACAGACCTTAAATTTTATTTCCATCGTCGTTAGCTTTTAAATGATAAAATTTTAAATTGTGTCCGTAGAAGTGGACACTAAACGCTATAAGGATTTGATTCTTCTAAGCAAGCTGAACGCTTGACACATTCTTAAACGATTTTTTGCATGCTCTTCTCCTCTCAAAAAAAAAAAAAAAATAAAGCTTTATCTTGAAGTCTTCTTCCTGAAAATCTAACTGAGCTTATTCAAATTGACGTAGAATAGAAGTCGCCATTTAGCTTAGAGAGTATGGAGGAACTTTTTCCTATTTTATTTGTCGAAGTGTGCCGGTTTTTGTGAAGGCAGCCATTTATACCTAACTTAATTTACAATTGAAATGTTCGCGCTTTTACGGAGTATAACGTTCAAAAGTTAAGCTTCCTACCTCATAACAAAGGCCTCTTAAACCTCTGACGATGGGTGGATGGGTGGATAAAATAAAAATAACATTTAATGTTTATAACAAATAGATATATATATATATTCCGATGACTCCATGTCGCGTTAATATTTTTCAGGCATTCGTTAAAAGGTGAGACAGTGCAAAATGGGCTAGTGTAATTTTGTGTACCTATACACTTCTGTAATTCCCTGACCAAACTTTTTTTCTGTTTAGAAGAGCCTGGAGTCGTAAAACCTCCTTTGTTTTAAATCCCTTGATCGTGAGGCTTTTATAACTTCATATTAAAAATAAATAAATAAATATTAGGCGTAAACGGCCGATTAAGGACCCAAACCTATTTGCGAAGATATATTTTTTGACACGAATGAAGGGACCTACAGTTTAATGCCGATTCCGAACGGCAATCAATTTTTGAAAAGCTTTTCATTACAGTTCTTATTCTTGGATGTTTGTCAGACGTTCGCAAGAGGTGGGGCAGCGAATAAAAACGTTCAGGTGGTGCAGTTCGCGGTTTGAATCAGCGAGCTCTCGCTTAGCGGTTTAACGCACTTAACCACTAAGCCACTGCACCCACACCATATTACGGACCTTTTGTCTTGGGTACCTGGTTGGCAACTACACTAGAAAAACAAACCAGAAACGTTAGGGTACTTGGAAGCCAACATTCGTGGCGTTATTGCCGACATACAGCCCCAAATGCTTGAAAATTTGACCTCTAGACTTGTCTTTATTCGAACCAGCCGCGGCGGCCACATGCCCGAAATCATATTTAAACATTAATGGCATAAAATTATGGACATTAAAACGATTTTCTTGTGCTTTATTTCAATTCGAAGTTCTATACCTCTAAAAAAAACACCCTGTATAATAAGGTCGTAGTACTGGTAACACTACTGATAGCGACTTTACTCGTTGAAGATGTTAGCTTAGCATTTATCAGGGATAGGGGTAGCTTCTGCAAAATCTAGTAGCCACAACCTATTACGTCTTTCTGGTTTTATATTCCAACTTCAACAAACAAGTCCCTGTTTTCAGCTCCTATTATGTTGACGAAGTACGGGTGTGACGTACCTGAAAAAATTTAAGGCTGATTTGACAGCAGCTTACCAGAACCTTTCGAAGTATATGCTCCTCTAGGAGTAATGAATTGGAAGTTATAATTTGTATTCATTTACGTGATGGCAAATGGTCCTTGATTACAAAATGAAATGAATGACTGCAGTCTCTTTATAGGTCTGGTACATGCTCCGAAATAAAACCAACACTCAATTGACTTGTCAATTCATTGAAAACCCATTGATGAATCGTACAACCAAAGTCAGGTCCTTCAACTGCTCTCTACTTCCTGGAAGTACCTTCCTACCTTCCCACCACACCCAGTTCTCATTCATTGAAATTCCGTCTTCTACACGTCCGATCCGAACTCCTGCCGCTAGATGACCACACGCATTTCTCCCAAAAACCCAATTTTATTTTTTTTCCATCTCTTTTCGCATTTTTTCCTCCTATAGGTATAAGAATTTTTAGTTGCAAAAAAAACCCTCGGCCATATGGAATTTTGAAGAAAAATGTCCTCAAAAATATACGAATTTCCATTGAACTCTCGCTCAAATTACGACGATCCTTAGTTCGTTCATAAAAATAATAATCGGTATGCCATATGCTCCAACAATTACAACTACAACAACAAGAACAGCACTAACTAACACAACCTCTATTTTTCTCTTTCTCGTTTTTCTGTGTTAATTCTTGCTCTGATCTTTACCACTCTGGCACGGTTAAATGGTACTCGAAGACGAAGCGCGGGACACGCAGAGCAAAGTGAATATGTACCATGAGAATGTGGCATGCTGTCCGGCTGCCATTGACTCTTCCAAGTCTACCTGATGGTCTTCTATTTTGCTGGTGTATGTGCTGCCATCAGGCAGGTATAACATCATCAGGCTGGCATTTTTCATTTCATCATGCCCCATGCCCAAGCTCTCCAAGTGTAGTTCCATTCTTTTGGACTATTGGATCGTCTGGTTCTTCCACTTTGTAGATAGTTAGTGGTGGTTTCTTGCATTGTTGTGTTTTCCCTCTTTGGCATTTAAAAAACACTGCCTTGGGCAGGGAGTGAGTATAGTTTGTGCAGTGCTGTTGCTGTTGCTGCAACAACATGCTTCACATACCTGAAAAGCTGTTGTACCTGCTGCTACTACTTAGGTTGTTTCTTCTGTTTTTTGTTTTTGGTTGGCATGGCATGCCACAGTCAGAGCCATAGCCATACTCTCCTCTCTAAGTATATAACGAACGAACGAATGAATGATTAAAAATATTAAAAACACACATGCCAACAGTTAACAACAATAAGAGCAACCAGCCAACCAGGTAACTAACCAAGCCACACTATCAACAATAACAACAACAACAACAACTAGATAATAACAACAACAAGAAAGAAAAATTGGAAAATATAACTCTGTTGTGTTTGTGTGTGGCGGCGCGATGATGATGATGAAAATCCATCAGGCCGTGAAGTCTTCATATTTTTGCTTCGTCTTCTTTTGTGTATCTTTTCCAGATAATCACCTGGTGAAACTGTAACACAATTGGAATTTATTTTTTTCGTCGTAGTTTTGAACCTTTCCGTTCTTGAATCACAGATTTTTCGAAACCTTTGCCAATTTTATTTGGCGCATTTTTTATAAATTCTTCTAATGCATTTCGTTGACAATGGATGGAAGCAACCTTGCCTCTTCATTGATGACAGGTAGGTAGGTAGTTCGAACAAGAGACAAATTGAATCAGTTGCAACATGAACTGCTGCTGCTGTTTTTAATGGTAAATTGTTGGTGTATCCTTTCAAGTCCTAGCACAGGTGATGAGGATGGGTAGATTCTCGAATGTTCATTTAAAGGTGACAAAAGGAGATTGTTTATCACATTCACAAATGGGAGTTTGTGCGGGTATGGGTGTTGCATGTGTGCTCTCAAAAAGGATCGGAAAAAGGAAACGCACCCAAGTCTAGTCGATGTATCCGTATCTAATGGGAATTTAACGAGAATTGCATGTTCGCTTGAGATACACTGCCATTGTTTGGGGGATTTTATACACAGTTTTTTTTTCTTTTCTTAGGGCGGGATGAGATTTTCTTATAGAGGAATTAGTGTGGGAAAAACATTACGATAAACGGTAATTTTATTTTTATGTTTTGCAGTTGAGAATGGATTAAGATGGAATTGCCCAAAGTGAATCAATGGGAAGAGCTCTACGATAGGTAACATGTGGGTTGGAATATATGAATGCCTGTTGTCAAGGTAATTGTAACTTCCCTACAAACCGACTGCGTAACAATTAGAAAGATTCACCATCCTCTCAGTCAAAGGAACTACCACTTCCGGCAACAAGCAACAACGTTTTGAACAATGGCAAAGCTACGCGTTACCATACGAGATCTTATTGTTTTGCTGAGATAGTAAGGCTACATTCAACAGTCAAGCAGATAGTTTCTATGAAGGTTACAGAGGATCGGCCGATATTTTAGTCTAAGAATTGCTTTCGTACATAATAACAGCCAATGAAATCGAAACGGGCGCTTTCTATAATTAGAGCTGAAAACAGGGACTTTATTGTTAAAGTTGGAAAAGGAAGCAAGAACGAGTTAATAGCTTGTGACTACTAAATTTTCCATCAGCTCATAAGACCACGATAAGTTGATCTTTGTTACTATGGCTAAGGATCTGTGTACATACCAACCTTAATGGGAGGAACACATACAACTTTTAAATATACATATACGCGGATAAATTTTAACGCCGGTGCTCTCTACTATAGAGTCAAAACTAAATATCGCAGTGTTGATATCTGCCGATTAAGACGGTTTCCACCAACTTCTACTCAGACGGTTAAGTTTGCTCGGTACCAATGTAAGGAATCTGTCAGATCAGACCAGGGTTTGTTCGTTTTGTTTTCTAACTTAAGTTAAACCATCACAACATGATCTCCTTTGGTATACGGACGGGTCCAAGATGGAGTCGCGGACTGGAACTGGAATCTATGGAGAGTCGCCTCAAGCGAACTTTTCAGTCAGCCTTTGCAAGAACTCATCCATATTCCAAGCAGAAGTCTTTGCCATTAACCAGTGCGCTAGAAGTTCTAACACACGAGGTAAAACTGTATTTATCTTTTCAGATAACCAAGTAGCCATCAAAGATCTTGACTCATCTGTCATAAAATCGAAGCTTGTTCTGGAAAACTTCATGGCCATCTATGAACTCGCTACGAAAAAGTTAGTCATTCTTCACTGGATTCCAGCCCACCGGGGTTTTGCTGGCAACGAATCGGCTGATTCACTGGCTAAAGTCGGCGCAACAACACTACTTGTCGGTCATGAACCATTCTGTGGTGGTAGCAAAAATCACTTCAGGAACTATTGACGGAATCCAATGATGTCTGGCTCAATTCTAATGGTCAGAACTGTATCAAACATTATTTCCCTAAATTCCACCCCAGGAAATCCAAATTCCTAATCAACTTGGACAGGAATAGTCTAAAAATCCTGACAGGAATATGGACAGTGGTCATTGTCTGCTGAAAAAAAACCTTCAGCCGAAAGTGACGAATCCTCTCTTCACATACTCATGGAGTGCCCGGCTTCTGCAGCTTTTTTGATCTAAAGAATACTATTTCAGCACACCTCTGAATAGAAGCTGAATATGTTGGAATAATTCTCGATAGCAAGCTCCTTTTGGATCAATCATGTCAAGACTAAGATATCTAAGACATTGACGGCTTTTTGGCAGTGCATGGGAGCCTTTGGCAAAAACAAGAAGTGTTGCATTGGGGCCTTCCCCAATAACTGGCGCTACTCTAGATGCTCTGGTGAATCTTCCACCGCTTGATATTTACATATATATTGATAGACATTTTTAAGGCCATTCCTCTTTTAAAAATAAGAAGCCTACACGATATTTGGAGAAGCTAGGCTTTAGGTCCTGTATGAGCTGTAAGTTCTCAAATTGTTTTTGCATATTTAATTACCGCATTTAATTGGTCAAAGTTCCAAAAGTGAAGTTTGTTTTCATAATTGAAAAATTCTTTCTATACGTTAACCGATGAGTCGTATATCTTTATTATTTCATAAATTATAATCATTCCCGAGGACAAAAACTCTACCATTATCTTCCTTTATAATAACTGTAAAAACACTAACCCTAAAAACTAATTACCGAATCTATCATATTGCTACTGTGAACTGTCATTGGTCATCATCAATCGTATTATTGTTGCAGTAAAGCCAACCAAAAATTCAAATAATGCTTCCTATTCCACATAGGACCTAATGTGTCTGAGAGTGAATATGCTAAACTTACTTTTTAAATGATAGAAAATTTAACTTGTATGTTTTTACAAAATGAACCTTGGGCACTCGTTTATTATATATTATTTCAACTTTTTTTTTGCAAGGTATCTGTTCCTAGAATATTGTCAGTGCACAGGGCCTTAAGATACGAGCAGAAAAGAAATGATGTCTAAAACCTAAAAGCGTTAATATATCAGCAGTCCGCCTTTCCAAAAATTAGTACACAGGGTTGCCAATTCTTGAACTAAACCGAAAGCACAAATTCAAAATTTTTGTAGCCCAAAAAGTTGCCAATAACAACAAATTTATTTTCATTTCAAAAATTTAAAAAAAGTATTAATGTTTAGGTAACATTTTGATGAGTCCATAAATATGATATTGTCATCCCTACCACAGTTATGGTCATATGGTCGAATTTGAACTCACATGTGAGATCGATTGTGCAAAGCGGAACTCGGAAAATCATAACGATTTTCTTTGAGCTTTTACAACTGACAAAGTTCACTCTATATCTATAGTAAGAGCAGCATTGACTCCAAGTTGCAGTAAGCTCAAACGGTAGTGGATGAGCCAATGAAAGTTCCAAATGCAAAAAAATGGGACCGTTCTCAATGCCTGAACTTATTGAGGCTTTCCCATTCCAATTATCATAAAATCTGTAAGTTTCTCATTTTTTCTTTATTCTTACTAGGTTCATAAAATGAGGAAAGTAGCCGTTCTTAGGTAAGAAAATCATAATCGGCTTTAAAATTTTGCCTCCAGTGATTTTGTTTTGTTTTTTAAGAGTTCATAAAAGAAAATGTTCCTTCTACTACTACAGTCCAAGAGCGATATAAGAAAACGCGGACATATCAATATCCAAGTGCAAATTAGACTCTTTATGGCTTCTTACTTTTAACCCATTTGACTTTTATCGATTTTAATGGAATCTAAAATTTCAGTAAATAGAACTTATTTCTATATGTGGACCAATCGTTATAAGTAGTATTAGCAAAAGTACCTAAACAAGGATTTTTCAATAAATGAACACCATTTTTAGTTAGACAAAAATTGCTTTCAAACACGTTCCGCGAAAAAAGCTAGCAAAACATATAGCACAGTATCTAAAACATTTAATCTTCCAAAGATTGTTAAACGTCGATAATCTTGTGTAAAAAGTCATTGTTAAGATATTTGGGGCCGTTGTTATCTGACGGTTTTTAAGGGAAGCAGAGACATCGATCAGGTTTAATTAAAATTCACATTGAGAAGGCTCAAGAGTGATTTGACATCTACGCTTGACTTAGAAGAGAACGATCTCGTCTTAGATGGCACTCTCAAGACAAAAGAGACCTCAGCAAACTTGAAGTGCATAACTGGAGGCAGTTTATCCAAGAATCGCGTGGTTAAGGTTCACCGAAAAACCAGAAAGTCCAACGACAATAGGTTAAAAGCCTCACCCCTACTTCTGAACTTCTTAAACAACCTCTTTATTTTTTTTTTGTATTATTTCCAAGATTCGTCATCGTCTCCCACTTAAAATAATTTGCAGCACAATTCGAACATATGACGATAGTTAAACCCCTCCGAAAGGTCTCAACAACATTTTTCATTCCGAAAACCAAAAAAAAAAAACAATTCCTCATTTCTTCTCGTTTTACCATTTAAACAAAATTGTTTTTTTTTTATTTTTATTTTTAACGAATAAGCATAAAGTGCATAGGCTCACGAATACTAACCAAACCATCTTGAGTCCAAACAACATGCCCATCAAAGGACCACCTGTCATTGAAATCGACGCACAGAGCAACGAACACAGACCAAACAAATACAAAAAAAAAAAAACAGAAAAAAAAGAGGAATTCTTTTAAATAAGTGCAGATGAGGAAATTCAAATAACAACAGCAGAAAAGAGCGTCTCTAATGCATGTGCGCGCGTGAGAGAAAAACAAGAAGATACCATTTGGCATAAGAAAGAGCGAAAAGGAGACATTCACAGAGCAAGGCGCACAACATAAAAGCGGTCCGGTATAGCAGTACCAGTACAAGCACTCAGCAGACAGAACAGCAGATGTTTGTCATGCAAGAGAAGACTTTTTAGAGCGCTCTCACTTTATCAATATCATTATGGCGGACCAGCACATCACACTCATCACAGTTCAGTTCATACTCAAGGCAAGATTCAGTCGCGCAGTCGCAAAGCGAGTTGTTAAGCATTTTGGCTTAATTCGAGGATTGGTCTTTCCTCTCCACCATGTTTTTTTTTTTTTATTTTATGTTTTGTACAAAATACGATCAGTTCCGATCTGACAGCATTTTTTGTTGTCTGTTTCTTCCTATTAGGGTTTTTTTTTATTTTTATTCTTTATGAGAAGGGAAGGGAAGGAATACTCTCCTACAACAAAAACAAAGAGAAGAAGCATTTTGATAGTTACAAGTCGTAGCATTCCAGCGTATAGAGTATAGAGTTATATATACTTCCTTAGGATATATCTAATGGAGTTGCCCTTTAAAGATTTATTTTGGTTTTTGTGTAGAGTGTAAATATTGGATTATCACTCTCCCTCTTCCTCTTTATTTCTTTCCTTTCCATCTAACGTCTGAAGCAGCAGCACAGTATGCAAAAGATAGATAGATACTTCTTCATCTTTAAGCAAATCGATCGATTTGGTTTTGGAATTGGATTTTTTTTTATTTATGGAAGCGCCTTTGTGTGAAAGCCAAACATACAAAAACAAAGTGCTTGCAGCTCAGCAACAACAACAAAAACAATGGCCATGCTCACAAAATGAGTGTTGAATGACCTGGAAATGTAGGCTTTTGCCGGAGTCAGATGAATTTCTTTGGAAATCGAACCGCTGCAGCACGCAATATATTTTGGATGTGTGATTCTCTGCAGTTCTCTTGAAATTTATTGCATCGAATGAGAAATGACATAATTAAGAGGGCGGGAGGGCGGCACGGTAAGAAATGGAGCTGTTGAATCAAATTGGTGTAGATCGGTGATGATTTGAGGGCTGGCGAACTCACACTGTTGGTGGTGGACGCCTGCCACTAGGCGAATAGATCGAATTACGACGGTGATAACAATTGTGAGAAAAATTATTAACAATCTGATTCTGAGCTGAATCGAATTGAGAAGATCCGAAATAAAATAGAATTTATTGGCTTGTGTAAATGGGGAAATTATATGAGAAGATGTTACGTCACTTGAAGGTGTTGATGTTTGAAGTGATGTCGATTTATGTGGGAATTGGATTTTTTCTTCTGGATCTGAATGTGCGCCAAACTTCGGGCATAATAAGATCCAAGGCGGTGATGGAATATCGCGTATCTCTTGATGGCCTCAGTGATGTCACAGGAAATTGGGAAGACTTCTCTGCAAATAGTGACGTTGATGTACCGAGCAAAATCAAAATGGAGCCTGCTCAGCCAATGCAGCCAATAATGGCCAAAGTTGAAACAGAGAAGATGTCACAGTCTTCTAAAACGTAGAAAAGGAACAATGAGCGATGTCTTTAGCTTAAATAATAGGCATCCAATACAAAAACATTTGCCGCTGCTAAAGTGAAAAAGGTCCTGCTTTTCCATGACACTATCAGGAAGGCCACAGTAACCCAATGTGAACTTCTTAAAATTCTGACAATGCATCTACCTTGACTAAAGTCAATCTATTAAGGACTATTATCTGTCTCAGAAAGTAGCAGCATTTTCCCACCACTTCACAGGCTTGCTATTGAACAAAGACCACCGACATTTATCTCACTTGGAGTAGAAAACACTTTCCCATTCAAAAATATGGTCAAAGTGGATCCAAAAAAATTGCAGCACAGGTTCTTCCCGACCAAAATATTTAGACCCATGAATAAATGCAGGAACTAATGCACGGGTGCCTATTTGGTTGGCTTTGGAAAGGCCGACGACACCGTATAGCTAGATGGATTCTTACACTAGTTGGTCAGGTTGAGAATGCTCAAATCCTTGCTATAGGTCGGAGTAAAATGTGGCATGTAACTTTGAGCAGAGCCTTTAACAATAAGTAATTGGTCGCATACAAATCAGGTCCTAAAATCAAAGCCATCAACATCATTCTGCAATGTGACTTTGAACAAATTGAGAGGTTTTCCAACAGCTGGCAAATGAAACTCAACTTTTAGAAGACCGAAACAATACTTTGTAGAACCATATTGGATTGGATGGGGTCACCACCGACTGTTTCATAACAGACAACTAGCCTCTAGAGTGAAGAACATATGCTACGTGTACCTAATAAGGCCAATCATCGCTCTGCTGTAATTCAATATAGCTTCGTTTTGTACGGAAAGGATTTGCATTATCGAGAAACCATGTCATTGGACGTGACTCGGGTTGTTTCGAATACCTGAATTCGACTTTATAAAATACTTTGCCAATACGGCACTATACGGTGGGCTTCAGTTGAATAATATTGACAATTACCTAGTTAAGGTGACTCGTAGTCACGTTTCAGGGGCTATTACAAACGATAATAGTCTTCTCTTTAGAGCTACTATCCGAATGTGCCCGGAGCGACGTTTCTCCATATAAATATGCAAGTGCTGGTACGGACCAGGGATTGTTGCGCGCCAAATAAGCAGCTTAACCATGACGGAGACTTCGCTAATGCTTTCGAACTCTTATGGTTTAGTACTGGGGTCCAACAGACACGGACAGGAAATTTGCCAAATTTTGGTGGCTTAAGCACTGTGTACGGATTTAGTCAATGCCAGTCGCCTTCATGGTAGTGTTCCACAGCTTTAAGGTGTGATTTCATTCGAAAGCGCCCTGTAGCCGTCTAGAAGGCCCCTGAAACACGGGTGGTGGAAAGCACTTGTTGCCTCCGGGGGACTATTTCGGGGAAAAGTTCTACCTTGATCCTGTCGTTACCGAAGGAGCTACCTTAACAAACAAAAAATGTTGACCCCTAATAACCAACAACAATCATATTCTCTTAATACCTGTGGATTCCATAAAGAGAAACCATAACATATCCAGCAGCACAGCTCAAACACTATATAGGCTCCGCTAAAATATAATGCCAACAAAAATCGAGGAATTTTCCTTTCTTCTGCAGGTGCATTTGAAGAAACGAACTATTTTTTTGTTGTCTTTTTTCCGAATGTTTGAAAATAAAAGTACATCCGAGCTCTGTGTATCGCTGACCACTTGCATTTGTTATAGAAAATTTTGTTCAGCCTGTTCTCTTGTCCATTTTCTGTTTACAATAAACAAAGAATAAATTTCTTTGAAAATTTCCTCACATAAATAAACACAAAGTGCAACACTTTTAAAGTGACAGATGTTGCATGTATGTATGTGTGTGCTTTTTGTTTATCTTGTGCAACTATACCTACCACTTATATAAATTATATTTTCCTGAATAACAAATTGATGGACATAACGACCTGCAATTGGGTTTTACTTTTTTTTTTTTTATACACACACGACACGTAATATTTGAATCTTAATTGCATTTGGCCAAGGACCATGTACGTAATAAATTTAATCGATTTTAAATGTCAAAGGATATTATCATTGGAAATAATTGCTACTTGATGATGACTTTGAATGCCACGGGAATATTGAAATAGATAGTTTTTAAAAACTTTTACTTTGTATTTAGAAAATGGAAAGAGGAAAAGAAAATTGAATCTGGTACAATTGAGTTGCAAAGTTGCTATAAAAGTGGCAAAGGTCAATGGTGCGCTATTGAAAGGAATATGTATATATACAGTTGTGGCACGATAATTAGAAAATGAATTTGAAATGGCGAAGCTGAAAAACGAAGTTTTTTCATTTTTACTTAAGGTCTAAAAGATTTTGCTGGTCTTTAGTTGGCTTCTATGTGGCTACATCAAGCCTTAATATTCTGTTGGCAATTGTTAACCATCTGGAGTATGCCATTTTTCCCGGGTTTATGTTGGAGAGATCTATAGGACAGGATCCTTTGCTTAAAGCGTCACACATTTGAAACAAATATTTTTGATACGTGCTTAGAGAATGTTGGATATTTTTGGACAACATTGGTAGCTTACCTGGGATTGGCGAAAAATCAACAGCAGGAACGTCAGTACAATTTTCAATCGGTCTCGAAAGAGTTGAGGTATTAATGTAGCCCCATCCAACCATTGCAACGGTTTTACCAAGTTCAACTACATAAGCCGGATAGCCCCACTTCTCCAACCAGTGTTTGTAGCTGTACCGTCCTATCAAACAACAAATAATTTGCTTAAACTTAGCTGTGTGTCCGAAAGAAAGGTCTTTATCGAATCCGCTATAGTTTTCCCTATTCCGGAAGATACTGTTAGATGTCCTAGGTAATATGACCCGGCTCTGTCAGTAGTATATTTCACTTTGATTTGATAACTCTGTGAACTCGATGACCTCGTTTTACACAAACCAATTACTTGCCTTTTCTCCCATCGAAATAAATTATTTCAATGGTCGAAAGACATTCTTCAGAACTTGTCGTTGTCGAATTTTACTTCGATGTGTGGTTACCAAGCCAAAATCTGCTGCCGATCGATCCGAAATGCCGTGCTGATCACAAACGCTTGGTAAAGTTGGAAGATGCAACCGAATTCTCTCACTAGTCTCCTTACATTTTAAAGTACTTTTAAAGTACTATCAGTATTAGTATTTTGAGTAGTTGAAGATGAAAAACAAGAAGGATTAGATATTGGTTTTTTTTTGTCTTATAAATTTTTAGTTTTCATAAATTTACGAAATTTTTCATCCTCGTTTCGTCAACTCATGGGGTCAGTGCTCGCTCTTTGCCATATGTCACGCATTTTGGAAACTGACTTTCTTTTGCTATTAGGACAAGATCGATATGAACCCGGGCTTAGCTTTTAAAGCAGTCACGGAGTCAAATTTGTTGAATGGGACTGAGGTAGGAGCCTGATGTTGCCTGGAGAATAACCTGGAGTATAATGTTGGAAACATCTGGATGCGTTTGGATTAGGAAGCTTCAAATATGCACTTAAAGAGTAAAATTATGCATACAAAATTTATAGAAGTAATCTAATATAAGAAATCTAAAATAAGATAATAATATAAGTAGTTATAGCTGCCGACCCGTGAAAATTGTCTGACTGACAAAAATGCAGCCTGATATTCTCTGCGATCCCGGGCTGTGTCAAGTCTTTTGTTTTTTCATGTCATCTCAAACATCCTGGGAACTAAGATTTGAAGATTATCTTAGCTTTCAGCAATTAAGATTTATCCTAGCTGCTCTGCAGTAGTCATAAAATCCTCAGATGCAATTTCAAAACATCTTACTCCATTAGCTGAATGCATTCCGTTTTGATGCGCGCCCAGGTCGATGACTCTTGCAACACAGGTGGGTCAGTTTGCGGCCTTCGCTATCACAATTTAGGAGCTTCGGGCGACGAATGCCATCAAATGTATATAGTTTTGAAATTGATGAATCTTTCGTCTAAAAGCAAATCTGGTAACTGCCGATGAGCGTGTTGCCGAATGATTTGGAATAGAAATATTTACATTAAATGTATATTGTCTTTAGACTGCTTTGCTTCAACGACTTTCCAAAACATAGTTATCTTGGCCCTACATATCATCCTTTAATAGCTGTGGCTTTGGCTTTCCTTTAAAACATTGTCTATACAACCAACGGCTTTTTGGTCAACTCAATCATCATCATCAGCTTGCATCATGTTTCATATTTATCCACAATCAAGTCCGTCATTCGAATAGAGACATTTAAAACTATATAACTCGTATAAACCGTTTAGCAAAATCCCATTTAGAATATTCTCCAGGTCGTTGAAATCAATTTGGAGCGAGCAATACGTTCCACTGCCTACACATTGCCATTTATCATAATAAAAATGTCTTACTTATGCTAATTTTTGCTAAATAAATTTATTAATTTTTTGGTTTTTTTATTTTTTTTGCTCTCATTTCAGCTATGAAAATTCACCGGCACAAATATGCAAAATCAAAATGGATCAGAATATGAGATCGTCTTTCAAAAAATTCCTCTTATCATAGAACTATAAGAGAAAGAGATTGTTGCCCTCAAAAAAACAAAACGCTTTGAATTAACAACAACTTCGAGACAACGAATTTAAAAGCAGCGCAAAGCAAAGCACCTAGTTTATATAAATTTGTACCAAATAACGCAACATGACGGCCGAATATTCAGCCCATCCTGCATTAGCTTCAAGCATTATCCAAAATAGTCCCACAAATAGCAGTCATAGTCAAAGTGGCAGCACCAATAACAGTAGCAGTAGCAGCAGCAGTAGTAGTAGTAGCAGTAGTAAAAAACATTCAAAAACCTCACATTCGAGTGGTGTTGGCGGCGGCGGAGGAGGTGGTGGATGCACCTCTTCCCCCAACTCACCATCTAAAACGAAATCGAAATTCACATCACATTCACAATCAGCATCAGCAGCAACAGCAACTACATCACATTCATCATCCACATTAGCCGCACCATCATTGCCCGATCGAACTACAACGAATCTTGGTAGTAGTACATCGACAACGCCCGCTAGTTCACCCGTGCATCATTTACATCACAATTGCTCGTGTTCTGCGAATGTTGGTGGCAACACAGCAACAACAACAGCAACAGGGAACAGTATATCAAGTACCAATGTTGGAACATCACAAGGAACAGCAACAAGACTACCGCAGTGCTGTCAGATGACAGCGGCGGGTGCAGCCGCAGCAGCAGCAGCGGCATCGGCAGCAGCGTCTGCTGCTGCGGGCAATATAGCCGGATGTAAGAAATTAACGAAATTTGATCCTCGACTGGGACCATCACCGTATCGTCAACTTCTACCGATAGCGCTGTGCATATTGTCTTTCGCGACGGTATTTAGTATATTAATTGTCTATATGGATACGACAGGTGAGTGATAATAATAATGAAATTGACACTAGAAATTATTTTAAAAAAAAACCGTCATTTCGTTGTATGTGTGTGTGGTCATCTTCTTGAGAGTGTTATATGAATAGGCGGATGAATAAGTGTGAATTTAAAACAGCTTGGCTTGCAAGTGTAACTAGACTCAAAGGATTAGATGTTATAGCGAAAAAAATAGTAAAACAATATTTTGTTGAGTTTTAATGAAGTTGCTAAGGACTCTTTCGAGTGATCCTTAGTCCACCCGATTTAAAAAAAAAAACATGTCATAAGCAGATGTAGCAGTTCAAGTGTTTTCCCGTAATATGCGTTCTCACTATCGTTCGAGTCCAAACTAAACATTTGACACGTTGGTTTTCGAATAACACGGTATCCTCGCACGAGGTGCCAAACAATTCTGTTGCTAAAAGTATTTGCTGTAAATTGAATAAAAGCAAGCCCTTTTCCAGTACGTAACACTCCTCAATAAAAAAACAATTGAACATGAGGATGACCTATTTAAAAAAATAAAGTAGGAGAATACTCGTAAGGTTGAATTGCTATAGCATCTGTACAATTATAGCTATCTTATAACTTATACAAGCCATAAAGATGCATACAAAAAAGAGAGAAGTAAACCAAAATATGAAAGATTTAACATGTAACTGACAAAAATTTAAAAGTTTCGAGTTATGCTCCTAATGAAACTATTTATGTTTCTAATTTTTCTAATTCGAACGAATAGATGGCGCTAGTTTTTTCTAACGATCCGAATTTAAGATGGTATAATTTGTTTGATTTAGCGCGAGCTTGATTGGGGAAAATGAAGCCTTCTGTATAACATTTACATTTCCTTGGTTTGAATTACATATGTGTTATAGCAGGAAAGGCGCCGTGGGTCCTTGGGCTTGCGCAGGTGGCTGACACTTCATTCTAAAAGGTCTTTTGTGTCATAGGGTCATTTATCCTAAAAGACGACTTACCTTTCTTATAAAGGCGAGTATGTCCTCAGTGGGAGACTAGCGTATTTATTTATGGAAAGTTAACTAATGTAGTGCTGGACATTCAGAATGAATATGTTCTATGAATTTGTCCTCTTCCCTAACGAACAATTTTGTTAAGGGGATATCCCTGGCTACAAAGGCCTCTGAGAAAGCTAACTAGCTTTTATAATACTATCCTTACGAATAATAAGTACTCCCAGTAGGATAGATGAAGTTTATGCTCCCAATCGTCTATCTGCCTTAAAGCAGCAGTCCAATTGACTCTGCAATGTAATGTTTCTGAACGAGCTCTTGCTATTTCATCTCCAGATTCGTTGCCAGCAATTCCCTGGTATCCGATAAACCATCCAAGTTCAACCAGTCTGGCCAGAGATAACTGTCATAGAGTCCATTTGATATCCGGATTGACTATTTACTCTGCCAGAATGAAAAACCGTATGGTCCGTCACATTTGACTTTGCAATTGTTGCAGAGCTAATCGAACCTGGAAAATAAACCTGGAGGATGGTTTTACACAATTTAAGTTATTTTTGTCAATCGCTTTGTGAATACGTGTTGCTACTGGCAGGTCAGAAATGTTTTCGCAGATGTTATTCAAGTAGCAAGCTTAGATCATCTTAGGACGGAGTTGTATTCTGTGAAAACTTAATTGTATTCGATTCACATTTTCGTTAAAGAGTTGTCTAACCTTCTTCTTGAGCTTAGCAAGTTGGTCATTCCACCAGTGATCCTTACGTTAACACCAACTGGTTTTTAGGAATTCTACTACCGTGCTAGTAGCACATAGTCCCCCATGGGCTCAATGTAAACATTCCTTTTTTTTTAGAGAGAACAAGTCCTCGATATATACGATTCGGGATGTTAGCCAAATCGGCCCAGCCGTTCTCAAGTAGTACGCTTAGCAAAGTTTTTTTTTAACCCAGTACTAACCAGTCTTTGCAATTTTATCTTTAAAATAAAGGTTTGGTGCACAAAACTTATAAGAACTTGCACCATATCACACCCGACATAATCCCGACCATCGGAAAATGCCGTTTTGACCGTTTTCGAACAAAGAAGTGTGTACTGAAGAAAATATTCCATCTGTTGAGAAGTGTGTTGAAGATGATGCAAGTTTCTAGATTCGATGTCGTTCACAAAAGCTTGGTCATTGTCCGTCTACTTTATGAAAAATTTACCCAAAGTTTGACGTATTTTTCTCAAATGCTTAAATGAAGTAGTAATGCAAGTCAAGAAATTGGTCACGCGTTTACTTCCGCTTTAATCTTTCCAAAGCTCCAAAAAAACCTTGGCCTTCAAAACTTTGAACAAATGTACATATGTAGTTAATGTTTGTTGGGATTAAAACTCCTGATTCATCCATCCGTATCGTAGTGATACGAATCCCTCTAGGCTGGGGAACTTTTTGATGTCGAACCTGCGAATGACCAGTGATTCCTCAGTTCCTTATATAATTCTGATCATAACGAAGGAAGAGATTTTACTTGGACTTTTCACTTGTCACCAAAATGCAGTTATACATTAAATGATTTTGTTTGGCAGCATAACAGTTAAGAAAACTTTTTTAAATAATGGGAGCATTTCATCCAACATCATCCACAGAATCACCACTTTCTACTCATTTCTAGACCAAGAGCTCTTGCATCAGCAATGGTTTGGTCTTCAAAACGTAGGTTCGGTATTTATTTTGTTCTCGAATGTTCTCGGATGGCTGGAATTTAAAGATCTTCTTGGATGTCAATGTAGTCGACATGTGGCGTTTTGGACTGTATCCACATCTTGATACAGATCATAAAGTTCGCGGTTGCATGTTCTCCCACATGTGTCCTCCAAACAGGACCAAATATCTGTCAAGAATTTTTCTTTCGAAGGAGCGCAGTATTAACTCTCATTTCTTACCACGTCCAGCACTCAGCTCCGTATAAGGATAAGGGTTCTGTGAATACTAGTTTTTCTTTGATTGGACTTGGGTTCCCTTCTTGCTCTATCGCTCTCTCTCTCTCTCTCTCTCTCTACGTGATGTCCGTCTAGCAGTTGCTTCAAATGCTGCTTCAATAAATATTCTCTTCCCTTCTCGTCGGTTTCCTAGTTTCACTTTTCTGTTTCCAGAAGTTGCTTGGCTTTCTTTTAAACCTCTTCCTATGCACCACTTTCTTCCGTGCGAAAACCAACAGCGGGCTTACCCGAATTATTCGCAAACGAAACGTAACTCCTCGTAATATTTACCCTCTCAATGGAGCACCATTATTGAATTTTACAAAATAATTACGACTATTAGCATTTCGTGCGCCAGTTCAGACTCATCAAAATTCAAAAGATGCTAGATTTCATGTCATAATTAGTGAAGAAAAAAACGATTACTCATACTGCATAAAGAGTATTGTTAAAGCTGTGAAACGGATGAAATTATTACTTTGTCGGCTTAAGTAAGATTATACAGCAAAACTTCTGGCAACGGAAAAGTCGAATTGAAATAAATGCTGGTCATTCACCCAAAAAAGAAAAAAATCTCATGAAACACAATACTCACACGCACAAACAATAATGTGATCCTTTGAAATAATATCGTCAACTTCAAGGGTAAACTTTTGGAAAACCGCTGAATTCGTAAATCACCCTTCAAATCGCTGGCTGAACAAACGGAAAAAAAAATAGAAAATTTCATTTATCAGTAACCCTCGAATAAGGTCCTTCAAATAAAATGCATGATTCATCAAAATGCCCACTCTATCGCGCACAATTACGCGATGACGGTGACGGCGGCAGCGGCCCCTTAGGACTCTGATAGTTGAATGGCATTTCTGGTGTGTGTATTTGTCTTCTTCTTTCATTTATATCAAACAAAATCTAATTCCTGACCAAATCCTTGCTGCATCGCAGAGTGTCACGTTCATCATCTCTCTTCGTCTATTGTTGGCAAAAGAATTCCTTAGTTAGGGCACAATCCACCCACACTCGTAACACTCGTACAACAACACAGTATTGTCATCGGTCGGAAGGCAGGCATAGAACTTGATATGTAGGCCTCTTCTCTCTTCCGAAGGAGGAACCTTCACTATCGCTTCTCGGTGACATGTTCTAAGTATAGTGGGCGCGTGATTCTATGCCAAAACTACATCGTGCTTTCCTGTTGCAATAAGTCTCCGCGTTTTTTCCTCCCGCAGTCAAACAGACTGCAATGCAAAACACAAGCCAAATGCCATATGCCATATGCGCCGGCGTTAATGAGTTCTTCCACTATGGCCATACCCCCAACAACAAACAGCACTCCGTCGCGTCTCCCCGTATATGATTGATCTAGTGAGTGTCGCTAGAATACAAATTAATCACTCATTCATCCATGTTCCATTGTGTTGTGGTTGGTGTTGGTGGTAGTGTCCATTCATTGGGGACAGTTGTGGTTCGCGCAATTAAATCAAGAAAAATTACGCGCGCGTTACCAAATTTGGAAGAGAACTCCCATTCGCATGTTCGCAGTGAGAACGTATACTCTGTATGTTCGCTATAACCAGGTCGTGGTGGTCTGGTCATATGAGTCATGCTTCAGTTTGTAGTCCGTAATGGTTTGAACAAAGTGAATTTTAAAATTCTCTCCAAGTCCTTGTGGTTCTTTCTTTGTCAGATCCTTTTTGTTTGGACGAATGAACACGAACCACATCGTCTGAGAATACAAAAAAAAATGAATAATTCCAATCAGTAGTGCGGATCGCGAAGAGTGACGATTTTTAATTGCATTGCGATTGGGTTTGTCGCACGAGTGAGTTCTTTCTTCTCTGTCGTCGGAGGAGAATAGCTTTGTTTGATTTGCAATGGAAGAACAAAGGATGGGTTTTTTTTTGTTTTATGGAAATGAGATGAAGATGGAGATTTCTGCGCGAATGATGTTGCTTTGCTTTTTGCCATTTCCTAGTTTGGCTTGAGAGCCACTTTGACATACCAACATTCCAAGCAGTTCCATCCATATATTCGACTTAAATGATATATGTCAGTGGGTGTTCACGTCATCGACTGAAATAATTTAATTCTTAAATTGGGCAGTAGGTATACCCCAAAATAGAATGCGGTAAGTATCGAAACCGCGATCGTAAATTAGTTATCGAATATGTGCCTACATAGTTATGGTGTGCTTCAAGGGAACTTTCCCATAAGTTGGCAGACGTTTTATGCACTATGTTGCAGATTGAAATTGTTGTTTCTTGTTTGAAATTTTTCAAAATGCCAGTTCTTAGCGTGTTCTGCAATAATTTTACTTCGATTTAGATTAATGTTAATCGTTCATTTTAAAAGACCGAATCGTTCCAATGTCTTTCAATTAAAAGATTCGATCTTCTTAATCGATCCTTTCGATATATCCGTTCTTTTGTTGATGGTACCTACTTTGTCAGAAAATATTACAACACTGGAGAGTATGCGAACCAGTGTTGTCACTTCAATATATTTAAAAATGTGGTATATAAACACAATAAAGTGTGGTAGGTTCTAAAAAAACGATGGCATATTTGTATAAAAATTAAAATAAATATAGCTGAGCGAAGTATTTGCAACACTCTATTAATTAAGAATTTATAAATGCAAAACAAAGATTTTTGTAGTGCGGATTTTTTTACTTCGCCTTTTTATTTCTATTCTTGGATATGGTTAGATAACATCAACCAGATGACGTCAACGACCTCTGTTGCCCATTCTGTCGAATTTTCGAAAACCTTTCAATAAAATAAGGCCAACTATACGTTCTGCTCAAACCAGTAAGACGTACAGGATTAAACTCTGATAAAGTGAATGAGGGATGATGTTGCCACTATAAAGAATTCCAAAAAAAAGAAATTCCGTCTGTCGAGCGTTCGACGAGGTTCGACGAATTTACTAAACCCTACGAATTTATTCAAAGGGTAACACCTGCGTTGTTTGTATTTTTTATACGTAAGTACTCACATACCTACCCAGTTTCGTCAAAGAACTGAAATACCAATATCTCAATTATACTCAATTGGTGTTCGACATAACATTACATAATAAGCCCCAACTTAACTAGCTTTTGCTACCTTTAAAATAATTGCTTGTGACTTTAAAACGCACCAATATCGAGAGAACGTTTCGTCCTACACAGTTTTGAATAATAATCTTCAGAACTCAAACATTGTTAAAGTTTGTTACATGCCTTATTCCTAGCAAAGACGTGAAAACGACACACCTGGATTTTTATGCACACTTTTAGCTACAGAAATAATATAATATTTGCAGGAATAAAGTTGTTCACATTATTAACTAGTTACGAACATTTTTAGTGGTGCTTTACGTAGACCGAAAAACTTTTATTCATACTCCATGTTTAAGTGAAATTTTCACTATTGTACTGAATTGTGAAAAACCATAAAACCACAAAGCCACAGTTTTTACTTCACTAAATTGGATCTGAGACGGATGAACGTCACATATGGTTACTAATTATGCTGTGCATAATTTCCGTATGGAGATTGAGAAGCATGAATAAGACAAAGCTGTTTAAAGTAGAATAATAAATGGTGGTAGAATTTTCGAGCACAGTGGCAGATTGGATAAATATTCAGATATCGTGGTAGATCTACCACATTGTGGTAGAAGTGACAACACTTATGCGAACATTGAAACTAACGAGATTTTCGCTAGTTTTCTTAAAACCACTGAGAAAGTAGTAAATATCTGGTTGATTTGTTTTCGAATTCTAATTGGAATTGTATTCGGATTCGAAGAATTGGTTGGACTATGATATGTTTCATTATTTCCATTTTTGTCCCGTTCATTCAAAGCACATATTATTATTTGGATGGGATTGTAATTGGTTTCGTTCATCTCATTACGTTTCGCGTAGGATCGATAGATTTGGGATTGTGTGACTGCAATCAGTAATCCTTTTCGAGACACAAATAACAAGGATCGAATCGATCAAGATTGAGACAGCTCTACTTCGGTTCCGCCTTTTATTGATTAATGGGATTTGTGGATGTATTGCTTAGTTGCAGACTTCAGACCGTCGAAAACAGCGTATAAGCTGGAAGCCAAACTCTGTTATATGGCTTTGAAATATTAAGAAAATATTAATACTTAAGAAATATTTTTTTGTCGATCATTAAAAAGTTTTCGGAATTCATGGTATTTTATAAGCTTACGATCTATTATCTATTCCACGAACGTGGAAATAATAGACGTTGCAATTGTCCGGTAGAAGGAGGGGGAGTAGGATTGATTTTCCTTAGGAACGGGCTAAGCTGGATAAATGCTGTTTTGCATCTTTGAAAAGGAAACTTTAACTCGTTCTACCACTTGCGTGTAACTTACTTATTTACTTAATGGGCTCCCGACCCGTGAAGAGGAACTCTGAGACACGTCCGCCTTTCATCCTCTGCGAACCCGGGTACGCCGCTTTTAGTTATCCGCGATGGCTCACATCGAAACCATCAAGTTTCGTCCATAAAATGTTGTAGATAGGCCCAAAGGTCCATTTTGCATTAATAAAGCCTTGGCAATGCAGTTTCATGCGAAAATTGTGTGAAAGTTCAACTATCCCAAGGGGAACTGACCAAAAGACGGAAGTGTTTACTAATTAAGTTAAATTACTGCAAACCTATTAGTCTGCCTGTTGAGTTTGCCAGGGTTGAGCTAGGTTGAGTTTTCCACGGTTTCGGAACGTTGGAACAAGACTTGGTTGTGCCATAAGTAGTCTGTAACATATGTGGCTATGCATCTTCAGGACTTTTGTAGGAGTTGCAGGAACGAAGAGCAAATAGGATATGTGAGATTTTTTATCTTACAGACCTTCACTGTTATTGTCCCGATTTTTCAGCGCCCAGCTCTCTAAGAACGCTCCTTATGCTGCATGGAAGTGCGGTTGTTAAAAGATTCAGTGATATCGATCCAAACGGTTTTGTTACTTAAAACGGTACATTTATAAATTCTGTTCTTACCTAACCTTCCCTAAACTAATTCTTATTCTTTTACTGGAAGTTGTAATATCGATATCGATTGTACTTGTTTGTTTGAATTGAACGGAAGAAACAAAAACACCACGCCTCCCAAAAAGTTAATCGAAGGCCAACTTTTGTATTCAAAACTTCGCCGAACAATGTCTCCAAGGTCAAAACCCAATCAAATAACCTCGATTTCCTAACCATGGGGGGCTTGTTACGCCACGCAAAACTTTTACTCTTACCTTTAACCTTTGTCATGTTAAACAGCAATTCACAAGCCTACCTAAAAGTATAACCTTGGACGATTTGCAATAAATTATGCCAAAACAACCTCATACACCTACTTCGATTACTTGCCCGTACCTACCTGTAATCCAAATGTCCACTTGAAGCTTCCTTCCCTTTCCTTCATTATTTCCGCACTCGAAGCAAAAGGAAATATGGATAAATAATAGAATAAGCTCAGGTCCCAAATATAAAAAAAAGACAAATTATTATGTTCCTTCTCACCCCGTTTGCCATGACCATGACAAAAACTTTTATTCGCTTAACTATATAGCTGTTGTTCTTGTGAGTTTTTAGCCATAATCGGGATAATTCTATACATCAGTTTCGTTTCGTTTCGAACTACCGTGCTACCCGTGTGTTGTGTGTGTGCCTAGATTAATTGACTCTACCGCCTTGGTTTTTGGTGTCATACACCCGCATAGTCGTTTCGGCATTTGGGCTACGGGGGGTATATTAAACCAATGGATTTATGACACCTCCACGAAATGTACACACGTTTCGTGTGGATTTTATGGTTATGTTTCCAATTTTGAGAAATTATGGTTTTATGGAGAAGATTGACAGATTTTCTCGCGTCACAAATGAGTTCATCATCCGTCGTCGATTGCTCTTCGCGTTACATGGATGATGGGGTGGCTAATAAAAAACGTAATTTAATTATTAATAAAATTCGTTGAGAACCACAACAAATTCAGACAGACCCAAAAGGTTTCTATTTTGACCAACTGTCATCGCGGAATCATATTCGTAGACGTAGACACGATCGGCCTATTATGGAGGCCGTAAATCTTTTACTAGTTAAGAAGGAAATCATTTTGTTGGGCGACGGCTGTTAAATTTTATACAATAAAATAATTGTAATAAAAAAAATTGTTTTTCGGTTTTATGGCAAAGAGATCAGTTTTGTTTTTTACGACGGACTGAATAATTAATTTGGCAAAATCTGCTCATAAACGAGGATCTAATGACATGGCTAGATTGATATCTGACAAGGAAATAATACATATGTATCTGCATCTGTTTTGTTCTATTTTTAAGTTTGTTAATTTAATTTGTCTCGTTAATGGACTGTTAACAGATTGATTGGTTACGATTTTCGCGTGCGATGAAATGAAGTTCTTTGATTTTCTTCTTCTTTTTTTTTTGTTTTGTTTTTTAGAATCAAAGAGATCGTGCATTGCCTGACCTCGAAGACAGTCGTAAAAATTAAAATACAGTTTTGTTTAGGATGTGTTTGCTATAATTAGAAGGTGTTAATGAAGTTTTATGAACTACTATATTCTGGATGCATCCATTTGAATGGATAACTGGCGGTATTCTTGGTGGCAATATGAGTGTTCATGTTCTAGCCATGACCGTGAAACAATAAGAAGAGTGCTTAGAATTTGAAATAACCTTTCCATCACCATTGTTTCATACAAATGCAATCTATATGCACTTTAAGACTCTTTCACCCGATGGATGTTCCGATTATTATGTGCAAACTAAATGCTGATGCGAAAAAGTCTAATTCGCTCTTTAGGCTTTCTCCAAACTGGACGCTGTCTCATCGACAATCATGCACTTCAATCTCACCGTACGCTTCATCCTCCTTGGGGAAATTCCGTTTTGGTAGCTTAGACCATCGCTTTATTTTGCGCTACCATGCTGCGGACATCATCCACTAAGAATTCGCAAAGACCACCTGGCCGACTATGTGAGGCCATTGATTTGTCAGCTCTTGTTTCCAGTGACTGCCTGGACCGCTTTTGGTTTGCACTAAATCTTAGCTCCTGACTGCCTTATTTTTAACGCTCTCGTTACGTTATTATACTAAAGAGAAAGTTATTGCGAACGTGCGAAAATTTCGAACTAAAACTGAGTTCGTCGGTCGGTCTGTCTGTCCGGGCGCCGTATGGCGAAACGGTTCGACGGATTTGCTTCAAAGTTCGTATATAAGGATTTTGGGGTCACATCTCGGGGCATCTTTTTATTTTTTGCTTTATCTTTTCCAACAACGGTACCTGCCATACAATTTTTTTTGTGAGAATCACTTAACACTATTTTGCTCGAAAGCGGTTCCAAGCATTTCGGTCTTTTTTTGTACTAAGGATTTTTAGGATGGGGCCAACAATTTTGCATACTCAGTTTTTTGAAAAAAAATCGATTAACGGTAATTTGTAAAAACGGAAATATCTCGGAAGCTAATAAAGAGAACTTCAAAAAAATTTAAATAATTTTTTTTAAGTGTTTTTTTTCCATATAGCGATTTTCTTAAATTTAAATTAAATTCGTTTTCTCAAAAAACGGCACCTGCGATTTTGATAATTTTTTGTATTTCAAACAATTATGTTAAAATTGTCCGATGTGCGAAATTACATCAAAATCGTAGGTGCCGTTTTTGAGAAAATCTAATTTTTCAAAACCTCAAAAGTGATTTAAATAAATTTTGTTACCACTCATTTTTGATTCATTTTGCGATGTACCGAGAAAGTTTCGTATGACGCAGTCGTGCACTTTATTTATATCGGTGTTTCCTAGCGCCTTCTCTCTAGAAGAAACCATGGATGACGACATTAATGTGAAAGGGGCAACAACATCAGCATTTGATTGCTCTCAACCAGTAAGGTTGCAGTGAAGTGATAGGATTATGATCCCTATAATAATTTCATTAGCTCGTCGATAAAAGGATAGAAGAAGATGATCGTGCGGTTCACCAACTACCCTACATAAGCAAAGCCTCATCTTCGGAAGCGAAAACCATGTCATGATTCTTAAAATGGTTTTCTCGTCAGTCGAATTGCTACATCGTGTTAGCATATCTTAAGGATCCTCCACCTCATGGATTTCTTTCAACGTCGAATACCTTTCGAATAAGTCTCTTACATTGTTCATCGACATTGTTTTTTTGAAGCTGTGTTTCGCCAATATCATCATGCCTCCTAAAATATTTTCCTGCCCCAAGCATCGCCCACTTACTTATTTCACAATCAGAATTAACGCACATGCTTATTCAACAAAGTGACCCGCTCTTCCAAAGGGAACTCTGCGTGAAGATGTTACCGAAAATGAACGCAAAGTGCACGGCTTTTATTTGGAGGAAAATAAGTTCCATGACATTGTGCCAAGCAACATTGTGCAATTTGGCTAAATGACACTTTTGAAAGTTGCAGAGTTTACAACAGTGCCCATGTAGACAAATTTAGTAACCACCTTGAAGCTGTATCTGTCAATAGTCTCGTTCACTGTCAGGCGAAGCAACTTACCAACTTTATGTGAGCGTATGCAATCAGCGCTTAAAGCATACCTTATACAAGCACTCAACTTACCTTATCTGGCTAGTGAAGTATTTGGGTATTCCCCTCGACCCGAAAATTTCAACTGCGGAACACATAGAGGCTAGAACCTCCAAGGCCACAAACATACTCTGGCAGTGCCGTAGAATATTCGGCAGAACCTGGAGTCATAGTCCCAGACTAGCTCACTGGAGATAGTTGTTAGACACTACATAATGTATGTACCACACTCGCAGGAGACATCTGACTAAGGGCGCAAAACATCGAGTGTAGCTCCGGCTGTGTGGCACGTAGCGCCGTCCTGTTGAAACCAAATGTTGCCCATATCCTCCTCTTCAATTTTTGTGAATAAAAATTCGTTCAACATGGCCCGATAACGATCGCCATAGACTGTAACGGCCACTCCTTGTTGTTGTTGTTCGTTGTTCAAGCGTATACACAACCATATTCGTTCAGCGGAAGGATAAAACTAATTATGTGTCGAATCAGACATGAGCTAAGTCTTACCATTCGCGAAATAAGCACTACTTGAAAAAAAAAAACGTTAGATGGCGGACCCTTTAGTTTGCCGAAGAAAAATGGCCCAATTATGTCGCAATATTTCCCAGCGTTGTTCAAGCGTATACACAACCATATTCGTTCAGCGGAAGGATTAAACTAATTATCTGTCAAATCAGACATGAGCTAAGTGTTACCATTCGCGAAATAATCCCTAGTTGAAAAAAAAAACGTTAGATGGCGGACCCTTTACATCAATATGATACTTGAATGGCAAATCAATATCGGGGAAGGCCCCAGAGGTGCTAGCTTCAGGGGACTTCTTGATGACGTGCCTGGTCATGGGCGAGGGGCGCTCGATTCCATGTGCCCAATACAAAGTTTTGAGCAACGCTTTCGAGTCTTTCCTAATCATCTGGAATGGAACAACGATGGGTTGAAATACTTTAGTCAGAGGACACCTTGGTATATAAAGATAGTTTCCTCATGAGCGGTCTTTCTGGAGCCGGAGTTTACTCTGGTGATCTTATCAAATTATCTGAATGCTAAGTCACACAAATCTCTGTCTTTCAAGCAGCAAAATATGTGACTTACGATCCATAACCGGTCTTGTGACCGGTTGGAAACCGGCAACTTCTTAACGAGCATCTCAAAACAATCAAAGTTAGAAACTCCGTCCTTTTGGCTATATATATAAATTACGAAATGGGATCCCACTTTGTCCTTGAATGTCCGGTTTTTGCAAAAACCAGACTGGCTATCCTTGGCAAACACTTCCTCCGTAAAAATGATCTGAATCAGATTGAACTAGCCAACCTCCTTCGCTTTGCCAAATCCGTTGTATATCAACAGTTATGTGGGGCAGCCTTTGCTGAAGTACAATGGACCACTAGGTCTAAGTGCGTGATTTCCTCGGACAATACCTACCTAAATACATACACATCTGAGAGGATATCACAGCCCTTTATCCGATCGATCCAACGTTCGTTGTTAGTTTACCTTAAGAAGGATTCAATAAGAATTACTCTTTGACCACCTCGACTTAGCAATGAAAATTTAAATGTTGTTCTTATTCAACTCTCATATCCACTATTATCTGTCAATTTTTGTTGGCAATGTCTTCAAACAATAAGCATACACGTCATCCGCCTAGTTTCAAACTTCATTCCACTGAAAAATGCATACCATTTTGTTCCCAACAATCCCTCATACTCGTACAACTTCCTTGGCCTGAATAACAAAAACTCCATTCCGATGACAACTCGTTTCCTACAAGTCGCCGCCAATAATTTAGAATATCAACTCGATTTGGATATTGGCCAAACGAATTGAAAACTACTCAAATATTTGTTCTACTCCCAAAAACAACAATCTTTACAATTCATATTTATTGCTCTAAGGACCTAAATTATATTGTATATGTATATGCCACATGCTGAGTTACATACACAACACACACTCTCTAAATTACTCAGAAACATGCATTTTGCTTACGTAAGCACTGCAACAACCTCGTAACTTATTGTTATACACTACACATAGTATGCCACACTTTGAAGGCGAATATTTAAAACATCATCGATATGACAAGAAAATTTATATCCCTTCGTCCTGCAAAGAATGAAAAATCTAACAACAGCCACGTACGTACGTACGTACGATAAATCCTTGATCGAACGCACATATTCCCTGGTCTTGTGCACATTTAATTGCGTTCCTTGTTCGGATTACATTTACCCTTCGACCTACATTCACGTCATGTCCTCCCCTTAAGGCTGGGTACTTTGGTTCGATATATTCTTTTAATTGTTTTCCTGAACAACAACGATAAATAAATCAATACTTCCAAGAAGGAACCATCAAGTCGCCCCTTTTGCCGCCCGTGTAATGAATAATTAAACATGAATTTCCAACATCAAGAACAGTGGTGCGGGGTAAGCCCTGTGTTTATCCATGTCATGGTGAACGAGAAATAGAGAGAGAGGGAGAGAGATTGCTTGCCAGCACCATTTCTCAAGAGGCAGAGTTGCGATTAATCTTCATCGCTGCAAAAATTGTCAATGAAAATGCGGGTGCACTCCACAGCACGAGAGATGATTGATCCGACAGTTTTGTCAGTCAGTCAGCCAGTGGAAGCATAAGTACTCGTACTCGTACACGTTCATGTACATGTACTCGTCTCGTAATCGGCCAGAAGCAACGTCAGCAATTACTCTGTTTTTTTTTTTTGTTATGTTTCTGTATTTATGCGGGGGTGGCCGATTAAGGAACACACTCTTTAACTTGTAGTACTTGTCGGTAGTCAGTTCCTCCCTCCCTGCTTGTGGAATTATACGATTTAGTCATATGAATCACATCCGGTAGTTGTGCAGCATAAATTTCGCCATCGCCATCGTAATCGTCATCGTCACCGCCATCGCCATCGCCATCATATTTATTAAGACTCTTGACAGCGGTTTTTTAGTTTCGCTTTTATTGATTCGAATACTGTAATCACAGGGAGGGGGCGAACGTATCCCAAACTGACAGAGGTAACACATGACATGTCTCATTATTGTGGAGTCCCTCCGCATCAGCACCTCTCCACCTCAGGGGAGAGTATTGTTCAATGTCGGTGAACGACTTGATGGCAACGACGACAACAAAAACAACAACAACGATGACGACGACGACAACGAAGAAGAAGAAGAAACTATCCACTATCAACCGACGACCATTTCAAGGCTTTCAGCCGCACCACCAACTTGCAACAACATGACGAGTGTGTGGCAGATTTAGGCTAATGCGATTGTGAGAGGCTAATGACTCCTGCTTGCTTTCTTGCTGATCAATGCACTACGGAGTGTTGGACTTCCCAACCACCCGCCATGAAGCAGTACTTTCTCCGATTTGTCGATGGCGGACGATTTGCGGAAGTACTTATTCCGTTTAGACGTCTAACCAACCCAACGCAATCGATGTCTTTTTAATGAATGACCAACTGGGATAGTTGCTGGAGAAATGAACTCAGCAACTAAAGAGTGCGGACTCTATAATGAGCTCATTACATTAATTTGATCGATGTGCCAGGTCGTCGAGTGCACGTAGTCGACTCGTTGTTGTGCGTGCAAAATAGTTGGCAAAATAGTTATCGGCCAAGAAAATGGGTTAAAGTCGTAAAACCTCGTGAATCTTACGATTTTTGGCAATTTCAAGTTTTAACTGGGTTATGAGTACAGTTTCGGGTGGTCACTAAGGCGTAATGTTAAATAATTTATTCATGCCGTAAACTGCTACCATACAATAGCCTAAAAGGGAAGCAGAAAGGTTTCAATTGAAGTTGCTATTGAAATATAGAGTCAAAAGATACAACAACTCGAGCAATAGGGTGGCTTTATCGACTTTAATGTCAGTAAAGGTCATTAGCATTCCACTAGCCATGATCTATAGGGATCTACTTCCAACTGAGCACCACAACTTTGGCCACCTTTTTAGGCGTCGGAAAAGCCCAGCTAATTAAATCCGCTCTCACAGCTGCCTGTGCGGTCTTCCCTGATCTCTCACCACTACTCCTTTCGTAATATCAATTAGTTATCGTTTTTGCGATCTTCAAGTCTGGCAACACATTTTAAACGATTGTGACCAACTTTTTTGTCATAACACTGCCAGGGAACTATAGCTTCTCATGCATGGGAATTGGGCGCAAGAAAACATTCAAATTCTCTTAATTGTTACATACAAGTACCCAGGTTGTTCACAAATGTAACTATCAAGGTACACATCGCTCGCCCGGCGTGTCTCACACCTCTTTCCTCTGCGGTCTTTGTACTCTTCAATTCGGTCATTGTTCATGGAGTCTTAAACATGTTTTCTTTTCGCCTAGTTCCTTATCTCTATGGCTGCGGTCATTAAGATAAGCATAAGAGCACCGCGCGCAATTAAGTTCACCTTTGAGTGGTGGTGTTGCGCCCAAGGCACCCCCTACTGGGTGCTGCCTTAATGACTTTGCTAAAAACAACACTAAAACTGTAATCGAAAACAATAAAAATCAGTTCAAAAGTATGAGAGAATGTTTTTAGTTAGAGTGTGAGTGTGTTCGCACAAAACTGTAATTTTTATTCTTGTTTTCTCCCCAAATGTGTGATTAAATTTTTTATAATTGTGTTTTTTCTTTGTTTCTTTAATAATGTTTTTGTTTGTGTTTTTCTTTTAGAAATCCGACATCAACAATTCCGCTTGAACATGTCCAGAGATTACGAGCTCTTCGGTGTAGCACAAGATGATCCGACACTTATAGCATTCCTCCGTGAGATTCACATGAAAAAGTATCCAATGCATTTCCTAAAGAACGCACCAGCGGAGCATTTGAACTTTACCAACCAACACGAGCTGACGCCTGAGATGGCGCACTATGTGGCCGATTTGGTTGGCGGCAAGCTAAATGGTGCATCTATACAGTCATTAACCGGTGAAGCGGGGAACCTTATGACAGCACCATGGCTGGCGGAGACCCTCAATTGGGCGGGGGTCATTGTTGAACCAGAACCGCGAAGGTATTTCACGCTGCGGAAGCAGAATGTTCATCGAGCGAAGATGCAGGTGGTTCATGCGTGTGTATCACCGAATCAGCATCCAAAGGAGGTAAGAAAATATATAGTTTTCGTTTTCCTTTTTATACTAACAACCAATGGAAGTCTTTATTCTAAATAGAATATAGGGGAATTATGTGATGATGATGGCAAAGAAATTTCGGAATGCTTACTGCAAACATTGTACTTCCACAAAGACTTAATAGCTGAGAAATTTTAAAGAGCAGCTGTCAAGTTTCTCGTTAAATCTCGTCTTACCTTGACTCTTCCTTTTGGAAAGAGCGAAGCGATACTGCTACTAATGTGGTACCACAGTCTTTGACAGATCAAAGATGTACTGGTCAAGACTCCATTGGGATAAGAGATTGTAATACAGAAAACTTAGTATCGTGTACAAGACCGTTTCTAGACATAGGATGTGTGTAGTCAGAGCTTTACCTGAGCAAAATCCTTGGCAGCTCGCACAGTTCTAACGCAGCTGTTATTTCCCTGCTCTTCAGACACTTTTCTCAATTCCGCTAAGTTGGATACTCACAAAGACTGCAAGAGAATATTACCTGCGGTCAAGCGCCTTACGCACTCGTACCGTAGCCTCCATTAATACCGTCTCTGCGGATTTGTCTTTCTGATAGGCATGCTGGCTGTTATGAATACCAAACGTATCTGCCAAAGCCGCACGTCAATCAATATGTCAAGCATGAATGAAATAACTGATTATGACTGATTTTGCTGAAGCTTTTTACGACATCGTGAGTGGCCTTTCTTGGTTTGGCAATGCAGATTGCAACGGAAATACTCAAAGTCTCAAAGCCACGCTGCTCTATAAATCCTAATTGTAGTTGGAGCACAAAGTCTATTACCTTTTTGCAAAATGATGTTATAAATGTCATCCGGAGCGGGTAATTTGATAGGAGATAAATGCAAGAAACTGCTCTCGTTCTTTCCCTTGTGATAACTTTTGCGGCAGGCCGTCACTGTTCGCTAGTAGCACTACATCTGGTAGTCTACACGTCATTGTCGACAGGTTTCTAAAGTAAATGCAGGGAAAATTCTCTGGAGATTAGACCTTCATTTTACCATAGAACCTATGCCAAGTTGCTTAACCTTTTGGATGTGCCATTTGAAATCTCTCTTTGCACTCGCATGAGACGATCGGCTTCCAGGACACATTTCCTGTCATAACTTTCCTTCTGATATCCTAACATTCCAACAACGAATGGCTTTACCTAATGTCAAGGGTAGAAAACTACTATTGTTTAGTGGATCAAGCTGGATGGCCGCAACAAATTTTAAGGGAGAATCACTCTGCCATATGTGTCAGTACTTCCTTAAACAAAGCGCGCCGCGCCTTGTCGACAATCAAATGTTTGTTGTCATGTTGAGTCAAATCGATGCATAACTAACACACCTCGATTTGGACTAAGCTGAATCGGAAACGATCTAAGTGTTTGAAACCTAATTTAACCTAACTCAGCTGAAGGAGGTGGAGAAAGTGAGGCAACCGGGAAATACATTGAGGCTAAGGTAGCCTCCGTTTCCATTCATCATCGCATAAAATTCAATTTAATAGCGGCACAGTCTTTCGAACTATATATTTCGAACTATGCTATCAAGAGAATATTCTATCTCAGGTTCTACCACGATGTATTCTAACCCCTCAAATGCAACCAATGGTCTCCCTGTCATGTGTTCTATATGGCGACGTCGAAACAAGAGTTTTCGGCAAAATTAATTCCTTCCCGTCGCATGATGACAGTTAGGTAGGTGTTAGTAAGGTTTTCAGTTAAATCAAATATGTTCTCTCAGTTTCTGTGGATGCACTAGTCAGTCGCTAGTTTGTCGCCAAACAATAAAAAAATAAATAAATTTTAGGCGCAAACGGCCCATACAGGACCTAAAGAACCCAAGGCCCAGCTTCTCCAACTATTGTGTGTGCAAAGATATATTTTTTGATACGAATGGAAGGACCTTAAGTTTAATGCCGATTCCGAATGGCAATACATTTTTGAAAAGCTTCTCATGACAGTTCTTAGTCTTCAATGTTTGTCAGACGTTCGCAAGAGGTGGGGCAGCGAATAAAAACTTTCAGGTGGAACAGGTCGGGATTTAAAATAGCGGCCTCTCTCGCTTGGTGGTCCAAACACTTAACCACTGCACCCAAGCCAAACAATTGCCTTGCAAATATTCGCACTTACTTTTGCCAAGCAACAAAACAGTTGAGTGACGAAACAAAAGTTGGGACAGCAAGGATATAATCTGGGATAAGCATCATTCCACTCACTTTATTATAAATAAATTACTAATAAAACCAACACTTTTTTACTTCAACCGCATATTAACGCATTTCCCATTTCTTTCTAGGTCACTCTCCACAACGAAGAAGATTCAGATGTTCGAATTAATAGTCTGCTTGACGAGGAAACATCCTGGTTTAATTCCCGAGTCAAATGTTTTCCCCTCTACACAATTATGTTGGCGTGTAATCGCATCGACTATGATCTCCTCAGTCTTGGTGTTCATGGTCATGAATTAGAGGTAAGTTATCTATCTGTCAACTTGGATAAAAACTTATTGAAATACCTCTCATTTTAGATTCTCCAAACAATACCCTTCAATAAAGTGTACATTGATGTGATATCCATCCATCTGCCCGAGAATCACGAGAACGTTCGCGGTTACGTTCAATCCATTACAAAGTTCCTAATGGGAAAGTCCTATAAGCTGCAAAAGAATTTCGGTCGCAACTACTTCTACCAGAAGCTCAACTCAAATCGAACCCGAAAAAAAGAAACAAAAAAGCCTTAAGTGTCCTATCTCACAGCCGCCTCACACTAGTTCTAGTAATAAACAAATAAATTTACTTGTCGTCTCTGCGCTCTCAAAAAAATTAAATAAGAAAAAAAAAACAAAAAAACACCACACACAACAAAATACTGAGAAATAATAATTAATTCTTAACAAATTTATTATTATTATTATTAATATTGTTTAGTTGAAAATGAAGAACCCATATATATATATATATAGATAAAAATATATATATACTTTGTTAGGATATGTATAACTTATATATGTACACGAAACACACAACTTAAGGTCGAGTCGAGTAGTCGATGATGGAAGTAAATTGTAAAAAAAAACAGAACAAAAATTATAAATCTCATACATCAAACACACACATACACGAAGATATTTAAGTTTTAAAATTAATTAAATAAATTATATTTAATTTTCCCCATGTACAAACAACACACAAAAGCAAATCGTTTAGTTTTAGTAATTAATGAAAATGTTTCCCCCTTTACGCACCTTTCTTTCTCCCAAATTTTTGGCTCTCTTTTTTTTTATATGTCTAATTTTTTTTTTGTTTTGTGCGTTATTCTCTTACAGCGCTACTTTATATATATATATATATTATTTTTTTTTGTATTAATTTAATTATACGTGTATTTAACTATATAAATGGAAAGTTAAGCATTACTTCGTTTAAGATTGAAACAAATTTAAGATTAAATAATTCTCTTTTCTTTTGTTTTGTTCCAAAAGTAAACAGGAACAAATAAACAAAATTCATACAAAATAGTTATTTGTTTAGTTTATTATTATTATATTTCTCGCTTTTCTGTTTTTATTTTATAAATTAATTTTTTAAGAATAAAAAGTAATTAATTAATATTGTCAAATATTATTTGTTTTTTCATAACGAAAAGTTTTATTTATTTATTGTTTTGTTTTGTTTAGCATTTTTGTGACGTTTTTAGAAATTTTCTTTTATTACCAAACCTTTTTTTGACAAGACTGAAATTTGGCTTTCTTAGGCTGCTTTTCGTTGGCTGCCAGTTAACCTCTCTGCATGAGACATGAATCCTCTTTAAGTTGCTTCCAATTTTCGTTGCATATTTTAACAACTTTGTGTTGGTCTTTCTTGTCGTCGCGAACATGAATCTTCATATTTCCGAACTTTGTAGGGCTCATTTAGAGTTAATTTTATGCTGTTTGACTCTGCATATAACTCTGCATAAACACTCTCTTCACTGCTGTCATCTACTTTCATAATCACCTCAGATCTCGCAAACACAAAGCATGCGGAATTAATATCCGAAATCTTCGACACTTGCATTTACCATTATTTGGCTTTACAACTTGTTTGTCAAGTACATTTGTTGTCAATTTCGACCGATTCTCTTTGAGGTACTGTCTTGCATAGTTTTGAAAAATAAAAAAACATTCAAGTTGACGACGAGACAACAATATTACAGTTACAATGTTAGGTTGCATGGTTTTAGAAGAATATCCTAACCTTCATAACAGAAACAGCGTCATATTCAATATCCGTGATAAAATGCTACCTAGCTTTTCGCAATTGCAAATCGAGTGAAATCATTTTCACTGTTCTATATTTCGACCGATTTGGTAGCTTCAATTTTTTTTCGAAATCACTTGCGTGAATTTGAAAACAGCTGATAACTGTCATTTGACACATTTTTAAAAGTAAATTATTAGTTATGGTTATTATTATGTATGGTGAAAGGTTTAAATAAAACGACGAAGGCTGAGAGATA
The DNA here is from genome assembly GCA_963576555.1 of Ferdinandea cuprea. Taxonomy (NCBI): domain Eukaryota; kingdom Metazoa; phylum Arthropoda; class Insecta; order Diptera; family Syrphidae; genus Ferdinandea; species Ferdinandea cuprea. The sequence continues at coordinate 8,937,141 of OY754958.1, forward strand.
TATATAATACCTTTGAAATTGGAAAACATGTTATAAAATCTAAAAACGGAAGTTAAATTGTTATTAATTGTAAATTACATATTCATATATAACCATCTAAAAGCTGCAGTTTTGCGTTTTCTTGGCGAAGAAAATGTCCAAAGGTCAACCGGAAAAGATGCTGACTTCGCTTTGGGGCGAAGCACTGTATATAAAATTTTGACAAAATTGCTAACGCTTTTGAAAACCAGAATTTGTTTTTTCCATCCACTCGCGTTCTTCTGTGGTGGATGGTCTCATATTTTCTCAAATTTTCCCACAAAACTTTTGTGATAGTCGACCTCTTTTCCTAAAACGTCTTAGAATTTCTTCAGATTCCTGAAACTTGTTTCAGATTTAATTTCTCTGTTTTCACCATTTCACATCGAATGACACAGATCGATTTGAAATCACTTTGACATCGACAAAATCGAGTTGTGGAACACAACAGTTTCACTTTGGTTCGATATCATTTAGAGTGAAAGTGAAATGTGGAAACTAGCTGAATGACTTCTAATGGCATCGGTTGAAAAGCACAACCATGACTGAAACCTGTCGTCGCCATTATGTGCTGGGACCAAGAGTTGCTACATAAACATTTCAAATGAGACACCTATACTACAAAAGTTACGGTTCACTGTGTAAGAAATATGGTTTGCTTTTGTACGATTGCAGAACATTTTTAATATGTTTCTAAACGAAATCACTTAAATTCATCGCAGCAGGTATACATGGCTGGTTTACATGGCCACGCATGCATTTTTGCACGAGATTAGAAAGAAATCTGTTCCGTCAATGATTTTAAAGATGCAAGAGTGAGATCAGAGATCAAACAGTCTGCATTCGGCAGCTACCACGAAAATTAACATTACCGACCAAGATACGTACCACGTTTGGTAGTGCCGTCCCTTCCTTCCAGTAGATTTTTTAGTATTGTGCATCCCACTTATCGTGCTTGGTAGATTTGTGTGACTTGTAAACCAGCCATAACGCAGACAGCACTTATGACAATCGAAATGCCCTCGGAACGTATTTGCCGGTTTCGTCAAGCAAATATTTGAAAGTTTGCTTTTACTTTGAATTGGGCGAATCGAATGGGTTCAAATGATCTCTAATTTGTGCTCGTGCTGCAATTAAGTCATTTTTCTTCTCACTTTGTTCAAGTTCAACATCCTTATCTACTACTTGAATTTTAGAAAATTTCACACTTTTCATTGGTTACTTTTGGTTACTTGTATTTGCTTTCAAACAGATATAACAATTTGACACATAAAGACGAGTGATGCCAATCCTTCTCAACGATTCTTCATTCTAAGTTCCTCGAGTCGGGACCGTTGAGTAATAGAGTAAAAAATCTGAACCGACGAAAGATCCGACAAATGTCGGTCTGACCTCGTAAAATTTACCACCTCCTTTTTTTGACTTTTGAAAAACATGCAAGAACGGCTTACAAGGTTCTGCACTTTAACCGTCGATTGGTATATCCTAAAATATTGGAGCCTGGCCATTTCCTTTGATTGTCTGACTGATATGTTCTTTGTTTACTCTTTTCCGCAAAGAAAAAAGTAATAATTAAAGAACAGTTAGAACGAAAAAAAATATAGAAGTACCTACTCATGTCTATTGTTAAATACTAAGCATCATATTATTTTATTTGCTGGTCACAATAGAAAACGCTTTTCTGAATTCTAATCACATTCTTGATAAAGCTTTTTTAAAGTTAAAACGAATCCATTTTTCAACATTTAACTTAAACGTGGTACATTCTTATTATTATGGATGGCAGGCTAATACTATCTCATTCGTAAGAACCTCCATTTAACTAAATATTAGGACTATCCACTATCATGTCATTTAGACTACCATAGAGCCAAACTTATATGGAACAATTAGACTATAACTTTCGATTTTTGAATCACTTTGGTTTTAGTCAGGCAGCATTGGTACACATGGCAAGAACGCGGTGTGCTAGTGATTGCTATTCTCAACATCGTTTTAAATTCCAACACCATTTCTATAGTGCTTGAAAATTGCAAAAATTAAAGGAGTAAAAAAATCAAATATTCAAGGACTTCTATTTTAATATTGAAGAAAAGAATTACCTACTAAGTATAAAAAGTTTTCACAAAACAAACATATGGTTTGAAAGAACTTTTATTATTATTATGTTTCATTACCGAGTAATGATAAAATTAAAAGACTATTTGTTACCAAACTTGTATTAGTGAAAAGTCCACTTGTTTTTCTGTTGATATTTGACAACCATGGCTGTATTCCAAAACGCAATATTGCTGCATTACTGCTTAATCAAGCTATCCAAAATGCAAACTGCTTACTATGATGTAATGCATAATTTTCTAAAACGCATTGTGAACGCATCAACTGCGCAAACAAACGCAAACAGCATCGTGAATGATTATGATGCATAACAAATGCAAATCAGCGCAAAAGAATTTATAAGAAAAGCAGTGTGCATTCACAATGCGCATTTTTTTTAAACATTTTGGAACTCAGCCCATTATAGGGTTATAAACCTTTCGATTGATTATTGAATATTACTTAATTCAGACTGCGGCGGGCAAGCAATTTTACCAAATGGAACGTTGAATTAATAAAAATCCCTTAACTCACCTCTAACTCACGAGCTAACTGGAATAAGACGGAAGCGATGGAATAAGACTTAACTCACGAGTTAAAATTTCTTATTAATAAAAAATTCTAACTTTCAGTAATAACATAACGCAAATCAATTACTTTTTTATTACAATCAATCAAATTTTCTATGTCTGTAGAGCATTTTTCAAATTTAATGTAAACAAATAAATGTTTTTTTAGATTTAAAAGTGCAATGTGGACAGTAAAAATGGAGAATCGTACAAAAAAACGAAAGAGAAGTGAGAAATTTTTGTAGGAACAACAAAAAAAATATTTTCGTTTGCCTGCTAAACCATCGTTAAAACCACCTTCGACGGTGAGTTAAGCTAACGCACAGTTGAAAAACGTCAGTTAGTGTCAAATTTGTTTTATTAATAACATTTTACACATAATTCATGACTTGAGGGTAACGCACCGCTAACTCGTGTTTATTAATACGGGTGAATATGTACTAGGTTTCTGTTTTTTTTTATCGCATAAGAGCTGTCAGTGTCAAAATAATATGTGTTTCAAAAAGAAACACGCGTGCGTCATTGTGTTTGTGGTGTCGTTTTATATTGAACTTCCAATCTCTTAAAGTATTCGTTTGGTTCTTAAATGACAGTTCTTCTCCTGGAAAGAAGAGTAATATGATTGTGGCTTTAAATTCAGAATCAGAACCAGAGGCACTAGCACATTAAAATTCCACAAACGTTAGAATCGATTAATGTCATAGCCGTTGCTGATGAATTTAATAATTCTTTTATTTTGACGAGATTAGCTGAAAATTATTAAAAAAAATTAATTAAAAAAAGAAAGATATTGTTGAAAATGTGTGTGTACCAATAGAACAATAGGTTGTTACATGTAGAGAGATGAAGAACATAATTTTTAAAATTTCGTTAATGAATCCTTTTACGATGACAACTAATCAATAACGCCTATCCTTGGCAAAAAAGAATTTTAAGAATTTCCTTAAAAATTAAAATAAAACAATTTTAAAAGTTCATCTTACCATTAAATTTCTTCTGATATCCTTCAGCAGTTAGCACAAACGACGAGTAATCACCATCACATTCAACTTACATTCAAGCAGTCAAAGAACAAACTTACGTATTGCAACATTAGTTAACAACAATGATTCTATTATTCAACAACTACTTAAGGACTTCAAATAAAAATTTTAATAATAAAATTTACAAAAAAATTAACACCATACCATTATACGAAAATCCTATTAAAATTAGATAGATTTTAAATTTTAAATAATCTTTTACAAGATTGAATATTTAACATTAAAAATATACGTACATATGTATACCTATCCCCAAAGTAATGGAAATTAACAATTTTAATAAGCGCAGTGTGGTTAGAAAACAAAAACAAAAATAAAAAGTGCTGCTTGTCAGAAAATTATAATATAAATTATCGAAATGATAAAAATTACAAATTAATTACTCAGAAATTTACAGTACTCAAAACATAATATGTATTCCCTCATTTAAAAATGAAATCACTTGATGAGCAAATTTAAACAAATATTCACAAAACTGATATTTTAATTGACATAAATATTCTTGTATTTTATTTTATTTAAAAGTTGTAAAGTATTTTTTTCTGTTTTGTCTTGTAAGATATATGATAATTTAAAATTTAAGTTAACTAATTTTAAATTATAATAAACTGATATGTTTTATTTTAATATGTTAAAACATGAATGAGAAAATAATAAAAATACATCGATTCGATTTCAATAAAACAAGTTGCAAAACACAAGAAAAAACCAAAAAAACAAATTTGTTTTGATGTAGGTGCTTTAAGTTGCGCTGGTATAGGATAAGGGTGCAAGTAGTTGCAGCAGTTGACCAGCTGCAACTAGGGTAATGCTGGTTTCAGACTGCAAACTCAAGAATCTATTCTCAAGGATATTTGCCAGACATCCGCAAGAGTTAGAATCAATGGCAGCCTTGAGAAAAATCACAACTTAACTGGCAAAAGTTAAGTTAACTGGCAAAAGTTAATTTGTGTTAGGCAGAGTAGCCTAGTAGCCAGGATTAAGTGGTAAAAGCGGCTCATATGAAGAAAGCGGCGATGTGTGGAGAACCTCGAAATCTAGGAACTAGGGCGATACTAATTAAGACGCAATGTTCGGAAGACTTAGCAAAATCTAAACAGCACCCTATTGAATGAAAGTGAAGAGTCACAGTCAGAATGTTATACGGAGAAGTTAACCTAATATCAAGTTCAGCGAACCTCTCCGATAAAAGTCAAGAAATTTTTAAGCTCAGACAATTTTTGTTTGTACGCAAATTGATGGCAATACAACATTCGTTAAAAATTGCAAGTTTGGCCAAATCTTTACCGACTGAAAACAAGTACGCCCCCACTTTGAATGTTGTTGTCTATAGCAATAGCATATCCAAATCTGATGTTAAATTATTACTTATTTAATGTAAAAATCTTAGCAAAATAACAAATGAAAGGTTAAATGCCAGATCATAGCTTACCTTACCGAAACATACGTCCGACCACTTTAAACCACTTTGAGGCGTGAACTTTTCAGAACGTTTCAAGTTAAACCGACACGTAAGATTTACTCTTCAAAAGGCATGCCTTATTATTGGTCCTGCAACCTATGCGAATAGAGTCTGACATGAAACAAGGACCAAACTTCTTCTCTACAAGCAGTTAATATATCCAATAATAACCTACTGCTTTCCTATTTTTTACAATATCAGTCCCACTTATACGAAAAATATTAAAATCTGCGAGAGAAAAGTCACTGTACTTCGGTTTGTATCTGTCAAATTCAAATGTGCCAAGTTTGGTGTAATAGGGTGACACAAAATTGTGGACAGTTCAGTAATAATACTCCGCCACGATACGTGACCAAAGACTGCAAACCAATAATCTCTAGATACTTCCTTTGTTAAGGACTAGCTATAGAAGTTGGGTCCAAATGTCAGCTCCCATTTCTTTAGTCCAAGTATTTAATCTTATGTGAAGTACCTAAGAAGATGATGCTGCAGCACATGTCACACAGCATCGATACATCATTTACAAACGACTCGAACCCAAACTCTGTTGCGAATGTTTATCTTCGTTTACTCTGTTTAGGTCATATGATGTTGTTTGCGTTCCAAGAGATGGCAATAAAATTGTCCACGGTTATCATATCTTCGCTGATGTATGACTAGTAACATGTGTAATGTTGTCCTTCAAGTCTGCAATTGCCGCTGACTTATCGGCATAAGCGAGTGATTAGAAGTACAGTAAAAAATAGTGTAAAGGCGTCAAATTGCAAGATAACCGAACTCTTTTCTCAATTGGTCCATCGGTAGTCATAGGCTGTTTGGCAAGTAGCGACATCTTGGTGGAACCACCTGTCAACCAGCTTCATTTTGTGTATTTTGGGGAAAAAAAGGTTTGAAATTATTGAACGATAGCGGGCGCCATTGACGGTGACATCTTTTAAAAGATGTCCTCACGGTCATCTTTAAAAGAATACAATGATTCCCCCAGATCATAAACCGCAACGAACAGTACATTTTCCGGGAGCATTGATAGGTTTCAGTCACCCTTCGTTATAAGCTTATCGTACCAGCATCGACCTAATTGATCAGCACATGAACTGCTGCGGGCTTATAGTTTCCAGCGTTCCATCAGGTAAGTTCCTCAGCACCATCTTGCTATCAATGATATTGTCGGCTAAGAAACGATAAACAATTTTCGATGTTTCACTCATAAAAGTGCATTTAATTCAGCTGCATCGTAACACTCTCTGAAATCAGAACTTGAAACGGCTAAAATGAGATCGAAATGTTGAAAATTAACATTTTTTACCTCTTCTGTTTTGTACTTCTATTAAAGGCTTTTCCAAGCTGGTCTTGATTTCTTGAAGTCATCCTCGCAGACTCACCATCTTAAAATAATTGCTGAAAATATTATTTGCCTCTATCGTTAAACTGTCAGTGATAATGGCAAATACATATATGTGATTAAGTGGTCTTGGTGTTTCAATTTAAGCTCAATCGGAAGGCTACTTTTAGAGATCTTAAACTAAACTAATATGAAAGTACCCTAAGGAGTTAAGAGCCGAGAAGCTGCGGTGTCGAAATTCAGAACTATGTATATAAAAGAGAAATGCAAGGATCTCAAATCTTCCAAGTATTCAACACGCCATCGTCTCGCCAATATAGAAGAGTACTTCATACGATACTTCCAAAGCTATTTTAGATAAGCGTCGTTTTACTCATTCACCTCAGGCTTTTTCGCTGATTGTGGACCTGCAGCAAAATTAAGTTGGTGTAAGAGAAATCAAACACATTCGATCACTGGAGAGCTGTCAGGGGTCTGCCGTTGGTCATAGCTTCTGCCTCAACTAAATACTTCTTTAATGAATTGGAGGGTTTGAAGAATGTAAAGCTGAAGAGGCTGTCGAGATTCATATGAAAATTTGTATGGCCCTATTATTATTATTATAGATTTAAGAAAGGTTGGCACCGCGACCAAGAAGATCTAGAAGATCCTATGTGTTTATTGGTGACTGTTTTGGCCAGGTGTCAATCCTAGTTCTTTGATGAATCTAACGATTGTTTAAGTCCTTGTTGAAGCACTGGTTGAAGCATTTAAGCCTCTTCTGTATGATTGCAGGGCATTCGCATTTGATGTATTAGTGGGCAGTCTACAGAAGGGGTCAGGGGATGCAGAGATATTTCGGGCTATCTCGTCAACCGCTTCATTTGAATTCCTTCGTCTCCTGGTACCCAGTAGAGAGTCAATCTGTTGTGAGCAATAAGTTGTTTTAGTGTAATTAGGCAGTTCCACACAAGTTAAGATGTAAACCTGTAGGAGTTAAGAGCTTTGAGTGCTGCTTGACTGTCTAAGGTAATGTATATATTTGATCTTTTGAGATTCCGCCTTAAGTATTCTCTTGCGAATAGTTCGGTGGCGTAAAATTCGGGCGAGAGGAGCTGATAAAATCCTACACCCGTTGGGTCATTCGTATACCATGCTAAGTAGGATCCGTCTAGCCTAGGGCCTCCGGTTTCCCATACCGAACGGTAGATTGGTGACTTGAATCGAAGAGCTATGTATAATCTTTTGTAGCATTCTTAAGTGACCTGTAAGATCCTTCTTCATATGAAGTAAAGTAAAGAGCTTAGTGCATCAGACTTCTAAATTCGTGCATGTAACGCAGGGATATCAAACAGTTCCTCTAAAGCAGCGAATGGGCAGTAGCGCATGATTGTGATTTCTACGCATGCTAGTCTTTGTATTCTTTGAAGTGCTTTCAGGGCAGATATTTGTTCCCACCAAACTAGAGATTAAATACGTGATGACTGGTTAGACAATGTGTTACGATCCACTTCCTCGCTACAGGACTTGAGAGCCGGTCGATCCAATGGAAAGGGTCGTGGAATAAAGATGGTGAATGAGCGCCACGCAATTTATCGGCAGTCGGAAAGGAGTCGTGTACCTATACAAATAAAAGAAAATTGTATGGGAATATACAATATATTTATATATAAATTAAATATATTATAACTTAGTCTACACGGCAAAGGTTCCTACAACAAATGAATACCCAAATGAATTACATTGATAATAATGAAACTAATATACGAATCATGTTGGTAGGGTACCAAACAAATAGGACACTAATAAAAAAATAATAAAATAAAACAACCTTCGCAAAAATATAAATTAAAGACAAAATATATACAAATATATAAGAAATATTAAAGCAAAATAACAGCGCCAATCTGGCTTCTTCACCAACTTTGCCGAAATAGGTGCCCGTATCCACGTGCAAGTTCTTAATGAATTCATTATTTTAGGACGTAAATTCCATTGCTTTTGTCTTGTGTTAAATTTTACAATTTAATTCCCTCAGCTTTATTAAAATTTGTACACTCTACTACAAAAAAAAACCCACGCCTCAACGTTATAAGTGTTCGGTTTTTAATAATTCTTCTTCGTTCTTACAATTAGATATGAAGTTAGCATATAGAGCAAACAATACAACGTAATGTAACGTAAGAACACGTAATATGGTTTGGCAAGAAGGTACTAGATTATTTGATTCATAAATTTAATAGAAATATAATCAGTATTTATAGTTTACAATCACTTTATTTAGAGTGCGTTCTAGATGAACATTCCAAGTTAGATATTTGGCTTCCTTTGAGAATCACATTAGAGCGTTGTTCGGTGAGAGGGTTGGATTCGTTTCATGTCGTAAAGGTTGTTTTTGAGGGGTTCGCACTTAGAACTTTATCTAAATAAGTTCCATACTTCTGTTAAGGTGATTTGCATGAGACCTGATAGGGTAGGTCCATGTTTTCCTCTTAAAATAACCACTAGGGCATCAGCAATGCCCTGTGTGCTAAACCTTGAGTTGTTTAGGTCGTCTAAGAGTTTATCGATGACGATGGACCAGAGGAGGGAGGATAGATCACCTCCCTGTTGGAAATTTTTTGACAGCTTTAATTGTGATGAATGTTCGTCCAAGTTTTTTAGACATGGAGCTGCTGCTAAACCTTCCTCAATGGAGGAGTACGACGTGTTATCGAAGACTCCAACGATATCTACAAAAGAAGAGATAGCAATTTCTTTGGAATCTAGTGATCTTTCAATTTGTTTTAACTAGTTGATGTCGTTGTTGGGTGTCTCTAGATTTCTTGTACAAAATGAACATCTTTACATGCTTATACACTCAAAAGAAAAACCAGTATACAAGGTTTCAGCATCACCTCACCGAGGCTCCTTACCTCACCACGTTTACCTTTCCAAAATAAATCCTTTCCAATTTGCTTACATATACATATTCCTTTTACTTCGACATGAATAAAAGCCGGAAGGTTCAAGATCAGGCCTTATTAAAGCTACTACAAACACAAAATAACCACATAGAGAAAAAGGGACTTCTTCTGCAGTGGCATTTCCTCCTTCTAGGATAAACAACTTGTTTTGTTACCGAAACCCAGAGCATTGTTGACTAAGTAAAATACAATTCAATTATGCCGTTGCTGACCTTTCAGATCAAACATCTTTTCCAGCTTCGAGCTAAAAATGCCTCTTCGCAATAAGTACACGAATCAAGAAGAAAATTAAATCAAACATCCCTCTCCCAAGGTGGAAAAGAACTCGAAAGTAGGTCAACCTTTGATTACACCTATATAGCTCCTTCGATTCGATTTAAGGGACAAAAAAAATTTCCTGGTTACATACCGATGCGATGCGATGGGGCTACTTGTTGATACTTGAACATATGTACATCTAGAAACTTTATCGATTCGTTAGGGCGTCTCGTCCTTGAGTCCTGGAAAAAGATCAAAATACTCGTAATAAGTTAAAATTATGACTTGAAAGGAATTCAATTCAATATCATTACACTGCTTCGCACAACTTCAACAAGTCTGGCAGTCCCACGTCCTTCAAATTCAATTAGAAAATGCTACTGTGTCCTGGATAGTGGGTACATGATTCCGCCGCTGTTGCACTAAACGTCATCTTATTCAGTTACCAGGATAATAAAATAAGGAAACATTACGGGGCACAGAAGCATTCATAAGTACTTCCTTCAGTTGCAGTCGGGTTGCTTCCTTGTGTTATGGCAATTTTGAAGTTGATTTAAAGTAGCTTGTCCCTGTCATCATCAAAATGAGTGGGTGGTTGATTGGAACGGAACTTGTATGTGTATGTGTGTGTATGTCGGGGTCGGTGGTTTCGAGTGATATATAGCAACTGCAGCACCACACCACCAGTATCACTCACTGTATGCATTGTCGTTCGCCACTGTGGAACCGCAAGACGTACGTGTTGTAGCAATATAATCATCCATTATTGATATTAGGTTTTGCTTTTACAAACCGATTCACGTCATCCTGTGGGAAGTTAATATTATACAGCTTAGAATCATCTGCACATCATCCTAGTTATACATATGTAATCCGTAAGTGGAAATTGGTTAGCTTAGCTTTAGAGTTGCAACGCCAGCGGGTGGTATATGATATTTTCAACACCAACCATCGTGACCGCACAATGTTGCTTTATACGTACCGGGCATAGTGCGACAGCACATTCAAGTTTGCCTTTATGTGCTAACCTTACTTTGATAGAAGGCATTTTTAAAGAACAGACGTCGAAGCCATGTTAAGGTTTGAAGTTGGTTTCAGTTATTTATAATCATCTGCTTAAAGACTTCAGATTGGAAAATGCAATTTTGAAGTCAATGAATTACCATGCTTTTTGGAGCATTCCATTGGATGACTGCATTCTTTTGAGATTTCACTTTACTTTTTTTTAAGTAGAAGATGACGTCTTTTGCATTCTGATTATGTGGTTTTCAATGCGGAATAGAAAACAAGAGTTTATTAAATGTTTGTTTTTGTTTGAAAATGCCTGCTCGGCCAGTTTATGACAGTGAACAAAGTTATAGTAACATTAAAAAAAAAACTTCAAATTCGAAAACGAAACGCCCTTTACATCCTTTTCTATAAAATAATTATTCACCGTCGATTTGTTTGCTAAAGAAATACATGTGAAAACACACTTCAGTTTCTTAACGATTGTATCTTGCCCCCTACCTACAAGTTAGGTAGGTAACGTGGCTGGTTTTCATAACTACAATAACTACTCCCCAGCCTGTACTTACGACATCCCCTCGAGTTGTGTTTATGAGATTTTGGGTTCTAGTTTTGTTTTATTTGGGCCAAGTCTTCCTATAAGTAATGCAGTTCGTCAGATTCCTCCTTCTGGAAGCTGCCTTCGCCCTGAAGTGTGTGAAAATTTCTCTCACCCCGCCGGAATTCCTGCAAATAAAGGAATGTGACTAATTTCAATTTTGTTTTTGCTCCTCACTCCTTTTCTGCCGCCATGCAATTCAGCTGAAAAAAGATTGTACTTCGAGCAGAACTATTCTCTCTATAGACCAAAACCCAAATTTCAATTGTTTGTACGGCTTCACTCAAGATGCTTGGCCTAGTTTTCAGCAAAAGCATGTGATGAAATGAAAATGTTACATAGGTAGAATTTAAGCCCGTTAGGTATCAACTTGTCTTGTAGTCCAGTAGAGTTAGACAAAATTAACTCTTAACTTCCTACCTTGAGTAGGACCGCGTTGAAGCTCGATGAGAATATGTGCGCTCGCGCGATCTATTGTGGGTATACTTTCTTATGTCATATATGTTTTTATTAAGAACTCAGAAACTCTAGGTGGGTAGTTTTGTGACTGAAATAAGAGGTAAGTAGTTAAGAGTTAAGCCTAACTCGAGTCATTAGCAATCCAAAGGGATCCAATTGATTTCGAGCGCGACATGTAACCGGATTCTCTATTATCCAAGCCCAGGGGATAAAGGATGCGAAGGATAAGGAAGCGGTTGACTTATGGACTAAGGATAGAAAGGAAGACCGAATTGATGAGGAGGTTAGTTAAATGAGGTTGGTTGGTTAAAGTCGCGGTCGAAATTGAAGGTTACATCCCACTGATCCCCATCATCCCTGTAGGAGGATTCAGATATTTAATATTCATCACATCAGCATTCAGTACCTGAGAAGCTGGCATAGCAGTTATAAAGGTATCTTTGGCCTCGTCACAAGTCGCAGATAACATTGTAGCGTAGACATTCGTTTTTTCTATGTGCGGAAAAATCGTGAAGCTGGACGAGCACATAAAGATCCGCTTTAGACTATTTAATACGATTCAGAATGGGATCATTAAAGGTAATATTAATGGCAATATAACAATATTCATTCATATTCCAAACAATAGATACCAACTCAAAAAATGTCCATGTTACTATGGAAAAGGGTTCTCCTGTTCATCTGGCGCCAAGCTGTTTTGCAATAATAAAATTCATCAAAAAACTGCCGAAGTGTGCCCAAAAATTAATTTCTGCTAAAGCCAAGCTGCATTGTAAAAGTTTTACTGCGTTTCGCCCATAAAACCGCCTCGCACTAGAGACTCCAAAACAGCAACAAAAGCTACGTGTATTTTGTGTATGTATGAAAGTATCCGATACGCCTAGCAAACTTTTTCCACCCTCTGTCATCATAAATCTTCCACCAACGTGGATATGCACAGGCAACAGGCTATTTCCTTTTCTCTACGCATGTGTACTAGCTCCCCGAAAAAAAAAAACAAAATTATCCCCCAACTCGAAATACGTTGCCCCTATATTTCCAAGAATCACGATTACCACCACTAACATACAACGAGCAATGTTGCGTAATTTGAAGTTTCCATATCGCGGGCGGCAAAGGCAATACACACAACTCCGTATCAGGGAACGCATAGTTCCCCTCAATATTTGTGTAAGTGGGTGTGCGATGAAAGTTGTTGGCCAAAAATCGATTTTCCGAAATGAAAACAGCTGCTATCTGCCTACGCGGCAAGTAAAGTCCCGCATCTACAAGTGTAACCCACTATCACCCTTTGGAATCGGAAGCTCCAATTCGTTGTTTTTGTACCTGGAAAAGCAAACACAACCATGGAAGAACCTAAAAGCTCCACATCCGTCACACTGAATGGACTAGTTGAGGAAAATTTTCTCAACTTCAACATTCAGTGGGACACAGTCCTTCGGGTGATGATAGCGCGAAATAGTCTTCACAGTATTAAGTGTGTGTATCTATTTTATAATCATTCCAAGTTTCCATTGCAATTTTTTATACATAATTTCATTCTTTGCTTTTTTTCGCATAAAATTTTAATTGATTTCCAAAGAACAAAAAAAAACCTCTTCTCTTCTAGGATTCAACACAATCACGTCTTGCAAAAGGACTTTCTCGTCCCAGAAGAGAATATCGAAGCATTAAAAACTAGAAAAGTGATAGTTTAGTTAAACGTTTTTTTTATTTCTTGTTCCGTTTGATTTAGTTTTATTGGTTTTGCCCTTTAAAATTTGTATCCTTCCCAAGAACAAAACCAAAAAAAAAATCAACTTTCTTTCCATTTATTTGCATAAAGATATCCCTGTGTGATTATTACATCTTGAGATACAGTCTGCTATATTTTTCTTCGTTTTTTTAGTTCCACTCTTTCGACCTAGTAAACTTTGGCCTTTTCATTTCTTCTTTACAACTTTATCCTTCCGAAATCCTTAAGAACTTTCCCAAAAAAAGAAACACTTTCATTTAATTTTTTTCTGTTGCGTCGCGAGGACGGTTACAATATTGAGTTTTCCGAGAAACATTTTCTTTCGAAAAAAAATTCATTTATGTCCGAATTGCGTCGTGGAAAATGGATTAAGTGCAACGGAGATTCATGTAAATTTGAGGTGAGTCCTTTTTTTTTTTTGGAAAAATGTATACCTATACCTAACCTAACTATTTGGTGTGTACTCTGCGTGTGGCTAATTTGTGTATACGTGTGAGGAGACGGTGGAAATTTATTTTAAATATAGGGAAATAGGTAAATGTTGCAAGTTTAAATAAATATATATTAATTTTTTTAGGTTTGAGATAAGTTTAAAAAAAAAATTTTGATTATTTATAAGCTGCACTGAAAAGTCTTTTTATATTTGTTTATTCAAATGCAACACTTTATTCAAATTTAAAAAATAGAGGTAGCTTGAAAATTTATGTAGCTCATTATAACTAGAAAATGTACCGATATTCGGCATGACGTAAATTATAATGAAGAGTAATGGATCTTGAAAGACTTATTTTATACAGGGCATTTGTAACCCTCCAGCGTGGGGGTGCTAGTATTTTGGTATTCTTTAATTCGAATGCCTATTTAGAAGGCATTAAATTGATATATTTTCTTTTTCCATTAAGAACCAATAGGTATTGGATGGCCCATGAATATATTTCTTTTTGCAAAATTTTGAAATATCGGTTAGGAATATATCGATTTATTATTATTGTTGAACATAGCTGTTCAACATTTTTAGAAAAAGGGCTATGTTAAGAAGAATGCAATCGGAATCTTTTAACTTAGGCGGAAGTGCATTCTATGATTTGGTAAAAGTCATTTTTGACTGAAACTTAGCAATATTTTGACGCCGATTATTTTTAACTTCAAAAATAATTTTGTTCTATAGACTTTAAAATAAGGAACCGTCATTGAATGAGGTATCTGGGAATGTTTATTCGAAGAAAGTTAAAATAAATTTCTGAGAATAAACGGCGCTTGAGATGAGTTCTACCTTAATCACAGAAGCAAAACTTCATTAACTGAAGACGCCTCAACTCTTACTTAATCCAAAATCATCGAATGACATTTTGTAAGATATACATTCGCATTCATCAGTGTTAAAATTAATGGTTTTCCGGTAAAGTCTTTCCTGACTTGTACTTGGGTCACGTTTTAGTTAATTCCCAAAATCAGCTCTACAGTAGTTCGTTTACAATAGCATAAAAGAAAAATAATCAATAATTGACGGAGGTAATAGGGGCGTTAGTTAGAAAAGTATAGAAACTATCCTGAAACAATACAATTTACCTGAATCCTATTGCACTATTTGATAAGTTTCTGTTGGAAGCACAATAAATTTGGTTAAATGAGAAAAGTAAAGATTTAAATTGAAAGAGTGAAAAGCTTATTCAATTAGACCAGAGGTGTCAAACTTAAACTCATTTAGTTTTAATTTTATTGACTCTAGTGTAACGAAGTTTTGTGTTTGGTTTCTTCATTGTATTACAGAAGGAATTGTTCGAAATTTGGAAAATATGAAAATAAACTTGAAGTTACATAGAATGACAATTTCAATATCATGTAAACAACGATTTGCCGTAATTCCATAAACCTATTTTGAGGTTTTTAGTTGGACTTCACTTAGTTCAACCTGTAATTTCTTTCAAAAATACTAATATGCCTCAAAATGATTATATACCTTAAGTTACTTTGAGTAATAACTCATCTTTTAATATCTCTCTTAAGCTGAGATATTATATATGTAAATTATATTTTACATTAATTTAAAAATTTAATGAGGTTGAGCTATCCTATAAACTAACATTTGTCAAACTACATATAATGTATTCACAATATTCACATTTTGATTCACAATTAGCTGACCGGGCAAACATTGTTCTGCTATATAAATTATTTCTTGTGAATATTTTTATTGTTAAATAAAAAATAACGAATTTATTTTAATGCTTTAACGATAGATAACATTGATCGAACGCGATCGATTTGATCGAAAGTGCTTTCGACGTTTATGCTGCCGGCAATGACGGTGCGCATTGTCAGTCGGGAAATAAACGTGAAACGTTCATTAAAACGTTGATTAAAATTGTGTTCTATTATTGAGAAGAAAAATATCTCATTGAGTCGTTTAGACACCAAGGCGGAGATCAAAAAAAAGATCTGTAAATCGCGGTTCTGTTCTATGAATTTTTCGGGCCCGATTTTGGATGCCCTTAATGACCAAGCGGTATAACATATACTTTACGGCCTATTCTCACACCTACCAAATATACCCAAAAAAATCATAAAAATCGGTCTAGCCGTTTTAGAGAAGTGCGACACCAAACACCGTGACAAGAGATTTTTATATATTAGAGATAATCTATACCCCTATCGATTAAGTTACACAATAGTAACTTATAGAGAGCTGCATAAATTAAAGATTTTAAACTTTCTTGTATAAACATTTTTAATTGCGTTCGTATATACTAAAATTTCAAAGGCAAATGGATTTATGTTTTTATTTCTTCATTTCTCCATTCAATGTCTGAATGGAGGAACAAAATTTTGTTGATATAATAATTTTCTTGCAGAAACTGTAAATTCCTTTGAATCAGATACCAAACTCTGCAGCTTTATAAAATTTGCATTAAAAAGATTGGAAATTTGTTCACAGCTCAAAATAAAGTGCACTCAATATTCATTGCAAGCTGTAGGTACCCTAATTTTCGTGTGCCACTAATGGGTTTTACTGAGAGCCTAAGTATTGAAGTGTCAGTCGACAATTGTCGAGAGGATCGCTCTTCTGCAATCATTAATACTAAACTAAAAAGGTTTTTATTTCATTTATATGGATATTGTTCAGTTTTCACATAGATACAACTCTTCCAACAGAACCTAACCTAACATAAGCGTAATAAAATTCTTATGCAATTTGAAAAATGTGTCGAGTATTGAATTGTTGTCGGCGGCGGCAAATATTAATCTGAATTACAGTTATGGTTTCTTTAAAACACAAAATTTAACACATTACCTTTGATTTACACACTAAAAGTCCGCTACGTATGAACGAGCATTCCATTCTATTTTCTCGATGCAGTTTATTTTCCTGTTGAGTTTTACTAAATGTAGTTGTTCTAAATTATATGCACCAATTGCCGCTCATTGTCATAATTATGTTCACGGTGATTTATTTAATGACATTTACCAACCATTCCAAATCAATCACAAATCACAAAGATCGCTGTCTTAACTTCCTTAAGCGATGCATGAAATATTTCACCCCGTTCACACTATTAAGGCGTTTATTCGACTTTAGGTGGATTACTTTGCTCACATTTAGTTCGGTGCACCATATTTATGTTTGGAGCGATTTTAGACATCAAAAACTTACGATTAAACTAAATGTTGATCATCAAAACATTGTGAAATCGTCTGGTATGTCATTTTCTGTTCTGCTCAAGATGATCTAAAATCATTTCCAATTTCCCCTGTTCCTGAGCCGTAGTAATATTTGCATGTAATGTGACGTTTCATTCGGTTGGCCCTTTACTGACGCTAATAAAGTTACAAACTTAACCACCATTAGTTGAATTTAATTCCATTTTGCTACCCGCTCCGCTACTCGTTTTAAATATTATTATTTATATTATTATATTATAACTAAATGCTGCTCGATGACTTGTTTCTTGCCAAATCGGACTTCTAACTCCTTTTTTTCGATTCGTGAACGAACTTATACAACATACGAACAAACGCTGGTTATCAATTTCTTTAGCCGTAATTCCGGGGACTTAAGTGCAGCCTCAATCTGCGATTTGAATATACTGAAATTATTTAAAAACTGTAACAATAAATTTACGTCGGACTCAACAGAATAAATTCAATGTCACATTTCATCACTTGCTTGAAAACCATCCGTGAAAAATAAAACCCTACACCGAGATATCTTGATAGATTTTTATGTAAACTAGATTGAATGCAGATTTGAGGCCGTAGCCGTACTATAATTGTTGTATTGCCATGTACAGCCACGTACATATAATTAACTACGCCACACTCCAATTATATGTGTTAAGGTAAGTTTAGACTACATGCCTTACAGTCAAATAATGACCATTTCTCTGTCAAATGACCATATTTTGCAAGCGAAAACTTTTAGAAATGACACTATATGACCACTTGGCACCATGAAGACCATGCCGGTTTGCTACGTTTCGTCCAGTCTTCGTCAACTTTTGTCCACGTCTGAGGTGCGATTCCAACCGCATTTTTCGCATGCGTTAATTTGACAAATATGCTTGTGTGTTTTGTTTTTGGAGGTTGGAATGAACCCGAAAATAGTTCAAATGCTTGAAGTTATGTTTTAGTAATTTTTATATTCACGATAAAAAAATAGCAATAGATGCTGATTTATAAAATTAATTAAGCCACTGAACGTGTTATGTATAACTCGGATTTCTTATTGAAAAATCAGCACGACTATGGCAGATGCTTCCGTGCATTACAAACAACTTAAGCGATTGACGTCACTTTAGTCACCCACTACACTTTTCAAAGCTATTGTGAGATTTCATAAGATAACTAATCGTAAAAAAAACTATCTCTGCTTTCCTTTCTTTATAGCTTTTTAAATTTCTCGGGTCCGCTAATGCCGTCCGTCGGTCTGTCTGTCAGTCGAGGCGAAACGGTTCGACGGACTTCTTTCAAAGTTTGTATATTAAGTTTTTGGAGTAAGATCTCGTTTTTTTGTTTCTTGGTTTATCGTTTGAAATAACGGTACCTGCCGTACAATTTTTTTTGGTGAAAATCACTTATAACTATTTTTCTAGAAAATGGTTCCAAGAATTTTGGTCTTTTTTTGTACTAAGGATACTTGCAATGGGGCCAAAAATACTGCATCTCAGTTTTTGGCAAAAAATTTGAATAACGGTAATTTATAAAACCAACCATATCTCAATAACTAATAAGGGGAATTCCGAAAAATATTTAAATTTTTTTTATGTAAAGTTGATCAAATCTTTGTACATCGATTTTTGGAATTATTTTTTTTTCATATAAAGATTTTCTTAAAATTAAATTAATTTCGTTTTATCCAAAATGGCTGTAACGATTTTGATAAATTTTTGTATTTGAATAATTATGTTAAAAGTATCCAATATGTCAAATTACATCAAATCTTTAAAGGCGTTTTTGAGAAAATCCAATTTTTCAAAACTAAAAAAGTGACTTAAATACATTTTTTTTGTTTGTAATTTACGTTTTTAGTTGTAGGCAATTTTCTTTCTTCCAACATTTAACATTCATTACATAATATAAGTTGGGTGTACAAACTGGTATCTGGGAACCCGTCACTCCCTTTAGCCCTCCACATGAGCAATTCGTCACCTCTGCAAGAAACCCCCTTTCCTTTGACACCTGATATGTTCAGTTCAAAGATTGTTTGGGAACTGTATGACCATAATGATGATGACAAGTAAATTAGCTTGTAATTATCTGCTCATGATTTCTTATTCACAAATCATCAACACATCATGTATTTTATTTCGTAAGTATAGATCCCATTAGGGCCTGACAAACCAAAATCATCGTAACAAATGAGATGTCAAAAGAAGGAAAAACTTTAAGCGAGGTGACACACATGTGTAGAAAAAGGGGTTAGGTTTTCTCATGTGTGATTTCTCGAAGTATAGATCCCTTTTGTGTCTTTCACACTTAACCTAACTCAACAAATGAGGTGCAAAATTAGTTGAAATTTTTTGAGACAGTGAAGAAAGCTATCATATAGATGGCAAAAAGGATGCAGATCGGTATTTTAAAAAAATAACACTTTGGCTTTGTGGTTAAGTGCGTTGGACCACTAAGCGAGAGGTCGACGGTTCAAATCCCGACCTGTACCACCTGAAATTGTTAATGTTAATTCGCTGCCCCACGACTTGCGAACGTCTGACAGACATCCAAGAGTAAGAAATGTCATGAGAAGCTTCTCAAAAATGAATTGCCGTTCGGAATCGACATCGGCATTCCCGCCGGTAGGTCCCACCATTCGTGTCAAAAATATAACTTCGCACACACAATGTTTGGAGAAGCTTTATGTCCTCCTGTATTGGCCGTGTACGCCTAGTATTTATTTTTTATTTTTTTATGAAAGGTTTGTTATTTTAGCAATCAGAAGTCCTAAATTAGTTTAACACGTTTACTCCGAGTGTTGAAATAAGATTCAAATAGGGATAACCCATTTGACATTCAGCACCTTCTTTTTAACACAAAATTTGCATCTATTCCACCTCGAACGATGCGCATATTGGTTTGACGAAAAAGAACTCAAGAAGAAGTTTATTTGTTTTGTAAAAAATTCATTCGAAGTCATTGCTTTGCCCAAAACACGGAGCCAATTCGAATTTGTTTGCCTGGGACTCTTCTTGTCAAATTGCATGTTCTGCTACGATAGCGTTATGGCGACACACATTGCTCCCTTACATTTTTTCATAAGCTAAACATCCTCTTGACGTCAAAGTCGTGCAGACATAATGACGCTATTCCAATTTCTTGACGTCATTCGAATGAAACATTCGTTCTGCGAATGTTCTGCTCTCAAATTGGCAATTTGTTAACAGTTTTTTAGTTTTTTTGGAATTATTTAACTCGGCGAGCTTTCCGTTGTACTTTTTGGCGGCGTAAATATGACAATAGGCTTAGGATGGGAGTGCTGTTGTGGGCGCGGGCATGGACTTGTTAAATTTCACACTCAAATGTTGAATATTTTTTGGGGCAAAATTAAGTAGAAAACGGAAGTTGGGGTACGTGGAATCAAATATGAAAAAATAATGTTGGATTTTCTAACCCAAAGTTGCTAAACAGCTTCACCTGTTAAAAGGCCCCCGTAGAAACTTTATAGTTTTGCACCCACTTTGTTTCGCAAATAGCGTATGATCCATATGCATCTCCTAGCACACACAACTATGTACGTTCTACCCATATGAACTCATCCCACTGGTAGAGCGAACATGGTTTTGTAAACCAAAAGTAATTTTCTTGTAATTCGTGGGGGAAAAATGCCTATTTCAACCTGTGGAAGCGGAATTTTTTCCATGCCACAAGCCATTTTCGCAAGTTTTTTGTAATATTTCTTCTTTTTTTTTTTAACTTTCCACGATATCCTGGAACTGTAGATATCTAGTGATACCGATTGTACCCCACGATGATAAGATAATAACTAGCTTTTTCTCTCCTTTTCTATCTACGTATTTATGTATCTATTCTCTTAAATGCATACTGTTGATTTGCGGCATGCGCTGTCCTTCTACTGCTCGATTGTAATAAAAGAGAGAGAGGGTTCTCTAAGGGTGGTGGTCTTGTTGGGGAATTGAAGCTTTTTTATGAAATGTTTTGACGAACTCAAAAGACCTGTTGATAGCATTCGGCATCGGCAGAGTGCAGAAGAATATGTGTGTTAACAAATCCTCCTTGTTGGGTGAAGTGCAATACATACTTAGAAAAAAAAGTATAAATACAAACAGCGAGATATGTACATTTAGATATCTCGCGTATATACACATTTTTATTGGGTGGGGAGATGAGTTCGGGTAATAATGTGGGTTGGGAGTATGGGTGTAGGTGGTGATTGTGATGGTTGGTTTTTGATTATTCTACAAAATGAAGACATCTCAAGTCTCTGTTCACTGGGTTTATTCGATGGGGCAACAAGCATATTGAGTGTGAAATTTTCTTAAAAAAAAAACAAATAGTGAGATAGATACCAAAGAAAGTGACGGGTTAGATATTTTCCAAAGTGGTGATTTAGTTTTAATTTCTATTTTATTGTTTTATGCTCTTTAAGTTAGTTTGTGACTCTTGATATAATAAAAACTAATGGGTGAGAACAAATTTTATCTATATAAAGTTTTACGGATTACTGCATTTATATTTCCTGAAAGTTTATTTCTAAGAATTACAGATGGTTGTATTTTTCCACAAACTTCCTGCACAGCGAAGTCAAAAAGTTATTATTTTTCAACTTGACGGTCTGTTAAAGTTCATTAATCATTCTTCATGGCGTACCTACACGATATGTACTTAGTTTCAATTTTCAAGTCCCTTGTGAATAAAAAAAACATCAAACTTTTTTGTAGGAAATATTCCACGTATTTGTAGAATAAATTATTCATAGAGTTGTGCACATATAAAAATGATTTTGATTTTTCTTCTATTCAAACAAACTTTAGGGATTAGAATGAACTTTTTTTTTCTAAAAATTTGATGGACGTGCATGTTTTCATAAGGCAAATAGAAAAAGGTGGGCGGTACGGTAATGCTGCAGTGATTGTGTGTTCACTTGTTGAGTTGGAGGGGTGGGTCTGCAGATGCAGCAGGCTAGCTATATTTTTTTTGATTTCTTTGTCCTCGTTTATATTTTGGGCCATATCATTTGAGGGTGTTTGAATGAAGAACTAAATACATTTTGTGCTGAATTTAATATTGTCTAATTATGAGAGTTGATGCTTTTAAAATGTGTAAGACTGAAAAAGCTCAAAATGGTCAGAATATTCGATGAGAATGCGGAAAACAACCACTTGATTGTTGGAAAAAAAAAGTGGACAAATTTCAGGAACCCAGCTCTAATGATTCTATAGAAACATACAGCGCAGCTTTTCTAAACTAATCTCTTCTCTGCTCAAATTTCAAAAAAATTCGAAAACTAAGCTCCAAAAAAATCTCGTTATTGATCTACAATTGCCGTGTACTGTACATCCGGAGAATTATTATTACTTTATTACCCACACTTTCTACAGAAGACGCTGTTGCATGCATAGAATTCCACACTGAAAGAATTAAAAATCACCAATTGCAATATATTCAATTGCAATTCACAGATCACATATATTTCGTAAGCCACGACGTTTTTCTTTAAGATTGATTAAAAATAAGCTAATTTAACGCACAAAACATCTGTTTTGTTACATTACAACAGCACTGACAGCAGTTGGAACAGTACTTGACAGCAGTTGGAACAGTTCTTGACAGCAGTTGGAACAGTTCCAACATTGCGAATGGGTGAATGAAAATCATGTACCACTCGTACTCAATTAAATTTTGTTATTAATTTTACACATTTGTTGAAAACGTAATTCTACATTTTAGAATCTCAAATTATATTATTTCTATACGGAAAGTTGAAGAAACTGCCAAGTAACTTTTTGCAGTTTAAGATTTTTCTTGTTCGCAAATTGCAACACTTACCTACTTGCGGCGACGTAGATAGTAAAATATCGCATGTTGTTCGCAAATCACAACCACAGATGAGGAATTAACCAGATAGTCAACTCGAGAGCGAATCTCTCACGTTGCCTACAAGCTAAGTCGAACTGATAAGCCCCACATAATTTGCACTTATATGGACTTTTACGTGCAAATCAAATGGGAATCACGCACACATAAATCGAATTATATGGGGCTAATGGCCGCGTCCATGAAATGTCATTTTTTATAGCAAGAAGTTGGGAACAGTTGATGAATTTCAGCAGATTACAACTCACAATTTGGGTGTGTAAAATAAACACGGTCAATATGCGGTGAATATGGTTTGATAAAAACATACTTACCACACAACTAATAACAAAATAAAATATTATAATATTAAGAATAAAGCTGTGTTTTAACTAATTTATTCTAATTTTTAATGAAAAATAATCAAAATAATATTGATTAACGTGACTAATATATAATAAGTAAGTTCATCATATATTTTCGGTTGAAAATAAATGTAAGTATAACTATACTAGCAAGGATTTCGTAGATTATGGATGGTTATATTGAAGCAGTTAAGTAACTCTACACAATTGAACACTGGTTTAAAACGCTTTTAATAAAACGTAATCCAAATTCTTACAAATATTATTTTTGGTACATCAAAACACTTTTTTAACAAAATTTGCAATTACTTCCTAGTAGTAGTAGTAGTAGTAAATTGTTTTGTTTATTTTCATATAAAATAAAATTACAAAACATTATAACTTGACAAATAAAGTCGGCTGTTAAAAAAAGTGGCCAAATAATTCAATATATATGTAACATAATGTGCATGCTTATTTATGATATGTACTCAAATACCAAACATTTTCGTGATGTACTCAACTACCAAGCATTTTCGATAAAAAAATGCACCCCCAATATATTTATGCAGTGCATTCCAGCTACCTTTTTTTCTCGTTCTTCCGTCTATCGCTTACTTTAAATTTTAATATAAAGCATATTAACTTATATAAAAAATTTCAAAACCGCCTTAGAAAAGAAACAGCTAAGAAAATTGATTGACTAAACGTACAAATCTTGTAACACAACATAATTTAAAGAGGATTACAAATACTTCTTTTTCACTTTTTTTTATCCATGCACGGAACCCGAATATATACATATATTCATTAAACTTTCATATGTTGAATAAAAACAATCAAATAATAAATAAATAATAAAACAATCAAAGAATTTAATATGTATATATATAAAAAACCATTGCAAACTATTTACTACAAATATTTTACACCCAAACATTACTAATTTAGTAATATTTATGCAATAATACAATAAAATATGCATTTTATCTCATTTTATTAACCAAAATGGAAAAGTACAAAAACCCAAGAATGTTTATTTTTAGGCAGATAAAAAATAGAGAACTATTTCTTATAACCGCAAAAAATATTCCAACTAAATTGTAACAACTTTATTGGGTAACTAATTTTTTGCTTCTTTATAAACATTTATATTAAAATAAAATAAAAAGTTGAATCACATAAACTCAACACTTCGCAGAATTTCCTATTTCCCAACACATCCGCCGTGACCAGCTGTTTTGTTGTTGCGATTTGGATATATTGCGAAACTCCCCACAATTATTTTTGGCGGGTAATCTAGTAAATTAGATCTAACTTCATGTCTCTGGCTCACACGTATTCACAGATGGGAAAATTGAGAGAGGATTTTGCGGCTGTCATTAAATATTTTTTGCGGGTTGAAAGTGATAGAGGATTGCAGAGTTGACTATCTGGTTAATTCCTCATCTATGATCACAACCTTATATCATTAAACTGAGAATGAAGTTGCTTTACTTGACAGCAATAGCTATATTTATAATTTATTATTGTCTTCGAAGTGAAGATTTTGTGGGCGGTTATAATTCACACTTGTCCAAGTATGAATTTTGATCTACTCGGCAAGTTTTTTGAGAAGAATTAAATGTGTATGTGGCAATCCACTGATGATCCTAAGCCACCACATCTGGCAACTGCTTCAAATTATAATGTATCAACTAGTAATAGTTGATGCCGAATATTAACGAATAGCTTGCAAATTGCTACTTCAGAATTGTCAAGAAATCACGAAGACAAGTCGAAAATTTAATAACAAGTAAGTCTCAATTTACGATCACACATTTTAAAATTGCAATGAAATAAATAGTACAACTAAACATGTTACTTTGCAAAATCATAACAAATAAAAAAAGGCCACAATTTACATCTAAAGCAGTTCAAGTTCATTTTTATAAAGGAGGAAGTCTAAATCACAACAAGAAAGTAGTAATATATAACGCTCATTTGCAATTTAGTATCAAACATAACAACAAATTGATAAATATTTGTATCAAATCGCAAAACGAGGATAACAATTTTTATTAATATTAATCGATAATACAAAGTCTTGAATCATGAGTTTCAAGTATTATAAATTTCTTCTTTTGGGACAGTTTTTAAAATTTGCGAACAAAAAGGGGCGAATTAGTAAATCCTGAGCTAGGGTACAAAACTGCATTAAAGTGTCGTAAATTGTAGGTCATTTCTTTTGATTTAATCTTTAAATTCTTGTCGTGCAGCAGACGCTCACAAATTAGAACTTTCGGAAATTGGAACAAAAGTTTGAAATGCATTGAAGGCTCTTAAATCAGAACTTAAGGTTCTAACTTCAGATCGAATTATTTATTACTCAACTTTGTACAGACCTTGTACAAAAATAAAAAGGGGTGATTTGGTGATAATCATGTATGTGGTGATTTTCTTCGAGTTTTTTTTGGCATACTCAGGTACATATTTGGTTATTCTCCTGTGAATTTTTGATTCGCATGTACATATTTGGCTCAGATTTATTAAAAATGTCAAATAAATATCTTTGTCTCGGGAAACCAAAGATAAGGTCTTAAAAAATCTTGATGAAGGCGTTCACTCCGTTTATGCACGTTCAAAGGTCGCTAAGATGGGGCTAATGAAGACACAAATATGGCCACGAAAGCGGATTACTTTTCCGCTGCCTAACAAATACAACTTATATCGCTGCTTGTGAAAAAAGGCACATGGATACAAAATACAATTTTACTAGGCGCAAATACTGATGGCTTACAGAAATAAAAGCCATTGGTTATCGGAAAAGAAAAAAAAACAAAGTGCTTCAAGGATTTAAAAATCCACTTCATTACGACTTTTCGAAAAATGCTTGGAGGACGTCGCGGATCTTTCATGAGGGGTTTTACAAGATATTTATGAATGAAATAATCTATTTATTGGTTTTATGATTTTTAAAATATTTTTCATGTAACAGGTCATCCGCTTTTCAAAAAAAAATAATTTGCCTCTAAAGGGCCTCTTGCCTATTGAAAACTGCGTTGCTCATGCACCTTCAAAGTGACGACAGAAACATAGTTGCATATATCTTTCCACTAAATGTAACAGCAGATGTACAACCAATGGATCAAAATCCCATAAAGTTAACAAAATTAATCTACAGAAGTAAATTAATTGCTCAATTAATCGCTGATGCTGGTGAGCTGGATAACCTTTTGAAACGCCATTCCATCCGGGATGCAGTAATGCTACTGAAACAACCACGTAGTGTGCTAAAGAATTCTTGTTTCAACTTGTTAAAATAGAATTCGGACCGCTACGAGTATTTACTACGCGTATGGTAGTAGTAGTGGAAAGATGACTCCTCCCTGAAGTGTATATCTAGATACTGTAACTTAAGAGATTGAGGGTTTCTTTGGAGGATGATGCACGCGTTCCTCTATTGTCCTTCAAGTATCTGGGAACATCGGTTTTCTTTGAAAGAAATTTCCTGAGCCTTGCTGATTCCTTAGTGCCTGCATTTATAAAATATATATTATTCTAAATATCGTAAGGAGTATGTGAATACGGTATAAATCGGCCAATTGCTATAGAAGCTATTGAAGCGACACCTAACGGGACCACCTATCATTTTAAATCTTTCTCGCAATAACTCATCGCAACAATGCATCTAGCACTAAATCTGATCTTAACTGGAGTTCCACATAAAGGACAGGCGAAGTTATTTGGTCTTGAAGTGATTGGAGGCTAAGTATATGGTATCAACAATGTTCACCGATTAATACAAAGTCACACTATTAATAGTTGTAACTTCGAGGTATTTAAGGAGTTCATCTACCTCGGGGTAAAATTCAACAACACGAATGACAACTTAGTGAAGATCCGACGAAGCATTACTTAGGAAACGGCTTATAGGTTCAAAAGTCCTAACGAAGGACAAAGTACATGCTCACCAGAACCCTTATCATGGCAGTGTTAAACTATAAGCAGGAAAGGAGAGTTAAGACCTTGTGCGATGATAGAGAAGAAGATACAACTGCGAACTCATTAAGCTGTACCAAGATGGGGATGTAGTCAAAAAAGCAAAAAAAAAAAGTACTTCGACTACATTGGCTCGGACACATCGAGCTATTCCTTCGAATCCCTGTGCCCAGGTCCGAGACGACAAGGAACACCGAACCTTTGTTTCAAAGGCCAAGCCATCGCAGATGGCAGAGCGGGACTTACCGTACCCATTTTCGCAGAGGATGGAAGAGCATCATATGCCAGGCATGTACTCTTCAAGGGTGGTGAGCTTGTTTTTTGAAAATTTCGAAACTCTTAGTGCTACTAGTAAGTTAAAATTGACTAGTGATTTTAAAAAATAGTCTAAAGGCGTCGAATCGTATGATCTGGCCGGGATTACGACTCCACCGGTGGAAAGCGAGAGATATATTGCTCACCGAACTCATTTCTCAATTGGTCCATCGATTTGCGTGCTGTGTGGCATGTAGAGCCGTTTTTCTGGAACTACATGTCAACAGGTTCATCTCGGGCAAAAAAAAATTCGAAACCATTGAACGATAGCGGGCGTTTTTACGGCCAATGATTCCACTGGACTATAAACCGCACCAAACAGTGCATTTTTCCGGGTAAATTGGCTGCTCTTGTATTGCCTGAGACTGCTCGTCGGACCAAATACCGCAGTTCTGTTTATTAAAATACCCGCGTTCAATAATTTGTAAGCGTTGTTCGTTACCATGATAAAACGGCAATGCTAACTGAGCATTATTGACTTTGAGACATGTCACGAATCATGCGTGAGCTGTCAAAAATTGAACAGCAAAAAATCACCCTTTAGTACGGATGCCGTAACTCGACCCTCGTTAACAAAATATGGAACTTCTTTAAACAAATTATATCGCGATAGTGATTGATAAAAATTAATAAAATTAGCATAGGTAGGCACATATTATGAACAATCGAAAAATTTCAATTTTACTTTCAACAAAGATTGCAACAATAAAAGTTGCGGCGCACATTGTCTTTCACCATTGAAAATAGCACACATCCATGTGAGCAAACATAAACCCATACCATATTCCTTCTCCGCAATTTAGATACAGAATGTAATTACAGCAAATCAGTTCGTGGCCTTATAGAGGCGCGCTGCTTTTAATCAGCACGCTATTATGAACTAGTCTATTTATGTCGGGACGTAATCATGTTATTACGTACGTTGGTGAGCACTAATTAGCTTTTAATCAGCAAGTTGCCCAATAAACAAATTTTTAGAGCCGCATTCTGAGATAAATACTTTGCCGTTACAACATTCATTTGACTTTGAGGTTGTTGCAATTAATCTGGGATTTAAGAGAAACTTTTTCGATGTGCCACTTTGCAATCCTTACAACTGCATTTATAGTTAGAAATGGAAAAGTTTTCACCCACTCACCTGAACATTTCAACAAATAAAATTGCGCTTTTCTTTCTAAAAATAATATATCTAATTTGGATTTACATAATCTGCTTGGCCGGAAAGGACTATCAAATAAACACCCTCTTAGGATTTAATTTATTCTTCTTGCTAATTTTCCATTTGAGAGAAAAATACTGGAACAACTTTTCTGATTTGAAATCCCACAACTACTACAGTCACACCCACTCCGCATAGTAAGGAAAACTTCTACCCAATTTCTTCCTTCCTATATCTTGCAGATTTAAATGTCAAAGTTCAAGTTTTGCCCTTAGAGCGGCAACCATCACTATGACCGTCTGATTCTGACTTGCGCTTGGAAAGAAGTGAGCTATGCAAATACAATTCATCACATCGGTTCGTTCTGTCCAATTAAATTTGACATTTTCCGCAAATACAGACATGTACATATATACATATTCTAGCATATAGCAAACAGTTTGTAGTTAAAATATTTGGTATTTACTCTGTGCATGCTTGTAACGTGGGGGTAAATTGTTAACGTCACTTTTAAGCACAATGTGAATTCGATTTGTACAGCTAAATCTGAATGGGTAATCCTCGGGGCTTAAAAGTTCCTATTTGCCTTTACCTGAACAAGTATATGATTCGTAGACGGTAAACGTACTATGTACACTTGAAAACTTTTTTTGAAATCAGATTGTTCGCATTCACAGTTTGGTATTTCCATATTTGGATATGCAATTAATGCACAAACGTACTTATTCGAAATTTTAATGACTGATTTTGATTTGCAATCCGAAAGAACACTCCGACCTGGGATATTAATTGAACTAGGAAATGCATCTCGTTTGATTTGAAGTTAAAGAGTCGTTGCAGTTGGAATTTATGGCATGTTTCACAAAGTCTTTTTAATTATCTGACAATTGAATTTCCTTCAATTTCTATTCTCTCATTAACGAACATTGCGTTCATATAATTTATCAGACTTTGTATAAAACTGCTTACGTTTGCTCAGCATAATTCAAAATGGCACAATGTTATATTTGACCCCAAATGACCACCTCGATTTAGTCGTTATTTGGTAATTCAATTTAACGTTAAACTATTTCAGTTTGATTTGTCTCTGGTCGCGACCTTATTTTGGACAATTTTATTCCAAAACGTATTATAAAGCTGCCACGTATTAGACAACAGGAACGTAAAAGGGTCAGAAAGTCAGAGAGAAAATTTACCTTCACTTACTCGACTCACTTTCACTTGTCGTATACATCGTGGAATCCGTCGGGGAAACTTCCTTATCGACGTGAGTTTCGAATTTGAAGTTTGTCGGTAAGGAGCTGTTTTGTAGTAAATGACAGAAGTGAAAGTGGAAAAATAATTTTAAATTTAAATTAAATATGTAAGTAAAATCAGTAAATCAAAATGGATAGTATAGGCATATTTGAATATGTTAAACAATCAAGATAAAGCATCCTCCGACAGGAAAAACGCGCATTATTAGGAGGAACTGCAGAAGACATAATGGATCTTCTAGATTCACCGTGAGTTTTGTAACACAATCATAATCTATTAATGGCTTTAATTAATCTTCTAAAACCTTTCGTCAATAACGCATTTGAAATCGGAGCTTAATTCTAACTCATTCTCGTATTCATCTTCACTGTCTCCGAAAGTCAAATTTGCAGCTTGCTTACGATTCTTTGGCGGAGAATCTTTTGCATAGCACAGTCTACGTTTTCAGAAGTGCCCCAAATGGCTTTCTTTAGAAATGAGTGATGTTGACAAGCCACATGCGAAGATATATTTTTATGACAAATGTCGAATCCCAGAAGTGCGGAATTGGAATTGGAACGCATATTGTAATCAAAACTCAACCAAAAAATGGAAATTTATACAATAATCATAAGGGATAGTTCATCCTCTAAAAATTACCAATATTCTTGCTACCTGCTGATGAGAAATGCGACCATAAGCAGTGTATAAGATGTATGGATGCAACGAATCCGAGCTCCAACCAGGACTGATAAATTTTATGAAAATAAATTAATAGAATACTTACATTTTAGACAAATCAAATTAAAATTGCAGCCAACAAGCAGAAATGTCAAAGATTCTATGGGGAGTGTTCCCTGGTACGTTTTCTACGATAGTGTGAAACTCATTCACCTTCCCGACAGGTGAACGTTTCACCTCGAAAGTATTCTACGATAACGATTTATGGCTGGTGTACATGGCCACACATGTTTACCATGCAGGATAAGTGGATTGCACAATACTAAAATGTCTACTGCAAGGAAGGGACAGCACTACCAAATATGGAAAAATACGTGACACGTATTTTGGTCGGTAATGTTAATTTGCGTAGACTGTTTGACCTCCGATCTCACTCTTACTTCTTTAAAATCATTGACGACAGAGATCTCGATCTAATCTCGTGCAAAAATGTAAACCAACCGTTATGAATTTAAGTGAACCGTTCCTCCTGGCGGATTCCACGATATGGCTGATAGTTATAGTTTTTGAATTTTATTTTTTTTATTACACCTTAGTAACCAGTTAATGGCTAATTGTTTACTTCATTAGAAATTCATAAAAGTGATGCGAAGTTAAAATTTTGTAATGGCGGAGCGGAGTAAGTAAAAATCAATAGTGAAAGTGTAAGATTTAAAATTATTTGTTGAAATTGAATGTGCACAAATACATCAAGCATAATAAAATAATAAATGCAATTTTGGAACATGTTACAAGAAATTCGAGAAATCGAGTATTTTGTATCGTTGTATTTTCTTTATGTTGAATAATTAAATTAGGCATTCGAATTTGACTTATAATAATAATAATAATAAGTAAAGCGTTTGATTTTAAGGAAGTAATCGCAAAACTCGACACATAGCTATATAATCCTTTCGACGCAATAATTTCCGTCACTTAAGCGCATAAATATATTTCATCCGCACTTGAACTTAACTTTTGTTGTTTTAAACATTGCCATCCATGACATCCTGCTCGGTGGTAGTAATTTTTAAATCGATTTTATAATGGTCAATGGTACCGTTCCTTAACATTTGTGTATACTTCTAATTTAATTGTGGACAATAATAATAGAACTTTATTTTCTTCGTTTATTCGTGTATCTCACTCAAACATAAATTTGAAAATGAACTTTAAAATTCTATTTCTTAGACATACAGTCTCATCTCGAAACCATTTTGTATAGCTCTACATACGAACTCTACTCTTTAAAAAAACGAGTCATACAGTTGAATACAAAACGTACATCAAGAACAGTACCGTTTTTTTGGTAATTTTAATGGAAAATGCTGACATTTATTTATGGTCTTACAAATGACAACGAAAAAAGAATACAATTCAAATTTGTTGATCGTCCTGAATCCCAAAGTTTTAAGAAAACTAGTTTAAGTGAACCTGCAAAAAATTTGTCACAAAGTTTGTTTTACAAATTTCCCGTCGTCAATTTGTATTTTTAATGTATTTTGTATTTCCATTATATAAACTTCGGTTGCTCTCGTAATTTGCATAGATAGACTGAAACATTGCGATTTACAAGGCTGCGGACACATATTGAGCGACGAGCGACTAAGCAATTGAGCGACGATAAATGCATTGCTCTGCCATATAAAAAATACCCTGGCTTGAGTATTTGTCCAAGGAAGAACTAGCCTGAGAGGGAAAGATTTCGGAACTGTGACCCTGAAGATTCGAAATTTTTTCCTGCACAGAATCGACAGATATTTCTTTTAAGTATTTCCAGTTTCAGAGCTAAGTACATTTGGGGATAAAACAAAACAAATTGGATATGCATATGCCAGGATTGAATTGATTAGAATTATATAATATATCAACTTTAATATAATATAATATAATATGGCATCAGACCTTTCGTTTTTGTTTTAAACTTGAGAAAGTTATTACAATTAACACAGTGATAAGATGTGCGTATTGCATTAATTAATTCTCAAATTCAGGAGGTTCTGGCTATACCTAAAGGGTCCTTACCACTACTATTTTTGGAAGCAGATTAATGCTACGTCTCCACCGAACACTAAAGCGAGATTAAGATTAATCTGCCCTTAATCTACCTTAAATCTTAAAATTTACCATACAAATTTGAATCTGCTTAGCACAAGATTAAAAAATAATCTTGAAAGAAACTGGGTTTGCATGTAAGAATCGGTTTGTGAACACTCTAAATATCAATTTACCATATGTCAAAAGTGACGCTGGCTGCTGAGAATTGAGAGCGAGGAAGCAATTTGACAACCAGATGTTGGACATTTTGTGCGCAAATTTGGGAGCCAGAGAGCGGGTTGGGAGAAAACCCCTATTTAATCTCCTTTTTTTCTGTGGAAACGCTTAAAAATTAATTTTTAATCTGTTGTGCTTAATCTCGGCTTAGTGTTCCATGGAGACGTAGCATAAATTTGATGACTTTTACATATTTTTCGAGGATTCGAAGGGCTTGCAATAGTTGGTCCAGACTTTAATAAAGCATGGTGTTATCTGCGTAGTGCAGGCCTTTGGAAAACAATATTATTCTTTGTGTGAATATATAGAAGGAAGATATTGTTGAGTTGAGCGAAGATGGAAATGTATGAGGAAAAATGAATTTTTATTTAAATTGAAAATATTGAATTGAATTCTCATCTTCTCGACACAAAAAAAAATCCGCCTTACCAGCAGTCGAAGAAACGAAAGTAAAGAATGTTTAGATATTGTGATATCGGCAATATTACTTTAATAGAAGCTTAATATTAAATTTCATAATAATTGATTGTCACTGAAATACCAAAATAAATAAGATTATAGTCGCTTTTATTAATGACACTTTTTATCAGTATTTTTGCAGTCAATTTCTTCCTACAGTTGGGACTTTAAAGATTAATATTAAGATTTAAATGCGATTCAAGGTAGTTACAATGCAATTTTGGTTTAATACTCGGCTAATGCTACGTTTCCACCGAATTTAAGGAAAAACAAATAAAGCAAATTTTCTCAGCCTTATTTTTAAATGTACTCGTAATAAGAGATTTTTAAATAAATTATTACGTAAAAACATTATATGTATATACAACATGGTCACAAGCTCTTGTGATGTTCAATTCTTCTGAGGTTAGCTGGGATTCGATAACATTTTTCGAAAGTCCTTGCAAGAAAACCTTGGCATATGTTAACATTCTTCTTTAATTATCGTAAGTCTTATTATTTGCTCACAAGCTTAAAAGTAAACTCTGTACTTATTCTTCATAGCAAGCCATACATATAATAGGCAATATACTCCAAAACAAAAACTTTAATAATGGAGTGTCACTTCGACCTGTTTTGATCTCATCTGATGCAAATTATTTTTAAAATTTCTATTAAATTTGTCAATGGGAATTTTAATACGAAATCGATGATAAATTATTTAAGTTTGAAGTTAAAGTTACCCCGTAAGATTTGGTGATGGATTTAATTATGGATTTAATTTATGTTGTAATAAAATACTTTTATTTCGTCAGATCTGATCTGAACCAAATCGCGATCTCTAATTTCTTATACTATAAACAGCTGAGTTGTTTATTCTAATTCGGATAACTAATTGTAATAGATGTCTCCTCTTTAGTACCTTATCTAACACAAGTCCTCTATAACTATGTAACCATATTAGTAAATTCTAAAAAATAAGGCTGTCACTGTTTCCACCGAAGAAAAAAAGATTCATCTGAAGTCTGAATGATGTTTCAACAAATAACAAATTAATGATTACAACTTATTAAAAAGTATTAACCAAAGATTGGGTGTCTTCAGCAACAGAGGAGAGTTTAGTTTGTTAATGAGAAAGAACTTCAGTTGGATATTGGCTACATACCATTTTTACCAGCTAGAGCTGGTAGAATCTTTAATAAGAGCGAATCGTTTCTACGTTTTCCAGTTTAAAGACCAACCCTAGGTAATCGATTAGTATCCGTAATTAGTTAAAAAAAAATGTTTGAACATTTGATTGGTTTCATTCTCATTGCGTTCGTTTTAAGGATAGACAGTAGGGCCGATTGATTTGATATTGTGCGATTGCAATCATTAATCCTTTTGAGGAACAAATCACAAAGATCGAACCGATTCGAATCTACACAGCTCTATAATAAGCTCTCTCTTGTAGGCTACGGAATAATTGTCGAAGTCATTGCTTCTGGCTTCCATGTCTATGTCGAATATATGACCTTATGCTACGTTTCCACCGAACACTAAACCGCGATTATCAATAAGCTTCCCTTAATCTTCCTCAGGTCTCAAGATTAAGCATTGCCATTTTAATCTGATAAACACATTTAAATGTACACAAAATCAAACTTTGTGGAATCCAAAAACAAAATTTAACATTATCTAGTAAAAAAGAAAAATTCCTTCGCTTAACAAATAATCAGGAACTCCAATTTCAAAAAACACAAATAACATTCAAACAAATTTTCGCCTTCGGCTAAAGTTTAACTGAGGTAAGTTTAAGGAGCATGGGCATAAATTTAGAGAGTTTTCTCGTGGATTGCAACGATATGTTGCGAGAAAAGTTGGTGGTCCATATTTACCTCGCTAATCTAATGTCAAATGCAGTTTCCTGTTTTTTTTAATTTTTGACATCTCTGGCTGTGTTCAGAAAGCAAATCTGGTTTGTTTCTAAGATTTATTTTTAATTTTGTGCTTAGAAAATTAAAATTTGTATGGTAAATCTTAAGATTTACGTAAGTTTAATTTTAATCTCTGTTTAGTGCTCGGTGGAAACGTAGCATAAAGCGTCTTTTGTTGAGAACTCGTTACGACACTACATACCATTCCTTTGAAATGTTACCATAATAATTGGCATATCCAAGCACACCACTTACCGCTAATTATATCCAGCTTAGCCTTCTCAACCTCCCACACATAACACGGTTTCATTCATACAATTTATTAAAGTAAACAACATCGGTAATCCGCAGTAATAAAACACACAACCGCACACCACTGCTACTCACAGTCGTAGCGTAGGTCGTAGCAATGAATGTTTTTCTTTTAATTGAAAATTATTCTAAAAATAATCCTTTAGGGAAATTACTACGTAGGTTAGATATTATAGGTAGTGGGTAGGTAAGTTCTCTACAAAATATAGTACGTACAGTCTGTTCCAGTTGCAGTCACCATTATGACAACAACCATCCTTCTTCTGACTTGATGCTCCATTACCTTTGCATTGTATTTTGCTCGTATTTATCTAGTATCCTTTTTTAATGTCTGCTTTTGTTCTATCTCGTGTAGGTGACGCAACGTCATGGCAAGAAATGAACAAGATAATGGAAGAACCTGGAACCGATGCAGCTGGAGTATAACGTTACTGAAGCTTTTAACTGTTGCATTTCTGTTGTCCCAAGGATATGTGGCTAATGGCGAAGGAAACGTCGGTGAGTGGCAGTACACCTTTTCATTCTAAATATATACATCAATTTTATTTGCAGCAAATTTTCATTTTAATTTTTATTTTTATTTTCATTGAGAGAGTGAGTGAGTTTGTGTTGAAGGTGTTTAGATGTGTATTTTTATATCTATGTATATATTTGTGTGTGTGTATTCTTATAAATGTATACAAATTACAAGAGGCCTACTTGCATCTATACTTTGAATTTGTATAATGACTCCAGGGATTGTAGAAAGTGTATAGAGAGGTCGCCCACGTGAGTAGCGTTGTAATGGGACAAGTTTTTAGTGCCCTGGAATTATTGATTAACTTGGCCTGGGTTAAGGCGAGGCTAAGGCTAAGGACAGAATTCTATTGTTTTGGTATGATATCAAATTTTAAGAGGAAAAAGTTTGTGGTTGATGACTCGTTTGGCATAATTAAGGATTCGAGGCACCTAGTAAACACAAACTGAAGAGACATCACTTCAAATCTCAGGATTCAAAAAAAGTTAATTGATTGATCGAAGGATGTTTTTGACCTCGGGTTTTAATAAAGTTTTATGGTAAACTCTTTTTTATTTGTTCAATCCTCGGGGAGATGAATGGAAAAGCAAAACAAATTCGTGATGCCTATGTATGAGCATTTATAAAGTGGTCTTTAGTGAAAAACTTTTTGTGTGTCGTTCCAGGGAATCCCACACCTTGCTTAATAGTCTAACACTCAATTCACAGGGCTCCCCCAATATAGTACATTGCGGCAAATCAAGGGCTCAGGCCAATTAGCTGGAGCACTTGTCCGTACCCAAGGCATTGAGTGTTGCTGTAAATTAACGAGGGCGTCCTTCTTCGTTTACTTATGATGGATTCTACTTTGCAATATCATATGATATTTTTACTTGATATAGTTTTGATAGAATTTTGGCAACTTATTTGTGAAGCTTTTTAGTCTGTGTATTTAAAGACGGAGAAGACAACTTTTTGTAGATAACAAAACAGATGGCGGTAGTATTGTGAAGGATTTTGAAACAAACTGTAAGCAAGTTAGTCAAATACTGTAAAACAGTTCTGGAAAAAGATTAGAGACATCGGGATCAGATGGTTCATGATCATGATTCTTCCAAACTCTATTGCCGCAACACAATACCTAATCGTTGAAAGTTTTATTCCTTTTTTACATACTACGAAATTCGCTTAACGGGTTTTAGATGACCAATTGTGGTAAATATATGATGAACAGTGCGGTTTTGTCGCCGGATAAATTAAATTCGAATGCAATCCAGAGTATGGGAGTAATAATGGAAAAATATCCTGATTTCTTAACGGATTTACATATGGTGTAAGTTGATTTTGAAAAAGCATTCGAAAGGCAATCAAGAGATCCGATATGTGTGGTGCTAAGACAACGGGGAGTTCGTGAAACAGATAATTATAACTTTTTATCTACGAGGGGGCAACGACGAGAGTAAGATGCCCCGCTAAACTCAGACTCACCGAAGAGATCCCAATCAAAGTTGGTGTGCCCCAAGGAAGTGTCTTAAGACCTTTGCTATTAATTACTGCTCTAGATTATCTGCTTCAAGGAATAGTGCCGAACTCTAAAGCCAGTTATTCTTTGCTGACGATTATGTTGGCTCCATAAGTGGGGATCAAACTTGACTTTAATGGTCAAAATTTAACGAAAAAGAGAGAATTCAGTTCAGTTAATTCTCTGGCCAACTCCGATATATTTCAAACATGTATTTGAATGGAAAGTTATTCCAAAGAGCAAAATAATTTAATTATCTGAGATCTTTTTTTTTTGTTTTTCCTCTCCTTTCAATGAGTATTTATGAGATGAGTAAGAAAGTTCACCACCATTAACTTGAAAAAATACAAAGATTCGAGGCAACTTTCACGGCAAATAACTAATCTCGAAATTGGAGCTTGAACGAACCCCTTCAAAAGCGACTACCATCTTTAGTCTCAGTTTGGGCCAAATCGGTGAATCCCATAAGTGCTCCAATAGGGATGCAGTGAGAAGGTTATGATCATAACCTCGTTGAATAAAAGGTACATATTAATAAATGCGAATTTAAGTCGCCACACACAATTTGTAGTCGCTATTTCTCGTATGATATTTCTGTCATTATGCTCAACTGGGCTCAGTAGTTTATGTATTGGAATGCTCATGTTAAAATCTTCCCCATTTGTGCCAAAAATAAAAATCAGGCTTTTTGCCCTGAGTATGTTTTTATTTTTAAAGATTATAGACAAATAAATAAAAGTTAATCTTAAGTGTTTCCACAGGAAATCTCTCTGTCAAATGCTTCAGTTTCCATGGACTCTTTCTCTTAGAACTTTATATTGGCGCATTACTAACAATTTTTTTAATATTTTTTTTAATAATTAGTAATTTATTGCGATAAAATAATTTGGTTGAAAATGCCCAAATTTTGAGAAAAAATGTTGATTACCGAAGACCAGCACATAATTGCATAATTGCATAGTAAAAAACTGTGTGCATATTTATAAATTGTAAATGAGGTATCTATAAAATTTTGTAGACTGCGACTCTGTTTGAAAAAAACTTTACACCTTAACATTCCGGAACTATAGGCAGTATATGTATATTTCACAGTTTAGCATCCTTGCTTCAATTAAAAAGTTAGTTTTGTAGGGGGAGGACCCAATAATTAAGACACACCTGCCGGAAGAAGTTTGATTAAAAAATGTCATCCGGATGACAAGTTTCGATGACCATCTGATCGCACCTTTAGGCTTAATATTTTATTGTGTTCCCCCAAAGTGCTTACAATCGGCACTGATAGAAAGTGGAGCGTACAAACTGAAACTGAATAAAGGAAACAAATTAATGCGGGGCTATTTATCAAAAAAGTTGTCGTTCTTCTTCTTTCGATATATGTATAAACTGTAGCGAGGTTCTGATCAAGATCACATGGATAATAACCCTTCCACCTTACTGCATCCTTACTGTTCTGCACATGGGGTTCGTCCGTGAGCTTGTTCTTAATGTGAACATTTGATCTTATTCCAAACTTTTTTAAATCACTTAACCATCGAGGCAACGGACGGAATTGCGGGACCCCATTTTTAGGACTTCTCTATAGTAAAAGAGACCGCGAAGTATCTCCTCTGCGAATGTCCTACCTTTGTTCGAATCAGGATCCATGCTCTAGGAGCATTTTATTCAATTAAGTTGCAACATGTCTGAAAGCACAATGGATTCGTTTATGAGTGCTTCAGGGGTTGAGTGCTTTAAATATGTTGCTTTAAAGATGTCGTCTGAGTGAAGTCAACTCGACTCATCATTTCACTTTCGAGTTATTTGACTTCCATTCTTTGCGTCCAAAGAAAAATATCGTCTTAAAGGTCTTTGAAGAATTTTAAAAGAAATAAGCTGGAGGCAAGTACATGATTGAATTATGCAGCCATCCATATCTCTTTTTTTTGGCTTCGGAATTCTTTTATAAATATTGTCCTTTCCTCTCATTCAAAGAGCCTTCAATATTTTATATTGATTCGACCATTCAAATGAAAGAATACGAATTCGTGAATTTAAGTGAATTAATATTATGTAGGTTCACGTCCTACCGTACTTTACTCTCACACTTCATGGAATTCCAAATAAGTTCTCATTGATTTAATTTTTGCAGAAAATATTTTATGCAGAAGATGCCTATAAAAACATGTTGTTTTACATCTCAAATAAAATTGTACAGTTTTTTTTTTGTCTTTGTATTTATAAATTCAAAAGGATCCCTTGTGAGGATACTCGCCCACATGAACTCCTGATAATTCAAGCAGAAAATTCACAACATTTTCAGGCCCACAATGAGGATGTATCCGAACACATCATGCTTACATAGTTTTGTGCCCGAAAATTAAGTCATAAAAGACACATCTTACGACCTTCGAACGACGACGCACGGTGCTGAACGTGATTCCCAAATCTTCAGAGTCAGCAAGCATGGGAATTTTCCGTATTTTCAGCCGGTAAAAGCCATTAACGTTGACAATAAGAGTAGATGCCGTCTCTCTTTCTCTCTCTAATGGTGTAGAGATTTTATAGCTGAGTGATGGAGTAATCCTTACAAGATAGTAGAACGCCATCAGTTTCTTTACGCATTGATGGAGAGGGCAACTTTCATTCAAAACATATTTCTATTTCTTCTGATTCTGACGTATTTCGGTACCATTCCATGTTATCATCAGAACGAAAGAGCTTTTTTTTCTGCGCCGCCTCATCCCCAGAATATCGATTTTCCATTAAACCCCCGCACTCACCGTAACGTGTGTGTGTGTGTGTGTCGTGGCATCAAAAAGCAACAGTTTCCCTCTACCACTACACCATTCTTTCTATCTAAATTGTGAAAGTCGTTAAAACTTAGTAAGGTACGGGCTTGGGAACCATAAATGTACGTCGGTGTTTCTCTATGAACGCACCTGGGCTTAAGAATGGACTGGATACAGAATGCCGATTAAAATGAATCGTAATGCCTGCCAGCAAAAATCATGCGTAGGTAGAAGTAACACAATACACTCTGCCTCGTCGCCTCATTCCACAAATTGCGAGAGAGAAGAACAACCCATATACCCGGATCAATCTAAAAATAGCATCAAGCTTTTTCACCCTCATACAGACATAGAATAGTAGTACAATCCCTTCCAGTGGAGATTTTCCGTCCTAATTTTTTCAGATAAGCGAGGCAAACAAATTACCAACTCCTACGAAATGTGATCATTTCGTGGGTGGTTTTTGGTTGCTCGCTTCAAGGTCCTGCGACTAATAAAGTCCAGATGTGAGAATCTTTTGACCTTTCCACCGCGCAAAACGAAGGAGTTTAACAATGGCACGTGATATTCAATTGAAAGTGTGTTGTAAATTCGCATCCTCCGAAGGATAATGGACACGCGCATAGATCATGTTTCGGAAATAACATTTAGATACAATGTTTATCAGCAATTTGTTTTTAATGTCAATTCGAGTCTATTTTCGGCTACCCCACATAAAAACATGTATTTCGCATAAATAATGTGAAAAGAAAAAGGAACAAGTCAAAAAGGCATTCTGTTCTCGTCCTGCTGTGAACCAACCGATGACTGATGAGAGGAGGGTAAAGAAACATTTTTCTAGATTTGCTTTCATGTATCGGAGTCGGAGGATTCAAATGCAAATCCGAGCTATGTAAATATTTTTCCACTCAGATGTAAGAAGAAGACAACAGCGAAGCGTTGTCAGTTTGAACTGTCAACTGAGAATAATGTTGGTGTATTAGGGATGGAAATATTGGCGCCATGAATAATTAAAGACCTCTAATGAAGATACGGTTTTTTAATGGATTGTGTGACATGTTACATGCTGAGTTAGTAGCATTTGGTTGTGCGTAGGTTTATATTTTTGGAAATACATATAAAAAAATGTATATGAAACTGTAATAAAAAAGCGGCGTAAAAGAGTTTATGGTTTATGGTTATTCATAACCGCCATACTTGGGGAGGATATGTTGGCAGAGTTTCCTGAAAGACCAAAAATGCATACGTAAATATGATACGCCATTCTATTGCTACATCAAGTATTTTTGATCGCGTAAAATACTATTTCCCAATTAAAAATTCATTCACTACCCAAAAAAATTACTTTTACTATCCAAATAAATAGTAACTAAAATACAAACATTTCGTAAGAAACTATATTTAAAGTAAATTAAACTCTGATTGATATTAACTCAATAGAAACCTACAAACATGTTCGTGTATAAACCAAAGGTCCTAGAGAATGTCGTTATAGCGATTTTGACCGATTCAATTACATTGAAAATATAAGTTATCAAATCAAGACGATTGTAACATTGATTAGCAAAACCATTATAACATCGAACCATGAATTTATGTTTAGCAGGTACACATACCTTCTATTAATTACATAGAAAATATAGGTTATTATTGCTGATATATATTATATGTATATTTAAAATTTCAGCTTCGGAGGCCTTCCAGTTTCCGAGTAATTTTGTGTCCGACACTTGTGCAGAGGACAAAAATTGACTATTATTACTGGCTATTATTATTTGGAGGATTCATTAGAAATTTGGTTTACTTTTGGGCAATATATAGTTAGGTCCTTAGGGTAAGGGTCCGATTATATTGGCATAGGTGACATAGCGTAGGAGCGTCTTTGTTGAACAGGTAGCTGTGTGCGAGTCGTGAGTTGTAGGATACATAGCTGGAGATGGCGAATTGTTTAATGATGAGTAGTGATTAATATATTGGCTCCATTCTCCTTTTTTGATGCGACTGTATATTTGCCAATCTGAAAAAAACTTTTAAAGTCGGTACTGGTCGAATTGGATTTAGCTGCTTTGCCTGTCAGTTCGTTACCCCGAACACCAACTAGTTTTAATTTAGATCCCAGTTGTCACGGATTTTGCTGATGATAGAAGTTGGTTTTTTATATTTTGTAAAGCAGTTAATGCAGATAGACTATCTGCTTATATTAGAGTGATATTTTTGTTGGTGCTTGTTATTTCTGTAGCCCCTGCCCACATGGCTGTCAGCCTACTCAGAGGTCTATTTTATCGAAGAGGGGATGTTAGCCTAAGAGACGAGTGACTTCCCTAGTGAATGTCACAACGTCCTTAGTTGCAGAGTTTCTGAATTCTGATGATGTACGGAACTCTTATAATTATAGCCAGATCATCTGCATAACCAGTGGCGCTATAGCCTAATCCCTCTAGGCTAAATACCAGATTGTCCGTGACCAGTGACTAGTGACAGGAATGGGAAGAGTACCTCTCCTTGT
Source organism: Ferdinandea cuprea (assembly GCA_963576555.1). Classification (NCBI taxonomy): domain Eukaryota; kingdom Metazoa; phylum Arthropoda; class Insecta; order Diptera; family Syrphidae; genus Ferdinandea; species Ferdinandea cuprea. The sequence continues at coordinate 8,980,187 of OY754958.1, forward strand.
GGGCAGCCTTTAACTGCCGTCACAGACACTGACACACCACCTGAGGAGGAGGATATGATTCGACTTTCCAGCATGGCTCTGATCCATTGGTTCATTGAATACCTTTACCACCGATGTTATCGAAAGCACCCTCAACATCTAAGATAGTACATAAGGCAATTTCCTTTGATCTGCTATCGTGCTATCTTTCTTCTTTGCAGTTTCCTAACCTTCTTCCTAATTTTAGTAAGTTTGTCATTCCACCAGGGAACAAAGTTTATATTTATGTCGATTACATTAATACTGGCTCATCGTATTTGTAAATAAGCTTACCTGCCCATTTACGAGAGGTCCGCGGATTAACCAAGGTTCCAAGGTGAGACCTAGAGTAATCTTCTCCTCGGCGAACCTTTTGCTAAGGATGGCGGACTCACATTTAGCATGGTGAAAGTTCGTCTGTACGCCTTGAAGGTGCTCATAGATCATGAAGGTGCCAGTCATCTTAGACATAGGTGCCATTGCAGTTTTGCTGCGCTCCACAGGAGGACAGTGTATATCTGCCATGTTTTGTAAAAAAAACAATCACCAATTCCGACATCGTCAATCTTCTTTAAAAGCTTTTTTAGCTTCTAAATTGCGGGCGTGCAGCTGAGCAGGAGGGGTGAAATATTTCTTGCCTATCTAAGCGAAGTCCAGACATTTCGCAGCCTTCTTGGTGACATCGACTGTATGTCGTCATTTCAACGCAGGTTATCATTAACGCACATACCGATAATCTAAAGTCTTTCGGTTGCATCAAAAGAAGCATCATTTAGATAATGGCGTAGTATTAAGTTTTTGCTTTATGATTTCTAACAGCATTCGCAATGATTTGACTTCATGAAGGCATCTAAAAACTATCTTAAAGGGTCCATATTATGAATCCATCTGAAAGAGTTGAAAGCCTTTTTTTAAATGACACATTTAATGGACAGTTTTTCTCGACAATTTGCTACAACAGTCGACCTCATGGAAGTGTGCACAGCTCTTATCCTACTGTCAATTGTCTTTTTCTAAATTGCTATGGCCTAACGACTTATGCACTTAGAGGGATGACATCAGGTTTTGCAAATTAAGATTACTATTGATTTTTTTACGAAAAGTTACGAGTTACCATGACTCTACGTTCACATCTGCTTTTAAGGGAGCTTCAATCCCTTTCTTTCCATTGCTAACAATAATCGATACGTCGTCGTTGCAACGACTGCTTGTCTGTATAACAATAGCAAAATCATCGCCTGGTAACAAATAAAAATCACATTCAATAAAATATTTGTAGCTTCTGGCACAGAACAACACATATTGAAAGAGGTCTTTGTTTGGGGATGATGGTGTCAATGGCAGAAATGTTTTAATTTTACTTTTTTTTGTTGCTACTATGAAACAAGTCAAATGTCACATCCTTTGTTTGCCATTGAAAACAGCAGACAAGCTATTCACGAAGGCACTCTACCTCGAATGTGACAGTGTATTGCGATGCTGATGACAGACAGGATGGCCTGTTTTCAGACTAGCTATTCGTAAAAGCATTGCGTTTGCAAAGCGCGGACGTTAATTGAAATAAACGAGCAAGGATAACTGCAAACGCAATGCAAAAGCGAGAGTAATTGAATTGAAAACTATGGTGTCACGTATTATACTATATATACGGATTCCAAGTGAATTGAGTGAATTTCCGGGATAGGTTATTGTGGTTGTGCCTCATCCCAAAGCTATAGCTGTGGCAACTAGCTTTTGTGGGATTTTGCTTGAAATAAAGGACTATTCATGGAATATGCATGTAAAATTTTACAGGACCATATTGGCTACGTCCTCTATGTCCTTAGTTAGGTAGATTTTTCCGACAACAATAATAATATTGGCATAATATTGGCATTTCTACCAACGAGGGGCCTTTTCACAGAGGCATTTTTTTTGTCTTCATTGTCGCACGGATGCAGAATATGTGCTTTTTCATATATACATAATTCTATTGAAAAAGTCAGTCGATTTAGGCTACACCAACGCGTTGTACCGGTATGACTTCAGCAGCTGTTTTATTATCAAGTAATGGCCGAATCCCATCAATACTGTTCAAGCTGTGTTACTTGAAAAAAGCTATGCAATCTGCAGTTTGAAACAACTCAGCCAATATGTTAAACATAAGGAAAGGCTACAGTCCGCTTGGGGCGAACAGTATGATACCCTATCCTATCCTTATCCCTATGTACCCCAAAGAAAAAATTCATAAGGAAGATGATAGATAGCATTTTATTTCATTCTATGAAATTTATAGAAAAAAAAATTTTTTTTTGAAAAAACGCCCCCAAAAAGTGGGCGTGGCCAAAAACTTTGTATGGGCGATATATTGGAAAAAGTATTTGCTAAATATATTGTTAAACATTTTTTTTCGATTTCTATGAAAATTTTCAAAGAAAACAGCATTTTAGTGAAAAACGCCCACAAAAAGTAGGCGTGGCAAAAAACTTTATATGACAAATTTATAAAGGTAGGCAGTACCTACATATCTTGTGCAGGTTTTACAACTTTATCTCTCTAACTTAAGCCTTAAAACGGTTTTTTCTAAATTGTGGGCGTGGCAGTGGGCGGATTTAAAAGCTTTTAACACTTTACCATTTCGGGACCCTAGGGAGTATACGCTCCAAATTTCAGCCTCCTAGCATGACTTTAAAGGCCTCAAAAGTTGATACGGACGGACGGACGGACGGACGGACGGACGGACGGACATTGCTAAATAGTCTTAGGATTTGGTCCTGATCATAAATATATATACTTTTATGGGTCTACGACGAATATTAAGGGGTGTTACAAACTATGTGTCAAAATTAATATACCCTTAGGATAGGGTATAAAAACATGCAAAGTTATTTCGTACTTAAGTAGATAGCGCGCTGGGCGCGTGTTTACACGAATGGAATTTCTTCAGAAGTTCTATTCAGCAATTCTGTGTTTTTTAAAAAATTTTACATCAGCGACTTCTCACAACGTTTGAAAAAGAGGCAAAACTTGTGTGTTGAAGGGCTATACTTCTAAATTGACAGCAGCAACTCTGAGTTCATCAACCTCGAAGTCAAGTGGAACCAATCTATTCAAATTGGTAGTGAAAGAACGATTATTGCACTTGATATTCGATTAAAGTTGTTTTGGACAGCTTCAAGTCTGCAACCTGGTGTTCCTCAAGGCTCCTTTTTGTCTCCGACACTATTTTACACTTAATTTTCTCCAAAGAATTCATTTCAGATTCAGAGTCATCCGTGTTTGACTATATAGCATTGCACCTTATCTCAAATGTGCACACGATACATGCACACGCAGCTACACCGACAGATTTCCATTTTGTATCAAAAGAGTTTGTATTGGCTTTAACTTTTGTTAGAGTGGATAGACAGGAACACATAGCTATATGCATAATGTACCCATGATAATGCAGCTGAAAAAAAAACATCGGAATTGAAACACACATAACCTCAACGCTTGAGCAAACACCCAATCCTTTCGATATCCGTCTCAATCAGGCAAATCCATGCATAAATCAGAATTGTTATATACTTGGAAAGATAATTGTAAAAAGCAAACATCACTAAGATCGATTTGAAAATCTTGGTCAATTAACGTATTAATAAAAAAAAAGTATTTTTTTAAATATGTTTCTAATACTGCTAAGCTTGTAGAGCATGCAAAAATATAATGTTGGACTTAAATTATGCGTATTTCAAAGCTCTAAAGACTGAAATTAATTTCATTAAATAAGGCGAAGCAGAAGTGTACATTTTTTGGGTTCAAAGTCTAATTATTTAATTACGTGGTCCTTCAAACTCAAAATCAAATGTTTTTAAATGCACGAACCTGCTCTTTGTGTATGTCCAGTCAAAAGAATTTCAACTTGGTTTTATATTATTAGTGATGATGATATAAATATATCAGATCCTGTGCACCTATAACGTATGAGAAGCTACTTGACAGGATTCAAAAAAGTGCGGTATAACTTATTGACAATCGAGACACTATGGCTTGTCTCTTTTAGGTATTGTCGTAATGTCGAAAGTCTTACAATGAATGCTCATCAGTTCACCCTAAAGCCCCGATTACGGGCGAGTATTGTGAAATGTTTTATTTTTTCAAACCAATATAGTTGTCATCCTTTCTTTTTATTCCCCATTTCCTTGAGCATAAACCAACTGTTTTTTGGACAAAACTACAGTGGCTTAAATCTATGTTCTCCGATTAACCTTTTAACGATTACTATAGATTTAAGCCAACATTTTTTAGCTTCAGGAAACTTTTGACAGCCTACCGCAATTGTCATGTTCTTGCAAGCGCTCTGCAAAGTACGAGTGTTCTAGACTCCTTTAATTAAACCCCAATGTGAATACACGTGCATTCGTAACCTTTTTTCCTTTTCGTTAAGCCTATTGAAAGAACGCTAGCTATCGTACTTTGCATAGGGAAATAAGGAAATTTGACATTCCAAATTAATTGGCCAATGAGAAATTTATACATGAAGTAGGAGACGTGATTTCGGACAAATTCTACAGAGGTTCCTTTAAATTCTTCTTTTTATACCTAGCGATTAAAGGACCAACAACAACTTTGAATTGACATTATATACACGGTCATTCATTTCGTGGCTTTAACCTGTCAAACTCAGCTGTCATTGGAAGTGTCATAATATTAGTTGAATGTTTGACATTTACGAAAATGGGTCGCGATTAAATTAAAAATATAAATTTGTAGTTCAGAGATTGACGACGCGATTTTAATAGATTTCAGGCATAAACAAAATTGAAAGGAAGAGAAAAATCATTTTAAACAAAAAACCTTTTAAAAAATTAGGTATTCCTGCATATTTTTTGACTTTTCCGTGGTTAAATTTTGTATAAGAAAATTTTAACATAAACATTGGAAAGATCACCCTCGAAAACATAGGAAACAGTGGGCACCACTTTTTAGCGAGACTCCATATAAACCTTGAGCTTTTCATAAGCTCCGTGATCTTGGAATTAAAACTACTTGGTCGTTTCCTTCTGAGATTCTGTGTCACTCTTTGTTCAACTTATTACAGGCCATTTCCAATTGTATGTCAATGAGAATTAATAAAATAAATAAATCAAAATATTAGGCATAAGCGTGCCATACAGGACCTTAAGCCTAGCTTCTTCAACCATTGTGTGTGCGCAGATAAACTGTTTGCGTAATGCCAACTCCGAACGGCAGTTTTATTTTTGAGAAGCATTTCTTACTATTGGTTGTTTGTCAGACGTTCGCAAGAGTTGGGGCAGCGAATAAAATCTTTAAGATGGTACGGTCTCGAATTTGAATCTTGCTTAGTGGCCCAATTCACTTAATCACTTATCCACAGCACCCACAGAATCCTGTGCAGAAATCAAAGTGATGCTTTGCAAGATTATTTTTAATTGTGCAACACGAATGAAATTACTTTGAGTTACAATAAGGTAACATCTAAAACGTTCAACTTGCTATAAGGATGCAGAGAAAGTAGTCAAAACAAAACCTCACTCCTAGCATTGACATCTGAGCTGCTGCAGATAGTATGAAGAGCATTAGCGACACAGCTTAAGACTGAACTCGTCTTAGCTTGTTCAATCGTGCGCCGTAGCTAGCATCTTTACTGAATCCGAGAGGGTAAGTCACCGTAATCAATACAGACAACACAAAGCAGCTCCGATAACGATAATGTTGAATGATTTTCTTCGGCATAATGTGTGTTCTTTACTTTCCCTTTTGCTTAACATAAAATGTGTTTCACCAGACACTTCAGTTACGAGTAAGTCCATACGCTCATAACCTTTTAAACCCTCATTGGTATCTAAGGGTTTTGAGCCACTTTTTTTTAATCCGATTTAAAGATTCTTCAATTTGTCCTTGATATAAATGGCTTTGGCCATAGATCCATCCTATAGTTGCATGCCATTTAGCGTGGCACTGACAAAGTCGTTGTATAGCTGGTTCCGGCAATCTGGGTTTTGGTGACACCCTTGTGTTTCTTAGCAGTCTCCGCTATCTTTTTAGGTTGCTTTAAGATCCCTCTTCCTTGGAGTTTAATCTTACTTCTCCTCCTTCTTCTCCGGCACGATACCAGCGCTCAGAGCTTGAATGTTGTACATCTCTATTAGTATAGTCGACTTATGGTTTGCTTTTGCAGATGCCTAACCAATTATATCCAATTTGCCAGCGTTCTTGTAGGAATTTATCGAATTATCCACCCTCATTGTTCCAATGGAGTCATTTCATTAGCTCATTATTCATCCACGAACAGGACATGCTTATGAATTCGACTCATAAATTATAACTTCTTGTCCTTGCCTGCAGAGGAGGTCAATTATTCTAATTGATTCTGAGATAATTGATCCATGTCATTCATGTCCCATATCAATTTACCAGACTCGACTCATTTGAAGTTACATAATAACCTTTCGAATGCGTCTAGACAATCAGCCATCCTTACTGCAGGAAAAGTGTTGAGAATTCCTTTAAACCCCTTTCCAATTAAAGCATAACCTTCTCATAATCCTTTCAATTACCCAAACCGATAGCAGCAAAGGACAAAATGTCACACAAGAATAACAAAAGACCACAAAAAACAACAACAAAAAAACAATAGGTAATGTATAAAAATAAGTATGTGTGACACAACTAAACGAAAGTAGGGTTTGGCTTATACAACAACTGGAGCTAGGTCGTTTGATTTCAATTTCGAACAAGCGAGAGCATATTTCGAATGTAAACATTGACGTCACGCGAAACTATTATTAGAACACACAAAAAAGGGACTCATTCGCCTCCTCCTTATCCCCCCCCCCCCTCCTAACCTATTTGCGTTGAAGAAAAAGAAAGTTACACATTATTCCTGTGTGTGTGTGTGTAAGTGTATGTGTTTCTGTGTTTGTATAATAATAATAAGTCCTGCGTCATTGTGTTTGATTTATATGTCATTCTGTATCTCGTTCTTCTTGCAGGATGTCATTTCGTTAAAACTTTATGCTTGGAAGGAGCTGAGGTCTGCTACGATGGTAAGAACGATCCATGCGTGGGTGAAATCTAATAATAAATCCTTACTTGTTTGCTTTCCTTAGATAACATCTTTGGGAAGTGTTTGCCAACCACAGGCGTCGAACAAGAGGAAATTGAGAAGTATAAATTGAGCGGATAACCTTTTCATGATTTTTGTTGACATAATCTATTTTTGCCCTCCCTTTTAGGCAACCCTTAACGGAGGAACAGTCACGCATCTTAGCCACTATGCTGGAGGAGATGCAAGGCGCCGGTTTGGGTTGGGACCATCCCTTTGTTCAATGTCGTATCCAGGGTACCTTGTTCTCCCTTCAACGTGACACCCCATTGCCGCCGAACCTATGCGCAAACTTGGCTCCCGACCCGGAAATTCTAGGCCCCCAAAGTCCGATGGCATTTGTCCGCTTTACGCCGCCCAGCGAGGACTACGCCGACGAGGTTTATTTCCCTTCGCCCAAACGCCAGACCTATTTCGACCCGAAAAATGTTAATATGTTCCGCGTACGACCTCCTGGCTATGAGTTTGCCGATTCACGAAAAGAGCACCCCTTCATACGACCAACGCCGCTACCAGTAGACAGAGAACTTGAACGAATTGCTTTGCAAGAGAAGGGTCGCAAGGAAATAGAGGATCGTTTGCTAGCTCTCCAGACTGAACTGCAGATAAGACGGTTGGCTGAGAATGGCGCTCGTGAGCCAGTTATCTACCAACAAGACCCACCTGGAGACGAAGACGCATATGCCAAGTCCATCTTTCGGGAGAACAACGAGATGCCTGCTGCTGATACCTGGTCTGGGGCAGATGCATTTGTTCCGTTTAAGCGCGTCGATATGATGACCCCAGATGATGAAGTCATGCTAAATAAGAACATCTACCCGGTGAGACAGCCGAAAAAGACCGAGGGCGTATACACCGAAGGTGGACTGGTATTCATGCCGGACCGAAATCACCTGGACATGAGTCACATGGAAAAGGAGAAAGCCCGAGAACTCTTGGCCAATATGTTGGGCTTCACTCGTCACGAACGCTTGGATGTCAAGAAACCCGGACCCATGATTGGACCTCCACCATCGGTACATTCTTCCACAGAAAAGGGGAACACGGATAAGCTGCAGAACAAGGAAATCCTTCCGGAACACATAAAGGGCGACGGCACGACAAAGAAGAAGAAGGTGGTCAAGGATCATTCGGATGAGGATCATGCACCGCACTCGGTTGACACTGAGTATGCGCATGTTTTTGTCAAAAATCCGTAAGTTCCGTTTGGTCCCAAAAAAACCCTCAATCTAAGGTGTATCTTTTAACAGAGTTGATAGCTGGAGTGATGGAGTCCGAATCGTGACTGAACTGGCCAACATACTTCACATGCAGGGATACTTTAACTATTTGACGTGAGTTGTGAATGCATCCATACCGGCCGGAAACTTCTTTTAATACTTTTCTTCTTCCAGTGTCCATCAGCATGAAGTGTCCTTCCGAGTCGATGCCAACAATCCCGAGAAGAAGACCGCCAGCGACATAGCCAAAGCAATTAACGACGCTCGGGTGAAGAACAATATTCTGCGACGTTTAGGTGTGACTGTTGTACGGGCAGGAGTTGGCGACAAAATCAAGGCCGATGAGGATGGAGGCGTGTCATCGGCGCGGATTGAACTAGCCGAGGAAGGACCCGATGTAACTCACATTATGGCGTATATGTTTGCCGGAGCTGGAGCCGCTGCTCTGATCGTGATCTGTGTGACGTTGTTACTGATACGACGAAACGACAAGAAACGTGACAAGCTCGGTGGCCTACAGTCGGGCATTTCAGGAGCTGAGAGCTGTAGCAAGGATTATCAGGTAGAAGCAGCTGATTTGTGTGCTTGCCAGAATGAATGACTTTATTTCTTAGGATCTCTGCCGTGCTCGAATGGCCGGAAAGGGTAACACATCGGAACCGGTAGCCAGCGGTCGCATAACATCACTCTCGAAGGAAAATGATCGCCCGCCATCGTCACGATCTAGCACATCGTCATGGAGTGAAGAACCAGCGCTAACGAATATGGACATTTCTACTGGACACATGGTTTTAGTAAGAACAGTCTTTAAGCTGTAGGTACATTTTCATTAAAAATACTAATCTTACCCTTTTTTTGAAAAAAAAAGTCCTACATGGAGGATCATCTCAGGAACAAGGGTCGCTTGCAGCGCGAATGGGAAGCATTATGTCGCTATGAAGCTGAACCGAGTGCCCGAGATGCGGCTTTACAACCGCAGTGTGCAACACTTAATCGTACCGGTGCACCGTTGCCATTCGATCATTCGCGGGTGGTGCTGAACCATTTGGCCAATGCCGAGGGATTGGATTACATCAATGCTTCAACGATTGTAAGAGAAAGGGGCACACATGGGTTTTTTATTTGGGGAGAACATTTGGTGGGAGTTTAACTGAAAGTGGTTTGGTTTTCAGACTGATCACGATCCAAGGGCACCAGCCTATGTAGCAGCACAGGGACCATTACCGACAACACTGGCACATTTCTGGCAAATGATTTGGGAACAAGGAGCCGTGGTTATTGTATCGCTATGCCGTCTTCAAGAGAATGGAGAAATAGCATGCGCACGCTACTGGCCGGAGGAGGGCGCTGAGGTTTATCACATCTATGAGGTGAGTTTTTTATTGTTTCAGTGAATGTATTTGAAATTGACATTGGAATCAAACCAATCACTTTATTTCATTTCAAAATCTAAAGTTCGTATTGAAATTTTTGCTATAAAACCTTAGCATCGAGGGAGATGTACCTATACTATAACAGCTAAAGTGTAGCGAAATTGATCCACCAAATTTTCTGGTTAAAATTTGTCCAATTTTTATTTATTTAAACATTTTTCCAGAATACTTTATATTAATTTACAACTTAACGAGCTCCCGACCCATGAAGAACCATTCTCTAAGACACGGCAGCCTTTCAACATCTGCGACGCCAAGCACGCAGACCAAGAAATCTGGCATTCACGATTGCTTAATTTTAAAACGGTCTTCCTGGTCATCTCTGTCTATTCGGTCAATGTGGCTAAGCCATTGTAGTTGATGTGATTTGCTTTTTTGACTTTACTTCATCGTACAGCTCATACCTTTGCTGTTCTATGTTTATTTATTTGGGAGTGGATAAGAATGACCGAATATTTGGCGATAAAGGCCCATATAGGACCTCCTCCATAGGCACCTCCAATTTATTGCAGATTCCGAGTGATAAATTTGAGCAGCTTCTTATGCACTACTCTTGGATGTTTGTCAAACTTTCACAAAACATGGGGCGGCGAATACAAATTTAAGTGGTACTGTGGCGGATGATGTCTATGTGTTCCCTGTACGAGCGTTCTGTGCTGGCCCAGTTCACTATCTGCTCAAGAAGAGGAAAAATTAAAAAATCACATGACAGCGCCCATTCGCAAACATTCTCATTGTTTTCAGAACATTAATAAATTTTGTATTGAAATTCCTCATTGACCCTTAGTGTCCTGCTTTCATCACCTCTCCTAAAATAGTGCCTATCTACATCTATGTTTCTGTTCTATCTGTTTCATTTGCAGTGGTTCCCATTTAAAGAAGTTCTGTGGGATCCTTATTGAATCCTAGATACTGTATTCTCCATGAAGACTGCCCAAGGCGACTGGTGTTTTGCTAGCCAATGCATCACAATATCCGAATCGGTTTACTGATTTACCAATTTAATCTACGTGGATAATTGGATGACCGTTTGATCGCACCTTAACTCCTGTGACAATAGCACATGTCCTCTCTTACCCGAGTAGATTTCGGTTTAATGGCTCCAACTCAAAGTTCCAATAGTATCCACAGTATGGTCCCAACTAATTCCTTAATCCTTAATAATGTCAGTTTTCGACTCTGACACTACTGATATAACAATAATGATTCGTTATAAAACTCGTTTAATATTAAAGCGCGTTCGAATGCGAAGTACCACATCACCATAATAAAAATTAAACTATAGTGAATAACATACATATGTACCTGCCATGTCAACATTTTTTGTCTAAAAATACCCATCCATTAAATTTTAATGCTATTTTCATTTTAAATGTCACTCCCCCGAGTGGGACGTATATCTACTAAATAAAAAACAAATACTATACCATTATACGTAAGTACAACATTTAATAACACAAGCACAACGGTGTTTGCACAATAGAGCCGCTGACCTTCAGATATTGCATTTTACCCAATATCAAAGGAAAATAGGATTTTTCTGGCAAATAATACTAATACTAATGTATATGCCTTCCAATAACTGTTTTTAATTACGAAGATTTTCCTAGCACAATTAAAAAAGGTTCGAGTAACAAAGTAAAATTAATCCTGGAAAATGCATATTTTTACATCCTACTCGGCTATGCAAATGCTGTAAGATTTAAAGAACATTTTTATCAAATTAAAATTGTTTCGCCGGAAAGAGAGTCTGGTATTCGCTCCCCTGCTCCTGAACTCGATGCTGAGTACTTCGTGGACTCAAAAACCATACCCAATTAATATTAATTCAACTTTTAATTGAAAACATTTTAAGTACACAATTTATTAAAAACATAATAATAGTTTATTTTTTTATAAATCCTACCCAAGACCTTGAGAAAACGCACCCACTGTCAATTAGGTCCGTTTCTTTACTTACAAATTTGTAACAATTTGTACCAATTCTTAAGAATTTTTGCTTCATGCCGTTTTATAACTTCAAAAAATTGCTAAACAGAAACTAAGAAACTTACGAATTTTTACACAACAAATTTCTTGTAGTAAGAATGGCTAAACTGTCAAAACGTGGCATTTGATTTTAATTTTTATACCCTATCCTAAGGGTATATTAATTTTGACACATAGTTTGTAACACCCCTTAATATTCGTCGTAGACCCATAAAAGTATATATATTTATGATCAGGACCAAATCCTAAGACTATTTAGCAATGTCCGTCCGTCCGTCCGTCCGTCCGTCCGTCCGTACGCAATTTTTAGGCCTTTAAATTCAAGCTAGAAAGCCGAAATTTGGACCACATACTCCCTAGGGCTCCGAAATGGTTAAGTGTAAAATTTTTTGGAATACGCCCACTGCCACGCCCACAATTTAGAAAAAACCGATTTAAAGCTACAGATGGACAGATAGAGGGTTATAACCTTCACAAGATATGTAGGCACTGCCCTCCTTTATAAGTTTGTCATATAAAGTTTTTTGCCACGCCTACTTTTTGTGGGCGTTTTTTTCTAAAATGCTGTTTTCTTCGATAATTTTCATAGAAACCGAAAAAAAGTGTTTAACAAGATATTTAGCCAATATTTTTTCCAATATATCGCCCATACAAAGTTTTTGGCCACGCCCACTTTTTTGGGGCGTTTTTTCAAAAAATGTTTTTTTTTTTTCTAAATTTTATAGAATGAAATAAAATGCTATCCATCAACTTCTTAACGTTTTTTTTGGGGCATATAGGGATAGGGATAGGGTATCATACTGTTCGCTCCAAGCGGACTGTAGCCTTTCCTTATGTTTTTTGTTACGTGTTGTTGTTCCTTGGCAATAAAAACTTTTCCACACTATCTAGACAGGATCCATAGACGCATAAATTAGCCACTTTGGTAAAAAAAAGTAAGTCCAGTATTGTCTTCGAAGTGACGATTAACAGAAGTAGAACAGAAAACCAACCATTGGAGTGGAGCTGAGGAAATAATGACGTCGTTGAAACCAATGCCTGACATGTTCGAAATGTCGCCAAGTAACTGGTTTTCAGACACAATTTCTATCCGGACCAGGGACTCACCTTCATTAGCGTCATCACATCTGCGGCAGTGAGTAAAGTCCCGAAATCCAAAAGAAATGTATAAATTACCACAATGCTACAATGCTGTCTGTCTGTGAGGACGCCGTATGGCGAAATAGTTCGACTTCCTTCAAAGTTCGTATATAAGGTTTTTGGGGTTTCATCTCGCGGCTTCTTTTTATTTATTGCTTTATCGTTTGAAATAACGGTACCTGCCATACATTTTTTTTTTGTAAAAATCACTTATCACTGTTTTGCTAGAAAACGGTTACAAGGATTTTGGTATTTTTTGAAAGAAGGATACTTCATACTCAGTTTTTGGCAAAAAATTTGAATAACGTTAATTTATAAAACCGCCAATATCTCAAAAACCAATAAAGGGAATTCCATTTATGATGTTAAGTTGAACAAAACTGCGTACTTCGATTTTTGAAATAATTAATTTTTCATTTCAAAAATGGCTCTTAAGATTTTGATAAATTTTTGTATTTTGAACAATTATGTAAAAAGTATCCAATGTGCGAAATAACATCAAAATCATATATGACGTTCTTGAGAAAATCAAGTTTTTCAAAACCAAAAAAGTCATTTAAATAAATTTGGTATGTGATCAAATGTTACTATTCTTTTTGAGGCGATTTAAAAATGCACATCATGTAGCGAGAAAGTTTCGTATGACGCAGTCGATCACTTTATTTTTTGTTTTGTAATATAGTAAAGAGGTGGCATGTTGTTCATTTGGGTTTCAACATGCCATCACTTAATAATAATTAATTTAATAATTTTTTCTTGGAAAAGTGAAAGCCAAATTTAAAAATCTTTCAATTGTGAATTTTAATGTAACATTGGCACAATAGTGTATTCCCGTTGGGAAACCTGTTGGAAAGCTAGCAACAAAGAGGCTTTGGATCTTCTCCTTGGAACACACTTTTCTGGTTGTTCAGACCTAAGAAGTCTTCTTCACATAGCCTTCACTTCTCGAATCAAAAAGTAGCTATCATCAGAGTCTAACAGAATACCATCCAATCTTCCGACAGTAAAAGTCAGCAAACCGAATGAAATCATACCGACCATGATATTTAGACGAGCAAAATTAATGATGATTATGACAAGGCAATCGGCCGAGGTTACGTGAAACTTTATTTTGTATGAAAACACTAGAAAGACTATTGGACATGCACTTGAGGAATAATGTCGAAAATACTGGTTCTTATTGCAATGCGCACAAATCGCTTAATGTCGACGGCAGATCAGTGAATATCGTGAATAGTAAACGAATAATTCACATTGACAGTCTTTTTGGTAGCTGTCTTAAATTCTTGAAAGGGTGTCATAAAAAACATTTTAAGTTGCTAAATTGGGAAATTAAAGTAAAGTGTTTGTAAACCATTACATCATAATTTTAATAATATAAAAGTGCTTAATACACTGCGACCTTGTGGTCTATTGTGCCCCTAATTATGCCTTGGAGAGGTTTGCTCCCTCTTGCAGAGCCTTTATGGCGTAATTCACCAGGAATTGTGTTTCGGTATCATGCTCTGACTTATCCTTGTCAAGGAAATCCCTATCAGTGCACATCATCCAGTCCAGTTTCTTTAATGAATTTTAAAATCAGTAGTGGATCCAAAATTGGTAGACCTTCATGAATTTGGTGTTTTCTTAAATATTTAAACCTATTTTGGATCAGTGCTTTACAGGATTCCAGTATGTGATCTGGAGTTTCGGAGGTCTGCATCAGAATATGCTGGTGTTCCCTGAGTTTACAGTGACCTTTTAGGAAACCAGTTAGGATTCGCAGGTCGTAGAGTTTCGTAGCTTGTCTCAGACCTTGAAGATTTTTTTCCTTTTCCGATTTCCCCTATCCCGCAGAACGGATCCGGCTATATGAATGATTCTGCTGCCGCCCCCTGTCTCGCCAGAGAGTCCGCCATCTCGCTTCAAATAATGTCCATATAGCATGGTATCCAGCAGACGGATACTCTTTTTTCTTACAAGTTTGGATTTAATGACAAATGAGTCCAGTGCCTTAATGGCTCTATCTGACATTATTGCTATGTTACAGTTTCTTTAGTTCTTCTTGAGATTGATTCGGACGCATTTTTCTATGGCATACATTTCCGCCTGAAAGATGCTGATAATTTTACCCATGGAGTCGTAATATTTTGTTCTTGGCCCAAACACTCCTGCACCAGTTCCTTCTTCAGTTCTCGTACCGTCTGTATGCCACTTTATCACGTGTTTGCTGAGTCAATAAATTGTGGATTTGTCACCCTATTCTTTGTTCTTGCTGAATTTTCGTAACAAAATTCATTTCAAAGTTGAATTTCCTTATGCTGTCATCAATAGGAATAGCTAAACGTGGAATCTTTTTGAGTCTTTTGCCATCCTTAGGATTACACCTATTACCTACCTATTTCTTTTCTGTTCTTCTTCCAGGTCCACTTAGTAAGTGAGCACATCTGGTGTGATGATTACCTCGTTCGCTCGTTCTACCTAAAGAACCTTCGAACCAGTGAAACCCGCACAGTAACACAATTCCACTTCCTCTCCTGGCCACAAGGTGGAGTTCCAGCATCGGCAAAGGCACTTTTGGACTTTAGGAGGTTTGATGATTAACAAAAAACGTACACTCTGATCTCTCTAATTCACTATGCCTTCCCTTTAATAGAAAAGTAAACAAATCCTATCGCGGCCGATCATGCCCCATCGTTGTTCATGGTAGTGCCGGAGCCGGCCGCACAGGAGCCTACATCCTTCTGGACTTAGTCCTCGGCCGAATGAACAAGGGTGCACGTGAAATTGACATTGCAGCAACACTGGAACATCTCCGAGACCAACGCGCAGGACTTGTAGCGACGCGACAACAATTCGAATTCGTCCTTATGGCAGTGGCTGAAGAGGTGCACGCAATACTGAAGGCTCTTCCCGCCAATCAAGGCGAAAAGAGAGAACCCGAAAAGGAACAACTATCACTAAAGGAAGAAGATCCCTCCGAAGCAAAAGAAAGTGATGAGCTAATTAAAAAGGACAAGGATGCTTCCCCCGAGAAGCAAACAAAAGCCGACGAGAAAAAGTAAAATGCAAAATAAACTTT
This sequence comes from Ferdinandea cuprea, assembly GCA_963576555.1. Taxonomy (NCBI): domain Eukaryota; kingdom Metazoa; phylum Arthropoda; class Insecta; order Diptera; family Syrphidae; genus Ferdinandea; species Ferdinandea cuprea. The sequence goes on from OY754958.1 coordinate 8,996,138, forward strand.
TTATTTTTAATTTTCGGAATGGTATGGCGTTGTTGGGAAGGATTAAAAGAAATTTTAAAAGTCAAAATAGAATGAAATTTGCTCCGGACAATGTGTAGGAAATTTGAGAAGGCTCGAGAGTTTTTAAAATTTTCTTTAATCAATCCTTTCACAATTCTTATCTGTTGCATCACTCAGCGATTTCTCTCCAGCCATTAAAAGTTGAGTGGGCAACATGACAAAGAGTTGAGAATTAATTACAAAACAAAAAATATCACTTTTAACCTTTTTAAATATAGCTACAGTTTATTAATTGATGTATTTTTGAACAAGAAAACAAAAAATTAGGTAATATCTAAAGCCTTGCTTTAGGACGTATATTTTGAAACCCTCATTATTTCGCAAAAAAAAACAATTGGAATCAACTGCATTATATAAAATCTCGTTGCAAACATAGATATAAGATATAACTAAAACAAATATCACATTAATATAAATGTCTAACCACTTAAAAGAAATTTATTCAATATTATTATAATGGAGGAATACATTTGATGACGACACCCTTGCAATGATATAAGGACATTCTAAAACATACTTTTTTTTCAAAAATAAATAAATAATATTAGTAATAATATATATGTTGCGCTCGCATATATAAGATAACTTTATCTAAATCAAAGATAAATAGAGGGAAATTTACAGATCAATTCTAATTTTGATGACGACTAAAATGCTCCGTATCAAGGACAATGCAAACCACATATGAACAAAATATATATATATACTTAATCATTCTTAATTTATAAATACATTTATTTCATTGAATTTTATTTTTAATTTTCTATACAGAAAATATTTAATTTTCCACTCGTGGCAGCAAATAAATATTTTCTGTACTAAGAAAGCAAAAACAAAAAAAAATAAACAGCGAAAATGATGTAAAATGTAATAATGTATTAAATTATAAATATATATCTATATAAATGTACACAAAAAACAAAAAAATTCATATCCTAAAATAAAATAAAATTTTATTTTTCAAAAATACACACAAACACAAAATGAAACATAAAGTACAAGGATTCATTTTTTTTTGGTTTATTTTTTCTAATTTTTATTTTCAACAAAAATATACAAGTTAAAAAAAAAATCTACTTGTATTCCAAGTAAATTTAAATATATTTTTCAAAAATGTAACAATACTGCATTTAAGAAGAGAAAACAGTTGAGCGCTAAGTAACAATTGAATAAATAATAATACAAAAAAAAACTAAGGTCAAATAAAAAAATCCACAAAAAAAAATTAAAACCAACATAAAATCCAAAAAAAAACTCTATATATTATTTATCTAAACAATGATGGTGTAAATTAAAAAAAAATATCTATGCTTAGATAAGATTAAAGAAGTTATCAGCTTTCCTACATAAATATATATAAATGTATATTTTTTATTTATATTTACAAATTTTATTTTCTTAAAAAAAAAAAAAACAATTTTTTGTTTGTTTTTTTTTTTCGTAGAGCTAGCACTTGATAATATTGGGATTGGTTACAAGTATAAGCGAAAGTTATATAATAATCAAAATCATTCCCTATTTATTTTATTATGACAAAAATATCCTGTTGCTCAAAAATAGTAAAATTAATATTAGAGGCCAACAATAACAGCAGCAGCAACATGTCCTTCAAAAAGGTATAAACACAAAAATTGATTAATAATATATATATATGTATAAATACAAAACAAAACACTGTAACTATAACAACATTAAAGGTCAAACAACAATCATTAAAAAATGTTATATTGCTTAAATTCAAAACCAACAACAACATCATGGTTTGAAAAAAAAAAATTAATAAAGGGAAGCTATCTTTAACGAAAACCGAATATGAGCGGAATAAAATATATTATCTAATTTAACGATGTTAAATTTAACACATAAAAAACAGGTCAAGTATATAAAATATTATATAGGGTGTATTATAAAGAAAATATAAATATATATATTTATTGATGTTTAAAAAAATATATTTAATATAAATTTTACTAAAAACTAATTACTTATCGATGTCATTCATTATAAATATATTTACATATATATAAAATACATTAATAATGTAAAATTGTATTGATACAACCATCACGATTACTACACACTAAAGAAATGTGCGGAACCGTTAAAAAGAAAGTAATAAACCTACAAACCTACAAACAAAGAAAATTATAATTAAATTATTGCTTTCAGTGCTTGGGAACGCACTCATTATTGTGAATAAAATTTATGAATATTTATTCTGTAAACCGGACTTAACTATGTAAATTTTATGAATATAAATAAATGTTTAAAAAATAAAATAAAATTATACAATCGATTTGTAAAACAGGATAAGACGAAAACCGGACATGACAAAAACAAAACTATTACATGATAAAAAAAAAACAATTAAATCGCAAAAGTAACGAAAAATGGCAAAATGGTAGGCAAAAAAAATGTGATTAAAAAGGACTTCTTTCTCTAATTTCTTATTCATGACTGTTGTTTTACAATTAATTTTCTTTATTACAGACTCCAACGATGATGGATCAAACGAAAACAATTAAGTGAGAATATGATTTAAACAAAATTTCTTATTAAATTTAATTTTCGCTTTTTGTTTTGTAGAAAATTTATCGGCTTTTTTAAATAGAAATTTTTTTTTTTAGTTAATGATTTATTCAAATTTATAACAGGGTGTGAATGGATTGAGGGGGGTTGCAAAAGAGTGAGATGGAATTTTAAAAACATATTTTACTGATGAAAACGAAAACGACTGCTTACTTAACTGTACGTGGTTTCGGTTTTGTTTTTTTCCTTTCGAAATGCGTCCAGAACTGAGCAGTACATATATAAGATGCACAATGATATATGTATAGATACTGAACTGTACTAACGCAACGCTTTGCGATTGTTCCCTGGCATTTTGAATTAACGATAATATTTTCTAAAAATTAAAACCACGGCAAGCAAATGGGCAAATGGATTTTTACATATTATCATTCTAACAAGAGTTGCGTTAAAAAAAAACAAACTTTTTGTGGTTCTTGCTGTTTCGCCTGCATAAAGGCGGCATGAGTGTTTTTAACTTGACAAATGTCAAAGCCGATTACTGGTCTGCATTGGCTTGACGCTGCAATATTTCACTAGGAAATCGATGACGAAATCCACTGACTGATTTATATGTCAAAAAAACTGACAAAAATGATTTTGAAGCGAAAACATGATTTACTACTCGGCAAAATTCGTATTAGGTTACTGCTCTCCAATTGCTTAACGCCGCAATATTTGATCAGTCGGTTTAATCGACGATTTAATTCACATTAAACCCAAGCCACCGACTCATTTGTTTGTCAAAAATACCTTCAGAATTTCCTTGAAGAGTAAAAATAGTTAACAAGTATTGTTAGCTTGTCAAATGTCAAAATTCAGCCAACATATGACGCCATTTGCAAAAATGACAGCAACTTCTCGTAATGTGACGACATTTACTCCATCTTGTTTGCCATTGTTTTTTTTTTAAACAAAAAAACAAACCTTGAGGAGAAAAAGTATTTAATTATTTGGTTCAAGACTTAAGTCTTTGAAATGTGGACATTCACATCTTAAAGTCTCAATTTCAAGTAAAAAAAAAATACATCACCTCAGAGCATATTCCGGTTCTTTTTGAAAGCGTTACAGGTATGGTTTGTGTCATTGCTAAGTTACTAAACCATTTTGAAAGAAAATTCACATAATTTCTTCTTCAAAGTACATCCCAATCCATTAAAAAAAATAATTCTCCATATTTTTTCTACAAGGCCTGACAATGATGATTGCTTACTTAACTGTACGTGATTTTATCTTCGGATAATTTGGGTCTTCTGCAATGGTTTTGGGATGTGTTTTGGATTCGATAAGATACGATTGTTTACTTAATTGTACATGATCCTTAACTCGAACTTTCTAGTTGTTAGCTTGATCAATAAAATTATCCTTAATGCTGAACTCTCAAATATGGCCTAGTATTGTGTGTCAGTGACTACGACCGTTTACTTCACTGTACGTGGTCGTTTCATGAATCATGCTGAGCTGATTTGAGTCGGAAAGCATTGGAACATTTTATATTTATAACAAATTTTGAAAGGTATAATTCCATCTTCTTCACATCTCATCGTAGTTTGAAAAAATATAAGGTTTTTGAGGGTTATTCTAAGCATGACATCTGCATGAACACTTTTAGTTGGGGGTTACCCTAGACAAACGAATACCAATTACACTGCATGCTAATCATAGAAATTAAAAGTAGAATAGAATAAAAAAAAATTAGATACCGCAATATAGAGCTTAAGTTAAGGCAAGGTATTCTATTTCTTTTGAAGGTGTTGCCTAAATTTGTTACAAGTTATCAACTGACGGTTATCACTGATCACCTAAAAGTTCAACATGTCTAACTAACGATCACCTACATATTTCTGATAATCAAGTAAAATTCTCGAGCACATGTTGTGAAAATAATGAAATGGTAAAGGCTATGCAAAAATAAAGCAAATTCTTTTTAAATTCGGGTGATTGATGAGTCTCAGCTAATCAAAGACCCAACCCATTCTAAACGATTTCTCAACCAATCTCTGGAGGATCATTGGGCATATATTTTAGAATTGATTTATCGTCGGACATCAAACTAATCTTCCACTTCTCAAAGACATAAACCTTCTTTAAAAACTTGAACACATTAATTGAATTATATGATCAGTATTGATCGTTCCAAAGCAAACTGATCTTTCAGCTTAACAAAGAGATGAACCATTCTAAACGAATTTTTATGCTCAATACCTTTGAGCATACTTAAAGCTTTGAAGTGTAAGAGACATGTTCCTATCTATCGCAATCGGTACTGATCGTTGTAAACCAAAGCGCTTTTCAAAGACACGAACCAATTTTACATGTATTTTTCGTGAGTATTTGGAGAATCCTTGAGACTTATCCAGACATCATAATTGTCTACACGATGATCAGTACTTATCGTTACAGTCAAGAAAGATTTTTAATCTATCATAACGACATTTCTAGATGATCGTGATATTTTTTTTCATTAAGTAATGTTTTCTTCTCTATTTTTTTCTATAAAATTTTCTAAACATGATGTTATGACTTTTGCCAACATTGACTTTTGTACATTTTGCAAGTCCATTTCATGAAAATAATCCAACTCTTTTTTAAATCTGTTATAAACAAAGTACCCTCGCTGTGCTCTTTAGAAGACCGCAGAAGTAGGTGCGTATAATTTTATACTTCCTCTTTTCACCAACATCATCATGCCTCTATGTTCATCATCATTAATTTTGTTTAGTAAAATGGATTTTCAACTGCGCTGAATCAATGTTTTGGCAGGAGTGAATATAGACACATACCTCTTAAATGTCCCACTTATCCGCTAGGCATTGAAAACACGCACAAGTTTGAAGACATTGTAATTCAAACACTTTTTTGAATAACTGTGAATCTGTAGTATTTCGCAATAGGGAATCGACGAATTAGTAAATTTAATTAAGAGGATGTGGCCTTATATAATAAAATGTTTAGAAAAAATTATATATCATTTAAACGTTTATATTTCAAAGAAATTAAACATATTTTTATAGCTTTTCATGTCACTATATATGTATATGCGTCCCTTATTTAATTAAAGACTGAAAAAAAAATGTTCCCTAGTGCACTCTTTGCTTTTGATTACAAAATTTGTTATCAGTCACTTTATTCATTCAATTTATTAGAAAACATTTTATTAATTTTTTTGCACTTTAATAGCTTAATATCACGAACATAATTTGTCAAATGTCAAGTCAATTGAACTTTAGTAAAAATAGGTTTATAATACGAGATAAACTCTCAGGACTGTTCTTAAATCTTGTTGTAAATAAGTCGTAGTCTCCATTCACCTCTTCTATGGAGCATTCATAAAGTACAAGGCGAGACATATAACTTTTGAAAAATATTTTCCAAATGCAACATCAACAAAAACAAAAACACCAACTCTAACATAATTCGTAAATAACACCCTCAGTTTATATAATTTTTAGTAGCCCCTTGCACGTTGTCATCCTCAACTTCACTCACATCACATTTCATTCTTTATTTTTTCTTAATTTTATGCAATATTATTATTAAAGAAAAAAAACAACGCTCATTAAATTTTTGTTTTTGGGGAAAGTAGATCTTTTAGTCCCATTTTCTTACCATTTCCCAAAAGAAAACCAAAAAACATTGCTAATGTGCTAAAAAAATTAAACATAATGAAAATAACAATTATTCAATATCTTATATTCAAATATATTCAATTAATTAAATATCTTACTTACTTAATTAAGGCTAACAATATTAATAATCAAATATTTAAATTATTTAAATATCTAATTAAATATCATAAAATAAAAATTATATTGAAAGAAAATATCACATGCTACATTTATAATAATCAATACTATTCGTAGTTTCAAATACTTGATATCCTATTAATGTTTTTAATTAAAATAAAATTGATGTTCGAGTAGATTAAAAAACTTACAAAAAAAAAACAAGAAATTGTTATTTTTAATTGAATTATGCACAGAAGAAGATGGAGCCTTAAAAGTGGACATGGAATGGAAAGTGATTTATTTTTCTTATTCGCTTGCACATGAATTCCTCTAGTTTAATTTTTGTTTGTTATTCTTCGCACGAAATTAATTAAGCTTGGTTTTATTTAACTTCATTTTTACTTTGTATTCATAGTTCTGGTTACTTAGTTAAAATATTTTTAGTTGAATGGAATTTTTATGATAAGTTTCTCGCTTAAAAAGGTAATTTATTTGAAGAAAAAATGGAGTAGGAAGCTTCTACAGTAATACCATATTGATTCGGTCCTTTTGTCCAGTTCACAGTGAAGTATTTTTGATTGCAAATTTCCAACTTAAAATTAATAACTAACAGAGTTAATACTTCTGCATATGTCTGTACCAGTAAACTACAGTTTTGTCCGCTTAACCATGTCAAAAATAATTTCTTTCAACTTGTCCAGAATGTTTGACAAGTACTAATTGAGTAAAAATAGCGTCTGACATAAAATTATCAACAAAAATATGAACGAGAAAAAAACACTTAGACAACAAAAAAAAATGGTAGGAAATGCGGAAAACTTGCGAATTAATGAAAAGAAATATATTTTTCTGTTTCTTCTAGTGGATTTCAAGAAAAGTGGACTTGTCAGTTAGTGACAATATTTTATTCACCTGTCATCCCCATCGAGCTTTGAGACTTTTCGTGTTCTGTTAAACAATTTGCCACTTTTTGTCTTTTATCGTTACAATTGGTAACGCTGTTTTTATGGACTTCGCCTTTTGTGTTACACAATTTTGTACAAATTGTCATATTTCACCTGTCATGACTTTGAAAGATTGAAACAATCCTGCAGATTATAATACAGGTGAAAAACGAAAAACAGAATTGTGAAGGCAAATCAAATTTATTGATACGTTCTCCAGTGTTCGCAAAATGGAGGAAAGACTAAATTTTCCTCAGGTAAACAAGGAATACCAAACAGAACAGCGTCTTCTGTAATATCTTTTTTTTTCCGTTGCATCGATTTCATGCTGCAATGATAAGAGCTTAGGCCGCGTTTCCATTTGCCAGAAAACTTCTGCAAGAAATGTCTGACAGTCTTCAGCGACTTGCAAATGGAAACTGCGAATCAAGTTTGATCGCGACAGTTCTTGCATTACTTCTTGCGAGAGATTAATTGGAGGTTTAAACAAGTTTGCATTGACTAGCGACAGTTCTTGCTACTTATTGAAATAGTTTCATATTTATTGCGCTCGCGGCTGATTGACTTCTTTGTTTACCCAAGGGTATATTAATTTTGACACATAGTTTGTAACACCCCTTAATATTCGTCGTAGACCCATTAAAGTATATATATCTATGATCAGCATCAAAATCTAATACTATTTAACAATGTCCGTCCGTCCGTCACCAATTTTAGGCTTTTAAATTAAACACATACTTGTTAAGGTCCCGAAATGGTAGGGTGCAAACATTTTTTTATGCGCCCACAGTCACGCCCGTAATTTAGAAAAATCTATTTTAAGAAAGAAATATCTATTTTTGATTGGGTAAGATTGGTCGATTTGTCTGAGGCTTGCCACCAGACTCTACTCCCATACTGCAATTTTCAAAAAATAACAAAATTTCTTGCGACATTAAGGGCTCTCCTGTGTAAATACCTCTACAATAAATTCCGACAATATGATGCGCGAGCTTCTTGCAAGATATCTATTGCAGAAGAAATTGCAAGAATTCATATGATAATGTAAAAGTTACTTCAAGAAACTTCTGCCAGACTTCCTTCCGCGAGTTTACTTGCAAATGGAAACGCGGCCTTAGAGTTGATGTCACGCATTTTGGCAGAATTTCCCTCTATAAGATCGACACCCACACGACGTCTTCAAGCGTAGTGCTTGCAGAAACCAACTTGCTGTCAAAGTGTCAAGAGTGAGTGCATCAGTTGTGTTGGCTTCAATACATTCAACCCGATGTATAATCTCTGGCCCCGACCCATAGAATTCGCATGCGTTTCATTGTCGGTTCTCACTGAGTGTAGTTTTAAATACACGCTTACTTATGGAAGGTGGCCCATAAGAGAAGGATAAAGACTGAGTAAACGACCAAATTGGGCTAACTTTCAACTTTCTATTTACATCCGTGGTCGTTCATACATTAACGAATTTAGAGTTAAGAGCATACATACTCATAATTAAGGTTCACGCATTCTATGCTTGAGGTAAACATCTGAGGAGGTTTCATTTCATAATTTCAATGCGGTTTGAAAAGAGTATAACATGAACCGAAGATTGCAAGATTTGACGAAAGTATGGGAGATCTTAACATTTGTGCACTTTAAAAGTGTCAAACTAATTTTTAGGAAAATGAATCCTCAGGAGTTCTGAAATATTTTTTTTTTTCTTAGACAAATGCGCGTAGTTTGTCGGTGCAGGGCAAATGCTTATTTTAGAAATTTCCAATATCTACTTAAGCCTCTGGATTTAATGTCGGACATAGAATTCATTTCCCCTTTTCTTGTGGATCAAGTTGATCTGTTCGTTCTAGCTTATTCTACGGTTTTAAAGATATAGTTTATTCTGTGGGACTAGAACGCACAGCATCAGTTCTGCCTCAAGTAATGATAACTAAGGCTTGTTGTTGATTACACTGCCAAAAGTACATGATCTTTCGTAAAATAGGCATATTAGAGAACTCATAATGTTGTCCAAACCTACATTCGTTTAAGAAAATAAATATCTCTTCAACTATGACATGGCGATGGCAGAAGGAACGTAAGTATTTCAGTACTAATACAGTACCTCTACAGCTCTTCTTCAAAATCCTTTTAGTATCAATTAATCTTAATTAGAAAGCGGTGTGTATTGAAAGCTATAAAAATGAACTATGCATAGAAAAATGTGCTCTCTGTTTGGTAGGTAACATAAATTTCTAATTTCTTTTCATTATTTGCCAACAGGGAGAAATCGTGTTTTTTGGAAAATTTAAAAACGACAGCACTGAGGAACTTCATTCAATCTATTTGAAAGTTAGTTGTATAACAGAATAATATAATTTTTGTATAAAAAACATTTAACTGTTTTAAATAACTGCATATCCTTAGGCGCAAGCATAGGTGATTGTGGAATAATCAAAAGTTTTCACTTTTCTTTCTCCTGAGAGTAGACAGTGATAAAAAATATAAATTGAGATTCAACGATTTTAAATTTGAATGACTGTTATAAATGAACCTACATATCAGTCCACATTGGCAAAATATTATGTTTATTGATTTTGTTGTCGCCTACAAATTTATTGTTATAAGAAAAGAAGTAGTAGTAGTAGGACATTAAGTACAAGGAGAGTTAAGACTTTTATGCAATTAGTTTTCAGCGTCATGTCATTTCGCAGACTTCCCACAATACATATGAAATTTAAGACAATTGCCACTAGAACTCGTAAGAAGCGAATTTTTAAACGGATAAATTGTTTTGAAGGACTCGAACTGTAATATATAACTCAGTAAATACAATGATTAATAAAAACACTAAGCTGTAAACTCGTTTAGCTTGTTCAAACGCTTGGACGCACTTTGAACATTTTTACAATTGTCAGCCAAGTGAAAAAAAAGGGTTTGGTTTCCATGAATCTAATTTTGTAATCATGCAGGACGCCAAAATTTCTATACCCACATCTTCATCTGGCGAACAGTACATCCTCTCTCTTAGTAATTTGTACCAAAGAATTTCTTGATTGAGAAAATCACAGGTCCAACCATTACATATGTTTGTAAGGCAGGTATATATTATTGGACATATCTTTCAGAGTGTATGGAACAAAATCCATTGCTACAATTGAGACATTTAAGGTAAGTATCTTCAAAAAAAGTTACGCATAGGTAATTTTGCTCAAATCAACGATGGTTGACAAGTGGTTCCATCAAGACGGCGCTACATGCCACACAGCACGTGAATTGATGGACCAGTTGAGAAATGAGTTCGGTAAGCAATCTCGTTTTGGACCGTGAAATTGGCCGGCTATATCGTGCGAATTGACACCGTTAGTCAATCACCCGTCTATGCCAATAAGCCAGCGTCAATTGTAGCCTTGGAAGACAACATTAAGTAAGCTATAAGTAAGAAACCTGACATTATTCGTATTTTTTTTTTATTATCCCTGCCCACATGGCTGACACTACTAAAAGGTCTATTGTATCAAAAGGGGTGTAAACCTAAGAGACAAGTGACTTCCCTGGTGAAAGCCACTACGTCCTTATTTGTAGAGATTCTAAACTCTGTCAATGTACGGAAGTCCTTTTGGAATATCCGCCATATAAACCAATGAAGGGCCGGGCATTCACAAAAGATGTGTTAGGAAGTTTCATAACCTTCTAGACAGAACCTGCATTCAGTCTTAGGGAACAAATTCGTTGCCTGTGAAAAAGCCCACCAGCTTCCTAATGTTCTCCTTGCTTTAAAACAGAATTTCATTGTGGGAGTATGGCTTAACACTGTCCCAGTGGTTAAGACGAAATTGTTGTTACCAATCGTTAATTAGCCTTAAATCAGCAGCCCAATTGATTCTTCAATAGGGTTCATCTCCTCCGTATATTCGTTGCCAGCAATCCTTGGTGGCCAGGTACCCATCCAAGTTTGACCTTGTTGTGTTTGGCTAGGTTTTGCAAGGCATCGTAGCAACACTCTGCTGTCAAGGCATTAACGGTGTTAGATGACAGATGCGAGAAGATGGAATTCTGGTACCTTTAGTTTTCAAGTATTAAGTCTTTGGTAATAGGTGCCCAAAGACACCAGCTCCAACTTCAGATTAAATTTTTTGATCCGTAGAGAGTCTAGCATTTCAACCTCGACAAGATTCCTAAACTTGTACTCCCTTACCATAAGGGAGACCTTCCGAGTCTATTTTACTGAGACAATAATGAAGAAAATTAAAAATAAGAATGAGAACTGTGTAATAAAGGTAAACTAATAGGTGTGAGTTCTCGCGTTATAGGAGTTACTTCAGGTGTTCCACATGGCAGTCATTTGGGCCCCTTGCTATTTACATTATTTATAAATGATGTTCAAAAAATATTTCAATTTTGTAAGGTTTAGACTTTCTCCGAGGATTTGAAATTATTTTCTCGGATAAAAAATGTATCTGATTGCATTCGTTTTCAATCAGATATTAATAGATTGTCGGAGTGGTGCTTTGGAACTTAGCATTTCTAAATGTAAAGTTTTTTCGGCATATCGTATTAGTACTTCAATTTTGCATGATTATTTTATAAATGATCTTAGACTTCAGCGTTTTGGTGAAGTGAAATATCTTGGTGTCATATTTGACAATAAGTTAAGTTTCTTTTTTCATTATGATTATTTCATTGCCAAGTCTAACTCATTGTTAGGCTTCCTTAAACGTAATAGTAAAGACTTTCGAGACATAAATAGCCTTAAAATTATTTATTGCTCGTTAGACAGACCTTATTTAGAATATTGTTCCGTAATTTGGGATTCGCCATATGCAGTTCACGAACTTAGATTCTCAAAAAGTGCAAAAAATCTTCACCAGGTACGCGGTTCGTAAATTAAATATGTTTGATGAGCTTCCTAATTATGGCAGAAGGTGCAATCTAGTTGGTCTGCAAACCTTAAGTTTCAGACGCGATGCAACTTCAGTCATGTTTATTCGCGATATTCTTAACTATCATATTAATTCACCAGAATTGATCTTTCTTTTAAATATATGCTCCCCAAAGGTCCCTGCGGGTTAGAAGCTTATTTTATACATTTTAGGCATAGAACGAATTATGGTAATAATGAGCCTATTACGAGGCGCATGAGCACATTTAATGAATTTTGCAACGAAATTGATTTTTGCTTGTCGCTTAACTTTAAATTAAATTTATTCGTAAATACTTCAAATAGTCTATAAGATGAAGATCGGTAGATGAAGCTTAGTCACGCAACAAACAACCGTTGCGTAAAGTGATACTGAGAGCTTAACTTAGAGAACGTAGCGTTTTGCTCTGTGTAGGTTTTTAAAAAAGGACCATTAAAATAAATAACAAATAAAAATGCATTTGGATTTATCCCAAAGGACGACCATACAAGCTTAAAGAGATTAATCATTTTATAGACAACACGTCCTTGGAGTAAAACAAAGCGTATGTGGAACCTGAAAGGCAAGATGTCAACAAATAATAATTCACATAAACATGACATTTGTATTTTTAAATAATAATAAAACTTCGTACAGGAGACACGTCACTCATTTCAAAGATGCCTGGAGTTTGCTAGATCTATAGGGGAAGATATCGCATTAACCTAATGTCTGCTGTATTTTATGAAAATCATTTCACAGCGATTGTAATCGACCCCCCATCATTGTAGTTGTAGTAAATCCACTATCAACTCGAATAGGTACACCTGAAGAAGATCCAGCAATTGCAGATCATCAATCACCATATTTGAATCGATTCAGATCTACATATGAACATTTTGTACAGAGCAACGGTGGAGAAAACTCGCTGCTCCATAAATAAGTCGCAATCAATCTTAACAAACGCTGCCACGTGCATCAGTCTTGAAAAAAATTGTTAAGTCTGAATCTCCAAAAGTGTGCAACTACTTTTATATGCTGCTGACATTAGCATCGTTGAAAGATTTTGCGCGTTTTGTAACTATTGTCCTAATCAAGGGGGATTTAAGCTGTCAACAAGATGAGTTATACAATATTAAGGATTGTGATACAAATCGAGTATCAGAAAATACTACAAAAGATCCTAATCATCACAGTCCTAAGGCATTGACGCGGATGATTGAAGACGGGCTTGGTCGATTTAAATGTGAATTTCTTTGATTACTATTTGCATTTGCTCTGATGAATTTTGAAGAGAAAGATTTAACAGTAAAACACTCAATGTTCAACCAGTCTTATAGACAGACAGTTATACGGTTAAGAAAGCAGCACAGACCGTCGTTAGCAGCACTTGAATTTTTAGGCTAGAAATGCACACATCATACTGCCAAGGCTAAAAGCCGTCACTCGGTTCATTTTTTCTTTGTTCTCGGACTCTTGGAGTTGACGGGAGCAATAAAGCGGATTAACTAGCCAGATACGGCTATGAACACACTTCTAGCGGAAGAGCAGGTGTTACTGCCTTTCAACAACGCTAAGAGTTTCATCGACGGCGTAACTAATTAAATGGGCTGTAGACATGCGAACATGGTGCGAGTAAATTTGGTTGGAGTAAAATATTAGAACGTTTTATTTTGGAGAGACCAGATTTTTAGTTTATCTAAGAACGAACCCGAAGACATGGCAAACAACTCAAACATATTTCGCGTACCAAGTGTACTCGCATCATTTTTGAGTATAAACAGCCCGTTTAAGAGTCAATGGAACAACATTAGTAGTTGCGCTATAACCCGAAGGCCCAATATTGACATAGATTAGGTTTGCAGGGTTAATCCTACTGTACTGCACTTACGTCTTTGTGAACCTATTTCGATGCTCTTTTGTGGGGGTTAGCCATTGGTGGTAGAGATGGTAAGTCTTTATGTCCCTTTACCCGACGCTGTCCAGTCTTCCTGATATCCTTAGAAGCCTATAAAGATCAGAAAGTGAGACATCAGCAAGTTTTTGTAGGTCATGGAAGTAGTGGCTTCCAAGTGTTCTATTCCTCAAGTGGCAGAGACTCGGACAGTGACAAGTGTCCTCATGGATCTCTTCATCACCACAGCCTCAACATGCAAGGCTTTGTATTTTTGTCATTGACTTAAGATTGGTCGCTTTGCTTACGGCTTGCCACCAGACTATGCTGCCATATGTGGGTATTGGCCTCACTATTGCTCGCACTCGAAGCCACTTCCTCAAGGGTTGGTGGCATGAATAGCGGTATAGTCCTTTTATTCTTAAACAAGACAAGCTCAGTTTTTTGGGGATTTACTCCCTGACCGCACTGCTTTGCCCATATATCAAGCGATTTTAATGAGTTCTCCAACAAGTCCGTTAAGGTCGGTAGAATGTTCCGGTTTGCAAGTAGTACTTCATCATCAGCGTAGTTACCTGAACTCCCGTATTGTTGAAATTCATTAAAATGTCGTTATGACCGGTATTTAGAGAAAAGGAGAGATGATACCGCGTTGTGGGGTGCCTCTTGATGAAGTTACTTACTCTTGTTCGTTCCACTAAGCAAGTTAATGATCACATTATTGAGGGATTGATCAACATTGGAGTTCTGTAGTACTCTTTCTACTGTACATGTTTTGACATTAAAGTACTCCATGCTTTTCCTCTTAGTATAAGCATGTTGTGCCGCGGAAATCGCACTGTCATTAAGCCGACTGCGTAATTTTTCAAAAGTTTTCAAAATAAAATATGTCAGACTAATACATAGCCCTCAAGTCTTTGGCAATGATGGGCCTAGATTTACCATCTGCCTTCGGAATAAATGTAACCTTGACTTCATGACAGGTTTTAGGAGGGTAGCCACATTCCAGACTGCGATTGGTCTGATTCTTAGTACATCCCGAGAAGTGAGCCTACTTTTTCACAGGATTGTGTCAAAGTTCCTGCACTGTCTTTCAGATACCCAGGAAATGCGGATGCAGACAAAATTTTCCTAAGTCTACCTGATTCTGTCGTACTATCGATGTCACTACAGAACATGCGCCACGCTGTGCGTCTAGCGTTGGTTATGGTTTTATTGAAATTCTTTAGCTAAATTGATTAGAGCTCTGGTTTTTCACCTTACTTCAAGGAGATCCATTATCCACCATGATTGGGAGTTCCCATTCTTAATAAAATATTGACATAATTAGATCAATGTCCTAGTCCTTTTTGATAGAACCAAATTCGGATGCTCGTCTAGAGTATTATCCGCACATTTTATCATTGAAAACTGTAGAAACTGTGAATATGAAGAGAAAATAGAGTCTGTAGAACATCTCATACCTCCCAGTTCAGCACTACAGAAACGCCGCTCATCCCTCATGTGAGCACGGTTTGGCAACTTGGGCGACCGCTTTCAGATCGTAAAAGATTTATAAGCAAGATCTAAGTGGTTTTGCCAGTCACATGTCCTTACACGTACAATTAGGGTGTTTACTACAGGCCTTCTTTAGCTTCTAGATGAAATTGCGCACGTTTGCTAAAAGCCCCTCTAACTTACCCTTTGAGTAGTTTCTCACCGCTAATACTTTTTCAATACTTTTCCACGCATGCTTTTCTAAAGTAATCAACTTTCCTTCTACAATTTCGGACAATATTTAGCTACTTACAATACACTGCCACCACCTTCGCCAACAAATCACAATTTGTTTACAAGCTCTTCTAACAGAAGATTAAATTTACGACAATATCTGACCTGCGACAATATTCAAAACGTCTTACATGTGCTATATTCCCGCCCACACCTTGTATAGCTAATTCCATGTCAGGTGACCGTAATCCACTTAACAACAAGCTCCAAGTCGAAAAGCAACACACAACTATCATTGAGCGATCGATCGTAAAACCCAAAACGAAACGTATTGACCCCCAGCATTTATCATCGAAATTTATCTACCAGCCTCGATAATGCCTCCAAATATGTCTCGCACGTGGGTTAATGATGAAACACAAATTCGATTATTCTCATGGGATATTCCGATTTGCCATAGTTTATATAAAATGCTTCAATCTGGTCCCTTCCATGTATGGCATGGACTCCTTTGAACATTGTCGTCTGCTAAAATGTGCTAATTTTCTATCTATCTATTATATTTTTCCATCGCATCGAGTGTTAAATGTTTCTCGAATTGCATCTGTTGTGCTTGAGCGTGTGAAAACTAAGGAAAATCCTTCACATCCTTGAGATGAACAATGAAATTAATTGCCATTTCAATATGTTGTTTTTATGAGTACACCACCCTTTGTCGTCCGTCACACTCGCTGCAAGTTCATCGCACATCTGCCAAACATATGCAAGTTCTTGAGAAAATACAAAGCCTATGAAGATCACTCGCTCTTTCTCTCTTTTTTTTAACAAAATATTCTAATTTTAGTCCTATTCAGTTTCATATGTGCCACAAAAACAAATGCCCTCTGCCACTCGTATTATAGTCAGTCGTATGCGAGAGAATATTTCATTTTCAAAATGCGAATCCTAAAATAGATCAAAAACAAACCATGTGCAGCAAGCAGACCTTGCGGCTAGTAGAGCGAATACATATTTTCAAAACAGCTCGAAAACGGTGCTAGATTTGCTGCGCGCCTGGTAGAAATATCGGAAAATTCTTTTGATTGTTTTTCATAACCGTGTAACCGTACCGTACCGTCTGTCGGTCGTCCCGTTTTAGGCTGAAGGAAGGAAGAAGGGTGAATCGATTTTTGCCGACAGAGAAAGAAATTTTCTTTTGCGGCAACATGAAGAGAAAATCACTTTTGAAAATAAAGAGGGCGGTCACATTTTCCGTTTTCCGACGATTTCAAATGGATGGATAGGGTGCAGTTGCAGATCTTTCTGATCGCCTGGTGCCGATGTGAAAGTAGTAAAATTTCAAAATCTAATTTATTCAGAAAATTTTCTCTTTTCGAAAAACACTTTTTGTTGAAACACACAGTTTGTTTCAGGTAAATACGTTTTGTGTTGATTTTTGAAACGAATTTATAAATTAGGTGGTTGTATTTTGGGAAATGCGATTTTAATATTGAAGATAGCGGAAAATTTAAAAAACGAGAGAGCGATTTGGGAAAACATTTTCGTTTTCTTTTGGGGTATGAATGAATTAATGAATGATGAATTTGGGACATGAGTCGGTAGGATGGATGACATGATTGTGGGGTCAATAAATTGGAATTTATTAGCTTCGTATTTCGTGCATTTCATATAAAGAAATGTGCGCATTCCGTGTGACTTTTGCCTTGGGAGACTTGACCGATTGGCTGATATGGATCCTAAGAAAGTGAGTTTTTTGACATTTATGACACAAACATACGGCGACATTTTGTTGATATTTAATTTCAGTCTTAAGTTTTGGTAAGAGGAATATAAGTGATCCTATCCGGAACACTATCCCTATCCACTAGTTGATAAGGTTTTAGAGAAGCTTTTCTATGAGAAGCTTTTTTAGAAGTTCTAAAAATACAAATAAAGTTTATAAAAGCACAATGGTTAGAAGAGCCAGATATAAGGCCCTCCGTGGGCAGTTAATTAACACATATATTGAGTTTGCAATATGTATTCATGTATTCGTTTTCATTATTTTGTGTTAAATGATTATGTTGATTTCTATTAATAGCTAGCCGCACCGCACGTTTCGTCTGTTTCATAGGTTTTTCATGCGATTTGAAAATTTTCTACTAGCAGATACTAGTCGCGCGATGCTGCGCCTAACAAAATACTTTCTTACTTCAGAATACACACAGTGATGGGGAATATAAAAAGGACAACTCTTCTTATTCCTAAAGTTGAGACGAAAAAAAATGTGGTACAGTAGTGTGGTCTATCATCACCCCTACTCAAGTTATATCGAATTTTAGTGAATATTTACAATTTCGAGTTGACCTAATTTATTAAACGCAAGAAATGTTAAGAACTTCGTCTGATTTTATAAGTCCAGAAAATAGTTAAGTAATAATCGAAAAACTGTCTTTCCAATTTTTCATTTCAAATGCATTTATGACGTCTTAAAACTGGCCGAACAATTTTGACCAAACTTCATAGAAACATTAACCGACCTAATACCAAAGATTGTCTAAGCAATTTGAGTTCAATCGGATTGGTGATTTCGAAATCTAAAGCATATATAAAAACATATTCACAACGATATAATTCCAAATTTAATTTTTTTGTTTCATGTGTTTTTTATGGTAAGGTTAGGTGAAGTTTAAGTGGCAGTCGGTATCCATTGAGATGGCACGTGGATCTATGCTGTCCCACTATTCTCATTAAGCTATTGAGACCGTTATACATCAATAGTTTACAAATCTTCCAGATCGACGTAGAAGAAGCTTTCTAGGTGGGCTTTTAATTTTTTGCAAGATGGCCTCCTTTTCCTGGTCAATGCAGTTTCTACAAAAGTCATAAGCCCAAAGACAGCGTCCAGTGATGGCACCTATTGTCCACCTAAGGTTGGTTTTCTCAATAGCTTTCAGTTGTAGCATTATAGCGACTGAAATGCCTAAAGGGCCTTTATCCTTCAATATCCGGCAGTACGTTTTCATTTTTTTGCTAAATCGTTCGTCTTCTAGGTCCCTGGACTATTTTTATATCAGACGTTTAAGAAATTATGGTACTCAAATGTACTCTGGATACTGTCTGTCTTTGTCCGTGTGATTTACAGATTGAAATTGAAAAGCTTAATTTGCTTTGTAACCGATTGAAACAAAATTGTGGTTTTTTTAGTTACAAGGATGCGAGGAATTTTGTTCCTTTAGTGCACCACTGATAATAAAATGGCACTACTTACATTCCTTCACAGCTCTGTAGTGCGGGCCATTTAAGTTCGCATCCAAACCAAACCAAAGTTAGCTTCCATGTTCGTAGGAAAAAGATAAAGAAGAAACTTTGTTAAAAAGGCATTAAACTTTTCATTGGTTATTCATGTAAAATTTTAATTATAGCGATGAACCAAGAGAGATGCATGTACATTAGAGTATGTAACTTTTCCTTTAACCAGATAATCAGGAACAGTATTAAAAGGAAAGCACTTAAGGCGTTTCCCTGGTGCAGACCAACCCTGATTGAGACTCTTCGATGACTCCAGAGGGTAGATGTCCCTCTTGCCTTTGCTAGCTCGTACATGTCCAGTTTCATCTGTACCTAAGTCTCATGGACTCCTCGTTGTTTCATCGCCGCTCATATCAGATATAACTTTCCCTCCACTGATTAGATGTTGGAATGCTTCTCATCACAAAACTCAGAGGATATCTCGTCCGGCTCAACTTCTTTTAGCTTTCTGAAGTATTTAATAGCTTTTCCAACTTCTTCGACTGTAATGTCGGAATTATCTTCATAGTTAGAAATATTAGAAATAGCTCGTGAAAATTTTTCGTTAAGCGTCCCTCCCAAAACCGCCGCCACCTGCGCCACAATTGCATTGTTAACTATTAATTTCTTAATTGAATTTGGTAGTAGAATTTAAGCACATTTCTTCGTAGGCGAGCTTCATCATGACCAAGCATTGAATGGCGCTTTCTTATCACTGCCGCTGCTTCTTCTGTTCACCACCATATTTTTTTTGCCGTGCGCCATTGAGTGCGTAGAGCTCTATAAATCGATTTCAACTCTGTTCATCAAATAAATTTCAAAAGATAAGTTCAATAACTAAAATCAGATCCAGTTATCCACCTGCGACGGCTTGCTCTTTCAAATGTTGGTTCGGTCTTCTTGGTCTTCTTCTTGGCGACTGGGATTAAAAAATACTAACACTGATAACTGACAAGTGTTTTTCGCTCTTACCCCTAATTCGCAAGGGTTGACCTTAATCACTCCCTGAGTGGTTACTTTGATAATAGCTATGACCTTGCTCGTGTTATTTTGTATAGCATCTCGTAGGAAGCCTGGTTATTAGCTGGCGAAAAAATATATTTCTTCCAACTCACTTGGCTTTGATTTGGGCGCAAGCTTCTTCTTGGCTAGACTATTGAAACGTCAGTATTCCAAATCAAGGCGTACTTTCTGCTTCTTCAAGATGGCTTTATAGCACACCTCGGCATAATTAATGTTTTCCCTATGATCTTACCTAACTTGGAAAGCATATGGTCCTACAATACTCCACACCTCACTTTTTATCACAAGTTTGAGACACATCAAGCGTTCTTTGGACTTTGAAATCTTTACTACGTTGCTTCGTAACTCACCGTTCTTGCCTTCTTACTTTCCGTTGTACAAAATAGTTAATAATTTTGTCATAAAGTCCAAGAATACCTGCCAAACACGTCCGTTTGTGTAGATGACTTGTACATGGTGAAGGGACCTCAACCAACTAGTTGGAGAAGCACCTATTGGTCTAGGTGTAGGCCCAGGTCCACCCCCGACCTTAAGCAGCTTCTTAATTTAGTAAGTTCCTCTTTTTTAAGATGTTAAATGTGCTGTTAGGCTATCCTGAGTGTTAATATTCCCGTAACTTCGGCCCTTAAGTCACCTTTTACGGCAATCACTTTTTTTTAAGGCATATTCTTATCCCATCTCTCTGCACTTGTAAAATTCCACATAAATAATTGGGTTTGGGTTGCTAATTATGTATTTTTTAATGTAAATGTTGAACAGGAGTGCTACGTTGTCGTAAAGAAGTCATTATAGCACAAAGTAATCCTTATTCTTTCATAGCTAGTTGACAAGCCAAGACTAATCGGATATCGAATGCTTGGTAGCGGCAATGATTTAGAAAAATATGATGTACCCAAGTTGACCAACGCATTCATCTATGACCTACATTCGAAAGGACAACACCATTCCTAAATAGTTTTTATCAACAAAAACAATCTGCCAAAGATAATAATATCGAAGTTCCTTCACGCAATAGGTGCTTCCAAATATAGAATTCTCGTTAAAAAAATATATTTAAAAAAAACCGATTTAATCTTACGAAAAAAAAAAAATATATAAACATTTTCCAACTTCGTAAAATAGTCACATACACGACACATCGAAGTAATGACTTACGGAACCAAATTAGGGAAGTGCGATCAATAATTATCTCTTCCCGCTAATAACGTGTTGCATGCTAAATTACTACTCCCGCATAAATTGCACGCATGACCACCAACCGCACCGCATTGTCAGTTCTTGCGAGCCCATCCTACAATTGTAACGTGGAGTTCAATTCTGAACTCAGTCAGGCAGAAGAAAACAATCTACAACAACAAAAGAATTGGTTTTGTCGATTGTATTCCCAGACGAGTCCACCACCACCATCGATCTGTTGGCAAAGTTCAATTCTTACCTCTGAAAGAAAATTAACATTCTCAATCAGTGCTAATAAATTATTCAAAGTCAATTGCGGTCTTCTTCCGTTTTTGGAGCGAGTTGGTTCCTATAAAAGAGCACCCAACACACAATACACAACACACACTCGAGGGGGAATTCCTTAAGACTCTGTCAAATGAAAGAATTCAACTTGAAGGTGTGGTGGGATGTGAAAATGGTAATGACCAATCGATAGAATGCATAACACCGTCTTTGACTATTTTTCTATGATTACTTCCACAAGTGTCACTGGCTGTAGAATCAGTGGGCGATTCGTTAATAAAATTAACTTGAACGGTTTTAAGGAAGTTCAAACTGTTGTAGAACTGAGAACTGCTTGGTTTTATTGTGGCAATTTAAACAGAGAGACTTTGAAAGGTCAAGATGCTCCAAGATAGAACGCTGGTTGCCTTTATTTTATTTGAACTTACTGCTTTAAAGTGAGATAGACAACGACTCCTCTGCTGAAAGTCCCTCTGTCACGGAACCGGAATAGAACAATAGTTTATTTTTAGTTCTTCGAATGTAAAAATAGCTTTTTAACAACTTTCTCACAGAGATATTGTCACCCCAAGTATGTAGGTAGCCACAGCACATTAGATAGAGGTTTTCGAATTTTACCTCTCCGAAAAAAGTAAGTCCCTTTTTGTAATGTAAACAAATAACATTTCATAAGGGTTGATATCAAGTTTATCCTGAGAAATCCCCTTGAGGTAATAAAAGTAAAAAAAGAAAAAAAATTATTAATTGCTTCCTGCTGGAATCTCTCGAGGCGTGAAATCAATTAGACGCATTGGCTAGCCTTTTCCATGTTCCCATATACTACCTCTACAACAAGATTGTCGTTGTACCCTCTCTTGATTCAATAATTCCCGAACGCACGTGACACATTGATTACAATCCCTTTAGTGGTATTTTCAATATTCTTTTTAGTAAAAAGATAATTTTTCCTTAATCGCGTAAGCCTTTATGCTATACATTGACACGTTCGTGGCATGTGCAGTTGTTTGTTTTCCTTTATTAAAAATGAATTGTAGCACTCTGCGGCAAGCCAAACAGGGTCGAAGGTGTGAGAATTTTTCGAGTTCCTAAAATAAATGTTTGTGTGACAGATGAAGTTATTAAATTAACAATTTTTGGAGTTGAATAGGAGCTTCAGAAGAATTTAATAAATTTTAAATATTATTCTTCTTGGCTTCTCCCAAAAATATTTGTATTTAATGGAAAGATTTTGAAAAGCATGCCGTAAATTGAAACTCCCCAGCAAATTTGTTATTTAACTTTGCAGCTTACAAAGCAAAGAAATTAGAGTTGTCAGAAATATCTCTCCGTCTATTGGTTACCAATCATACCAAGACTAACTTGTGTAAATTCTCTGAGTTAGATGAACGTCGACTTCCACATAACCCCTTAGATACATTGTCGATGCGATAATTAACGAAGCAGTCAATCTTCACTGTAGGACCCCAACTGACTCCTTTAAAAAATCTTGCCCAATTAGCCTTCCATCCAAAAGAACACATGCTGCTTGGTAGACTAGGGCTCTTCGGCTTCTTAGGACTAATACTAGGCAACTTTTTAATAGAGTCAAACAGACAGAAACCGACGAAGATTGGAGTTCAAAAGGAAAATAGCGGCCAAAAGAACCTCGTGGGCAAACTAATGGCCTGGCATTGAATCCGCCGCAGAAGCGGCTAGACTCTGGAAAGATCTAGCCCAAAACCGATCATCGATACATTCAGTTCGCTTCGCGGTGAACATGGCATCTATGCAAAACGATGTCGACTTTTCAAGGCATTTCCACATTTCGTTTAATATTTCCACAAACTTTCATATTAATCTGTCAAAAAACGTTTGAATATGGAAATGCTTTATTTTAAATATTTGTTGTGATTTGTTTGGCTGCCCTAAATACAAGAAAAATATAAAAAATCACCATACTTTCCGCTGTCTTTAATTTTTTCCACGGCCGATGACAAATTAATTCGCCATCAAAACATCAATCGTATTTGACGTCGATAAAACGGCGTTCGCATTTGAATAGTTGCACGAATGTTATAGAGCGAAGAGCGATAGGTTTCGCCGGCGAACTGAATAATACCAAAATGCGAAATCGCAAAAAATGCGCTTCGTGCCGAAGTGCATAGTTAGCACCCAGGACATTTTTGATCTGCTCCTCGAATTCCATTTTCTTGGTGGTATACAAATCATAAACATCCCTGATCATCAGAGACTGCACTAGTAAAAACAGAACATGGGCACAAGTCGGCGGGACCGGATGGTATTATAGCTGCCATGCGACATAATACCAGTGAAAGGATTCTCCAATGGCTCCACGCAATATTTCAAGGCTGCCTGATACTGCGACTATTTCCGGACTGGGAATCACCCAGAACTGTCATCAAAAGTATACCCATCTACAGAGATGGTTCAGAGACAGAAAAAGTTACGGGAGCTGGCGTCTTCTCAGAGGCACTTGTCATTAAACAGGATTATCGACTGACTGATCACTGTACTCTTTTAGACTAGGAGTCTTTGCAAATGATTTCTACAGAAGCTGCAGAGTTGAAGAGGAGATAAAGTCTGGGAAACATCTCCTATGCCAAATAAAAGTGTATTTGGTGTATTTACGACAAGGTCAGACAATATTCATAACTTAACACTTTTAGATTCGTGTCTCCTTAAAGGTGTCTCAAACAAGATACTCTAGGATACCCCTAGGAAGCAAAAATGCGGTGACCAAACGATTCCTGGTACAACTGTCCTTAAATTTGACGACAAGAAGTTGACATCGTTGGATTTGAAGTTAGAGTCGTTCTTGTCAATCAAAGGCTTGAAGGTTCTTGTCAAGGCTGATGAACTCGCCAAATCCGAAAGTCCCTCACCTAAAAAATGTAATTTCGGAATGCCTTACCAGGTGTTTCAGTATTTCTAATAGACAACATTTTTGAAAAATTTGTAATATCCTTTCCAAAATAAAATATTAACCTCAATTCTAAGCCATAACCTAATTTGTCCCCGCTAAAAATATATTCAAATTAACACAAATTAAACAATATATCGTGTAGTCTTGGACTACAAATAAAATCACACAGTCCATTTTGGGAGAGGAGTTTTGCAATTCGCACAAAATATCGCTCGTAAAATACTAATCCATTTTATTATTTTGTCAGTATGGGTCATTATAGCTTAAAATGGAAAGTCGTACTCTTCAAATGGAATCGCGGACATTGATTGAATAATAATTTTTTTACTGATTTAGTTAAATAAAAATCATAATGATTTATGTGTGCTTTTAACAGTTTTACTATTAAAGAGAGAACAAAATTATTGATACAATTTTTGTGTTGCGATTCCATATTAAGATCTATTGTGAATTGTCTGATTGTCTGATTATTTAGTCAATTGTCAGATCGTCGGAATAGTAAAGCCAAATTGATGGTGGAATGCCGTCGTTTTTTAAAAACAGTCCATTTTGGGTTAAAGTTTTATCGAAGTAGAGTCTTCCAGATGGTAGTGCCTGTAAGGAAATATATGTATTATACTTTTAGCTAAGCTTCTACTGATTACAAGATTAATACAAATTTAATAAGAATTAAATTATAATTACGAAAATGCCAACAAATTAAGTAAAACACTTTTGAGGGGATCACGAGATATTCCCCCCTATCATGCTATCCGTTCGGAGAGGAATTTTCTCCGCAACGCAAATATAATCGGAGACTTAATTTACATTCACCGTGTCCGTTTTCCGAACGCACATTTACATTTTTTTTATAAATTATTATTTCCGCGATGAATATATGTCGGAGACAATCGGAGAGAAATTGGCAGGTGGCTGTCAAAAACTGATGTAAAAAACGCAGCTCATCGCGTTGAAATGTATACTGCCGGTATGCGTTACGTTTTGTCGGAGAAATGTTCCGAACAGGTGATCGGAACAATTACCATGAAGGAAAATTGTCCGATTCGTATAAAATCGGAGATTTTTCCTTTCGGAACGGATACCAAGATAGGGGGGATAGACTTCATTGAATGAATGAAACAACAGTTCTGGACGTAGGCTCATTGTAGCCGTAATTAGTTCTGTTAATAGGTCGAAGGAGAAGATTTCTTTCCGTTAAGAGTATGGCCGGCTCATAGATTGGTAATTGGGCTAATGATCCCTCTTCATTCATAGACCGATTATCTGGCTTGGTGGTTCTAATTTGGTCGTACACCATTTTTCTCATAGCCTGGTGAAAATCACCTAAGAATTTAGAATTTTTTGTTTCCATTAGTATACATTGTTTATATTTAGTTCAGGAGGAACTGGGAGAATATTTTAAAGGATTTTATTCCAAAGCCTAATATAACGATTGCTCATTTTACTGCACTTTCTAGAACAATAGTTTTATTTTTCTTTGTTTTTAGCTAAAATAGAGGGTGGAAAATACAGAGACAAGAATGCATAGAAACAACTGGTGCAATAAGAACGGCACCAACCGCTGGTTTGGAAGTGATTCTAAATTTGCTACAATTGGATCTATAGTGGCACAAATCAGCTGCTAAGAGCGGCTTGAGGATCAGCCAAATAGTCAGCTGGAACACAGTTCTCGTAGGGCACGCACATATTCTGAAAATGTTCTTAGGCGACAACGTTAGCTTCGACTACATTTTGCCGTACAGTTGGACTTTGACAAACCATTCTCCTGCTGTTGACGTGAAAAACATAATTTTGTGTAGCCGCACTATAGCTTTGTTTAATTCTAGACTCCCCTTGCAAAGTTGTAACTTAAACCAGCAACAGCAAAAACATCCATAAGAAGAGTTCTTCGCTAAATGATTTGTAGCTCCATTCTGTTGCAATATTTTTATACTTGTTGGGGATTTATTCCTCTGATCGCATATTACCGCTTGGTGGTCAACGTATTGCCACCTACTGAACCTGTTACTGCCAGAGTAATATCTAGGTATGAAATGAGTTTTAAATGCTTTGTCGCTAGGCATTTGTTGATCTTCGGCCCCACTTTATGGAGCATGTCTTATGTCGTTTTCCATTCACCCATTCGTCATGTTGGTACTGTTGCAACTGCTGTCAAGTACTATTCTAAGTGCCTTTCTAGCTTTTTTGCGAGTACTGTTCCGGTTCTCACTACTACCCAACACTTTTGACATATGTCCACGCTGAAATGACAGGACGCGCGAGAAATGTAAAATCGGCTTGGTGGTAGTCAATTACATGTTCTTTGCAAACATTTCGTTAGAACTACTTCGACTGGGTGAATGGAAATCGACATTAAAATCTCTTGCAATGAAAACAGTGTTTTGTTTTCTAGCTTTGCCTAAAATGTTAGCTATCATATATTATACACCGTCATCTGTCATCTGTCAACTATTCTATTTTTCTTGTCACATAATATGTCACCTGTCATATGTTTCCTGGGCGTTATCTGTCTCATATCTGCCAGTTTTGATCAGGCACTTATCATAAGAGATTATCATACTTGCAATATTGCAAACACTTACAGGCATCTTTCGCCAAATGTAGCTGCTGGCGTGGAAATTGTAAAACTTTTTGTACTTTACAAGGATGTCCGATATAGTATCCTCGTCGCAAACTTTCATAGATTGTGTTGTACCTGAATGAATGTATAAGGATTTGTTTTAAATAAAATTAGTATATTTATCTACTTACCAGTAAGAGTGTTTATAAAACGAATGATTCTTTCTTGCTTTGTAATTTTACCAATTTTATACATTGGATCCTGGCTCCAAATTTTCCCTGAAAGTAGTTGAAGTGATAATTTTTAAGATGTCTACTCAAAATGTTTGATCACAGTTTTCATATTTGATAGATTGAGAAAATGTCATTAAAGACAAGGGATACTTTGACACACCAGGTAAAAGACTGCTCCTAACAGTCGTTGAAGTACTTTAATAATTAATCCTCAACCTACTTATGTCACTGTGACAAAATGTATTTACTAACTTCGAATATTTAGATAATTTGATTCATACGATAGACCCTAATGATTAGAGCTTAAGCCTTAGCCAGATAAATGACAACAATCTTTCATTTTATGAATTCTAACAAGAATCCTGTCTACTTCAATTCAGCTGTTAAAAGAAAAATGTCGGTCTCGCCTGTTAGTTTAGCATATTCTTGCAGCTCACCTTCAATTCTAGTTCTTCCCTAATTTACATCTCCATAGCCAGATGTCCTCCCATTGTGTATGCCTCAAAAGACAAAAAATTCAAAAAAAAAAAATTAACAATGGGTATTACCCAAAAGTATAGTTCCGTAAAAGGCCATTAACCTAGATACCAAATCAAATGAATAGATTTTCAAATAAAATATCATATTACGTAACGTAACACAGGGAAAAGGGAGTAATGAATTCCGAATTTCGGGAGGGAAATCCAATGCTCTTCTTCGTTATTTTTATGCATTTCAGGGATTCAGGGGTGGAATTAACTGCATTGATGTTAAAAAGCAAAAATATAACATTTCTTTCCGCCTTTTAGAACAGTATGTTCGCACTTGTTGTGTAGTAACTCAATACTGTAGCCATCCTTGTGTTAGAGGAGTCTTCATTAGAATATTGTAGCTTAGGGTCGTTTTTAGAAATACATAAATATATATGAAATCACGGAAAATGAATACATTTTCATACCTTTTGTCCTCAACATATCACTTAAAGTGACCTCAACAATTGGTGGAAAGAGAACTCTCTTGCGTCCAGTTTGATGCGATGTTTCCAATCGAGGTGTGCCATCGTCGTAGAAATATAAACTCAAATCCTTTCCGCCAAAGCCAAGAATGTAATCTAAATTCTAAAAACGAAATTTGTTTTCATTAACAGAAAACATTATGACAAACCTAGTGACATACCGAATTCCATGAGTCTTTCCTATCGGTTAGTAATGGCGTCAAATCGATAACATCTTCATGGATGACCACCCAAAAGTCATCGATTTTATCGTGAATGACAACTTCGTCGAAAACGTAATATTTTGTCATGACTGGCATAAACAACATTCAGCTTCCTAATTAACAAAAAAAAATAATATTGAGCGTAGGGTAGGGCCTAAATACTTGTAAATAATATACTTCAGACAAAATAGTGTTTGTTTTAGACAATCCCAGTGTGCGCAAATATAATTCGAATCGAATTTAAAACGATTCTTATGGCAGTGTACTGTTGGTGGTTTGTCAGATTTTCACAACGGGCGGGGAACTACAAAATGTATATGGTACTGGGGAGCTTGTGTCAACCCACAAACCTTAGATTTTCCTAGTTTCACTATTAATTTCTTATTAGAGGTTTCAATTTCCGGTTGATTTTTGATACGTTACAAACAATTTGGTGTGTAAATAAAGTCACCACCCTCTCAACTTCAATTAGATCCAGCTAACCGTAAGATGCAGCTGCATGGCGGTACAATTGTAATTAATTTGTTTGTTTGCATTTCATCCCTTCTGTTGGGTTCCCGATCGTAAGTCACCCTCGTCCGAATTCAAATCGGACGTTATTTTTGGAATATTCATTTGTTAGGGTTAGAAATGGTGACGTGCTCTACTTTTCAGATGTCATATGGCGTAATTTGAAATCGAACGGAAGTAGGACAATATGAAAAACCTTGACCAGAGATTAAAGAGAAAACGTAACGTGATGATATGAGATATCTGTGGATTAAGGGCACAAAGAAATCCTTTAACATAAGGGCATTCAGCATCTATGTTAATTTTGAGTGTGTTCATTGAAGAAAAAGTATTCTATACTTCTAGTTTATTCACTTCTGTCAGAACGTAAACCACAAATATACATAAATAAACGTTGCTGGTGGCCATCTAACTAAGTATATATTCATCACGATGTATTACTAATCGCTTAGCAACTTAGGTATTATGGATTTTGGCAAGTTTCTTATTCGACTTGTAAGAAATCCTGCACATTTCAGCTCGCTTTTGAGCTTGTCCCAATCTCTTGAGCTTAAACCAAATATAAAATTCAATATAGTGCACGACAGCGACATACGAAACTTTCTTGCTAGATGATGTGCGTTTTTAAATCGCAATTAAGAGAATGGTAACATTTGATCCCATACCAAATTTATTTAAATCACTAAAAGGTTTTAAAAAAATTTTATGTTCTCAGAAACGACACCTACGATTTTGACACACATTTTGGATACATTTTACATAATGTTCAAAATTGATCGAAATCGATAAAGCCGTTTTTGAGAACATAAATTAAATTTAAATTTAAGAAAATAGTTATATGAAAAAAAAAAATTTTTTTAAAAATTATTTCAAAAATCGAAGTGCGCAGATTTGTTCAACTTAAAATCATAAAAAAATAGTAAATTTTTTCGGAATTCCTTTAATTAGTTTTTGATATATGTGCGGTTTTACAAATAACAATTATTCGAATTTTAGTCCAAAAACTGTGTATGGAGTATTTTTGACCCCATCCCATGAATCCTTAGTACAAAAAAAGACCAAAATCCTTGGAACCATTTTCTACACAAATAGTGATAAGTGCCTTTCACCAACAAATTTTTATGGTAGGCACCGTTATTTCAAACGATAAAGCAAAAAATAAAAAGATGCCCCGAGATGTTACCCCAAAAGCTTTATATGCGCTCGGACAGACCAACCGACGAAGTTAAAAAACTTAGAACGACAATATGGAGAGTGGAGTGGGGGCTCGGATGTAACAATTTACACAGTTCGAAAATAGACTGTGTAAATGGTTGGGGCTATGTTTCTTGAGTTTTTAAAAATCTGAAAATCGCACAGACTATCGAAAACAGCAACATGCTATCCGCGAATCCTGCAACCATATCATTCTTCACCAAAATATAAACCCCAGGCAATCGAAACAATCGCCGAAGTTACAATAGCCCTAACAAAAGTTAGGCGATTCTTTATTTCATTCGCACTGCAATGTTGGGCATTTGTTCAGAATGTTAAATCAGAGAGCGTGTCGGGATCCCGCTTTTTAAAATTCCGTTTTTTACAAATCTCGATAAGAAAGTTTGAAAACACCGTCTTATAAATTCCCGTTTACCCAATCTCGCACCTCCTCCAAATCTAACAATGAAACCATACTGGGGCTTGCAGGGGGGCAGCTGGATTCCTCATATTCCATTACCCGCCTCCGAATTGGGTAGCCGCAGTATTTAAAAAATGGGATTTTAAAATGCGGGATATCTTACCCAACCCGTAAAATCACGCAAAAATTAAGAAATTAATATTTGGCTTTTTGGCGAGAAACACCTACCCCTAGGGGAGTAACGAAGTTGCGTAACCGGTAGCGTCCCATCTAGTAGTGTTCTAGTCGCTTTCCGAAGTTGCGTAGAAGTTGAAGTCCCCAAAATAGTTTTGGGCGATTCCGTCATGACAACAGATCCAATTATTTGGGCGATCTTTCATTGCAATTAACAATCCCTATATTCTTGGGCGATATTTCATGCTTAAGGTATCTTGTTAGCACAGCCCTTATTGACAAATAGGTAGCCATCAAGACTATCGCATCCGTCAATATAACCGTAAAACTATTGTTAGAATGCCGATAGGACGAACAGCTTAGCGAACGAAAGTGAATATGCTGATGACCTGTCCAGTCTAGGCTCAGGTATAGCGTGCTTTCTTGCGGAACCAGCTTGATTCGCTGAGGGCAGTCAAGTCAAGGTGACGAAGCAACAGCAATCGCGTATAGGAGACCACGCGGTCAGACTGGGCATCAAACATAATGCGCGCTGCCGCATTAGTAAAACCTCTTTTCGACAAACTAATAAAATTCTTGAATTCCACAAGTGGGAGTTGTATTAAAACGGAAAACGGTGCCTAATGCTACTTGAGTTCTTTCAGAACCGTCACTACCTAAGTTTTGGAATTTTTATCTTTAAGACAAAAAAAAACAATTTAACGTTTTGAGCGTTTTCAGGTCTCAAATAAATATAAACCCGTCCACCATCTGCATGCATGTACTAAACTATCCAATAGATATCAGCGATAACCTCTCCCTGACCCCTTCAATCGTTTTGTTCGACCTCTATAATCCATCTGCATACGCATATTTCCCTCACAATCTCCCACGGCCTGTTACCGTAGCAACAAAGAACAACCAAACATGCAACAATTGACATGGGTCTAGCTCACCAATTCACCCGCCAAAAAGATAACAAAACGCATTTCATTAATTCAAAACTATAAGAATCTACCTAATATGTATAAAAATGGTAAATAGACAGCACAGCAAACCGTGTCCCCCGGTCTAACCTAACCAACGGAGTGAGAATTGTATTAGTTTGCCACTGCCATTAATTGTATCCTCAACATTGTCACGTATGGATGAAGATTTTCACCTTAAGACGGAAGGTACAACTTTTGTGGAATGCACTTTAGAACAGCACATCACACACGTACAACAAAAGTGAGAACAGTTAGCGCTCATAAATTTTCTCGCAACACAGAAGGAAGACGAAAATTAATTATTACCAGCTCAAGACAAACAGCAGTGCTAGTGACTGTTGTTGGACTGTTGGATTGTTGGCCAAATTAAAATTCTTTCATGGGAATATTCTAACCTCTGGAATGTTGAATTAAATGAAAATTACCCAAGTCACTGCTGTCCCAGCAGACTCGTTTTCGAACTCATCGCACATTCCAGGGCAATTGGCAACCAACAACATGGGCATGCAGGTATTCAGAGCACCAGCACTATCACGAGATGGGAAATGTAAAATTGTTAACCCATTGTTGTATTGTTTTGCCTCGACGACGTAGTCGGTCGCGAGGAGGAAAATTTTCTTATTTATGTCACAATAGTCGGTTTAGTAGAAATTATGGACGCAAACATAATATCTTAATCAGATTTTGAGATACTTTTGATCCTGTTTGACAATGGACAGGGGTTCCCATTCCCATTCCCATACCTGACAGTGTGTGTTTGTGTGTGTGTATTGATGTCCTATCAACTCATCAGCAGCAGATAATCCTCTACTGTTATTATGTCCAGCACACCATAACCACAATGCGCGTAGTCCAATGAACCACATATTCAAAGTTAATTGATGACTTTGAAGCAATAAAACGCAATGAAAATATCGTTGTGTTGCATAAAACGAAAGAGTTGATATACGAACTGGGGATAGTAAACACCCAATTTATTGTCATGCGTTTGAGCACCCTTTTCAGGTCCGTCGTTTCGCCGTGAGAAGGAACATCCACAGACAAGGCCAGATATTTTATGGAATACAAAAAATAAGACTTACCACCGAGTAAATCTCTATTTACCATCGGACAGACCAGACCCATTGCCAACGATCGACTCTGCGCCCGGTACCTCTACCAATATTGGCGCTCGAATTCAAAGAAGCGAATTTCCCATGGTCTCTGTGAGTCATGTTCGTTCCTGTACGATCACGATGAGTCAGGATTTGCAATAAGCGCGTAAACCATAATATAAACAAAGAAGTCGGCTTACGTTAAGTATCGCTGTTCGCGTTGGTCCAATTCAGAGGTGGCGATATATGTTCGGATGTGTTATGATTTAGCTGAAAAAAAAGGAAACAAGAACAGAGCTGATAAATTTCATCACATTATGTTATGTTGCGTGATTGGTTGCGTTATGGGCTTTGAATTATTCGAGAATGAGATGAACAAAAGAAGAACAAATAAGGTGGTCAATGATGGAATCGAGTCCAGACAACAATAAAGGGATTGTTTTTGAGTTTGTTTTGAAGGTCTATTTATAGACTTCGATGGATGGACATAATTAATTTTGGGTCATTTAAAAGAGGAGTATACGTACACGTTTGACATGGAGAGGACTACACTGAAAGAAAATTGATGAGCACATTTTTAAATTGATATTTTAGGGATGGTTTCCTTCTCTTTAACTTTTTTGATTATACAATTTCATTATAGCAACACGTCCAGATGAGCCTAGAGCTAGCATGCAATACCGCGGTAGGTGTCGTAAACGAATAATCAAACAACATCAAATAACAGGACAGGACAGGATCAAGATCGGGGAATATCAAAAGAATGCACATATATTTAGGCGAAACATAAGGGGCCACGAGTTGGAGTGCTTGAGATGATGGCTAGAAGGTGATTGAACCTTGGGCATTATGACAAAAGCTTTCAAGATGTTCTACTATGTAAGGGAACATGATAAGAACGTTATTGATATCACACTGGCTGTAGAGTTAAACAGCAACCGATGATCAGATTTTGACAACCACATCAAGGGCCTTTGTTTATTGGCAGTGATTTTAACAGCCACATCGGGAAGTAAAGCAAAGATTATGATGACTGCCATGGAATAGTATACAGAAACAAGAATTCTTCTGGTGAATACACCCCAAGACATCGAAGAGCTTTGAAATTAAGATGAAATGATGACGTACAGATGATCATGAACATGTACAAGCTAGGAAAGACAATCGTAAGACGAGCTTCTGGAGTCATTCAAGAGCTCCTAATTAAGAGTGGTATGTACCAGGGAAGGGTCTTAAGGCATTTACTTATTATTGCTGTCGTCGATTATATGCTTGAAGGAAAAACGACAGTGAAAATGAAACAAGTACTTTAGGTTTTTTGAATTTTTCATAGGGGAATGGGTATCGTATTATCCATAAAGGGCAGATTATCTGTAGTGTCCATTATGTTCCACACTCCGACCTATGCCTATGGAAAAGCGTGGATGGCAAACAAACAGCAGCTCAGGTGAAGATGCTTCACTTGACAGAAAGAATAACAAATCTGGATCGAATTAGAATTTCAATTATGCAGGTACCCTACAACATTCCTATACAAGTGTGAAGGAAGGCCTAAAATCTCCTGGTACACCAAATGAAACCGGACCATCATTTCATTTTCCTCAATGACGAAGTGGTATGAAACCGGGGGAACTGCAGATATTTTTGGAGGTCAAACCTGGCAGGCAGAAGGTTATGATAAAAGGATAGAAGAAAAAGAAAAAGAAGATTCTCGATCTTCTTTGGGCACTGCACAAAAAGACATTGTTTACGATACTTCTTGAGATGTCAGTCTTTGCACATATTGTGGTTGAATTAACCATTAATTCTTTCAACTTTAGCTTTAGAACTGTTCTAAATATGTTCTTTCAGGCTCTGGTTGTAGTTGAAAAATGTTTGCACTTGAAATTTACATGCCTAAGTGGAGTATAAGTAAGTTCAAAAAATTCAGCTTTCTGATAGGTGACCAGTCATTGTAGCTCCTTACTTCACCAACCAATTTCAAATTTAGAAATGACTTCAGTGAATTTAATATTTAATATAAAATTTATTTATTTAGAGTTCAAATCAATTCATAGAGTTCTTCGCTTCATTTATAAACTATTGCTGTTTAAAAATGTAGTTTATGAGAGTTAATGTTTAATTTTCTGAAAAATTAACTAAAAACTGCTTAAGCCTGTTCCACAAGCCTGTTCCACAGCGGGAGATTACTATCATGACTTACCTGGAAGAAGAAACTTACATTCTTAAGTAGAGTATTAGCACATAGGGCATAGACCAGTCCAAAAACTGACTTTCCAAAAAGTCACGAGCGAAACAATATGCCATTCTGTGCTTACCCCCTGTATACAGAAAAACTCAATTTAATTGAACCTAGAGGCTCACACGTATCTTCTCAGCTCAGGACGTGACCTTGGCTTAGCTGGCACCAGATTTTCCGGTCCAGTCACCTACCCTTTCTTGAAGAAACCTTCGCCAACTCTGCAAACCATTAGAAAACAGAAATGTTTTCTGAGAGAATTTCAAAGAATTTATCCCCACTCCTCGAAATTTAGAAAGTTACCTGAAATTACTACAAAAGGTAAAGGAACAGACTTAAAGCTAATCTTAATATAAATAAAATTATATTTTTGTTAATTCAACTCCTTGTAAGAATTTTCCTTCAGTGCGTCTACCTACGTCAAGTGAAAAAATCTAAACATACACAATGCTTCAGGTCGATACAAATTAATTCCGAAATAAGAGAAAAAAACCACAACATCTCAGCTCCCGCCGAAAATAAACACATAAAACTAAAAATAAACAACAAAAACTAATTCTGAAAAATCATATCATAAACCATCCCCATCCAATTGTCGTGCACGCTAACGATGTCGGTTCCTTTGAAATTCATTAATTCGACAATGATTTTGTTTATTCCTGCGGACTTTGGTTTAATTTTTATACCTGTTTACTCAAGACGAAGCACTTTTAATATAGAACACAGACGAAGTCGTCGTGTGACTGGATATTCGGCGAGAAGAATTCTACAGAAACATGAGAAAGTGTCAATTGTGGGTGATTAATGGCGGAATTCGCGACAGTTGAGTGAATTTAGCATTAATTTTGTTATTTATATGCAAATGTCGACGAAGAATTCTAAGAAACAGTTTTTGGTTGTTGTTTTTTTGAAACTTTTTTTAACGACGACCTGCTGAATAATTGTAGTTTATTTTTTATTGGAAGCAGGTTTATTAAATTTTAAATTTATTATTTTCACGCGACAGGAAGTGTGCAGGTAAATTGACAATATTTTGACGGGTGCCCAAAGAATGTTTATGGAAACTTTGGTGATATAGAACTACAGAATTTTCAGGAGGCGGCTGGGTCTGTGTCTGATATCAGCAGGGTGGAAGAAATAGACTCAATAGTTTTTGTGTGTCAATCGGCTTTACTTTATAGCGACATTTGGATTTAGGTACTAGGATGTTACTTAG
Organism: Ferdinandea cuprea; assembly: GCA_963576555.1. NCBI lineage: Eukaryota > Metazoa > Arthropoda > Insecta > Diptera > Syrphidae > Ferdinandea > Ferdinandea cuprea. Next base: position 9,032,396 of record OY754958.1, read on the forward strand.
CTGAATCTTATAATATATTGTATGACTTAAGCTGGTCAGTAAGTTGGTTGTGGGCCGCTGGCAGCGTTGCCAAAAAGTGTCTGATAGGGTTTGCGTTTGGACCCTTGGTCCCTGGCCAACTGGAAATGGCCCTCAAATCTCGACTTTCTTAATCTTCCTACTTAATTGACAAATTATTAAGATTTTCTAATGAAACGTACACTATAGGCAGGCTAGATTGCATAGACAGGTTTTTTATGTGAAGGGGTTCAGTTAAGTGAAGATAGCAATAACTAAACTGAAGTCCCACAAGGCTGCTGGGCAGGACGGTCTATAACTGGAAATCGCCGAACTACAACAGGAGACGACTCGCAAAATAGCATACATTTCCAAGATTTGGTCGGAAGAATGTACATATAATTGATGAATGGAATCCCAGCATTACATTTCGATTTTCCAGTTAAGTTTTCATAAGGAATTAGTGGCGAAATAAATTCTTGTTTTTATTTACAAGATTTTCCAATTTCAGACAAAAAGACAGCATCAATTCTTTCAATAAACTTTCTACGAAAAGTGGCACTTACTTTTAGCAAAAGGCCCTCAAAAAGGCCCCCAATTTTTTTTCCATACAGTAACGACGGAAGTCGTGCAATGACTAGGGATTTTTAAACCATCGAGTGTGAGTCGATTTAACCTACAATTTCCAGACCGCAATATATCTGATTCCCAACTCAACTGGAAGGAAACATTGAGCATTGCATCAAAAGGGCATATCGTGGCTCTGTATGTCTGCAGAAAAACGTGCGGAAATACATGGTGCCTCAAACCATACATCAAAGGTTGTAAGGACTATTGAAACATATGACGCAGTGGTGTGTTGGAAAGCTATTGGATGAAATATCGTCTTTCAAATCTTACCCAAAACTTCGTCTTTAAAGGAAATTCACTACTATAATTTTTTAATAGAAACGATCGGACGAGTGACGAGGAAGAGAGATAGTTCTCTATACCGACGGCTCCAAGATGGAAATCAGTACTGGTGCGGGTATCTACTGTGAAACTTTGAGACTTCGGAAATTCGTTAGGACTAGTGATGACTGAAATTGTAAAAACTATACAATACCAATACTCTGACATCGAAACAGTCATAAAGGACATGGAATCAGTTGTTGTTAAGTCTGGAACGGTGAAACAATCCAAGGAATATTTTGGACAAGTTATTAACTGTAAGTACGGAGACCCTCTGCCGGGCGCCGAGACATATTTATATCCCTGGTAAACAGGAATGAGCTCCAGTTAAAAAGATCGTAGATGCACGTATTTCTGGCTCTTTCATATATGGGAACTAACTACGCTTAATCCACTCACACGAAAGGTGGGAATTGAATCCACGAATGGAATAAATCTACGTTGGACCAATATTGAGATCGGAAGATACGCAATAGAGCTGTGGCAATTGGTAAATCGGATTAAGTCGCAAGGCTATTCGTGTTCTCATTCAGATCACTGAGCGATAGTCTTACTTGCGGAACGATTAGGCATACTGAACAATAAGTACTACAGAAGCTGCAATTGTCAACTCCTATGCGCCTGTGCAGCTTTCAAAAGCAGCAGACAGAAAACATTCGACAGCTACTTCTTTGATGAATTTGAGGATCAGAGCTGAGATTCATACATTAATGTAGGTGAGCTTTGTTAGCTTTAACAATTGGTTCCCATAAATGGACACAGTGGACTCAGGAGATGGTCAAAGTGAGGCTGTGGCATAGTCACAAGGGGCACCAATTTACACCTGGGTTAGGTTAGGTCAGATTAATAGAGGGGTGTGATACAAAAGTCATCAAACAACACTAGGCACCGAAGTGGGCCCATCGCGATCGCTGGGGAACCGGCTGAATTCTTAAGCAAAACGGTAGACAGAGATCCTAAACACTTTCCCTTTTGAATAAACCAATTACCCCACAAAAGCCAAGAAGGTCTTTGAAGTTTATACCGTCTATTTTGTCGATACCTAACTATGGTTATCCAGTCTGTCGTTGTCGCATAGATCTTAACGCGGTAATGAGATAGCCGACAAGATAGCAAGTAAAGAATCCAAAATGAATAATCAACGGAAACTTGAGTCGTTTAAACTGCCTCTCCGCAATATTAGAGAAGTAGTAGAATACAAGACCAGAATAAAAAGTGCCCTAACTGGACTTAATTGTTCAGAAACCACACATTGAACCAAAAGCTTAAGGATGGCGACATTTAAGGAGGCTGCGGCGACATATTCTCTGCCGCTGTCCTGATCTCTGTCGCTTGAGGAACATAACACTTGGAAGTTGTCAGATTGAAGAATCGGCAGATATATACCTAACTTTCTATAATAAGAGTCAACATTATGTAGGCTTGACAGAATTGAGTAGCCACGAGCGGAAGCAAAGAACAACAACAACAAAACTGCGCTATCACCCACTGTTCTATTGTGTTAGGCCTAGGAGTTAAGTGTTGTAGTGTGTTAGACCTTAATAGAATGTGGCGGAACTCCTAGCTGAAACAGGCAGGTTCGGAGGAGGAGCAGTTTTTGTGAGTTTATCGTCGAGTCTTCCATATGAGACCAGTACGCTCCCATCTTATATAATCGAAAGTAATGACAACGAAGAGCCTTATTGAAATGTGCCCGAAAGATTTTCCAATAAGTAAAATAGTTTGCAATGCGCACTTTATACATCCCATACAAAAATTATAATCATATCACTTAATCATACTTGCGGCGCTTGGCATTTCTAAAAGTACGACCAACTGACAGCTTACAACAGCGGCAGCTGTTCTTAATACTATTATCACTTGAAATTTTTCATCCATATTTTTCATGTTCTAAGCAGCGACCTTATCCCAACTCTGCTCTTTTGAAATTCGAACGATCCGATCCATTAAGTGACAATTACTAAAAATAAAAAAATAAAACCCCTATTCACAAGGGCACATTCTTCCAAAGGACCTCCGCACCACTTCAGCACCGGAAATTAAAGAAAAATATTTCAATATTATTTCTGTTGGACTTAAAAATGTAGCAGTGAAGTGTGTGGTGATGGTGGTGGCGGGCACCACCACTGATCCTTCCCAATCCACCCTCCAATTTTGTCGTATTCCACCGCGATATTATACTTTACTGAATACGATCACAATGCTGGCACGGCCAGCAGGAAGAGGAACAACTCTACTCAACGATATGATCAACCTACATCATCAGTGGCACACGTGCGGCACGCATGGAATTGTAGTTTTGTGTTGTTTTGTTTTCATTCTCCTGTTGGATCGCTTACACAATTTTCATAAAGGGTGGAATTTTAATGTAAGCCATAAAAGTCCTCTGAATTGGACTACAGATTCAATCGAATGGATACAAATGACAGGAAAAGAACTCTTTTCCTCCTTTTCGAAATGTTTCATTGGTATTTGGAGCATTATGATATTTTTTTTAAATGACATTTTTGAGAGTCTTGATGAGGGATATATGTTGTTCATGTATTTTCGCTTTGAAGTTGAGTGTTAAGGATTTATGTAAATATTTAGTTGGATTAAAATGGGCACATCATTGGCTTGGCAAAGTGCTTCGAAGTAGTTTACCCAGGCGTTTGTTCTCCTTTATTTTTTTTTGAAAATATCAGAATGCTCTGCTCATGATAGAGAAAATGTATGTATGGCAGCTTGCACACTTTAAAATATATTGAAATTAAATATAATTTATGAAAATGAGTATTCGATAGTGCAAACGTTGCTCTCATTACACCGCAGATGCAGTGGTCCTTTAAAGCCTTTCAACCGAGGTTAGGTAAGGCTTTTATCGACGACATCATCCTACAGCTGGCTAAGGAACAATGGAGCAACACCAGCGGTTGCGTCATAACCCGAAGCCTGTGGCCTGTTGTCGACATCAAACGATCAAAATCCCTAGTCACTCTTAATAGAGGTCAAATCCGGATGCTCGTCGGGGTATTAACCGGACACTGCGTCATCGGAAACATGGCTAAAAAGCTAGCGCTCTTTGCAAATGATTTCAGCTGCAGAGAAGAGGAGGAAATAGAGTCCGTGAAACATCTCCTATGCCACTGCCAAGCTCTATAAGAATGCCGCTTATCTTTCATGGAGCACGGTTCTTCGAAAGCTTGGCCGACGTGGCTAGGGTATTTCTATCAGACCTAAAACTTTTCCGCAACAGATCTAAGTGGTTTTGTTAGTTGCATTTCCTTGCATGTACAAATAGGGTACTCACAATGGGCCTTTACGGTTAGACAAAACAGCCCTCCTAAGATGTAACTTTTCGTAAAATTAGTAAATATTTGTTCTATTTTTTTAAAACCATTTATATGGAAAGTACCGTTACTTTGAACCAAATTCATCGAACAGTTCTGCCATAGGGCTTCTAGGTAGACAGACAAACTGACAGACGGCATTGGTGGGCCCACTTAGGTGGACTTTCCTTTAGTCGTAATAAATTATCTCATTCACAGTTTGAAATAGAAATTTCAGCAAGATTGCAATAACTTTCTATTTAGTATACAAATGCATACGAAAATGCTAAGAAAGACTTCGAAAGGTTGGCTTCACTACTTCACAGCTTTGTATAGGATCTAAGCCAGCGGTTCCCAAACTTTTTAAGCTGTGGAACCCTTAACAGGGTCGAAATATATTTCGGAACCATAACTGTTAACGGTGATAATGATAGAATGACTACCGTGGTGGGTACAAACGAGAGACTTGATATCCAATGGAATCCGTTCGAAAAGCGAAGCCATTTGGTCTACGCTGATGATATCTGTTTCCTGGCAAAACAACATTGGCGCCCTTAACTAAATGTGTCATTCACTGCAACAGAATGGGGAGGTGGCTAGCCTAAGGTTAAACACCAAAAAGACAAAAATTATGCACACTAGCGAGACCAACACCAGCAGGTTATCCTGCGACAAAAGACCATGGAACCATCAAGGTGTACGGCGAGACCCCAGAACAACATGGAGGCCAAATGTTATGACGGAAGCTCAGTCACAGGATTTGCGATTGTGGACACGTCTGAGGTATCGAGCTGCAAACAGAGAGAGGTGGAAGGACCTGGTTGTCGCCCAATGCTCCAGGAGAAGTTAAAGTATTGCTGTTAAAATCAGTCACCGGAATAAAAGAAGAACGAAAGAAAATATGAAACCCAACTCGTATCAAAATAAATTGCTTAATGTCGTAGTGTGAAGATCGTATATGGATTGGATATAATCACATACCGATCCGCGTGTCATGTTCCCCTGTTCGATCTCAAAAGGTATAGAGGCCAATCAAAAGCTGGTGTTGTTACATTTGTGTGTGATCTCGATGTACATAGACCTGCTAAAAAATATATGAATAATTAAATTATTTTTGAATGACATTTATTCAATTTACTCCAATCAAACTTCCATATACCTAAAAAAAAAGAGTTTATTCACGACATTAAGGGGACCGAAAACGCTTGATTACAAATCCTGCTGGTGCGCCGTATTCAATTAGCATATGCCATCGAAATGAAAATCTTAAGTTTTTGCATAAATAGGCTTCGTTTTTTTTATTCCAACAATGTAGGCACTCTCAAATGTACGTGCCCTGTCACGTGTTTGTTAAGTGTTTCAAAGAGCGTCATACATAGCAGCTGAAGAAGATGTACCACTTAATAAAAATTCCCCAATAAATGCGGGCACTCCTAAGTGGGTATATCTCAAAGCCAACCCCTAGAATGCAAATCATCCAAAAGATATATCACATGCCATGGCCCTAAGGCTAAAGTTCTTGGCCTCTCATCAACCATCAATTGAACTACGTAGATGCAAGTAAATTAATGACAATTGCTGCACCGAAGGTCAACAGAAAAATTAAGAAATTACGAAATGCCTCTCATTGCACGCTGCGGGTGGATGAAGCTGAAGTGTCTCGTCGCACTGTGACATGTGGTCCACATCCCTATTTCCTGCATGGGAGAGACATCAATTAACCACATCTGCCTTGATCGTGTTTATCAGTGCCACCATCGTACTGCCGGGAGAACCTCCAAGAAGAGCGAGCATTGAATGGAAATTCCAGGCCGCCTCGCACTAGAGATGAGTGTAGGGATACTCCAACAATAGATAACAGCATGATAATGGTGTGTTCCACATGACATGAAGCCACGCATGCATATGGAACGTTTGCTATTGTTGTGTCCCAACACAACAATACCAAAAAGAGGACATGCCATCAACAGATGGTATCACTTCTGGTTTTCTTCCTTTTTATCATCCTTTTTTTGGGGTTCACTACTTCAATAATGTCGGCAACGACCTGAATTGCATAATAGACGAAATTTTCATTGGTAGCGGTAGGGGTTGGTTGGTCGCACGAAGTTCGTTCCCTCGTTGGCAGGTAGGAGTCTTCTGTTTGGGTGATCCTTTTTCGATTCCACGTGTCTGCCGTCTAATCGAGTGAGACAAATCGACATAAAAATGTACAAAGCCTCTATTTTGCTTTGCAATGTTGAATGCGATAATTAATTGCTTAATATCAGATGGTCAGATGGTTTGATGGGTGTCAGGGTACTAGATGCATTGTGACACTAATGGGTGATGTTCCAAGTGTTATGCAATGTGTTCCAGGACCTGGAGGGATCCTATGTTATTCGAAAAATGTTTATGAATGTATTTTTGAGTTTATTGCTAGTTTGACAGGTAATGAACGGCATAAAGCAGGTGGTAAAAATGTACAAAATAAGTAGTCTTCCATCTAAGAAGATGACGTCCTAGACGAGGAAAGGTTGCATGTAACTTGCTGGATTATATATAAGGATGATACTTCCTTTTACTTTTTGTATAGGGTTCGGTAGAAACGTCTTAGGCATTTTTAACAACTTTGCCTCTTATGTCTAGGTGTATACGATCGAAATTTTGGGGCACTTCCCGTTACGTCTTCCTAGAATGTACCAAGATGTGGAATTTTTTTTTCTTGCATAAATGGACCTAGGGCAATTGCTTCCAATTGCGCACTTCAAGTTGTTTGAGCTTTTCGTTCACACGGTGAGGCCTACTCAGATTCCTTTATCTCGACGTTGAATCTTGACAGCCAAAATCCCTTAACGCGACTAAATACCTCACAAAAAAATTGTCTCTCTAAACGGTTAACCTTATCCGCTTAAAGAAGAGACTGTACTTAAGATCCATAGAGCAGGGCTGCGATTATTATTAATGTCATATGTAGATAACCCAAACAAAAACCGAAATCGCTAAGTACAAAGCCGAGCACAAAGTTATTTTCTACCAGACATGACTTTGCAAAGCTCGCCTCTACAGATGCTGTTATACAAGACTTTCCGGTTCCAAAATTGCACTGATAGGGTCCAATCAGATCAAATATACTTGTTGGGCGCAGTTGATGCTGAGATTTTATCCATTAGGCATGCTCCTTATTTATCGGGCGTAGACTGTCTCGCCCAGCAGGGTTATTGGCCTTTAGTTTGAATATCAAAAAAGCTTCAAAACAGGCTACTAAAATATTTCATTGTTCAACTCTGTATGTCTTGTTTGCTTTTCTTTTTCTTTCGGCTGCTGCAAAGTTAGTCACTAGTCCGGCAATGGTGTTCGCCAGTTCGACATACAAAAACGTTTAAGCAGCCTTCCACTTTTGAACAAATTATTAACGCTAGTGTTGTCGCAACTAGGCTTTGACTTCTATATTATTCAGCACAACTCTAAGGCCGTTTTCTACTGATGATGTTATTTTGACTTTAGAATAAAATGTCTTAGCCAAATTAGAATTTCTCGGCCTGCGCGATAGTTGCTCTTTCGAGGGCGAATTTTTATCTTATTTTTTGTAAATAACGAATACCGGATGTAACGAGTTTCTTAAATGTGTCAAATGGGTAAAAGTGTTAAAAGGTTAAGGGACCGCTGCTCTAGATGCTGACTAGTAACACAATTGACTGAAATCAGAATTAAGGGAACAAATTCTCCACTTTTCAAGCTTTTAATAAATTATTCAGTAGCATCTTCGACCCCTTTGTATTTTTTTGCTCCCATTTCCTTAATGTTCAGCAGTTCAGGGTCTTCGCTAATTGTTCGGCTGCACGCGGCCTATTCGGGCTTCGAACATTCAACGTATATGTAGATTCGAAGGACATTGATCTTTTTCGTTTCGCAGAGTCATCAACAGTGCATCCGTCCTTATTGCCAGTGCTGGCACTAAACAAAAGAATATATTTTTAAGGCATGATTTAGGTTCAAAAAACATGATTTCTATTTCTATTTGAATTATTTGAATTATTTTATCTAAAATATGAATTAAAATACAGTGGACGTCCAGTTTAACGAATCCACTAATGGTTTTATATTACGAATGAAACAAAACTTATAATATGAAAGAAATTTAAACAAACATATGTATGGGAGGTATTTAATTGAAGCCCAAGTTTATTTATTATCGAATTTTGTCATATTTAACTGTTGGGTGTGCAATGTGTACATGCCATTTCCACAATATCGCTTGCCATTGTACAATAGATGGCGCAATACATTAGGTGTCATTTTATTTTCTGCTAACTTCACTTCTGTTCTTAGTGTCATGGAGTATAAAACTTCTTTTCAAAATGATAATAATAAATTAATCTTTTATTTGCACGTGCAATTTCAACATTAACTGGTAAAACTACTTCTATTATTGCATATTCCTTTTAATTTCTTAAAGTCCTTACTGGTGATCAATTACGTTCACTTAGTTTGTTTGGATCTTACGAACTTTTATCCTTATCTTATGCACCTCATTTTAAGATGTTTCAGTGATCAGTTGTGTTCGCAGGTTCTTACGTATTAAATTAAGTTAATTTTCCCGTAACCGAAAGCGTCTTTCATTGGGCGCTCAAGTGAAAATTCTAGACGAATGGTAAAATGGGAGTGTCACTAAGCACTAAGCAAAAAAAAAAAATTAAAAATATTAATAACATGGTTCACGATCGTCATATTGGACATCCACTGTATCAGTTTTGGTCTGTTTACCACTGCAAGACAGTTTTTTACTATTCTGGGTTGCTTAACTTTTTGTCTCATTTCTGGCACTTACAATTCTTCACTCCATTATTGCAAAAAACTCAGTAAAAGCAACTGTCCAAATTTCTTTTAGTTGCTTTTATCGAGGTCACACTGTATAAGCAAATAGCTTATATAGTATTTTTTCGTAATTATCTCGATTGTACCGCCACTGAACGGGTTAAAATTTGATCACCAAACTTATTTTACTTTGTGAATTTGAGCGAAATCGTATCTACCATAAATATGAAAAATGTTTTTGTTGAGAACACAGCGCCACCTATTAAACCTTGAATAAACCTTCCTGTAGAGTAAAGTAAAATATTGTCCAAGTTTGGTGGCAACTGTTATCGAGTTTTAAACTGACATAACATTTTCATATAAATACTAAAATTTTGTAAAACAAAATAGTACCGCGCATAAAAACCAACTGTCAGATGTTGACACCTCCAACGAAACCTATCGTAAAATGCAAATAAATCGATTGTCCGGAATTTTGTTTTTGCATAGACCTACATTTTTTTTAAATAAAAAATAAACATGATTTTAGACTCAAAGCCGTTAAAACATATTTTGAGTGCAAAAAGCATGAAAATAATGCTAAATCATGATTTGTGAGAGCACTGCTTATTGCCCTTTCGTAGCAACTTTTGTTTAATGTAATTTAGGCAGACGCTTTTCGGTTCGAAAACTTTTGGTCGCTTCGAAGCAATATTTTCTTGTTTTTGACCTGGTTGTGTCGTTGAGCCAGGTCCTTTCTGGTATTCTTTGAGCCGGATTAACCGAAGTCAGTAACCCGTTTGGTAGTGTGAATGCTGCCGTAAGCCCATTAGGGGTTCAAAAGCCACCAAATTTTTTACAGCATTATATTTTAGTTTTAGAGATCCCGAAAGGCCTTGGAATCAAATACTTCGAAGTCACATGCGGCTGACACAAGTTCCATACAACTTAATCTATGAACGCCAACGTTGATTTCATCCTTGGAATTCGTAAGCTGCCACCAACATGGTACCCCACTCGAGGTTGCTACTAAGTGAGACCCTGCAGTCATTTACACAGAGTGAGTAGTAGAAGTTGATAATGGAAAGCTCTAATGAGAACGCCTGTATTCTCTGTCATCTCCAGCCTTTCACCATTTGTTACAAATATGCACAGTTAGTATTAGAGCAATTCAATCAAGTCATTGGGAAGATTGTTATCCCTCGCGAAATAATTTAAAAAAGTTTGTAAGGGGACAAGAATTGTTGTTGCTTCTAGAAATCTTTTTCACGAATCTCTCACTAATTGATGCCCTGTGCCATCACTTAATTATAAGCACATCCAAATTTCAAATTCCCTTACAAGTGCTCCAAATTTTGGAATTTAACTTCTTATAGATACTCTTAAACTTAAACTACAGGCATCTAATTATGTATTCCATTTACATTGTTATCGAGATCGTTCAACTTTTACTCTGAACGGAACGCGTGCCATCGTTGCCACAGTTATGGATGGCTGCTCTCGCTGCCCGCCATAGAATTAATTTAAGAATTTCCACTGAAACATGCAATAACGTAGTAAAACAAAAAAATATGAAACCCTTCCAACGGAGTAGCAAAACCTACCATCATTACCAATTCAGTATCAGGGCCATAGCTAGCTTGTCCGCAATAAATTCCCTCTCGGCCAAGTGCATTACCAGAATCTACGAAGCATAAAATTCTCCGCTGCCGTGTCCGTGTCCCACTACGTTCGAAGTAGTCGCGTAGGGGCGATCAAAAGAACCCAGAACACCTATGTATATGGTACCATAGATTCCATTGCAAGTGGTGGCATATGCCATGCATATTCCAGCCAGTGGTCATAAGACAGATGAAGATCATTAACAAGGGTTCTCTTGTTGCTGATCATGATTGCGCACCAGCACCACTACACACTGCCATATACCGCCAAAGTGAATGTTGGCCTGTATGGGCGTTGTGCCGCTCTGTAGCAAAATAGACGGCACAGCTGTCGGGCTCTATGTTAAACTGCGGGCAGGTAACCAGTCAGTAGATAGATACTTTGGCATTCACGCCTGACAAACTTTATCCGGCAAGAAATTTTAATAACCGGCAAAGTTGGTTTATTGATCTCGTCGTCGTCGTCGTCAGAGTGATTGCTCAACAGACCCGTACGTCTAATTCGGTTTTTTTAAGTGAATTTCGCTTAAAAATAACATTATTGCCACAAATCAGCATCGCCATCACCATCACTGTCACTCGGCGCAGGCAAATCTTTATTCCATTTAGTTATGGAAAAATTTATGAATCCACATGGTAGGTAGACGTATTAAGTGCGAAGCTTAATTATCATCTTGAAATGTGGTTTAACTTAGAGATACAACTTTTTGCTGCAGCTAATGGCATGCAATTGATTTGATATTGACACGGATTAAGAGCGAATTAAATTTAATAGCGATCTTGGATCAAAATACAAAGTCTGCTGAAAGTTTCGCACCTAAAGCGGTTTTGAAAAAAAATATATATATATATTATGGGAAAGTAATTTAATTGTTCATCAGCGTTGCTTTGCATATTCATACATATAGGTAGGGTTTTTTTACACTAACTATAGCTAGTGATGACGGAAGTGATTTCAAGCAATTAATTGTTCTTTTCATGCATGAAAGACAGCGAACTAATGTTGAATAATTGGCAGAAAAACAATGCTGCGGAGACAGAACAATTTATTGCCCATTAAAGCGTCTGCATTAGTAAAACGGAAATATAGGAATTTATTAATAATTTGCTAAGGTTAAGAAGACTGTCAACGTATTGGCATGACCGTTCTGGTACCGGAAATGGTCTTCAAAAGTTAGGAGATACAAATTGTCGGTGAAATTGGTGTTTTTTCAAATATTAAAAATTTGTTTCTCAGTAAAATGTTCACCTGAATGTCCAAAATAAAAGTACCTAACTGCGTAGTCTCTATCAGAAGTCTTCTTATTTTTTTTATTTAGATGACGATCAGTAGAGTCCGACCGAACATTCGACTTCGGCTTCGTCTTCGGCCAAAAAATTGACCTTCTTCGTTCGGACTCTAACGATCGGTGAAACTTAACCCCTTCTTCCATACAGTTCCGCCTGTTCTTCAATGTGATTCATTACTTTTAAGACTTACCTCTCTACAGCGCTTGTATAGTACGTCGATTGACAGGTTTTCCAACACAAGTCTTATCTTACTTCTTATGAGTCTAATCTAATTGTTTGGCACGTTAAAAGCAGTTTTATGCAGTCAGAACCGAATGAGACTGTGCGGTATTAGGACATTGCGATATTGACAGAAATAAGCAGGTGGATGAGCTTGCAAGAATAGGAGCTTGCTCATTAATAACGAGGTTATATACATCAGGTTATAGGAAAACCCTCCCTCTGCATGATAAGGGACACTATTGAGGAAAAAAGCGGTAGGTCTGCCAGTCGAAGTTGGTCAAATCTTGAAGGACAAAGGGTACCTAAGGCCACTTTTCGCCAGTAAAAGAGCTGTGGAGTTAATATAAGTAAACAGCGATAAGCTTCCTCCATCTTCCTTTATTTCTCCGTCTTCCGTATTTCCTTCGTCTCCTGCGGAAACACGCAAAAAGGGGTCTGAGCACGTAATTCGCATATGTACCTAGTTAATTCAAGACAATATGCGCGTAGTCGAAGAATTTTTTTTAGGAAAACCTTAGATGGCATGGACTACAAGGACCTTCAAGGCAGATAGATAGATAGATTTATTTTGCTTTATAGATAAATATTTACAATCTTTTTTAATAGGTGGACTGGCAATTAAATAAATTAATTAACTTGTGATATAATAGCAAAAACAAACAAAAAAAATTACAATAAGAATACAATACAAATTGATATTTTTAACAGATAAATATATAAATTTTAAATAGGAAATGTTAAAACAATTCTAGCGAATTGACTAGATGATTTTCTACATTTAGGTATTTCGAGACAAAATGTTCATTGTGTACCTCAATCCATCTTGCAATCTGAACAACACCGGCTCGTTCATGTAGAACAATTGTTGAAAAATCCCTCGGTAGACCCAACATCATTTTTAATATTTTGTTTTGAGCAATCTGAACAATCTGAAACACAATCTGAAACACAGTTTCCCCAAAACGGGACACCCGTAGCACATCAATGCTTGGAAAACAACTTTAAAATTAATACTTTTATTCCGTTTATTTTTAGGAGTGTACTGCGATTTATCAAAGCATTTAGTTGCATTTTAGTTGCAATGAGCTTGACTTTTTACGGCATTTATTTTTATTTTCCAATGCTTATAATATTTAAAGATTGTATTAATACCGATTTGCAGATTGTTTTCTATAACTAACCCAGATTCATGTGATGAGTATATAGCTGAATCTCTGCATAAAGTGCTATGTCGCAGTAAGGTATTCTGGGTAGATCGGCTGTAAAAAATTAGCTATGACTGATCATTGGAAAACGCCGGCTGGTATCATTTTAGCAGAAGAAAAACTCCCTTTAGACTATGAAACTACGATTGCATAAAAAACTTTGCAAGATTTTTGTCAAATATTTTGTACAGTCGAATTTAATTAGCTTGTAGATAAGCCCCCTGTGCCAAACTGAATTAAAAGCTTTTTCAATGTCAATAAAAACCATGCCAACCAATTTTTTTTCGTTGAGCTGATTCTTAACTTCCTTGCAAATCCTTAAGATTTGGTGGGAAGTGCTATGGTGTCGTCTAAAACCGACTTTTTCTGGAGGCAAAATATTTCTTATCCCCAAAAAAGCATCAAGCTTAATTTTGATGACTTTTTCTAGGATTTTGCTACAACCATTCAGAAGGCCTTCAAGGTTTTTTCTAACTTTTGAATAATCGCGATGGGCGTTTAGTGCCTAGTGTTCTGTGATGATTTCGTTTTTACCACACCTCTGTTTAACCTAACAAAGCTCCAACGGGACCTAGGTCAATCAAAAGATTGTAAGTCATTATTTTGAATTTGATCGTAATAATTACTAAAAAAATACTGCAACAAATACCACGCCACTTTATCTAATATCATTAATTTCTTAGTTTTAAAAAGCATTTAAAATTTTTTTTAACTATAGGTATTGTAAGACCTACTGCGCTATATTGAAATCTAGTGCTCTTTTTTTAGTAATATACTGCACTTAATCATCCGAAGGGTGGCAGCACTGAATACTTCGCAAGGAAAGTGCTTGCAGCAAGCTTTTCGAGAATTTAAAATTTTATATATTCGTTCAAGTGCTTGCAGTATTTGACATTTTCTCTTCTTTTTTTAAAGAAGAAGCAGTTTGTCCCTACCGTCGTCCGCTAAAACAATAATTGCCGCGTTTGCATGCAATTAATTCATGCATGCAAGGACTTTACTTGCCGCAAGAACTTTCATTTGAACATGACAATACCAACTGAGTCGGTTGTGATCCAATTTGTTCGAGATGTGTTCTTTGACGTGAAGGCTTCCTCGGATTCTGGAACTTCTAATTCAATCAAACTTTGTTACTCCTGCTGTCATACTAAGCATCTTTATCTCAGCTACTTGCACTCATACTCTTTGTACATTGTCCAGCATTGACGGCATTGTATTAAAGCCTTATATCTATTAAACAGTTATCTACTAATTCATGTGCGGAACACAATTTTTCATCTTATCTTTGATTTTGCCGTTTGCTTGAAGTCAGCCCAAGTCAAAAAAGAAAAAAAAAATACAAAAGTCTTTTGACACTATGAACTTCAAGATCAATAAGGATTTGTAAATCGCATAGCTACCGGAATTTACTGCGAAGGTTGTTTACTGTTGTTCTGTTACAAGCTCAGTCTTTCTCAAAAATTCTATCTATTTTTCACAGTAATCCATGCAGTTGTAGGGTTCCAGATTTTTAAAAAGACCCGTGTTAGACCTTGACATACCATCTTTTATGATACAGGATTTTGCTGTCGAACACTATCTCTGCAAAATGGAATTATTTCCCTTCTGAAGTTCGAAATGTGAATTAAAATTCCCAAATTCATTGTCACTGATTAACTACATTCCACAAGTACAATTTTATAATTGGTTTCCATTTCTTCCAACGAATTCGTTGTAAAAAAAAAACTCATTTCAACAGAAGTCACGTACCGCGATAACTTACGAACGATACCTGTACACATCTCCAAGGCTTTGAAAAAAAAACAAACCTGTATGTAAATGGTCAACTAAAACGAACTGCTTGTCAACATTCATTAGACCCAAGCATCTCCATACCATAACCGCATAAAATCTCTTTCTCTCCCTATCTTCTCGTTTTAAATGCATCACGTTCAATCGATTAATCTCGGTTAAACGATCATTTTCTATCATAAAAAATGCGATATGAGAAATATCGCTCATCATAAACCGCAGCTCTTGTGACCAGAGATCCTGCTCAGATATACCATTTAAAACATAAACATCCAAATTCATCTGAACATAATAATTAATCTCCAACTCGTAGTAGGTACATCGGGTAATAGACGGTCAATGGCATCCACCATCCAGTGAGTCATTTAGACCCAATTAGATTCAATTGTAGGGAACGTTTCGTAAATTCAGAGAGAGAGTCTGCTTTATAACCCATCGTGATGGTGATTATTTGATCATCATCACCAACGAAGACAACGACGACGATGGTGGAACCCAAAAGGTTATGACATTTCTCCGACATTGCACTCATTTGTGAGTTTAACAATAGGTTGAATGGGGGCATACGCGCATAGCCCTTTCAAGCAAGTGTGGTTCCTTGAAAAGGTAAAAAATAAATTCCCGCTTTTATGGCGACATCAACCTTATCTGAGTATCTTGACATAATTCTGTTGAGATATTCCGTTGCATCGCATACACATTCCACAGAATGTATTGCGCAATCCATGTTGTTGCATGTAACAATGGCATTAGAAAGGTGGCAACTTCTTTTGAGGATTTTCCAAGTGACGTAGCGTTCTTTCTTTTTAGTTCACCTATTCCGTGTCGAATTCGTTGTGTTCTCCACTCGGATTCTTTTAGGTAATCCTATCAAAGAAGGATTATTTCAATGGACCGATGAAAAATGATACTGAATAAGGGATAACGTGTGTGTTTAGCAATTTACATGTACATGAATAGAACTCGATCGCGAGACAACAAGAGGAGTGATTAATTTGACACAATTGTTGAAGAGAGCGGTCTTGCAACTGCGCAACGATGCGATGAAGGGTAGCATGAATGGAAGCTATTGTTAGACCACCGAAGTGGGATTAGAAGATTTTGAGAAGATGCTGCAACAGGATTATGTTACCGATCCGAGGTATCTATCGAAGTAAAATGAATTCCGAAAAAAAGAATAGCTCCGATGTTTGATTAATTATCTGGCTGTTGTAGCAAAGGCGATGGGAATTTGTGCAGCGAATGCATTAGCAGTAATTTGTTGAGGACAATGAACTTGAGTTTGAAGTCCGTTTTTGTGATTTGGATGTAGCATTGTAAAAAATCTAATTTTACGTCAGGACCTTCCAGTTTAAAAAAAAAACAATTAGAAGATATTTCTAAGGCCCAGTGTAGTGGGGTATAATATAACTTCAACTTAAGTTTTATCAAGTTAAAGTGAATATTTCCGATTTGCAGGTAAATTGTAACTTTATTTACACAACAAAAATTTGCATGGATCTAAAGTGTGAAGCAATAAAAACTAGGGGTGTTTTCTGGCTTCTCATTTAAAATTATTTTTTCTCAAAAATGTCACTCCCTACAAATGATTTTCTTACTTAAAATGCTATCTCTGACAAATCTAGTTTTACAAGTTGTGCTTTAAGGGTATATTTCTGTAGTTTCGTCGAAAAAACAAATTTCTGCCAGCGGGAGGTCTATTGTGGTCGACGTCTAATTTGGAGGTGTAACCACTCTAACCGTTTATCTTCTAAACCAGTACAGGTACAAAACGTTTTGGACATTGTTGAAAGATAATTTAGAGGTGCATATAAGTCTTAAATATTTTGGGTACAAATATGCCCCTTAAATTTTCATAAATTTGATGAAATTTGTAACTTTGTAAAATTTCCTAAAAATTATGTTTGAACATTTTTTTAAGTACGATAAACAGATTTTGTAGTAAAAGCCATTTTTTTCAGAAAAATATATGTACTAGGTGACTTCTAATCTGGAGGTGTAACCATTTTAAACCCTGTAAGTTGTAAGCAGTTACTGGTGCAATAGTAGTATTATTATATATTTTAGAAAGACAATTTAGTGGCACATTGAGATCAGGAGCGATAGTTTGAAGCACTTTGATTACATCTGTGCATCTACAAGAAAGTTATAGGTTCCTAAACTCAAAATTATGAAAAATTGTTCTTCCATTTTTTCACTTAAAATGTTTTTTTATTAAAATTTGTAGGAAAATTGGAAATCCAGGAAGACCTAGTTTGAAGTACATTTCTTAAAAAATAATTTATAGTTACGATTCTTCCGAGATCTGAGATTGCTTTGGCATTTGCCTCTCTGGAATAGGGGCTACATTATTGGAAGGCAGTCGAGCAGCTCAAGACTTTGCTTTTAGGAGATTTTCATCAAACGCTGCCTGTCTTTCCCAGATCAACACCGGCAGACGAATTGAACACTTGCCTGAAGACGTTGGCATTATGGCAATATGGCGTGATTTCATTTCCACCGAATTTTCGCCACTTGACAACGAAGCCGGGTAGCTCATCATAAATGTTTTCCCGAATATCACAAGAAATTATGTTGACCATGATTGGCTGAGATCAGGAGCGATAGATTGAATTTCGTCATTCAAAATCAAACCACAGGTGTGTTACATTCATAGAAATCCGTCGAAACCGAGCCTCCAGCTATCACACGGAATTGTTGAATTCTTTCGATATATAATTTGAAATTGAAAGTCGGCTCAGTAATAATTTTGTTGCGCAACCTCAATGCACCGAAACTGTGCAACGAAAAGGATTTAATTGTGAAGAATTTCAAACCAAATGTCATTCAAGCGACTATTTTAAATTATTATTTGCATCATGTTAACGAAACGAAGTTCCCTGGATCATCTAGTATTCTATAAATTTTGCTAAACTGCAAAATATTGATGGTTTTGAAAAAAACTTGTTTTTAGAGATTTAAAGAGGCAAACATCTACGTCCATCCCACCCCCACCCCTCTTCCTAACGGTCATTAAATACTCCTCGTGGCTATACTTAATTTTATAAAATCATATATTCGTCCCTAGACTACCGATAAGACCTTGAAAGTTTTTCCACATGATGCCTTAAAAATCGTTCAAAACTTAACATACCCAAATGGCAGTCTCTACACCTTATCAGATAAGTGCAACCTGTTTTTCTCTAGCGAACGTCTGACAGACATTCCATCCGTGTCGAACAAATTTATATCTTCGCACCCACCCGTTGGATAAGCTAAATCCTATAAGAGCTGCTTACGTCTAATACGATGGTCACTAAGGACAATCGAATTTCAAACGTGGGTGTTTCCACTGCAAACAAACGTGGTTAATAATGTCGATAACATTGAATATATGTAATACAGAAAGAAAATTTTTGAAGTACAAAGTATTTTTAAGACCAAATGGTGAAAATTGGAGTGAAAGCGGCAGGCAAAAAAAACTCACCAAACAGTAGTTTCAAGAGCGATGGAATGTAGAAGAAACGAGACCGATTTACAGCGATACTTAAAAATTGAAGGGAAAATACATGCTGGTTAGGTGGTGTTCTCATCACACAGATTTCACTAGACAAAAGATTGTCAAAACCATGAAGATAACAAACTAACTGTAAAAGGTTCAGGGAAGCGGAAAGAAACCCTTTAATCTCTGTTCGGATGCATCACTCTGGAATATATAGCCATTGAGCAATTGACCGAAACTGGAGATGAGTATATTTCTGATGAGAGCATGAGAGGTATAACAGGGCCTCAACTAACAAACTTCTTTATCGACCTACATCATTGGCTAGCTGTCTCCAGTCTTATACGGCGTTGTTTTGCGCTATGCCTCAGGGATGAATTTGAAAACTCTTCGGGCTGGAGCATCGCTGAACTCGTATAGTTCTTGGTTGAATATTCTTCTCCATCTTTGCTCAACTTTCGAAGGGTCCGAACGAATAGAACGATGAACATTTCTTTACAGGGATGCACTTTCATCCATGCTTCTGGATATAAAGTAGATCGACGATGATGTACTTCATAATAGGGCCATGCTTCATAGCTGTCTCCTTAGATCCTTAGAAGTAGCAGCGACTTCCAAATTTTATTCACCTATTAAATCAAATTCTTTCCATTGTTATGTTTTCGGCAAGCAAACAGTATTGTATACTTTTATTTGCAGAAAGCATGTACCGACTTGGTTCTGCTCTCATTTATAACCAAAATCCATTTTAGTAACTTCTAATTCCATTCTCGCGGTTGTATTTTATACACCATTCGCCATCCTCGCACAAAGGACTAAATATCAGTTGAGCGTTTTTCTGTCGAAAAGCTCTAAGCCGCATTGCAAAACTGGCCAGATAAGGATTCTGGAGAGCAAATATTTTGTTCTTCAAGTTTTTAACACATTTGTTTAGTCAAACCGAAGTAGCAGCTATTTCCTAGGGTAATTTATTTGTCTAAAGTGGTGAACAGATGCTAGCCTATTTAATGATGGCATATATTTTGCATTGTCCTACTTAACTTCAAGACTAACTAACTATTCTTCAATAGCCGTGCAAAACTCTATCATACTCGCATATCCAATTAGCATAGTTTCTCTTAAAAATAAAAAAATATTCGGCGTAAACGGTCCATACATGACCCAAAGCCTAGCTTCTCCAACCATTGTGTGTGCGAAGATATATTATATTTTTTGACACAAATGGAAGGGACCCACAGTTTAATGCCGATTCCGATCGGCAATTAATTTTTGAGAAGCTTTTCATGACATTTCTTACTCTTGGATGTTTGTCAGACGTTCGCAAGAGGTGGGGCAGCGAATAAAAACTTGCAGGTGGTACAGGTCGGGATTTGAACCAGCGACCTCTCGCTTAGTGGTCCAACGCACTTAACCACTAAGCCACTGCACCCTTTCTCCGCCTGTCGGTAATTATGTCGCCTTATCTATTTCGAATGATCTGATTTTGAATTTAGCAGACAGTTGGTGATTTTTGGAGCTTTGTTGCTTTTCCCCTCTCATTGTATTAGCTTAATTCTCTTTCCTTAATGACCTTGATTTCAGCTGAAACGTTTGTGAAGATTCTTTGACACGAAAAGAAGGGACTTACACTTTTATGCCGATTCAAATTGGCGAAATTGTAAATCCCCTCATGATTGTTCTTATCTGCTTTTACTCACATGTTTTTTAGATTTTCTCAAGATTTGGGGTAGCAAATTAAAACGTTAACTATGAATACCCCCTATGTTGTATTTTGTAAACTTTACAGGGAACGCAATTTAGATGTTGATGTAGCGCGAACGAATTCACTTGGCAATTCTTCTGCGCAGTACAATATAACTTTCTCTGAGGATCTTTGAAATTTTGAAGCTTCGATGATGTATTTTCTTCTTTTTTTTTCCTCCGCCTCTACCCTTTTAAACTCTTTCGTATCAATTTTGTGCTCTTGAATCCTTTTTTACGCAATCGAACGTTGAACAAGTGATTTGGGTAGTTATTTAGCTTCTATCGATACAATTTATTCATTCAGATACGAAGAAATATATTCTTAATAGAACTACATCAAAAAGTGAATTTCTCAAAAAATGCCACTTAGGAGGTATCATAGTTAAGCGTCGATATGCGAACCTGCGAGCACTCTCTTAGTAGCCCAATAAGTAGTCTTTCCAAACTGTTTATCACTTATTGCCGTCTAAGATCACAGAAAACTAACAAGAGGGAATTCTTGGATGGGAGTAATTCCTTGCCACTTGGCAGTACTTAACGTATGATGTCCAAGAAATCCAATGTGATCGGGTGTATTTCATCTTTGGACACACAAATTTCCTTATTAAGCGAAAATCTTCTTTCAATGAATAAGCTGGGAGTTGTGTTTGGGATATTCAAGTATCAGAGGAATAATCGATAAACGATCATCTACTAGTAAGTTTCAAGCTACAAAAAAATATCATTTCTGATTGCGAAAAAATATTCAGCACCAAAAAAAAAAAAATATTTTTTTTATCCTTTAGTGCAGCAAACAAAAGAGTTACACTGCGAACTGAATTCATAAATCATTTATCCACTCAACAATTAATTCTCAGTCAATTCAACGCTGCGCAATAATATTTTATAGCCCAGTTACCTACCTGTTCGTCTTTGTTTAATTTTATTCAATTGCTGTACCACTTTTTCTTGCCAACCCAATTTGAATCCGCCAAAATGTTGCCAAAACAATTTAGCTCGCTTTAATTGCTTCCATTAATAAAAGTCCACATTTTGGAGACTTTCCTCAACATAAATCCGTGACCAAAATCAAAATGCCACTCCGTTCGGCGCGGCAACTACTACGTGATGTCCAGCTAATGAGCATTACAAGTGCGATTAAATCGTCAATTTTTATGACTTCTTTAAAAGAGCCCATTTAACTGTCAAAAGCTGTTAACATGTGTGCGCGCATAAAAAAACAAAAACCCCAACTTGTATCCGCAAAAAAAGGAGGAAAAACAAAGAAAAAGCCCAACTGATACGCAGAGTCCATAAATTATCTCTCCCATCGTGCGTCGTCTGGAGGACTCCTTTTATGCCAAACACAAATCTCAGATGACTCATCTTTCACACTCTGGCAGGCATAACGAAAAATTTGTAACAACTCTGCGAGACTCTGACCATTGTCGACGATTCCCAGTCTCATCATTCACATGGGTACCTGGGAAATTTATTACACTCTCGTCCCGGACAAATCAAATAAAACAACAACGAAAAAAAATGGGCGGACACCATGTGTACGTTTGAGTTTGCCTTTGTCTGCCTGACCCGGCTATCCATCCAAATGACAGTGGCATCTTAGTTATTATGCATCGCCATCGATTCCGCGGCGAGATAAATTAATTTTTAATTCCAACTTTTCGAGAACACCGTTCTTTGGAATGCGTAATCGTTTGATCGAAAAACTGTTTAATTACATCGGAATTTCAGTTCAGATGCTGCTGCAGATGTGCGTATGTTTGGTCAAATCGGAATGGGTTGACATTTGATACAAGGGCACGTGTTGACAGTTAAGACACCACAGCCACATCCTGACCATTTAAGTAGCATTTAGTTTTCCAGCTGAATCAACCCCTATTTCGAGGATGCCTTTCACCGCATATGGAAAGGGATAATGACTTGTAATCCATGGGCCTAATCATAGAGTTAACTTCTGTCGTGTGTTCTGGTGGTGTGCACGTCTGTTACTCCTTGCATCCGCCTAATTTATTGAAGGTCCAGGTTGTTGATGGTGGTGATGGTGATGGTGCAACAAAGTAACACAAAAGCAGATGTTGCAGTCGTGTCGCTTATGAGTTTGAATAAAGGATGTGACAGGAAATTCCTTCCTCAATGGGGTTGTAATAAAAATTAAATACTTTTATCCTGACAGATGGTGGTCTGTGGAATGCTGCGGTTTCTCTCTTACAACGCCAAGACAAATGGCAAATTTTCATCTCGTGCATCTAAGTCTGAATTATTGGCATTCATCTTTAAGCTGACACAACAGTTAAAAACAAAAGGCGCTAATTAAAATTGCTTCACATTAACGCGATGATATAATCTATGCTTGGTACTTGGCTAGTCACACGCCCAGGCGCAATCAAATAAATTTATTGTTGTTTCGATGCGGACTCAAGTGGCAGAGCCAGATCCAAAACAAGTGAAATGTATTCGACCTTGCAATGTCGACTGGTTTTCTGGTGGTATGAACGGACGACGACGACGCTGTTTAGAGGAGATTGTTGTTAATACTTTGGAGAAGGTTTCACCTTTGCGGCTGATTGGAATTCATTGCACGGCACAGTTAGTACGGTAACTTATGTGGGTAGTGAACTATCAGGCACCAGCTGGAAGAGGTATAGATTCATGTCGATGGGATTGGCTTGGCGAAATCATAATCGTGACCATCAACTTTGGGCTTTAAATTAATTTTCAGTTAATGGAGTAGTTCTTTTGTTTTAGTGTTTGGAGTTTCGTGTTAACAGTTACAGTTGCAGGCGATTCTATATTCCAGAGTAGATATCGATATGGTAATGTAGATGGAAAGGCATACTCTATGTTTGGTTACCAAATAGTTCTTTTGTTAATCATGTAAACAAGAAGGTGGTAACGGTACGTCCTAGTTGATGTATCGAGTTCCCAATTAGAACTTGGGACATTTTTTTTTAAATAAACCACTTCAGATATCTCGAAAATCAAAACATTTTTTATGAAATTCGACGAAGTTCATATGTCGACTACGGGCAAGTTTGCAGCGCTCGATTCGTTTAACCCAATTTCAGATGACTAGACCATACAAGTTGACATAGACCAATGGTTTAACGTAGCACTATAAAAAAAAAGTCTAGAGGTGTTAAATCACATAATCTAGGCAGCCAATCGACAGGACCATTTCCCGATGAAACACGTTTATTGAATTTTCAATAAGTCGATTGTTACACCCGCTCTGTGGCTTGTGGCATAGTATCGAGTGGCTTGAGTTTGATTTTTTTTTATAAAAGTGTAGGCTAAGACCTTTTTTCAAAATTCGCTTTAGTTTGGTCTTAGGGATGCCCAATTTTTGAAAACGCAGTGGGATCGACTGTTTGGGTTCGTTTGCGATAGACGATCAGTCACTACTGACATCTTAGCTTTAAGGAAGTAAGAGACCTTGTCTACCTCGGTTATTATAACATTTCTGAAAACGACGTTTTTTCAAATATTTTGTATTGCACTGGTTAGAGCAGACAAATCAACGACGTATTATATGAGCTGTAGAGCGATATTGGACAAAATAAAAAAACTGTTCACTCTATGTTGCGTTTGAGCCTGCAGAATCTGAAATGACTGTCAGAGTCAGACTTATTTGAAGTCTAGGATGATGGTCTTAGTTCCGGGTATTAGATCAGAATTTACTCTTTGTTTACATAGTTAGAAGTGCAGAGGTGTTAGTTCTATTATTGCTTCTATAGCAGCTGTAGAACAGGTCCGAAATGCTCCAAATAAATAAATACCAAGACATGCAGCAACGCTGAATCCCTTTGAGCCTTAGTATCGCGATCTGTTGCTTAGCTTTAGTTTACCATAGAAGCGTACGTCACTGCCACACATGCGTTTTGTAAAAGCCTTGCTAAGATTTATGGAAAGATTTTTTGCCAGTCCAAGACTATCTTCAGGAAGTATTTTCCATATGTGTAGTGAAATTTTTAGCTTAGTTGCTCCCAGTAATTATAACTAGGTCATCGGCTCATCCAACTATAACGTATTTTAAGTTGCCAAACTAAGAGATCACCGAAAAGTGGAGACCACCGAAGCTATTACTAATACCGAAGGCAGTCTTAATGAAGTAGTAACCATTCGGCTATTTAAAGTGTGTCAGTTTATATTGCTATGTAACTAAGCATGTATAACGGAGTCACATCGGCCAGTTTGACAAATTCTTTCAATACGTGAGGTAACCTCATTTCTTGAATAACCTTTTTTAAGGAATAAATAATTGAAAAGTTTTCCAAAGATTTCACTGCCATTATCCTAACGGTATACAAATGTATTGCAACACGCCTTAATATTTTCGCTTCAAAAGCTATGTCGACTAGGCAAATACCATCCGTCTATCCGTTAGTTACTGGTTTAAGCTCAAACTCGAAATAAATCCTCCCTAAGGGCTCACCCTTTAGTAAATTAAAACATATACCCTAATAAAAGTAACCTCCAAGTCGCATGTTTTATCGCACAATTTCGGCGGCCAATCTTGATCCCGATTTTGAAAAATGGATCGACAAGTTCGCGCTTTAAAGAATCAGTAATCATGGTTCCATTACACATGCAATCACGCTAACAGCCGCACCCGCTTAATTTCCGAAAATTAAATGTGTTTAATCATGCCTCCTGCCCTAGAACCGGACCAAGTAAAGGGTGTTTGTTTTAGAGGTATAGAACTTTGAAATGGAATAAAACAAAGATGATTTTCTTCAAATTGATATAAAATGTACTTTAGTATAATCTGGACGTCCAATTTCCAATTTTCGTTTACTATTTCCAACATTTGTGGCCGTATATCGATCGACTTCACATAGCCCCACAGAAAATTGTCAAGCGGCGTTAAACCGCACGATCTTGGAGGCCAATTTCCAGGTCCGTAACGTGAATCTATGCGGTAACCAAACGTTTACTTCTATAAATCAAGTGTGGCACGAGCTGTGCGACATGTTGCGCCGTCTTGTTGAAACCACAGCTTCTGCACATATGGTTGTTCAATTGATGAACAAGAAGTCAGTTATCATGGCTCTATAGCGGTCACCATTGACTGCAACATTCTGGCTAGCATCGTTTTTAAAGAAGTACGGACCAATTATTCCACCAACCCATAAGCACACCAAACAGTCAGTTTATATGCGTGTAACGGTGTCTCAACTTACACTGTAGGATTACCATTTTTCCAAATACGGCAGTTTTGTTTTTTCAATTTCAAAAAGTTCTGCCAAACCGCACCTGCCTCAATGACACACGTTTCCCATACAAACTATCATGTCTATACCACTTGTGAGCACTTCGAATTACTCCCAAAGGAAACCTCAATCAAACATCACTTCGGATCAGTGCTACTGGTTTTCTCACCCAAATTGTACCTACTCGTATCTTGTTTTCCGTAATTCTATGTAGGTTCTCATCAATTGCAATCAAAAACCCCTTCAGAGCTGCCCGAAATAAACTCCATTATCTAATTGCATCCATTCAAGAGGGTTTTCAAACAACAATAAAGAAAGGTTCAGTTTATCGACAGCCTTACTTTCGTCATAATTTGATAATTTGAATTTCGTCTTTCAGCTTTTCCTTTCCAAATGTGCGATCTACGTCTAATTTATCTTCCACGCTTCGTAATTGAAGCCTACACTAGCAAGGGCATTTAGTCGGACTGTGTGTTCTTTTTCTCATTCCAGAGATTGAAAGTCGACGCACTTGGATGAGTTTTGCTCCCTTTACCAAGAACTCTGTCGCCGTTCGCTCTGTTCGTTGCTGCTCCTGCTATTCTGGTGGCTGATGTTGATCATTACCAGCATGGACAACATTATATGTCAGTAGAGTCTAATGACGACCTGCCTTCAGAAATGGAGTTGTTTTTGTTTCCATGGAAGAATCCATAGGCGCGGAACGAACCCAAAGAAATAAAGAATAAACTTCCTCTCTAGATCTAGTCTGTTTCAGGTCCATGAAATAGAACTGAGTGAGTGGCATTGGAATGGAAAACTGGTGTGCAGCGCGCGGTGGAGTAGTTGCTCCTGCTCTGCTTATTCTGCTCTGCAGATGGTGGTATTTTCATGGTGATAATTGTGGTTTTGCGGTTCGAAAAATCCAAAAGAAAAAGTCTTGCATTTTGTTAGAGCCAATGTGGTCGGGGTAGGTTTGCATACTTAGCTTTATTTACTTTAAATTGAGATTTTATTATAAATTCTTCTTTGTTATTTGTTTGTGTTTGTTTGTCGAGATTTTTTATTCTCATTTTAGAATGAAGTTTGTTTGTGTAAAGACAAACAATAAACTTTGCAATTTATAAAGCCAGTCCATGGTCATTTATTCGAGTAAATTATGGCAGACCTTTGGCAAAGAGTCTCAGATGCCATCAGTACCATTTAAAAAGTTTTGCAACCTGTCTGCCCATCGAAGAGAATAAATTGTCATGTTCAGTTTTTCAAATTACCTCTTAGGTTTTCTCAATAACGCCAAATATATAGCTACTCACCCACAAATGTTTGCAGAAGCTAGGACCGTGTTATCTATGCCAATTTAAATCGAAAGTCAGTTACTACTATCTCATTCATTAAGAGTGGGATCGACGATAGTTCTTGTGGGGATAATACCCATAAACGCTCGACTATCCAGCCAGAGGAGTCAGTTTTTATCGGTTAACTCTGTATGGCATATCGTTCAGACCCAACGTTTTAGCTAACCGTGTCCATGTGAGGTTCCACAGTTGACATTCAATCTTCCTAACGTTAAGATAAGATAGCCAGCTGTTGGTTTGTTATAAAATTGATATAGGTAAATGCTAAGGTCTGCATTCAGAACAATTGTAACAACATCGACAAAATTGGGCATAGAGTCACCTCCTCCCAAATACAGAACTAAGTAACCATTCGCAAGACATTTTCAAAACGATAAAGGATAATGAAAAGTGGAAACTACCATAGCAATAGGAGAAAAAGCGAAATCCTAAGCTTGGTGGAAGATCCCTGCTGCTAATAGAGATGATAAAGCTTGTCTAAAATAATTGAGGGCCTGAGAGTTGCAGAAAATATATTCTTCATCTGCTGAAATGTACCTTCCCACGAGCTGCGACAAGCAAATAGAACAAAATCTCAGCCATCGTTTCCAATGACAGTATTTTCCAAGAGCCACTGCATTTTATGGATAAATAGCCAAAATTATAGACGAAATAGTGGAGAAATGGGAGGAAAATATAGAAGACACCGGATATCTATTTCAGGATTCAGATCTCTATAGAGCTAGCTAAGGGGCGATCCAATCCCTCATAATCGGTAGAAAAGGAATCTTTATTTTTTGCATAGAGGCAAGGGAGATACATGAAACTGTGAATATTACCGTTGAGCGGTTATTATTGCGGAAAATAATAAAGTCGGTTTGTACCAGAGAAGCGTCTTAAGTCATCTACTACTTGATGGAATAGTGACGAAGAGTGAAAAAAGTGCACGAGTTATTTTTTTTCGACTATAGAGCCATACCCAGCGAGTTTCCATATTTTCTTACTTACTTACTTAACGGGCTCCCGACCCGTGTAGAGTCTTTGCCTAAAACAAGGCAGCATTTCATTCTTTGCGGTCCCGGGCACGCTGCTTCTAATTTTCCAAGCCAAGCACTCTAGCATCCATGATGCCTTAGTCTTTGAAAAAGAGATTCGGTCTTCCTTGTCGTCTCGAACTTGGGGGCTGGAATTCGAAGGTCTTCTTGGCTGGAGCTCTATTTTTCATTTTCTCGTTATGGCCGAGCTAATGTAGTTGACATGTTTAACCTTTTTGAACTTTTAGAGTTTACTCCTCGAACACAGGGCCATATATTCTTCGAAGATTTTTTCTATCAGAGGACTTTAGTATCTGCTCACCTTTCTACTCACGTTCTGCACTCAGCACCATAGATCAGAACTGGCGAGATCAGTGTTTTATAGAGCTCACACTTCGTCCTTCGAGTTAGGAGCTTTGAACACATTTGTTTTGCCAAACGAAGTAGCAGCGGTTTCCAAGGGTAATTCTTCGCCGGATCTACATCAAAATGTCATTCGTGGAGTTGATGTTCACACCGAGGTAGATCTCCTGTCCTCATCTTCATAGCCGTGAAAACCTCTATCACGGCACATTGGGAGCGACCCATGATGTCATTATCGTCCGCTGCCCCAGTAGCTGGACTAATCTGTTGAAAATAGTGCCTTCCGTGTTGACACCTGCCCTGCGCACTATCTGCTCAAGAACTAGATTGAAGGAATCACACGGTGCTTGTTTTGAAAAGCTCTGACGAGCTGCTGGCAAATTGCACATTGCACCGCATGTTTCCTAAGGTCACGCGACACATCTGGATCAGTTTTGACGGGATACCAAATTCGGCTATCGCCATAAAGAGCTCCTGACGATGAATTCTATCACATGCGGCTTTGAAGTCGATAAAAAGCAATGCAACATTCAGATTAGTGTGTTGCAGAATAGTTATGACGTTCGCACAGTACTTTGGATCGGATTTTATATGCGACATTGGTTGGGTGTTCTAGAATAGGATAGTCACTGGCCGGTGAGATGAGATGGCCAGTAATGTAACTGTGCTTATTTTACTTCATCGCGGCAACCACTAGTTACTGGTCTTGGAGAGACTTGCTGAACTTATAAGCGCGAGTGTTGAACAAGAAGAAAATTGCAACACTATAATGACTGTCTAAGATGAGTCTCAGAACCAGATGTCTGTATTAGCACTTCAGAAAAGTGGGTTACTGGCACCGGAATAACCGGCCTACAGTCCTAGGGTCAAAGCCAGGACCTGGCCCTCCAGGTTGGGAGTTGTAAAGTCGGGGTAACTTCCCGACCAAGACATTATCACAGCCATAAATATGAAGCTTTCCAGCTCCAGAAACTTGAAAATATCTTCAACATTATAGGGAATTATGAGCGGGGAAAGAACAACATCATCTTCTGTTCTCCTGATAAATTTTTTTCGTTATCCAGCATGAACTCAGCATAAGTCCGATGAGTCTAAGGTCTTGTTTTCAGATTAGCTCTGGCTTTCCTTTTCACTTCAGATATTCAAGATAATATTTCGTAGGGTAATTTTTTTTTCGAAAACATTCCGAATTAAATAAATAAATACGCAGCTGTAGAACAGTTCTGAATACTTTTTTTTAACAATAAAAAAAAATAAAATATTTCTTTGTTTCTCTTGGTTTTCAAAGTAAAAAACAAACAAATCGCCATAACATTCGATAATGCAATATGATCCGCTCTCAACCGCGTCAATTCAATTTCAAAACGCTTCACTCCATCATATTTGTAATTTTTCTTTCACCACATACAATTTCAATTGTTTGACATTGAATGCAACACCCTAACCTACTAACATAAGTATATCGAAAGGGGTGCACTATATTCGCCACACACTTCCTTTTCACATATTGTAACGTTTATTTACAATCAAATAAAAGTCCTGCATGCGCAATAAGAACGGGAATTATTCCCATTTCAGCGATTAATGAAAAATTATTCAATTGTTACTGTAGAAGCAGCATACTAGGTACGTGATTCCGGTTTTATTGTTGCAAGGATACTGTACAGCTGCTCTGTTCCACTGTTGCTTATAAAAGGACACAGGATATCCTTTTTTCGTATTGTAAATCACTTCTTCATGGTATAACGCATATGCTGCGAGTTATGGAAACATTGTCACCGCAATATCCAATTTGAGGTGATGTAACTTCCTCTCGGAGGCGGATAATAAAATCAAAAACAAACACCACGCGCATGCCGTCAAGACTAGCTATGTATATCTGTTCAACTTTGAATGTACACAAGTTTGTATGTCTAAGAAAAATATGTTTAATTAAATCACTTCAAGTAGGTGTGTGAACCACGCGACCTTAATCCCACACTAATTTTATTGTTTTATTGTCTAAAATGGAAATTGGTATTAATTTTGCATTATAATGGACTGTCAGAATCAATCGAGAGTTACGTCCGAACTGTCTCTCTCTTTTTTGTCTCTAACAAGTTCAATTATTCCGAGGATCACCACCCAGCCAGTGTTGTTTAGTTTCCATAAAACATAAAACACCGCACAAAGTGTTATCAAACGATTCCATCGAGAAGATGAAGAATTTCATCATCATCGTTGACGTTGTTTTCTTTTATGAATAATTTTTTGTATTTGTTTGTTTGATGTTACCAACGTCTGGCCGCCTACTTGTGAAGCAGCCCACATATAGGTTTAAGTTCGGTTGGGCTTGTGCGATGCGTTCTTCTCGTCGTCATCGGAGGTGGCCTTTATTCAATATCGGATGCTTTGCTTTTGATTAATAAAACGATTAAGCGAGTACCGTCGGCATCAAACACGCAGTTAAGTCGTCGGAATGTGTTTGTTGGGTTCCTTCCATTGTTAAAGAAGATTTATCGGTTTCACAATTGCGGATGGTGTGAGATACTTAAACTTTAGTGTGGGGTACACAATCCAATCGAAACGAGGTGATAGGTTGCAAGGAGTTAAATTACGGAGAAAATGATTGATACCTAATTGGCGTGTTAGGGTATCCGTGAGGAGATTGTTAGTCATTTGGAAAGTCATACATGTAATGATTGTTATCTGCAGTCTAAATGTGTGTGACCAATTAATTATTACTTCCGCCAATGCAACATCTCGACGTTGTCAAATCCTGAACTCGAGCTGATTTATACCCGAAACCCCTCGTTTAGTAGTCCTACGCACTAACCACTGATCAGACGCACAGTGAATTAAAAAGTAAAACTGGATCACTATTATTAAGATACGCTCTGGGAGGATGTGGAAAACATTTCCCGAAAACCTTATATCTTGACACTTGCATTTAATAAAAAATGCTCTCGTTTTGGTATGGGCAGTAAAAACCGATGAATACAATATTACTGGACACCCTAAGGCGCGAAGACAACTCCACTGCCAATGCCCTCACCCAGGCAGGCAAAAAAACGGGACGCACTAGGCAAACTTGGCCCTGTTGAAACCCTGTGCCTCTCGTAAGTACGTAAAATCCTTTCAAGGCTTATAGAAAAAGAAAGAAAAGGATGTAATATGAAACTTATATTTACATATATGTGTATGTGCTGAAATTCCCTACAATTATTGAACATTTATTTTTTTGATGCGAAAATTGAGACTTATTCTGAACGGTTCAATAGCTCTATTAAAATATATCTTCCAAAAGAGCTGTAGTCTATAACGCTACAACCTGGAGGTCTTCTTGAATAGCAAGAAGTTCTTTGAAATAAAATGGCACACTGTGTCCTACGAAACTTTCTCGGTTTCCATGAGTTGCATTTTGAGTCGTCTGAAAAAGAATGGCACAATTCTTGGATCACATACCAAATTTATTTAAATAACTTTTTTAGTTTTGAAAAATTAAGTTTTCTCAAAATTGAATATAATGATTTTGATGTCATTTTTCTCATTAGGCACTTTTAAAAAAGAACTAGTAGGGTTCTCGAGATATTGGCGATTTTATAAAATACTGTTACTTGATTTTTTTTAAACTGAGTATGCAGTATTTTTTGGCCCACCCCAAGTATCCAAAGTACAAAACAAACAGACCAAAATCCTTGGGACCATTTTTGAGTAAATTAGTGGCAAGTGATTTTTTAGTTAAAAATTATAAAACAGGTACCGTTCTTTAAAAGAGAAAAACACCACGAGATAAAACTCCAAAAACTTTATATACGAACTTTGAAGCAAATCTGTCGAACCACTTTGCCATACGTTTTCCGGACAGATCGACGGATATGCTGTAGGAATGCTGTAGACCGATCTTGAGAGAAATCTACATTGTTGCTCATAATCTATGTATTTTGACTTGAAGTCTATCGACTCACTACTAGCGAATAGAGTAAACAAAAGATAAGAAAAGACTGTCCACCTTTTCAGTTATTTCAAACAAACCAGACGACTGATATTAGCTCAAAATAACCCATCAAAATACCACTGCTGACAACGATCATTTCAAACATCGCACTTTTCTTTACAAAACTCTTATCTCGCCATGAGTTTATTTTTATAGCGTATCATAACATCTAAGGGCTTCCATAAACGCAACAATAGCGCAAGGATATGGAATATTCCTTTAAAATTCCCATGCAATACAATTAAAAGCAAAACCAATTCTTAACACATTTTATAGCACGGCGCTAAATCCTTGGATGGCGCTACAACAGAAACAAAACAAATTAACTGGTTAATAAGAACCGTAAAATGTTCACACATTCCATTCAAATATGGCGCTAGAAAAATGTGTTGGAATTTACAATTCGATGTTACTCAGAAGGACAAACGTTGTATTATGAGAAATGGGAAAGAACTCGTTTGTTGTTCCTTTCCTCGTGTCCTTAAAGTGATTACAGGGATTTGCCAAATGAAGTTAATAGCATAGAATGCTGTTGCATATGGTGTGAATTAGGAAGTTAATATATTCCGGTGGGAATGTTTTTCTAAATCCCGCAAATATTGTTCGGATAAATTACCATGTGTGGGAGGTTGTTATCTTAGTAAATAGTAATCAGCGACTGTTTTTACAAAAATGTCAGTATGGGCACTTTTGTACGGCAAGGACTTTTATGTTAAAATTCAGCAAATGGTTTATAGTTTTCCATTCTTGAAGGATTTTCTGACATATTGATTTGAATACAGAGAAATGCGGGTCGTGGGACCTAAAACGTATTTTAACGATTTGTGAGAAGCATTCAAAAGTCATGTCGATCTACCAATTTATCAACCGCTGCAGTGCAGAAACTTTTCAGTCCAATAAACTTTTCTTCAGATAAACTTGGTCTTCGAATAGTTGCGTCCAGTTGCCTGCGCCGAGTTTGTTGATGTCAACTATGATAACATAGTACATAGCTTCACGCCGAAAAAAAGATATTAATTCTTTCAAAGGAACATCAGCGAAGGAATGCATAGCGGAAGGATTAAAAGTAATAAATAGGAAATCATTTGAAGAATTAGAAAGAGAGTCGGGGATAAAATGTAACCTTGGGGAACACCAGCATTTGTTTTACTTGAAAGGCAATTTCTAATCCACTAAAAAAAGCTATAATTGATGCAAAACTCTTTCAAATGCCTTTGACATATCGAAATTATTTTGCTGCATGGAAATCATTTTCGTGAAAGTGGTTAGGTAATCTCCGCACTTGTGCATTATGATTGTTGTTTGTGCAAGAATTTGAGCAACCAGCACGCAACCTACCCTCACACTTTTGAGATTAAAATACACTTTAGTATGTCCCCATTTGCAAGGTATCAGCGGGATGCCTTACACGTGTAATGTTGGGATTGCGGCAATTTGTTTAATATCCTAATTTTTCTTTTTTTCCTCCCTGCCTCTGCCCAAAGGTCTATTGTATAAAAAAGGGGATGTTAACCTAAGAAAAGGGTGACTTCCCTAGTGAATGTCATAACGTCCTTAGTTGCAGAGTTTCTGAATTCTGCTGATGTAGGAAAGTCTTTATGGAAGATCCGTTGTCTTAACCAATGAAGGGCCTGTTACTCACAGAGGATATTTTCGAAAGTCTCATCATCCTCTAGACAGAACCGACATTCAGTCTCCGTGAGTGAGGAAGCCCACCAGCTTACTTATATTCGCCTTACTTAATGGTAAAATTTCCTTGAAGGAGTAGGGATTAATTCATCTTTTAGATGGTTTTAAACCTGGGACACTTTCCCAGTGGTTCAGATGAAGTTCTTGTTCTGAATCGTTAATTTGCCTTAAGGTAGCAGTCCAGTTGAGTCTGCAGAAGGGTTCTGATTCTAAGAATTCTGATCCAGCTCTAGCTAGCTCGTCTGTAGATTCGTTACCTGCAATACCTTGGTGACATAATACCAGTTTGATTTCGTTGTGTTTATCTAGATTTTGCAAGGCATCATAGCAGAGCTTCACTGTCACAGAATTAATAGATGATACTGCCTGTAGAGCTGTTTGGCTATCCGAGAATATGTGAATTCTGGCACCCTTAATTCCTTTTCGAGAAATCAAAATTGCGCAGATCTCAATGGCATGGATTTCCTGGATGGGACACATTCCCATGCAGCTTCTACAGCTTATTTTTCATAGTCCGTTTAAGTACTTTGGGCCACCAGACGATGGCCGCATACGAGATGATGGGTCGGGTCTGACCATGATTGTATACAGCCAGTCTCATTCTAGTCTCTCTAGGCTAACTAGCAGATTGTCAATGAATAGTGACCATAGGAATGGGGAGAGTAAACGTCCTTGTGGCAGCCTTTAGCTAGCGTCACAGACACTAACACACCAGATGAGGAGGATTCGTCTTTCCAGCATGGCTCTAGTCCATTGGTTCGCAGAATCTTAGATACCTTTACAACTGATTGCCCTGGCAATCGCGTCGTATCCGGTGTTATTGAAAGCACCCTCAACGTCTAAGAAGGCAATTTCCTTTGATGTAAGTGCTTTTTCTATCTTTCTTACAAGTACTGAGGAGCACCTACATTGGACTTTCCCTTTCTGTAAGGAAATTGTCTTGAGTGAAAAAGGTTAGATGTTTCTAACTGACATCTATTATTCCTTCTCTAATTTTAAGCCTAATGATATGTGGACCGCTTTTTTGCCTTATAAATATATAGGGAAGGAAACCCTGTGATAGCTAAAAGAAGTCAATTTGTCTACTTCAGAGTGGACTTCGAACTTTTATTAACGTTCACCTTCTATTTATTTTTCGAGATTCTCAAAGACTCTTGAAGTCTTGAATAGTGTATAAGACACATGTGAAATCTGTCTGTTTGGACACCTTCTGCATGCATAAAAAACAAAATCTTGGACCACCTAAGAGCGGAAACTGTAGCCATAACAATAATTTTATAATTAGTCGACAAGGTCCTTGAAACTCTGAAGCTGCAATTCCCACATATGTAGATATGTACATAGCAACATTGTATTTTGTATGTACATAAAACCTAATTGCACACTCACACCGTATTCAATGAGGCAAAATCTGGTACTGACAATAAAATCACGATGTAATCAGGCATCAGAAACATGCCATAACACATATCCAATCTTTCAATATATCCATGGATAAAAAATAACCTCCTTAATGGAATTACGCAAAATTACCCGCAGGTGTTGTTCATAATTTTGTGCAAAGAAGGTACATTCACGACCTTTAAAGCTACCATCATACCTATGTATTTACATGTGAGTGAGAAGTACTCTTCCTCGAAAGAAGAGCTGTTCAGTTAGTTCATTGAATTTTTGCACATCCTCTCCGAGAGTTATTCTTCCCTTTCCCTCAGGAGATAAAGATCACGTATAATAAGTGAAACCCTTCATCAAACTCGCATATCTTAAACATTCCATCGGAAAGAAGGAAATTCGATCCTGTAGGTAAGTTACACTTGATCATCCGCAAAGAAGAATGTCTGATCCTGATCTATACACGATAATCTTTAGAGGCTTCCTTCGGGATGACATAATTTTTTTTTTTATCACCGGAACTGATTTTTGCACGCTGCCTTGCACATAATAACGCGCAGCTTATTACAATTTATAAATTTTTTTGTTATGTATGTCTTTTTTTTCTGTCGGTATCAAATTACCAATTGAAATTCCAGAAAGGTTTTTCTGTCCAGTTTGCGAGTCTTGTGCGTTGATATCGCTAATTGGAAACGGAAGTGTGAATTGTTGTCGGGATTTTTATTTTTCGGTTGATTAATTGCCTTCATAATCGCACTCAGACTTCAGACACACATACAAAGGGCATTCGAATCGAGTGTTCATTTTTTTTATAATTTTCATTTAATTGCCGATGAATGAATGCAAAAGAGAAGAGGTATTGTGTCCTTGAGAAACCCTTGCACCTGGTTGGATGTGTAGGTAATGATTGTTGGTTTGCACAAGTTGAAATATATCAATTATTTTTGCTCAAGATGTTGTTTACTGTGAGCAATTTTTATTGTGAGAGAACAGGGTGTCCTATGATTGACATGGAAATGAACTGTTGAAGTCGAAATTGAAAGCAAATTTTGAAAATGTATCTTCTCTTTACAACGATCTTTTGATCTTAAAACGGACTGGAAAAAATTCACCGACCTGGTTGATGGACCGAACGCGACACAGCTCAACGAAATAGTATATCCTATTAAACACTTTTAAAAAATCCTGTCATGTTAGGCGGCATGCGGGTTGGGTGAAATAGGGAACTACGGCTTCTTAGGACAAAAACTAGGAAACTTTTCATTAGAGCCAAACTGACAAGGAGGACTGCAAAAGTTAAAGCGAATTTAAAAAAAAAAAATAGAACAGCTAAAAGAACAACCTGGACCTGCTATGAAGCCAACCCAGCGACGAACAGACTTCGAAAAAAATTCAAAAACTATTCAAAAACCCTTCTACTATGGGTTGCTTATGGAAGAAAGGTAGTAAATGCACTAACACGAAAAGTCTGCAATATATTTCTGAAGATAGTTCCTCTTTACGCCGGGATTTTGTCCAATTCATAAATCAAAGACTGAAATCATGGGCTCAATAATCTTTCTAACCTGGCATGCTGCAATTTAACCAGTAAAAGGACTACTCCAAGGCTCCAGTCAATCTGTGTATATTCCCAAAACAGGGAAAAATCACGCAAGGGGATATCGGTGAAAATAGCGCTATATGAATAATAGAGAAATTCCTTAAAGGGTTTACTTTGGCTGAATACAGAAAGATTTGCTCAGCATATTTTGTCACAAACTGGGTTAAGGCAATACTTAAAAGCTGAGTTACTAACAGCAGTCTTGGGGACAGCTCGATTAAATAAATCGTGGAACGCCACAAAGGAGAGTTATTTCTCCTCTCTTATGGAACATCTCGATCAACAAAATGTTTAAATCCCTTGTCAGTAAAGGCAATAAGATTGGTTCCTCAACTCCAAACTAAATGGGAAAACTTGAAAAGCGAATGAAGAAAAAGCTAAATGCCTTGTAACCCTGCAAGAAATGGTGCTTACAGCCAAAGAAGTACACTGGCTGTACACCGCGATTGTAAGACCCATTCTAATTCTAAAATACGATTTGGTTGCTTGGTGGGCAAGCATTGAAGCTGCTCAGATCTAGACGTCGTCCTGATAGATATATGAGCAATGGATCAATGGACTTTTCGTGGAAAGTCAGGCAACACTCAAAGTTATCAACTTTAAAATTATAAACTTTCGGCACGTGGCTTACGTGGGGTGAAAGGGAACACGTGAACCCAGCATCTGACCAGATGCGACTCTGATATGAAGTTACAGCTGGCTTACATATGGAGCAAAGTGCTTCATTGACGGTGAGTTTGACTAAGGAACAATGGAACAATATCAGCAGCCATTGCCTGCTATAGATAGTACGAGATTAAAGACCGTAGTTTTTTTTTTGGAACCAAACTCGAATGCACCCACTGCCGCAGCTTCAACGATGCCAATGGGAAAGAAACGGTCTTTCACCTTATTTGCGGATGCCCTTCGTTGGCCAAGACCAGACGCAGGGCGTTTGAAAATCCATTCTTCGACGACCTCTCAGATATCTCCGACATGGGTCTAAATGATATCATAGCCTTTCTCAACTCCACCGGGTGGATTTGAGTATACACAAAAATACCCCCTCCCATAAGGTCATCATGAGTGGTGGCATCAAAACGGCGCTATAGCGCTACTTGCGTTTTTCATGGTTGCCATGAAATCAGCTACTTCACCTACCTACCCACCTAAACCCGAATGCTTGTCGGGATATTCACACGTTACAACAGACTCAAAACTTATATCTGATATGATGAAATAAAATACTGAGATGTAAATCTATAAGAGAATAGTGGCAAAGATAATTTGGCAAATTTGATAACTTTTCTACTTACAATAACTACACCCCTAAAAAGATTTTAGCCTTTATCTACTTTTTCTGAAAGACTTAAATAAACCAGTACGGTAAGTCAAAACTTTTGAGAGAGTTAGTTTCTGCTAAAAGCTTTACATAATCCT
Source organism: Ferdinandea cuprea (assembly GCA_963576555.1). Taxonomy (NCBI): domain Eukaryota; kingdom Metazoa; phylum Arthropoda; class Insecta; order Diptera; family Syrphidae; genus Ferdinandea; species Ferdinandea cuprea. The sequence goes on from OY754958.1 coordinate 9,070,817, forward strand.
TAGCCTGTCGAACACTAAAAAAATTAAATAACAAATTTATCTTCGCACACACAATGATTGAAGTACCTAGGCTTTAGGTACTATATTGGCCGCTTACGCCTCAATTTTTTTTATAGTAATTCAGTCAGCCAGAATTGCAATTTTAATCGTTTTGACGATGTCTTAGGGGAGCCATTTTTCTGCCAGTACTAAATAAAATATGGTGTGTAGGCTACATTTCCACAGTATTTGTCGAAATATTCTTTTAGGACCTTCTCTAAAGGTCCATAGTATGAAATTAGCTTAAGAGTATAATACCCATGTCCCATCTAACACTGACAAATTTATCTCGGTAAAAAGTGATAGTAACGCTTCATATGTTCCAATGGTTTGCTTTGTGCTAAGTCTACATTTCAAAATATAGAAAACTAATTTTATATTCTTTTTTTTTCGGCCGCTTCATAGACATTGTCGCATTTCTTAACAGAAATTGATAATTGGCCAGAAAACGGTTTTTATTTTTGTTAATTTTTTTCTTAAATTTGAAAAAGAACCAATAGCCTATTTTTTGCATTAAAGTTGAAAGTGTGAGGAAAGTGACATAGTCCCTATCGACATTATTTTTTCAATTACATTTATAAGAGCTGTCGTACAGTTATGATGAGGGCGAATCGAAGATTTATTTGAACATCACATCTCATTTCAATCCAAATAATCCCTAAACCGTGCGCTGAGAGTTTTTTCAAAAACAAATACAAAATAGCTATTTGCCGATACTCATATTTTTAGCTCTATTCTAGCTGACTGGAAAGACTCCAGTCATCATTAATACAGTATTAAAGAGATACCCTTAAAAATACTGGATGAATATGGTCAAACACAGGTGAATTAGATTTTATGGGGAAACAGAATTTACAAACATCTTTGTCATTGACGTTGTAAAAGCTGAAACCATGAGAAGAAAGTCTGTCAGCTTCCAATATTGAGAAGATTCACAAAAGGTAAGAGACGTGCACTTTTCATTCAACTTATCACAGTCAATACTGTTACATAAAATATTATTCACATGTTTACCGACACACACATCCCATAGATTCTTTCATAGCCTATGTCCAGCCAAAGAAGGATTCAGCTGCTTTTTCAATTCTCTGATTTTAGTTACAACTTTGTTTTTCAAGTGGGTGGTATAGGCATTCCACAATACCCCAAGATCTCAAGTCTAAAACCTTTCCATGAATTGTACGCCATATTGCGTTGATTGATTATTACGGACTTAACCTTTCACGGTTTTGAATTTAATAAGAACGTGATAGTTTAAATTTTGACGGATTTGGTTTAAAATTTTTTCCGATAACAGCTCGCGGCTTTTTTTTTATTTTTTTGATTTATCGTTTGAAATAACGGTACCTGCCATACATTTTTTATTGTAAAAATCAGTTATCACTAATTTCATAAAAATAGCTCCAGGGATTTTGGACTTTGGATTTTTTGAAATTGGGATACGCCAATATCTCGAATAATAATGGGAATTCTTAAAATTTTTTAAATAATAGGTTAAAATTATATCATATTTGAGAAAATCCAATTGTTTAAAACTAAAAAAGTGACTTATATACATTTTTTATGTGATAAAATGTTTCCATTTTGTTTGAGGCAAATCAAAAACTCATTTCATATAACGAGAAAGTATATATAACGCAAGCTTGCACTTTATTTTATATTAATTAAAAGCAATGAATTGTGGAACATGCTTCAAGCATGCCCATTAATTTATTGAAACAAACAGTGGCAGGGTTCCTATTTTAGTCCATATCAATGAAAATAAAAATCTTCTTTGCGACTAAAAAACATTCATACATTTTCATCAAACCTTATCGAATCACCCTGTTATTGCCAACACCATTCACAACCACATTACATAATTTGTATTCCTAACCAACACCAGAAGGTACCAGCACCAGCAGCAGCAGCAGGTACCTTCATCCACCACTTCCGAAATCCCATTCTTGTCCAAACTTCTCAATAGTCCATCATCATCTTATACAAACTTTTCCATCTGAACTATGATTATCGATGAACGATGCCAAGATAAAAGAAAATTTGTATCCATCACCAGTTATCCAGCAATCCAGCAATCCTTAAAGTGAAACTCATTAACCGCTGATCTCTTCCGTTCTACATGTCGGACGTCGAATTCCATCAACTTGACTCCTTTTCGTTCCTTCATTCCCCCATCATCGACGTTTTCGATCGTCGTCATCGCTCTTTCACTTGGCTTCTTTGTTACGTCGCGTCGCGTCTTTACGTTCACGTCGTCGTCGTCGGTCGGTCGATTCGCTTTTTCCGTTTTGTGTATTTGAAAGTCTTCATGGTAGGTTTACTTCCATAATGCAAACTCCTCGAAGAATTCTTTCGAGGTAAAGTGACCACTTTGCTAGACTGCCAACAGCAGAAGCAGCAGCTGCCGTTGCTCCTGTTGCCGCCGCCACTTCTTCCAACAAGCCAACAACAAAAATCACAACAACAATAACAACAGGCTTTAGTAGACAACAACAACCGACAACAAACATAAAATAAAAAAAAGACTGCGCTTTGAGAAGGGCATGGAGATGGAGTACTTGTAAAAAGCGTGCGATGAGGACTTTTTGAAGAAGTATTGACTTCAAGACTGATCGGTGACCACGAAGTGACGTGCGCAACGTAAAATGCAAGAAATTGCTGCGTATCCGAAGGTACGTACGTGGTGGAGTTTCGTTTTGTATTCTCTTCCTTCATGGGCTCGCATTACCATGAAGATTTAGTTGGAAACTTTAAAGGGATTCGGCGGTAAATTGCAAGCCTAGAGCGGAAATGTTTATGGCCACATTACTACATTGATGGAAAATGTTAATTATGCAAATCACTATCTCTATGTCGAATATAAATTGCATTCAATTGGTTGGAGTCGAGACTTTAAAATACTTTGACGAGTTGTGTATATTCATTGACTTGAATATCTTTAACCTATGTATTGAATGTATTCACTGCCTTAAGGACTTTAACTACTGACTTCAATGACATCAAACAATTGAATGAATTCATTGACTTTTGCATTCTGATTGCCGAAAATAATTGATATATGTTTATTTGAATCTGAAGTTATTAAAGTGGAACCTTAAAATCTGTTGACATGACTTCAATTGATGTGTAAAGCAATGTCTGGCGTATTTACTTACTTAGGCGGCGCTCTAGTCCGATATGAACCTCGACCTCATTCAACAAACCAATCTAGTAAGCGTGGTCCTTGGCCTAATGCCCCACCTGCGCCCGTCAAGTAATTTAAGGTCCTATTCCATCTATGGTGAGCCCTTCCTCTACCTAGTTATCCATTTAGACAGAGCGTCCCCCAAACGTCCAATAAGCTGATTTCTTTAACATGTCGATATCTCGTAGAGTTCGTCTTGAACTCGTCAACGCAAACAAGGCCCAATAACTTCCAACAACAGCAACTAAGGATATCATAATCCGCTGCAGAAAGAGTCCATGTTTACAATAATCAATAGAACAGGACTGTGATCATCAATGGCTTAGTTGCCCAGGAGAGGGCCTTACCACATAATTGCAGTCACAGCCCAAAGAAGGGCAACCATCTTTCTTCGTTTGATTTTTAAAGATAAATCGGTTTCAGATGATAGATGATAGCAAAAATAAAGTCCCTTACTACCTCAAAGTTATTGCTATCGATTTTGGGCTTCTGGCCGATTCTTCGATGTTGGGGTGTCGTTTTATGCCCTCGCTTACTGCCAGGCCGTTTTTTGCGGCATCTGTTTTCACACTCTCTGAGTCGTTTTTTGTGTTTTGGGTCATATTAAATGGAAAAAGTTTGAAAGAAGGTTTTTCAGGACCTAAACCTGTGTTAAGTTTGCCGGCATCCTATTGATGACTGGGTCTCCTTCAGACTCAATATCCTATAACTATACTCTTTCGACCGAATGTCTCTAGGAATCCTGCGTCATTTTTGCTGTAACTAACGAGAAAAGACTGCAAGCGGCTAGTAGACATTCTGACGGTCCACCACGTTTTTGCCAAGCACCTTAAGTTGCATAACTTCTCCTACTTGTGGAGAAGGCAAAAACACCGCGGAGCATTTCCTCTATGAATGACGAGTTCAAGATCGAACCAGGCTCCAGGCTAAGGTCCTTATCACTGAATGGCATTCTCGGCTTTATCCGGATAAATAAGTAATAGGAAAGCTTCCGACAAAACTAAAAATATGTGAAATAAGTCGGATGAGAGTGCGTCGTCTTGCTTTAATCATTTCTTGGCAGCAACAGTCTCGGTTAAGTCGTTACTGTCAATGATGCGTCATTCCACATGAACGGTTAAGTTTGATAGGGCTGCTAAAACTTTATTGATGTTATCATATGTTCTTAAACGTGATGTTTGGAAAATTAAATACCTGAGTAGTTTTCACAGTTTAGAGGGTCTCCTTTCTTGAATGGCTTATTCTATGAATGGTTAAGTTATTGCGACTTAAGTCATTTAAGTCTTAAAAATAAACTTTTTTCTGGGTGAGCAGAATGTTGTGCTGAAAAAGCATGCACGGTTTGAAGAATAATTGGGTACGCAACACAGCAAAAGAGCACAATGTTAAAATCAGAGCAAAGCTCAGCGGCATAGTACACGCCAGACTTCCTTTCATTTCACAATACATTCATGTACTCATACTACTTGTCCGCTCATCCGCACTTCTTCTTCCTCGTTCTGCTGCCATACGATGACTTTCCGTGGAAACCCAACCCCGGGGCGATACCGAGTCTCTTGCACATGGTATCACATGGTTACCACTTACCTCTTACCATAAACGAACACGCTCAAACCACCACCAGATGGAGTCTGGCTTGCATGCAAAAACTATCATTTTTCCCTACCATCGTACACACCAATCCATCCATCATCCATCCAGCCCCATTCAAGGATGATATGTATTATGTACGTCGTCTACGCTTGCTCCCTTCTGTACGCTTTAGCATGCAACTCGATCAGGTGTACTCGTACTCGTACTCGTCGTCTTCGTCGTCATACAGCAGCGTGAACAAATTGTCCTCCTCCCAGGCCCCAGAGTGATGTGTGACATTGTTTAGTGATCGGCTTCGGCTTCGGCTTCAGTCAGGTTTAGTGTATCTCGTACATCAGTACCTATCTCAAGCACACAAGTGTCCGCCGTTCTAACAAGTTTAAAGAAACAGAACTTCATCCGATAGCACATCCGCCGCCATCCCGTCGCGTTAACAGTGATTTAAAAGTACATAATTTGTCCAAATTTGGAACTTTCGCGTTCGCGCATTCCCATTCATATTCGCAGTCGGCGGTCATATAATTAAGAGACACTCAGTCGCGGTATTCGCGTGCGCATCCGAGGGATACACCTACGCGTCTTTCGCCTTCTGGCTTTTACCATTTTCGGTTAGTTGTGGTGCTGTTATGTGAGATAAAACTGTTTGCCCGAAAGTTTATCACGCACTTTATCATTCCGCTGTTGTGTGTGTGTGATTTTATCTTGGAAATTGTGGACTTTTTTAAAAAAAAAAATCGTTTAGGTGACAATGTCTTCAGCTGTAGCAAATGACTCAAGGACTATCGCAGCAGTTGCGCCCACGGGTGGTAGCCGCATAAGGTGAGAACGAGTAGTGATTTTGGGGATTTGCTTTTATATTTTGCCGTATATGGGCGATGAGTTGATAATGAAATACGGGAGTGTGGCCAATGCTTGTTGTTTGATTAGTTTTATTTGCTTTTTTATCAATTCGACTTGATAATTAAGACTGCAAAAGGAAATCGCTAATGATAGGAAATCGTAAGTTTCGAATTATAAATGACCTTTTGATATTTGCAAAGATAAAATTATACAAAAAATTACTATTGTCAAATTTTTAAATAATACAGATTAATTCTTAGTAAAAGATTAAGTTTTTGCTGTTGAAGACCCACTTTTTGCCAAAACTTGGCTACAAAAGTGAAAGAATAGGTTGGCATTACGTTTTGCAGTCATTGCTTAACTAAACTACTACTACTACTACTTAAAATTACTTTGTGTGGATTAATTTGTTTTGGGGATTCCTTTTAAATTTATCGAAATAAATAATTTCAGTCGCAAACGTTCCCAAAAAGTTGCTCGTAGCACCTTTGCATTTTTGAGGGCAATTCTATTAAAAAAAAATGCATATTTCTTAATGGATGATAGCAAATAAAAGATAATTGGCAAATAAAAGATAATTGGATAAGTTTTCCAATTTAAAGTCCTGAAGATATACATATAGATATAATACATGTGTATAGAGCCCCAATGCTTACGATTTTAAAAACTTGCCAAGTATAAACATATAAATACTACAGAGTATTGGATAGGATAAGTTTATGCCATTAATTTTTAAATATGATTTCGGGTATGTGGCCTGAACATAAATGACATTAGAGTTGCCAGATTTAACCACAAAATGTCAGTTTTATCTCTATTCGAAAAACCAACCTCCTAAAAAACACTCTTTATTTGTGAAGTTTTGAACAATTACAATACAAACTTGGCGTTCTTTTTTAGATTTAGATCTCAGTACTTTTTGTGACTGCCTTATAAAGCAAACGCGATTTTTGTACAAGAAAACTTGGCTATTCTTTAACATATATGTTTTTGTTGTGATTTAAATACGTTTTGCAAAGATTTTTATGTAAATGTAAGTTTTGCAAAGTTTTAGAATCGTAGGAATTTTGATCGAACTTAAACGCTCTTTTTATATAGATTCTTTGCCTTAAAAAGAACTACTGATATGTAAAATTTCATAACTGTAGAATGAGTTCAAAGTATGGGCGGTTGCTAAGGTTACCAACTCCAGGAAGGGCTAAGTCCGGAGATTTTAAAAATGTATTTTGTCCTAACTCCAAAAATAACAACACCACAAAGCAATGAGTCTTTTTTTGGATTGGAAAATGGTAACTATAGCTGAATTCCTAAATATCAAAAAAATTCGCATCATAGTTTGCTAATCCTTTTTTAATGCAAGAGGCAACTGAAATTTTTTAACTTTTTGCTGTTACATTTTTAATTTAATATGTATCGTCAAAATGACTCAAAAGACTGCTAAGATAATACTTCAGCACTAATAAAGTTGAAATCATTTTAAATACATAAATAATAAATTAAACAACCCAAATGTCAAAGCAACATTTTGGTTTGTGATGTAAAGGTTGCTTTTTTTGCGCAGTGCATACATTTACACTGCGATTTGAAACGTTATACATTGTACTCTACACTACATTAATGTGGCGTTAAGAAATGCTTGACGTTGCAGTACTACACCAGTGCTGCATTTAGGAATTCAGACTTTATCATCATCTGACTGTATTATATTTAACCTGACTTCGGTTTGTTTTACAAAAACCGAATTTCAGCTGTCCAGTTCAAAATTTTAACACATATTCTTATATATCAAATAATTATTATGTTAGTAGCAACCAGCTTAAATATCATCGTAACACGTTGTAAAAAAGGCTTCTTAACAATTATTCTTTGATTGTTTTTAGTTTTTCGAAATATCCGTCTCAAAGTTCGCTTTTTTCGAACTTGTTTAAGTCTAAAGCTGTGATTACTCGTACCAAAAGGTATTATTTCTTATCATGACTTGATCGTAATCGATTTCTGATTTCGTTTCGATATGGCTTTATGGTGTCTTCGCCTTATTACAAAACATACTCTTTTTTGGTATGCTTTGAAGAAATTAATTTTTTTCTTTGGCTAAGCTATCGTTTTGCCTCTGCAAATTTATTATAGTTTTCTTCAAACACTTATTGGGAAATCTGGCATTGCATATAGTTTACTTTTAAGATAATGTGATTTCGTATGTAAATATTTTTTATAGCTATACCAAATCCTAGAGAATTAAATTGTTAACCTGCGGCTCGGAGAAAATTCGGCTAGGCCGGGAGCCCGTAGATAGAACCAAATTCCCGGAGACTACGGGCCAAACCGAAGCGGGTGCACCGCCTTTTTTTGTTTTCTTTCGGTGTCTGTTCTTCAAATCCTACCTCCACGTTTAATTTCATAACTCTAAGTTTTTGGGTGCAAAGTCATAAAAAAGGGGCGGCTAGCACGCCCCCATAATGGAAAAAAAGAAGTCTTTTTTTTCGCATTTATTTTAAAAAATTATTAGACCTACAATTATGATTTGGGGGCTGAGTTAAGAGAAGTGGGCTGTCATGCGTCCTAGATGGAAAATCATAGTTTCTGGCTTTACTCCGCAAATCCTATTAAGTGCCAAACTTCAATGTTCTGCGATGATTCGGAAGTGCTCCATAGTTTTGATGATCTGTCAGTGAGTCAGTGAATCAGTGAATAATAGAGTCAGTGAGTTACTATTTTTGCTAATTTTGGGGCCTTATAACCCAGGACCATTCTTTCACCAGTTGTACAGATAATTATTCAAGTGATGGAGTAAACTTTTAATTAATTCAATTTGTAAAATTAACAACGCGTTGGTGGTTTGGTGGTTTCAGCATTAGGTTTACCCTATGGAAATAAGGGGTACTAGTCGAGTTTTTGATCGGTGTTTCCATACTAATAGCTTATAGATGACCAATGATAGCTGATATATGACAGCTAACATTATTCCTAGGTTAGCGTATAGTACAAGAGGCTTTTATTGACTGAACTTTTAAACAGTTTTTGAATATTAATAAAATATAGCTATACAGTTGCCAATAGTTAGGTAAATTATTAAGGAAAAACAACGAAAAATACTAATTGACGGGTCCATCGATTTTAATTTATTAAAGTATTTTAGATATTTTTGGATTTATGCTAAAGGGATAGGTGTAAAGAGCATATCTAATTTTTTTTTAACTAGTCTAATAACGGCATCGAAAAACAAATTTGGAATTTTATCTAATATTTTCACTTAAACTAAACTCCACTCCAATAGCTTTTTAAAATTTGATAACGCATCTAATAAAGCTGGCATATCGTCTCCGTAATTTCTTAACCACGAATTCACTTTTTATCAGCCTTGTAAGGACGTATTTATCCATTTTTCTTAAATGTTTTTTTATTCTTCCTGAAAACCTGATAAAAGTTGGTACGAAGTTGATAAGTATAAAATAGTATTTTAAAACTTAGGGGACACGGATATCGCAGGCTCCACCAGTTAGGTTGCGTACGACATAGTGGTGTACATAAAGTCGGGTACGACACGTAGTGCTCAGATGCATTAGATTAAAGAATTCGAAATCGAAACACATCTGAAGTTGTATACACAAAAGGACTAATTAAATAAAGCGCACTACTGCGTCATACCAAACTTTCTCGGTACATGAGATGCGTTTTTGAATCGCAAAATGAATCCGAAAATTAATGATGAGAAATTTACATAAATCACTTTTTAGGTTTTAAAAAATTTGATTTCCTCAAAAACTGCACCTAAGACTTTGATGTAATTCCGCACATTAGGCACTTTTAACATAACTGTTCGAAATGCAAAAAATTATCAAAATCGTTACAGCCGTTTTTCAGAAAACGAATTTAATTTAAATTTAAGAAAATCGTTACATGAAAAAAAAAATTTAAAAAAGTTATTTCAAAATTGAAGTACATGCAGATTTGTTCGACTTTATAGTATAAAAAAACTTTATAAATTTTATAAAATACCGTTAATCGATTTTTTTTCCAAAAACTAAGTATGCAGAATTTTTAACCCCATCCCAAACATCCTAAGTACAAAAAAAGACTGAAATTCTTGGAACCACTTTCGAGAAAAATAGTGATAAGTGATTTTCACAAAAAAATTGTATGGCAGGTACCGTTATTTCAAAAGATAAAGCAAAAACTAAAAAGATGTCCCTAGATGTAACCCTAAGAACCTTATATACGAACTTTGAAGCAAATCCGTCGAACCGTTTCGCCATACGGTGCCCGGACAGACAGACAGACAGACCGACGGACGGCATTAGCGGACCCACTTTTTTGGACTTCTCTATGGTCGTATTATCATCCTTCATACTCAGTTTGAGTTCGAAATTTCCACACGAGCGTAATAACTTTCTCTTTAGTATACTAATGTATACAAAATGAAGGTGAACAAACATGAATTTAAAGGCATAGCAGTTCGCATTCCTAAGTAATAATACAAAGAAAGTTGAAAATCCTTTGCAATAAACTACACGACAAACATCAGAACGTATTTGAAGGTTTTAAATTGTTGATTAAGATATGACAAGGAGCAGGTTCGTGCAAACAAAAATATTTGATTTTGAGAAACATTTCAAAAAACTACGAAAACAATTTAAAGCAACTTCGTTAACAGCTATTTTAACATCTTAGACATTGAAATGCGCAAGGCCTCAAATCATTTTTCTTATAAAATCCTGCTTTTGCCTAACAAATCGACAAGATTTTAGATTGCGAATATTTTTAGTGTAGAGAGAGACTATAAAAGTGATTGAAGATTTCACTCCTTTGTTCTGAAGTTAAATTGAAAGATTTTTGGTAGATGACACTTTTATTAAGTGCTCTTGGGACTGGCGGAATGGAAGAGGCAAGGACTTTCCGGGTGGGCCACTTGCTAAACTTGTTAAAAAATTTTAGATATATGTATTTTAATTAATTCCTACTAAGCCATGCATTTTTACTTTATATTTTTTTTCAGCGAAATGTTCCGGCGTTCGATAGCCAGCAGTGTACAATGTACAAATCATCGGGAGCACACCTATGAAGAGGTAAGTAGGTGCATGATTACCTTAATTTTGAATGCAGCTTATTAGAATTGCCTTAAACAAAATTGGAGTATGTCCGCGTTATACATTCGTGCCTAATACAATTTTTAGTATTTATTATCTGTTCATGTTTTCTCAACACCACGTTGAAATTTGACACGTTCCTGACCGCACCCTCCTTTGACACTCGCGTGCATCAGCAGAGCCTACGCATGTATACAACCCAACCTATAACCTATACTTAGCATCTTTTTCAAACCATAGACGCAGTAGAATAAAGTAGTAACCGAAAGTGTTTTGAATCCTATATTTAGGATCCTATTACAGCTGCTGTATGTGCGCAGGCAAGCTATAATTCAATCAACAGCAAAAAGAAAAAGATCAGATAATTTCACCAACACTACCAAGGTTATTTTTTTTAAAATAAGGAAAATCCTGAATCCTTTGTAAACATCCCTTACCCTCATGCTATCCTTCATATTTGATTTTATGTTTTTTTTTTCTGCGCTACACTTTGTGTCTTCAGAAGAAAAATACAAAAAGGACCTAGATAGGAATGCGTACATCTGCCCCAAAGAACAAGCCATGCGGCAGGATGGATTTGTTGCACCCATCATCCATCCACTCATACATACAAATATCAATAGGGATATGTTTTCTTTTCTTATAGTTTATTTTCTTTTATTTTCCTGGATACTTTTTTGTTTCGGCATATTGTGATGCGAGATGCATTTGGGGTCCCTTCCTGGTGTTGTAGTGAGGGCATTTTTATTTTGTTTCTGTTTAAATGGGAGCAAGAAACATCTGCTATTATAATGTTAGCATTTAGGTATTTGTTGACTGGTTTCTTGATTATGAAAATATGTGTATGTGTTTCTTGGTGTAAGATATGTACAGAAGAAGTTGCATCCCTTTGCAGAAATATGCTAAGGGAAAGTGTCAAGGAATTGAACATGCAACAAGTTGGTCTCCTTTGGGAAATAATTGCTTGGGTAGGTATGTAGGTAGCAATCCATAATTGATTTTGCAGAATGTTTTATGTGGGGTTTTAATGATGCAGATGTATTCATTATTTCAGTGCAAAGGTAGTTGTACCTATGTCCATGCTTTTCCAAAGATTGGTACTAATAGATCAGAAGAATTTCGCAGAATTAAAATAAAGTTAATGCCAATGTTTCCACCAATGAATGTGCTTTATATGGATTCGTGAATGTATGTGCCGAACATCCAACGGCACTGCCAGAGTCTGTTTATCACCTTGGAGGTTCTAGCCTCTATGTGTTGCGCAAGTGAAAGTTTTTGGTCAAGGGTGATACCCAAATGTATACTTCATTTTGCTAGATAAGGGGCTAGTTATAGCTATCATTGATATCTACATATCATTGAAAATTTTGTTTTGAGATTTTAAGACGACTAAGCAAACAATATCGTCTTTTAATGGTATCAAAATAAAGCTAATTACTTACAGAACTTTTCTACAAACAAAATTACTTAATTCTGATTTAAACTTTTCCTTAAATCTATTTTTATTATTTCACTGATAGAAATCGATTTCAATGAACAGCTGATAATCGTTTCTACAATTTAGAACACAATCGTACCACTGATGTGTTCGATTCTCTTTCTATTTCCAGCTGTCAGTTTTGCTTTCAATGATCAACTCTAACCTTAAAACCTATACCAGTGGCCTTCCATTGACAGAAATTTTTCAATGATTGCTTTAACCGACTTGTCAAAAAAATGAAACAACTGTGCCACTGATTTGTTCCAATGATTCATTTCAAAGACAGCTATAACTAACCCTTAATGTAAGTTCAATGCCCAAGAAAACCGGCCATGTTGTTTTGAGTATGTTTGTAACATAAAATTATTTCTGTTTTCATCGGGTTGACTGACAGAGCTTGTTCACAGCACCAAATCCCGAATATATTAATCTGTTCCCATACGCTCACATAAAGTTGTTCCGCTAACAATGATGCAAGCATCTTTCTTTCAAGTCTTTTTATCAGGGAATGAAATAGAAGGTTCAACAATGTGTCAGAGAGTACACCCCACGGTAGCTGTAATTTATCTGCTTTTAAGCATCTCAATTATCAATTCCACAAATGTAGGTTCAATCTTTTTAGATCTCAAAGTAGAGTCAATTCTATAGAAGGTGGGATTGTCGAACGCACCCTCAATATCCAAAAAGACAGCAAGGGGTTAGAACTTGCTTTAAGCACTCTGGTTGTAAGCTCCATTATTAGCGTTCCGGAAAGTACTTTCTGTTCAATGCTTTCTTAATTTGCTTCTTGAACTCTCAGTATGGTATGGGAAGACCAATGAAATTCCCGGTCAAATTTCCTGGTTCGATTAAATAACTTCCTCACTTCTTTCCTGAAATTAGATAGCGTGACATTCCATCAACGATTGGTATTGGCTTCTCTACCTCTCCTTCAGGCTAACCTTTTTTAATTCCGCTCTGTAGAATGTCAGCTGCTATATTCAGTTTAGGGCTACTGTTTATCCTAATAGGCGGTTCGCCCATATGTCTCCGTAGCTCCAACGAATAGACGTCTCAGTCAGTTTGTGGCACATTCTTGGTATTGCTTCTAATCATCCGGTCAGAGCTTAATTACATGGGGAAACTGGTATGCCTAAGGGGCCTTTTCAGGCAAGATTGAGAGGTTAGTTCCAAGATTGGCGAGTTTGTCAGTCGGAATGTCTCTATGTCCCGGCACGCAGCACTGGTGAATGTTGAACTGCTCAGCCATCTTCTTTATAAATAATCGGCAATCTAGGGCTACTAAAGAGTTATTAGAGACAAAATCCAGACACTTAATGGCCGCCTGACTGTCCGAAAAGTTTCGAATATACTTTAAGCATCCTACGTTAATCTTTAGGAAGGACAAGACTATCTCGATCGCCATAATTTCTGCTTGGAAAACACTACAATGGTTAGGAAGAAGGAAAGAGAAACTCAGATTTAGTATATCTGAGAAGACGGCTCCATCCACCCCTTCTTTTGTTTTTGACCCTTCTGTGTAGATGTGGATCGATTCTTCCTCCCAAAAGGATCTGGGGAGGATGGTTAGCTGAAAATTGCTTTTGGCCAATTTCATTTTCGGTCCATTAAGAGGATGTTTTGCGGGCGAATGGCCGTGGTAGCAGCTGTCTTCCAGGGGTATTAAATGGAACAGCTGAGCGAGTGATGCGAAGTGCTCCACTTATGCATAAATAAGCAGTCCACCAGATAATCGTTCCGTACGTTAGATATAGAGCCAGTGAGTGATTCGGGGTTGTGGTCCCCACTTGTTACCAATGGCTTTTTGCAAGAAAAGAGCTTTCCGAACCCTTTATTGTATTTTAGATATCCAGCTGAGCTTTCTATTACCCTGTTTGGGTTCACACTACTTGTAACATGGGAGTTGCATTGGAAGTGGGTGTCTATTATCAGATTAGCGCTTCCCCGCTAGACGTAGTCCAAGAGCCATCTGATTTTTTAAGACAGCTGGGCATCGTTGGATTTGTTGAAAATATTTTCTTCTTAGCTTAGAAGCTTTGGGAGATTCTTCTATTTTGCTGCAGAAGAGTCGCCACGATACTCTTTTGGCTTTCCTTGATTCTTTTTGAGGAATACTTTGAAGGCATTCTAGTCGGAATTAGTTCGTGTGACTTTGGCTTTGTTGAACAGTTTTCTTTAGTCATTTATAAATAGGCCTAATTCAGATGTCCACTCATGTGATTTACACTTGCCTGTCGATCGAGTGAGAGGACACTAGAAAGACAATGCTTTATTTCAAGCCATGAGTGAGATCATAAGATGATCAAGTTCGTTAGTGTCATGGGGGGAACCTCCACCCCAAAACCATACCAGAAACTCCAGTGTTGGCGACTGTGATATCGGGTTCGTTACCAATGTTAAGTATATCGAGCTAGTAGTTTAGGACAGCTTTGCCTTTACCATGTGTATAAGACACGGTGATGCTCGTGGAAAAGTGACCATAAGCATTCCCTATACATTTTGACGGGCGCACTTCTTCATCGCTAAACCTTTCGAAGCCAGATATTGTATCCGTTTTAGTGATCTCTGAATTTAAATATCGTAAAGTGGGAACACGATGTCGAATATCGCAAGCATTCAAGTCATTCATGTATGATTCTTCTGCTATGAGACCTTTTTTAAATTTCACCAACATAAATCAAATTGAATTAGTTACAATTGATAAATCCTTCTTAAGCTACCACATGTATTTCTACTTCCATTGAACTGTCAACATCAACCAAAGTATCATCAATTTATCCCTTTCAACAAATTGCCCCACTTGGAAAAAAGATAAATTATCTACACGAGTAGAGAGAGAGAGACCCTCTCATTGAAGTGATCGTCAAATAAATTACCAAATACCAAACAATCTGCCTGATTAGCACCAGCATGGAAGCCACAACAAAAGACTTTTCTCTTGTCCCAACCAAAAATAAAAAATATACCATATTAGTTCAATATGAAATATTACACCCTTTCAGCATCCGAAAAGTTACTGATGAGCATCTTTTCTGTCAAAAAAAAAAATCTCAAGGGAGGTCGCACCGACATGACACCATAAGGTATTCTATTCCCACAAATATTCATGAAAACTGTGGAAACATGAGCTTCTTTTCTGGATTTCCAAATTTGTTAATTATTGGCTCAACATATTTTTCTTTCAAATTTAGATGGATAGGTTCTCCGGGAATAAGCATAATAACTACACTTTTATGACATTTCCAAGTACCTACAACTCTACCAAACAGTAGAGACGACCGTAGAAAACGACCTCCTCATTGTTTTCCATATAAAAGAATTTATTCAAGTATCTAATCTTTTGCTATTGGGAACAAATTTTATTACAATTTGATAGACAACCGCAATCTATTCATCGGCTGACGACGAGGACGATACGACACGGTTCAAAATTACAATGAACTTGTGGTAAATTCTTTGAAAAAAAAAACACAAACCAACAACATTTTCCACAAAATAAAAATGAAAAAGAATTCGAATTTTCTTCCCATCATCGAAGGCAGTAGCGTCGAATGAATGCGTGTTTGGTGGAAAGCGTGCATTGCATTTTTAATGATGCGACGACATCATGTTTAAAATGTACATATTTATCTATGGATGCATGCTTATAAGTTAAATTATTATTTCTTAATTTTTGTTGAGGATAATTGTTGAAGGAATTTAAAAGTTATGTCGCTACAATAGCACGCAGTTTTGTATGTAATTTTTGGTTAGCCAAAATGTCACGATTGTCGTGTTGAAATTTCGGGGAAAGAATCACTTTTTAAGACATTGTTAAGGAATGACATCATGGAGGTAGGTGTAGTACCTTAAATGAAATGTGTTGGCATGCGTATTTTTGACTAATTTTGATAATAATTTTGTGATGATGAAGATACCCAAGGTCGGGTGGAAGAGGCCCTTCCTTTCTTCAAATTGCTCACTTAGGTGATGCCCTCCAAAATTCGTTGACCCTCCTGGTTGGAATCGAAGAGTAAGTATGGCGGAACTTTATCTATATGATTGATGTGCATTTTTATGAAGATGTGTGATTTCTTTACCAGAATCTAGGTAGTGCAGGTGATGTCTGATTAATCCATTAAACGAATTCAATTTTTCAAGCTTCAGTTCCAATACTTGCAAAACCCACCAGTGAAAATTTGGTGCAATCTGCCAATAGTTGGAATGATTGAATGTAGCAGAGTTACAAAAGCTAGGCCCATGTCTACTTTTTACAATTTTGAAATCTTATCACAAAAATGTTGAAATTTTTACTTCATTTCTGTGTCGATTTTATAATTTTGTTTAATAGTTAACAAGACAAAACACAAAATTGAGATATTTATTACAGCTCTAACAAAAGATTACACGTGTTAGGATGTGGATTCGTCGTGGGAAATAGGCTTAGATCCAAAGTAATGGACGTCAAGCCGATAAATGATCGTCTGCCTGTCAAAATTGTACTCGGGGACTTCAATGCTAAAGGCGGCAAGGAAAACATCTTCGTCGGATTAGTTGGTAAGCACAGCCTCCACGAAACGACAACAGATAACGGCTACCGACTTATTGACTTTGCAACAGCTTGTAATGCGGTGATAAGTAACAGTAACCTGGCGCTCTCCATACGGTCGAACCGCCAACCAAATCAACCATGTGCTAATCGATGCGAGGCACGCATTCAACATATTGAACGTGCACACTTACCGAGGGACAAACGTCGGCTCTGACCATTTTCTTGCTGCAGCTAGATTCAGAGCTCGACTGTCCAACGAGAAGAAGCTGTGAACTGCCCAAAAGAAGAAAATCGACGTTGGACGCCTTAGCACATCTGTAGTCGCCAGAGCCTACAAACAAAGAGCGCCTGAGTGAGAAACTCTCCACTGAACATTCACCTACCACAGACGCCAACAACCAGTGGTCTCAGTATCGCGACATCATCAAGGAGGTAGCCGAAACCACCCTGTTATACCAGTCACTCCAGAGAAAAAGCCCGTGGTTTGTGGATTGTTAATTTTTATTAACCTGCAATTTTGGGCAACTGTTCATAATGAAAAATCACCAAAAAAGTAATAAATGAATATTAGCCCAAAATTGACCGAAGTTTGCAGCTTTAAATAACATGAATGCATAAACTGTGGCACACAGATGTACATATATGTATGCAACACCCCTGCTTTGTTTATACCCAAATAGACTTAGTATATACCCACCCTTGCACCTATTCCAAATCTAACAGTGAAACCAAGCAGTTAGGTGCACTACGTATGCATTGTGGGCTAACAAAATACACAAAACTTACCGCTTGCAGATAGGAAGTTGAAAATCCCAGAAAAATGGTTTGGGCGATTGTTCATTTTCGGATTTCGGGTGATTCCGTCTTGGCAACAAATCCAAATATTTGGGCGATTGTTCAATTCAACTTTTGGGTAAATGTAATTTTGCATTTTTTGGTTTTGGGCGATTTTCGGAATGCGGAAGCTCCCACACACAACTATATTTAGTGGGGCTCAATGGGCGCAGTGGTTTTTTTTTTGGCTTCAAGTGAACCTAACTAACCATGAGCAAGCCACTTTGTTGTTAAGTTAGGTGCAGTTGGTCAGTTGTTTCATGTTTGTTCGCAGCGGTGGACTTGAATTTAGTTTGTTAATATAAAATGTTAATTAATGCTTTATTTCCACCAAAAAAAAAAACAATAATAAAAATATCTAGATTTATTTTCTGTCGCAACGCTTTCATTTCGTTTTATCTTTTGGTGCAGCATTTTCAAAAATTAGATGTATTTCTGAACAAAACCGCGGCGGCCAACCATGAAAGTGGTTATGTACACTGCACATAACTTAACAACAAAAGTGGTTGTTATTCAAACACAGTCATGGATAATATACTTAATATACTTAAGAGAGGAGTTTAAGCGATGGAATTTGAGAGGAAGTTGACAATCTCATTCTACCTCATCTGTGTCTATGACTTCTTTCATAAAATTATGAAGACGACACCAAGACTTTTTACTAATCTATCATTAAAGTCTTAAGTCTAAGTGCTACTAAAAGCCATAGCTTCCTAAAATTTTCACAATTGCACTTACCGTGGTTTATCAGCCATTTAAAGCCCAAACTTTAGAAAGTGCAATTTCCGTTCATTGAGTTTTCGGTTTTAACAACAACTAACTTCTAATTGGTACATTTTTCGCAAACGAAAAAGGTTTTTTACGTATAAGAGTCCCACACTAGGTTTCTAAAACAAATTAACATCTGTTGAAAGTTTTGTAGGAGCTCTGTAGAAGCCATTCTTGTGTTATAATAGACTTCTCATTCTATCGAATTTAAAATGTTAGCTCTAGTTAGATGTGACACCCTGATTCCATACCCAATTCACTTCAAGTACCAGATGCCCACAAATATTTATCCAAAGAACTTCCACAATAGGGCCCACAATAAACTCTCTTATTGTTTGTCAATTGACGCAATGTAATTGGTGTCTTCTTTTTACTTTGAAAAACAACTACCCGTACCCGTGGTAGGCTCTCTGCTTAGGAAGCACGCGTCATATTAACTTCATAGATTCAAATTCCTAGTTAACTGGGGAATTCTATGAAACTACCCAAGCCAATTACAAAATACTTGCAATTACTTTTAAACACTTTTCTAATAGCTTTTTGCATTCATATCGCCGATTACGTCAACTGCAGTGTCTCGTTTGAGATTGCAAAGGTATAAGTATACTCGTACTCGTTACTCCGTTCCTTCATCTCGCTGCATTGCACTCATGTTGCTGTGAATCTCTTCACTGCATTATTGGAACACGTGTAGAAAATTAAATCGATTGAATACATACATACAAATCTATAAAAGTCGACAATTTACTCGTGAATAAAATAAAAGTTGAACCTGCTTAAGGATGTTGAACTAAAACTGACATCTGCGCTCGATTTTAATTGCAACGAAACAAACAGAAAAAAATGCATCTGCAGCAACTATGACGCCACAAGTCAAGACTGGTTCTTAAGTGGAACCCTTGCGACATGGATGAATACCTTAGTCCTCTAAAAGGAGCCCAGACTAATTGTAATTAGTCTGAGAGAACTGGTTTATCGGCAGTAATCTCTTTGTGGAAGTGTTTTCTGTTTTTTTTTGTTTAGGATAGGTCTTTCAGATACATTAGAACTAAGTCTGGATTGCAATTGCCATGCGTAAGTAATTACACCTTAACACAAAAGACCAAGCAGAAGAAGAAGAACAAACAAAATTTAAATATAATGAAGCTACCAAATATGGCAATGACATTTCAATTAATCATTAGGAAATGCAATACACAGTCTTAGATACAGCCCACATTCCGTCAAACTGAGGAGCTAGCTTCCTACTCTTTCCTAATGAAACCAATTAATTTATTCAATCAAATTGCCACAGGTCATCAGCCATTCAGCCATAACAAACCCTCAAACAAAGGTAAACACCATCGTCTTACCAAGCCGCCTCTGGAACCGCCCAAAATTCAAATACATTATGTGGGTTGCACATTGAAACGTTCGACAAATAGCTTTATACGTAGTGAACATATTATATATACAAAGATACGTATTTACGACCATCTTTGGTGGATTTAAATTTACGACCGCATTTCGGGGAGGAGACTGATAGTCTGGATAGCAAGTTGAAAGGTTATGAATCGTAAACACTGACCCAGTTCATAATCTTCGTGTACTTTGGCTGTCCTCAAGTTATCAGCCTCCCCTCAATATTTGTCATCAATTTCTTTGTCTAAACGATCCGAATTTATTATACCATTTTTTGTGGGCATTAAAGTTCTTATTTTTGTTGAAGACTTGATTGGCATTCCTATTAAGTATCTAAGTTATGCCGATGGGGTTAAGTATGTGTTGAACCAGAGATTGGACCTGGGGTGGTTAGTAAAGATATGCTCCGGGCGAGATGGAGGATTTGTTTTTGGTGCTGGGACAGATTGGACAGTGGATGGAATTAATTTGTTGATAAGAATGTTTTGAATTAGTTTTAAAATGTTCCTATTTTTATGAACATTTATGGCGGCTTTGGAAAGCATTAGTGTATCGTATCTAATTTAGAGATTTGTTCGATTGCTTTCGAACTTGTTTCTAGGCAGAGTTGGAAATATCCGGTCGGTAATAGGATTTTAGGATAGAAGGCTTTTGTTGTTTGTAAGATATTAGATATTGGCCCGGAAGTTTCGACAAAAGTTGGTAATAGGCTTAGAGTGATGGCGATGCAATAACAAGTTGGATTGAGTCTCTTCGAAACGCGGTTGATCTCTTTATGAGAATTAGGAAAGTTACTTTGAGACAGACCTCAACTCGTGCTGAAAGGTGTCACCATCCTGATCTCTGGAAGAAGTGAAATATCTGGGAGTAATACTCGATAAAAAAAACAAACTTTAATGGTCCAAGCATGTTGAACCGAAAACATATAAAGAACTGTCGACTTTCTGGAAGTGTATAGGCGCTTTGACCAAGACATGGGGTTCTAAATGCTTTGATGAACTTTCCCCCAATTGATATATAAATCATGGGGTGTACGCTAAAAATCATTTCTCGCTTAAAGAGAGGTGGCTTTAAGTACCATGCGCACGGAAGAAATAAAGAAACGATCGAGAATTAACATTCGATCTCTTTCTGCAGATGCAAATTTCACCCGGAAGCCATGAAGGCCCATTGTGAATACCCTGTTTGTACATGTAAGGACATGTGGTTAACAAAACCACTTCGGTCTGTCGAGGAAAAGTTTTATGTCTGATAGAGGTACCCTAGCCAAGTCGTCCAAGCATTCGTCCAAACTTTCCAACCGTGCTCCCACGCAGGATCAGCGGTGTTCCTGTAGAGCTGGGCAGGACTCTATTTCCTCTTCGCCTTCGCAGTTGCTGCAGAAGTCATTTGCAAAGTGCCTTAGCCTTTTAGCCGATGATGCGGTGTCCGGTTAATACCCCGACGAGCATCCGGATTTGTCTTTTGTTAAGAGAGACTTGGGGCTCTGATATTTTGATGTCAACATCAGGCCACAGACTTTGGGTTATGATGCAACCGCTGGTGTTGATCCATCCTTAGCCATTTGTGTGGTGATGCCGTCGATAAAAGTCTCAGCAGTTTTGAAAGGCAGTAGCACCTGTTCGTTTGATGAACTCCTTATCCATATATTCGTCAAATCATGCTAAAAAAAAGTTCTGAATTTAACTTTAGAAGTGCGAAATATTTTGCGAAGCTGTAGTGGTAAAGAGTGACAAACAAAACGTAGTTTCTCCAATCACTCTTAAAACAGAATTTCTGCCCTTTAGCAAAATAGACTCTTATCAACTCTGAGTGCACTTCGATTTGAGTTTCCTTCTGTTACAAAAAAAAAAATAACAATAATAAAACAAGCGAAAGACTCGAAACACAAAACCTCACCTCGATGAGATCAATGACAATTTTTAATCCGGAAATAAAACCACAAAAGCCAATCCGCCCATATCCCCACTTGTTGAAACTTCTTTCACCAAATTAAGAAAGATCTTTGCCTCAACACAACCCACAATAGCCGCGCAACGAAAGTCTGCACACTTCTTCAAGGCATTCAAATTAGGTTAACAAAAGAATTAATTCGCTTTCGTCCGAAACTCGAATATGTCGCAGAATTATGATGACATCAACAGCATAGAAAGTGAAATTTTAAATAAAATAAAATCAATAATCTCGAAGAAAACACAAATGGAAAAGCAAGAGAAGAGCAAAACAGAAATTCAGAATTCACACGACGATACCCTGAACTAGCAAATAAATCCTCTTTCTGGTTCACTGAACGCATTCCCAGCACATTTGCGATGGTTTTCTTTCTAATGCTTGTCCAAATTTCACATTGGCACTGCACTGTGCCACTGCAACTTATCAATCAATTTCACCTCCTTACCGAGGAAGCAAGTGCATCTATCGCTCCTCTCCTGTCCTGACCACTTTGATTGGTTGAGAAACGTGCAAAAACGATTTTCACAACGTTTCTTCGTTTGCTCTCACGTAAATTCGGTCGAGAGTTCGCGTCCGAAGATCAGAGAGACCACACCACCACAGACCAAATGGCCTGGGAAAAGACTTTGATTTTGACTAAAGAAAATCGCATTTGTAATGAATGCGAATTAGGAAATTGGATTGACATGCTGATGCTGGACAGATCGACCTGCTCTAACCACTCTGCCAAAATATATTTCATAATCACTTCCAGTTCCAATCAGCCGTTCGAATCGAAAACCCGTTCGCATTGTGTGTACAAACTTTTGGATCGCGTAAATTCCAGACAACTTTATCATCAACATGAGCACGTTCACTACTTGAGTTGTTCACAACAACTACGTACGCTCCACCGCCACCACCCTCAGCAAGTGCGCAAGCACCTTATGGTTGGCAGAGTACCTATCTAGATACATTTCAGTTTGGTCCGGGTATGTGTACCTGTAGTTTAGGTATGCGATTTGTCCACTCAACGCCTCCGTCTAATTTATTGGAGTGCGCTGCGCTGCGCGCGGTGGCTAGCTGTATGGCTAACCGAAACCGATTGGAATTTTGTAGGTTCGCATGGTTTTACTGTTCGTTTTCTGTTTGGTTTTCATTGGTATCGCTTTGACATTTGAAATCCGACGACTAGCGTGGAGACGCGGTGTAATGACCTAGTTGGGGAATATTAATTAGATTTGTTGGGTGAATGAGTAACGGACCCAGACGGGGTGCACCGAAAGTGGATGCAATCGGAATGCATGCAGCGAGATTCATTACGAAATGATTGTACTTTACGAGAGAATTTATTTAAACTGCCAATTAATCGGCAAGTTATGGATGGTCGTTAATTTTTGGCGATTGGATGTGGTTTGTTGTGGTAGGTAAGCTCGATTACGAAGTGAGATGCGGAGTGACAAACATATGGAAATAACCGTTTTATTAAGATTAAATGTGAGATTAATGGGCGAAATAAGTTAGCAGATTGTAGGTGGTGCAGCTACTATGTTGGTAATGACTTAGTGTGGCCGACGAATTATAGACAAGTTATTAAATGAATACAACTGTGGGCTTAAAAAGTGGTTATATGCTGTTTTTTTTCTTAACAAGGTTTTAAATTAATTTAAATCTGCAATAGGAGAACGTTTAGAGCTTGGAGTTTTGAGCCAATTTATAATGACTCATGTGCAGCTGTATAAAAAAGAGCATAGATTTTCTAGCAAACTTATAGAATTTTCCAGGGGCAAACTTCTCTTTAAAAATAATGTTTGGTAACCCTTAACTACCTACCTCTTATTTTAGTCACATAACTAACTACCTACCTACTCTCTCACACTTCGACCTTCTCAACTCTTGATAAAAACAAATATGATACAAAAAAGTATACCGCAAGCGCCCAAGTGTCTCCACGAGTTCCAACAGGGTTTTGTAGTTAGAGAGAAGAAGGTACACTGACGCGTGAAGAATAAAATCGGTCCTAACCCTCCCACTTCACTGCATTCCTACTGGTCCGCCTGTGAGTTTCGCCGGTTCGACCTTAAAAAAATATCTGCAGGCATCCCGATTTGGGATCACTTCATAATTGACGCCAATCAAATGCTGGTGTATCTGCATTTGTCTGCATTTGATCCATGAGTTTTGAGGCCTGCCTCTCTTACGCGATTGTACAGGAACGTTGATTCTCATTGCCTTTTTGACGGGGTTCGTAGGATCCCCCCTTTGAACATGACAACACCAACTGAGTCGGTAGTGTTTCAATTTCGAGATGGGTTCTTTGACGTGAAGGCTTTCTCGGATTCTGGAACTTCTAATTCGATCAAGCTTTGTTACTCCTGCTGTCATGCGAAGCGTCTTCATCTCAGCTGCTTTCAACTTGCCCTCATACTTTTTGTTGGACAATGTACAGCATTGTGAACCGTATGTGAGCGCCGGACGAACAACTGCGGTGTAGAGCCTACCTTTCAGCTAAGGGGACATTTTTGGGTCACAGAGGATGGCAGAATTTTCCTGCCACTTCATCCACCCTACGCTTACACGATGATTGATGTCGTCATCAACTGTTGCTTCGCTGTTGATCATTGATCCCAGATATTTTTACTTTTCACACTTGAAGAATAAAATAATGTTGAAATAGTTTTAATCGAAAAACAATATCGCCAGAGTCTGACAGACTCCAGGTAGGTAGCAAAGGGTTAAAGTAAATTGGTTCTAAATAGAGCATTTCATAAAATACCAAATTTATTATTTTTTTTTTTTTTTTTCAATAAATAAATTTTCTCAAAACGTCTTTAACGATTTTCGCCTAGTATTGCTTTTGGACACTTTGGGCCTTTTTTCTTTCAATAGAAAGTTAAAAAAAAATATATGGGCTGATTAGCAAGACAAAATAGTTTGTGCTCCCTATGAGTGATATTTTGGTCTGGCGACCGATTTGGCCGATGATTTGGTAATATCCTGAGATTCGGTGAGTCCTTTGTTGAAGTAGACCTTTTTCCCATTTTTATGAGATGATGGTTCAGGGCGCAATGAACTGTTAGGAAGTCAGTTACAATCTTAGCCTCACGTTTGCTCATAGAGAGGATCTGAAGAGCGCGTTTCACGACGTCCCCATGTGTTGAGTTCAAGTTTGATGTTACTGGTGGGAAGTCCACAGAAGGGCTCTGGGCCAATAAAAGGGGATGCAGAGCCTTTGGTGCTAGCTCGTCAGCCTCTTCATTACCATAAATTTCTTCGTGTCCTAGGACTCAGTAAAAAGTCACTCTGTTATAATAAGTGAGTAGTTTTAGAATAGTTAGACAATTCCAAACAAGTAGAGAGTTGAACTTGTAGGAGTAAAGAGCTTTGAGTGCTGCTTGACTGTCTGAGAGAATGTATATATTTGATCTTCTGAGATTACGTCTTAAGCATTCTCTTGCGCATAGTTTGATGACATACACTTCTGCTTGGAAGATTGATGTTGTGTGTCCTAGGGAAACTAATGATCTGCTGACGCCTGCTCCTATACGAGTAGATGGGCCCTAGTATCTAAAATAAAACTAAGTACAAAAATTGTTGGAGTCGAATAAGTTTAAATTTAAGTACATCGTTAGGATGGAAACAAAATTTATTTCGAAAATCAGAGTATGCAGATTTGTTCAGAGTGATAGCATGAACTAAATTTTGATAAATATTTTAAAATTCCCCTTCTATGTTTTCTCATAAGCGGACACGTCTGAAAACCAAATAGTTCAAAAATGTGAGTTTTTCCGCAGAAATAATTCTCCCACAAGCGGGATTCAATAATAACCAGACGCGGACACAAAATTTCATAGCCGCAGAAGATTTTCGGCCTCTCTTTAGCGGACAAAATACGGTTTTGTGTTGTTCTGTTGTATATTTTGCTCTTCTTAAAAAGCTAACAAATCAGGGGCTTCAAATTTTAAGCTAGGAAGCCGAAATTATGAACATATACCCACAAGAGTCCCGAAATCGGTAAGTGTACAATATTTTTTCACCTCTTAACAACAACATTTTTACCCACGCCCCCTTTTTGAGGGCGTCTTTTTTTATAATTCTGTTTTTGGGTATAATATTCTTCGACCCGGGCGGGACTGTAACTCACGTAATTTAAAAACTTTTCTTAAATGTTATTCATTTAGTTCGGTTTCTCATTAGCGGACACCTCTTATAAACGAACAAATTTCTCGGTACCGCTTTATAGAGAGTTGGAATTTGGTGCTTTACTTCTTTGAAATCAACGCAAAGGTCAAAAATATAAATCATTTCTATATATGTATACGATTTTTCGCCCAAAATCATTGTCCAATTCAAGCTGCTCAAAGGCCCAAATTGCGAAGCGGATAGTCGTGGCTAACCTTGTTAGCGAATAATCCGAGATCTTTCTGCAGAACTCCCCTCCACTAGCATTCCAGTCTCATGAACTTTCTGCACAAACTTGTGTATAACGGGGGGGGGGGGGGGGGTACTTCATTTCAGCCAAAACTTCTTTTCAGAAAACGCACTGGTTTGGGCTACATAGAACTCACTTTGGAAAAAAGTTTTCAATATTTCCCAACGTTGTTCAAGCGTAAAGCGACTCATTTCGTTCTGCTGTGGTCAGCTGTCAGTGTCAAAACAATGAAACACAATGCCTACAAAGGGAAACCAATATATCATAGGTTTTGTTATTTAAAATTACTTAAAATGGCCTCCTAAAGAGGCAGGGAGTAAATTGAGCCTACAAAGTCAGAAGAACATTTTCCTCAACTCAGCCATTGGCGGTTTCGGTTCTGCGCTACTGAGTCAGTCCGTCAGACCCAGCTATTTTTTAAGGTACAGATAAATATGTACTAAAAATAAATACCTTTGTTATAGAAAATGTGGCATAATTTGTTCATGACTTCGGTTTGTTGCTCTGGTAGATGCAATTAGTGTACTTACTAATGAACTGAGTCGTAGTACCTATTCCCTACAAAGTCCAATATTTAAATTGTTAAATTGAAGAAGAAAAGGGATCAGAATATTTCAAAGCATTAAAAAGGGGATCCTAATTAATAATTAAAATATACAAGATGAACTATCTCATTGATTCCATTGGAGTACTAAAGTGCAGTATTCCCACTTAATTAAGAAGTACAAATTATAATCCATCACCCAGGTATGACAATAATTAAATTTTGTAACATGCACACGCAATTGCCCCTAGTTATAACCAACAATAACCCGTTATTATCTAAAACTCCATTTTGGGATTAAAGCCATCCAAAGAAATAAAACTATGTATTTCTTTAACATATGACACAACCTAAACAACGAAACATCCAAATCCATCTATTAGTGCGACACCATTGCTAAAACCAGTCTAACACCTTAACGGTCGCGAAATTCTTCACCGATGAATGTATTGCGAACAAGCAAACGATTACATTACCATAAGGTGACGACAAAAAATACAAGAAAAAAAAGAAAAACCTCAGCAGTGGTGGCCGCTCCCCAAAGTCACCTATTATTATGCGTCAAACTTGTGTTTTGTTGTGTGGACATTAACCTCAGTCGCACCTGCTTCCGTCGGTAAACCATTATAACAAGGACCTGCCGACAAGGACATAAATATTTACATGCGTCAACAGTGGTTTTATTAACAAAATTCGATTCAACATTAAAAAACAAAAAATAACAAGTGAACAGGTGAAATGCATAAGGAAGTCGGTCTTGGCTGGGACACAGGTAGAGCTATACGCAAATAAGGTTGGTTTCAAAGAATATGTATAGGGTGCAGATTGACTCATCTAATTTTTATTTCGGGCAGGAGAAATGTTTTCAGCTTCATTATTTAGATAAACTTGGAAGTGTTTGTTTGAGGTGCTGGAATATAACACCACACACAGGTGAGCAGATGATGATGATGATGACGAGATATGGGTCAGTTTTTGGATGCTTGTCCTGTTGTCGTCGCCGCCAAACTGAGTGTAAATTATGTTGACGGCTTTCTTTTGAAAATACAAATGAAAAATATATATGCATACCTGTAGGACATTTTTTAATGCAAGTTCTTGATATTCAATCGGTGGAGATGTTTTAATTGAGTAATGTATATGTTCAGCCCCCAATTTTGAAGTCGCTTGAATTGTGGAATTAAAACAGTACGAACAAAAAAGAGGTATTCTCTAAAGGTGCACTTTAGCAGTTTTGCTGCAAGCGTCAAGAAATAAATGCTTTTCTATTTATCGGCTTTGAGCTACATAAGCCATTGACACTGCAATTTAAACAATTGGGCAATATAAGCTTTATCTCTCTTTCAACCTTAAG
Source organism: Ferdinandea cuprea (assembly GCA_963576555.1). Lineage (NCBI taxonomy): Eukaryota > Metazoa > Arthropoda > Insecta > Diptera > Syrphidae > Ferdinandea > Ferdinandea cuprea. Next base: position 9,098,833 of record OY754958.1, read on the forward strand.
AAATTGTTCACACAGGGTGGACCGCGGATTTAATCAACAAGCCCCTCCAGTCATCTTGGTCCCTACCCTACCCAGCTGCTTCCGCACCCCAACTTGGTTGAGCTCGACCTAACGGTTGCGATGCTTCTTCACCATACATCAGGACCGGAATGATTAGGGTCTTATATAATATCTCTTTGAGGTTCTATGAGAGAGGGCTTTACTTCTTAGATGCAATAGGTACTTATTGTTAGCGAGTCGCTTTGTCCCAAACCGTTTTCGACATTGCAGCGAGATTCCTGCAGATACGGAAGAATTTGGCCGGGTTGCCAAAACTTGACATAGCCTTGGCATAATTTTGAATTTCTGGAGTGTGAAATTTTGGTCGACGGTAGACTTTCCTGACCTAAACCGTATTGATATGGGCAAATCAGGTGGTTGCCGAAAAATGTTAAGCATTTAGGCGCTCTGGTGAAACTCTGATGACTAAGCCAAAGACAAATGTCTGCGCCGAAAACATCTTAGAATGCATGCTACAGGGAGAAGACCTTCTTTTTAAGTCTTTCGCCATTCGAAGTCTAAGTCGATCAGTTTAAGTTCTGTTTCACTATACAGAAAAATACATAGCTTGATTTGACGTAGAGATCATCTGACGGCTAATGAAATCTATAAGCCACATAGTTAGATTAGGGCAGGTATATGGCGGTCTTGGCTTTAACGCTTAATTTCAACGTTTAAGTACATCAATTTCGATATTAAGAGAAGAGGAGAGGCAAGCATGCAAGCCACAGTCTAATTGAAAAAACCTATATGTGAGGTAGTAAGGTGATTGCATTACAAGCTGAGAGCTCAAACAACTCTTAGATAGGAAAAGGATTACGTCGCAACCCAGTAGCCACTGATAGAATTGATCAATCAAAAGACTTATCTTTAAACTCCGAAAAAAAGGCAATGTCAGATCATACTGATGCAAATCAAACTCCTGGTTGCTCTGGAATTACTGTTCATATCCGTAGAAATCGTAACACCTTCCTAAGACTAGTTCATGAATGACTTTTGATGAATTTGCCTTTTTACTTTGTTCGTTTCAGAAGTAGTCGTTTAGGATTTGAAAGCTTAGAGCATTTGCTCCCGGTGTTTGTTTGTTTGTTTTCCTTTACTTCGACCTCTCTAGTATTTCCAACACACATCGTTGGAGTTCTGCATGCAATGCTCTCTAAAAGGGCGGTAACGAGCGATTGGTCCCCAGAAAGAGAAAGAATATTCGCTAATGTTTTACATCATTCCCTACAGATAAAAACGGTTAATGTACATGTATCGGCTGTTCAGAAAAAATTGCACACCTGGCTCACCTGGTAGAATTAAAAATGGGCCCATTTTCCGACTAAAAAGGAATGGTTTCTTTGTTCGATGAAACTTCGCGACATTATCAACTGCTCCAAATTTTCAAAGCCTAGATATGTTTTCACCACTCAAATTGGTTCCAGCCAAGAAACCTGTTGATTTCTTGAAGTGTAAAATCGTAAGGCTGTATTTCCCGTAAAACAAATTTTATTCAATCTTCCAAGGCTATTGGACTATATGTATCTACAGTCTATGTATCTCACGTTGTTGGGGCAAAATAAAAGACACCAGAATTTCGAAATAGGTGAAGTCGGACTTACTTAGTCCCCGAAATAGCCTTTAAGATAGTGCGCCATCTTAGAAATTGTCTTAAATCGCTGTTATTGTTTGAATTTCTTTACGAGTCTTACTTGGATTGGAAGAAATGCCCGAAATGAAGACATGAGGCTATCGGAACCGTGGGTTTTATCGGGATCACTTGTAGAGACTTCTTCAAATATCAAATTTCTGTATAAAGTTCGCGGCGTTTTCGAAATTATTAGGAACAAAACGGCATCCACAACACTTTTGAAAGCAAATTTTAAAGTAATACAAGCATATGCGAAGCTTTTGAAGAGGATCAAGAAAATACGGAGCTTATTCTAAACAACTTGCCTACTTGATGAATGCTAAATCGTTCGTCAACAGTAGAGAAGTTACAGCTGCTTTAAAACTGTGTGAGCAGTCAAAGAGATGTGTACTCCACTCCACCACGTTGTGAAATTTTTTGGCCCACTCTTTTCTAAGAATAGTTGATAGAAAGGGACATCCTGCTATTGAATGCGCCGGTAAAGCGTGCCTGCGGATGTAGCTGGCCAACTTCTTGTTAGCGTGAGAAATCAAGCTTAGCAAAGTTGTTGAAAATTGTTGCTGTAAAAAGGCTCTGTTGGTCAACCAATTTAAGGCAGAGTTACAAGTTACAAGAGGACGATCTATTTTATAGAGTTTTCCACTTATCTCATCTATCTATGGCCCTTTAGCAGAAACTTACCTCTACGCAAAACATAGAAGCAAGATCCTTCTTCCCATCCCCTAACAAGCAATAGTGGCTTTAAGCCGGGTGATACTGGAATGCCGCCTTTATTTGTAAATGTGACTTCAGAATAATTTTAAACCACTCTGCGTGACCTTAAAGACCAATGGTCCCCTATCTCCAGCCACACACAATATTTTGATGTAAAGAACAATGTAAAGTCTTTGTAATCAGATTCTCTGGTGATTCATTGATTCATTGATTAAGCAACCATAAGGACACACATCCATACATTTTGTTCCATGTTCATTAATTACAATCAATCCTCTTCGACCTTTAACATATAATTACATGTCCAAGACAATGTTAATGCATTCGGATCTGTCGGATACCAATTACGCAAGGAACACCTTCTTTTCGACTTCTTCTTTGCAACGACAACTAACACTAGAACTCTCTCCATATCAATCTTCCTCCATCTCAGACCACTTGCGTCTGTTGAGGAATTGACTATAATCTTTGACAGCTAAGCTGTCTGACAAGGCTCAAAGTCCGATAGGAATTAGATAGATTAATTCAGTTTTTCTAAGCGCCGCGTCGCGTCGCGTCAGCCGATGCAATTCGATTCGGAGGGGGAATACATCCAGATAAGAATCGTTTAATGCAATTTGATTAATGTCCAAATGAAATAAATGGATTGGCGCCCTTATTTTCGAATCGAAATAACTCCCAACGAGATTGGATATGAATTGATAGAGTGTGCATTGCACAGAGATACATATAATATGTATGTTGAGCGCGCAGCTGGAGACACTTTAAAATGAATTTCTAATTTGAAGTCTTCGAGTGCATCCGTCAAAATATTACTCATTATCTTCAGTTGGTATTAACCAAATGTCCTTGCATTCACCAAATGCCATTGCTATGGCATGAGGTAAACCGTAAACCGGACTCTGGTGAGAGAATACCTGTTTGGGATATCTCTCCCATTTCTATCTGGGTGGCACAAAATAAAGGCGCGCTGATAATAATTCAGTTAGTTGAAAGCAATTATCAGCAGGATGCAGGATATCACCATTGTTGAGAATTCCCTGCGAACAGGAGTTTTATGGTTGCTTCTAGAAATTCACCTACACTATGAAGGTCTTAATGCGAAGCATAACAACTGCGATTACAAGAAGAGCGAGTAAGCACGCGGCTAGAGATGCAGTGTGTGTATGTGCACGCGGTAAAATCCCTCGGTGCCGACGTAATCAAGTGTGAAGAATTGTTTCTGCGGGATGTCGCATTTGTGTTGAGATTTCTATTGTCCTTGTACCTGGGTGTAAATATTGACATCAAGACTACGGATGATGGTTTTATTACACCGGAAGATGTGGATTACACAGATAGGCGCGGTGTCACTGGTACTGCATTATTAGATCCTTTCTGTGGAAGAAGTTAAGCATATTTGACGTCGAAGATAAGAGTATTTAGTGATGCTGGAGTGGTTTCTTTGACGGAATTTTTGTTTTGTCCAACTTGTTTGCTGTCACTGAATTGAAATTTAAATGGAAATTGAAGTGCGTCATTTTTAAGTTGTCTTTATTTTATTCTTTTTTCTTTAACGGCGAGGTTATGATATGGATTGAGAAGTCATAAGTGTGTAACATGCTGGGATACCAGAAATTGAAAACTCTTTGAGAAAGTGACATTGTCGTTCCTATGTAAGAAGTTGTCAAGAAAAGTAATACATAGTAGATAATTTATACAAACGTGATTCGCCAAAGATTCGCTTCCAAGCCGTTCAATACGAATGTGGTACCAAACCAATATGTGCATCGGCATCTCGCCCTGACTGTGTTCATTTATCATAAGAGTACCGATAATTCCTTAAGTGTATAAAAAAAACATAGGACTTCGATACCATCTTCTTATTTTTCCCAGGACTATGCTTCTCCTTATAACACCTTACGTGACAAGTTTGGAGAAAAATTGGATATATATATATTTGATGTACGGACCTCCAAAAATGTTCTAATAAAATAACTAAATGAACTCGATAGGACCAACAATCTGAATCAATTTTTATTTCACCAGAATATTGGCGAAAAGATATGAAGGCCGATGGCACCAGCGCGGCGGCTTTTGTTTTGATTTTTAGACTACTGGATTTTGCATGAAAATTTGTTTGACCAAAACTAAGTGTGAAGATTTATTGTTGATCTTTTGCCTATAATCTCGGTTTATCTTTTGATGGAAATGTAGCATAAGGGCCGGGCAGTGTAAATTTTTAAATATAAACCAGAAAGTGTTCGAACAGTTATAAGCTCCCAAGGACTTAAACCAACGCAGAGACTTCCTACATGGATAGGGAGTCTGGTTACACCACTCAACATCGACTATTGGCACCATGAGAAATTCTACTTGAATTCTGACTTTTGGCAAGCCGCAGCAAAGTAACAAAGTTAAATTTTCAAAGGGCATATGAGCCAGCCTCATTATACCAACGAGGTATGTTCTATGTCAACGCAACACCAGAGACATCATACTTATTTTCCAATTGTATACTTGATTTACTCACCATACCCAAACAAGAATTCCCCTCCACTAAGCTAAGCATTCTATTATCGTTATGTTTATGTTGATTGCACTTGTCATACTCTTCATACTTATAAAGGGTGTTTTTTTAGAGGTTGGTTTTTCGAATAGAGATAAAACTGACATTTTGTTGTCAAATCTGGCAACTCTAATGTCATATATGTTCAGTTTGGTTTGCCATCGTGCCAATCGTGCAAATTTATTTCGAAAATAATGGTTCAGTTAGCGAAGTTTACCGCAAGTTCCGTTCATTTTATGGTCGACATAATCGTCCATCAGAGCAATTAATTCGGTTCGGTTAACCATGGATCGTTTTCGCACTGCGTTTACTCTATGTGATAATACGCATCCGCAGAGACGTCGAACAGTGCGCACTGAAAAAACAATTGCCGTTGTAGAGCAATGTGTTGAAGAGGACCCGAATGAATCGATTCGCCACTGTGCACAGCCATTGGAGCTTCAACTTTATGGAAGATTTTGCGCAAGGTCTTTTCATACGACCTTACAAGATCCAGCTTATGCAAGAATTAAAGCCGCGAGACCATGCAATGCTCATTTTCATTGCAAAATGTTGTTCATTAATGGCAGAAATAATCCTTCCAATAAAGCCAAACGATTTTCTTGTGTTTTATTTCAATTCGAAGTTCTATACCTCTAAAAAAACCCTTTATATGCGCGAATAGGTTAAGATTTTAGTAGCTATGCATACATACATATATATTTTTTAGCAATAAGGCATAATTTTTAGACATATGTATAAACTTCGATTTGGGTTAATAGGTCTAGGTATCACTGATCACGAGGAACCCTTGGGTATGTCTACTTATTCTTTTGGTGGAATAAACAACATAGTTAATGATATCTGTAAAGAGCATGGCTAATGCGCATCCATTGAAAATATTAACCAAGTTGAGGGTCAACGGCGCAATAGAAGAATTTGAAGTGGATTCGGGGATATCTTGTACGGTGATAGCTGATGCGACATGGGAACGAATCAAGAAGAATTATTAGAATTTGGAGATTTCACCGCTTACATTGCAATTTTGAGGAAAATTCCTTCAGCCACTAACATTTGTCTAAGATTTACTGACCAAACTTAGGTCAACGTTAACAAAGTCTAAGAAACCTAACCCAAACCTAACGCGAAACACCAATCAAATACGATCAATAAAATAATAAGTTTATTTGTTAATAAAAATTTGCTATTAGAACATTTTCAAGGCGTAAAACAAATCAAAACTGCCAGACAAATGTCTTGTCTGTTGAAATTGTTGTTCCACACACTAAAAAATCAGTACTTTAGCCACCCTCGGACAGATTTCTTTCGCAATTTTATAAATAAAACGATTTCCTGATTGATTAATAACTACCTACTTTCCAAAAGGCATACTCGTCCGTCCGCGAGTTGGACTATACGGCTACAATGATAGAATTCACCAAAAGGTCTTTTGAGACAAAAATCAAAAGCTGTCCATTCCTGACTTTAAACCAAAGAACGCCTGGCCCGATAAACGTGCTCTTTACGGCCAGAGAGAATACATCAGCAAAATAAAACTAAGTTCCGCGTTCTGTTTACAATTTAACATATTTTTGTTTGACTTTAAGAAAAAGTGTTGCATGGGTTTTGCAATTTTATGTGCAACTTTCCATAAGGGAAGTTATGTTCTTGGCTTCCGCAATATTTTTCTCCAAAAATTCACATCATTTTATGGAAACGACCAGCAATAGGGACCTATCGGACGGCGCGCTTCGCACTTCATTTCATCATTTTCGATGACATTTTAGCAGCGAATTCACGTACATACCTAACCGTATTTTCTACAGAAACTATAGAAAAACCAAAATAATTCTGTACTGGTTCTAAACTATTCTCAGAGGGACTAAAAATGTATAGCACGTTTGAGCTTCCTGGACAATTTAGTCCATAGATACTTACACAACTATTACATTATTTTCACTTTTCCTCGGCATTGCTTCTCCATCTGCTCACCAACTCCAATTTCCTCACCAAACAAATCTCCTCCCAAATTTCAAAATCAAAATCTACGTAGGTTAGTCTAACAATGTATACGAAACCGGTACGCGATAGTACGTAACAGCTGTTTCGTGCTGAAAAGAAGTAGAAAGTGTGGTCCAAAACCCATAAATCGAATTGGTCATCCGGGGTAAAACAAAAATCAACTGTTTACCTCCGTCATCCAGCATCAGTGTAGCCGTAGCTGTATGACCGGATGTCTCTTCATATTTTTTGGACCATCTTTAACAACGGTTGGTTGTGCGTTTCTCTTTCTACCTCTTTCCCCGTGTCAATGTTCTTTTTCTTTGGTCTTTCTTTCATTTTGCACACGCCAAGCAGTACTTTATTCCAGCTCCAGGTGACAAATTGAGATTTACTTTGCCGCATCAATCGAAATGTGAAATTTGATTGAAAAAAAAAAAAAAATTACAAAAGATCAAAGAAAAGAAGAAGTTCAAATGTCCAGCTCAACGTAGATGTGGATAAAGAAGAACAACACAAATCTTGGTTGGTTTCGGTTGGTATGGTGATCTCATTTTTTTCCGAGGAGAGTGTGCGTGTGAAATTTGAAGAACTTTACCATTCACCGAGACCAACCACTTCCACAGAGAGAGTGAAAGAGAGAACCAATTCATTGGTCTGTACTGGTTTTTTGTTTTTTTTTTTGGTCATTCAACCTTGACAAGGCCGTTGGCGGAGATGGGCATTTTGAAAATTTAAATCAAACTCTATTCCGCCTCCATGGTTTTCGTTTTCTCTTTTTCTTCTTTTCTGTTGGTTTATTGGCTTTTTGTGTGCTTTGAGTCAACAGAATCTCACGACTTGTCTAGAATTTCGATGTGACAAGAATGGTTTTGTGAATGCTGGAGAGCGGGCATTTTTTTGTGGTTTTGTCATCGGGAAAAGTTAATCGGTTGATCGGGTTTAAACATTGGGTTTTGGTTTTTAATTGAAGAGAGGTTTTTGCTCAAGGTCGCATTCAATAGTCAATCCTTTCAACTGGAAAGCAACCACTATTTCAATTGAATTCGGATTACATGTCGTGGTAGGTAGGTACTCAAAGAAATTGGTAGGTAGAAACATACTACCTACTTTGACAAATTCGATTAGTAATAATTTTTCGAAATTACATAAATGTGCAATTAGTTTCACCAGATTTTGTAAGATTTGTAAGAGTTTACTTTATAAATTTATCTCATCTGCAGAAGTTTACTGAAGATGAGATAAATTTATAAAATAAAGTAAGATTAAATTAATCGAATAGGTTCTTAGTTTTTTTTTTTATACCCTATCCTAAGGGTATATTAATTTTGACACATAGTTTGTAACACCCCTTAATATTCGCCGTAGACCCATAAAAGTATATATATTTATGATCAGGACCAAATCCTAAGACTATCTAGCAATGTCCGTCCGTACGCAATTTTTAGGCCTTTAAAATTAAGCTAGGAAGCTGAAATTTGGACCACATATTCCCTAGGGCTCCGAAATGGTTAATTGTAAATGTTTTTTGAATACGCCCACTGCCACGCCCACAATTTAGAAAAAACCGTTTTAAAGCTAAAGTTAGAGAGATAGAGTGTTACAACCTACACATGATATGTAGGCACTGCCCTCCTTTATAAGTTTGTCATATAAAGTTTTTGGCCACGCCTACTTTTTGTGGGCGTTTTTGACTAAAATGCGTTTTTTAAAAAAAAAAAATTTATAATTAGTAGAACTAAATAAAATGCTATCCATCATCTTCTTAATGATTTTTTCTTTGGGGCATATAGGGATATGGATAGGGTATCATACTGTTCGCCTCAAGCGGACTGTAGCCTTTCCTTATGTTTTTTTTGTAAATTTTATATACCTTGAACCCACAAACATGTTTATTACAGGGAATAAGGACGTTTGCATATCATCCTGGTTGCGATGGCTGCCATAGCCTGCCCCTTATTTAAAGTCTTGTTGGTTTATAAGGTATATGTAAATTAAACACGTATAGGAAATTAGACCGTGTTTCAATTACTAGCTCTTATTTAGGTACCCTAATAACCTAAAGTTTGCGACTGTGCTACAAGTCAACAGCGAGTCCGCCAAAAGTCAACCCACCGTTAGATGGACAATGAGCATGTGATTTATGTTTTTTAATATACATATATGTACATGTGTATAGAGAGTGTTATTTTACAGCGGACTTGCAGTAACCTGATGGAACCGATTGTTAAAATCCAACACACGACGAAGAGTGTGCGTTTACTGTTAAATTACGTGAGGTAGCTTCTTCAAAGCGCAAGTAAATTGCGATAGCATAATAGGTACCTAACATTAGATTGTAAAAGCGAAACAGATAATATAAACTTATAAAATAGTTGCCCTGACTAACTCAACTCAACAGCTCACAACCCAAACCGATAATGGTAGAATGAAACTTGATATACGATTACGTATGAAACTTGAAGAATATATTCCCAAAACTCTTGAAAAACTATTTATGACCTTTAGTCAAATTAATATGCAATTTGGACGTTGGTAGAAAAGAAAAAATTGTTTGTATATTTTTTTAGGAGCATTGTCATAACTTTGAAAAGGATTGAACAGAGCAAAACAAAAGCAAGTTATTAACAAGAAAAAAAATAATTTTAAGAATTTTTACCCTCGGATAAAGATCTGACTATCATCGGAAATTGCAGTCACAGGGACAGATTAGTAATGTCACTTCATTATGGTATGATTACAAGTCCTGACTGACAGGACTGGACTTCTCCCGGCTTTGATGAAAGCAAAGGTAATTTTTAAATCTGATCTGATTGTTCGAAGACGGGGCAAGAGTCTTCTCAGAAGCACCAGTTTTAGCGACTGGCAGATTACTGAAGTGTCTTCAACGCTGCTTAGAGGACTGCTCAGACCAACTAACAGATGGAAAAACTCCAATATAATAACCGTGAAATGTGTTAGGATATGTCACAGTATTACACTGATGGGCTCCATGGATAGGCTGGTGGGCTGGTGGGTTGATGGAACATGGCTAAAGGACTAAGAGGTTTTGCTAACCACATCTGCAGAAGCTGAAGGCACGAATAGGAAATTGAATCAGTGTCAGTGCCCAGCTCTCCAGGACTGACGTCTAACAGCAGGGCTCCCTGACGGCTTGGGCGACTTGAAAGAGACACCCGTATCAGACCGAAATGGTCTTTTAAGTTGCATGTAGGTTTTCACAATGAATCTTTAATTTGGCATCTTAGTGACATTAAATACAAGTATTTCAAACGGACCTTCGAGCCTAACCTAACTACCCTTATGAAATTTAAGCTATCTCATAAAATGTCAATAAGCTTTCTTCTCACGCAGATATGCAACTGCAACTGCGACTGCACAAGAAGGATATCCTCGATAGTATAGTGGTTAGTATCCCCGCCTGTCACGCGGGAGACCGGGGTTCAATTCCCCGTCGGGGAGATATTTTTTTTCTCTTAAGTACCTACCCCCTATTAAGAAAGACGAATTGCATATACTGCACTAAACTGTCGTTAAATTTTTCTAATCAATAAGAGGTATATCTTGCTGAACTCTGTCATATTGCTCTTCGATAAAATCGCAAAGGATGAATGAGAGTGAAAATAATAACAGACAAGATATTGCCAATTTGACAGCATGTCCTCAGTTAACTCTGTATAGTTGCAGCACTTTTTGTTGCCGAAGAATGTTTACTCAACAAAGGCATTGAATTGAACATACATATATGTTTTGAATGGCTCATAAATGATTCTCTTTATTTGACAGTACGTTTGAGGCCTAAGGATAAACTAATGAGCATTTCGTTGGAGCGTCGATGTATAAATCGAAGGGTTTTCCACTGAGACCTTATTACCGCGTTAATATTTTATTCGCCACCAATACGTGTTTTCGTGCCTATACATAAATATATACATGCCTTATTTAAGATATTTGCAATTCATAAATTTTGTTCGTCCATTTTTTCAGTCGATGTTTAACAATTTTAAGTTTAAAAAAGACAATTCATTTCGTTAGCACTTTTTTTTTGAAACTAAGCTTTTTGTTCTATTCAGGCTTTTCGAATTAAATGCTAGGTAACTCTAGTTGTATGTAGATTGGTAGGTAAAGGCAATAGGTAAAATATGTCTCTCACGCTAAATAAGCAGTTCAAATAGGGTTACCAACTCCAAACTATAACAAAATCACCAAGCAACGAGTGATAAAGCGCTACCTTTATCATCATTTTAAGATACCATTTAAATACCTTGGGTTCCTTTTACAAAGTCCTTTTTTCCGAAGCTAGAGAGGTTAACAAAAAGAATATGTAAAAAATCTTGACTCAGCATATTGAGGAAAAAAATATTTTAAAAAGACCATAACTATACTTGTGATTAGATATTGGAATTACAGCACCTTTTCTTGGCTCGACACAGCTCCCGTGACCCAGACTGCTTTCAGACCGCACACAATAGAAACCCGTTGTTTAATGAGGTTCCTCGACAAATCTTCTTTGATTGTTTTTTTTTCGATTTATTTGCATCAACGTTGGCTATGTCACTTGAAGCTTTTTCCGCAAACTATCTTGATCGTAAACTCATTTTGTTATGATGTGGATTAATGGCGTCTCCGATGTTTTACAAAAAATACTCGTTTATTCTCATAGGGAAATTAGGCTATAGCTATCGGGTAGCATTTGTCCAGCTTTTACAATCCAGGTTAAAATATCTGAAACAAGTGCTCGAACTTTTCTCAGGAGATTTTGTTTACTAGTGTTTCTGTGTCGCATCATAGTAAGAAAAATAATGTTAAACTGCGGCCCCGAGAAATTATGGAAAAGCTAGGAACCGGGAGATAGAAGCATATACCTGGAGTCTGCGGGCCAAAATACGACTGATGGTAGCCCTTTAAAATGGTTCAACAAGTAACAATCTAGGCAGAAATAACAGATCCACGTGGTATCACAATGGACCATACATACAGTGACGTTTCTGTAATATCAAAATCAAATTGTTAAATTGACAAAAAAGAATTATTCAGCACGGAAAATAGCTGATCAGTTAGGTACTTGCCATCGAACAGTGCTTAAAGTCAGAAAAAGACGCATAATCGGACTAAGTGTGTCGGACCTTTATTAAACCTAACCTTACTGTTAAAAAAGATAAAGATGATAACTGCAGGGTGTTTTTTTAGAGGTATAGAACTTCGAATTAAAATAAAACACAAGAAAATCATTTTAATGTCCATAAATTTAGCTTTATTGGAAGGATAATTTTATGCCACTAATGTTTAAATTTAATTTCGGGCATGTGGCCGCCGCGGCTGGTTCGAATAAAGACAAGTCTAGAGGTCCAATTTTCAACCACTTTTTCAAGCATTTGAGGCCACGAATGCTGGCTTCCAAGTCCCCTAACGTTTCTGGTTTAATGTTTAACGTAGGCGAGCGACTTCACATATCCCCAAAGAAAATAATCCAATGGGGTCAAATCACACGATCTTGGTTAAATGACAAACCTAACTGAACATAAATGACATTAGAGTTGACAGATTTGACCACAAAATGTCAGTTTTATACCTATTCGAAAAACCAACCTCTAAAAAAACACCCTTTATAATGATGTATTCACCGACCTACTTACACTTACATTGCAAATGTCGAAGTTCCGAAAACTTTTCTTTTTCAAAATTTCTTAGCTCTTTTACTTGGGTCACTTGTGGCAAAACCAATGGCTTTTTCATTATTAAGTATTTGTCATTATAAATGTTGACAAATCTGTTTTTCTTTTTCCTCCCACACACCATTTCTGGCATTGTTTTTGTTTGGCATTTTCCAAGTCAAATGCGGCACAGTCTACAAAAAATGAAGCTGCAATCAATTTCGAGATAACCAACACCGCCACCCCTTTTCTTTTATATCAAATCTTCATATATGCTGTTATGATGATATGACGACCTCGAGAAATATGCGATGCAAATATGAGGGAGAGAGTGAAAACATACCAACAAAATAACAACAAAACCCAGTTGACCAGCAGCCGTAATTCCATACAGTAAAGTATGCATGTATTGAAGCAGTTTACCCCGATTAAACAAAAGAAAAAGGGGAATTTAAATGGAAATAAGAGGGTGGACGAAGGAGTAATAGAAACCAAACTGCGGGCAAATGCGTATGCACTTTGTTGCAATACAATATGCAGTTGCTGTTGTCTTCGGCTGTGCTGACTGCTTGCTGCACATCTGCCAATTAAATCATTCTCTCTCTCTGTCATTCGCTTTTCTAATAGGAAGGACGGGTGTAAACATAATCACACATTTCAATTAACTCCACCAACACAAACGACCTTAAACTGCACGCACATGCACACAGTCACAACGCAACGCAGTGCACACTCAAAAGAAAAAGAAGTTGAAAGCAAATTCAACACCAAACAAACTCAACTTTCAAATTTGTAACAACAAAGGAAGAGGAGAGCATGAAAACTCAACTCTCTCTCTGCAAATTGTCTTTCTCTGTCACACAAGTTCAATGTAAGAGGGAGTTTGTCTCTTTCGTGTGGGTTAACTTTTCAATTCAATCTTTCAATTCGTTTCAATTCACTGTTGGGTTTGGGTTTGAGCAACTTTGCAGCCACACAAACACACACGCACATACAGCGCAGCGTACACAAAAGCAGATGGTAAAAAGACCACTGTAAATAATTACTTGATCGTTTCGAAATCAGTTGCTTTTTGTCAGTCGTTGAAGTTGGTCGTTTCCTATAATTTAACTTTTTGAAAATCGTGAATTTTGGGACAAAAACGATCGCGGAAATATCAAAAAAAAAAATTCCATTTCTAATTGTGAACGAAAAAAAAAAAACAAACAAAGTGAACAGTGGAATGAGATTTTGAAATTTTAGTGAACAAATTGTTGACCCAAACAGAAATCAGAAAAAACGAAAAAAAATACTATAAAAAATTTATTGTGAAAAACTTAACAAAAAACCTTCGTTAAAATGGTTCGTAGTCTCGCGCAGTGGACGAAGACTTTAAGTTTTCCATCGCGTTTGTCGCCGAATCGCAACTCGAAAGATTGCAGCGGCACAAACATCCATCAGGTGAGCCCAGTGCCGCCACCAACACCCCCAAGGAATAATAAATCAACAAATTCATCATCATCGTCATCTTCGTCACCATCACCGCCGCCGACAAATCACCACAACAAGCCGATCACGGAATTAACACAAATTGTAAGTACCAACAATAAATAATCCGAGTACCTACCGATCTGGGAAGATTAGAAGAAGAAAGAAAACATCTCGAAGTGTATTTGCCTTTCAATTAGCTCCACTGGGTATTAAAAGTTCATTTTTGTCAAAAAAAAACCAAATCGCCTAATCTTCGCGCAAATGGGAAATAGTGAAATATGGCATGAAATGGTGTAATTATCAGAAAAGCTTAAAGCGTAAGAGGTTTCTTCGGCAGTTCTATCACGAATGACAGAGGATCGTGTTTAATTAGTTGCCAGGGTTACCCATGAGGTATTTTGCAGTGTCGCATTCTTGCAAGAAATGTAATCCTATTTAAATTATACTAAAGGTTTCTATCTGGCGAGCCGAGGTGCATACGTACATACATACATATATATATGAGATTGTACTCGTAAAGTCAAGAAATGCAAATATGAATGATTGGAGAGTTGTTGGCCTGTTGCGCAACTGGCAATTATTTTTAGAATGACCAATGTCCAAATCTAACATTTCTAAACTAAGACCACAATTAGATTAAGGCTATTATGTTGTAAGTGTGAGGAAAATCCTTTTCCCTATAAATTTGTAAATCTTATGTTTATGAGGAAATTTTCACAAAACTTCCTTTAAATCTCCTTGCAATTGTAAGGTTGTTTAAACTCACAGACATGATAAAGATATACCGCAGGGCAGACTCCACATTTGACCGAAAGCTTAGCAGATAGGATCTTGTGCTAAAAGCAGGCCTTGCTCCCTTAATTGTTGTGGGGTTTTGCTTTTTTATTTAAATTACGCACAATCTCTGACGCCAGCGGATTAAGCGGGAAAAAGTTTACAGCCCCAAGTGAAGAAGGTCTCAATAGCCCATATTATATTTTCCTCAAAATGCAAATTATTTAAGTGAGACAAATTGGACATCGACTTTAGATTTCAAGGATTCAATATCAACTTATTTAATAGCCTATTAAACTTTTCCTACTTCTTACGATTATTAAAGATGAGTGACTTAATTGAATGAGTTTTTAAGAGTCAGTAAATTTTTAAATTGGAATCTGATAATTGAAACTGACTGTTAGAAGAAATGGTTCTAATATTGAATCCGCTTTTAATAAATGTAACTTATTCAAAATTTAAAACTATTTTATAGAATTAAGAAGAATAAAAATAAAAAATAAAATGCAGGCGCAAATTCTTTGTGCTAACTAACGTTGTTTTAATGTATTATTGAAAATTTGGTCACTTGAATTGACATTTCTTTTGCATTATTTATTTATATACTCATCACTATATGCGATTGTACATTCCAATTGCCTCGTGTTACTAAACTCTTGTAGTCGAATCAGCACTCGAAACCATCAAAATCAGAAAGCCATAATTATCCTACAGATTTGGAAATATTTTGGTAAATTTCAAAACCTATTTGCAAGCCGAGATTTCGCGAAAACATCTAAGACCTTGATAAAAATAATTTTAACTATCTTAAAATATAATTGTAATCGTAAGGATTTTGACGTACCACAAGTACGTTGAAAGACTATCTGTCAAATTTAAATAAGGCGAGTTCAATTTATGTTCAAGTTTATTGCAAGGGACTCGCAAGTTAACCTTCTGATTAGCTGAACGATGACACCTGAATTATTCAAACATTAAGAGAGAATCAACTTCTAGTGGACTTACAGCTTAAATGCATCGACTTCTAATTTCCATTAATTTTTTGAAAGTTGACTGAAATGACAAACAAAAAATAGAAAAGACTTACGACGTTTTCAAATCTTGTTTGGGGTATTTACAGCGTATAAAGTTTTTTTTACAAAACACACCTTGTCAAGCATTTCACAAGTTCACATAACAGCTTGGCAATAAGAGCTGAAGTTACAAAATGCTGGCTTTCAGAAAACTAGAGATTTTTTAAGGAGTGACATTTATGCATATTATTTGCAATATTTGGAGTGTTTTTTTAAAATCACTTGTGTAAAGATGAGAGATCACCGATATTCTTATCAATAATCAAGACCGCCAACTAACTACATTTCGTTAAAGATATGTATATCCATAATCAGAGCGTAAAACTAATTTCAGATCAATTTATTATGAAGACTTCAATTTCTTGGAATGTAGGTATACCTATACTTATTGGCTCATGAAATCGGAACAAATCCTTCATTCTTCTGTTTTTAACTGTTTTGCTAAGACTATACCCCTTTACGAAATCCTTCCATTTTTATAAGTAAAAATTCTACCAAATGCGCAACGACTTTACGAGACAAAGAAAAAGATAAAAACGCTGATTTGTATTCCCATGGATTTTTATCATAATGGTAACTCTGTATAGCAACCATTAACATTTTTTTTTATTGCTGTTACAGCGATATCATTATCGCATTGTTAGTTCTCAAATTCCAGTTTGAATGACAACTTCTGCTACCATACAAACCAAAACCACCCTTCACTCTCCCAATCATCATAATTATGTTTTTTGTTTTAAGAAAAATAATTCCCGCAGACCAATGAAATGAAATCGATTCATAATCTAGCGACAGATTTCATATGGAATTCTTCGACGGCTAGGTAGATTCCCCATTGTTTTTTTCCAGTTGATTCTAATCCCCCTATCAAAGCCATGCGCCAAATACTCTTACCGTAAATATTGAAATGTGCGATAACATTCCAAATAAAATTTGAAATTATCACTGATAATAATCGATTAATAGGTTATAATATGCTTTGATAAATTGGGATTATGGTGTAAATGACAATTTGGCGCCTGTGGTAGCCAAGTTGACCCAGATTCGTTCGTCATTTTAGGGATTTCCTTATCTCTTTAGGGAAGGAAATCGATGTCGGAATTTTATTTGACAGAAACAAAGGGGTTCTTTGTTCTGGTTTGCGAGCAGATGGGCTGCTATGAAGAAGAATGGGTAGTAAATTGCTATGTCAATTTGAATTTGACAGAGAACGGAAGTTGTATATTTTTGGTACATGCGCAAGTTTTTTTTTTATTTTAAATAAAAAATTGTTTCTAACTTATGGAACAAAATGTAGATTTTGTCTTGGATTTGCTATTGTCAACCTGAAATCCGACCTGATTATTCTACAAACTTTCCCATGCTAGTAATGAATTCTTCTCTATAGCTTAGTTCAGCCGGAGGACTATCATCATTTTCGAGAAAATACCCGAATGGATTGAAAAATTAAAAACGTCAAAATAAAAAGCACATATTGTGACGGACACGACAATATGACAATGTGAAAAATGAAAAATATACAACCTTTTGCGTAATTAAGAGGAGGTTTTACATTAGTTTTAATAAATTGATGTTTGCAAATGATTGTGCGAAATGTCAATTTGACAGAAGAACATTAATCGTATATAAAATGGCGTTCATGACAAAACATCATAAACAATTCTTTTTTTTTAGTAACTTAGTACCTTCATACCTACCTAATTAATTATTATTAGTTTTTTGTTTTGTTTTGTTTTTAAGTGCTGTTTAATTAATGTTTTTAACGATATTCCAGTAGACATGCAATTAGAGAGAACTACCTTCCACTGGTAAACAGATACTTTCATCGCCCTTGGCTTGCCCATTTGCTATTAATTTAAATAAATTCCCTTCGTTTACAGTTAGTTAACATTCGTGTTTTTTAACAATAACTTCATGTTAGGAAGTTAGGTACTATAAACATGCCACCGAACCTAAAAATTAGTAAGTGATTAGCAAATTTGAAAGAGATTTAAACTGTCATTCCTGACGTTAAAGGTGTGAATCAAAAAGTTGTTAAACTAAAAATGAGTTTTTGTTTAATTTACGATGTTAATTAGCTACCTATTAGTTCTTATTAATATTTATAACTTGTTTTTATTTACCTCATTATCTAAATATAAAACATATTTGTCTGCATGAAAGTCTGAAAACCAAATCAAAATATGTTTCACCGAGAGTGAAAAAATATTTTATAATATTTTCACTTTTTTTTCGGATTCTATGAATATTCTCTCTTCATTGGTAGCGTTTTTTTTTGTTGCCGTTATACATGATTTGACATCATTAATAACGTCAAAAAGTGACAAAGCTAATCGTGACATTACTTTTTTTAATACAAATGTCAAGATAAAGTGGGAAGTTAGTTTCACATTTGATTGTCGATGAGAATTCATTGCACAATTACTATATACTATTGACAATTTTGTCATGGACTTAAGCATTAATATGACCCATGAATAAGAAATATTCCCATTCAACAAACTTCCTTCATTCCCTCCTTTGTTCAACCAAATAAATCACTAATTACCATTTAGAGTAGTTTCATTCTTTCGCGCTTAACATATTCTACGAATTAATCACTCAGAAAAATATGCTAAACTACTACGTGAACTCGCCACACTTAAAATTAAAATCCCATGAGAAAACTCCAAACGCAAACAGTGTTCGTCTATTCTTCCAATCCGGTTTCAATGGTTCTTATTAGTCAAAAGGAATTTAAATCATTGACATGACTAAGTTCTGTGGGAGAGTTCTTAATTTCAACGCCTCAACTATTGTTTTACAGATCATATATTATTTTTAGATTAATTAATTTACGAAATTCCACAGCTCTAAAGTCAAGGTCCAAAAGAAACACCCTCCAATTAGCATAAAGTGCTGCCAAGTCACGAATTAAATATTATGACATTTTCCAGATTATTAAATAGTTTGACATTTCGCCGATGCGCTTTCTTGCAACAAATCCAAAGTGTCACCTAACCTCTTAACTTATTTGAAATTCTAATTTGAAACCAAATCGACAAATGAAGTTTCACAATAAAATGACGAAATGCGAACTTGTGTTGGGAAATATTTCGAAATAAATAAATATATACAGTCGGTAAACAAATGACCCGATAAAAATGTTGTTTAAATCGCCCCACGACGTTTGGGAAAAAAAAATCTTTTGAGAGTAATTTGATTATTTATTGATCGGGGGCGATTAAATGCTTTTTTTTTCATTCTCCTTCTTTACCAATCGCCAATCAACTGGACGGACTGTGATTAGAATCACGTCCAACGCTCGGTTTTTCTATCGTAAGTGGGCGATTCTTATGCACCCTATTGCAATGGCGACGCGGCGGTGTACTAGGAGGTACATATAATTTTTGAAGTTTTTTTTTTCCAACTTCTGTTGTTGTTTATCTGTGGAATGTGTTTATTTATTTAGTTTTCCCTCATCGATGAAAGATTACTGCACAAATTATATGTGATGTGATGGGAATCGGATGGGAATTCCGTGCCAGCAACTGAAGGGATTAAATGGAAGGTCTGGTAGGCATGTTTTTTTTTTCCTTCGTCAAGCAAATAAATAAGAAGCACTTCAGATTGAAGATAAACCAACCAATTTGTGGGAAATGTTAGATAAAAATTACATATTAGAAATGAGATCCGTTTCGTGTCTGCATTAGGATTGTGCCAGGAAAGTAGATATCTACTGCCAATTTGACTTCAATAGTTTAGAAAGAATGTGCACAGACCTAATACATGTGTAATCTGCATTAATTCAACAAGATTGTTTCCCAACCAACTCTATTACCATTTGCCACACAAAACATCACCTAACGATGCCCTGATTCCCACAATAATTGAAAACAACTTTTTCAAATTAGACCTTACAGCTAATTTAAACTAAATACTCTTATTATCGATTCGTTAAACTTCTCCAAACAGCACCTTAACACGCACTTTCCAACACGCAACCGACGACGTGTTTCTTTCACTACAGCCATTTTCTTTGGTAAATAATTCATTTTACATATTCGTGTCAACTCTTTTAAAATATAGATTTGAAACCCCCCCACTCAGACCTGGGTAATTAGCGCTATAGTTCAAAATGACAAAAACCACAAAGTAAATTGTATCTCTCTGGCTATTGTAAGTATTTCAATTGAAATTTCTTCTTACCGTGTGAAATTCCGACCTACCTACCTTCAAAAAATTAAATGATTCTATTTGAGTAAATTATCTCGCTCTATAATTTCGCCAAATCAAATAAATTCAAATCTCAATCTGTGAATAGAAATTCCCACATTATGTTTGTGAAGAAAAATGATAAATATTTCCGCTGGTTCACAAAAGAATATCGGCCTATAACTGGAACCTATTGATATTCCTTTCTACCTGAGTAAACATCTGCTCTGCTCTGCTCTGCAGTTATCGATGCTCGTTTTGGTGACAAATCGCTTTGTTTGATAAATATTTATGTACTCAGGTGGGTGGTTCAGTTGAATTGCACAATTTCAATCTGAAATTACTACTCATCCACGCCATCCCACTGCATAGGTATTATTTTTTTTATTTCGGAGAGAAACTTGTATCTATTGATGGGATGAAAGTCATGAAATCCACCGTTGAACAGCTGATATTTTGTTTGAAAAGATACACAACGTTTGCAATTGAAAACCTGTAGATACACGAATACACACGACACGACCTGTTTTGGTCATTATTTAGTCCAAGCAGCTGATTACAGGTATTTGGTTGCGTTGTTGTTGCTGCTTTTAGTTTATTTTTCACACAGCAGAGCAGCTAGCAAGGTGAGGCAAGGCTGTTTGAGTTGTTTTTCTTTTGTTGGTAGGTATCTGTCTTCTTTTTTTTAGCTCTTTTCATTATGATTCCGAACTCGTTCGTTCGTATAAAATAAAATATAAATAAAAAAACCCGGCATCTGCAAGCTCAAAACGAAAAGCAAGTTTTATCTAGCCATAGTCTTCGTAGCTTACCTCACCTATCTCTCTCTTTATGGTGTACTTTACTTTTTAGGCTGAGAAACTCTTTCCTATATTGTGGCATAGCTCCTCCGGTGCATACCTACCTAGTCCGCAAAGCGGGGTTTTTTTATTTTTGTTATTGTATGTAGGTATCTCATTCGGTGGGAATTATTGTACGCGATTCATTTCGGAGCTGTTTGGCTTTTAGCATTTTTGATCGTGTTCGAACGTGAATACGCGCCAGCTAGCAGAGTGACTTGAGTACTGCTGCAGGTGAGCTAAGGCAAAGCTATAGGCAAGTAGCACCATGGTGTTGATAGAAAATAATTGCGGGTATACACAGCGATAACTTGGACGACGACGATGGCGACGAGTTGGAATGAAATTTTTGCGGATTTATTTCGTGCTGTGTATGGGAATTCAAGTTAAATCGCACCAACTCGCATAAGTAGACGTAATTGAAGAAGCCCGTAATTCATGTTATGTATGGATGCAATAGATATTTGATATTCTTCAACAAATAAAGTATAGATGTTTGTAGTTACTTTTTGTTAGTTAAATGGTGGCACACCTCTCTTTTTTTTTGGTACAAATTTTACTCTGTCTGTTGAGATTTGCTACTTTGAATAGGGATCGCACCGGTTGTCATCGTGCGAAGTTATTAAGAAGAGTGTGTGAACTGCATTCCTTGCGAAAAATTCTCGTGGCTAAGTGACTGATTTGGCATCACTGGCAATACCCTTTGGGCACATGAAGGTTATTCAATAGTGAATTACAATTGAATTTTCTCAACCTGCTGTACCTATATTCTAAAGCGTAAAGAACCCAAGCTATAATCGCACGATGGTGCGATGTGATGTTTTTTTAACTTGCTACCAGAGTTGGCAGCAGACCCTGAGTGTTTTTTGATTTATTGGTCTAATAATCAATGAACCAAATTTTAAAGTTCGTCAGGGCTGTCATGAGGTCGCTTTCTCGTGATGATTTTTTATTTCAATCATTGACTTCTTAGCCGGACTTTTTAAACCGAATTTTCGGTTATCAGAGGTTTGTTAATCGTATTGTTAGTGCCTAACTTTTTTGTATAATAATAATTGAAATATTTGAACTAAGTCATTGCGGTTAACATAAAACTCCACATACAAACATACTCAATCTATATTTTTAATTTCTTAAATCCAAACAATTTTCCCCTTTGAAGACAGTTTCTACACCAAAATGACACAAATTAAGACCACATGTGTCTTTCGAATCAAACACATTCCACTAAAATGTTATCCATATACATGAGCTACACACTAAAAAAAATCCCCGATAAACAACATTCATCTACATCAAAGACTAGGCAAATAAGATAGACAAAAGCTAGTCGTGCATGTGCGCGGTCCTTTGCCTATAACATGTCCTTCCGTATCACAAAGATACCGCACAAACGGTTTTGAAATTTCCTTTGGGAAAATGAAATAAAATAAAACCATAATCACAGGATGCGCGTCATATTCCCACGCAAGGAAATCGCAACGTCAACGACAGTCGACAAGCCACATGTCGGCACGGCACTTGGTCGGCCGTACCTCTCTCAATCAATTTAACGGAAAAAGAGAGGAAAAAGAAGAAAACCATTTCCTCTCTCTCTTTCCTTTTTCATGTTCATTGATGATGATTTTTCTTTTTCATCTTCATCTTCTTCTTGGTCTCCGTGGAGTTTTATTTTATGGAATTTTTCCCAAGCTCAGCTGAGGAATTTTCCTGTTTCGATTTAGTACCTACTCCTTCTTTAAAACCATAGCAAATTTCAATGGTTCTTGAAGAATGAGGCCCCATTTTCTTACATAAGCTGTGATCCTCAAGATATTTCTTCCTATCTCTCTCCCTCACCCGCTTACGCAGTCTTTTAGCTAATCGATGGATCGTGACCAGTTTTGTGGTGTGCTGTGCCGTATGGTGTACATCCTTGGAAAGGTGATCTGGTTCGGACCGATATTGCTAGCAAAAATGCGCAATCTCAGTTTGGAATGTTGGATTTTCTTGGTTTCTTCTTTCGGCTGAGAAAGACTAACCGCGAGTTAGCTACTTCAGCAATATGTTTACGTAATAACTCGCCCAAGTCAAGTTGTTTTTTTGTATTGTTTATGTTGAACTGCGATCGGTGGCTGGTCTGGTGCGGGTTAAGCGGCATTTAAAACGTCCACACATAGCTATGGGCTCATTTTGTATTCCATGCAATGCACTGGGTCATATGTACATTCTTAGTTGTGTGGGTAAATAAATTTCCGTGAGGACGGATCACTTACATACTTCAATTGAAAAAGGGGTTTGGCGTCGAAGTTGTTTGTTATCATCGCGCACATTCTTGTTAATCCTGGTCTAACAAGCGTTTCTCAAGTGGATCGTGAGGTCGTATGATGGCGCCGCTGTCATTAGGACATTTAAAGAATACAAAAACGGTTTATTTCGGGGACGGTTTTTTTAAAAATAGTTTTACACGACATTACTGATGTAAACACAAGGATCAAGGAAAACAGACCGACGCAACGGCATGCTTTTGACTTTAAATTGGTTTGGGTGCTCTACCTACGCCTCGACGTTTGTCAATTCACAGTCATATTCACGCTGCACTTGACAGAGATGACATTTTTATTTTTACCGTGACTGTTTGGGAATAAACTGTCATTTGATTTTTTCATATTTCAATATACATATTTTACTATCTGCGTTCACTAACTTAAAGACATTTACATGACACACATGACACATTTCGTTTGATAGCACATGCCTTCAATCCCAACTGCAGATTCAAACAGCTTTTAATGGCATTTTCATTTAAAAATCATAAGTACCAAGTATGTACATATTCCATTTTAATCCCCGCTACGAATTGGTATAGTGGATTCGAACTTAACCTCTTTGTGCACACAACCGCAACCCTTTAACGTTTCTATTCTTCATTTAGTGATTTCTTCACAAACAAACACTCACCTAAAAACTTGAATAACCTCCCTGTTCTAATACCATCATTTATGATTACATATTATGAAATGACAGTTATCGGCTTTCAATGGGTGCATTTAACGAGTACCTTTGTCATTTTTAATGCCACTTTATGCATGCACACATTTTCCATTATAGATATTCAATTATGTATAAAAAAAATTACCTACCCAACGTCGTCGTCTCATCGTCTTTTTTTTTAACTTTATTTCTCTTCAGACTATGTCTACCGCAAGAAAATGCATTTCCCACTAATCAATTGCATTCCAATCTCCACCTAACTGTTCAAAATTTATTATTTATCCATGACATGTTTCCGGTGCGTTAGTCTGGCACAAACACAAACGCACACAACGAACGTAACACTCGATCGATCTGGCCTGGCCAATTAAGATTCAATCCAAGAAATTGGATAAATATGTTCTCCATCTCTCTGGCAAACGATGACCATGATACATTGCTGATGTGTGTCACGTTCGAGCTGTCATGACTTTTAATTACAGAAAAAATAATGCGGAATCTTTTTCTTTAAATATTACAATTGTTTTATAAAAAAAACAAAACTAAAAGTGGCATTTTTGACGTTTAGAATGTTGTTTTATTGTAAATGAGTGAAATTATCACTTCCACATAAAACTGACACATGCAAATGTGCATGCATTTATAGAGAGAAAGGCGGCAAAGATAACGACAGTTAGAGTAAAAAAAAAAAGGAAGAAGAAGAAATTACAAAACTGTTATGAAGAAAGAAAAACCACAGAAAGACGTATAACCCCAACGGGGCTTGCATATAGAGAGTTTTGATTTGTATGTGCAGTGAAGAACGTTGCACTGTTGTGGGGTGATTAAAGTCGTTGATCTGCATACTTAAAGATAAGTGCATGTTAAAGGATAGGAAAGGAATGCACTTTCAGTAAAGGCGGTTTTGTTAGCAATGGAAAGGCAATGTGACATGGTTGGAGCTTCCACTTCAAAGTTTTCATTTAAATCATACTGACTTCTTTACGTCTTGTTTCGAAAAGTGCTGCCAAATTAGTGGAATTTTTCTTTCTTTTGCCAATGTCATAATTTGTGATCATATTTCGTATAAAATTAAATAAAAAACTATCAAACGAAGTCATTATGATAATAAAATAATAATAATTCAAAATCATGTAATATAACTGTCTCCAAAGTAAAATGGCTTCATCTTAAAATGTTATTGCTTCATTCATACGAAACCACAGTAAATTCGCACATTACTCCCGACCTTGTGCCGATCTCTCTATTCAAAGTACGCACTTATGCACTTGACATCTTTAAAAGTGTCGCCACATGGCTTTAAACATAATTTTACTCGCACTCATCTCATCACACAAGTGATCTTACAAAATATACGTACAGATAACTTAATTGCTTGCAGATGTTTTTGTTTGTTGTTAGCCCGACTCCGAAGTGGGGGTCCCCTACACTCCTAATTAACTCATTCATGCTCCCAAGGTGGAATCTATGTTTTAATATCTCCATGGGGGAAACCAACACATACTTGTAAATTTCCAGCAAATCATAAAAAAAAATATATATATTATAAATTTTACGAGGGTAAGGAACTATTCTCAGCAGTGGTCTCCAATGGTGGGTACGTCACAAATTAACTGTGTCTCTGCCACCACATAAGCTCACTTTAAATTAAATCTAATAAAATTACAGAGAAAGGATCATTTTACCAGCTCACTCGGCATGTGGAGGAAATGCTGTTCGCTGTGAGTGATTGCATGGAATATGTGATTAAGATTGAGATACAGATGTTGAGGCAAAATAAATCAAAAAAGAGAAACCGAAAGATTAAGCAGCAATGCGGAAGGAATGTGCTCAAGATAAAAACTATTTTTGTATTTTTTTTTTCGTTTTAATCTAAAGGCGGATAAGTTAATGGCTGGCTTGCTTGCTTGCATCTGTGCATTGGTCCTTTCTTTTGGAATTCCTATACAATGCGAACGTCGTCTCCCCACTTAGGGAGGATGTTTACAGCACGTGGTTTGTTATCCAAATAAAATTAATTAAAAATTCAAATCACAAGCGGGTGGAAGAATTATATACGAACGGGGTATATGACCTTATCAGCCACATTCAAGCAACCTTAAAAAGATAAACAAAACAAAACAACAAACAGCATTGTGAAGTGTCTTTCAATTTTTAATTTTTGTATGTTTGCCTTTTTATTCCATCGAAAGTCAGAGACACATAGAGAGAAAATAAAAGTATCCAAATCAATGCTAATTGATTTCTCATAGATATGTATATGTTTTTGAATGTTCGAATTAATTCAGGAAATGCTCATCAGTGAAGTCATATTTAACGAAATCCGGTTGCAAGATGATGGGGTTTTTATCGAAGCTAGAAATAGATACATTCTCACACTACATCACGTGTAAGTGGCTGTAAGCTCATGAAAGAGGTTATTGTATAAGCTTAAGCGGTCGCTAAGTGCATAGCTCCACTTCATAAGTACCCACTAGAAGGGGGGAGTCAATTTAATTAGCACATGCTTTGTTGAAGTTCGATTATCAAGTAATTCGTAAGAAAATAATAGTACGATTAGATTATTATGTTGTTACATTTTGTAAACGTAAACATTTACCCCGCATTTATGTATAGATAATTGAAATGGAATGGAAGAAATTACGCATTATTCCACCTCAAATATTAAGCCGATTTTATTAGATATATTTACAGTGTTTCCACTGAAGAAAAATCATTAATATTGACATTTCCTTTCAAATCCTTCTACGACCTTTGAAATTTGCAGCATTTTCGTGGTCGGTAATTCATAGCTAAACACCTTTAGCTGTCACTTTCATATTTCATATTTGATCTAGACATCTGTCAAATGGCCTTGCGTCAAAAATGCGTTTGTAAAATATTCTGAAAAGTCATTTGTTTGAAATCGCAAACACGAGCAATTTTAAAGGTTCATATTTAGTGTTGTTTGTAAACATCAAATGCGTTGATTGTTATATTTCACAGGAAGTTGAAACTAAATTCTGCTCTGTAATTGTAATTTCACAAAAAAAAAAATTTACTCGTTTCCACTGAAATCTGAAGATTTGATTTATAACTTTATTCTTTTCTGCTTCTTTAGACGAAGTACATCTGGTGTGCTTTTTGAAACCAAACATGGTCCCATAACAGTATAATAGTTTTCGGATTTTAAATTTTTTGCAAATATACAATTTAACGGTCTAAGTAACATATGTATATGTATGTCATTGTCCGTTACGGAAACTCTAAACATTTCCTTGTTTTACATTTTTTATAAAATTTCTGTTTCTTGGCTCGTTTGAAACAAAGTATCTTCTGTGTGTTTTCCGCCCCATAACCACTTTTATCTAATTTTCCGTTACAATTTGTAAAACCAACATCCTAACTCTCATCAATCAAACTGCTTCCTCTAAAAATTCCTGCATACTCTCTCCCCCTCCAAAACAAATGATCGATTTCTCACCCTCTCAATTGAGTTCCGCCGACTTCGTTTTGGTCTCCCACTATCTAAACTCCCACTATCTAAACTCTCCTCTAACTCTTGTGCGTATAAAATGTTCTCCATCCATCATTGTGTACCTAAATATTTGTTGCTATTCAAGCATCACGATAAAGAGTTAAGGCCGGTTCCAACAGCAGCAGTACCCCCAACAGAAGGTCAATTAAGAAAAGTCAACCGGAAATGATTGTCAGAAGCGGTTGAATTCAATGATTTCATCTTCTCTCGTTCTCCTTGTTCTTCTTGTCGCTGGGTTTCGAACAAATTATGGATGCAAGATGAAACCAACAAGAACCACATGGAAGAGTTTTGAGGAGACAAAAATATCGCAGCAACACCACCATGACCAGCACACTGTCCGTCCTCCTTCCGCCGGTTTCATTAGACACAAACAAGTTCCAAAGAAAATAAAAAACACAAAACAACAATAATCAAAGAGAAAAGAAAACTAACTAACTAACGAACGAAGGCAAATAAATGTAATCCGCACTTAATAGAGCGTTTACACCATCCATTTGCATCTATAATAGAAAAGCAGCGTGTGCTTGCCGCGGAAGAGCGCTAGTGGGCAGGGGATAAGTTAATGCGTATAACAGGAATCGAAGCGCGACCGGATGTAAGCCATTGCACTCCACAAATCGCAAAATCGGAAAAGTGAACAAGCCACTTGGGGTCTCGTCTTTTGTTAAAACTAATGCGCCGAGCTAAGCGCAATGGTCTTGGTCTCTTTCTCTGGTCAGTTGAATTGAAGTTGAAGTTGGAGCATTGTCGCTGCCCCGCTAAGGGTCGTGTTACATTTATTTATTTGTATTCTTCTTCTTTTGCATTATTAATTAAAAAGTGACTGCTGCACTGCACAGTGCACACTGACGCGAATGGAGAATGTCTGATGGCAGCAGACATTGTGGTAAGGTTAGGGATTAATGAGATACACACATAAATTTGGTTCAGCTTCAGCCACTGACTGACTTGACTCTGGCTTGACTCTGGGAATTTCTCAAATTTCTACTTGGAATTTAATTTTTTAATTATGACAGTGGAACGGAAGAGGTGGCGAGAACTTTGGCGCTCAACATGTGTGAGCGGGCCCTGGGGTTAAGTTGAGGTTTAAGATTTGTTGTTTTTAATTTATTTATTTTTTGCGAAAGAGGGCTCGGGCTCCATTTTTGCTTATGAATGGGATTTTTTGTGTGTTTGGCTTGGCAATTAAAGTCAACAGAATGCGCTTAATAAGCGGTTCACTGGTTTAACATAGTGTGCGGTGTTGTAAGTCGCAGAATTTGAGGGAAAACAACACCGACAGAGAAGTCTCTGAGAAAGAATGTATTCTTGACTGCCTCTGAGGTAGGTACTGAGAATTTACTAGACCTATAACAAGCTGGGAATGCATGTGGCGTAGACTTTAATGATTTTTTTTTCCACTTCATGTACTTTTTGCAATGAGCGTCCTTTCTGATATGGTCTTAACTTATTAGGGTTTAAATTAAGGACCCGAAAGTCCCAGCTTTTACTTAAAATAAAAACTCACTTTTTTCATCGAGTTTATCGAGATTTTATGAGAAAGAGTTGGTAACAAATCGCAGGTCAATAAAACAGAAAATGTTGAGGACTGTATCACTAGAATATTCACAGTTCTTTCTCTATCTACTTGCATCTATCAGTGACCAAGCAGTCTGTTGTGTAATCAAAAGTAGCATTAATTTGATGTCAAAGCCACAATAAACCTTCATCCACAGCACGTATCCTCCATCTTCCCGTCACTTCACAGTGGTGGAAGTAGTTTTTCTTAAAGATCCCAATCAACAGTTACAGATATCAATTAACATGGCAAAATAAGAACACACAATTGAGAACGACAAACACTGTCACCAAAATGACTCACTGAAATCTTTGTCTGCATTCAACTTAATTTCCTCTTCAGCTGAACCAAGCCAATTCAGGTCAGCAGCAATAACAACAAAAACCGGTCTTCACTCAAGTCACTTCCGATTGTGAAGTGGTAGCTTTCATGTAGCTAAAATCGTCTTTGGAATGTGTTCGCGTAGATAATAAATCCTCAACCCAGATAACGCATTTCTATATTTTAAGCGCAAATTTCCTTATCTCTACGCGAATTCGTTTTTACCACCAGCAAATTGTTTTGTTTACCGAGACCCTCCATGAGATAAGCGACGATAGGCTAGGTCTATACGATAAAACCTATTCTTTGGCCCTCAGTCTCTAATGACACGAGGTGTGTGAAACGTCGTCATATGCCGAATCAAAACTAACCACTTATTCGTTTTTTTTCTTCTTTCACTTTCAGATCTATCCAGGACCAGATGCTGAGAAAGCCATAATGGGTTCACTGGTATTTTGTATTCATCACAAACAAGGCTGCAAGTGGTCCGATGAACTGAGAAAGTTAAAGGTGAGTTTCAACGAAACAAAGCTTATTCATAACATGTACTGATATATATAAATTTTTTTTCCTCTTAGGGACATTTGAACACCTGCAAGCATGATGCCACTCAATGCCCGAACAAGTGTGGCGCCCAGATTCCACGCATCATGATGACCGATCATCTGCAGTACACCTGCACTCAGCGTCGCGCCAAATGCGAGTTTTGTCACACAGAGTTCAGTGGTCAAGGATTGGAGGAACATGCTGGCACCTGCAGCCAAGAACAGATCTACTGCGAGGCCAAGTGTGGGATGCGTGTGCAGCGCGGTCGAATGAACATTCACAAGGCAAAGGATTGTGCCAAGCGACTACGTCGTTGCCCTCATTGTACGCGCGAATTTTCAGCAGATACTCTTGCCCTGCATGGGGCACAATGTCCACGTGCACCAATCATCTGCCCACAGAGATGCGAGGCTGGACCCATTGCCCGTGGCGATATGGAGGCACATTTACGCGATGAATGCAAAGCATTGGCTATATCGTGCACATTCAGAGAGGCTGGCTGTCGTTTCAAGGGTCCCCGACATCTGCTTGAAACCCATTTGGAAGCCAACGCCGCATCACACCTCTCCCTCATGGTGGCGCTATCCTCACGCCAGGGACAACAAATTCAAATGCTCAAGTCTGCCGTTGCTAAGCTGTCCACAAACTACACTGGCACTTTGCTGTGGAAGATCACCGATTGGTCAGTGAAAATGGCCGAAGCGAAGGGAAAGGACGGTCTGGAACTGGTATCGCCACCATTCTTCACCAGCCAGTATGGATACAAGCTGCAAGCATCTATGTTCCTCAACGGAAACGGACCTGGTGAGGGCACACATGTTTCGGTCTACATTAAGGTACTGCCTGGCGAATATGACGCTCTACTCAAGTGGCCTTTCGGTCACTCCATCACATTCACACTCTTCGAACAGGGAGCACAGAGCGGTCAGGGTGGTGTCGCCGAATCATTCATTCCCGATCCAACATGGGAAAACTTCCAGCGTCCATCCACCGAAGTCGACCAACTCGGCTTTGGCTTCCCCCGCTTCATTTCCCACGAGCTATTACACAGGCGACCATTCGTCAAGGAGGACACCGTCTTCCTGCGGGTCAAGGTTGATCCAAGCAAAATCGTCGCTGTTTAAAGATTAAGTTTTTTGCGCGTCTTACAATCTGCAGTCAGTTTGAAAGACGACGCCTTTA
This sequence comes from Ferdinandea cuprea, assembly GCA_963576555.1. Taxonomy (NCBI): domain Eukaryota; kingdom Metazoa; phylum Arthropoda; class Insecta; order Diptera; family Syrphidae; genus Ferdinandea; species Ferdinandea cuprea. Next base: position 9,129,851 of record OY754958.1, read on the forward strand.
GCCAGTAAGTTTCCCTAAACGCCCACCAGAGCTCTGCATATGTAAATACTGTGTATTTTGTTCGAACTTGAGCTCATTGTAAATAGCGCGCGGTAATATTGTCCAGACTCTTTTGGTGGAGTAGACATCAGTCAGCTACTTTGTACACCGTAAAGAGTCTCTTCGGATATAATTTCGATAGATGAGACACCTCAAGGGTCCATTTAAGGACCTGAACTGTTTAGTTTTTGTTTTAGTTTATAATTCATTTTAACAAACAATTTAAAGCAAATTTTTTTTTTTAAACAAAATTCCTCTACTGCTGGAGACAAACCAAAGTATAATCAAGAATCAAAGATGGACGTGTGCCGTTGTTGTTGCTAGTAATCGCTCTCTATCTCTCTCTAAGTAGGGGGACGCCGTGGATGTTAGCACAGCAGACGTCTCCTCTCGAGTTTATATTCATTAAGTATTTTTTTCGTTTATGTAATAATGTTTCGCAAGAAAATTTTTTAACTATATTTTTATACGGTAAACTCGAAAAGATTTTTAAACAAACAAAAAATGTAAATAATAATGATAATAATATATTATGGTGTTTTTTTTTAATATTTCTTGGTGCACTTTGTTGCCTGAAAGTTTCTTTGTAGTCATTAGTGATTTAAGTTTTTTTTATATTAAGTTGCTAAAAGTTAAGCTGTCTCGTCTAATGTTAAACGAAGAAAGAAAATTCATTGAAAATGTAAATTAAATCGATTAACTAACTGCCGTCATTAAGTAAAATCGAAAGGAAAAAAAAGAAAATAGTCGTAGTTTTAAGAAAATTGTTTTCTTGTGTCAAGTATCCAATTTGATTGAATAAAATAAAAACATCAATGTACCTATTGTAGTACTTTTTATAAAAAAAAAATAGAAAATTTTGTTTATTTGGTTTGAATGGTTTGTGGTGCGCATGGAGCCATTTTATTCACACGACTTGGGATTTCAATTGACATCTAAATTGATGGAATTTATTCACTCGAACTTGATGCTAATCTAAAGTTAGTTGAGTTTGCTTACCTCCCCGAAATATTGGAAGTTAAGATGTTGGTTCTTCGTTTTTGTTTATTGAAAAGTTTCGTCAGTTCGCTTTCGATATCAAGAATAAGTATGCTCATAACGCATCGATACATTGAAAAAAATCGAAGTTACTATTCGAAACATCGAATCAATCCGATGCATCGTATGCTTTCGATATTTACCGATGATGCATCGATGTATTTCATTCGATGTCTCGAATAAGAGTATGCTCTGTAGAAGTGCGGAATTTACACAAAGTACACAAGCTCATTCTTGGCAGAAATCAGAAAACGGATGGGCGCTATTGAAGAAATTTCTTCCTTAGCTATCGCTACCTTGTTGGACCCGCGGTTCCAAAAACTTTATATAGAAGACCCGTTGGCTTTTGCATATGCAATTCAAAAAATTAAGAACCTCCTTAAAGAAAGTCCAGCTGTATCTGGTTCGGGTAGTTCCGACAAAATATCGGAAGATTTCAGCCTGTGGAGCAACCATCACAAACAAGTTCACCGAAAGTGGAAGGCGAATTAAAGTGAAGAAAGTTCTCCATTGGAAGTATGGTCCGACTTCAAGCTCCAATTCCCAAAACTTTTTAACATTGCGTACAAATATTTAACTATTGTAGCCAGTTCCTCAGTTCCTTTAGAAAGAAAGTTTCCTCAAGAAAGAATCAGAATCGAAGAAAAGCGAGTAAATAAAATACTATTTATGCAAAGTTTGGAGCGAAAGTATTGGGATATATATATATAAAAAAAAACGTAGTTTAATAAAAGTAATTTAAATTTAAAACTTTGTATAATGTCTCATTTTTTATTTCCTATTTTAAGTGCCGGGCTACACGTTCATGGGAATGATGGTCATGTCGCACGAGACAGGTAGATTTTATGTGAGTCAGAAAGAAAAGGGTAGATTGCACCAAGAATCCCCGAAAATCCTCTTTCGATTTGAATTCTCGGCGTGGGCATGGATTCTTTGTATAATATACCGTTTTCTTTCTAACTCACAGGCACTAAGTGCGAAGAAAAGGGTAGATTGTACCAAGAATCCTCTTTCGATTTCAATTCTCGGAGTGGGCATGAACGTTTCGGTTCCAAACCATATCACTTTTGACATAAATCCTCATTTAAGATTTGTGTTGGAAGAGTGAAGACCGAATACAGGTACTAGAGAGCACAAAAGTATTCGATTTTCCAGGAGAAATTTCGTTTTGTTTCATATTTCAGTGTTCACCGCCATTCAAATTGCTTTCATTCTTATGAGACTTTTTTGTGTGTGTAGCCACGACGTTCATGGGAATGAAAGTCAATGTGGCCAGGCACGTATTCGATTCATCGAAAACATCGATGTTTTTCAACGATGCATCGTTATACATCGATGTAACATTTCGATCCATTACATCGAATAAAACATCGATGTTTTTTTTTAATGAGCATCCCTAATCACCAATTACTAAAGGGTGATTTTTTAAGAGGTTTAGAACTTTTAAAAAAAAAAAACACAAAAAATTCGAAAAAATGAATGAAATATTTATTTGAATCGATAGTTTGAACCTTGCAATTTAATGTTTAAAGATAATTTCATGCAAATGTTGACCGCAGCTGCGTCTTAGGAAGCCCATCCGCTGAGTCCAATTTTGGCATACTCTTTCACACATATCGGCCGGTATCTCACGAATGAATGCATGGATGTTGGCTTCCAGTGCGTCAATCGAAGCGGGCTTGTCCCTATACACATTAGCCTTGGCATACCCCCACAAAAAATAATCTAATGGTGTCAAATCGCACGATCTAGGCGGCCAATTGACCGGCCCGAAACGTGAAATTAACTGTTCACCAAACTCGCCTCGCAATTGCGCCATTGTTTCGCGTGCTGTGTGGCATGTGGCACCGTCTTGTTGAAACCACATATCATGCAAGTCAAGAACTTCCATTTCGGGCAAAAAAAAGTTTGTTATCATCGCTCGGTAGCGTTCACCATTGATAGTAACGCTACGATTCGCATCATCTTTGAAGAAATATGGCCCAATAATGCCGCCGGCCCATAAACCGCACCAAACAGTGGCTTTTTCGGGATGCATTGGTAGCTGTTGCAATGCTTCTGGCTGATCTTCACTCCAAATGCGGCAATTTTGCTTATTTACGTACCCATTCAACAAAAAATGAGCCTCATCGCTGAACACAATTTTTCGATAAAAAAGCGGATCCTCGGCCAGCTTTCCAAGAGCCCATTCACCAAAAATTCGGCGTTGTGGTAGGTCGGCTGACTTTAGTTCTTGCACCAGCTGTATCTTAAAAGGCTTTACGCCCAAATCCTTCCGCAAAATTTTCCACGTAGTGCTCTAACAAAGGCCTAACTGCTGGGAACGGCGCCGAATCGACATTTCGCGGTCTTCTGTCACACTAGCTGATACGGCCGCAATATTTTCTTCAATACGCACAGTACGTAAACGTGTTGGTGGTTTAATGTCCAACAAAGTAAATTTGGTCACAATCTTCCGAATAGACTGCTCAGAAGGTCGAGAATGCCGATCATAAAATGGAAGCAGCGCGCGATGAACATTTCGAACCGAGCACGAATTTTGATAGTAAAATTCAATAATTTGCAAGCGTTGTTCATTTGTAAGACGATCCATGGTTAAATTGCAAACCAAACTGAAGCTGTTTGACAGTGACACAAGGTACTAAACACACGTCAGCTGTCAAAACCAGTGTTGCCAAAACCAAACCAGCTAAAAAATCACCCTTTAAAACCAATTGTCGACAAATGGGATGACTTAGATTTTCGTTTTCTTCTTTCAAAGTCGAACAATGAGGTGCTAATAAATATTATTTAATATTATTCATATTGTTTAATAAATAAAAACTCACAATTTTGCTGTCAAATAATAATTTTTTCCAAACGAAAACTGACAGAAATTCCAATGACCACTGATCTGCAATGACAATATCTGGAAGGTACAAGATTTTAAGTTTGTGGGGTTTTTTCGTTCAATACATTTTTTTCCATAAATCTATTCAGATCAGTTTAGCAGAATTCCGTACCTAAAAGGTGTTTTGCTTTTAGGCCCAGGGCTATCTTAAGTCAGTCAAACTATTTGTCAGATTGCAAGCTATCGGGTCGTTTTCGATTGCTAATCCCAAAGATTAAATTTTAATTTGAAGTGTTTTCATTATTTCTTTAGTTAAATTTGGTAATAACTTTCAGCTAATGTCGCCAAATTAAAGAATTATTAAATGCATCAATAACAAATATGACGTTCCTTGATTATATCATGTATGGTATTTGAATGCGTTATGTCGTTTTCGATTAGTAATACGGAAGACTTCCGGGCTCTTCTAAAAGTGTTCGTTTGGTACTTAAATGGCAGTTCCTCTCCTAGAAAGAGAAATTTGCTGCTGACTTTGAATTTAGAATAAAAACCTTAAAAAAGTGGTCAAACACAGTGAATTTCTTTCGGATGGAGTCCAGCTGTTGTTGGCTTAGGCCCGCAGTTGTGTTTTAGAACTAATTGCAGAATGCATTCTCTCAACTAAATAAATGGCTATGTAATACAATTTTTTTTTTGCTCAAAATGTTGATATCTGAAAAATCTGGAGGCTAACCGCAAAGCTTGAAGCAAGAAGATAGAACTTATCTGAAGATTACAAAGCTGAAATGTCTTTGCTACGCCTTTATAATTAACGTTTTAATTCACCATTCTTAGGTTGGTTCCTCTTATGTCTTCTGAGAGGATTTTTTCCAGCTTTCTCAGTAGGGTAAATAATTCTAATGACACGTAGCTACGGGAAAGGGGTTTATGGGATTTCTGTTAGTATAATTTTGATTTGTCGAACTGGAGAGTTTTCTCCCAAGGATTCTTTAAAAATCTGTCTCTGGCGATGTTAATGTTTCGGGAGGGGATCGATGTCAGATTGTGTTTGGAACCAAATACACAATACAACATAAAATGTGGCACCCTGTTACTTACTTGCCTTCTGGCCTCAACATATGCAATGAAATTAATCGTTTATCTCTTGATCTTTTTTCCACGGCATACGCTTAGGCGCTCTATGTCAGGATGTAGAATTGGCCGGCACTAAACTAAAATCAAAGTATGCCAATAATTTCGAAGTGCCAAGTTCAAGTGCTTGTTCTTTTCGGATCAACCCAAATTTTTTGCCAAGGATCCTTTTATCTACAGACTCTCATTTAATAACACATGCCTGAAGTCATCACTGGGACCTTGGAAACATCAACATAATTTTCTTAAATTAAAACAAGTTTATTCAAACTAATCTCCTACTGCCAAGGGAGTTTCACCTACTCCTACTACAAACTAAAAAACAGAACTTTACTCTAGTCGCCTACTGCGAGAAGAACGAACTCGTATTGGCGCTCGTACTCAAGCCCAAGGTAGACGTATCCCTCTGGGATGTTTCAGCGGTTCGTTGATATCTCGAGATATGATCCAAAGAATGTGGTAATATTGGCCGAACACTATGAATTTCGAGCTGCGTTAGGTTATCTAACTTTGCATAGGTGCCTTCGCCTTTTATGAACGCATCAATAGAAGTTCGTAGTTTGGATTCACGAATGTCGAAGATATCCTTGATTATTGTGCGAATCTCTTCGCTTCTGGGCACATCATCAGCAGCACTGCTTAGAATCAGCTGTGCCTCAACCATATAGTGTTCGCTGGGCATTTTGGTGAAAAGTCTGGAAAGAAGAAAATTTAATATTGCATTGCACAACTGGTTCGTGGTGGTGTAGCAAACCTGGATCGTTTTTCCTCCTCCTTTATTTCTTCAAGTAGTTCCACTTCCATCCATGCTGGAGGAACTATACGACATTTCTGTTGCTTCCGCAGATGAATGGCCAACCACAGAGGAACATAAACTGGCAAACCCGCACGGAAAGGACCAATGCTTCCCGATACCAAATGAATTGGATCCAACGCAAAGTTCGGTATAATACCGATTGGGTTTCTTTCCCCAATAAACTCAAGCACACTTGGATCCATTTTAATAAAAAAACTATTGCTAGAGTAAAGGATTAACTAGTGCCAGAGAAGAGATAAATGTGGCTATTTAAGCAGAATTCAATAACAAGTAACAAGTAACAACCTCTAAGTGGAAAACAAAAATAAATGTATTCGCGCCCAAAATATATTAATTTGACAGCTGAAATACGAGACTCGACTAGTTTGTTCTGTTCGTCTTGACATAGATATGATTAATTTTACAGCATAGGTCTGATTGTAACTTGAAAATTTAAATGTATACAAATTTGTTAGCAATATGTTACACAAATCAGCTGATAGTGCTTTGACAGTGCGAATAAATTTTATTTCACCTTCGGACAATATAGAGTTGATATGAGTGACTTTCCGTAAGACTACTATGATATGACTATTTCTCGCTGGACCAGGGGCTTCACCTATGGGCTCCTGAATAGAGGCCAATAGTTGGTCTTCCGAAAAGTACCACGGCTAGGTAGTCTTACTCCTTCTCTTTTTTTTTAATATATTATCTTTATTTGTTTTTGATTGCTTATTGTCCGAAAAGTATTTGCTCCGGCAAAGCCGAATTTCCTGGCTTTACATATCGTCGGTTTAAAGGTAAAACTCATGAAGTACAAAATCTAAAAAAATAGTTTTTTTTTTAGGAATATAAATAGGAATTATTCACCATGATTCTTTTTCACTCCTGCACTGACATAAGGTAGGTAGTTCAGCAAGCTAATCTTAATTGCGCATTTTATTAATTGAGCTTGTTTCTTAAGGTAATATGAGACTGCATGCCAAATGGTCATATAATTGTCATTTCTGACAATTTTCGCTTGCAAAATAAGATTATTTGACAGCGAAATGGTCATTATTTGTCCAATTGGCATGCAATCTAATCCTACCTTTAGGCGTTTAAATATGTTCGTTTAGAGCAGAGCAGTGAACAGCATTCTGATTTATATATAGAAGAGTAAACATCTTGAACACAAACAAATTCTTAAAAACCACAGCTTATTGGAGAATTTGAGCTTTGAAGGTGATCGGATGACCTGTAACTCTCGCATCGAGAACTTTTCTACTGAATGCGGTGAATTGATTGAAAATCGACTTTCTCACATTCATCTGTTTCTGACAATAATTATTATCACAATTTAGACAATTATTCTTAGCCGATGTTTTGGGGTGCGGTCTACATCCATACGGTATCATTGATTTAATCATTGGTCTAGCAGCCATGGTCTGTAACCAGAGTCCGACCGGACATTCGGCTTCGGCAAAAAAAGGCCGAAGGTTTATGATTATGAGTTATTTTATCTAATAAATTGCATACAGGTCAAATTAATTTAACGGAGGATTTATTTTAACTTATGCGAATGTAATTTATGCGAAAACCTGTCATATTAATAAACAACCATGAAAAAAAAATCCCCATATGATTTTAAAGCAGAGAAATACTTTTTTGACAGTTCCCAGTCATATATGTGCAGTTATTAATTGCAACCCTTCCAAGAAAAATTGGACAGGTCTTTATTACACAATTGTTTAGAACTATGATCTCCGGCGCTGTTCACGATTCATGCAGTTCTTCAAAACAAATTGATGGTATTGTATAGCATCAAACAATGGTATCGCTATTTCGTACTCGACAATGGCAATTAGGTATACATTGATTTAAAATTTTAGGAAAAAAAACGGATTCCTTGGAGCCATGGTGAAAAGTTTTTCCCATTTTGCTGTCACAATTTTTTACTTATGACGATTTTCGTTCACCCATCGACCATGTTATGTCGTTTTCGTTTGGTAATCCGGAAGAGCTCTCTGATCCGGGATGCCAATCGAACATGCAAACATATTTCATTTGAATTTAAGGTATAAATGCCGCTGTTTTTGTGTATATATATGGATTTCCAACCCCATCACTACCAATCTGATGACGAAGAAGGGGATGGAAGACAATTAGTATTATCCATTGTAATGTTTATATTACACCCAATATAATATAATGGCAAGTACTTTCAGCTAATCTCGTCAAAATTGAAGAATTATTAAATTTAAAGCCAGAAGCAAATTTTCTTTTCTTTCCAATAAGATCTTATCCGCTATCAGAGCTTACTCCAACAACTGTCAGTGCTGCCCTTCCCGGAGTCGAAGACTTCAGCATCGGAAGTAACAAAAACAGATGAATGTGAAAAAGTCTATTTTGATTTAAATCATAGCATTACGTAGAAAAATGTATCGATGTGAGAGTTACAAAACATTATTATTACTTGCCAAACTCAACCTGTTTAATAAGCCGCGATTTTTTAAAAATTTGTTTTTCTTTAAGATTTTTACTGCTCTGTAAAGCGGTATTGACATATAAAGGGTGATTTTTTAAGAGGTTTAGAACTTTTTTAAAAAAAAAACACAAAAAATTCGAAAAAATGAATGAAATATTTATTTGAATCGATAGTTTGAACCTTGCAATTTAATGTTTAAAGATAATTTCATGCAAATGTTGACCGCGGCTGCGTCTCAGGTAGCCCATCCGCTGAGTCCAATTTTGGCATACTCTTTCACACATATCGGCCGGTATCTCACGAATGAATGCATGGATGTTGGCTTCCAGTGCGTCAATCGAAGCGGGCTTGTCCCTATATACATTAGCCTTGGCATACCCCCACAAAAAATAATCTAATGGTGTCAAATCGCACGATCTAGGCGGCCAATTGACCGGCCCGAAACGTGAAATTAACTGTTCACCAAACTCGCCTCGCAATTGCGCCATTGTTTCGCGTGCTGTGTGGCATGTGGCACCGTCTTGTTGAAACCACATATCATGCAAGTCAAGAACTTCCATTTCGGGCAAAAAAAAGTTTGTTATCATCGCTCGGTAGCGTTCACCATTGACAGTAACGCTGCGATTCGCATCATCTTTGAAGAAATATGGCCCAATAATGCCGCCGGCCCATAAACCGCACCAAACAGTGGCTTTTTCGGGATGCATTGGTAGCTGTTGCAATGCTTCTGGCTGATCTTCACTCCAAATGCGGCAATTTTGCTTATTTACGTATCCGTTGAGTCAGAAATGAGCCTCATCGCTGAACACAATTTTTCGATAAAACAGAGGATTTTCACCTTTTTCACAGAGCACAAATTTTGATAGTAAAATTCAATAATTTGCAAGCGTTGTTCATTTGTAAGACGATCCATGGTTAAATTGCAAACCAAACTGAAGCTGTTTGACAGTGACACAAGGTACTAAACACACGTCAGCTGTCCAAAACCAGTGTTGCCAAAACCAAACCAGCTAAAAAATCACCCTTTACTTGCATTATACAGTACAGTCTCGATAATTTGTAAACCTAAACCTTAAATAATTAAATTTAAATTAATTAAAAAGTAAGCTTCCTCTCCACTCCACTTGTCTCTCCAAAATTCTAAAAACCACAAATGTCACTGCAAACGAGACAAGAACAAGTGTGTTTCAACTATTTATCTATGGAATTTTGAGATAAAGATTTTTTTGTACAAATGTACGTTATACCTTTAATTAAACATGGAATTTCAATTTAAAACTTTGAATCTCGTTGATTCGTGATTTTATTTTGTTAAACCCTCAATAATTCGAAAACCTACTACTTCCAAAATCTATATATTTCGTAATAAACTCCATTTTCTTTGCCACTACGATTTATCGGGTTTGTACTGTTACTTAAGCTTAAGCTTTTTTGCAGTATTAAGAGTATGTTACTGTGTTTTTTTTAGCATTTAATAAGAATTATATAAAAATGTTGTATGAAAGTCTGCCTTTAAGAACTTTTGAAGGTTTTTAAATTAACGATACCTCAACAAATTAAGTGCCCATTAAAATTTAATTTGGCGAACTTATTTTAAAGAAAGTAATCAATTTAACACATAAGGTTATATTTTGAGACACTAAAAATAACTGAATAAGCAAAATACTCACTTTTTGTTAACATTACCCCTTCTTCCTGTCAATAAACCCATGTTTCAATATTATTTCACTTGTTTTATTTAATAAAAAGGAACATAACCACATTTAGGCTGTCTTTGGATGCACTCTAAATATTGACCCATTTAAATATAACGTACCTACCCAGTCCCAAAAGTGTTTTTTTTATTGCAACAATGCACGTGCGGTAGCAGATTTCTCTCAATCAATATTCGATGCGCCCAACATAATGTGCCAGTAAAAATGGAATTGCAATGTGAAAGCGTTGAACTGGCAGCGACTTCAAAAGAACCGACACAAACTAAAATGTGTGACCACTTGAAATTCCTAAAATAAGTAAAAACAAAAAAAAACAGTTGAAATTTAATTTTATCTCTCGACCTTTATACGAAATTCAAGCATAACCTTTCGAGAGCTATTTTTATTTTTCAAATTTCTTTGTTTATATAAGAAAATCATAAACATTTTGTTATAAATTTAATTCCATATTTTTATATTTATTTTTTTCCATAATGTATATGTATTTTTTTTTTGTTTTTATATAAAAAAAGCAAGAAAATAAATTTAATTCTAAGTATTTTAAAGGTGAACAAAAATAATGAATTGAAATCTAGAAAAGAAAAAAAAATTATAATAATAATAATAAAAAATATGTAAGCGCGCACAGGGTGATGAGAAAAACAAGAAACATTGCTTGTCCTCTTTCGCTCTACGAACTAAAAACAATTCCTTATTTTACGCATAATTATTATAAATCAATAAGATCTATTATCATCTTTGTTTGTTTTATATATCTCGGTGAGAAACGAAATCAAGATTGAATTTCAAAAAAAATTTATTTAAAAAGAAAAAGAAATGAAAAAAAAAAAACGTTTAATTAGCACTAATTCGCTACGAAAATTCCCTTCACATCAAGTGCGGGGGAATTTTCCTCCCGTGGAAAATAATGAATTAAATTATGAATTGAACCGGAAGAGGCGGGGAGGGAAGAAATAAATTCTTTTGTTTATCAATTAATTTGTGAGCTGTATTGTTGTTGTTGTGGTTTCCTTGTATATAAATATATTTATATATATATATGTTGTGTTTATATGCTGCGACGTGACTGCGAGAATGCCTGGAAGTTTGCGTTCCAGTTGTGTTTCCTTGAGTCAAAAAATGTCCTTTTTTTCTTGTTTGCTTTAGTATTGTTTGCTGAAGGGACTAGTGCTGCAGTACGCCATGAGGTCCGATTACGATAGATCTGCAAATAGTAAAAGGGAAGGGAACAAAGTGAGTATGCACCTGCAAGGAGTACGCACGTGTGCGTAAAAGTGAAAAAAAAAAACACTTACAACTGGGAGCTGCTTCATAACGCCTCTGAATCTGATCGTATGTGAATTTGACGAATGCGTCGTATTGCTCCGCCAGCTTTGTGGTCAAGATTGCGTCATATTTCTCTGTAAGTTCATCCTCGCGCTCCTTGAGCATGCGTTCGCATATCATCTGCACCTGTTTGAATGTGAAAAGCGCCTTTTCAGGATGCTGAGCTGCTGCCAAATTGGGTGGGCTGTCGGGACGACGACGTGGACTGTCGGGTCCGCCCATTTCGGAGCCGCTCGACTCTGAATCTTGCATACGTTCGGTAGCGTATGTCAGCTGTTTGCGGCGGTTGAGGCGTTTGATTTCGTCGCGAATATTTTGTGCCATCTTATCGGGAGACATCTTGCCAGCGAATGGACTTTCGGACACGCTGTCCTGGCTGTCGATGGCATTTCTGGAAGCACTTGCGGTATTCAGACGTCCACACGGGCAGCGTTGCATGCCACCACTGGTGCCAGCGCTCATCCCACCGACGACCAAACCAGCTGCAATAGCTGACGAGGAACTCGGAGAGTTGGGAGCTGATGCGCGACCTCCCATTGTTGAGGTAGATTGTCCAAAGGGATTGCATCGACGCCGTTTTGTTGGACGCTGATTAATGGATTCCCAATCAAGGGAGCGTTTCAAAGTAGCACACGCCATATTGTTTACTTATTTACAGCAGTACAAGCAGCAGGCAGAGACTTGAATTGCCACAGCCAAAGCCAATATCACGACGCACGCACACAGTAACACGATGAAAAAAGAAATAAAAACGATTCCAAAATGAGTCTCGATGAGCAATGTATTTCTCTCTTCTTCTTCGCGTTTACTCGTATATCGACGTCTTCTCGCTCTGACTACTTCGTCTAATATTTCTGCTTTTTTTTATTTTATATATTTTGCTTTACAAAAGGCCACTGAGAATATGGAGGAATTTCTTTTGTAGAAAAAAACGAGTTACTTTGATTTAATGCGTTTAGTTATTTAGTTTGTAAAATATTCTGATGCACTAATTTATAGTACTTTCTTTGTGAAAATTTAATTATTTTTTTTCTTTTTATCTACAAAAATTTATATTGCAACACCTCTGCTGAGGGGAGTGAGAAATGAATGTGAATGAGTGGATTTGAAAATGCTTTTGACATCTGCCTGCTTGCTGTTTTATTAAAGTCGATATGTGAGAGAGGAAGTGAGATGGAATGAGATGCCTGCGTGATTAGTGGAACGGCTGGCAGTTGGATTTTAATGGTGTGGCTGTGGTTTAGGAATGAAATGGGCGGAATGTGTTATACGGTGTGTCATCATAAAAGCAAATGGAAAACCTATAAATAGTGTGCGATGTGCATGGGTGTATGTTACAAGGTGGTGAAATTTACCACTAAATTTATGTCAATTTAAAAAAAAAATGTATGATTTAGTCAGTTAAAAAAAGGTTACCTTCTAAATGCCAAAAACAAACGTTTTGCTGGATTGGGTAATGTTTTGCTTTATTGCCTCACCTCCGAAATCATTTATAGTTCTTGCTGATTTCAGTTTTATAAATAGTACCTCTGTAGCGCGATTCGCCGGAAAAAAGGCATTTTCACTCTGGTCTGTCTACTCAGCTGTTATCGAATGGCCTTCATTCCTCACATGTAGGTGCTTTTTTTAGAAGCACCTGAGTACTCTTATATAGCACAAGTTATACTTGGATGTTTGACGAACCTTCGCAAGAGGTCGGATAGCGAATAAGAACTTCATATGGTACTTGGGAGGATTCCAGTTGAATAATATAGCCCCAAAAGTTTTGTCAACCACAACGTGACAACGTATTATGGATAGTTTGCGAAAAATGGTGATTCGATTAGAATTTTATTAGGGCATGTGAAAGGAAATATTTTCGTCTTCAAAACTTTGTATTGGTTCTATTTTTTTGACGAGGCCGCTTAGTACTGTGAGTTCATTAGGACCAAATGGAATCAATTTTATCAGTTTAGAAATTTTGTTTGACAGCTACATGAACTTTAATTCTATTAGGTATTTCTTATTAAAGGTTTGCCGTCTAATTACCATCATAATTCCATGTTAACTCATTTCAACATAGAAACTGGGTTAAATGGAATAGAAACTTTTTTAACCAAATTATAGTTATCTGCCTTCATAAATTTGTAGCAGCTTTAAATGACATCCTGCCACAAAATAAAGAAAGGGAATCATGTCTGGCGAAAGATAGAAACAGGTTTTGAGTAAAGCGTCAGACATGAAGATACTCAAAACACGAATGTTTTCGGGAGAATTATTAAAATAAAGTAAAATATTTTTATCAAGTCGATTCCTATGAATTAAAATCATGACTGTTCTAATTTTTTGTGTGCCTTAACGAAATGGGATTATCGCAAGTCATATTTGACTGTAGGAAAAAATAAAGTTATTTCCCGTCAGATTTTTTTTTACATCGTAACGACTTACGATCTGGTTTAATACTATTTCAGGATAATAAAAACCATCTATTTATTTATATAAGTATTTGACTATGCGCTTTCAAGGTTCAAATAGTTAGCATGCATTTAAGACTAAATAATAATTTCATTTAAGCTAAACGACTGCAATTGACCCAAAAATAATATTTTTAGGTTATTGAAAGTGGCTTAGTGGAGGCTGCCATTTTGAATGAAAAATACTTTTCTATTTATAAAACAAGCTGTTTGCAAAAACGACTACCAGTCATTTTGATTGGCACCCTGTTTTTGTTTTCCTACTGCATGTAAATTTTGCTTTTTCGTGCAAGCGTTTTTCACATGTGAATCTTTTTCTTGCCTTTAAGAAATTGTTTAAACTCTTGATTTCAATCAAAGTCACAGTATTTCTTTTCTTCGTACATACCCCTGGTACAAAAACAAAACGCAGTAGATACGTCTGTAATACAAATTATCGATCACTAGGTAACTGTTATAACAGCATCAGCCAAAGCATTTAGATATGCGCTATTTCATTACCATTCCCAAAATGCCTCGCCTTACATCGAATCACGTACGATATCACAGCCGCCATTCTTTAATTCGACAACTGTCACTACTGTCATCTTTTGACACCTATCCACAAAAATGTTGACGAAGAGAAAATAAAAAAAAGAATTTATATAAAATAATTTAGTAGCATCGAATATTTGAATTTATTTTTTTTATATAAAAATACAATGTCTGATCAAAAGGAATTACAAAATGAAGAGCGCGAAGCGTTACAGTCAATTTACGAAGGTGACGAAGCGTTTAAAGAAATCAACCCCACTACGTACCAGTATAAGGTAAATTCTAAACTAATTTTTTGCCAATCAAGAAAAAAAAATTACATGAAAATCTTTCAATTTTCAGTACGGTAAGGATGATGATTTAAAGTCTTTTCTTGTGGAAATCCAATGGGGTGACAACTATCCCACCGAAGTACCTGCGATAAACATGGATGCGTTTTACAATAGAAATTTGTGAGTTTGATCCGTCGCGGGGGAGACCCTTATTCGCTTTACTCACTAACATGCTTGTCTGTAGAATTCCACCAGTCAAGCAGAAAATTGCATCAATACTCCTCGAGGAAGCTGAACAATGGGTGGGTTGCGGAATGACATATACTCTATTCGAATGTTTAAAGGAAAGAACAGATGAGTTGGTAGCTGACCAGCCGGACACACCAATTGTGACGCCCGTAGATCTTGATAGCGGGGTCGCAGCAATTAGAATTTCCGACACGGGAGACGGCAAAAAAGTGGAAAAGAAGGAACAACTGACGAAATCGCAAAAGCGACGTCAATGGGAGCGAACAGATCACAAAGGTGATCGACCACGCGGTTGGGATTGGGTTGATATAGTGAAACATTTATCCCAGACGGGATACAAAGATGAGCAAAAGCTGCAAAGAGAACAGATGTTGGCGGCACCTGTACTGCATCCGCTGAACATTTAGTTTTTTTTGTTTGTTGTTTTTAAGTGGGCTTAGCAAATTGTGAGTTTTGATTTGAATTTTGCAATAAATCAACAAGAGTAACGAGAGTTATTGAGAATTAAATGGATGTTTATTGAATTTGGCAAGCGTCTTGAATGGTTGGCTCTAGTGGCAGATATTATTTGTTAGAAAATCTTTCTGAATATTTTAATTTGCACTCTAGATAAATTTATGTCTTTTTAATTCATAAAGAGACCACGACTTCAATACGATCTTTCATATTTCCCTGTTTTAATGCTTGTCAGGGCCTGGTCCTACAGGTAAGGTGTTTTGCAGTCGTTTTGAGATAGAGATGCGTTAAGTTCGCATACTAACTTCCCTCGAAAGGCAACTTGAACGTCAAAGGATATGAGATTGATCATCTGCACTCAATGCTATTCGAAAATTAATCATGGGAAATCGGCTTAGGTCAAAAATTATTGACTTGAAGTATATAAGTGGTCGCCTGGCTATGAGTTGCATCAAAGCTACATTCCACAACAAAAGCCTAATATGTGCACACCAAGCCCCTACCAACGGTGGTGAAGGATATTATGATCTCATGTAAGATGTCTACGGAGCCTGTACGAAGTCAGGTTGTCAAAGTTGTACTCGGGAATTTCATTGCTATTCGCAAAGGAAAACATCTGTGGCGAGTTAGTTGGTAAGCACAGCAATACGGTAATAAGAAGTGCAAGGTTTCCAAGTCTAAGGATCCACCCAGACGGTCAAACCGCCAACCAAATAGACCATGTGCTTATCGATGCGAGGCACGCTCTAACATCTTGATCTTGCGCACTTAACGGCCACTTTTTTGTTGCAGCTAGATTCAGAGTTCGACTTTCCAAAAAGAAAAAGCTGCGAACTGCCCAAAATAATAATGGAAACCTGAGCACACCTGGAGTAGCGAAACGAAACCTCCTAGGTTATGCCTCATAGAAAGATGAAGTATGAGTATACCGGAAAAAGGTGACAAGATGCACACTTAAGAACGTAGAAGCGAAAAATAAGGTTAGCAAGGGAGAGAGTACCGAGGAAATGGCTGCAGGATTTAAGACCGGAACGAAAGCTTTTGGAAAGCAAAGTTGAAAATGTATTTATGCATCATTTTTTGCTAAATGGACAGGTTCTAAATGATGAATCGACACTGACAGGGCAAAAATGGAACCCACGTCCAGTCAATTTAGACCGAGACTATCGAGGCATATCAAAGTACTGTTTGAACGTAAAAAATCCTTTTGCAACACACTAATCGGCACGTGCCAGTGTGGCTTTTGGAACCGTCGACCGTAGACCAAATTTTCACACCTAGTCAAATTCTTGAAAGAGCCTGACGAATTACAAATGATATGAATCATTGACTTCAAAGCCGCATTTGTCGTGTGACACTAGAGAACAACCGACGCAATATTCAATTCGGTGGCACTTCATCCAAACCCTTCCCTTGAAAAACAGATGAAGTTTTTAATGGTCTTGGTCTTGCTATCAATAAACAAACACTCAAAGAATGGTGTGCCCAAATGGATGAAGCCCAAAGAGAAAAATACGTTGACGTTTACTGAAGCCTGAATAACTAGAAGCAGTGTGCTCGGGATCGCAGAGAATGGAAGGCAATCCACGAGTCTGAAGTAGTAAACATTTTAGATTTATTGTTAAGTTTTAAAATAAAACCACAAGTTGCATGTTGATGCAATTTTTTATTTAAAATTTTAAAATATTTATTCTTCACTAAATTTCAAAATATGATCTAAGTTTTATTCATTTTGTTTTTGTTTTAATAAAAAAAGCTCCTAAAAATTTCAAATTTCAATATTCTTTCTACCAAAAAATAGAAGCATATCTTTCCTTAGCTTCCTAAGAAGTCTTATGATTTATTCTTAAACTAAATTGCTACATTGCTATCTTTTAAATTGAAAAAAAACATGATTTGTTAACTAATTAAAAAAAAACTCAAAAACATTGGCCATACATGCTTTAAAAAAAATCAAAATCTTATAGATTGGCCTTTTATTTTTAAACACATAGATCTCTTTAATATTTTTATAAAGCAATAAGCTATAAAAATACAATTAGAAATGTTTATTTTTTTTCATTTAATAATAATAATTATAACCACGGCAAAATGTTTCTACATACTAGAATTCAAAATGGAGAGTAGCTCATTAGTAATGTAAATGCTAACTTTTATTTATTTGATTAATATGTATATTGCACGATTAAAGGTTTAGCAAAATAGTTTGTTTTATTTTTCATTTTATTCATCTACTGCATTAAATTTTATTTCTAAATAGATTGCGCATTAAAATGTTAAATAGTTTTATATTAATAAAAAGTATCAATTTAATTGAATGCGTTAATTAAGAGTTCGTTGCATTTAAATGGAATGGAATTTGTTCAAAACAATTTTTCTAAGTTTTTAAATGTATTTTTTGTAAATGTTATTTTGATTAAAAAATTTGATGAATTCGATTTGACGTGAGTAGCTTTTGACTATTAATCAGTAAATCGATTTTATCAAATTGGGAAAAAATGATAGGTAGGGCAGTATAAGTATTTATTATCTGAAAGCATAAACAAAATGTTATTACGTTTTCAATTTGGATCGCTGACAGATTGACATTCTTAAAGTACCTACCAAAGACAAGTGATTTGGGAAATATTTCTAAATCAGATGCTGAATGAATGTCTGATGGGTGACTTGCCGTTTACATACAGACTAATGGTACAAAGCTAACAACACATGGTCATACTGCACAGCAACTTGACTGATTTATCTGCATGAGTAATGTCAAAGAACAAGCATTTCTAACAATAAAAACTATCTCCGTTAACTAACTTCTTTACGAAATCACGAAACCTCAACCATTTTAACGTAATAGTCATAGTTCATAGTTGAAGTCGTCACATAAATTCTTCTTTGGTTTATTGCAACAGAGCGTGCATTTAAAAATTTGGCTTTTTAGAAAGTGCTACGTGAAAAAATGGACATTACCTCTACCATTATTTCTTTACTATCAGCCCACACGACCTTCTCTCCATTGTCGTTTGTTTAAAATTATTTCTCAGTTTTTGTACACAAGTCTTTTAGATCAACTGAATAATAGGCACAAGCTGATTGCATGTAAAAATTGGGCCTGATTTTAAGCACCTTGCCTATGTAAAATCTTTTTTGTATTATCTTTTTATTTTGTCCAAAGCAAAATGCCTAACCAAACTTGTCTATGTTGAGCATTTACTTAGGTACTTAAAGTAGGATTAGATTGCATGCCAATTGGTCAAATAATGACCATTTCGCTGTCAAATAATCTTATTTTGCCAGCGAAAACTGTCAGAAATGGCAATTATATGCCGATTTGGCATGCAGTCTCATCTTACCTTTAGACCTACACGCGCTTAAGATAGCAAACTCCTACATTGAAAAAGAACACAAAGACTGCGAAGTTAAAGTTAAAATGTTGAAGTACCGCTATCTTGCATTAAGAAAACATATTTTTCTTCCATTTTGTTACCCTACTGTATCTATATAATGAAGGAGGTAAAGATCCATATTAAGGTTTCTCGCCCCATTGTACTAGAAGATTCCAAATATATTCGTCTTGTATTCGTTTTGCATTCGAATGAAAGAGTATTTCTTCTGCAATATCTCTGTATTGCATAGATTTATTTGGTTCAAATAAGCAAAAAAAGTCTTGGTTTGTAGAACCATTGTGAATGATCGCTTTCTTGAGGTAGGAAAAAGTTTAGCGGCCCTGAGTAATAAACGAATTTTATGCCGACTTAGCTAAAGTACTATTTAAAACGGTAGTAATAAATAATATATGTAACTTCTTAACAACGGCATAGACAGTTACAATTTAATACAAAGTTACAATCCAATTATTTTCGTGTTTTACGCTGTCACAGTCTATTGAGCTAGTTGACAATGGCATAAAAACTAAAATTGATTCACAATAATTATATTAAATTTATGTGAATTGATGTGAAATATTTCAGTTTATAAAATCATCTTAATTCATTATCTGACACATTGAATTGTAATTTTTTTTACAAAGCAAGTGAAAAGTATGACACTCGATCCATTGTCCTAGGGAGGGGGGGGGGGACTTGGCAAACTTCTAAAGGAGGTCAGTGTCTTGGTTGAGGTTTTAACCGCTTATCGAATTGAGGGCGTAGCAGTGGGCGTATTAAAAAAAAATATTTACACTATCACTTTGGGGATCAAAAATTCAGCTTCCTAGCTCTGGTCACAAAAATATATATTTTCTATATGTCAAAATTCATTAGGGTACAACGAGTGAGAAACGCAATATCCGTTAATTAATTAAGTTGTTTAATTATTTATGTATTACATAACTTCAACAAAACGGCTACTATCTTTGATATATTATTTTGTTTTTCAAATTTGAATATCGTTCTCTTTAGCTCATCAGACTCTGATCTTGACAAACGACTGTTCATTTTCGGTATGTGTGTAATTGACAATCTTCGTTAGAATGACGACATGTTCGATATCGCTAAGAACGCTCCGAAATGTGTAGGCTTCCTCAAGCGATGCAAGAAATTCTTCCGATCTGCCAACAATTTATTAGGCGTTTATACGCCTTAAACTAGAGTACAACGCTCAAAATCCCTATAGTGCGCGTGAATAATAAAAACAAAATTGTGACCTTTACACAAATATCTGGTGTAAATTAAAAACTGGGATAGGAACGATATTATTCCCCATTCCTGGTCATAACCTCCTCAATGGAAAGAATAAAGTGCTTATCCAAAATTTAATTTCAAAACTTTGCATTTCTAGTTGTAATTCTTAAAAGGAAGCATTTCCAAAACTTAAGTTTCTACATCTAAGAAGGCAAGACCAAATAAATTTTCAAAATTTTTTTCAATTTCACCCAACATGCCAATGCGACACAAATTAGAAATGGTACCGGAAGTATGGGTTGCCTACAACTAAGCTATAGTTGGACTCACTTTTTATTTCTTGTAGGTACTCAATGACATAACCATTCAGTCAGCATTATTAACGTTTGTTTGATCATTGCCACGCCATTTTTTCTGAAAAGCTTTTTGATAAATCACGATTTAAGAATGTCAATTTGCATCGATTTTCTTTTTACCTTAATCTAAAATATTAAACAAAAAATAAATAAAAAACATTATCGATTTCCAAATATACAAAAATTTTTTACCAAAATATAAAGGCTTTCTTAAATTCAAGCATTCGCGTCAAAAGACTTTAATTGCAAAATATGAACAAAAAATAGTACAACCGTCGAAAAAACTACACCAAATGCGGTGGCTGGAGTCATTTAAAACAAAACTCTTTTTCGTTTAGCATCAAAGGCAGAAGAGTTGCGCATGGAAGATAACGTTTTTTAATAAAAAAAAAACAATTTTATTTACAAAATTTATAGGAAAATAAATTTCCTTTTGTTTGTTTGTTTTTGTTTTTTTTTTGGTTTACTTTCGTAGGATATGTTAAATGTATTAACTGAGAACTAAGAAGAGGAGCAAAAGAATACCTATGGTATGTACCAACGTAACAATATCTATTTCTAAATTCTAATACAACTTTGTTGGTAGACACCTACCCGTAACTAATATAATAACAAAAATGGGATAATTTTTTTAGTAGCGAGCAACTAAATATCAATATCAACTTGTGTAAGATTCAAGGGTTTCTAGTAATAAACTAATATCAAGGGGTTTTGTTAAATCTGAGGTTGGGAAGGAAAAGGGCACGTACGTACGCGTTTCTTTGTTGTTGCTTTTGGTCCATTGTGTTTGAGTGAGTGTTTGGGAAATGACTTTTTAAACAAATTTCATGATAGAAGGCTGCCTATGCTTTCCAGTCCAGGCGAAATTCATCGACCATAAGGAGGTGATTATTGGCACTCCAACCTGAAATCGAAATCGGATGAAGATTAGTTTCAATTGGGTGTGTGTGTGGGTGGAAATTTATGTTTACCTTCTTGTTGAGCCATATTGACGAATTCCTGCCATTTACTTTGCACCTCCCAGTATTTCTCTTTGATCTGATTCCGATCCTGTAAATAAGAAACAGCAAAGAAATAAGCTTTAAGGACGTCTTGGGGTCGTGTATCGAAATGCAGATACACGCCCAGATGTCGTTTGCTTTCGGCGATGATAAAGCGTTCATGAGGGTCAAATGATGAAACTATATTCTCTATGACATGACTACTTTTGAACTCATCGATAAGGTGCTTCGCCGACAGACCCATGTGGATGTTCAGCGAGACTGATACTGTTTGGCCGATGGTGACTCGTTCCAGTTTGTTGACCTGTTGTGGTGACAGCATTCGACCGGAACGAAAAAATTCCTCGAGAGCAATGAGATAGCGCGATTCATTGAAGGTACGAAGGCAGACCGCCTTAACAGCTTTCAGGTTGGCGTACAGATGTAAAATAGTCACAATCACAAAAACGGTATAAAGCATCCTGCAATGAGATAGAAGTATAAATAACGGAAGTATAGAGGTAACGTTTGCAACATTATGACAGCTAACAGCAAAATGTTAAAACTTCCTCAATGCATTTATTTGCCTTAAAAAGATTAACAAATTATTGTAGTCTATCTAAATCCGTTACGTTAGAAACATAATTGTAAAGGTAATAACTTCTGCAATGAGAGATATAGTCCCACGTTTGCAGCATATTTTAGTTTTACGAGGATAAGTGCAAAATCTTCCAATAGAAAAGATGAGCACATGCTCATAATAGTGTGAGATTCAATCACCTCCCTTCAAAGAACTATGTAGTAGTATCTCAGCGGAAGCACCTGTTAATACCGACAATTTATTGAAGTTAGGTGGATTCATCCGTTGAAGACGGCGCACAAAATCGGTTTCATTTAGAATTTGTTGTATTGCGTAGTTGCAATGACCGTAAAGGCGAGTTCTTTGCTTACGCGAAAATGTTTTTAAATCGTCTCTGACGGCAGTCATAACTAATCTCGATGGAGTTTCGAGGCGTTTACAATCTACAGAGTCAATGAAAGTACATGGGTAGGTTGTCAACATTTCTGTGTGTAAAATTTTTGGGCATGGATTTGGTTTCATTGAGGACAATACACCAAGTCTTTGTCGACTTAAAAACGCTGTCAAAAGCCCGTTTGGAGCTTATTCGTTGCCGATACAACATCATACTCATGATTAATATAACTGAAACATCCGCATATGGAGCTATAGTTGTGACTTATTCTTGCGGAATGTCTCGAGCCTGGATACAAAATAGAATCGGACCCAGAACGCTTCCTTGTGGAACTCCTTACAAAATATGTGAATAAAAGTGACTGCCTTTCCTCTGCTTAGTTCATCTTCCCCTGACTATTTTCTCCTCTTCTTTAAAGTTCAATTGCGATCCAGTTGCTTACTATGTTGCTAAGTTTGAACCCCTTATAAATTTTCGTTCAAGATAACGTTGCAAAAATGCACTTCGGCTCATCGGCTGAAAGGCCCGTCTGGTGGGTGCGTGCACGAGTAGATTCTAAAGAAATACATCATCTCATATAGATGGAAAGTCAGGCATACCCATGTATATATGTAGATGACGCCAAAATGAACTTGAGAGAGTTAGAGCGGGATTTTATGGCGATGTTATCGAATAATGCAGTTTTTTTTAGACTTCTCGATGACTACAGCAGTTTTTTTCCAAGCTGAAGTCCTAGCTGTCAATGCAGCTGGAGATTGAGAACAAAATACTTGTCGGAAAAAATGAGAGATGAAATGGCCTCGACTCCTGTCTTATAACTAGAAAAATGTGTCCACTTTATAACGAAAAAATTAAGAAAGTCGATGTCTTTTCTTGTGACTGAATTGCCATTCTCGGACATAACATGCTGAGATAGCATACAAAGAAGATGAGTCTAAGTACTGATGACATATGAATGGGATGTGTTTGACACTCCACACTTTCTTTGTTCCACCCCACTGGTCGTCAAATACTGCTCTGCCGTGTCAGAAATATTATTTTAGAAAGCTCTTTATGTATATCAATAAATTTTCTAAAATTCATAAATGCTTCGGGGGGTGGTTCACGTATGGGTTTACGTTTAGCGTAAAGGATATAACCCCGGGCTTCACAATGCATCTACATGGATTTAAGCTTTGCGAGAGCACTACTTTATTGTAACTTCAGACTTTGTTCCTAAACTAGCATTTTATTTATTTTAGTCGAATACAGCGTACTCGGGCCCAACGCAACATAGTCCAATAAAGTTTTGATGGCACGTGTTTGTAGGCCTTTAAAGGCGGCCAAGTTATCAATGTATATCGTATTATCCCTGTCCTTCATCGATTTCATGAGCAGTGGAAGGACTAAGGTGTAACTAAAACCTTCGAAACTGTATATACAGAATAATTGTCCGATTTAGTTTTATCAACAGTTTTGCGGTCCTGGATTAGTGTCTGAATCGAACTGCCACTTCTCTCTATCATAATAAAACGTAGAACATGGTGTTAACCATAACCATATCTTGAATTTAAGCAGATTAACAATAGTGAGCCGCAGTACGGGTATTTCGCGCTTAATACTTTCCCTGAATATCTACGGTCAGAAGCAATGTGTCATTGAAAGTTATTTGTAAAGTACACGCCATAGAAAGACTTGTCCCTCACGTTATTTTTCCCTTTAGCTTATTTTATTATTGGCACATCACCAGACAATGGCCTCCCTCATATGTGTTCATGACTCTCATTGTGTGCAGGCAATGTATCATTAAGGATTTTAGGCCAGCTGGGAATAGTCATTGTTATTTTCTATTTAGATAACAAAAGCAATAACTTCAATCCGTAGTCTGACATCGTTCTTCATCAACTACAAGCAACAAAACCCCACTGGGAATGGAGGGTGATTAGTGACTGTCTGAGCTTGCCAAGATATAAAAATATTTCAAGGAAAGAATTTGCCGCTTCTGTGAGCTTACACAGTTGCGAGTAGCAACTGAAGTAATGAAGACAATAACAATGGCCCCAAAGTAAATCTCAATTTGTGACAAGATTGCGTTCATAAAACATTGCCCCACTTGGAAAATGTTGTCCTCTTCTCACACTTAAAAAAACTTACAAAACACACATGCAAAATAGATCCTACTATCTACTACTTACGTTTGGTTTTTAATAGCAGTCAATAGGTACAGTCCAATAAAGGAAGCAATTAGATTCACACAAGTCTCTTGAGAACTGTCTTTCGAGGCGACATCTGCCAGATTTCCACGCACCGCATGGTGTTGTGTTAGTGCGGCACGTGTTGCTCCACCTGCCACCCCAACTATCGCCTTCAGCACAGTTGTCGAACAAAGAATATACGTCGAGTATAACGGATATTTTGGAAGAATATAGATTTCAACACCCATCGCCACATCATTAAGAAAATCGGCTCTCAGTCTCCATTTCTTTGAGTCCACATCCAATTGCGAACCCTTCCACCACGAGAACAATATTCGTCCTATGTGGCCGCTGCCCTCCTTGAATATCCATGTAACCGTCGCCGAGTATGGACTGACATTATCGCTGCCCACGCCAATTCCTTTGAGGATTGCATGTGTGCAAAGTGTACCTACGGAGAAGGGGAAGCACAAACATTTATTTTGGTCAGTGAGATAAAGTCATTTGGCTGGGGCTCTTACCGCAAATAGTACTGCAGAATGCTTGTACTGTGTCCCACACTTGATATGCGGCATAATCGTCACTTACACTGTCCGGATATCCCCTGGGAAGGAATATTTTTTGCAGCACTCTAAATAGAAAGAACTTTTCACGAATTACCAGTCGGTCGCCCTTTAGGGGAACTCGTACAATGCTGTTTTGATCTAAGAGATACAAGCAGTTTAGTTGGAAATACATTCATACATGATTAGGTTAAATAATTTGTAAAATTAAAATAAATATAGAGGCTTTTAGGGGCGGTGCTAAGTGGATATGAAATAATAAGCATTGCACAGTTCCGTACATAGTCTAGGGAAACAACAGACGTATGTCTTTCGAATTTTAAGAGCACGAGTTGTAGTTTTTTTTTTGTTTTTATATTTGTAACCGCCTCACTGTCAATCTGATGGCGAAAAAGTTGATGGAACCAAATTAATATAATAATAAATATTATTTTTAAATATTATTTCTTTTTTGAAAAATGCCATTTAGGTATCATTAATGTCAAACTGGGCTTTTTTTTTAAAGAGCAGGGCTGATTAGCACTGCGACCAGGATAGATCTTTTGTGCACCGTATGAAGTTGGTAATTTATTTGGTCTGGCGACAATCTTCTTTGTTCTTTGATGAACCTTACGATTGTTGAGGCCATTGATTTGGCAATATCCTGAGGTTCTGTGAGTCCTTTGTTGAAGCATTTGAGCCTCTTTTGGATAATTGCAGGGCATTCGCATAGGATGTGTTCTGCCGTTTCTAAAAAAAAATGGGCTTTAAACACCTTTTTTTTGACTATCAACAGCACCCTCTGTGGTTCACAGATAGAAAATTTAAGAGATGATTTTGCGGCCTTTTTTTTTTAATTTTTTGTGTGTTCAATGGGACAGTGTTATGCTGAGTTGACTATCTGTTTAATTACTCATCATATGTGCTTCCGGCTTTAATTCCGAATTCAAATCTAGACGCGATTTTCTCCTCTTTCCAGGAGAAGAACTGTTATTCGAGTACCGCACAAACGCTTTCAGAAGAGTTCGGTATAACCAACGGAAGACGACATTATAAATGGAGTAGAATTGAATGTTCATCAAATATAGTAAATTGCGCTAATGGTTAAAAAAAAAAGGGTTAACAAAAACCAGTCACCAGAATTAAACTGATCAATGATCATGTGGCTGAACAAACTCACCCGCCAACCCTGCAAACTTTTAAGATAACTACAAATTTAACATATTTGAGTTGGGCCATTTCTGCCACAAAGATTTTTCAAACTGCCCAAAAATACACTTTAGAAAAGCTGGCAACACTGAGTAGAGATAGAGCTATAGTTAACAACCCAATACTTATTACTGGTTTTGATTTGTTGAATTTTCATATTGAATGCATTGAACTCATTCTTCACATTTTGACGTCCAATATAAAGAATTATATAATGCAGAGCCTATCGTTAAATCGAGCGTATAATTTTTGCTTCATTCGCAATATAGAAATATTAATGGAAAACAAAATCATGTTTCTTATATCGAGTATTCGTTAAGCTGGACGTCCACTGTACACAAAAGAGTTTAATATGTTGATTGTAGTGGGGAAGGTAGTACGAATCTTCCCATGATAGACCTCTTAATGCAAATCGAATAAAGCTACGTTGAATGGCTTAAATTTGATTTTAGTGAATGTTGTAGTACGTAGTCGAAACTTGTGAAGCGTACTCAAGATGAAATTCGCCGATACTTATGGACAATCGGTGCAATCCCGTCGGAACCGGACGAGTAGTCGTTATCTAAGGAGGAAACAAAATTTGAAATTGTTTCCAAATTAAACGGAAAATTACTAAAGGTGCGATCAGACGGTCATCCAAACTTGTCATCCGGATGACATGCTGACGTCAGAAAACCTGTTTATTTCAGGCTAAATGACCACTTAAGGATAAATTCTACGTCATAGTGACGTCAGGATGTCATCCGGATGACCGTCTGATCGCACCTTAAGAGATATTTGGGAACCGATAAATGTCAATTTTATTGCTGATGTATTTGACAATTTTTAAATTTTTGTCGAAATTTGCTGGAAATTATTGCCAAATTTAATTAAACAAATAAAGAAATAATATTAGGCCATAAGCAAATTTCAATTTAACTAATTTAATTACTCAAAACGTGTGATTTTATAAGCCAAAAAAAAGTTATGATGCTTTTAGTAAAAACTACATTTTCAGCTTTCCATTTCAAATCCGTTTTTTTAGGATTGTTCTGCATCATCAATATTTGCAAATAAAGACAATTTAGGGTCAAATTTATTTATTTCTTTTAAAAGACTATGGAAATCTGCTTTGCGAATGTCAAAAGAGTGCGAACGATCATATGAACTGCTATTTTCGTACAAATGAAGGGCTAGGTCAATAAAAACATCCAGGGAGGATGATATTTGACTATGTTCGTAATACTGGAGTGATATTCTACAAGAACAGTTCTAAGAGTCGGAAGTAAATATATGGAGGCTTTGTTCCTGCTTCCAATGTCCTGCTATGAGAGAGTCCGAACTTTTGATACTCACACTTCCATGCAAACAGTTAAGAAAAAAACAATAATAACCTTTTAAGCTAATTTGCAATATAAAGTTTCTTGACACGCCTACCTTTTGGGGGTAAAACGAGATAAAATGTCATCCAACTATTTTGGACTGAAGCCTTTCTTT
Source organism: Ferdinandea cuprea (assembly GCA_963576555.1). NCBI lineage: Eukaryota > Metazoa > Arthropoda > Insecta > Diptera > Syrphidae > Ferdinandea > Ferdinandea cuprea. The sequence continues at coordinate 9,157,481 of OY754958.1, forward strand.
ATCCATTAAATGCTTCTTTGCCTATTAATTGCACAAGTTTAATTTCATTCAATGGTATTTGAATTGGTATTATATTGACATTGACCCCAAATTGAAATTCGTATACGTTTCATACGACGCATATTGTCAAAAAAATATATATTTTAAGTACCACGAATGATATATTATTATAGAAATTCGTTGTCGAAGTTATGTTTATAAAAAAAGGTGCTCAATTTGAAGTTGGTAGAATATTCTCCTAAGTCTTGGTGATATTTTTTTAAAAGGCAAAGAGCCGGAGGTGTTAAATCAGGTTGCAACTGTTTAGTAAACAATTGTTTCTGCGACGTCATTTGTTTACAAAATACTAATCAAAAGTTAACCATCATCAATATAAAGTAAAAAGCTTGTGTTAAGCGTAATCTTATTTAATTGATCAGCGGATTTAAAAAGTTTTAATTTTTATTTGCGATAAGATAAAGATACCTCCACGAGCCTAACATTTTTAGATTTTTTTTTTATGATTCCTCCAATTTGCCCATTCAAAGTTTCGAATAAATTCGACGACGAACCTATGGTTACCTAGTCTATCTCCGTTATAGTAGTAAGCACAACGTGGACAATATACATATATGTCTGGAACTATACGTGGCGAATATTTTTTTTCCATAGCAACATATCTATTGACTTTTTTTCAAACCCATTAGAGAAAAAAAAAATCAAAATTAAATTTTAATCATTCTTCCGGACGCAAATGGACCACCCCCATCTCACCCGCCGTCAGCATCAGCACTTACCTGCTGGTGTCACATATAGGATTTCCTCCCCTTTGGTTCCATATTGTTCTCTGAAATGCACCTTCATCGCTTAACCACTAGAAACTCACTCTAAAATAACACAACACAATTTCACAACCCTTAATTGCAGAAAGTAAATTAGTAAATTAGTAAAAATAAAATAGAAAACACTTTTATCTCCTCTTGGCAAACTAGTGAACTGGTGGTAAACGTTTGTTAGTATGAAAAATACAAATTGGAAAAGAAAAGTAACACTACGAACAATTCAGTTATTTAAAATACATTTGGGGAAGTATTTAATTTATTTGTCCAATTCCAAATTAACTTGAAAATCATAGCAGATATTCATGATTATCGACCGATCTTCGCCGTCCATAAAAAAATACCTTTTTCTTCTTTAGACGACAGTGTTTATCTGGGAAGGTGAGAAAAAGTCTGCACTTGTTTTGACGTTTCCATAACAAAAATTTGTTTGATTGACAAGTGCGAGGGTGAAGGCGAGAACGCAGTTGGCTCGTTTGACAGTTGGTCGTTGAGTGTGCGCAGTTGAGGTGAATTTTTTTATTGTTTACAAATAAGGTGAACACGTTTTGGTTTGAGTCTGTGATTGTTTACAAAATTTTTAACGAAACACGTGCTGGGATTTTTGTTGAAGTCAGTGCAATTGAACCGGAAAATGTTAAGTACAGTGGGAAAGGATAAAAACTAAGCAGGTTTATTTTATCAGCAATTTTATGTTTGCTTATACAAAATCATAAAACTTTTAACATTTGCCATTATAGAAATGCCCAACCTTTTAACCAATAATAAATAAATAGAATGGATATTTAAAAATAAAAATAAATAAATATTAGGCTTAAATACCCGTACACGACCTAAAGCCTAGATTTTCCAATCATTGTGTGTGCGAAGATATATACTTTGACACGATTGAAATTGACCTACAGTTTAATGCCGATCCTTCTCATGACGGTTCTTACTCTTAAATGTTTTTCGAAGTTGGGACAGGGAATACAAACTTTTAGGTTGTACCTGTTGGGTGGCCATTTACTGTTTTATATCCGATTAGGTAGTCGCATTTAGATTTCCAGTATGTTGTTGCAAGTGGCCCTTTATTTATTGTGGCGCGGTTGAGCGAGATAAAAGAGACAAAGGAGAGCGGGACGTGGACACTAAATATTGGGAAACGATACCAAGTGTTGCGTCAGGTTGTTGTCCTACAGCTATGATTGTGATGAAATTGTGAAACTAAACTACAGAAATTATAACACTTGTCGATTACATAATATCGTGGATATTGCGGTGACCATTGCAGTACCGTGGTGCCATAAATCGAAAGGTTTTAGAGGATTGGGTTAGTTGAATCCCAAAAGAGAATTCTGTGTCTGAGTTCCTGAACAGAATGACGAGTTTCGACGAGTTAAAATATCAGCCGAAAGTACCAACGAGGCGGCCATTTTTCGAATATTGTGTTTTTCATAACCGCCAGACCTGACATTTTTATTCGCAGCTCCAAGTCTGACAGTATTCAATCGTGACAACGGCCTTGAGAAGATTCTCAAATTAACCCTTCACATTCGGTATTAAACTATGGGTTAGAATGGTGCGACAGCACATATCAAGTCTGCACCAAACGAGCTACCAGAGCCACTTGGGTCAGTAGACGTATGTACGGCAAAACTTTGGGTAATAGTAATAGATACTGGTTGTAGGTAGTTGTATGTCATGATGGTCAGACCTATTATTACGTACGCGGACATAGTATGGTGGCCGAAAGTTCTCGAACGGACAACGGCAACGAAGCTACAGAATCTTCAAAGAATTCCCTGTCTAGGAATTACAGGTGCAATGCGCACCTGCCCAACTGCAGCATTTGAAGCTATTGTTGGGCTATCGCCGCTACACGTATTTATCAATAAGATAGTTGCTAAAAGTGCACTTAAACTGCAACTAGAATACAAGCTTGAGCAAGATGACCACTTGGAACATCTGAATATACTCAATTCTCTTCCGAAAGCAGACATGTTCAGTACAACCCCGGATACTATGGTTAGCGAATATTGTTTTGATAGTCTATTCAAGGTAGAAATATTGAACCGTGAAAACTGGCTCAATGGTGTCCCGGACGTGGACCCTAGAGGTCTGGTTTGGTACACCGATGGATCAAAAATGGTTTCTTCGGTTGGAGCCTGTGTCTTTGGACCCAACACCAAAGGTTCTATACCAATGGTAATGTGTCTCACTGTTTTTCAAGCTGAAATCCATGCCATTGAGATCTGCGCGAGGTTAAACCCTGCTAAAGGTATCAAAAGCGCTAAAATATATATCTTCTCAGATAGTCAAGCGGCACTCCATGCACTCTTGTCCAATACACAGGCCTCGATGACAGTTAAATGCTGCTACGATACTCTGCAGTCCCTGGCTAAACTCAACAAAGTCAAACTTGTATGGGTCCCTGGCCAGAGCTGGTTCAGAATTCGCGTTCTTTGGACCAGAACCTTTTTGTAGAGTCAATTGGGCTGATTCCTCAAGACAGATTGACTGTTGGGAGGATCAACTTCGTCTAGCCTACTAGAAAAATGTTCCGGGGCTCAGACAATCCAAAAGACTCATCAACTCGTACAAGGAAATATATACTTATGCTGGATAAGGAAAGTTTAAGAAAGCTTGTTGGCTTTCTCACAGAAACATTGCATTTAACAAAATGAATCTGTGCCTGGAGACAGAATGTAGGTTCTGCACGGAAGAGGACGAATCCTCTGAACATATTCTATGCGGATGTTCGGCACTACATTGCTTAAGAAGACGTGTTTTCAACAAATAGATACATCCATCAGCGGAGATGAAAAACTTTGCCACCAAGGACGTACATACCTTCATAAAAGAGGTAATACGTCTCTTTGATTAAATTTCCCTATGACACCAAATATCTTTTAGATCACAGTGTCAGCCATATGGGCAAAGGTTTAATTAAAAAAAATTAGTCTATTTCACCCACATAATGGTTGGAGAAGCTAGGCTTTAGGACCTTTACGGGCATTTAAGTGTAATACATATTTATTTATTTTTAAATGGTAAACTATATAAACAAGATGATTAATTCACAAATAATTATTTTATATTGGCAGAAGGAATTGTGTTTTGAAAAATTCATTGTAGTGTGAATCTTTCTTAAATCCTGCTATCGATATCCGTTGCTGCTGAAAAATTCAAATTTTCAGACCAATTTCTTCAAAGTCCTTTGAAAAGCGACTTAAAGTAAAGCTGTGTTTTGTTTGCAGTGTAGAATCTGTCATTTGTTAGTCACATATTTTGCTTGTCATAAAAAGAAGTGACATATGTCTTATTCAACTGTTAAAAAAAATAACCCATAAACGGATCCAAAGCTAAAAAAAAAATTATCTGTATATGTTACAAAAAGAAATCGTGACATGTAAGCAAATCACTTTTTGATCTGTTGTCACCCAGTCGAATGCATTTGTCGTTTTTTTTTGCATTCCTATTTTATTATTACTTCATTCCACATTTAACGCGCTTACTAATTGTATCACATGCACAAATTAATCAATTGTAATGTTTCCGCTGGCTAGATTGACATTAGAATTGCAATGGGGTTTTTTTTGTCTTCAATTGTTTGATAGAGAATTATTTAAGAATTGGCACAAGAGCAGAGAGAAAATTAGGTCTGTGGGTTGGTACATTATTCAGATGTTTATTTCTGTCAGATTGACTTTGACAGTTCATGAACTTTGTGATAGCCAAAGCAAATAATAAAATGCAAGTTGAATAACCTTTCACTTCATGGGTGATTATCCATGAAATCGAAAGATGAATTATTATCGCAGAATGATCAATCAAAACTTTATGGAGAAACGAACACTTCTTCCTGTATTACTTACCTAGCCGGGGGGCCTGAAATTACTGTTATTCGGTACTTACCTTCAACAGAGTACCTAAGTTGTTTCTTTTTTGCGAAAAAAGGTGAAAATGCGATCATGATACCATCATTAGGGAGGTATTGTTATGAAACCCAATAATTTACCTGGAGTGTACCAGTGAACAGTTATCACACGCGATCAAGAGTGATTGAGTTGGCAAAGAACAGGCAGGCCTTAATACAATTTTATATTTGTCATTACTTGAACGGGATAAAGGGGATAACTTAATTGTGCAATGCATTATCATTCAGATATCTTTGAAGCACATAAGTGAATAATATATTCTGATTGGGCATCAAAGGAAGAAAGGAGAAGATATGAAATGTTATAATTGTCTTCATGGATAACAGAAATCATGTTTTTTTGTAAATCAAGAAAATCAAAAATGTAGCAAAAGAAATGTTTTTTTTTTAAAATATGTAAAAATATCTGCCTGAATCTTGCATTCCGTAAAAACTAGTGAATAGATAGATTTTTTTCTCTTTTCTTTTCATTCTTTCTTTATGTGGCGCTACACTCCGGGGTGGACCTGAGCCTCAACCAACAAGCGGCACGAGCCAGCTCGATCTTCAGCTAGTTGCCTAGAGTTTCGCACGCTAAGTTGTTAAAGGTCCATTTCAACTTGGTGCGCCACCTGAGTCGAGGTCTTCCTCAACTGCGACATCACTCTAGGGGGTACTCGAAGATCAACCATGCTGCAGCATAGGCGTCTATTCGCACTATACATGACCCAGCAATCTCAGTTGGACCTTAACTCTTTTGTCTAAGTCGATGTCGCTATACAGTTCATACAGTAGGCGTTGAATCTCATTCACCATGCCTCTCTGCCATAGAGAAGAACTGGGATGCTTAGGTCTTATAAAGGGTCACTTTAGAAGCAGCGGCTAGCGAGTGTAACTCTTTGTTTGATCTCAGCGATGGTGTCGTTGTCTGAGTTAAAAGCAGTACCAAGCTAGACAAAGTCCTTAGTTCATCGAAGTTGTACGTGTATATTTGTAGTACCGATTTTCCGAGAGGTCGGTGTTGCGTGTCCTTTCTTGTTGACAACATATAATTGGTCTTGCTTTCATCGACTGTTAGCCACATCTTCAGTCTTAATTTTCACGAAAGCACAATAATTGGAACCACGCTGCATCCTCTTAGTTGGACGGACTTTTAAAAGACTGTGCCTCTGGTGTCAAAGCTTGAGTTTGGCACTATTCTTTCAAAAAATATACTAAAGAAGTCGCATGGCAGAGGATCGTCTTACGTGTATCCTATTTTGACATCAAAGACCTCGGTGAGATCTTTACCGATCTTAATGGAGCAAAAGCTAAACATTGCTCTATATAGCTCATTCCTATAAATGCTGTCATACGCGGTCTTAAAATCGGTGAATATACGTATAGTATATTTTTAAAGGTTCTGATATTTTCCCAGAATTGAAGTAGTTAGAATATTTGATCGATGGTGGACTTTCCTGGCTTAAAGCCACTCTGATATGGACCAATCAGGTTAATGACAAACGGCTTCAGTCTTTAAAGAGACTCATACCTCTGTAGTTGGCGCAGTTCAGGTCTTAAGGATCGGGTAAACAATGCTGGGGTTCCATTCATTGGGCATACTTTCATCCGACCATGTTTTGTAGATGGAGTTCAAGCATGTTCCTAACCAAGTCGTCGCCTACCGCTTTGAACATCAGCTTTGTAGGATTTTTGCTTAGATATGGCTATTTTCGCCATAGTCTTCTAATTGTTGTTCCTCTTCGTCCAAGTTGAATGGTTCATTCTGTCAAACAGCGGAATTCGATTCATCGTCGCTGCTATACATCCTGTAGGTATGGTTTTGCTATGGTTCGCATCGGCGATAATCATCTTTGCAGACTTTGGTTCGGGCTCTGTAGTCTTTACAGGTTCTTTTTACTTTTTTCAGAAGACCTCATTTCAGTAGTATCATCTATGTCCTCGTTCGCGCTCCTATCCTGCTTCTCTTTTATCTCTTTGCTCGTCTCTTGTCTTCTGCTCGTAGGGCATGTAAGCCATCTTGGTCCTTCTTTGCAGCCCCACTTTGTATGCCTCCTGTTTATCTGCTTGATCCTGCCTGTAATCGTCGTCAAACTAGGACAACGAAGCATTTCTGATTGCTTTTTGGTAATGTTGCCACTGATTTTTGATGATTGTGGCGGCGGCATAAAACCTGTTTAGAAAGTAAGAGAGACTTGATCGAAATTGCGATTGTAGCCGTCCGACGTCGAACCTATTCACAGCAGTTCCTGATTGTTGATTGATTCGGAGATGTCCATGTTCCTTTGTGAATATTAAGATACCGTGTTTCAGTGCAGGATGTGTTTTCCTTTCTTTCTGTCTTCAACAAAGAATCTACATCCAGAGAGGCGCTGCTTTTGCTACCGTAATATATGTCGCAGTTTTTTAAACCCTTCTTGTGCGGCCCATCCCATTGCACTTCTTGGATGGCGGTGATAACCCGACAGAAAATATTATCTTCCCTAGACCATGGCTGCTTACATAAGTTCACTATTCAGCGAGTGTCAAGATAGCTATTCAGGGGCACCACGAGGAGGCTGAACAGTGACTTGATTGAGTTTACCCTGTGTATGCAATTCCATTCCATTGAAATAGTTGAATCCACCAACTAACCTTCGAATGCCCCGAATATCTTCATTTAGTTTTATAAATTTTATTTTTATTCAGCAATAAACCAAATAATCACACTAAAACAAATCTTGGAAAAGTAAAACCAACCAACCAACATTTTTCAGTACCCAATGATATGCGTAAACCAAACATGCAATGGTACTGCCACTGCCTAACAACCACCTTCGACTTAGTGTATAAACTGCCTTTAAACGCCTATAAAATTGCTGTAGTGCTACGTAGATTAAGCCTAGCTAGAGAAGCACTGTACTCCCTCCAAGCAGATCATCAACCCCATTACAATTCTTCGAATTCATTACCGAATTACATTTAACAAAATAAAGTCACCACCACTACCAAACAGCTAATAATAGCACATGCAACCTTTTTCTAAACCCATTACCATTGGACAAAGACGAAAAATTATATCACTCTCGTTCAACGTTAAACCTTAAGCACACCTTTAAACAGGAATTTCAAGCCCATAACCATCAACCACACACTTCCTCTGCAGAACTTAACAACAAGAACACCAAGTGACATCTCTCCACCTTAACCAGACAATGTCCAACCTAAACAGAATTTGCTCCATAAAAATCCATATCTACATCTTAATGCGTATCGCCATCCTAAAAAAATTGTCCGCATCCCACCCGAATCAAAGGCCCAGATAGCACAGCAAAATGGTAAACCTGATTCGCGCGCGTTCAGCTCTTTAGCATTACGTTACGCACATCCTTTGGCACAACGACCACCGGATTCCAGACAAACTTGACCTTGCCAAGGTGAAACTAAAGCACTAGTCAAACCGCGAAAAGCACCGTAAAAGAAAAACTCGCCGAGATACCTACTTATTATTTACTCTGAGGAGATTATCGCCCATGCGCATCACCTGCAAAGCGAACCCACCAAACCCAAAGGCGTCTTCTTCTTCTTTCCTTCAGTCATTCTGGCGCAATCGTTGTCGTTTAGAGCCAACACTGGCCACCACAGGAGATCTACGAGCACAGCACATTCTGCATTGCGAACTCGCCCTTGGTGTTCGCGTTCACTCAACAACACATCATGTTTGTCTCGAGTATTTTTTCCGCGCCGCCCGCCGGCCGACGCCGCCGCATTAATTGTATTTCATGTACCATTTTTAGTAGCGGGAAAATGTTAGATCCACGTCTGATTGTATCTGCAGTGCTGCAATTAATATCGACCGCTCATCAAGGCGTCATGATTAAAGCATTTAACCTGTCTTAAACTCTCAAGGACAGTGGTTTGTTTGTGCTGCGCGCAAATCTCTAGAGATCTCTAGATGATAGCCTAAGGCTATCTGAAATAGATCCAAGTCCTATATTTTGTGGTAATTAAGAAAGGATAAAAAAGCGCAGGATACCTAACAGCCTAACTAAGTTAATTAGCGGAACATGGGATAGAGATGTAATGACTTTATTTTGTGATCTACGAATTGAGATGACCTCTCAATGTGGTTCTATGTTGTTAGGAGGATTCGTATTCGGAGATTGACTCGTGCAGGAGCAAAAAAAAAAAAAAAAAAATAAAAAATTTACCTAGTTTCTATAACTTGACTTAACTGACGTTAATTGTTCATTTATTACTTTTAAGGGTGATGGATGATCGTTCTTGAGTGATCAGTCATTAGCGCTTTCGTATAAATAGACGGGATGGCTAATTTACAACACATAAGATGGTATTTAAAAGTTATTAAAGAGGATAACAAAATAATTACTAGAGTTGGATGTGTTATATGTGCGCGTACATTGACCCTTAAGTGTGAAATTTACAAGGCAAAGAAGTGAAGGCGAGAGCAGATTAGATTAAAAAAATGCTGTCTGATTAAAACGTTTTGCAAGTCCGTTTTTTTTTACTTCGACTTCCAGACTGTAGGGGCCAAATTATCAATAAAATAATAACATAAGGCTTTACCAGCTTATACAGGTCTTAAAACCTTACCAATTCTATATAAGAAGCTACGTACAAGGAATTTGAGAAACTGTTCTAAAAATTTATATTTTTTTTTTAGATTTTCGTATGGGGAAATACATTAGCTAAAAGACAAGTCCTGGATTGTTCATATTTCAAAATTTAAGATAATATTCCTTTTCGATCCATTTGTGTACCAGCTTAGATTTTTGGGGTCTAGTGTCGGGATCCCAGTGGCGAGTTTTAATATTTCTCCTCTGCTATCGATTATGGTTCTCAATAAAATCCTGTCGAAACTAAGTAGCAACGATATAAAAGTGGTTGCGTATGCGGACGTCGTGGTTTTATGTGGTATCGGGGATGTTTGCAGACGTTATTAGTCAACTCATGGAAAGTGCGCTGTGTAAGATTACAGCTTGGGCCGTGCGGTCTTGGCGTTGACCCAAGCAAAATAGAACTGATAATCTTCACCACTTAAACCGACCTTCCGACTTTCCCATCTAAACCAGACCAGACTCTCTCACTATTCGCCAGTGCTAAATACTTTGGTATCACTTTCGACCCTAAGGTCAACTGGAAGTGGAATATCGAACACCAAGTACGGAAAGCAAATATCGCCTTCCATGCATGAAGCAAACCGCGAGACCACTTGCAATATCCTTGATTCACTACCCATGAGCGTATGATCAATATCTACTGACAACTTAATACTCAAGATCGGAATGGGAGGTAGACACTGTCATCGAAGAGTTTGCTCTAACCATCTTCACTAACAGGTCCAAAATGGTATGTAGAATGTGTACCGGTATCTTTTCGGACTATTTTCACAAGTTTTTAACCTTCCGGCTCTCAATCCAGGCGATTAGGGAAGCGGGCAAGATACTTTTAAATAGAACGTCAAGCAAAAACAACATAGCAATCTTCATCGACAGCCAGGCTGCGATTATCTCAACCAAGACAAAGTCCAAGCTCGACGAGGGGTACACGGAGATACTGGCTAGAGCGAGCGGCTGGCTTAGAATCACTCTCATCTGGGTTCCCGGGCATAGGAACATAGATGGGAATGAGAGAGTCATCGGCTGGCCAGACACCGCTCCTTCTTTGCCGGATCCTTCCAGACAAAGACCACTTTACCTAACTTTAATATTTCTACCAATATTCCACAACAATATTTCTTAACCAAAGTGACTGGACTCTTTGAAAAGAGTTAAGTATAGCATGGCCATCTTGCTCAAATTTGTTATTCTAGCTGCAGTTTTAGAGCTTACTTAGCAGCCATCGTTCTTAGAAGGAGCACCTAACAATAGTATGTGGGCAGCTGTAATACTTGGAAAAGCAATCTCCTGAAGCTTCTGGAGCTAAGTTGCCGTTGTCTGTTAAGGAACTTTCAGACATCAGACGCGTATGTGATAATGGGCTTAACTATCAATACATACAATCAGTGGATTATTTTTGGGCTCAGACCCCAAGTTCTGCTGTAAATGCGCTTACTGACTCATATGGCTCTCATAGCTCATTCTGTGATATGGCCTACCTTTGCTCTGGTGCTGCTAGTACTCACTGGGTGGTCTAGGGAACGGTAAGTGTTGACCATGAAAGGTTAACAGAGCCACTCGAGGATTTCTTTCCATTAGACACACCGTGGTGCAAAAACTTAATCTGTAACTGCCGAGGTACCGTAACCAGACGCTGAAACTTTAGCAGTGATCTTAAAGATCACTTTTAACCTGGCCGAATCGATATGATAGTCTCCCTTTGAGGTGTATGAGCCCATTAATGAAGCATCATCGATAGCCATTACCAGATGACTTTATATGATGTTGTCCGAATTTTCTCTACTATTGAGGACAAGAGCTCAACAGCTTCTGGATCTATTTGTACAATGCTCAACAGGATTACCAGAAGCTGATGCGATTGCAGAAGATCTTTCTAAGTTATTTATTAACCTTCTCTCCTGCACAAGCGCATTCCCATTAAATTGTATACAAAGCAGTGAGCTGTTCAAATTATAGACACCTAGAAATAAACCTCGTTACGATTTCCACAAAGGATTCTTCTATTAAGGACTGCGATGCTCTAATTAGCACACCAAACTACCTTGTAACCAAATTTACGTTTGAGTCTCAAAATAACATTCATTATCCTGATATCCCTGCATCACATGACTCTGCCTCTCTAAGTACCCGATGACTGCCTTCTGTTGGCTTAAGAACAAAATCTCATCAGCCTTGAACTCCATTTTCGCTTCACATCAGCGAAGACCACTCTTCACTCCATTTGCTGGTACGCTCATTGAAAAACAATTTTAAATTAAAAATTCCAACAGATGTCTTCTTCTTCTTCGTCTTCTTCACGGTCCATCGCAAATACTTGAAACGAGACCGTTGAAAAATTGCATTACACCTCGGACTAACCCATAACCATTGGCATGGTGGACAAAAAGCCAATCAAAACCTCAATTTCTATCCCAACTCACACACTCGTTCACAAAATACAAAAAATAAACGACATCCAGCAGGAAAAAAGCCGAAAGGATAAACGCCGTTGTCTTCAATTACTTTGGAGGGATAATAATGGCCCATTAATGCGTGGTGCTCCGGACAAAAATTGCTCACTTTTGTGTGCGCAGTCGCTGCTCGCTGCTGACTCAATAGAGCTGGGGCTCATTTGGACCTAGATCTAGCAGCTCGTCGTCCATATCAAAGTGAATGCATTACAGATTAACCTCATACATCCTGTTCTCATTGCTGTTGTTGTTAAAAGGGATTTAAACCAGCAGCCAGCCAGAGGTCCGTCGCGTCGCATCGTCTTCATCAGAAGCTCTGCGCTTAAGAAGAAGAATGCGACACGGTTGTAAATTGCACTTTAGCACTGGAGTGCCTCGCAGTGGCATGGCGAGGCACTTTAATGGCGAAAGCGAAAAAGTCCCTTTTGGCCTGGACGAGACTCTAACTGGACGCCTGAAATGGAATTTAAACGCTCAATCCAAAGGATAAATTGATAAATTGCATAATTGCGAGGGGCAAGCGGATGTATGATAGAAAGCATGACTAGAAAATTACTTAATCGCAATGGCAAAGTCAAATGCGCATATGTATCTATCGAATCTGTCCGCGGGCACTTAATATGAGTGTCATCTGTGTGCGGACCGCAGCCACCCGCTTATTGCAGGTAATCCTTGGCAATTCGTTGCTTGCACTCTGTAATTACTGCGTCCTTGGCAAAAATATACAAAAATGTGTGGCAAACAACTCTTGCGCTATCACACCACCGTCCATTGGTGGTGCCTTAAAATAGATTTAATTCGCCAGGGAAGAGCACAAATGACACTCTGGAATGTAATGTGCAAGCCAGCGAATGCCACGCAAACTATACAGAGACATTTTAATATTGCTAATGCGTTCGGGATTATGCGAGCATGTGAATGATGGCTTAGGGCTTCGGAGGTACTTTTCGAATGGAAATTGTGCGACTTAAGCGGAATGGTTATATTCGCACCCCGACTAAGCATGACCGCAGGAGGCCTTGTGCTACTTGGTGAGTTATTGTAAAGCATTTGCATCGGCAGCAGCTTATTATAGGCTTAGAATGAATTATTTTATTGTTCTGATTTTTCAAAGCATTTGGTTTGGTTCTGGAGTGAAATGCAACTGCGGCAGCTTAAGGTTAGTAAATAACAGGTATATTAGTTGCTTGGGGTTGGTCGAGAGGCGAAGTCGGATTCCGTTGGGGGTGTCCCTGAAATTGGGATGAGCGTTTTGAATTGGTCATTGACTCAACATACACTTATTGTTACGTTGTTTGGTGGAAGACCTTCAAAAAGAAATATAAATAAGTCCAAAAGGCGGTTTGCATGGGTATAACAAGGTCCCTTAGGACGACACCATCTACTCCGATAGGCAAGCGGCTATAAAAGCCATGAAACCGGATGTGGTGAAGTCAAGGGCTGTAAACCAATGCAGGAAGCGTTAGACGAGTTATCAGATGTCAATACAATAACCCTGTGCTGGGTGTCAGGGCACACTAATATGTGTACAAGATTCCAAGATCAGGGTCAGAAATGAATTCATCAAATCGAAAACGAGTAGAACTAACCTATGTTGGACACAACTTGACACGTGCAGACATGCAAAAAAGTTATGGCTAGATGTCAACAAAAGGAGATCAAAATTCATGATCGGGCTAAACTGCAGGGATATCCGAGTACTTACGGGAGTCCTTATGGCATATTAAAGACCTTCTCAGAGTTGTGTACAAATCGGGTTGGTTCTAAGAGAGTCACTTTTTGAGCGTATACCAGCAGTTTTTTCTTTGTCCATTTCAAGGTGTTTTTAAAGTCGAGAAAAGGTACCCAGATGGACACAATGGACCTAATTGCTGGTCTACGAGAGTCGTGGCTGAAGTCACTGGGGTAACCACCAACCTACCTACGTGGAAATGTGACTTCAGTTGTGACTTTAGATTGAACAAAAACTGCTATACATTTTAAAGTCATCATTATCAAACCTTTATTGATTCATTAAAACCTTTAAACAAGGCCAAAAATCACAGAGCTTCAAGAAATTGGGTCACTATCACTACAGACTTCAATATTTACGTGGTATTAAAAATTTAAGCAATAATCCCGCAAATATCTACGACTGCAGCTTCTTCACCTCTTTCTTTTCTTTTTAATTCATTTTTAAAGCAATCAGCTTAGATTAGAATACTGAAGACCTAAAAGCAATCAAAATATTTACATACCTCAGGTCAAGTGAACCAAATGCATTTCTAGATAGTAAACGTGGAAGTGAAAAAGTATGTGGGACAAAAAGTATGACGCGTGTAACTGCACGTTCGAGCGGGCCGAAAATAGTGCGTTAATAAGCCGAATAAAGTTAACATCAAACAAGAAGAAAATGGGGATGACTGACAGAACAATACCATGTAGCTGTGAAAGTTGGGAAGCATCGGATCGAGTTATGACGAAGAGACTTGTCCTTTTAAAAGTGGATCATCGAATATTCTATAGTCATTGCCCTTAAAGGCATATAAAGATCGTCTATGCTGACCACATAATTTTGCTTATAATAGGGAAATAACGGTCTAATAACAGCCTTGCTTAGTTTGCGTAACGTAGATAGAGCGGGATCAAACCCCCCATGAGTCTACTTATTAATTACATAAGGAATGGGGGTTAATTATAACTTGTTGAGTTTTGTAAAAAATGTCTAACTTGTGCGGTTCTTGTCGAATTGATGACATGCAAGAGCGATATAATAAATAAATATTAAGCTTTAACGGCCCATTCAGGACCCACAGCCTAGCTTCTCCAACAACCTTGTGTGCGAAGATATATTTTTTTGACACGAATGGATACAGATTATGGCAATTCCCAACGGCAATTAATTTTTGAAAAGCTTCTCATGACAGTTCTTACTCTTGAATGTTCGCAAGAGGTGAGGCAGCAAATACAAACTTTGAAGTGGTACAGATCGGGATTTGACCCAGTAACCTCTCGCACTAAGGCGCTCTACCTTCATAGATGCAATATCAAGGCTGAAAAATTAGATAAGTTTAAAAGTTCCCGAATATCACTATGCTGCTAAGGATGAGATTTAATGCCGGTATCAACGTTGAATCAACCTTTATGGTATCAACCTTTAAGTGCGAAAAATAAAACGTTTTCTCTATTTGTGCTATTGTAAGGCAGCTCAATTAGTTTAGCTGCTCTGCAAATTCATCGTAGCATTGGTATCGCAACGGACGAAGTCATATAACATTTTCTCTAGTAAGTGTTACCTACCTACCCAAAACAATATTTACTTGCGTCACTGAGAAAGCAGTTGTATAAAGTCGATGTAAATATAACACATTTACTCAAACACCAATTGAAACCAATTGTATGTCCCCTAAAAGAAAATGTGAATAAGGCATAAAGCGAAACAAAAATAATAAACAGAACAATTTAAACTATTACTTTATAAGCAATTTCGCAGATGTAATAATGACCGTGATCTTTACAAAAAATATCGAATATTGGAAAAGGCCTTTGATACTCTAAATAAATTCCTCTACAATCAGTACATATCGTCTGTTGATGTGATTTAAAACTCAATAGTAAAAGTTGTTGGAATTTTATGAACGCTAAAAAACAATCAAATGACATCCCTAATTTACTGCGTCACGATGGCATATCATCTTCCGATCTTTTTAACTTTTTAACTTTTTTGCTAAACAATTTCAATCTGTTTATTTAGATAGCTCTTCGAACCCGATCAACAATAAACTCTGATAGTCATTTGAGCATGTTAGTTTAAACCTTTCAACTTCAGAAATTGAAAAAGCTTTAACTAAATTTAATGAAATATTACTTATGAAGTTAAAAAAAATTGGTTTTCAGTCTAACTTCTTAAACTGGATAAATGCATACTTAAAGGGTCGTATTCAGTATGTTTATTATAAATTACTTTCTTCACCCTATCAATGTCACATCGGGTGTGCCCCAAGGAAGCCACCTCGGCCCCCCTTTTTTTATTGTCTATCAAATAATGTTTCCAACATATTTGTAAATTGTAAATGTCTTATGTATGCGGACGATCTGAAAGTTTTTCGGTCTATAAGAACTGAACATGACTGCACAATATTACAGGTTGATCTTGAGAAATTATCTGATCGGTGTTTGATTAACTCCTTATATTGCAAAATGTCAACGTTTAGCGTTTTGTCGTAATCGTTCATCTATTAATTTCTCATATAAAGTAAATGGTACATCTTAATCAACTGTAACTTTTAAAAAATACATTGGTGTAATTTTCGACCACGAACTTGATTTCGTAAAACATGTTGACTTTTTAGTCGCCAAAGGTAATTCAATGTTGGGTTTTATCTTGCACAACTCAAAGGAATTCAGTGATCCACACACTTTAAAATCAGCTCTTGAATATTACAATACTATTTGGAGTCCTTTGTATGAAGTTTACACTTTTAGAATCGAGAGAATACAAACACGATTTACAAGAGTTTTAGTGAAAAAGCTTCACTGGGATATAGATATACCTTCCTATAGAACAAGGTGCAAATTATTTGGAATCTTGCCTCTTAACATACCTAATAGTAACCAATACCGTTTGCGATATGATCGATTTTAGTTTGAGTAGACCTTCATATAAAAACAATTTTTTTTAATTTTAAATAATCTTCAATGGTGGCAATGTTTAATTTAACTTTGTTTGATGAAATAAACTGAACTAAATTACTAACTTTTCCAGCTCTTAGAAAACGTAGAGATTGGCTTGAAAGATGCGAAATCTTATAGTAGTAGTAATTTTCACAATAAAATTCATTATCATTGACGGCACTTGTGGGATAAAGAGAGAATTTTTAAAATATTATTATTAACAATAGTTGAAATGTTTTTAAAATTCAATTTAAATGATATTTTTATTAGAGTTTACACGCACATAAGTATTTCATCAAAAATTTGTTGTCGATATTTCATGGTAAGGGCAGAACGTGTCTAAATTTTGTACTTATTTTTATCACACAAAAGTAAATAATTCAAGTACATAACAAATAATTCTGTAATTTAATACTGAAGCTAATATTAGACTGTATGCCAAGCAGTCATAAAATTGGTCATATTTGACAGAAAACTGCTTATATTGCCGGCATACACTCTGCAGCATAATTCAAATGACCGAATAATGCGTATGACCACAAACGATCAGGTTAATGATATAGATTAAACCATTATTTGTTCATTAAGTTTAAAAGAACAAATGTGGCAAGCATATGCTGCCTCTGGTGGTGGTTTAGTTGGTTTCGTTGTTGACTTACATAAATATTTCGGTTTGATTTTTGAAAATTGCGGTTCCATTTTATTTATTTTCCCATTAGAAAGAAGTGGACCAACACAGCAGAAGCACGAATTAATTCCAGATTTAATGTTGAAATTCATATACACAGTCTACATATTTTGGAGGAAAGTATGGCCTTTCAAATGACAACATGGCATATAGTCTAATCTAAGATTAAGTCATTTCCCATCGCCATGAAAATCCCGTTTTGTTTTTTAATTTTGTCGTTCGAATTTTGATTCCAGTTTCTTTATAAATTATTCACGCCACGCTGCTACTAGGTAGGTAGAAAAGAGTGCTGCAGATTGTGCCTGATGAATTCTTAATAGGAAGCTCTCACATCCCCAAGGGGGATATCCGAAATAAGAAATTTTCAATCGGACCAAAAGAGTCGGCGTATCGCCATAGATTTTATTTGCCTTACACATAAAATAAGAATAATTTATCGGAGACGCCTCAGATACTGCCGACTTGTTGCATTCTTTCTTACAAGTTACTACCAATGCATCTCTGTGAGTATGGCAATAAACTTAGCTCTAAAATCTTGAGTAGACCTAAGGCCTTCATAAGTTATATGCAACACACTTGAATGGTGTCTCCGCCAAACTTGCAATAAAAGTAAGAGATTGATTGAAACATCCCAAAGGACTGCTGCTGCGGTTGCATACCAACAACGCCAACCGACATGTGTGTCTGGTTCAATTTTATTACTATGCATCTTGAGATTTGCTCCTGGAATTGAAAAATAACTCTCCCTTGTCCGTTAATTAATCAAAAAACCAAACTGCAATTCAAATAGCAATTGCCAATCGTTTGAGCTGTCTCCTGTCTTGCAGCAACATATATTCACTTAGCCATCCTTGTTTTGTTGTGCCTGGCTCGTACCATGCCAGCAGCAGCAATACCAATTGATTGTGCTGCCCGCTTGTCCCCGTAGTCATATATATCGCGCCAGCAGTAGCCACCGGCCAATGCTCCGAAAATACAAAATCATCCATCAGCAGACCAATTCACAGTCGTTAACTGTACGTCGCGTCTTAGTCTTGGTCCAATGGTCTAGAATCCTCGAGCAGTATACTAACATACCAACGGCGGACAAGAGATTTACGAGGATCTGCGCCATGTTTTCAATTTCCAGATACATCAAATTGGCCAACGGAGAAAATGAAAGAGAGACAGAGGGTGAGCGAGAGAGAGAGTGAACTGTGATGATTGCCATGTGCGCAAGCGCACCTCGACTCGATGTAGTCGTCGTAGCGTAGCCCGATAATGAAATAAGTATTTGTGGTCCGTTTATGGAATCTCAAATTAATGGCGAATAGGATTTATGCGAATGTGGATAGATGGATGGATGGCGCGCCAAAGAAGGCATCTCTCCGCGAAACAGTATCCCGGCTAGTATGTAGGTACCTACCCATATCCTTGTCGTATTACTTCTTTGTTAATTAATACATATTTAGAAAATTAATATTGTTTAATGGTGCACAGGGAATTGGAACGATCCTTTAATGGAGTGCGGTCGCATCTCGTACCGAAATGGATACCAGCTTGTTGGGACATTAATTGCTATGTGCGTTGTGCCTTGGTGCCTCTGTTCAGCGCGCATGTCCTCGCAAAATAGGCCTGCAATAGGTGGGCTGCAGTAGGTAGACGTAAAAGCCCACCTGCATGTGGCCTATTAGGATCATTACAAACGCATTTAAAGTGTTTTACATGTTTTTTCCCGCTGTTTGGGTTTGCATCGTTTTTTTACTTTGTTTTTGTCTTATCTTTTGTTAAAAATTCCCTCTGGAGATGGATGGGCACGAAGCACGACAATCGGGAGCGTGACGTTAATTGCGCGCGAATTCTCCGGGGGGTATTGATTCTTCTCCTCCCAACCGATGATGGACAGACATTGAGTTAAATACATGATTGCGTATGGCATAGGGAGGATCTGTTGCACTGAGCTCTAAATCACTCAATTTGGCTAAAATGATGTTGTTCTGCAAGGATTCGAAGGACTATGAATTCTTGGAAATTTCCTCATAAAACCGTATTTTATGAAGTTTTCTAATAAAACCAAAAGCGGGCATTAAATGATCGTTAAAAATGTTCGAGTCGTTAAAAAAACTCATCTTCAGATTGAAACATTACTAGCACTAGCTCCAAGGAAATCCAAAGCAGATTTTAGTTGTTAGGAGCCTTGCTTGCCAGCGGCCACCTGGAAAGATTTAATTAACATAAAATCGATGATATCACATTGCTGTAGACAGCCTTCAACTAAAAGGATGATTTGAAAAAGGTCAGAATTGACTTAAGGTTATGTCGCCATAAGTACGCAATTAAATGAATGCACTTGCAATTTAATAGCGGAAGAGCTTCCAATGGAATTCGATTGTTCGAGGCGAGCTATAAATTAAGCAATAGTCATTAAAGTCAAAAGTGTGGTATAAACTTTAACTGCAGCCAAAGATTTTAATTAAATTTGCAATGTCTTGCGGGCAAGTTGTTGGACACTGCACTCCGTCTTGGATAATAAATGGTTATAAATAGGCTTGCCATATTTTCGAACCGACTAACCGGGACACACCACAAAAAAAAAAAAAATGTTTAAAGTCAAAAATTTGTTTGTATTTATTTTTTAATCTAGATTAGTGATTAGTAACTTATAGGATAGTAGGTATTTATTAGATTTAGTCATCATCCTGATCCATCGATTGCTGTTGCTGTGGATACTTTTCCTTGGAATGGACCTTTTCAAGAAATTTCTTGTTATTTTGTATCTTGTCATGAAAGTCGCTGCAACCAAGCCCTATGTTAATTTTGCAAAGAATCAGACTTCTCACAGTTGCTTCATGCATTTGACCTCTGTCATCTCTCCAAGTATTGTTCATGAGAGAGAAAACTCTCTCAACTGGAGCTGAAGTTCCTGGCAGACAGAAGATATACTCTAGAATGAGTTTGAGATTAGGAACAGGAACGTCATTTTCCTTGCAGTGGCAGAAGACTTTTGACCACATCTCTTCGCGTGTAAGCTTTGGCTCCGTATTATTCTGTTCAGTCAGAGTTTTCCAGACCTTCTTTGTAACGACAAGCTCATCAAATAGTTCATCTGTGTTCACAGCTTCTTTTCCCAGGCTCTCGTTTATTTTCTCAGCAGTCTTCTCTACATCTTTCCATTCAAAAGAGGTATGGTTTATCCATTGAAATTCATATGAACCTCCGAAACTATTTTCCCAAAGTTCTATGTATGACACGCACCTGTAAAAGAGACAATTATTATTTTTTGTTGCTACAAATAATAGGTACATACACTAAACACCCAGTATATATTTTTTTATTTTTTTTTTGTGAACAAAACTTACCTGTCGTAAAATTTTCTAAAATCTTCTTTTATTTTGAACAAGCTATCTTCAGTTTCACATTTTTCGGCAAGAGTTCTCAATAGTTTTTTTGCACCATTAGGGATGAACTTGTTGTCCCTCCTTTCTTGAAGGATTGTTTTTAAATTTTGGAGGGCACTCGCAACATCAGTTGCACTAGATTTGTCCTTCTCCATTGAAAGCACAGCTTTATTGAATAGTGAAAGCTGGACATGGACAAACCACATGTAGATTTCACCCCGCTCATCATCAAAAAAATTTTTGATTAGTACAGGACAAAGTTCCAGGGAAGAAAAGTACTCTTTCAATCCTTCGTACATTTGCAATATTCTCTCGATTGCTGGAAGTAAGGATAGAAACCGTGTGTTCCCATGTTGCAACAGTTTTCTGTATTCTATCCCTGCAAAATCACAAAACTCCTTGAGCTGAGTTACACGCACAGTGTAAATATGGAAGTATTTGTAAATTTTTACTACCAACGCTTCAATCTCAATTGGGAGAACATCCACAGAATTTTGAATAGTGTTGTGCACAATGTGAGCACCACAGCCAATACCAATGATGTTTCTTCCCAGTTCTTTTTGAAGCAATGCATAAACGTTATTTTGTCCTCTTCTAAGAACACCACCAAAGTTCGTGTTGCAATTATCTCCACAAAAAGCTACAACTTTACTTTCTAAATTATTTTTCTTTAGAATTGATATTAGATGATCTGTCAAGATAGCTGCTGTCTCCCCAGGAACTGATTTAAAGTCTAAGAGTTTGATCTGCACTCCGGATTCCAGTTGAAAATATCGAACTACCACAGGAACTAGTTTCACTTCCATTTTATTAGAAGCATCCATGCTGACGGTCACAAAGTTTGTTTTCTCGAGATCTTTACGTACTTCGTCTTCAGCAAACGGGGCAATGACGCTAACAAGAATGGCTTCACTCTTAGTTTTTCCAAGACCAAATTTAGGTTCGAAGAACTTTGATATCAATTTAGAAGAACACGCATTTGAATTAAAACTAAGGTTATGATTTGCTGTATGATACGCAAAAGTTGCCTCCTTGGCTGCAAGCGCTAAATTCATGTCATTCGGATTGGTAGACTTAAAATATGATGAAACCTTGAAAGAGCTAGCAGCTGCTGAAAGACTATTTTTATGTCTGTTCGACTTTAAGTGGTCTTTAATGTCCGACCGACCACCATGAGCAATAGAAAACTCTGCACTACAATGCCCACATCGAACCCTATCACCTTGATCAGAGCTAGAACAAAGTTTCTTTAAGAAAGGATATTCCTTTTCGAGATCACTATTAAATTTACATGTACGTTTAGGCATATTGATTAATAAATCCAATCACTAACAAAAGAGTAAAGCGCGCACTAAAAACTAAATGAACAATTTTAGTGAGTGTAACTAGATTCAGAATTTAGATACCTCGAAAAGACACTGGTGAAAGAAAACAATACACAATTAGCACTGACTGTACTGAATACTGAAAAACAACGCAAGAATGAGCGAGTACTGCGAGTTCCGAGAAGGTAGGTACTACGAAAACCTAGGAGGCGAGGAATGCCGATAGAGTTCAAAACAATTCGGAAATAAAAAAATAAAAAAAAATTATTTATTAGCACATAATAACATGTTTGTTTTTAGTTGGCGAAAAGGAAAAATCTATGTAGAGCTAGACGCACGGTGAAGTTCCAGACTGTTTGGAATTTTTTATACTTAAAAAAATTAAAAACCGGGACCAAATGCCAAACGGGACTGTCCCGGTCAAACCGGGACGTATGGCAAGCCTAGTTATAAAGAAGTTGTAATTATATTGTATATTTTACATACATTTTTTTTCATCTACCATCATATGAATATTTACAGATATTCTACTTCAGAAAATAAATAGCAATAATTTGTTCTAATTTATTATTCTCCCCAAGAAGGATAAATGATTACCTAATTATTTTCAGCAAACACTCCACTCACAAACCCGATTCTCTAGGAACAGTTGCACATGTAATTTTTTTTTTACTGAAAAGGCTAATCCCAAGTGACAATGTTACTTTGATTAATGCGACATTTTTCGTTAGAGGAAAGTCAATAGCTTCGGATGTATATTTCCGAAAGTCTTTGTAAGCCCGCAGGCTTTATAGAGGTCTTATAAGATTAGCTTCGATAAAATCTAAATTCCAAAACGCAGAACTGCTGCAATACGGCAACGTCAAAAAATGTCAATGGGCTACCGTGACGCAAACGTAATGTACTAAGTTTCAAAACTTATTGTGAATGTATGGGATGAGTAAAGAAAAGCCATCGTGAACAGGTTTTATGTAAATGACTTTTCAAAGTTTTTTATGTTAATTCCCCAAATAAATTGAAGTATCGTTCCCCGAACCCATACAAAATTATAATAATAATAATAAATTATTATAATATTAGTTTCAAAACAAAAACTATAAATATATTTCTAGCTACATCGAAGATTGGACCTCCAGGTTAGACTACGTCCAAGACAGCCCTGGCCGCCATATGCCAGAAATCCAAATTAAATTATAATGCCACAAGATTATCTTTTGAATAAAGTAAATTTAAAATCAATTTTAAAAAAATCATATTTCTTTTATTCCATTTTAAAGTTCTATGCCTCTAAAAAAATTCTCTTTACAAACACTTTTTTTTTTGTATGGAATTGGCTATCTTACCCCAATTAAGCGGCAGGGCCAATTTAAAATAAATGACTTAAAATGGAAGAAAGGGTATTAAAACACAACGGTAACACTTACAAAAAAGTGCAAAAGCTGCTTGTAAAGGCAGGAATTCGTTCTTTCGTATTTGTTCTTAAATTGAGTGATTTCTATCAACAGTTTTTGAAAAAATAACTACTAAACTGAAAATTTTTGAAAACAAAAAAAATATTTTGCTTCTTTTCCTAATCGAACACAGAAATCCATGTTATCCTAAGTCTTCTAGTTTTCGAGAAAATTGAATACTACGAAAACTACTGTTTTGTTAAATTTGTTTGTTTTTTATGTTTGATAGTACCATGGGTGGCACGCTTCGCAGGTTCAAGGAAATTTTTAAATTAGTACTGAATTATCTATCAACTATCGTGTACTCAAATCTAGATGGCGTTGTATTCTTTATGTAACTTTGATTTATATCACAACTATAATGATTGAATAATCAATTCTTAAATCAAGATGGCGTTGTAAGCTTAATGTGCTTATAAGTAGCCTCAACCTGGTAAGAGAAAGATATATTCCTGCACATTTTCAGGTCATGATCTACCTATTTTCGAAATTTCAGCTCCGTAGGCCTTACAGCGCAGAGGATAGAAAATTCACTTGGCTATTACTATATGGAAGATTATCACTTTTAAATAAAAAATCGAATGACTTAAGTTGTGATCAGCAGATGACATGCTGACGTCAGAGAACTTGTGTAATTCGGGGAACGTGTCATCTAGATGACACCCGATCTCACAGTGTCATCCGTTAGGTCGTTCAAGTGTAAGTGTTTTCACATGAACTTTCAACGATGCAAAAGTGTCATCCGATGTTAGACGACACTGTGGACAATCGAGCAATGTTTTCCGTGGGATCTTGTCGTTCAGATGTCATGACATGGCGATCACACATAGTGACGTCAGGATGTCATCCGTATGACAAATTTGGATGACCGTCTGATCGCACATTTACACATTTATTTTCCTTCCGGATGTTTCGTTTTTTCCATTAGCAATTAAGACCGATAAATATTAATAATCTACTGATTGTGTCATTGTGATCATTGAAATATTACATACATATATACAATTTTAGCAACTGTCACGTGTAAATTTTCTGCACGTTTAAGTCATTACTATCGCTCTCACTTAAGTTAGCGAAAGTGAATAATTCTGGCCGACATGAAACATAGCGGCTATTACATGAATGTAATATATCCACTCTGTTACTTAGACCTAAGTAAGTAGACGTAATAATAGTTGGGCCTTTTAGTCCAAAAGTCGTTTATCTAAAAGCATCAAATACTCTCCATTTAAATTTGTCTATTTGCAATCTTCTTCCTCATAGTTTTCTTCATTAGAAAACAGAACCACTTAAGGCATTTTTCTTCCCTAATGGACCACAAGTGAACCATTTATCGTTTGGAAGAAGAAAAACCTTCCTCTATCATTAGAATGCCCACAAAAATAGTAATCCTTAAGTAAGACATTAGCTTGCCCCTGCGCCGCTTGCTAACACAGAAAATACTTCCTCCTATAACTACTGCCATTATTCTTGCTGTGCCAGTTGATGGCCTAAAGCAGTACCGCCGCACCGTGCCGCAGTTATGACAACCACTTGCAATTTATGCAACTACATTCACAGTGTCATTAGTATCGGCAAATTCAAACTCCACCAAACAGGAACACTCGAATGCTTTACTGTGTGCTCGAAGGGTCTACAACCAGGTTTGTGGTCTTAAATCTAACTACAGTACTTGCACTGTAACAAATGATCGAGACGACACAATACCGTTTGTTACATAATGCTCTGGCGCAAGAACCGCCATCAATTCACAACCAACACCACCAGGAAGTTGTAAAAACCTTGTCCAGTGCCAATATCCTCTGTTTATGGGCACACTGGGGCCGGGCTGTTCCCTGTTCCGTGTGCCATGCCATTAGCTGAATTGATTATAAATTTCAACGCAAAATGTGTCGCTGGGCTGTGGATGGCATCGATTATTTGACTAATTATTGTAGGGTCCATGGAGAGCGTTCACATTTGGAACAGTTGGTAGTCGTGATTGGAGCAAATTAATCAGAAAATATGGATTTATGGAAATTACCAAACACTACGGTTTTGAGTTGGTAATAAAAAAAAAACTACAAACCGTTGAAACAGGTTATGGTTCCCGATATGGCGTCTTTGAGTTACGAATGTGTGAATTTGAGATACAAATTTGGCAAAGCCGGGTCCTACTATACGGGTTTAATAATTGAATTTGGCATGCTCTGTGGAGGCGGCTGTTTGGCAGACGCTCCTAATTTATTATTTATGGATTCTGTGAAAGATGGGATTTGTCATGCAAGATGACTTTATGATATTCTTGAGAATGAATGAATCCGTTAAATTAACTTTTGACTGGAGTCATTAAATTAATTTCGCGAAAACTCATCTTCACACGGTTCTCCTTCCAAACAATGCTTGCAATACCTAACTATGGAAGTAACTATTTCTATTGACACAAACATGGAGTTAACAAGCAGCTTGTTTAAATCCAATCAAACTGCAACCAATCACTCATTAGACAAGGCCAAAAGCCACCACGACGACGACGGAATGGATCAACCTCATTTTGAGTACGAGCGGCCGAAAAAAATAAGTGTGCCATCTCAGATAAACGAAGAGATCCTCCATGCCACCGCATCGTTCGGTCTTCGGCAACAATAATTTTAAATTTGTTTTGCAAATCACAACCTTTTTTGAGCGTGCAACTGTAAATCCAGGTTTTTTATGCGCCAAACAACTGGACATTTATGGTCATCGAAAATGCGGAAAGTCTATTACTTTGATGATGATTTCAGCAGCAGCAGCAGAAACAGAAACGCGCATTCAATCGATGGGAAACCAACAAGATGACTTCAAGAAGATGACGCTGCCTGAACCATACTTGAACCTAACGATGGACATAATCGTAGCCCAGGATTCTGTGCTAGCTGGTAGAGTTTAGCCAAGGCGCCGCCGCTGCCGTGCCTTTCTTGCAGGAGCGCAAGAAACCAAAAGAAGAACCTACCCACCATCTAGCAACATAAGTGCACACATAATTCCTCGCAGGTCTTATCATAAACAAAATTGCTTCTCAAGACAAGGCCGGGCACAATCGAATGGTCGCGTCCACACGTTGTGGACAAAAACAAGAATGCAAACGCCAAACAAAAGGCCGCAACAATTTATTACAACAACGACACGATGGGAATAGAAACTTTCTTAGAAGGCCGGCCAACAATAGGCAGAGGCACATCTGATGACACAGCAGCATCATCATCATCATCATCATCATCATCATCTGCGAAAAGGGGACTGGACTGAATGGCGCATCTGCAGCCGATCATAGGAATCAAACGAAAATCTCCATAATATTAGCAACTGTTTGCGCTCCAAGTGAATTGCGTTAGTAAATCAGGCAGACAGTGTGCAGCCACAACAACAAAAACAAAAACAACAAAGTATCTAGATGCATTTGATGAGACGACCTGACGGAGGATTAGAAATACCTACATAGGTACACCACTTATTAGAGGAACGAAAATGTTTACACAATGCGAATAGCTGCATAATTTTATGGCAAGATTTGCGGCAATATGAATCAGCTCGAGCAACTTCTCTCATATTTGAGAGAAGCGGTTTTGCCCAGCAATGACGCGGCGACAGTGATGATGTCATTTTGACGAAAATATTCACGCTGACTGATGGAAATGTGTGTGATTAGTGTCAGCGAGGGAAATAAGGAAATAGTGTTGTCGAATAGTAATTTTGTTGTATTTTTGAAGCTCATTGTAGGTGGCAGATGATTTAGTGGTGGACGACGACGACGACGACGGCTACGAGTCTTATTGGTTTGGTTAAGAAGATAAGTACAGTCATCACCACCTGGCAAACTATAATAATAGATGGTTGGTCGTCGTAAGGCTTTGACATGTTTACAAACAGGAGATAGATTATTGTAAATGCAGCAAATTACCAGGGACTTGAGCTTGAGTGTCAAATTAGTAAACATTTTGACAGCTTAATTACTTCGGGGCGGCATCAGACATAAATGGGTATTTATTAATGTATTACATCACGATGGTTGATGAAAAGGTTTGCTTTTACCATTCTCTGGTTCACTGAATGACGCAATAGAGCCTAGAATGGCGGGATATTTTTGTACGTGAATTCAGCTGCAGTCAAAAGTTTTGCTTTAAATTAAATTCTTTAAACATTTTTCTTAACCTCTTTGCGTTAAGCGAAAGTTTAAACTCAAGTCTAGCTAGCCTAATGTATGTTGAAGTATGAATTTAGTGAGCAACCATCTCACAGGGCGATCTCTCGAAATGGCCCTATGAGTTGGCCGCCAAGATCATGCGATCTAACTCCTCTTGATTATTTTGTGCGGGGTTATGTAAAGTCATTAGTCTATGTGGACAAGCCGAAAACGATTGAAGACTTACAGGAAAAGATAACACGCGTAATTCGTGAAATACAGGCCGAAATGATCGAAAAAGTGACGCAAAAATTTACCTTCCGAATGGAACTTTTGAAACGGAGCCCATTTACATGAAGTTGTCTTTAAAACGTAAATGGCAAAGACATATTTATCGATTACAATAAAAATTTTGAATAACTGATACAAATTTGAGTGTTTTACTCGATTTTTAAATAACCCGTTATTAAGGATGAAGAGAAGTGGTTCTAGATGGCAGCCTTGTGGGACATCAGAGTTTGACAAGAAATGTCAAGATCATTGAGACCATATTTAACTTGATGAGACGGTTCATTTAAAAGGTTACGGATTCGGAGCTGCCATGACGCCTACACATTAAGCATCGACAAAAATATTGGGCAATTTATATGATACATCAAAATATCATGCAAATATTTAATTGGAAAATATTAAGCAAGAGTCTAAAAAGTAAGGAAATACTATGGGGTATGACTATGACAGAAATGGAGTTGAAATTTAACTGTGCGGGACATAAGGGTAGCCCCCACTTCCTTGCCCCGAAATTATGAGTTAAAAACTGAAAGGGCGGGTGTTACACTTTGTGTTTCCGAGTTGTTTCAACGGAACAACTTCTTACTTATCTTTTAAATATAAATCATGTAATTAGTTAATTAATTGTAGCCAGAGCATATCTAAATGAAGTAAGAAATTGCAAGATAATATAAAATTTTTTAAAAAAAATATTAAAGTAACAAAGGTTTTTAAGATAAAGTTGATCCACTGAAAGTGCTTAAAACAAATGCATCTCAAATTTCTTAGACTTTATTTATTGATCTATCCAAGGCTTTTGATATGGTGAACCATATTTGGTTATTGAATAAACTTTTAAACGCGGGACTCAGAAGTTTTTTTAAGAGATTTGTTTGTATTTGTTTATTTAAGAAGTCGTAAAAAGTGGTAATTTAATATAGGCATATTATCCGCTGGGGTCTGTCCTGGGCCCAATACTGTTTCTTGTATCGTTATTTTTTCAACCGATTAAAGACAAAATTACAGCATTTGCTAATGATACCTACTGCTCCTTGTTTTTCCAAATCGAGCTATCTGGGTATGTTTTCTGAAGTGGGATATTTATGTTTTATTCTTTTTCTAAAACCAGTCAGTATTTGTTTTCTTTCACTCTCTATTGTATGTCTTTTTACCACAACTGGAAAGTCTGTTGTAGTGAATTGATTTGTGTATACATTCCATTGTTATAAAAAACACCGAAGAGTGAGCATATCGCTAATGACTTCACTGCACCAAATTAAGTAAAAATACAATTAATAAATTATTAGGCGTAAAAAATGTAGCTCGTTGGAATGGTGTCCATTTAACATGTTATCTGCCATTGCAAATCACCTTTTAGCAGACTTACATCTTTGATTTGTTGTCCAAACTTAAATTTGCCTGTGTTGCTTGGTGGCTTATGTCCAGACTAGGGGTTGTCCGAAGTTGTTCAGTGATGGCTTTATGGCTGGAGTGTTAACCAGTGCTGCTGCGTGTGTTTTGGGAAGGTGCATTGCCAGCCTAGCGAAGTCTGATGTTCTATTCCACCCAATTTATATCAACTAACAGTTAATATCAAGTTAAAGTATGAAATCATTTTTTGGCCGACGAATCGGATTTGAAAGTGGTATCTTGCGTAAGGTATCGTTCTTCACATTGTGGAATCATAATTGAACTCATTAATTTTGATCACATTAGTTTTAATCTTGGAGACTAGAGTTTTCCTAGGTCAATTGAACTCGGTACATCATGTTTCGTACTACATAAGTAATCACATTCGATAGTTCTGTAACTAAGTATGTTATTTACTCGCTCAGCGATGTTGTAATTCGACTCCTAATCACAACCTCGTTGAAGATGTAGATTGTCCTCATACCCATTTATAACGAGGCTCTATTTCCCATTCACGCAAAATATATCCCATTCATTGAATTCCGAAGACCGTTTTTTATGCTGTTTGAAGCAATCGCTTAAATTCGCATTCTACATGGATACACAAATAAACCGGAAGTAAAGCAATGCAAGTATCTCTGGCAAACCCCTTTCTAATCGGACCCTCATCTTTAAAGTAATAAATGATGGCACTTAGTCCTCTTGTCATCGTGGCTCCGGCCCAGTTCAATCCTTCACAGCAAAATACCATACCAATTACCAAAAATCTATCTTCTGCTGCATGCCCTACAGCCCAACGTCACGGCTCCACGCAAAAGTATTAATTATTATTATTTTGTCACGATCTTGTAGCCATTTTGCCGCACCAGCCCACTGTATGCATATGCACCCCAGGGATGCAATAGAACTAAATATATGACCCACCTCCAGGCGGCCCAAAAAGGTGTTAAACTTCAAACCAAACAATCTTTATAACAGACTGCGTCAGTTGCTATGAAATATCTGCGCAATCATGCATTAATACTTCGCGCACATGACGATCACTCTTATGAGGGCCCTTTGGGCCAAGCAGGCGGGACAATTGCCCGAACCCCCGTGTGTATCAGTGTGTTTGAATTATTTATGCCGACGCTATTTGCTTGGGATTTTTCAAAATCAGTTCACGTTCTCTAGCGCGGCCGGCGAGTTAACAACAAAACGGCAAAAAAAAAGATGATAGAACCAGAACCACATCACGAAAGGAAATTCGAAATTTCTATACTGCGTCGCATTGTCCTCCGTCATAGCATCATTATTCCACCGCGCACCGAAGAGGTGATGTGCCTAAGAATTTCGCCGGCCCTAATCGTGCTCAGAATATCGCGTTTAAATCAGTTTGCTGCGTCCATTATAAAGCGACCGGGAAGAGTGAAATTGCATTGCGCGACTGCGCGCCGGAATGAAGGATGTTATTTCGCGCGCTGCTGTACGCCCGTTAAGAGCAATCTAGGCCCCAAAACGGAACTCCATAGGAAGACAGCGACTAAGAGATAGAGAGAGAGTGAGTGAGTGAGTGAAAAAGTGGCTCGCTCCAGTGAGTTATAGGGCTCAGTGTGTGTTGTTTGGATTATGCGCGCAAGGCCGCGACTGTAATGAGGGCTTTTTGTTTGATTTATTACTGCAATTGCTGTTGGGGGAAATTGGTTTTATGTTTGGAAAGACGGTAACTCGACGGCGAGTAATTTCTGTGTGCCACTATCAAAATATATGGACAGCCGTTTGACTAAGGATATGTGGACGTTGCGTTGCTGTTAGCCGTCTTTGACGTTGGCTAATTTTCTCGTTCAAATGATCGATATTTCTGTGATCTATGTTAGAGGATGTTCGTCTGTAGGTTGGTTGAATTTGGAATCGAAAGGTGCTTGGTTGCCCTTAAGTGTCAATCATAGTTGTGGGTTGAGGGCAATTGGTAGATTGGTATTCTTTGAGAATGGCCTGCTGCAATTGGTGATGGTACATCACCCACGGGCGGCGAGAAGCATACTTAAGTTATCACGACGAAGGGAATTTGTGATTTATTTGCATTCTGCGAACGTGTTGAGAGTGGTAATTGGAAATTTCGAACGAAAAATGACAGCTCTATAAGTCTATATTGATAGAGGAGTGAATTCAATTTGGTTTATTAAAGTGGTCAAAGTCGAGTTACAGCTGTATCTTCATAGTTCGAGGCTCGGGGCTTACTTGGCCGGCCATAAAAGGACTCCATTTTTGTTTTATTAGACGGGGCAAATATCGTTACAGAAATGCAGTTACAGTCAAAAAGTATATAAGAGAAACGAACGTTCTCGCTGTTTAATATAAATATTCACCTCCAGAATCGTTTAAAAATTATAGTTCTTAGTACATTTTCGAATAAGGTAACGTTGTTTTATGTTGATTAATATTTTTTATTCTCTTGGAACTGCGAGTACTGCAACTGGGAGTACGGTTTAGTAATGCAAAAATATTAATAAGTGTTTAACAATCAAGCTAAGCTGGCCAGATTTAATAAAGATATATTTTGTTAACAGGCATGTGCCCTCCGTGTGAATTGAAAATTTTCAAACTGACAATGTTGTCAGACAAATTAAATATATTTACAGTACACATGCTAAAATAATGTTATATTGAAAATAAACTTTGCTATGAAAAACGTAATTTCATTGTTAATTGTCACCGTGGAGTACCAACTGTAGTAATAATGTCCAAATTTTTCTGTTTTTAACGTCATCTAATGGAAAAATTATAAACCTTTGATTTACTTGCATTTTTCACATGTTTAAAAATGAAATGAATATTTAGAACATATAATGATCCAAAAAGAAATTAAAAGTGTTTAGGAAATTAGGTTTGAAAAATATAACAAACTTTGCTGAGGATTTTGCAAAGAAAATAGAAAGATATTGGTAGGAATCGCGGTATTGCGGAGTTAATAGCATATAAAGGCCTTAAATGTAAGTAAATCCAAACATTATGCCAATCTACATTCTTGGCAGATCCATTTCCGATTCCGAAAGCCAAAATTAGTGTTGCTTTGTCCGACACTTTAAGATGTTTCATAGAGACTGTGGGATCAGCTCTTTGTACAACGCACCTTCCACCTATGAATATTTCTCCCACAACAGGTTAAAGGCAAGCGTTTTCAAAGGTTTACACTAGGGTTTAGCTAAGTTAGGGAAATGTTAGTTTTTCATACAGAAGTCACAACGACCCAGAGCGGTTATCTTTAATAAACATGTACATGATCATTTTAGAACATGAAACTAAACAAACTAACCAAATCTGTAAATTTGCGTAGATGTTTTTGCTGAAAAAAACTATCGAAAATTGAAATAACAGATGCAGTTGCGATTGATTAGTGTGCATACGTATTGGCATCGAGCAGGACGATTTGCCACACAAACGTCGCGTCGGCGTGTTTGGATGAAGGATTTGATGACCTGCCGATAGCGACTTAGAGCTGAGGAGCAAAACTGTATCGCTATTTCCACCACCTTTTTGCTTTGGTGTCTTCACATATATCCAAAAGCAAGAAACGAATATGCGCGAGAGCATTTGTGCGGCTGAGCGGCTTATGTTGACTCTACGATATCTAGCTACCAGCGAACAGAGGCCTGGGATGCTGTTTCTAGCAAACAACGACAAACTGTGGAAATTCCGAAACTCTATTTGAACAGTGTTTTTTTTAGAGGTATCGAATTGAAATAAAACACAAGAAAATAGTTTTAATGTCCATCAATTTGACTTTATTGGAAGGATAATTTTATGCCATTAATGTTTAAATAGGATTTCGGGCATGTGGCCGCCGCGGCTTGTTCGAATAAAGACAAGTCGAAAGGTCCAATTTTCAACCACTTTTTCAAGCAAATGTGGCTGTATGTCGGCAATAATGCCACGAATGTTGGCTTCCAAGTCCCCTAACGTTTCTGGTTTGTTGGCGTAGGTGAGCGAATTCACATATCCCCAAAGAAAATAATCCAATGGTGTCAAATCACACGATCTTAGTGGTCAATTCCGCGAAATTATGCGCTCATGGAATGTTTCCTTCAATGAATCGATTGTTACGTGCGCTGTGTGGCATGTAGCGCCGTTTTGTCGGAACCACATCTCATCCACATTCATGCCTTCCAATTCGGGAACAAAATAGTCGGTTATCATGGCTCTATACCGGTCTCCATTAACGGTAACTGACTCTCCAGCATCATTTCGGAAGAAATATTGCCCAATGACTCCACCAGCCCACAACCACAAGGAAGTCAGTTAGGACGTTAGATATTGAATTTGACTAAACAATGTAGTACGAGTCATTTTACACTCTGACCTGAGATTTACGCAGATGACATGAGGTTCTATTAGCGTATAAATTACACTGCTGACTCTCTGGCATTACAAGCGGTCAAGCGGACTAGATAACTAAATAACTTTATATGACGTTTGTAAGACCACTTGTAAGACCACTTCTCGCCAGGTTTGGCAACCTTACCATTAATTGCATATTCGGAGGATTAAAGTTGTTCAGTAGATTCATTCACTTTGCCTTGCCTATGTAAGGTTGACCCACACAACTTACATCCCTATGAAAATTGATTAAAGCTACTTAACTTACGAACTCTAAGGACTCAGCATGATATCTCTTATATAGTGTTTGTTCACTAGCTATTATCTGAAAACATAGATTGCCCCAATAATCCTCATCCTCAATCCTCATCGTTAACGATCAATAACGATCAATAATTCCACATTTCCCATCATCGGGCATTATTTCACTTTATAAAGTCACAGGTTTATGTTAATTAGCCGCAATCGACTGATGCCCCTAAGGTCAACATAATCCCGGCCAAAGCTCAATTTAAGCTGAATCTATGCGGATCTATTGGACACTCGAAGAAAGAAATGTGAATTGTAAAGGCCAAACTTTTCAAAGCGAAGCACGAGTATACCGATGGTCAACATTTTACTGGCATCTCATTTAAGCCGTTCCCATTAAGCCAGTTGTGTGTTTTTGTTTTTTGCCACTTAAAAAACACCCGCTATAACATTAAGTCAACTAGTATCCGCAGGCATCTTCTATCGCTATAACAGCTTCAAAAATCCACCTCGCCTGACAAAAGTCTATTAAAAGTGTTATCATAATAAATATCCACTATTGTGTTTCAAAGCTCCGATTACAACTAACTAATTCGATCGATACATCACCATCTCTATTCGGCGGGATAGTGGCACAAATCTAATATATGCAATTAATTAAATTGCGTATCATTTAAATTCAATTCCGAACCCGTTAATTCCAAATGATTTCATTAATTATTGCAATCCATTGAATAGTTCTACATCCATCAAGATTTTATATTCCCGTAATCTCGGCTATAAGAAAATCTGTTTGCAATTGAAATTACTTATGTATTTTTTTAATGCTTTCGGACCAATGAAATATGTAGGTACCTAAGCCGATTAGAAAGATAATGGCCTTTCAAGTGATTAATTTGCGTCTCTCTTAGTTCGAATGATTGTTGGTTTTGTTAATTGCTATTCTATTAATTATGTTCGAGCTGCTTCGAAACGTAGATACAACTTTCAAATTTCCAAAAAAAAATTAATGTCAAATTTTAAAAACTTCAAATACAATTACTTAACTGCTTTTTCGGTTTTATAATTGGATCTTTGAACTCGTCACAATAAAAGAACACTCATATCCTGTTTCGCCAAATCATCGCAGTTTATGATGCATTCAATTCGATGGCTTTTGAGGAACTCCAAAGACTGGATGAAAAAAGTTCAAGCGGAACTTGAACTGAATCGCGTGCTTTATGACCCAAAAATGCAATAAAAAAAAATTATGATAAATAGCTGTTTAAGTAGCTTTTCGGTTACATCAACTCAAGTTAAGCCATTAATTGCGTCTAATTATAGTCGCGCTCTGTGTGCTTAATTACCCTACGCCGCCACATAGAGCTTGATGGTTAACATGTCAAGGTTAAGGCTGGGGCCTACATCGACTCAATTCAATTTCAGTTTCAATCGAATGTAAATAATAAATTAATTGCTCGTACTCTCGTAATTTAAACATTTTTATGTAAATTTTTTTTTAGGTCGTCTCCAATGATGAGTCGCCCGCCAGACGAACAACTCTCTGATGAGCATGACCCAAAGACGCATTGTCAATCCAATAAACAGGTTATGTCGCGTGTCCGTTCACCGGTTGCGAAGGTCAAGGTCGGAACATACCAATTGTCGTCCTGTGGAAACCGCGTGGAAACCAGCTAATTACCGGCACAGGACTAATTGAGCTGATGTCGAAAGCAGCAGCACCGTGTGATGTCGAAAGCAGCAGCACCGATATTCGCCACCAAAAATTAAATCTTTCGAGGGTGTGGAAAGTGGAATGGTGTGGGCAAAACAGCGCAGCGTACGCACAAACATCAATCACTCTGATTTATTGGTAGATGTGGTCCGAACGAAAAAAAGCAACGAAACAAAAACAAAGCTAAAGGAGAACTGATTGAGACTGATTAATTGGATTTGAAGTCGTTGTCCGCGTTATGTTGGCGTTCGGTATTATGTTTAATGGTTTGTAGTTGGCGTATGGATGCGTGTTTTGTGTTTTGACAAAAAATTAAGTTTTAATTAATGTTCTTCGCGAGATGATAATTTGCCACCATCGAGATGGATTGACGTAGCCAGTTGCTGTGGTGATGTCACTCGAAGTGTATGACTAATGATAATGGCGCTGGTTAATGACTCCAGCAGGCCGCCACTTATGGAGGTAGAACCGGTCAGTAGGGAACCTTTTTGGCGCAATATTAGGCTTCGAAAAATTGAGATTGTTGTAAAAACTCGAACAACAATCTAGTTTGCTCTACAAAAAAAAATAAAAAGAAAAAGAAACCAGATCCACGCTCCACTTTGGATGCATTTATCCTCAGCGATTATCAAATTGCTGCACACTGCACACTTAAAGATCCGATTACTTTTGCAGTGAAGGTGGTTAGACTTGTTCAATTTATTAGAAAGTTCAAATAGTTAAGTTATCGTGGTGAGAGGCACTTTTGCATTCCAAATTCTAAACCGACTAACTAACTACATGTGACTAGCTTCTCGTCCAGCTTCAGCTCTAGCTACAGCACGTGCGTTCGTCACACTAAATTAAGAGAAACATCTTTGGGTACAACGGTTGCACTGTCGGCACTATGTTAGCTTAGATTATCTGGCAGATGCCTGTTAAGAAGTGTGCGCAGCTTATCTTAGAAGCGATCTCGATTCCATGATCACACACTCGGCCTGCACATCATCATCGTGTTGGGGGAAATGAGAAAAGTTGTTTTTAATCAGGATCGCGCATCTGCCCCGCTCGCTCATTGGACCACATGCGGCCATGCGAATTCATTTCATCCATTGCCAGTAGGAGTGGATCAATTAATATTAGTTTCACTTGTTGTTCCGCTTCTGGTTGCGGTCGACTTAATAAAGGTTATTTTACGACGATCTAACGATTAGAATGAGGAAATTGTGCAGAAATAGGAGTTGCGGCGGGGGTGGGACTTAAGAAAACTTGAAGAGTACCTAAATCGTGATTACGATTGAAAAGCTGTTAAAAGATGCGATTCATATGAGAGAAATCATCACTGAAGTCTTGAGAAAATAACGTGAATATCTGCCTTTTCCCATTGGGCAGGTAAGTGAAGTGATGACTACCATGAGAATGTAAGGAAATAGCGCAAAAGCGCCGTTTTGATGCCACTACTCATGATGCCGTTAGGGAGGTATGTGTACTCAGATTAACCCAGCGGAATTGAGAAAGGTTATGATATTATTGAGCCCCATATCAATTAATGGTTTTCCAAACGTCCTGCGTTTAGTCTTAGCCAAATCAGGGTATCCCCATAGGTGAAAGGCTGTTTCACTTTCATTGGCGTCATTGTAGCTACGGCAATAGGTGTTATGGGGTATGCTGAGCCTGGCATCGTGGGTGCCTATGGCCCAGTGGCTTGTACTTAGTGAGTTTTGGGTTCTGGATTAGTTATATTTGGGCAAAGTCTTCCTAGAAGTGAAGCAGATAGGTTTGATAGGCCTTATAGGTTTGTTTGCTATTGGAAACTTAATATTTCAAACTGGGTGGTTCGCATCGCGGACAAAAGGGTTTTCAACTCCAGTCTGTCTCCTCGACTGATATTGAGTGGCCTTCTGCCTCACTTTCAGGTTCACAGGCTGCCCGCTGCATGCCATATAAGCCAACTGAATACAAATAAGATCAAATTGATTTGATTTACCAACAGAATTTGGCATTATTTCCCTTTATCAAAGCCAAAAAAATACAAACTTAATAAAAATTTAGTTTTCGTAAATTTTAACTTTTTCCAAAACTAGAAGACAAACAACATTCTGGTTTTCTGTATTAGATTAGAAAATAATTAGGGCAGAAAAATAATTTTCAAGAAGAAAATTTAGTGTTTGGTTTTCCAATTCTGAAATCAGCTTACAATATTTATTTTTAATTTATTGTTCAAAATTTTGAGAAATTTTCTTTTTTTTACAAAGCGATTGATGGAAATAATTAAATTTAAAAATAAATATAGAAGAACGAATTCCTGGCTTTTGAAACTACTATGTATTTAAGTTTTTTGTAAGTGTTGCCATTGTGTTATAATACACTGTTTTCCATTTTAAGTCATTTTTCTACATTGCCCCTCCCGCCTAAACGGAGTAAGATAGACCCCACACTCCCATCCAAAAAAGCTTGTAATTAACCCCTCTACAAAAAACAATTTCAATTTTCTGTATTGTTATAGGGTGCAATTTGGTTAATAAATATAGAAAGATTGTTTATCTTTTTATTTGTGACTGAGTAGATTATGCCCGCGGCTCCGCTTAATAATATCCTCCGATAAGTATCTACTGATTACTATTACAATGCTGGAAATTAAATGAGGCATATTGAGCTGACATGTTTGAACAGTTCCGATGGCAGGCCATCAGAGCAAGCGGAATTGTTGGTTTTCAGCTTTTTAATAGCCGTAATGAGCTCTTCTGAACTGGGAGGTGGAATTTCTTCTAAATGGACTAGGCGCGGGTTCTCTTCTTGCTCTACCACTATCTCGACATGATGCGCATTGCTTAGACACCTCTACAATTCCCTGTGCTTTCGTGACAACTATTTCGAAGAACCTATGTCCCAGGCTTGAAGTCAGCTTCCATTTCCTTGGCTTAGTTTTAAAACATTCGGATATTGTTTCGATCCTGGGACTTCTCGATGTTCTTGACCTGGGGAGACTGCGTATGCCATATTCTTTCTACACAGGGTTTCTTCTCCTCCCCCCTCCTGGCACGATACTCTTCCCCTGTATTGCTTGTTTTACGGTGCAGCGCTTGTAAATGTGCACGTTCTGTCACTATTTGTTGGTGGACGCACTCATTATCATACCACCGACTCTTTTTCTCTGGTGCTTGGTAGCTTACGGTGATCTCGGCTACATCCTTGATAATGTTGCGATACTAGTTCCACATTCGTTATGATGGTCAGACTCTGGCTTCTCCAATCGTTCTGAAAAGAGCAAAGTTAAATATATTTTTCTCTGCGGTTCGCAGCTTCTTTTCGTTAGACAATCAAGCCCTGAGTTGAAGGGCTCAGAGTTTCGTTTGCCGTTTTCTTAGAAATTTTTGCGTTTTTATCCCCGAGTACAATTATGACGTCGCACTCCAGACAAGCTCCGTAGGCATAGTCCAGGAGGTCATAAAAATCCTTTTTGATTAGTTCTTCAGCTTCATCAGTAGGAACGTGAGGACATATTAGGCAGCTGTTGTAAAACGTGCCTTGAATGCAGATTACAGCCAGGCCGATTGATCTTAGCCGATTTCCCACGACGCATCCTAACATCTACATCCTTTTGTGTCAAATGCATTAAATTTCGCAGGTTTTTCTTTTTGCATACCTGAACCTATCCAACATGTCTCCTGGATCGCGGAATTATCTGGCTTTACCCGCTCGAGGACAGATTCCAGGCTTACAACGTATGTATGTTCTAGGTACATACTCTTAAATCGTAGTTCATTGTCGTTCCGGGTCGTGATATTAAGATAGGGGTCCATATCCAAGGCTGGTGTCTCTCTTATAACATAGTGTTTTTACGTGGTAGGGAAGTTACCCCAACGGCATAATCCCCAACCTGGAGGGCCAGACAAAAGGCAAGGGCTAAGAGGAAATGCAAGGTTAATGGCACCTTTCGTTGGAATGGTCACTTATCCACGTTGCATTTTTTGCGTTGATTCGTTCCAAAGATGAGCGCAACGCTCAGATGTGAAATTTCTTGCACTAATTATGGACGCATGGCTTAATAAGAGTAACATTTTAAACTCAGTCTTCAAGAGTCATGACACAGAGCAGGTAGTTTTTGTAGAGAGCTTTTACATTGTCCTGTAGCATGCTTTAAGCTGCGCAATGTCAATTCTACTCGTAGTGAACAGACTTTTTACAATTATTTTAATGTTTGCATTCGTTTTTTCTAAATACTTTTTGTAAACTGTACGGACTTACATACGTCTACACTGCCACTACAATACTGGCACCTGAAAGCAGCAACATAAACTGCCTGCGCTAAAGATCTGACCGGTTATATGCTTAAAATCCTTTCAATATTTCTCCGACTTCGCATTTGTGAAGAGTCCGCAATCAGTCTGACCGCATTCCACCTGAAATTTTCGTTCCCATAACAAGGTAACAAATCTAACCCCAAAAACGGTAAACAAACATTGTTCCTAAATCACTTGAGGGAAGGAGGCGGAACAAAAAAATACCCCACATCACTATCATAGAGATGTGCTTTCCGATCCCATGTGTTCAACACTGGAAAATTGCACCGTTTACTCCCCGGTTCATAATTCACCATTATAAACCAGTCACTGACAAGTGACAAGTGACTTTGAACAATTGTAAATTATTACCAACCGAACAATTTGAATATACACTGCAGAGCGGGAGAGAGGCCGCGCTGAGAACGGATATGAAATTTAAATTTATCTGCAAATAAATTCCACACCGGAGATGGCAATGCGCCTTTGCAACGCATACATACGTATACTCATGTAGCAGAAGAAGAAGAACAACAACAACAAGAAGAAGAGATCGTGCCGCAGTGATTCTACTAAAGTGATGCTGCTGCTGCCGAGTGCTGTAAAAGGTGCTGAAGAGTGCATTGAACAAGCTGGAAGGATTTATTGACGGAGGCTGCACCTTCCCCTTGAATCTGCAACGGCTCGACCTGACTCTGGCTTCACATAGGAGGGTAACTAATTTTATTAGCATATAAAACCGAGTTCATGGGCTGTCCAAACTGTGCGCGCGCACATGTGTGGTGGTGTTATAGTGTTTGGAAAAAAAAAAAAAAACAAACGAAGAAGAAAGAAACTAACAGCCTTTAATGCTCACTTAGCCCCGGCACATGGAATTTAGAGCCTTTCAAAAGGCCAAATAGAATAGATATATGATTATGGCCGGGTGTTAGACTACTCCATTGTGGTTCATGCCTTGTCTTAGCACCTTAATGCGCCCACAAATGGTGGTTTTGGTTTATAAATAGACGAAACCATGAGATACGGCGATAAGATGAAAGGGTGGGTTTTGTTTTGTTTTTCTTTCTATTGAGCTTCTATATGGGGACCTCCGGTGAAGGTGCCATACTTCTTAAAGATTTATCCCTCATAGAGTGATTTATCTAATGGGAAGTTGGCAAGTTGGCATTTACCTCTTCGGCAGCAAAATACTTTGAGGTGTGGTGAGGTGAGAAAATGAAGTCAGGCTTAAAACTCAGTCATTGCCTACAGTTTAGGCATTTTTACGGTGATTGCTGTCTTACACGCGTCTGGACAATGACAAATTTCCTAACAATTACAGAGCAATGTTCCCCAATTAGTGAAATCCATTCACGATCCTCATTTACATTACCGACTTACTGGATCAACTACCTGAGCATCGCCTCTGGCTTCAGTCTCTTCAAATAAAGATAAACCCCTCAAAGTGCTTATAATACGGTTGCATAATCTTCTAATACAGGCGATTTCATTTCGAGTATTTCACTTGAAAAGTGCGACATCT
This sequence comes from Ferdinandea cuprea, assembly GCA_963576555.1. NCBI lineage: Eukaryota > Metazoa > Arthropoda > Insecta > Diptera > Syrphidae > Ferdinandea > Ferdinandea cuprea. Next base: position 9,198,684 of record OY754958.1, read on the forward strand.
CCGCCGGGAACCGTGAGTACCCACTTAAATAAAACAACTGCGTCGAATTCGAATACTTAGTGTCAACAAACCGTGAAGTACCCCACTGAACCGGTAAAACACATCATCACCAGATGGCCTTCCACTCGAATTCTCAAGTTAATCGTAATTCGTAACACACCCAAACGAGGGTTAAACTCCCATCAAGGACTCTACTCTTGTGCGGCGCATGCGCTCACTAATGAAATGATATGAATTGTAAATGTATCTGACTACCGTTAAAATGGCTCTGAGCCAACAAAACGCGCAGATAACAGTTGGGTCCAATGCAAAACCCATCAACCTCCTCTCCGACCACATTATTTCGTCTTTCAGCTTAGCGCAGCTCAGCATAGGCAAGCTTTCATTAGGTGAAGCGCTATCTAATGCATCCCGACCATAAGAACAGAAGGTGATTTAGATTCGTTTATGTCGATTGCATAACCTGGGCACATTTGTCTCTTCACTTAGAACAGAGCATGGGCATGGACACCACACCACAGTTAACCATTCCCGCGTCGATGTGGAGTGGCAGAGTGTTCCTCGACTGGCTTCTGGCTAAAGATGCCAGAAACGTGCTTTGATTGCATTAGAGAAACTACAGCTACTATTGTGTTGTATTTAACTATGGACGAGAGGTGAGCTCTCTATAGCGATAAGAATCTGTGTGTGCTGCGCAGTTTTGTTGGGGCAGAAATTAACCGCTCAACAGAGAGGTACCAAGTCATTGTGGAGCACATGAAATGAGCATACAGCGACGGTAGGTATGCTTGGCGGGAAAACATTGCTGCTCAGTGACCCTTTCAAGTATGTAACAGTAATTTGATTTGTTTTACAAAAGGATTGGCAACGTTTTACCGGCGGCGGCAGTGCGCTGATTGCAAGCAGAAAAGGGGGCCAGACGTTATTGGGTTGATTTTGTTTTTATTAAGTTGGAAGCGGGTTTTTGCGTTGTGATTGTTTGTTTTCGTTGTTTGTTATGGTTTCGATTGGGTGAGCATTGTATTGCGACATCTTGGTCAGATGGAAATTCTACCCAAAAAATATTTGGAATATTTTACTGATGATTAGATAAATAAGTTGTTAGTTCAGGTTGGAATTAGGTTGAGTTTGTAAGACAAAAGAGTTGAACAGAGTTGGGTTTTATCGGATATAGTAACCGTGTAGGATTGGGCAAGGTTGGAATTCGAGCAAATACCCCAGAGAGGTCCATTGTGAGTATATGTGACTAAGAAAACCATCATCGATAAAGGCCTTAGCTAGGTTGAAGGCTTCTTGTTATCGCTTCTGAGAAAACTTTTCCTTCACGAGTTCCAAATCTGAATGCTCCCTGAAAATTATATTATTATAAAAATTTCAAGGTCCTGCGATAATTGGAAGTGCTCTGTAGGTTTGATGATCATCAGTTAGTCGGGCAGTTACCAAAGGGTGTCTTTTTTAGAGGTTGGTTTTTCGAATAGAGATAAAACTGACATTTTGTGGTAAAATCTGGCAACTCTAATGTCATTTATATTCAGTTTGGTTTGCCATTTCATCATGAACAGGTTGACAAATGAACAACGCTTGCAAATCGTGCAAATTTATTTCGAAAATAATGGTTCAGTCCACGAAGTTTACCGCAAGCTCATTTTGGGTTGAATGGCTACGTCAACAAGCAAAATTGCCGCATTTGGAGTGAAGAGAATCCACATGTGACCCTTGAAACGCCATTACATCCACAAAAACTGACTGATTGGACTATACTTCTTCCGAAATGATGCTGGAGAGTCAGTTACCGTTAATGGAGACCGGTATAGAACCAAGATAACCGACAAGAAACCTTCGATGAGCACATAATTTCGCGGAATGGACCTGCCACCAAGATCGTGTTATTTGACATTTTTCATTAGAATATTTTCTTTGAGGATATGTGAAGTCGCTCGCCTACGCCAACAAACCAGAAACATTAGGGGACTTGGAAGCCAACATTCGTGGCGTTATTGCCGACATACGGCCCCATTTGTTTGAAAAAGTGGTTGAAAATTGGACCTCTAGACTTGTCTTTATTCGAACCAGCCGCGGCTGCCACATGCCCGAAATCATATTTAAACATTAATGGCATAAAATTATCCTTCCAATAAAGCCAAATCGATGGACATTAAAACGATTTTCTTGTGTTTTATTTCAATTCGAAGTTCTATACCTCAAAAAAAAAACACGCTTTATTTTTGCTTATTTCATGGCACCACAACTTAGGAACTTGAACAAATCAGATTTTGAGATAACACATTTAACTACAGTGACAGTACCTCTAATGGAACTGATGGGATCCGAGATTCATTCTGCTGAGGTAGATTTGAAGGTTTCCCTGTCTTCCCTGTGCTTGGTAAATAGAAAGCCACTAGAAAGGTTTATATGGGCGATTGGTTACAGGGTATCCAAGGACTTATCGCCCAGCTTGGAAAAAAAGAGTACTAAAAGGATTCTGAATCCAAATAGACCTCGACCCAGGACGAATCCCTTCTGGACACTGTCTTCTCAGGAGGCATGCCAGGATATACTGACGCGTCAACGGAAGATATTCAGGTTTGATTGTAAAATGAGGTTTAGGTCTGCATGTTCAGTAGATTGGGCCTTAGCAGTTTATTACAAAGAACTAGTTGTTTATATGAATAGTGCGTCGAAGACAGCCAAGCTTTTCGTTCGGCTAGGTTGTCTGTCACCCCTTGTCACCAGTTCTTACTCACCTCAGGACCGGCCCAAGTACTGGCAAGTATCAAAGGTATCTTATTCATCGGTTAAAGAAATTACTGCGAATCACTGCGTGGTGCAAACGAGCAGCGCTATTTCGAGCCCATTAACACCAGCAGAGATTGAAGAAGCAACGGCTGATACCATTCAAGCGAAACGTCGATGCGAGCGGAATGTAAAAAATATCATCCACAAATTTTACTGCAACTACTTAAAGAGTTATTTGTTTTAAAGTGGGTCAGGGTACACTAAACTAGTGCTTGCCTTAAATAATTCGTAAATGGGGTCGAACTCCAATATTGGTAGAGTTTAGAAGTCATTTTCCAAAGTACTTACTTTCTTTACTGCCTCCCGTGCCGTGAAGAGAGACAAGGCAGTATTCCGCTATAGCATTCGCGATGGCTTGATATACAGCTCATAGAGTTCGCGGTTATATCTTTTCTTCCTTTCGCCCTCCTCGCATACGGGACCAAATTTCCTTCGAAGAATTTATCTTTCAAAGGATCCCAGTATAAGCTCTCCTTTCCTGGTTATCGTTCAACTCTCGGCGCCGTATAGCAGAACTGGCAGGATAAGGGTTTTGTAGAGCGTGCACTTTGTAGGAGTTTTGAGCCCATTCGCTTCGTAGATTTGACGTTTAGTCTTGATCTCATTTATTTCAAGGCTTGTTTTCCAATAGCCGTAAAAGCCTCTATCACGGCACGTTGTAAGCGGACTATGATGACAATATTGTGACTGATCTGTTGAAGAAAGTGCCTTCCGGATTGACACCTACCCTGCGCACTATCCGCTCAAGAACAAATTTGAAGAAATCACACGACAGCGCATCTCCTAGTTCTGATGAGCTGCTGCAAAAAATGCATGAGTTTCCTAGGGTCACGCGACAGGGCTGGATCAGTTTTGACGGGATCCAGAATTCGACCATCATCTTAAAGAGCTCGTGGCGATGAATGCTATTTATCACATGTGGCGTTAAAGTTGATGAAGAGAAATGTCGTTTCAAATTTAAATTTGTTGGTCTTTTCCAGGATTTGCCTTAGTTTAAAAATTTGGTCTATGGTCGATGTGCCGTGCCGACAGCTACACTTGGATTGTCAAACATTTATTCGGCGACGGTAAGCGTAAGTAAAAAGCAAACATAACTTTCTATCAAAAATGTATGGAATTCATTACTTAATCATATCCCTCCTAAAAAGCTATCTACGCCGCAGAGTCAAAGAGCTGTTTCCAATTGCAGCCACAAACTGGCCTGGCCATCAAGTTGACATTCAATTAGGTATTTGTGCAATGCAAAAACATCTTCACCAACTTGTTCTACTTTGTATAGGTTAATTCGAAACCCGATGCCAACTGAACCACCGGCCGATCACCATCGCTTGCTTCCAGTAACATAAACATCGATGTAACAGCAATCTACCATTCACACCGCTTCCGTACGAAAAGTGCAGCAAATTAAACTAAGACCCAGCGGTGAGACTCTTTTCTTCTTCGCAAACGCACACGTCCATGTAATTTAAACCAATTTCGACTTCAATTAGGCATTGATAGCCCATAGCTGTCGTCACAGCCGCTCGACGCGTTGCAGTGGTGCGCTTCCCATGCACGCAGTTCGTTTTAATTGACTTCCGGGTAATTCCGATCTATTAGGCCAAAGATCAATTGAATCTGCGATGGTAAGAAGAAGAAGGAAACTCTAAGTGCTGCCGTCGTAGTCGTCATCGTCCGTAACGTAATGAAGGCCGATAGAGATGATAGATTCAAATGGCGTAAAAGAATGTCATGTTTACGAGAGAAGGATATCGACGAGTGATTACATTGAATGACTTCCATGCTAATTGCATAGAATTAGCTTTTGCTTTGTGAAGGCGGCAACGCTTCCACAGCAATTACAATTCCTCGAAGGAAGGGCGCGCGCTGAATATAACTTCATCAGTGAGTGCATCTCTAAAAATACATACTATCGAATGTGTCGTCTCATGACATCATATTCGCAGCAGCCACCTTCTGAAGGGGATGAAGAAGAATGCCCACCTGGGTATGCTGCATTCAATTATTCTAATCACGAAATCAATCTTCAATTAAGCTTCCGAAATAAGCATCTCCGTAGCAATGGCAGATGAGAGGATGGATGGGCATGACGAGCTGAATAGGGTCTACCGTGTCGGCCTTAAACTCACCAGGCGACTGACGACTACACACAACCGACTACTATACTGTGACGATTGCTATCATCACTGGACCAGGCAGAGCTACCTCCTATGTAGAACCACTTGAAACATTGTTTAACTTAATTTATTCGAAATTTTTTTTTAATTTTTTCTTTATGATGCGGAGCCGGGTCTCGTGCTAATCATGCGCAAAACAACACCGATGACAGCTGCTATCTGGATGCGCGCGGCCTCTGTGCACTTGACAGAGCTCCGAACAAAATTAATGATAGGGAATCTTGACGAAAATGTTATTTGCTTTGCTTGATGGATGCGCCAAATTAACTAATTAATTTTCCAATAAAGTGGGAACAAACAAACATTTTGAAAAGGAGCGGGGTGGCTTCGTTGGGAACGAAGTTGGGTCAACATTAGTTGGTGGTGGGTCAAGTTTGCTCTAGGAGTCGTCCGTCCCCAATCGATAGCGAAGAGACTTTGTTGCAGCCAACACTCTGGCTAAGAGCCACTCATGATATTTGAATTTAATTGATTTGAGTGCCAGGTTGAGGGTTGTCACATGGCAAAGTGACGGCAAATATTTGAAACATTAATCATAAGTGTGCGTTCAGGGTTGAACTCTTGTGTTTGCAAAGAGGCGAATAATTTGAGTTGGCAATAAATGAGTTATGCCAATCGAAGCCTTGGGCATTGTTTGACTATTCATGATTGAATTTGTCTAATTCTTACATATGTTTATGTGAAGTAGACTTGCAGAAAGGAAATAAGTTGTAGGAATCCTAAGCAATGCCATGCAAATATGTTTGGCATTTATTTACTGTTTGCTTGATTTCGGATATTTGCAAATATTAATAAGTTGCATTAGTGCGGAAAATTTGCTGATTGTGGAGACTAAAAAGAGGTAAAAATAGAGTGCACGACTGCGTCACACGAAACTTTTTCGGTACGTGAGATGCGTTTTTGAATCGCTTAATGAATCGAAAATGAATGGTGTTATTTTTGAAATAACAAATTTAATTTTTGATCCCATCCCAAGTATCCTTAGTACAAAAAAAAACCAAAATCCTTGAACCATTTTCTTAAAAATTGTATGGCAGGTACAGTTATTTCAAACGATAAAGCAAAAAATACAGGGTTTTTTTTAGAGGTATAGAACTTTGAATTAAACACAAGAAAATCGTTTTAATGTTCATCAATTTGGCTTTATTGGAAGGATAATTTTATGCCAATGTTTAAATATGATTTTGGGAATGTGGCCCCCACGGCTGGTTCGAATAAAAACAAGTCTAGAGGTCCAATGTTCAACCACTTTTTCAAGCAAATGAGGCTGTATGTCGGCAATAACGCCACGAATGTTGGCTTCCAAGTCCCCTAACGTTTCTGGTTTGTTGGCGTAGGCGAGCGACTTTACATATCGTCAAAGAAAATAATCCAATGGTGTCAAATCACACGATCTTGGTGGCAGGTCCATTCCGCGAAATTATGCGCTTATCGAATGTTTCCTTCAATAAATCGATTGTGACGTGCGCTGTGTGGCATGTAACGCCGTCTTGTTGGAACCACATCTAATCCACATTCCTTCCATTCAATTCGGGAACAAAATAGTCGGTTATCATGGTTCTATACCGGTTTCCATTAACGGTAACTGACTCTCCAGCATCATTTCGGAAGAAGTATGGCCCAATGACTCCACCAGCCCATAGAGCACACCAAACATTATTTTCGAAATAAATTTGCACGATTTGCAAGCGTTGTTCATTTGTCGACCTGTTCATGATGAAATGGCAAACCAAACTGAACATAAACGACATTAGAGTTGCCAGATTTGACCACAAAATGTCAGCTTTATCTCTATTCGAAAAACCAACCTCTAAAAAAAGCATCCTTTAAAAAAAAAGATGCCCCGAGATGTAACCCAAAAAATCTTTTATACGAACTTGAAGCAAATCCTTCGAACCGTTTCGCCATACGGTGCCCGGACGAAACAGATAGACAGACCGACGGACGGCATTGGCGGACCCACTTTTTTGGACTTCTCTATACTCAGATAACATTCTATTTCGTATACTCATGTATACGAGAAAGTTAAAAATATCTAAATCGGTTCATTTCTTCCGCCCTAAAATTTGCGAGATTTGGAAAAAAGTCACATTTATACGATCATTTTTTATCTTACAAAAATATTCAATGTTTGAATGTTATTACTCAAATTCATACGTACATGGTCTGTTCCTTTACTTTTGCAGTAACTTCCTGTAACCGCATAATCTCTCGAAAGGAAAATTGAATACGACCGACGAAAGTTTCTGAGAACAATCACTGCCACCGAGGAAACCAGCAACTGCACCCCTTCGTAGTTCAAAGTTGACTAACTCAAATGTAATTCACCATTCAACCACACGATCGCTGGCCACTCTCTCTTGTTCAAAGAGGGTAGTTTCTTTTACTTACATGTTAAGGCAATGCCGCTCAACATTCCTAAATTTAGAGGAGTTGGGATAAAATTCTCTTAGAAAATGTTCAAGATACGGAAAGGTAAAGGAACGCTTTTGTAGTAAGTTTTAGTAAGCATTTTTTTTTTTGAAAAGACGTGAAAAAAACCAAGAAAAAAATTTTTGTATTCCCTATGAATGTTTAAGAAGCGTTTTTTTCTGGTCTAGGTCTTTGACGAACCTTGAGGCCGATGGTTTGACAATATAATAAAATTCAGTGAGTCCTTTTTTAATCATGTAAGCCTCGTTTAGATGATTGCAGGGCAGTTGCACAGAATGTGTTCTGCCTTTTCTGATTGTTCAATGCAGAGTATGTAGCATTTTTCCCCATGTTCATGAGATGATTGTTCTAAGCGTCAAGTTTGCTCTAAGGAGTGCGTTTTTTGTTTGCAAAGCCAATGCATTTTTTGGCATGGCGTAGTCCTTGGATAGAGTTCCATTGGGAAACGCACGTTGTGTTCCCATATGTTACTACAGAGAAGCTCAAAGGGGATGCAGAGCCTTTGCGGTCTAGCTTGTCAGTAGTTTCATTATCAAGATTTCCTTCGTATCCTGGAACCCAGTAGAGAGTCACTCTGTTGTAGACGGTGAATTGTTTAAGGGTATTTTAGACAGTTCCAAATAAGTAAAGTAGAGTAGTTAAGAGCTTTGAGTGTTGCTTAACTGTCTGGGAGAATTATATATTTGATATTCTGAGATTCGGCCTTAAGAATTCTCTTGCGCATAGTTCGATGGCGTGATCTTGGAAGATTGATGTTGTGTGGTTTGTAGAGAAGCTGACATTTTGTAGTTGGGTTCGCTGATACCTGCCAGTTGGCATTTTTGAGCCATCCGTATACCAGATTGAGTAGATGCTATCGATCGTAGGGCCTCTAGTTTCCCACACCGAAGGGTCAGGTTTATTTTTGTTGGTATGAGGTCAGTGACTTGAATAGAAGGGCTATGTATAATTTGTGAGGAGTTAAGGTTACTTAAATGTCGTGTGAGATCAATCTGTTTGAATTTTTTTCACGACGCCGACATTAGTTTTATTGCGCTTAAAGCAGCGCACTTTTCGATTCCTGCATGTAACGGTTAGAGGTCAAGGTGTGGATGAACTGGAGCGCATGGCACCCGTGCTTCCTATGCATGCTAGTATTTGTATCCTTTGAAGATATTTGGTTTACCTTTTCCCACCACATTGAAGCTGAATGCGTGATGATTGATAGGACCATGTTCTGATAGGTCCAATGTATTATTTTTGGACATAGACCCCATTACTTACCGAAGAGTTTGGCTTACACCTTGTGGACAACCTTTAACGGCTTTAAATGTGATGGATTTTGGGCCTAGTTTGGCAGACATGGATTTACTGCTCAGCTTTGATTGTAAACATCTAATAGTTAGATTGTCTATTCCTTTGTTAGAGACGGCTCCTACAATAAAGGAGTAAGACGTTTTGTGGAAGGCCCCAGCGATATCTAGAAAGGAACAGAGAGCAATTTCTTTGAAGTCTAGCGAGTGTTTATCTTTAAAGCCAAATTGATTAATGCTTATCTCTTGATGTCGCAATAGGTATTTGTTTACTTCGCTAGCTATAAGTTTCTCAAAAGCTTTCGAAAGGCTTGGCAAAATGCGGATAAAGTCTCTCACTTAAAGTAGAAGTAGTATTCCAGTATTCCAAGAGTTAGTGGCATGAGCTAAGGGGTAGGGGTAGAATTAGTTTTGAAAAATACCTCATCTTCGCCCTTAGAATTTGACTTGATCTCTGTTACGCAATTGTAGTTGTGGCTCTGAACATTTTTCTTTAAGTCCGAATATCCATGTAAACTTATCTCACAAAAACTACTAAACTACTTCTTTGTTATATAGTTTTGTAGCTCTATACAGTTGTTAGTCACAAAATCGTGAACAAGAAAAAAACACCTACAAAATCAAGATATGGAGCTTCGCAGTTAAATCCAACTTGATTGCCAGATAATTTGAAGTCTCATGACATAACCCATGAGTGACAGGTAATTTTTTTTCCATCCAACAGCCTAATTTCCAATTAAAGAATAGAATACCTTTCCCACCGTCCAACAAATTTGTTTTTAATGTGATAACAAGCGGCCGTCCAAGTTCAGCTCTGAGTAAAAACCATACGTAATCGCGCGCCCACATTACAACGATTTTAAGTCCGTTTTCAGTTCTTCGACGTTATGAAATTCGCGCAAAGTTCAGTTCAGCAAACGGCCTTCACATTATATCATCATCATCATCATTAATATTATTGGTCGTGGTCGTGTTACCAGTTACCACCAATTTAGGTTTTTACAAGAGAAAAATATGAGAAAATCACACGTCAGGCAATAAACTTCTGTCCATATGAGGAAGAGAAGTGGATCTGAATGAAACCTATACCACCACCAGTAGATGAAGATGTAGGAGGTGGACTGAGAATTAGTTTGGTGTGGCTGTTGCCAACCCCATAACATCGTGATTCACCTTAACCATGTCGCTTGAGCATTTTACTGAAGATCTGAAATAGACGAGGTCGTCAAAATGCACCCACGCCGGGTGGTTTCACTTTTTTTTTTCTCTCTGAATTGTCATTCACTTGGGCTATGTCAAGATTGATGATGATCATCGACGATTGCTTATTGGATTTTGGAGCTTCGTCATTAATCAAGTCAATCGGAATCTGATTGAATCGAGCAGCGGTGGGATTCATTTTGGCTCCGTGAATAATGGCAATTAATGCTCGACATACGGAATCAAGATAGCCCAAATCGTAAGTCGTGCGAGAGATAATAATAAGTGACGCGCCATACAAAGACTATAGAACTGGGCACAAAGTTTGATTATGAATTCATAGCGTAGTTCGGTGGTATGGTATATAAAATGGTATCTTGTCACGAAGTTCTTGAGGAGCGCTGTCTCCCACACATTCATTCAGTGAAGCCACTCGTCCGCGCGATGGCGACAGCAGTGACATGTTGTTTAAGGCTTAAATGCTGATCGGCAACAACTACCGAAATGTTTTACAAAACAATTTGCATAGTCTACACATTGTACCAACATAATGCCGCTCTTGCTTCTTCCAGCTAAAGTCAAGCCAATTGACTGGATTTTAAGACAAAAGTCAGAAGTAGATTTCAAGGTGTGTTGGGGGAACTTTAAACAGAAATCGGTGAATTACAGCTCAATCCGTCAAAGTTGTCGCCAACAAATCGTTGTAGACCTCCTTTTTGGTCAAAGAGCGGTAGTTTGGTACGTTTCCAGTTGAAATTATTCTACTCAGGTGTGGAAATAGAGGCGCGCGTATTGTATAACTCGTAACGTAATGTAGGCTTTTCATAGGGTAAAGCTGGTGTTTTTATCTGTTTCTTACATAAAAAATATTGATATGCACATGCACGAATATATTGGCTTTGTTGGCATTGGAGGGGTCTTCTTGTTTCAAGTTCAAGTAGCTTTTCAGTACTATTGAATGCATTTTACAGACGGGATAAATAGTTTCTTTCAAGTACTTGTAGTTACTAGTTAAGTTAGAAGTAACTAGTTATTTAATAGTTGTTGGGGTTTTCAAATAAACAGTTTCTCGAGCTTACTTTAAAAGAGCCACTTCAGAAGTCGTAATTAGGTCTTAACAGGAAAAGTGTTCAAATACATCAAGCAAAAATCAATACAAACATTTATTTTTGGAAACAGTTGAGAGACATTGGTTAATATCTCAGGTATTAGACGGATGGTTGCGGCAAATTATACAGCTAGTTGCTTGATTTTGAATGAGCATTTGATAGACAAACAAGAAAAATTGTGTGGGTGGAACTAAGAAATCTAGGAGTTCCCGAAAACGACTTAATGATCATGAATATGTTCAAATGAGAAAAGACAAGAGTACATGTCTCTGGTGTCACGAACAAATTTTAATCAGAGGCGGTGTGCACCAGTGAGAAGTAATTTGGCACTATTTGGAATAGGGAAATGGGTTTCATTTTAGTTTAGTAGTGAAGTAGTTGGCAGAAAAAAGCTATTATTTTCACTAACCGAAAAATGCCTCATAAACGAAAAGTAAGTTTCCGCAGTTAATCAGGTGCTTACAGTCAGCCTGTTGGGCAGTTTCAAGTCTGCAATTTCCTCAAATAAATGCTGGTATTCCCCAATGCTCCGTTTTGACTCTGAGCCTCTTTCTCAGCATTATAAAGTCTTCATTGTTTCGTTAATACCAGTTTCCCTAACTTCTCGTATAGCGTATGCTGACCTTATTAAATTTCGACATTGAGAGCATACTTGAGTGGAGTAGATCCAATCGAGTTGAGTTAAAAACTTCCTGTATTGCCGAAATCTAGAGACATTCTATTCTCGGTATATGCGATAACGCCAAGAAAGCTGCAAATATCTAGATTTCCTTAAGCGACGACGCAAGAAATAATTCACCGCTAAATATATGACTAGAATTTTTTAGGCGTAAATTCGAGAAGGGCATTTTTATCTGAACTACTTGGCAGGATCCAAAAATGTAAGATACAAGATAGTCTGTTGCTTTACAAAACATTACAACATATCAACCATTAAATTCATGGTAGGAATGCTTATGCCTGCATTCGTGCGTAGGTACAGACTACCAACAATCCCATTTGAGTGCTTCATCGAATTAGAAGTCTAAATGTAAGTATCAGAGGAATTATTCACGCAAAAAAAAACCCTTCCTCTGCATCAAGCATTGCACTTGTCGATTTGTAGGGCACGGAGTCTTGATAAGGATTGTCTAGCTCAGACCAAAGGCTTTTCTTCCCTTTCCATATTTCTTTAAAATCTTTTTCTATCATGCCATCTACCAGTCGGATTAATGTAGCATATGACCTGTGCCAAGAATCAGCTTGGCTGAGTTCCTAGATCAAGAATATAGCCGAGTCGCTAATTTCGAAACCAGGGCTGTGGTCTTTCAAATTCAAAGAGGAGCTCATTTGAAGCTTTTGGGGAGCCATTCTAGTCCAAGAGGAGCCACCGAAAAGGCATCAAATATTTGGTGTATGCATCAACACGTGAAGATATTGGTTTCAGATCTTCTTTGGTCGTTTTGTAGATTATTTTTTCCTGGGATTCTTACGAAGAAATAAAAATAGTTAAGGAACTTACTTATCCATTTTAGCCAGACACAACCGAATTGTTATTGTTAGAAAAACTGAATAACCTCTGCCCATTCGAAATTTAAACGTCATGAACCGTGCTTGACATTGACAATGGATTAGGGATGTGCATTTAATACTTGAAATAGAGATGTGCAAGTTATATATGCAACGAATTCTTGTTATCAAGTTGTAATAGAAGGCAATTGTTTTTTTGGCATTAGACAAACTTATACTAAAATGTACTTACTTTAGCTTTGTATAAATCTAACATTTTAAAAGTGGGAAATTGGAAATTGTGAACCTGCAGATAGTCTTTGAGAATATAAGCGCAGACATGAAATATTAGGGGTAATCGGCCCGTACAGGACCTAAAACCTAGCTCCTTCAACCATTATGCGTGCGAGAATATATTGTTTTGACACGAATGTAAGGGACCTGCAGTTTACTGCAATTTTGTTTTTGAGAAGCTTCTCATGACATTTAATACTCTTGGATGTTTATCAGACTTTTCACAGAGGTGGGGCAGCGAATAAAAACTTTTAGGTAGTATGGGGCGGGATTTGAAGCAGCGACATCTCGCTTAGATGTCCATCGCACTAAAGCACTGCCCCACAGCAGCAATTATAAGATATTTGAAAAATAAAATAAAAATTGACGAATTTTTTTCTGGATTCATGTAATAATATAAATAACTAATTAAGGGCTATAAGATAAGAGCCACTTCTTATTTCTAAATAGGGTACAGCAAAAGCATCGCAAAAAATATTAAACTTCTCCATACATTTTTTGTACTACACCACCTCAGTCCCACCAACAACGAATCCATTCACGTGTGCCAGCAGAAACAATACCAAGTAATCAATAAAATTACAAAAGTAATATGTACTTTGAGCACGTTCCAATTGTGTGCGGGACGTCGTTCTTTTTGTTGTTGTATGCCTTTGGCACTCGTTTTGGTGTTACGTTGCGTGCATAGGTCAAAGAACTTTTCTTTATTTTCTCCACCAAACCATTGGCCTGGACACCCCGTTGTTACACCTGATTAAAGCCGATATAATGAAGCCTCACATCCGTGCGCGCAAACTCTCAATAATTTCAACTATGACGATGCTACTCTTTGATGAGCACCTTTGTCTTTTGCCTTAACATCCAATTATAGGTCATGTTGTGCCGAATTTTTGAAAGACTCCATTGGCGCATTGTTTGAATCTACCCTGTGACGGGCCATAAAAGAGCCTCTAAGCAATTTCCCCCTTTTTTTTAGTTTAAGTGAGACTATGCCGACTGTTCAATCAGATAATTGTAGACGCGAGTCTATTGTTGCAAAGAAAGAAACACAACATTTTGCAAAGCTCGAAAGTAGGCTAAGCGCAGAATGACTAAAGATTGATGGTGGGTTATTGAACTAATCTCTCTTTATCTGCCCTGGGTACATGCGGATAATGTGATATTAATTGAGATGTGAAGTCGGCGCTTCTGTTCGCGCGATGATCTTAATGCCAAAGGGGGAAGTAACCAATCAATTTCAAGTCAAAGATTTATTCAATTTGCAACTTAAAATTTGTTATATATGTAATTATGGTGGTTTTTCGGTGGATTTCCTGGGTTTTGGCACGCAATAATTACACGAGTAGGAAAGGAATGTTCATTTAGCCGAGCATTATGGGATAAAGAGGTTGATGTTCTACTTTTGGTCATGAATGGATGACTGCGACTTCTAACAATATATTGTCGATCATGTTGCTTCAATCAAATTTCGTCTTAGGATATACTGACATTTAGCCTGAAGACAAATTGTTTAAATTCTACAAATCGGTATATTGCTCACCCAATGAAAAATTTTCCAGAAAAAAATAAATATTGATTTATGATCTATAGTTTTTTACTTTCTCGTATACATTGTACATTGGTATACTAAAGAGAAAGTTATATTTTAATGTCGTCAGTGTTCCTCTGGCTTCTATGGAAAATTAGGAAAGCAAAGTAAGTACCTATTTATAAGTTGACCAAAAATGCCCGCACGACAGGTGACCAACTTAAAATAAAGTAACGTAACAGAATTATTTGGTCATTTGAGTTCAAGTCATAGCAAATTGTTAGCTGCCAGTGAAAAAATGTATAATATTGAGTGCCGTGATTAGTTAAGTGCGTTGGACCACTAAGCGAGAGGTCGCTGTTTCAAATCCTGACCCGTACCATCTAAAAGTTTTAATTCGCTGCCCGACCTCTTGCGAACGTCTGACAAAGATCCAAGTTTACGACTAATATTTTTTTTTTATGTAAAATAAGGACATTGAGGTATTCCTTTAAATTTTCTTAAATGAGGTGTTGGGACATTTGAGTGAATGAATTGGTTGAAATGTTTCTAGTAGTCTCCTCAAAATTGAGAGTAGAGGTGTGATTTTTGTTAAATTGAAAGAAAAAGAATTTCATATGTGACATGTATCTTTATCTGGTTTTTAGTTTCATTTGGCGAGGGGTAGGATAAAATTGATGAAAATTGATTCTCTTTATCGCGTGATAATGAAGGCCATTTTCATTTCATTTCAAAAGTAAGTAAAATAATAGAAAGGGTATGCTGAAAGTCATAACATTAAGCTGTAGGTATACACAAAATTATGGTTGCATTTTTGGTTTGTTTTGTTTTTTTGTGTAGTTGAAATGTATGTTGTTGTACTGACTATCAGTCAGTGCAGTGCTAGCACGTTCAACATTGGTCATGAGTGTAGTTTGTACTTACTTGTTTTTGTTTGTATGTACTTAAAAAAAAAACACTTGAAGCAACACCTCATTTGAGGTGTGACATTGTACAAACTTATAAAAAATTGCTTGTCCTACCCAACACTACAAAATTAGCAAAAATATGAACTCACTGACACTGACAGATCATCAGATCATTTAACACAGCTCTTTTTAAGATTTTAATCCTTTTTATGGTTGATATTTAAGGCTTAACGACTTTTGTATAAGACAATTTGGTTATTCTTTAACATATATGTTTGTGGTGTTCAACGCATTGCACAACTTTTTTAATTCTTTTTTGGTTAGAGTGCCGGGAGTTGTTGAAGAGTCACCACTGATTAACTCATACACATCAAAGTTGATAAATGGTTTCCTTCAACTTCAAATAAAAATTACCTACACAAAACCGAATTTACTTTTTCAGTCATGTCGCAGTCTTGTTCTTTTCTATTCTGCGAAGGTCATTATTAAAAAATCACTTACAATTTCTAAAATAAACTTTGTCGAATAAATCAAAATTATTTAAAAAATATATGTGAAAACCAAAGGTGTGTTTCAGCTGTCTGTGTCATTTGCTAAGTATTTCGAAGAGTACGGAGGTGTCAATGCATGCGCAAACTCACCGAAAATGAGATAGAGCAACTCGAGCAACTAAATTTCTCGGCAAATTGTATGAGTTGATCAATAAGGTGTACGTGCCACGGGGTTGAGTTTGGAGTAAAGTAAGTTGGACAAAGTTGGTTGAATATGTTTTGCCGCCCTTCATTGTTAAGCAATTTTTTGGCTTCAAAGTCATTAATTAAAATCCAGTAAAATCCACTTATCCAATATCAGAGATACTTAATGAGCACAAAATCAGAAGCTACAAAAGGCAAAGGAACAAAAACAAAAGCGTTCAACAGCGAACTTGATTTGAAATTTATTTATTGGCAACTGATGCCCCGCCCCGCAACAGAACTCACTCCAATCGCCGTTCTATAAATAATTTCTAAATGCAACGCAATATTAATAAATTAATTGAAAATCATCGTCTTGTTTGCTGTAGACACATTTAAACACTTGTTCGCCATAATAGCGACTTCTCATAGTTACGTACATCGACATGTATGATGATGCTAGATAAATCCTTCTCTCTAATTACCTATTCAGATTCCATTCTGCCCTGCACAACAACAACAAGAAGAAGAAATATCATAAATTTTTCTGAATTGCTAATGCAAAATGAAAAATCAACTACTTCAAGTTGGAATAAAAATCCCCAGCGTCCAATTGAATATGGAAAGTTAAAGTAACCGCAAAAAACTAGTTCTAGGACGACGAAGCCTAGAAGACCGTAGACCATGGCTTCGAAGACGACGCAGACTCAATTCATGCGATGGAATAATAATTCTTTTCTAAATAATTCAGTTATTACAACAATTCCCATATTATGCTGGGCAACGTGTTTTGTTGTTGGCTGCTGCGCGCATCCAGGTTCGAATGTCCCCCGAAAAACATTATAACCATTTTTATTCAGGTGTATGCACTAGCGAGTGAGTGCGAGCGGGCGCAGGTGGGTACCTACCGATCGTGTCGTGATCACGCAAAAGATCATCCTTTGCAGAATAAAATTCCGCAGCTAGTTTTTTCCCTTTCGTCCTTTTTTGTTTTTTTTTTTTTGATTTATTGATATTGATCAGATGATGACTTGGTGTTCCAGCTCCTGCTGAATGCTGAATGTTGCCTGCAACCGATGGACCATGTCCAGAGATTAGTTAACTTTCTTTTGTTCGATTGTCAACAAAGGCAACAGATAGATAAATCTGATATTCACAATGATAATGTGACAATGCATGAACTTTATGAGGCTGTGAGTACTGCACCATAAGCGATCGATCGTGGATCGTGCAAACGACGATATATTTCAATTTTATGAATTCGAATTCGAATTCCATTCCATTGAGTATTGAATCGTATCGAATCGAATCGGAGGAATTGATAAAAATTCACCCCATAATGAATTCTGACATTCAGCGATCCTTGGCGACCTCCATGGAATCGGAATAAATAATTTGTGTGAGCGCGAGCATAATTCAAATTCAGTCATAAGATTCTTCTTCTTGTTCTTCTTCTTGTTATTCGCTGAAAATTGAAATGTTGAAATGGTCCATGGTGGAATTTCGATGCAACCCTTCTCGGAGATTGAATTAAAAATATAATCTAAGAAGACTGCACGATGAGCCCCTCATAAAGGTAGGGAACTATAATAATATCATATCGCGCATATGCCACGTCGCGTCGTCAGTTCTGATGGTAATAAATCATAAATCGTGATAGAATGATGTCATGTGGCTGTGTTGAATGGACTTGTTGTTGCGGATGGTCTACCTACCTTAAATGGTGCAATGTATCTTTTTTTTTTGTTATAATTCGTTCTTGGAATCTAGTTGAAGGATTGGATGGACGGATGGATGAATTAATGTTTTTAAATTAACCATGAAATTGGTTGGAAAACTTGTGTAAGTTTGAATAGAAGAGAACCTTGTTATGGCTTACGGGACATGGAGGCGTGTGATTTATCATCATCTATAAGATATATGTGGAAAGTTACTTGTCATCCAAAGGCAATTAACGTGTTTGGGGAGGATCTCTCAAAATAAATACCTGCAAAAGGATGCGAATTTCGTTGGGTTATGTCAAGGTTACGAGAAGCCCGTCTATAAATGGATTCATCAGGATGGACCATATTAGTCTGTGTAGCATATCCAAAGGCATTACGTTTTTCATATTCGTTGAAGAATACATACATGTTCAACGGATCCGTCCAGCTATTGGGACGATATTGACATCATCGCACGTGATAGTGGCTTTCACCGCTATTGAAGAATAGGCGGAGCCAGTTGGTATAGCACTTAATTAGGACAAGACCAAATGTATGCATCTGTCAACTGACTAATCCAAAACGTCACTGTGGTCAGAAGGAAAAACAGCCTAAGTAACTTTTTGTCAATTTCCAGGGAACACATGTTAAGTTTTAGATTTATGTGGTGGTTTATGGTGTGTTTAGGTGTTCACTCGGCTATAACTTTTGACTCACCTGAGATGTCGCAATGAAAAACAAGTATGTGTGGAATTTGAAATGGTGGGTCAAATACAAGTTTCTTTTTTTTAAAATGCAATAAATTGAACAAAACTATTTTTTTCCATGTTTTATGGCTTTATTAGTAAGAGCAAACATTCCTATTAATTATGAAACACAACGTCGTTCAAGTAGCCGCCTCGGCTGGATTCGAAGTTTCTGTCACTTTAATTTTTCAAGACTTTGTTGATAGTTTCGGGCTGTAGCTCACGGATTGCTTAGATGATATCGGCCTTAAGTCCTTGAATCGCTTCCGGATTGTTGGCATAACATCGATCATTCACGGTTCTTCACAAAAAAGCCAAAGGAGTCAAATCGCAGCTCCGAGGCGGACAACTGACATCGCCAAGACGGCTGTTAACACGATTTTGGAATTTGGTGCACAAACCATCGATTGTGGCATGGTGAGCCATTCTGCATGAACCAGAGGTCATCCAAATCCATGTCTTCACTTTCTTCACAAACGTATCACGTCACAATCCGTACCAATCTGTCACTTTACGACGACGGGGACTATAAGTGTTGTCCACTGGCATACCAGTCTCACGAACTTTACGCGCAGACTTGCGAACAGCAGGCCGGGTGGGTGCATCATTTAGCCCAAAACTTATTTTAAGAAAACGCACTGTTTCGGCTACACAGCACTCACTTTGAAAATAAGTTTTCAATATTTTCCAACGTTGTTCAAGCGTAAAGCGACTCATTTCGTTCCGCGGTGGTATGATACTGACTTTCTGTCAAGATGTCGAGCGAGAATCAGCTGTCAGTGTCAAAGTAACAAAATCTTTAAAAGAAACCACTAGATGACCCACCCTTTTTTTGATATTTGATATTTATTGAATAAAATGTCGCTGTTCATCAAGATTGACAAACCATTAGTATAGGATATAAAGAAAAACATGTAATCGTATAAAATATGCAAAAAATGTGTTAAGGTACGATTAAACGGCCATTTTTAATTTCGTTCATTTGATCGCCATTTTTGGGAAAACATTTTCGGCGCCATTTAAATGACTAGGACATTATTTGTAATTTTAATGAGGGATCGCTCTTTAATGCCGCCTAGGACAAATGACTAAACTTTTTGGCTGTTGCGTCAATTAAATGGCAGCCATTTTTCTACGCAAATGAAAAATAACGCAGCATTTAATACGATATCTGGATTTTTGTCTTGTGGCGAAAGGACGTAATAAGTAATTTTAAAATATTTTAATAATTAAATAATGACAGTAGCTATATTTTTGTGATTGTTCATTACCGTCTGATCGCAAAACAGATAAATGACGCGAAATCAAAATAATAGGAAAGGTGCCATTTGTCATTTTGATTAGGGATGCCATTACAATGTGATCGTCATTTTTTCGCTCGTCGTTGAATGGCATCCCAACGGAAAATTCTAAATGACTCGCAGTGTTCGTCATTTGATTTTGGGACAAAAATGAAAATGATAGTTGATCATTCGTGTGATCGCCATTTGACGATATGACGAATCGTAGCTTGAATGTCACTCTATTGCGAAATTTTTTTCTGACGTCACAGTGTCATTTAAATGACTCGTAAAAATGGCCGTGTAATCGTACCTTTAGACTAAATAAATAAAAAGCAAAACTTATAATAAAGTACAACATTCAAAAAAATGTTATGTGCAACCAAGGAATATTTAAGGAAGAAAAGCTGGATCAGTTCAAACTGGTCAGTACAAAACTTAATGTTCCAACTTTGCCCTTTCGCAATCCAAGTTTTTGCATGACACCTCATCAAGTCCGCAAGAGTGCAGGAGTGCTTCGAGTATTGCAGCAGGTAAAGATTTACAAATAGCACATCAAATTTTTGTGTAGTTAGTATTGTAATCTTGATTTACGAGTATTCAAAGGGGGCGGTACACAGTGACCAGTTTATGTAAAAGTGGTCGCGAAATTAATTTTTCGCAAAACTTTTACATTCTATGAATAAAAAATGTTTGGAAATTGTTTCAATTGGTTGAAATGGTTTGGCCTGTAGAGTGACTCAAAATTGACAAATCTTTATGGTGAAAAATCTTTTTTGACCCCTAACCCTTTTTATATCAATTGTTCCACTCAGATTTAAAATTGCAATTGGTGAACATTGAAGCTAACCTCGCCCATCATCAACTCATTTTAAGGAAACTAGTGACCTTAGCAGACAGTCTAGTGACCTAGACAACAGTCAATGATATTAAAAGTCAAAAAGTAGAACATTCAAACAACAATATATAAAGTTAATGAATTTAACTTTATATGTGAATTACGAGTTCTTTTTGACAATGACTGATGGACAAATTTTCAACGAATTAAAAGAAGCAAGGTCTACGCGGTCATTTTCGATATGCGGAGGAGACAACTCTACACCTTCTTTGCGCATGCCTTGCTCTCTCTCAGAAACGAAATCGTGCCCGGGACGGGACCTAAAATGTTTCTCTCTATAAGCAGCTCAAATTGGTTCAGCAAGTAGGCTGGAACTTCAGATCTAAGTGGTATAACAATGTCCATTACATAGGTCTAAGTGTGTCGGACCTCTCTCTATCCGACTGCCTCTTCAACCTAACCTAACCTAATCACTAGGTATGCCTGTTGGAAAGTACTGCAGCAAACAACTTAGTTGAGGAATTCAAAAATTATATTCCCAGTTATTAGCTGGGTTCCCATAGTTGCCTTTTTTGTACAACGGAAATATTAGAGCTTTCCGAAAGCTCCCTGGGACATCCGCGGTTTCAAAAATCTGGTTAAATTCCGATGTAAGTGCTGTAAGATCCGCGTACACTGTACAATTCTTGTAGAATTCGGTCCTCTCCTGGCGTTTTATTGATTTTAGCATTCTTTAAAAGTGATAGAACCATCGTCAAAAGGAGCTGCATATTGAAATAATGAGATAAGCAGTTGGCTAAAATGATCTTTCAGGATATTTGTCCTGAGACGAGGGAAATCACATTTTGCTCTCCATTTATGAGTTAAACGACCTTCCAGACGACTTCTGCTGACGACTTCCCTTTGATTTTTTTAGAGACATTATTTGCCGCCGCGTAGAGAACCTTCAATGAAACGGAATTTTTCGAACGCAGTAATTTCAGGAATGAAAAGGAGGCATTTCTTGCTTGCCTGCAACTCTCTCTCTCTATCAAACTTTTTTTGTTTGTTAACTCTGATAAAAACTTCGCACTCTGTTCGCCCAGAGTTCCTGGTGATGTGCGCAGAAGTTAAGTATTTAATTTCGGCCACTGCAGCCTTGGCAAATAGACGCTGACTTCAGCGAAACCGCAGTTTCTGTGACACCAGCATTTTGTATGCTCCATGAACCCAGTCATTGAACTATATGTAAAGAATTCGAAATTCCATCCAAGCGTCAACAGTATCACGTACTTGAATTCGTGTGTGCAAGATAATGGAACTGCTACACCAAAGTGTACAACATTCTAAGTGTTGCTCGCGCATTATTATTCCCTCTGTCATCGCCGAAAAGAAAACATCCATTAATGAAAGGCTGTCAAGCCGGCGCACGGGATATATATATTTCCAATTCAGAATCAGAACCCAAAAGCGGACAATGGAATTATTATACCGACTATCGGTCAATGTTGCCTTTGGTTGCGGCACATTAGTTAAATGTCTTTGTCTCGCTACTTCTGCTGTCCTGTAATTTGCGCCCGCGATTCTCTCGATCTGGATGCAGCTGAACGAAGACAGCTCGACATCATTATTTCCTCATCGTGGCAGCAAATTGCATGTAATTTTCCAAATTTACATGACACTTACCTCGAAAAAATATTTAATTCACTTCACCTGGGCCTGTCAATATGAGTAATTTACTCAATAAAGTGTCCGTCCGGATACCCGGGTGCCCACTTCAATATGTTTTGGCGAAACGATAACGAAAACACAGAACAGAATGTGATTTATGTTAACTGGTCCTGCTAACGAGAGAGAGATACTCGTAATGTACGTACTCATATCATGTTGGATATGACCGACACGTTTGCATGCGAATTAAATCACATGCTCGCGAAATTTAATTCCACGCGTAAGAGGATCCAAATCGCACATTTTAAGGGCATTAATGTCGGCGCGCAAATATTCAGAAGATTGAAAATTCGTGGTAAATCCTCTTTGAAGTGAATTTCGATCGGCCCTTGCATATGTAGTAAGCTAGTGGTAATGAATTTTAAGTGCCGTTGCGTTGCATCATGGGAGTTATGAAATATTATACAACAAGGAAGCATTAAGTTACGCATGCTTATTGAGTTCACCATAATGTGTGTATGTACGAAGGAATTCGGTGGTGGTCGTGCTGGGAATGAGTTCAATGGCCACTTATTTTTTGTTTTTGGACTGATTTTACATTGTAACTTTTGATAGGACTTTTAAAAGTGAAGGGAACATTTTGTAAGCCAAGTTATGTTTATGTTTATAGTAAAAATAGCTTGGAGCTTGTGGTAAACTTCGCGAACGGAACCATTATTTTCGAAATAAATTTGCACGATTTGCAAGCGTTGTTCATTTGTCAACCTGTTCATGATGAAATGGCAAACCAAACTGAATATAAATGACATTGGAGTTGTCAGATTTGACCACAAAATGTCAGTTTGATCTCTATTCGAAAAACCAACCTCTAAAAAAAACACCCTTTATATGAGTCTCATGGGCTTCTCAAACTCTCTTATTTCTCAGATCCTCCAGTTCATCAAAGAAGTTTGTATCCACGATCGTCATTTGGTTGAACTTTACACTTGCAATTATCTCAATTACTTTCTGCTTCTGCTGCAGCCATTATGCAGTTTGCTGTTTTAGGTTTGTTTTTGTCTACCATTTGGCGCAGCTCTTGTGTGTGTCTGCAACTTTCTAGTTTTGGTACATCGTAGATTCATTCTAGTCGTTGACTTAATGTCAGCGTTCCCTGCTTGGTGAAGTTTTTGTAGATTTTAGGGCCATTTAGATTTTGGCGTGTATATCTGACCTCCTTCTCGTGGGCTCAGTCGTTTTCTCGCCCAGCATAAGGATACCGTATTTGCTGCTGAAATTTCGTTCTTAATGGCCGCTTGGCTGGCAGAGTATTATGGTGAAGTTTCTATCGGTGAAACTAGTCTCTTTGGCAGCTATTTCTGTCTGGAAGACGTTCCTCCCTTCGTCGGGTTGAATATTTCTAGAACTAGGATAACCAGATCTTCAGCGTAGGAGCATGCAATGATGACGTTCTGATACAGTAATTTTAATAGTTCATCTATAGCCAGGAGCTATATAAGTAGTGACAAGACACCGGCCGTCTTGTGGGAAGAGGAACGCTAATATTGATTAATTAATCTTGGAATCGGCTACGATCAAAACTGGATCGGAGTACATTTTTTTCGGATTAGTTGAACAAGCTTAGTTAAGGTACACAAATTCGGATCCTTTAGAACTTTTCGCAGAAGTAGGACATTCTAATGGGAACAGTTTCAGAAATCATAACCTTAAAGCCTCTTGCGAGTATTCCCACAGGCTTTATAAAAGGCTTAATCGAAACATAATCGATTGGATTACGGAAATATAGTTTGCGGATGTTTAGGAAGACAATATAGCGCTGAAACATATAGAACCAATTAATTCTGAATTAGTAAGCTAGCCATTACTTGGCCTAAAAAGAAGAAGCCTATTAAAGAAACACTTATAAGAGCAATTCTATCCTGCCGCCTTGTTGAGTCACACACAGGAGTTTCTATAAAACTTTTTCGCGAAAATATAATCAACTTTGATGTAAGTCTCCCACAAGAACTAATAGTAATACTTCAAGAATACGAAGCTATGAGACGAAGTCTCGATTTACATACCGAAAAAATTGCCTATTTGAAAACTTTTTACTGAAACTTTTAGCAAAAAAGACCGATCCTTGTTCACTAGGAAATATAAGGTGAATATGAGACCAACCGAAACTATAAAGCGTTTGTCTTTATCTCTTAACCGAGATGAAGTACCTATCTGGCTGCCCAGCTCTTCAGGACTTTCGCCACTTACCGATTATGAAAAATCTAAGTATGACTTTGACAAAGCCTTTAAGAAGTCTTTATACCTGGCAGAAAGGACGACAATTATTTCAACAATGTCAACAAAGGTTTACCTATCTCAAATGATGGTTAAAAGACAATGAAGGGAATGGATTCTCCTCAGAAGCATAGGGTATCATTCACTTCAACCGACTGACAAAATTACTGCAGTGTATTCTACGCTTAGATCTACTCTGTTAAGAAGGCTGCCGTTGGAACTAACAGCCATGTTAGTGCGGGCAGTGAAGCAACACTCAAAGGAATCAACACATTCGAGTTAAACAGGAATCACTCACAACTGTACAACTCTGCTGGTTTCCGAGACACATTGAGAAAAAAGGGACCAAAACCTGTCTGAGTTTCAACATGCCTTCAACACAGCCAAGATCTTTATTGATAATGTCACGATGACCCCAAGACCGGATAATGAGTGCGTCCACCCGAAAATTATGGCAAAATGTAAACATTAACAAGACTTAAAATGCAAAGCCAGAAAGGAAATTTGACCGAGAAACGAAATTCGTTCGATTAGCTTAGAAGTGAAAAATACTGTTCTACTGGTTTTATTAAAAGCCAGAACGATTGCGGCAGCCTCTTTGTGGGACGATGGTCGAAAAGCATTAGCTTGTCTTAAGAAACACAAAAGCAAGAAGACATAATATCCGCCCCAACCTTCAAGCGGAAATAATTTCTCTGTTCGGATTCATCTAAGACTTAGAAAAGAAATCAACTCAAAGGTAACACAGGTCAACATGAATTTTGAGTCTGAGTTCTGTACCCCTGATTTTGATGTGTCTTACAAAAAAAAGAACAAAAAATGTATATTAGAAAGTTTGCCTTTGTAGCTACCGGAACGAAACATCAAATTTTTAAATTTCAATTATATTCAAAAGAAAAAGAAGTTATGAGTTATATATATTTTTTCTTTAACTTTTATTATAGAAAACAGATAAATAAATAAAAAAAAAATTAAAAATGAATATTTTTAGTATTTCTTTTGTAAAAGTAAGAACTTTCTCGTATGAGGCCCCAAATGTAGTCATCCATCATATTTTCATTGTATTGTCCTTCCGTTGCTCGAAATTCATTATATCTTGGTCGAAGCGTTCCCCTTGCTCTTCTGAATATTCACCCAAGTTGTCTTTGAATTTGTCTAAGCGCGCATGTAGCATGTGCAAAGTGACATTCTGCAAAGTGATAGACCTTGAAGCTGATAAGCATTTTAAAAATTAGCTTTTTATAATTGTCAGCCTTTTTGTTGCCAAGGAAGCCATGGAAGACTGCTTTAAGGCAGAGCCGCGCTTGTTTTTCATGGCTACTCAGGGGCTGCACAAATTTTACACACGCCATTACTTTCCCATTACCTACGAAAATACCAGCTTTGATTTTAGCTTCCGACAGTTTCGGGAAAAATGTTCTTAGATATTGAAAGGCCATAGGGTCTTGACGAAGAGCCTTTACCAACTGCTTCATGAGGCCTAATTTTATATGCAGTGGAGGCATTAAAACATGAGTTTATTTTTGACATTATGTTGTCCGATTTGAAATCCGATTTGAGTGCTGCTGGTACTATCTACTATCTTAGTGCCTTCCATTCTCACTAAAAAACCAACCATTTTGAAATCCTCTACTACTTGCCAGGCGTACTCTTCATATTTTAAGACTTCCAGAAATATTTTTACGTTGTCGTGTGAAAAGACGCCGATTGCATCAAATAAACCTTTCATATCATTGCAGTAACAAAGTCCGTCTTCCTTCGTGAAAAATCCCGCAAACATTTCATGACGCTTTCTTTGGTCA
Source organism: Ferdinandea cuprea (assembly GCA_963576555.1). NCBI lineage: Eukaryota > Metazoa > Arthropoda > Insecta > Diptera > Syrphidae > Ferdinandea > Ferdinandea cuprea. The sequence goes on from OY754958.1 coordinate 9,224,876, forward strand.
CTTATTTTAACACCAGGCTGGAGCCACTTCCATTGTTTCAGGCGTGAAGCTCATATTTCTGCTTTGAGTTTAGGTAGGTTTAAATCTCTTACCAAGTCATTTAACTGATTTGATTTTGCACGGGTAAATTAAAATAAGCTTCATAGGCTTCACAAAGTGTCAAATTTGACGATAAACTAAATTTCTTGTCTCTCACTTTAATAAATTCACCGCAAATAAAGTCAACGTCGTTCTTACACTTTTTCGATGACATTTTTAGGAACCGCGACAAAAAAAATAAGTTATGCCTATTATGCGTGCACGCGCATACTGCCTTAACATTATGCCAGTCCCCGCTTCACACCTGCAGGGTCCCTCACCTCTCTATTGCATCATATATGCAACGGCTTTTCAAAAAATGGAACAAAATTCAGTATATTTACTTTGCGCTGACAAGTGTAAAGAAAACCCCAGAGTGGTTGTAGTTACTAATTGATGAATTCCTTGCCTTTAACGTAAGGTTGAAAATTATATTGTGAACTTCTCCTACAAAATACCTTCACAACGATGTAACTTTCATAGATATACCTTGGGGTTAAAGCAGTTAAAAAGGAGTTGAAGGCTGTTGCTTCCACATATTAATGTTACGATTACTCATGTACCGATTATATAATTGGCACATGCAAGAAGTCTCACCCAAGTAAGTAGATTGATAGGGAGACTTTAAGTCGTTCCTCTTAAACGCCTAAGGTTAATATTCTTCAACTTACATCGCCCACACTTCCGAAACGGAACTTCATGTCGCCATTGCTTCGACAACAAGAACCTACATTATGCAAAACAGCAGCACGCCTATTTGGAATCAATATCAAACAATCATTTAATGAGCTCCTCTAATAGAATTGACAAAAACATCAGATGCCATCTACGGTCACAAAGGTCTTTGTCATTCAAATTGTAAATCAAAGAGTCACGTTTCTACCATTTCTAGATCCCGCATAGCGCCAAAAAGCCAAAAAGCCATAGAACCTACTTACCACCGCGCGCCGCCGCACTCCTCTAAGGGTTGATCACTCTAATGTGAAATTAATTTGCATATCTGTCCCGCAAGGAAGTGACTCATTTCGCCGAGACGCTGACGTTCGACGATGGTGGCGGTGGCGGTGTCGGTGGGTTGACGTTGGTTGGCTTATCCAGTGTCTTCACGAATCGACTAACTCTTAAGATTGTACTATTGTATTTTTAATCTTGTGCTTTGGGAGGATTTCCGCTTGCCCGATTATCATGATTCTGTCTGGAAGCATTAATTTCTGCTTCTTTGTCTTGTGCAGATGTTTACGGACGACCGATGGAATCTTTTTCTGAGTGCGTTCGTTTTTTTTGTTGTTTGTTTTGTTTTTGCTTAGATTTAGTTTCTTGAGAATGATTTCGTCATCCTTAGAAAAAAAAAACCAAGCAAACACTTCCTCAAGACTATGATGGCGAAGTTGTCTTCCATTCAGCGATGCGATGATTGATGTTGACTTCTTCAAGACTCCATAACGTTAATCTTGATGTTCATCTTCAGAGGGAAAACAGTCAGGAGAGGGAACAAGTGGCAGAGTAATTAATTTCTATTATCAATGTAATGGTAACTGTTGTACGAGTAATAACAGCACACATTGGCACTAATGTTCTCTGCTAAGAGTTAATTAGACGAACAACGGTTAAATATTGTGATTTGATGAAATTAAGTGGATAGAATGAAGATGCATATAGATTCTTTTGCTCTGGTGTGGTCTTTGATTGATTTCCCAGCTAATGGAAGGGAATCCAAACGGCAGAGAAGGAATATGCTAATGGACGAGGGAAACACAGTTATTATTTGGCAAAAAAGAAGCCAACCGAAATCAAAGTTTGCTGATTAACTCTTTTGATATATTGAAACTGGAAACTGTTCAGCTGGGGGGATGTACATCTTTTGTTCTCACGGAATGAAGCATGACGAAAAGCATTTCCAAGAATACTTAACTTAAACCTTGTCTAATAGGAAAGGTATTTCGATAGTTCTGTTAGAATGGTTAATGTGAGTTGACTATGGTTTGATTTGGTGCTGGGAATCCTCTAAACATATTCACAGGTTCGATGTTTTTACAAGAAATGTTGTGTTAAAGTCAGAAGGAGACTGCTGTTAATGTTTCGAGATATGGAAACCTTTTTTTAGAACATTTCAGACAGTAATGAACGTCAGTAATTTTTGGGTTGGCCAGTAGTCTGTCAATCATCATGTCAAAAAGACGAGTAGAGAAGTGCGACACCCGATCGTGCCTTCTAAATCTAAAACCGTACCGAACCGTGTTGTAAGCGACCTAAATATTTCTTTTGCTGATGAAGCTACATTTGGAAACCGTACATAAATGTTGGTTGAACTAACGTCTTGGGGAGCATTTAAGGGCTATAGTTGCCCATAATGTTTGAATAACCACATTTATGTGGGTATCCCAAGTCAGATTCCGGTTAAAGACCATAACAAGATTTTTGGCCGTCTCAACGTATCCAATAGATGAATTGCCTAAAAATATATTAGCAAGGTACGACAAGTACAATGAATAACTATGTGAATGTGTTCCAAATTTTCCAAGATATTTCTTATCATACTTAATGCGATCAGAACTTCTGGTAGGCCTTCCCCATATGTTGCAACATTTGTTTTCTACACAAAACAAGCAAAGTGTCACATATATTTCAAAAAAATTAAAAGCACTAAAAGGTATGAAAAAATTATTTCACTTAAAGCACGATGGCAACACAGGTCACATTGACATAACTCAAATCCTGACCAACAGAACCGATTTATTGCTTCATTTGTTTTGGTCTGTTGACTTTACCGGTTGTGTTTTTGTTTGTATTTGAATTTAAACAAAACAATTGACATATGTTACCTTTTTATTAGTAACTTATGTATGTTTTACCAACATCGCTTTGATAAAATCCTTTCCCTAAGTATCGTATTGCAACGAACACTATGATTTCCCCCGAAAGTGCTCCTCTGCGATTCGTCCGTGGAGCAAGTTCTTTTTGAACGATTTCCACAATATAGCGGACTGTCGGTTTGTTAAATCTATTAATAATTTTAAACTGTTGTCCCGTCTTGATTTAATGTTTAATTGCTTAATATCTTCACCTTATTTTCAAAGTACCTTTGTTTTAAAACAATATCAGATGTTTTGACAAATAGATTTGACAGCAGATGTAATAGATTCAAAAAAAGTCCTCGCACTAGTAAAGGTGGAGATCAAATTATTTATTGGTGCCATTTCAAATATGCTGTACATTTTAAATTAAATTTGCAGTCAACTTATAGTCGACAATAGTGTTTGATTATTAGTAAGGTCGATTGATTTTGTAAGGTTTATCAGAAGGCAATTCGTTTCAGATCTGCGTTCAATATTTATAAGATCCACAGCACAGGCTCAATAAGATTGAGATGGGAAATCAAGTGCAACTTGATAAATACATGTCATATGTCATATAGTTGATCATAGATGGCAGATCATTGACATACAGCGAGAAGAGCAGTTTACCCAAAATGGATTTTTTTTTTCAATTTTAAATTCATTTTTATTATTTTCAAAAGATCTTACATACTAGACGAAAATGATTAAATCTAACTTAAAATTAACAGGATACTTATTCTAGGTTACTGGTCCTCATGCAGACGCTCTAAACTTAACTATATCACTTATTACTATTTCCTTTCGGCCTAAATTATTAATACTTTTTATTTCGTAACTATGGTTTTTGCCAGAAAATTTTATAAGGGATTATTTTTTAAAAGGGACAACTTAGCATCATCCATATTTTGCCGCAAATCTTCGACGACGGTCACTAAGGATGTTATAAATACAACTGTGACCCTTCCTAAAACGCGATTGTTATGTTGTCATCAAATTGTTGGTGTCAATATCTATAGAAGATTTCGAAAGAATAGGCATTATTGCAATGAGCTTGAAGTCATTCTTCTTCTTCTTTCATTTCGGAAACTGCCATCAACAGCAACACTTTAACTCCTCCTGGAGCATATCTACATCTCTCTGTTTGCCATACCTCAGCTGTGAGAGATTAGATCAATGGCTTGTGGTACCTAGACTCGATGAAAGGAACATTCTTATGTGCACGTCCTCGTGGTAGAGAATGGGTAACACCAACGTACATAAAGGGGACCAAATGGCTGCCGGGATAAGCAAACAAACCAGCTGGATTGGGCACGATCTTGAATTGTACAAAAGCCCCCAAAAGGCAGAGGAGCAGCATATGGCGGTCAACGGTATGAAAGTCTGATGGCGAATGAACCTATTCTGTAGGGCCAACGGCAGCAGCAAGTAGCCTCTGTATCCATAGTGGGCCGCTTTTTTCCCATATTGGATGGCCTGTAATTAAATGTGTTTAACCATCCAAAAAGGCTGGTGTGCCCGTCGAATCTAAGGCTTATGGGGTTCTTAACCATGTTCTGGAAATCATCAACAGTCGACCAAAGAATGTTTATACATGAAAAATTACAACAAACGGTAACGAGTCGCCAAATTTTGGTGATTTCTCCTAAGGTCCCAAAGGCTGTAGTAAACCGCACATCGGATTTAAAGAAGATTTAATAGAGAGCAGACTTTCAGTGACTTCAGCACAATTGACGTTTGTAAAACCAAAAAAATATACTATAGATTCTGCTTGATTGGGTTAAGACCTGTATGGGTCTCTTACTGAGCTCAGCAGATTAAAGGTAGACGATGCAAATTGCCGACTGAGAGTATTACAATCGACATTTGTAAAGCGGTTCAAATTTGTCTTAGCGATGCAGAAACGCTTCCAACGGTTAAAGACCTGATCACATAAGTGCGAATCAGTTGACGAATATGTGCAGTGAACCATGGCCGTTCTGTTGATCTGCACTTGTGGCTTATGAAAAATATCACAAATGCGTGGAATTGGGTGTCGATTGGCTATAAGCTGTGGGTTAACACTCGACTTAAAGTCTCCATAGATTCACATTCCACAATTCGCCTTCTGCACTATAACCACTGTTGTTGCCAACTGTGTACGATGTACTTGCTTAAGTATCTCAGCCTTAGTTAAGCGATAAATTGCATTCTTCCTAGAAGACACTAGTAGCGCATATGGAATGGGCGGATAAATTTTGGAACCGCTCTGTGTAATTATTGCAATTACCCAATTCTGATGAAAAAAGATCCGAGTGCATTGTGCAGAGTGCCTTGAGGAGCGTTGAGTAGCGAGGAATTTGCATTACTTTGCAAAACCGAATGTTGAACATATTGCCTATATGCTCTATACCAGTGCAATCCAATAATATTACCGCCACGACTATTGACCGCTGGTAGATTCACCTTGTTGCTTTTCCATATATAACATTCACCTCCAATTCTCCCTTAATGGATAGCGGCGCTACACCATATGCTTGGAGAACTTTGTTGGTCGTAGTACACTTAGTTGTTGTGGGTTGACTTAGCTTTTGATATCCCTCGAGTCCTTCTTTTACTTCTATTTTACAATGCAAAGATTCTTTATTACTAAAAGATTACAGTCGGTACAGTATAATATAAAGATGTAGGTGATGTTCAATACAGTGATACCCGTATTGTTGCGGTTAAGATTTATATAATTTAAGGGTAGTATTACATCATCTTCACGGACGCTATTTAACTAACGTCCCCGCCTTCAGCACAGGTTTGAAATCGTAGGCTTTGTTTTTGTAGCCGCTCTGATCTTCTTACCTCAGGTAGAGCTGCTGGTCATGTCATGTTGCTTGATGAACATTGCTTGTGTACCTGGCCATTTCTTCGTTCGGGACGTGTTTATGGAAAAGCTACTTCAGTACGTCCCCTCCATACAAACAGGCAACGACCTAAATTAACATCTTAATTATCATACTCGATTAGCATCTTCATACAGAATGTCGATATAAAATGTATGTTTATTTGGCTTGAAATTTGGAGTTTATCATCAGGAGTTTATCAAAAGGCACCTTTACAACATTACCTTGGTTTCACGCTACGCTGAATGTATTAATATACGTGTATAGATGAATATGGAGTTTTATATCCCTCTTTGCTCATCTGTCCAAAAAAAAATGTTGTATCGACATCTGTATGAAGATGCTAACTGAGTTCTTGGTAGGGGCGTACTGAAGTAGCTTTTCCATATACGCGTTAGGGGCACCTTTATCTTCACCCACTTTGGCCAACATCTGCTTGACTAGCCACCGACCATGATTGTGTCATACGCATGATATTATGTCGCTCAATAGCAGGACTCCTCTCCCTTGGTCCTGAGCTACCCCAGATAGTCTGACAGACATAAAATTTGAAGCCTTGGACTAAGATTTTTCTTATCCTCGCATAAGCGCTGCAACGCGAAGTTAGTAATCCAGAGGAAAGACATCATAGGCACGTACACTAAGTTTCAAATCTTGTTCTTAATTTTGACCTTCAGTTTTGTAGAGTTGTCTGCAATCAAATACTATAACATTGAAGTTCTTTCCTGTGCAAACTCCTGTCCTGACAATTCATATTTTCTCGACTGTCTAAAAATGATTACAGAAAATATGAACTGTTTCCTCCAGAAATATTACACTTGCATCTTTATTTTGTTAGCAAGAAAAAAAGACATGCCACTCACCTGGTCATAGCCTCGGCCAAGAAAGAACACAAAGACCTTCGAAGATCACAGTCCACACATGGTATGCCAATGCCGGACCGCATTCATTGAGTAAAAAACGAAAAAAAAATCCATAAGGTGAACCTATTTGGATTTATGATTGCGGACCGTGATTTATTAACTTTTGATTGTACGTGTCAGAACCAAGCGTTGTCTGCCACAAATGTGCGTCACACGCCCCCGGGATGACGGGACTGCAGCTGCAGGACGACGATGCACGGGCGCATATTGAATATTTTCTCTCTCGCATGTATTTATAGATAAACAAGATGATTTGTGTGGACTCTGTGAGCGCACCGACCGTGATCAATCTATCTAGGAAGCTTCAGGACAGAACACACATCTCTTGGCTTATTACCTGATTGAAATCACAAATATGTCCAAACTTTCCACCCATCACGTGGGGGGCTTAGTTCGCTCGGAGGATTTTTAGCATTCTGCGCTAATTACCACCGACAGGTAATCAATTAGAGATTGAGATTCGCCCGAACCAAAATGTGGACGACATAGAACTGTGGGTACATCACAGTTCGAACGCAATTACTGGACATTGGCTTACGCCTCTATTTGTATTGGGATGGGGTGCGTTCCTCTAGTGCATATATGACCACACATCTATACTCACTTACGCTGCGGAATTATAATTATAATAATCATGGCGGAGTTATCGTGGCTGGTTTCATTCTTTTTTTAAGGTTTATGCTTTTTTTTTGTCCACGGATTAGAATGAAGGATGCGCGCAAGCGAGTGGGTTTAGTTCCTCTTGGTGGAGATCTCACGTAATAGATCCTTGAGTGGACAGCTGAGTCACAGATGGGTGGATGAGATTACGACACATGAAGGTTGCACTCGGATGGATTGGGATGAAGCTGGAGCCGTTCCACGATGGACGATCTGATCGCCGCTCTTTCGCGCGGTCTAAGGATTTTAAATTGCGCACAAAAGGTGTATGAGGTAATGGAGAATACATAAACAAATTGTATATGGCACGGTTCTGTCCGGTATTGGTGTTGTTGTTGTCGCTGTGGCTCTATAATTTGCTACTGTCAAATGGATCTCGAATGTGGCGTACAATGTGTGAGGTGGAGTTGTTATCGCGATGAGAGTGGAATTCCGATGAAAATATGATGTCTGTCAGTGGTTCTTTAAGAAATAATTACCAGCCGCTTGGGGAAGGAGGTCTCAAATGAGCGAAGATGGGAATTTATGTGCTAAACGTTAAGTTAAGACACTTTGGGAGAGTTAGTGGACTGCAACGATTAATAATGAGGAATAAAGAAGTGTGTTTGTGGAAAGTGTTCGCAGTTACGTAACGAAGATCTACATTTTAGACTCTGTCAACTGGCTAAAAGCATGCAAGGAGACAATAATTGAAATCACCAGGCTTTTGTTGTTGTTATCAAATGAGAATTAAGCGTTGTTAGACTTACCGTCAGTTTTCGTACGATGACAGTAATCGGGGTAGGCGCGATACACTCGATAGACTGCGTTGGTTAAGTAAAAACACAAAGAAATATAGCACTCCTTTAATATTTTAAATGTCTCAACATTCTTAAAAACCAACATAAACTCGGACAAGAGGAAATATGAGCAGATTTAAAGTTAAACGGTTGGATTCGCACCATCAACCAGAACCTTTGCCGATCGCGTGTCCATCAACCTCTTGAGATATTTTTTTCAAACTCATCCGGTCAGGCCTCCCGGCAACACACCAGCCCCGACAGAAAACTCCAGGTTTTAGTGGGGAAGAGCTGGGAGGGACTGCCCAAAGATGCCCTAACCTGCTACTCAACATGCACAACAGCTGTCTTGAAGAATGAAACTCACAAAAACTTGAAAAAAACAAAGATTGGTACTGATCAGCAAAGGAAAATGAGATCCAGACTCCCCATCTGCGTACAGGACCTTATGTATGTTCGACACTGTGGGGAAGCTCTTGGAAGAGTTGCTGAAACCACGACTCACAGATGCAATACAAAGAGCAGGGGACTTGGGAGGAAGGATGGATGGATTCAGAAAAGGACGGTTTGCGGTCGGAGCTATTGAAGAAGTGGTGAAGGCTGCCCGAACAGCCACCGCTCTAAGGAGATCGTTTTGCTGGCAACCCTGGACGTAAGAAATGCATTCAACTCAGCAAGGTGGTGTGATATACTAAATGAGCTGGAAAATAGATTCAGCATCCCAGCTTATCTATTACACATGGTGAAGGACTATCTCAGGGATCGAGAGTTGATCTACGAGACCAACGAAGGCCCACGAAGGAAGGAAGTAACATCTGGAGCAGCTCAGGAATACATTTTGGGACCAGACCTCTGGAATGTCTCCTATGACGACATCCTGCGGATGGAAATGCCCGAGGACACCTCTTGGGTGTCGCAGACGATATCGCGGCATGATAACGGCAGGAGACTCTGAAAACGAGCAAAGAAAGATGAACCAAGGCATGCGACGAACAACCTTCTGGATGGATCAGCACCGTCTTAGTTTGGCGATAGAGAAAACTGGAATAGTTCTTCTGACGAAGAAGAGAATTCATTAAGAGCAAGAACGCGGTGAGGTATCTGCAAAGGGGAGTCAGACACACGGGGAAACCCAACGCCAAAAAGGCCTTCTTATGGTGCATATAACATTCTCCTCCACCCAACAGGAAAAAAAACCAACTCCTTGAGATGTCATTGGCAACTAGCTTAAAGTGCTTAAGATCTGTTGCATAGATCCACCACAACACACTCTGGTTCTATGAAAAGTGTACAAGGCGGCGCTGCGCGAAATGACGTGACCAAAGTCGCCGTCTGTGTAAGTCGCTATATCGTACCTCTTTTAATTTTTGTGAGAAAGTAAAAAAATCAGAGGAAAACATATATTTTTCTGAAATTTTACCAAAAGGTAAAAAGAAAGTCTCAATTAAATAAGATCCGGATAGATGAAGGTGTACAAGGAAAAATTGTAGTATTGCTAAAGTCGGTGCTTAGGATATGGGCCGGACAGCCTACCTACGACCTATTTAAGGCAGCTTGATATGACTGAGTGTAGAGAGCATACACTAACCCACTTCCAAACTTTGCAAAGTATGCTTGATGAATAAAACTTCAGCATTGTAAATTGCGCCAACTGCATTATTAATAGAGCCAGTTGGCAGCAGTAGTCTAGTCTACTGTAGTGTGCTGGCGGCTTAAAGGTAGTAGAATTGCTACTGTTTCAACTGCTTTACTACCTACTACTACATTGGCTTACATACTGCTATTATAACAATCTATAATTTATTTCTAAAACTATTTTCTATAAAAATTAAGTGCACGATTGCGTCATATGAAACTTTCTCGCTACATGAAACACATTTTTGAATCGTCTCAATCAAAATGGATATACCAAATTTATTTAAATCGCATTTTGAGTTTTGAAAGATTAATATTGTTAAAATACAAAAATTTATCAAAACGTTAGGACGGTTTTTGAGAAAATGAATTTAATTTAAATTTAAGAAAATCGTGACATGAAAAAAAAAATTAAATAAAACAAACAAATAATTTAAAAAATCTAAGTATCTACGCAGATTTGTTCAACTTAACATCATAAAAAATAGTAAAATTTTTCAGAATTCCCTTTATAAGTCTTTGAGATATTGGTGGTAAATTACCATTATTCGAATTTTTTTACCAAAAATAATTTTACAGTATTTTTGGCTCCATCCCAAGTATCATTTTCGGGAAAAGTAGTGATAAGTGATTTTCACCAAAAAAAAAATTGTATGGCAGGTACCGTTATTTAAAACGATAAAGCAACAAATAAAAATATTCCCCGAGATGGAACCCCAAAAAAACCTTACATACGAACTTTGAAGCAAATCCGTCATACCGTTTCGACGAAAGAGAGATAGACAGACCGACGGACGGCATTTTTACGGACCCACTTTTTGGACTTCTTTTTGAGATCGAAATTTCCGCACGTTTTTTTGATAAAATTAACTTTTTGAAAACCTAAAAAGTGATTTAATAAATTTGTCACCATTCATTTTCGATTCATTTTGCGTTCAAAATCGCATCTCATGTACCAAGAAAGTTTCGTATAATGCAGTCGTGCACTTTATTTACTTACTTAAATCGATACAGATTTGTTTCAGAGTTCACCGCATTCACAGATGACAAACTTCAATTTGACCTCCATCGGGTGTTGCCATGTTGTAAGATTACTTATTCTGCTCCTTACGATAGTGGTGCGTGTCTGATGGCAAGCGTCATTCTTAACTCCATAGGGCATTCCTTTGCTGTGAAGTCCCCGTGCCTCTTACTGAAAATTATCCCATATCACAGAATTTAATGAAGCCATGCAATTGATTTCGTTTGTTTGATCTTCCTTGTACGTGGCTATGAAAATAATTACTCCAAGCCGTGACAACGTTCAATAATTAAGTTTAGCCCTGCAACTTTAAGCCGATAAGTTAAACATTTAAATGCAAACAAACGAAGTATGCTTATGCACTTTACATGCGCGCAGTAAACTTAAATACCAACTTAAATTGCTAAATTTTTAATTATATTCCGCCTCAAGGGATATTTTACCTGCTACAGATATTCAAGAAAAAAAAAAGTTTTTTAAGAAACAGACCCAAAGAAAAAGGACATCGAATGTACGTACCTACCCAAGGGCCCGCCAACAGCCACTTGATGAAGTGCAATCGATGAAGAAGACATTAAAAATGAGCAATAAATCTTATTTCCCTGCTCTGCTGGAGACATGTAACTCGTGTCTGGTTTCCATGCAAAATGTGCATACGTACATTTTTGACGCATGAGATGTACGCACGAAAATGATCACGCTGCTTCCTGAGTAAAAAACGCAATGCGGTGCAGTAATTGTATTTATTTTTTTATTGGAAAAAGAAAGGGACACTGAAGGTCGGAATGGATTAACCAAGTTTTATCCCAAGACGGCAATTATAAGATTGACGCAATCTTATAGATTACAGCTATATGATAGCACCTCTGTCATTCTAAATTTTTATTCCACCCACTTAGACTCGAAGTCAGTCTTCTAAGTTCATGCACATTCATTAGAACAATAGCAATCATCATTGCTGGAACTGACGACCGACTAAAGTGCAGTGTCGTCTAAAGATACAGAGTACCCGCTTGAAGTATTTAAACCGTTAGGTATGACTCTTATCTTCCACCCAGTCACCGTTAAGTAGTGATGGGAAAACAAAGACTAAATCCACTCTAAACAAAAAAATAAAAAACGAAAAAAAAAATTATCTTAGTCCATTTCATTAATTGGAGGGAGTCAGTCCATGAGCAGACGCAGCCCCTCGCCTTTGGCCCAGCTCCATCAGGGTTCATGCACCGTTTAATTGTTGCGCGTTGGTAAAAATGAATTCATCAGATTCCGCTTCCTCACTCTTGTCAACAGCGATGACAGAGATAGTGATGTTCGTATTCGGTACCACTGCCAAAGAATGCAGTGTCATTACCAGGTTGGTGTTGTTCTGGCAAACTACAAAGCGTACGCTGAGGTAATTACATCATCTACTGCGGGAAAGTTGCTTAGTTTACTTTCTTTACGGTTGCGGGAATCGAATGATTGCCACCACGAGCGGCACTTTCCACGGTGTGCTGGAGAAATGCTATAGAATGACGATGTTGCACTCTGCTTGTTGGAATCTGATTGATGGCTGGCTCTTGTCGTCTTATCTGAGGAATGTCCAACGATGTTGGCTTGGGGTGTTGAACAGCGTAACTTAGGAATCAGTGATGAGGTGATTACGAGTACCCCAAGCTTGTTGGTTGTTGCCAGTTGGGATAATGAGAAGGCAGTGGTGGATAACTGGTGGAGAGGGGTTTGCGTTTCGCTGGAATTATGTAAGTTGGAGTTGGTTAATGAACGAAGTTGGTAATATGAGACGGTTTAGTGTGAGTGATGTGTGTCACTAGGTAATAGAGAGAAGGACTTGAGTAGCAAGTAGGCTTGGGAGATTGTAAAATTGAATAACTTAGACGGTTTAAGATCTTTATAACACTTCGAAAGAATGACTTATTAAAATAACTTAGATAACTTAAATACTTCGGTGGGGATTGAGCGGAGAACTCAAAATATTTAAATTAATTTTATTACTAAACGGTTTGGATTCTGAAAGAGGGGAGCCATGGCTCCTATGGCCGAGAATTCTAAACTTCTCCACGAGTCTGAATATTGTCTTTGTTGAGACTAGAGCCTTCGGCTAAGATGGTTATCATTTATTGGGTGAAGTTCTGTTCAAGAAAAAAAAACCTTACCTGCTTTTTAATTGGCAAGGACTACTGGAATGTTCCTGAAAGACGCACCTCCCAACTACACAGTCGATTTTGGAACTGTCAATATAATGTTTTAGTCTGTCCCAGTCTGATCAGGGTGAAAACTTTGCAGACAATAATTTTTGGAAGTTTCTTGGAATCTCATTTCGCCGCATGATAACGGGTGGGCCATTTGCTGGTTTCTTTTTGAATCGTATATTGCTTTGAAATTGAAACAATTAAAAAAAACCTAAGGCTAAAACAATTTTCGTTTGACATGAACTTTCGACGATGCAAACGTGTCATTCGATGTTAGATAACAAAGTGGAAAATTGGCCGATAGCATCCGTGGCGGAGTTGTAACAGAATGCAATCATTTGGTATTGCATTCTTTGAAATCTCACTCAATGAATTCAAATATATGATTTAATTCATTGACTTCAAAAAGGACTTCAGGTTGAAAATTGCAATCATCATTCATTTTGAAGTCAATGAATTCCCATTCTTTTGGAGCATTCAATAGAATTCAAACATATGAGTGCATTCTTTTAAGATTTCACTCTACTTTTTAACTCAGTTGAAGTTTTTTGCAGTCTTTGAAGCCCTTGAAGTCTTTGAAGTCTTTAAACCATTGGAAGTCTTTGAAATGAATGAAATACCACGGTAAATCAAATCAGTCATCTGAATGACCATTACAAATTCAGCATCAGTCAGGATGTCATCCGGATGACAAGTTTGGATGACCTTCCGATCGCACATTAAGAATAAATTGCATTGGCCGCCAGGTGGCAAAACAGTTTTGGGCCTGTCAAAAAAGATGTTGTGCTTGAATGTGACATGGAACTTTTTTAAGAAAAAATATCATTCATTTTCTCCACAACTTTCAGGGAGAATTACCTTAGATGTTGGTCTATATGATTTGGGATATGTGGAAGATTTCCTGGCAGCTTTTGGTATGAAGAGCGCATTAATCTGGTTGAGCTCTGAAGAGTACTACTAGAGTATACTGAAGAATCTCTAGAACTTCTTCTTGGCTTTGTAAAGCTAAGGATTTGTTGGCATCGGGGATGTTTGCTGACGTGAAAAATTAAGTCATGGCACCCAAAAACAACATAGCTATGCACATTTGTGGACAGTCAGGCAGCGATATCAGCCCTTAATGTACCAATACAATGACTATACTTCTTAAAGAATGGATGGTGATACTGACTTGGAAGGGCCGCCGCTTTATTTCTGAAGATTTTGGCTCCCAGTCATAGGATCATAGATGAGAATAAAAAAGCCGTTCAGCTACATTTATGGATTTCGTGAAAGCAAAAATCTCCCCATGCTTCGCTTTGAAGGATATTTGAAATTTTGCCCACATACACATACACCAAACCCAAAACCCTTAAGTGCGTAGCGTCACTAGTCCGATGGCTGTAAACACGGTCACTCCCTCATAGGCACACACGCTGCTAAGCTCGGCATCAACCACAACACACAGCACAATTGATGGCCCGGATAAATAAGTAAACTTTGGTAAGATAGAGGAGACACAATACATGGACAACTTACACAAGTTGCATTAAATTGATAACTCAAACTATTTTATTAGCCAAATTCCTTTCATATCATCCTCACTTACCTACACATCCTCTGGTGCACTATTCACAAAATGGGTTTCACATCGTCATCACCACACAAAGAGAAAATTACATAATGCATTCCTGCTGAACCCTATTAAGCACCGTTCCAATTTCACACATCCAAAGGTCACGTGCAAATGCATGCCCAATGGCACGAACCGAATTAAGTACAAAAAGCCGCCACCAATTCGCAATCCGCGCGAACCTTCCGCTCCAGAACAGTCAGTCGTTCTTCATGGTTCTTAAGCAAATAACTCCGATGCACGCTCGCATTCTGGCACAACACCCGCAACGACCTACCACCAGAGTCGTGCTCGTGCTATTACCTTTTTTGGTGTTACCTTGACAAAGTACTTATAACGGTTCCTAGCGCAAGCGCGGCAAGAATTTCTCAACCCAAATCTAAGCCTATACATAGTCCGTGGCTGCCGCCGCAGTAGTTGCATCACTATGCCACAAGCTCTGCACAGAGCAATTGCAAAACCAACACCATCAGCATAATAACAGAGGTGATGGTCTTCCTCCGGGGTCGCACCAACAAAAAATAAAACGGCCCAACCAGAAACCAGACCACCGCTGGATTGTCGTGCAGAATTTATTTCCACTGCCTCAAAAGCCCGATGCCAAAGAAACAGAGAGAGAGAGAGATGGAGAGGGATGGGGGCGAGTCATAGGAACGTGCAAACATTCGGACGTGTTTACATGGCTATGTAATTAGATCAATTTCCATCATTGCCCATCCGAGTGCGCAGTCGCGCTCGCTTCCTTCGACATCGCATGTGAAGCAACACATGGCCAAATTAGTGTAGTTAGAGATGGATTTCCTTCTTCGAGGGAGCTCGATCCGGCCGATGAGGACTAATGCAAAGACAAAGCTGCACAACAGAATCAAACGGCCATCAAATGGGCTCCTGGGGGAGATTCTCTCTCTGATTTTCTGTGGAACACCAGTTCGTCAGTCAGTCAGTCACAGTGGGAGGGAGGCTGTTGGACACGCCAAATGCAGCACGAAAAGACCATTCCTAATGATGCCGAGGTCGTCGTCGTCGTGGTCGTCGTCATCATCGTCATCGTCATCGTCATCGTCATCGACGTTGTTGTAGTTGCAGTTGTATTCGTTGTGCTGCACACGCTCATACCAGCTCGCTCACTCGCTCGCTCGGCCATTGCTCTCCCGAGTGTTGTGTTTTGCAGATGAAAACCAAATTCAAATTGTCCAAAGCAAACTTCATGGGAACCGGGAACCAGTAGGAAGATACCCCCATTCGGATCGGCTAGCGATGTGCTCTAAAATGCTACGTAGTGTTGCACGCTGTTGCGCAGATACATTTTATGGTTCGTTCTGTTAAATGTTCTTATTATTCCGCCGCAGTAAGAGAGCAAGCTCGCATTCACTTCCGTGATTGTATCTGCGGCTTTGTATATCTGGGCGCTGCTGGATGAACTTCTTAGTTCTAGTGGTGGCTCTCTAGATGAACCTCAAGCAAAGCCAGCACTCCCTCGTAATTCAAAACAAAAAGCAGGACCAAGAGACAAAAGAAGAAAAGACAACAATAATGGTAATGGGCTATGTGGTGGCATTGGATAACGAATACAGATAGATCGGGGGGAGAGAGTCGAATGGGAGTAGATTGGCATTTGGGGGTGTGCGCCGCAAGGAAATGAAAAATACAATACAGGAAGGCTATTTGGACGAGGAGACATCATGACCACCATGAATTTCTTGTTGTTTTGTTTTGCCTGAGGTCGCAGAGAATTTTGTTCCCATGCGATGAGTTTTTGTGGGAAAAGCGAGTCCATATGGCGTAGTCATTGGCTTTCCAATGCCAATCCGGAGGAAATTTATGCAGAAGGATAGTCAAAACGAAAGGATTTCTATGTAATTTTCTGTGGCAGCAGCTAGTGGAAATACTTAGTTGGAGGGCGGCCATATAAGGCCAAGGGTTAGCTTTTACAATCGTTCGTGAGCGCAAAATTGTACTTTGTCTTAATGGTGCAATTGAGAAAAGTTACATGACGGATTCTTTTTTTTTAAGAATGTATGGAGTAAATTTAGGTGCCAGTATCCATTTTATTTTAGCTTTAGAGACTGGTTAAACTAGACCTCAAAGTTGCAAGAATATTCGCCTTAATAACATAGACTCTGGGAAAAACTAAAGTACAACTGAAGTCCAACAAGGCTTCTTGGCCGGACGGTCCTACTCACCAAGATGATTTGGTAAAGTGCGTACACAAACTCATTTTAAGGTTTTGTTCGTAAATGTTTGCCTCTTAACAACGCGTATTAGGTCTTGTCTGCCTACTTGCTTATAAGTATAGTTTTAGGCCCGGTAAGTCCGAAGTTGATCAAATATTCACACTATGGTAGATCCTGGATAACACCAGAAGAGATAGATACTAACCACCTTTTGATGGAAATGATAGCATCTATAGAGAAGAGCTTTACAAGGCCATGTCTGGTTTTGTCATCACTGCGAAACACGGATGACGATGGAAAAAGCTCGCTACGTCAACAACCTAACCGCAACCTTTGATGTTAAACATTGGCTTAGGCAATGCTACACGCTCTTATGGGACTTCTATAGCACTATAATTGAAAGAATTGTGCAAAACTAACAAGCCAACAAAGGAATTAGATCTGTCAAAAGTATGTTTAAATAGAACTTGCACTTGCGAGTGTAGGAACAGAAGAAGAAAACGAGAGAAAAACAAAGTATATGCTATAAACAAGAAGGGCCAACATTATATAATCAACAGCTATAATATTGACCTTTTAGGGGACTAATCTACCTCGGCTAGTGAACAACGCCCACAAAAAGTAGGCGTGGCAAAAAACTTTATATGACAAATTTATGAAGGTAGGCAGTACCCACATATCTTGTGAAGGTTTTACAACTTTATCTCTCTAACTTAAGCCTTAAAACGGTTTTTCTAAATTATGGGCGTGGCAGTGGGCGGATTAAAAAACTTTTAACACTTTACCATTTCGGGACGCTAGGGAGTATATGCTCCAAATTTCAGCCTCCTAGCATAACTTTAAAGGCCTCAAAAGTTGATACGGACGGACGGACGGACATTGCTAAATAGTCTTAGGATTTGGTCCTGATCATAAATATATATACTTTTATGGGTCTACGACGAATATTAAGGGGTGTTACAAACTATGTGTCAAAATTAATATACCCTTAGGATAGGGTATAATAAAACAAGGACCCAAAAGTGGCATAGACTCCTGCCTGGCGAAGTACCCAGGTACTCTTGCCCCTTAGGCCTGTTTGTCTGTCTGTCCGGGAGCCATACGGCGATATAGGGATCAAGGGATGTTTCCATTCTGTTTGAGGCGATTCAATTTCATGCATTTCATGTAGCGAGAAAGTCTCGTATGATAAAGTCGTTCACTTTATTTTACATGAAGAAGGCTACCTTCGACCCGTGGTTATTTTTGGTTTTGGTTATGTTGAAGTGGCAGTCAGATAAAAGTCTTACACACTTAGAGGTATTTAATGCGACGTTTGAATTAAGTTCTGACTGCAATAAATCTTCCTTAAATCCCGAGTTTTACCATACAAATTTTAAACTATTAAAGACAAGATTAAAAAAATAACATAGAAAAAAATACATGTAAGAATCGGCTTGTGAACACACTCAATACCAATATACCATACCTGGATATGTCAGAAGTGTCGTTGGGTTGCTAAGAATTGATAGCGAGAAAGCAATTTGACAACCAGATATTGGACATTTTGTGTGGAAATTTGAGAGCCAGAGAGCAGGTTGAGAGAAAACCCCTCCCTTAATCCCCTTTTCGACCGTCTGCGAGGTTCCGATTTTGACCCCAACAAAAAAATCTGCAGTCACAGTTTCGTATCACTTTGTTTCTGAGTCCAGTTAAATTCTGGTGTTTTTGCATTTGTGTGATGCACGTTGATTGAAATTATCTTTTTGACTGCTACGAACCCAGGTTCCTCTTTTAAACATGGGCATAGTTATTTTATCCAAATGGGTTCTAAATTCGATACTGCTGTCATGCTAACCATCTTCTTCCCAGCTATTGTCAATTTACCCTTAGACTTTTTTTTTATATTGTCCAATATTGCAAACCCTATGCGTCAAAAGAACAACTGCCTTCCTTTCAGCTAAGAGGACTTATTTCTGCCATTTCATCTATCCCACGCTTGCATTGATGCTTCGCTATTGTTGGTTGTTGTCTTAAGTAGAAAGCAAGAATTAAGAATTCGGTTCCTCAGGTTGTAGTTTCATTTTATTTGCCGCGACCGTGACGGCTCACCGCATCAAGCTTTGCAAAAGTAAAAGAGAACAATTTCTCGAATAAGTTTGGCAGATCGAATAAACAATCCAATATGGCGATTTCCAAAATGCGGAAAGCCATCTAGTGGCAATTATATTGGTCTTAAGGGCGGTGTACATTTGGGCGTCGATAATTCTCTTTTGGTATAAACGGCTGTTTTAATTGTTCATTACAATAAATGTTTTGAACAAATCTGAGTGGGACAGAGAATAAGTAGTACAAATAGGTACTCCAAAAAGCATTCCGCTCCAAACGATCCACCCAAAACATCAAGTTATTAGTTCCAAAAATATTTGATCCTTGCTTATGATGTTTCTTAGGATCCTTTGCTTTTCCTGCAAGCACATAATCAAGGACAACAAGACAAGACAAATGACGTAAGACGCTTCCCTGATGCCCGATTGGAAAGCATCTAATGAGTTCAGACGGATATCTAAATCTTCTCTTAGATGATGCTGAAGATTTTGATGACGACGAAGGTGATAACGATTAAGGTACCGCTCTACTTGTATGTTTCATTGAATACTTCCTCCCGGCGCTATTTGACAACCGATTGATTAACGGTCACCATTGATGCGTCCCATTTTTTTACCATTTACCAAAGATTCATGTTTTTTGGAGCCAAACTTATATTTAATCGCTTTTTGTTGGGCTTTTCAGATTGGCGGTTTCATTCCTGACTTTGATGAGGTGTTTTATTTTCTTCCAACGATCTCATTCTTCACACTTTTTGTAAGTTTTTTGACAGATTTTTTTCTTCGCAGCGGACTATCTGTCAACTGATGTGACTTTTTTCCACGGTTTTTGTTAGAGCCTTTTACCGTTTCTATATACGACGATCGGCGTACCTTTGTAATCCAAGAAGGATCAACACTCCAACAAACTTATACTGGATGCATCACTGAAAGCCTCCGTTCAATTACTCTCAGGGCATTCTAGGCGCATTTCCGCTTCAAATTCAACACTGCGTTACACGTACATACGTACAAATCTCATTCCACTGCATGACATTGATCACTTGTTTTAGTGTCACCTTCATCATGCGGTGCGGTGCGGCATCTGAGAGAACGGAAATCGACTTCTCGGAGTTAATAAATTTTCTACCCAATCTCGTTTTTCTTTTCATAGATTTCCTTGTGTCAGTGTCTTCCTCTGGTTTGCTTTGTCTCTTTTTATAGTCGCACATCATCGACTCCGGTAATGAGAAACTCGCGGCGCGGCGCAGCGAATTGCGCCATTAACATCCACAGAGTGCAACAATAACAGCAAAATAAAAACCGACAATCCGAATTCGTATCCAAGTCCAGTCCAAGTCCGCCAAATGAAACATCTTGTTAAATGCAAATTATGAGATTATGTCAAGATTGGCCGTCTGTCCATTTGTCTGTTCGTTTGTCTGTCAACAGCATGCAACATTGTATCCACCAATGACCTTAGGTTCCGGTAGTCGCCACTGTTGCATGCGAGAATACATAAAACACACAATTTCCCTACTAGGTATAGATGAGGAGGCAACTCAAGAGGTTATCTCCCTTACGTGGTCAATCTACGTGTATCTCGAGATCTCGTGACAAAGATGACAAAATTGACAATGTCGCAGTCGCAGTCTCATTTGAAGGCTGCATCCATCCTCCAAAATTAATAATATGAGCCAAGCATTCGTCGCACGTGGGGCATTTAGCGTTTAGCACTGGCTCACAGTGTAATAGTCATATTAGTCTCTCAGGTCTGTGGCTAGATACGTACCTACGAGTGACAGCAGCGCAGCGGTTCCATTGAATCTATTTATGAAACAAAATCAGTGAGTTGTGACGCGGTGGAGACAACGAGGTGAATAATAATTGCAGCGCACTCGATCGATGTTGACATTTGCGCTTAGCTAGTCTTTATTTTTCTTTTGCTGCACCGCGCTGCGCCAGCGCCCGCTGGCAAGTGGAGGTCTTGGTCGGCCACATGTGTGCTTTGCCGTTTGCACGAAGGTTCAGTTCGGAGGCTTATGGGTCACATTAGCTATTTTAAGAAATCATAAGAGTCATCGTTAGTATGCCGCGAACATGCGAAGTCAGAGATGATGACGCCAGACGACTTGGGGCATAATGTGTGCGGCGCGCTGCTTTTAGGGTCAATGGTGGTGCTGGTGGCATCATTGGCCTTCCGATTGTTTGCCGTAATGTTAGGTATTGTTCGCAATTATATGCAGTGACACAAATGGACAGCAAATCCTCAGGTGACCTTGTTTCGGCAAATAGTTGCCAATTGGAGTGTTGCGAGCTCCAAAAATGGTCTGAAATTATGTCACTGGTAGGCGTAACTCAATTGGAATAAAACGTTTCATCTCGTCGAAATGCTGCTGTGGCTTAGAGTACCTTACAAGGATTCTACATCTAATTGACTACAATGGGTGGTTTGCTTTGCTTTGATGATGTTTGAGTCTGCTTTTGTCCGCATCTTGGCATAAATTGGAAGATCCGTGATATGAATTTGATATACGAATGAGCTTAAGAAAAAGGCTACTAGTTGTTACGGTATTTTGGATTAAAAATCGAGTTACCTGCGTTTCAACTAGAAAAATTTGTTTTGAGATACAAATTATTTGCGCAGAAAGTTTTGCCGATAAGTTCTATTGTGCCCTAAACTGCAAAGCAAATAAGTATTAGGAAAGGCTATAGTTTGCTGGAGCGTACTGTTGAAATGGTACTCTTTCCTTGTTCTTATACCTCAAGTGGGTGTGGTATTGGCTCATTGATCATATTCTAGCGGGTAGAAGTGTAAATTAGGCAAAAAAAGAGTACAACCCTAAAGCCTAGCTTCCCCAGTAATAAAAGAGAAATATTTTCTTCTTTCCATAACAACTGTATGAGATCTTCTGGCAACAAAATTTGGCGCACTTTAGCGAAGTCATTTACTTTCCTTAAGACCTTTGGTCGCAGTCTCTATAAAAGCAATAGTTTCTTATCTAACGTAAAGTACAAAAAGGAATTTTCAAATATGTGATCCACTGAATAACTGGAAATTGATTTGGTAAGAAAATTTTATTTTGCTTGACATAATTCTTTTTGAGGATTAACTTGAATTTAAAATGTAAATTTAAAGCCCGTTTCTCATTTAAAAGAAATTGTTATATTTTCGAAAAATTTGGAGTTGGCCAACAGAAATTTAATGTGCGTAATTGTAAATTGTAAATCTAAAGCAAATATATGACTTGTTTGCAATAAAATAACAAAATTATTTCTAAAGCGAAGCACGGGTATTCAGCAAATATATGTATAGCATGCCTTGTTACTTAACGGGCTCCCGAAACGGGGGGAGTCTGACTGAAACATAGCAGCCTTCCATCCTCTACGGTCCGGGCACGCTGCTTTCAGATATCCAGACCAAGCATTCTGGTATCCGCTATAACTTGTTCTTTGAAACGGAGGTTCGGTCTTCCTAGTCGTGGTGTTCAATGTGTCCGAGCCGATGGAGTAGACGTCTTTTGGCTTATTGAAATACCTCCACATATTGGTGCAGCTCATAGAGTTAGCGGTTGTATCTTCTTTCCATCGCCTGTTACTTTTTTCGGATTTTGCGAATTTGCAGAGTGAACCATGTTTTTCTTATTTTCAGGATTATAAAGGGAAGTCCCTAATTATTTTCTCATTATTCATTTTGAGTATCAGAGTTGTAAATCAATGCAAAGATTTTTCAATGCAATCTTTGATGAATTTTTGATTGCAATTCATTGAATTTGAGATTGTGGAAAAATGATTATTTTGATTTTCTCCCACTGGCCTTATCAATTAAAATACTAAGGACCTTTATGGAGTGCAGAGTATTTTGTGGAAAAGAGAAATGGTTAACCAAAAAAAAATAATATATTTATAATAAAGTGCACAACTGGGTCATACGAAAATTTCTCTCTACATGATGTGCATTTTTAAATCGTCTCAAAAAGAATGGTAACATTTGATCCTATACCAAATTTATTTAAATCACTTTGATTTTCTCCAAAACGGCATCTACGATTTTTATGTAATCTCGCACATTGGACACTTTTAAAATAATTGTTCAAAATACATAAAGTTGTTTTTGAGAAAACAAATTTAGTTTAAATTTTAAGAAAATCGTTATAATTTCAAAAATCGAAGAATGCAGATTTTTTTCAACTTAACATCATTAAAAAAATTGTAATACTTTTCTGAATTCGCTATATTAGTTTTTGACATATTGGCGGTCTTATAAATTACCGTTATTTGATTTTTGTTTACCAAAAACTGAGTATTCAGTACTTTTGGCCCCATCCCAAACATCCTTAGTACGAAAAAAGACCAAAATCCTTAGAACCATTTTCTAGATAATTAACGATAAGTGATTTTCACCAAATAAATTGTAT
This sequence comes from Ferdinandea cuprea, assembly GCA_963576555.1. Lineage (NCBI taxonomy): Eukaryota > Metazoa > Arthropoda > Insecta > Diptera > Syrphidae > Ferdinandea > Ferdinandea cuprea. The sequence continues at coordinate 9,248,138 of OY754958.1, forward strand.
AGCAGGTACCGTTATTTTGTTTGAGTTTGAGAATTTTCCGCACGATCGCAATAACTTTCTCTTAAATATACTAATGTAGACGAGAAAGTTGATTCTCACCATCCTTATACACTGGCAACACTACCGAGAAGGGTGCTTGAAACGTAAAATACCTTAAGCCTTACTGCAATGACCACTGCATTACTTCTAATTGCGATTGAGAAGTTGATTTCTGTGTTTTTGAATGTTGTTACTTCGGCCTTTCTTAAATAAATCCTATTTGCGCGTCTTCGAGAGGAAGACGTTTGTCACGTTGTCACAAAACGCGACGAAAGTGGTCGTCTCCGCACCTTCCCAGTTTTTAACCCACTCCTACGTTTCTGCACTTGATCCCTTTCGCTATTCTTGCTTGTCATTTCCCTTAGGTTAGTTTAGGTTGAAGTGGCAGTCGGATAGAAGTCCGACTCACTTAGACCTATGTTGGTCCATTGTGATACCTTAAGTTCCTGCCTACTTGTTGAATCATTTTAGTGAGAGACATTTTGGATCGGTCAAGTTCAGATCGTTAAGATCATTGTAGAAGTAAGCTCCTAGATGGAGATTTCATTTCTGAGATAGAGCAGGGCATTCGCAAAGAAGGTGTAGAGTTGTCTCTTCCTCCTCCTCATTTAGCAGCTCCTACTAAAGTCGTTTCAAAAATCGTCAAGCCTTATTGCATGCCTGCCTATCAGACAGTGTCCAGTGATGATTATTATTGACCAATTATTGTAGTACTAATGTGCGATCTATTGAGGGTAATCAAACTCTTAGGGCGTCTTTGATCCAGCTTCGGCCAACGCCAAAAAATAATCTGCTTCGTTGTCCGACGAGATGGCCCCCTGAATGTCCGAAAAGACTTACGGATACCACGTTATGCCATATCCCTTAGGAATGCAGCAAAATCAGGTACATACTCTAAAAGCCGGTCGGTATCAATAATGTACCTTGTAATTTATGTCGTGTACTTATGAGCACAAAGTCTTAGTAAAATAATAACCAAGTTCTAAAAAAGTCTATAGAAAGTTGGAAAAATGTACTCAAAAATAATTCAATTCTAGCACGGGAGAGAACGCTGCACTCACTCTCCCTTCCCATAATATTTTTGATTCAAAGTTTTACCAACTTTGTTGTTTGTTTTGTTGTTGTTAAAAGTTGGAGAGAGAATACTCATCATTTTTAAGATGACGTCTGCTTCCGTTATGTGACAAATGGAATTCTCTACGTTCATTCGTTGCACATTCTTAAATAATATCTTTTTGAATTTCACCACACGACACACACCACAATTGACTTTATGAAGAGATTATTCCGCCCTCTACCTCTACTACTTGATTTCAGATAAATGCTAAAAAAAACGTAACTCTTATAGTTGTTGACCTTTCTCGAGAAAAGTGGACCAGCAAACAATGACACCAAAAATACATGTTACTATTGCGCAATTGTTCCGTTTGTGAAGTCCATAACTGCACACATCACAGATTTAGAGACCCCCGTGGGTTGTACAATTGGAGATATTATACAGTTGCTTTTGCTCGAACAACAACTGCATCAGAAAATGAATCAGATATTCGATCATCGTTTATTATTCGGATGATTTTCCATTTGTGAATTCCCTAGCCGATTGAATTAGAATGTTGTCTCCAATTGTGGATTCCAAAGAATTGTCAAGTAAATTGTTTACCGCATAAAACTTACCATCACGTAAGCGTTTTTAAAGATGCCACTCATCTTTGCAATCATTTTTATGAATAATTACCACAACTTAATGTAGGTACTCACTTTGAACAGTTTTTGCGAATAACAACTGCGGAAGTCGAAAGACTTAGTCACCATGTGGAACTTGATTCTTAGTCTCTTAAGACAGTCCAATCAATTCATCTCCATCTGCGAACAGTCTAACAACTTCACCTGCATCCGCAGTCCCATTGTGTGCATGCAAACTAAGTACTTATAGTCAAACATAATTCACTCCGCAGCAGCAGCAGTGGAAGAGAGTCTCAGTCGAGTCCTTGTCCAAACAGAATATCAACCAATTAAAGTTAAACACACCGCACGAAGCCGGAAAAGGTAGCAGCCAACAAAAGTTCTATTCACAGGCGTAGGCGTTCGGTATGGTCACACCATCTTCTCTGACACCGCGATTTATCTTTCTCGGTTTCACACCATCTCCCGGAGGAGTATATGGAGGATGTTACGTTTGTTTTTTGGATTTTTAGTTTTTTTTTTGCTCTGCCCTAAGATAGGTTTTGCGAAATTTCAGCTAACAGCGTAAAGTTTCAAGCCAGCCAGCGCGCCGAGTGAACATTAATCAAGTTCTTTAGGCAGATGGAAAAGGGTTGCGGGAAGTAGAGATGAGGTACGACTATGCCATGTTACTTAATTTTGTTAGCGCGAATTACTTAGCAACATAATCCTCTGGCAGGGTACTTGGTACTTGGGCCATTGTAGGCGAAGGTACTCGTCGTAATAGGAAGAGATAACGCCAGTTTGTGGCAAACATTTTGTGTCGGCTCGGCAATGAAAGAGGTGAAACGAAAAAGCAAAGTAAACGGCGCGTTTGTCCACCTTGTCGGCGAACTTTGACACCGCGCACAGGAGAATTGTCGTGCCGAAGTGTTTTCCTTTTTTTTTTTGGTTTTTATGATAGTTGGCCTCTGCTACAATCCCGTGTAGACCACAATCGGACGTGCTGGTAGAGTTGTTGGATGGGTATAGCTGCAAACATATTGTGGTTTGCAACTTTGTTGGAGGAGGGTTACATTACGAGTTGGTGTGTTCCTAGAACCCATTTGCAAAGGACAGCAGGAACAGTAAAACAAAAACACAGAAACTAAATTGGTTGCGAAGTTCAAAGACAAGTGTCCGCCAAGACAGCCAGGCAATTGGCTATGTGCACATTGACAGCGCGCGTGTAGACGACAGTGATATTACCTGAGGGATTATAATTAAAACTTCACTTGTCTATCTGTTTGTTGGACTTTGCTTGCTTTTGTAAATACTGGGAGTTGTTTTTTTTGTTTGTTTTTTTTTGTCTTGGACTTGTCGGTGACCTATGATCGTTGGAGGCATTGGGGATAGCTTTGATTTTGCCCTGAGAAAATTTTATTGTATTTCAATGGGGAAAATAAAGCCACTGATAGGCACAATTCAAACGCTGAGCATAGTAATAAAAGGAATGTAACTGCAGTATTGATGACCGAAAATGGTACCAAAAGTTACAAACAACAACGAAAGGTATAACCTTTCAAAGCAATTGGTAATAGATGGGGTCGCCAACCCCGCATTACACATTGGCTATATATCTTGGTTATAAGACCTAGACTGCCTTAGACATTGCGACAAACTCAGCATAGTTCAGAGATTAGCTTATCCATTCACTTCATACTACTCCCTCGGCAGCACTCGACATCCTGTTTCATTTAAAACCACTCGACATTCTTAGCAGACAATTAACTGCTAACTCGGCACAATAAATATTCGCCACAAAGCAAAATCCCAGTGGACCGAGAAAGAATTTGGCCACTCTGCAATTCTTAATCTATTTAGAACCCTTCCTAGTAACATAGGCTACACCACACCTCAGCCTCATTTTGAAAAAAACTTTTTAGTCACCATTTCATCCAGATCACTCTCTGGGAGGATCTCCCGGAAGATGAATCGATCCACTTCTACACCGATGGATCAAAAACTGATGAAGGGGTTGGTGGTGGCCTTTTCTCTGATTGATCAAATCTCAGTCTTTCGTCTCGTCTACGGAATCATTGCAGTGTGTTCCAGGCGGAAGTCATGTCGATTAAAGAAGCCTTGTCTTGGCTTAAAAGAAACGTGATATCCGAATCTTCTCTGACAGAAGACCTCTATTGCAGACCTCGAATGCCGATTCTTTCTTTAGGAGATGACGAAGCAGTTCAACATTCACCTATGCTGTGTGCCGGGACGTAGAGATATACCGGTCAACTGCAAGGCCGTCGAACTCGCAAAACATGGATTCACACTGCCTGAGTTTTCACCTGATAAAGGTTCCTTTGGCATTCAAATTGCTGTATCAAATTAAAACGTTATTTTATAAGCTTTTGAGAAAGTCATCCTTAGGTGGACAAATGACACAACTTGTCTGACAAAGCACATTTGGCTGGATTAAGCTAGATCTAAAACGCTCTAACTGTTTGATCTCTCTAAAAATACTGCAGGTCGGTTTTTCCAATAGGCTTCATCACTGGACACTGTTTTATCGGAAAGCGTGCAACAAACCTTGGTGTGTACTCAAACGTATTTTGCAGAAGCGGCATGGACAGAGGAGGAGGAGACCATCCACATTCATTGCAGCTGCCCTGTTCTCCCTAAAAGTATAGATCCAAGTGGTATAACATCGGACCTCCTTTTTGGTCTAAGTGACTGCCACTTCAACCTAACCCAAGAACTGTCGATTGCGAGGATAAGGACGATCTTCTTGTAGAAGAAATGCAATAGAAGCTGAGAGTATGTATGACTTACTTCTGACTGGATGCTAAGCCGAGCGAGGGAAGGTCTACAGTTGACTAAAGATATTCACACTACGGCGAACCCAAGAGTAACAGATCAATAGCCACCACTTCTCTCCATTTAACGACGAGATTATGATCAGGATTACAGGGATCAGAGCCCTCCCACTTCACTGCATTCCTACTGGACCGCCTGTGGGGTTCGCCGGTTCGACCTCAAAAGATATCTGCAGGCATCCCGATTTTGGATCACTTCATCATTGAGGCCAATCAAATGCTGGTTTTCTTGCATTTGTGTGATCCAGGAGTTTTTAGGCATGCCTCTCTTAATCGATTTGGAGGGAACGTTGATTGCCATTGCCTTTTTGACGGGGTTCGTAGGATCCCTCCTTTGAACATCACAATACCAACTGAGTATACCAACAATAGCCACCACTTTTTTATTGAAATTGCATCAAAGAAATAATTTTGTGGGTGATATTTGGAATCAGTTTCATAAACAATTGTCCTACAACAAAGACGAAAAATTAAATAAAAATGCATATGTCAGCGTTTTTTGTAACCCAATTGGAAAAGTGGAAAAGGTGTGGTTGCAGCAGGTATCAATACAGCAAAAGCATAATTTCGGTTAATGAACCGTTAATTTGGCCTCCAAAATCTAGTGATTTGACGTCACTTGATAATTTTCTTTGGGGATACGTAAAGTCGCTAACCTTCTCTGACAAACCAATAACAATTGACGAATTAGGAGCCAATATTGTTATTCAGGGTATACGTCCACAAATGATTAAAAAAGTGGTTGTAAATTTAGTCTCTCTTTCACCAACAAATTGCAAATGAATTCTCTCTATTCTCTTTTTTCTCTCCCCTTATCGACGAGGTTATGATCAGATATCAAGGAATTATAAACCTTTCACTTTCCTGCATCCCTGCTGATCCCACAGTGGGGTTCTCGGTTTGACCTATAAAAATATCTGCAAGCTTTCCGGTATTATATCACTTCGTCAAAGAGTCGATTGTGGTTGTATAGAAACGTTTATTGAAACTATATTTTTGACGGGGTTCGTATGGTTTTTTTGACATGAAGTCTTTGGCGGATCTTTGAACGTATAATTCTATCTTTATTTCGGCTGCTGTCAATTTGCACTCATACTTTTGTATATTGCCCAGCATTGCAAAGCGCCAGAATAACAACTGCAGTGTAGGACCTTCTTTTTCGCATTTTTTGGTCAACGAAGATATCAGAGTTTCCCCACCACTTTTTCCATTCCACGCTAACATATTGATCGATGTAGTTCGTCATTCGCGGTTGCTTCTCTCTCGATCATAGATTTCAGATATTTATATACCTTTGAAATTTACGGAATTTACTTTTCCAATCAAAGAAACATCTAGAAAAAGGTGAAATTGTAGATTGTGTGAGTAGAGTTCTGACTTGCTTCATCACATTCTTTAAGAAGAATTGTACATCTTCTTTATTTCTGCCGTTAAAATTGATTTTGAATCTTTCGCTTTCAACCGGCAACTTTCTGGACGATTTTAAGATTGCTCTTAACTATGTCGCCAATTCATAAGATTGGGGAAAAAAATTTAGTTGAAAACTATAGGCCTATTAGCAAGATATATTTTATCCCAAAGTAATTGGGAAGAAAAATTATATATTATTGCAAATATGGTTTCTTTGCCGGTCGTTCCACTTTGACAAATTTAGCACTGTTTTTTTAATTTAAAAAGCCTTTGACAGGATTAATCACTCCACATTGATAAGAAAGCTAGCCAAACTTGGGTTTCATTCAAACATCGATGAAGTGACTTTCTTCCTAACTCTGCAGCAGGAAATTAATTGTCGAAGTGGATGTTTTGATCTCTTTCGCAACTTCTGGTATTCCAAAGGGAATCTTTTTAGGACCATTGCTATATGTACTTTTTGTGAATGAAATCCCTCAGCTGTTGTGAGGGAAATGTGAATTCATTTTGTTTGCTGGTAACTTCAAAATCGAACCTATCTGATTGTTTTTCTACGATGGTGTTCCCTTAACGATGTTTGAGTCTAATCTAATCATGTTTCCTACTAGATTTTATTAAAAGAAATTCTGAAGACTTTCCGGATGCATTTGAACTGTTGCGTTATTTGGGATACTTTTTATGGTATTCATTATTTTTGATTAGAACTGGTTCAAAAAGGCTTCACTGAGGAGCTTAAGACAGTCTTTGGTGTTTCTTAATGAGATTGTCACAAATAAAATTAATTGTAGTGAACTACTTTTTAATTTACGGTTCTATGCACCAAGCAGAGTGTTTAGAGACAGAATTAACAGAATTAACCTCAATTTATTAAAAAGTTGCATTCGCAAAGTATTTGTTCTGCTGTCGCTTCGTCTTCTTTGCACAATCTTCAGACTGCAGGTACTGTCTTGTGCTGTGTCAATGGTCATTCGTTGTTTTCTGACACGGTAGTGTCCTCTGCGGAAACCTATCACTAGTGAAATCTAACTTCTACTTTGGTTTTTGGTTTTTGGCTTTCCTATTTTTTCCGGTTTTCCTCCACAAATATAGCTTTTTTCCTTCTAGCCAGGTCTTAATACCACTTTTTATAGTACTTTTTGATGGTTCGCAGAATGATCTTGACATCATGAATTGTTAACAAATCATATCTGTCTTGCAAGTCATTAAACAATTTATATATTTAAATTTGATTTGAAAATTCCTTCCAGACCTCCGTGCCCTGTACACGGGTCGATGGTTAAGTAGTTGTAGACAATCCCAGACCAGTTAAGCTGTTTATACTCTCTCCGAAGCAAAGTTCTATTGCGCAGATTTCCGCTTGAAATACGGAGCTGCTTATGAATGTTTTAGAGCAAGGGTCGTATACACCTGCTCCAACTCCGTCATTTTTTCATGCATAGAAATCCTCTGCAAATGTAGGTTTGTTCTGTTCCCTGTGTTCACTTTTTGGGAGTTCTAACCTTGAAGTTGCTTTGGAAATTATATCATGGTAGACACTTGTCTGTTAAGTATATATTTCAAGTAGTTCGTGTTTTGTGATCCCCAGTAGGATCTCAGTATGAACTAGGTTCGACTTTGATATATCTTCTGTGATGAGCATGTCATGTTCATGAGTTCTATATAAAGTGGTGTTTTCATTGCACCAGTTGCACAGATGCAAGTTAGTCCCTGAGCGGAACTCTGCGTAGTTCCGCGGAACCACCAAACGACTGTACATAGATAGTGACATTTTTGGGTTAAGTCCCAAATGTACCTAGCTTGTAAGTATGACGCTTTTCTTAGGATTAACTTTAAGGTCAACCCTTGTGCCCCATTCGGCATATATAGGTTCAGAGCTCTCTGTAGGCGGTTTGAGATTGTGTCTTCGAATTTATCTCTAATTAGGATAGCTGTCGAATAGGTCTAAGTGTGGCCCAAACACCCACCAACAATCATGTGGTCGTTGCAGCGAAGTTTGATCCTCACTTATGTCGGCTCCATCGTCCGCTAGGAATAGCTGATGTACTATTATCGAGGAGGGCAATAAAATGCAAAGGCCTTAAGATGCTTCCTTGATGCACCCCGACTTTGATTGTGAAATCATCGGTGATGATATATTGCTCTTGTCTTGTCTTCCTCGTTCATGTCCTTGATCATCTGTTCGTTAGATTGAGCAACTCCGCCTTCTCTCAGCGCCACACAGATAAGATCGCTTGGTTGTCTGTTTTATCGAAATCCATATGCAAATTTCTTAAGAATTCACGATCTCATTCCATTATGATGCTTTTGTTTTTAATTTGCCAGCGACAAACCCATACTGGTCATCGGGTAGTCGCATAGCTTGCGGCAAACGGACGTCTAATACGAGTTCAACAATCTTCATGGTATGTGACATCAGCTTGATGTCTAAAAATAAGAATCCTACTCCTTCACTGATAAGGAGTGAGTTTGGAGATTAGAATAATGAGCCAAATGTAGGCGATGATTCCAATAATTTTCAAAACTCAGATGGGACCGCTTTTTGGTTTTCCAAACATCTTCGACTGCTATATAGGTTACCTCTTAATAGTTGACTGTGGCTCTTGGAAAGCATATAAAAGAAAATTCTTCGATCAAAAGCCCGTCACAATCCTGCCACCACCTCTGTAGAATTTTGTCGTCATCCATAAGGAGTTGGTCTAGAGATGAATCGATTGTGGCGAACGAATATCTTGGTCATTTCTCCTTCTCCATGCCGCAGTCTTTCGTCGCTTCTCGTGGGTAGCCGGCTTTATGACGCACTTCGACAAAGTCAATAAAACCTTTCAAAGATAAAATCGGTTCACCAACTCAATTAGTCTTCTTCGAATATACTTATCCATGAAGAAAAATCAATCGTACTAAGCACATTCACTTGAAACTTTACTCCAAAGCTAACCAATCTTCTCACCAAAGAAACTGCAATGTTTAGGCAGAAACTCTCTATCGCAATTAGATAAGCAATTATATCAACTCAACTAATCGCATTACTGTCACTTCATAATATCTACCCAAGTCTAAGCTGATGTTGCATCGTGGCGCATCATCGTTGCAACACAAGCCTCTATCCCAGATTAGATGTCACGTTCCAAGCTGACAATTTGCTAGGTGTTCATGCGTATTAGCCTCTTGGGGGCAATGAAAAAACACAACCCCGGCACATTTACATCTTAATTGCTTGAGAGCGAAAGATGCCCCAGCATAATTATAACCCCCGCACCTGAGCAAACACCAAACATAAAAAGCAGCATCGCTCGACCTCATTCTGTCAGCTTGTGTGGCATCTCAATAAATATGCTAATGACCCAACAGTCTGATGCATCTGGGTCGGTTCTGTGTGAGCCTGCAAGCACCAGAATTGGACACTATCACTATGTCTAGCCCCAGTTGCGCACTTAAACGCCTCCTGCCACCACCCACCGCAGCCGTCGCCGAGCCGCCATCTATATTATCGAAGGAGAAATTAAAAATTATTTGCGGTAGGTAATTAGAAACTTTGGATGCGTCGCCGCGCCGCCGCTGCTCCGCCTTAAGCTTTTTTTATTGTTGGTGTTGTTCCGTCGTCGTCGTCGTCGTATGTTGATATTATGTTGTCTAGCTTCTTAAGTGCTTGACTTGACGGTTTGGTGGATCATGAGGTCGCCACCTGTGTCCTTAGTACGCGCATGATGATGATGACGATGATGATGGAATATTAAATATTTGCCAGAGCGATAGTCCTAAAGCTGTCGCGATCTCTGCCTTTTGCTTTTGCGCTCTTTTGTATTAAACTGTTGCTAATTTTTTCCAATTAAAATTATTGCCTTTTGCTAAGAGTCGTCTGGCTTTGTCGGCACCCATGAGACAGCGTCATCGTAATCCGTGCTGCATATACGAAGGGTGTGCGTAGGATATTGAGCATGAAAAATCGTATCCAAGCGATGATGCCACCGACGAGTAAGCCATTGGACACAGTAAATAAAATTAATTGAAATTGAACTTAAAAAGAGACAAAGTAGAGAGAGAGCGAGAGTTCTACGGACCTGGTTGTTAGGGGTTTAATAAAGGAGGAAGGAGCTAAAATGTTGCTGGAGAATCGCGATGGTTGTATTTGGTTTAACTTTTTTATGGCACACTTCTAGCGCTTTCTCCATTTTATGAAATCAAACTACCACTATCAGCTTGCATGTTGGTATGCTGTTGAAGACGGTTAAGTTGGTTGTTCTCTTAAGTTCGCATCGTCAAAGTTTGTGACTTTCTTTCGGCATAAATCTCTGTATACAAGTCGAAGTAACAACCAGTAGTAACCTATTTTATGTAGAAGTTGGTTAGCTCAACCTTTCATAAATCGTAAGGGATAGGCCAAGATAAAGTTAGGTAAATAAGCCTGTTTGCCTCGTCCAATTTTGTTAGACATCTGACTAACAAAACTACTTAGATCTGTTAATAAATCTCGATCTTGTGGTCTGAAAGCGGTATCTCCGTCAAGTCGCCAAAGCTATCGAAGAACCGTGATCCCATGCAGAATAAACAAAGTTTCTATAGAGCTGGGTAGTGACATAGATCAAGTTCTCTGGACTCTATTTTCGCTTCATCTCTACAGCATCTGCAGAAATCGTTTTTTAAAGACTCCTAGCCATGTTTCCATTGATGTGTTCCCTTTTTACCCCGACGAGCATCCGGATTTGCCTTCAATCAAGAGAAACTAGGGATTTAGGTTATGTTGAAACCCACTAGTGTTGTTCCATTGACAGCGAAGTCGATGCAACTCTTAGCGGTGCTGAAGGCGATAAAATTTGCTCTTCTGCTAGTAGTGGGGTAGTGGGTACATATCAGAGCTGTATCTCGTCAGTTCATCCGCTTTTTCGTTGTCCCGGAACAAGGAAATAGGCCAACGTAATTTCAAATTTCCTATAACTTTTTTAAAAGTTGGTATTGGAGGGATAAAAAAAGAATCAGTTCAAGTTCCTAGCTTCTCCAACCACTGTATGTGCGAAGATATATTTTTTAAAATGAATGGAAAGGACGTACAGTTTAATGATGATTCCGAACGGCAATTCATTTCTGAGTAGCTTCTCATGGCATTTCTTACTCTTGGATGTTTTTCAGACGTTCGCAAGAGGTGGTGCAGTGACTAAAAACTTTTAGGTGGTACAGGTCGGGATTTGAAGCAGCGACCCCTCGCTTATTGGCCAATACACCCACCCAACCTTAGTTTGGGTCTGATTAAACTTTACTTTGAACCTTTTTCAAGTTAATTTCGAGTTAGTCAAGTTGACCTTATGGTACCATATGCAATCGGTCGGGTTCAAGGTTTCATTGGGGGGCCTTCTTTGTTTGCATCCTTATAAAGAGCATACTGAATACTTGAGTTTCTGGATATGGATTATCATCTGGCGATGCCAAGCTTAGCTGTACTACCTGTTCCAGCTTTGTGTTTGGTGAACCGCACTACGCTGAATACATTTTGTGAGCCAAATTCAATTGCGTCTAAAATGTTAAAAGAAATGTTTGATCTTATTTACCTTTTTGTTTGGTGCACCTACATGGCTCTAAACTTTATTATAATAATGCTGTTTTTAGTCTTCTGTATTCAAAGATCAAATGATAATAATGCGAAGCCATTTGAGTAGCATATATCTTCACTGGAAAAGCCGATGATTTCCGAAGAGAAAAGCCTGACGTTGCCACATTTCAAGAAAGCCACAGCACTTAAACTCTGACAGCCGAAATCAGTCTTCAACTTGAGGAAAGGGGAATCTGTAATTTTTACGCAGCCAAAGTTGTGTCTTACTGTCCTTAACGCTGTTTAGTGAAATTATCATCAACGTATTTTCGTACACGTATGATTTCGCCAATCACCCAAAGCATATAAAATAGGACTCTTTTGCACTGCCAGAAAAGCATGGATGTTTTAGAACCAGACATGCTTGGTCCAATGGAGCTTGCTGTTATGCATTACAGTGGAGATATAAGGACGACTTGTGGGCAGGCCGTGCTCTCAAACATTGCTTGGATCAATGCGCGATACACCACGGTTCATTTAGCTGAACTGTAGCGGGTCCCTTATTTTTCTACTTTTTTAACTTTCTCGTATACATTAGTTTACTAAAGGTAAGTTATTGCGATCGTGCGGAAATTTCGAACTCAAACTGAGTATGAGGGATGATATTACGTCCGTCTGTCTGTCTGTCCGGGCACCGTTTTGCTTCAAAGTTCGTATATAAAGTCCTTAGGGTTACATCTCGGGGTATCTTTTTAGGTTTTGCTTTATCTTTTGAAATAACGGTACCTGCCATACAATTTTTTTTTTTGTGAAAATCACTTATCACTATTTTTCTCGAAAATGGTTTCAAGTATTTCTGTCATTTTTTGTACTAACGATATTTGGGACGGGGTGAAAGATTTTGCATACTCAGTTTTTGGAAAAAAAAAAACGATTAATGGTAATTTTTAAAACCGGCAATATCTCAGAACTAACAAGGGGAATTTAAAAAAAATTTACTGATTTTTTTATATAAAGTCGAACAAATTTGCTTATTTTAATTTTTGAAATATTTTTTTTTAAATTTTTTGTTCATATAAGGATTTTCTTAAATTTAAATGAAATTCGTGTTCTCAAAAACGGCTCTAACAATTTTGATAATTTTAAACAATTATGTTAAAAGTGTCCAATGTGCGAAATTACATCAAAATCGTAGGCGCAGTTTTTGAGAAAATTAACTTTTTAAGAACCTAAAAAGTGATTTAAATAAATTTGCCACCATTCATTTTCGATTCATTTTGCGATTCAAAAACGCATTTTATATACAGAGAAAGTTTCGTATGACGAAGTCGTGCACTTTATTTTTTAAGCTTCGCCGAAAGCAACGAAGAAGGTCTTCCCACTGCTCCTGAGATAACCTCAAAACGAGGAAGAAAGGATTAGTTTCAGCCTTAGACGTATGTCAGTTGAGCATAAGAGACTCTGTTAATATACTTCAGGCAACAGTAGAAGTCTCAAGGCTTCCTTTATTGAGAATTTTTCAATTAGAAAACATTAAAATCGATTTCCAAAATAATATTCCGCAGGCCGCTACTGTTCACTAGCTTTAACGTAAGGAGTGCTAAGAAAGAACGACGTCCTATTGATATTACTTTTGGGGACGAGGAACAACTTTTATCCGTGTCAAAATTGGAAAATTCTTCTGGTATAAAAAAACAAGCCAAAGCTGTTCTTGGCGGAACAATGTTTCCTATTTAGAAGCTGAAAGGATGGCTCTTTCTGTTAAGGCAGTGACTGATACAGATAAAATAGCTGTCAAGCCAATGCAGGACTTTAGCGCCCTTTCGACAGCCAAAAAAGAGCAAACACAATTTCTGCATCTTAAGCGAAATTCCAAAATGTAATCCAACATTTTGCACATTCCATGCGGCTACCGGACTGGGCCGATATCTCACAAGACAACATCCGCCATCGCGGCATTCCAATGTCTTGTGCAATTAAATCTACTTCCCTTTATTAAGGTGCGAGAATTCGAGAAGACTATGCCACTGATCTGCCACCGATCATCCAGCCAGCCAGCACACCACCATCTCTACCGAAACAATTAGTGACGCGACCCCAACCAAGTGCTCAGATGTTCTCTTCCTGAAAGCATTACCACATTGACGCTACTGCCTCACTCAACAACAAGCCACACACGAACTGCAACTATACGACGAGTATCTGCAAACAGATCATGTGCTGTGCCATCCAATCCAGAACGTGTTGGATTCTAATGCCTTAGATACACAGATACGAGCAGAAGGAAAACAGATCAGAACCCGTTTGGAAGGTACAACTCGTCGTCGTATACTAAAGCAGCATCGCATCGGATACAAACCGTGAAGGTCTCGCGCATTCAGACACCTAATATGCCACCGCCCCGACGCGACGCCGCCGCTGTCTATTTTCATGGGATTCCAAACCCTGATGTCTGTCTTGTCTAAATGCTCCACACCAGAGTAAAGCGCCCAGCCAATAAGTTTGCATAGTGCATCCGTCGTGAGCCGTCCCGCGACGCTGATGTGTGTGAGATTTTGTCAAAGTCATTTCGGTTGAGAAAAATAGCAACAGCGGGCGGTGGCGAGGGTTGGCGAAAAACCCCCCATGCGTTAACTTGCTGCTATGAACAGTTATAAGTTCATATCCAGAACCAAAGCCGGCTGGACGGCTCCTCTCTGATGGGCCTGGTTTCTCATTTTCCGCATAATTTTCCTCCAGTGTCCACTTTGACGGTCGAATAAGTGGCTGAGGTGACGTTGATGAGCCTGAGGGGGGTTCGGGTCGGTCTACTAACGCATCCATTAGAATTTTCTAAATCGCGAACTTAATGGACACGCTGCCAATGGCAGTGCCATTTAATAGTGTTAGAGCAGGAAAATTCTTCTCTTCGACAATGATTAAGGGGGCTGCTGGTATAGATGTATAGTACATGGCTGCCCATCCAGGTGGAAGGTATAACTTGGTTTCGAGACTCTTGGCTGTGTGCTACCACAGAAACGTTAGGTAAATATTTGTGCACAATCCGTAGTTGAATTCCGGTGAAAATTTACTGTCTTGCATGCGTAAGTTGATTGTGCGCTGACGTGCAGAACGCACTCGAAGGCTGGGCGAGGATTTCCTCGTAACAACAACGGTCTGGGGGAAAGGGCGTAGATTATCATGTGGCATGCAGCACCCACGCGTTGATTCGTGTATGTGCATAGTTCTTTGGTTAATTGATAGTTTTGAACTTTTTCGAGTGCAAGTGAACTTTGGCAAGGCGCTCTTTGGGTGGCTAATGAGGAAGGTTACATTCAAAATTGAGTTGGAGTCAAGTTAGGTATGTGCAAAGGTGAAATGATTTATTGAAAGATTTTACGAAGTTGAGATGTTAACGATTGGTCGATGATTTGGCTTGGCTTGGCTGAGCTAATGCATGTCGTTGTTGTTGTCGAAAGGGGAATTTATGTTAATATTTTACAAGCCAAGGTGGAGTTGAAGTTATTTGCATGGAGGTAATGTGTACAAGGAAACATATCAGAAAAGTTCATGGTGGTGCATTTTGGTTTTCTTTTCAAATTTTTTACGATCAACAAGTTTCTCAACGTCCCAGCTGATAAGCCAGTTTTGGGAAAGTCAAAAATGTATATCGCAATTGTGTTTTGAACCTTCTTTCTCTAGAATCCAACTGCAAGTTGGAGTTGCAAAATATAAAAAAACCGCATCCAGTTTCACCAAAGGTGTCTTTTCGATATAAAAAAAACTCACTAATGATCTTTAATTTTTTTAAAGAGACTATCAGTCTCTTGCTGAAAACCCATTTATCTGGTAATCATATTTCTAGATTTATAGAAGGTTATGTACCTAACTGGTATAATGCTTCGATTATAGCTACTTTTGAGGGTTTCCAGTAACCTGGCACCGATGAAATTTATCCAGCTGTCCATCTTGAAGATTAGTTTGGAAAAGGAACATTCCATTTCTCTGGAGGATGGTCCTAACCAAAATGTGGTAAGGATTATTAATCATTCGATTGAATCCGAGCAATGCTGAACACCATTATTATGTTTGCGGTTCCGGTTGCGGCTAATATATAATGACAGGGACTGGCGAAAAGTCATTGTTCTATCTACACAGTTATGGTGTATGGAGTTCGATTTTCGGCTGACCACGATTTACTCTTCCTGTTTCTCTGTATATGATTGACGATTGGTGTACTAAAAAAAGTTCTCGGTGGAAATGTACGGGTTTGTCTATTAATTAATAATTCATTTTAGGTGTAAGCGGCCCACACAGCCAAGCTTCTCCAACCATTGTGTGTGCGAAGATATACTTTTTGACACGAACGGAAAAGTCCTACAGTTAAATACCGATTTCGAACGGCCATTCCAATTTTGAGAAGCTTCTCATAACAATTCTTACTCTTGGATGTTTGTAAAACTTTCGCATGTGGTGGGCAGTAAATAAAAATTTGAAGATGGTACGGGTCGGATTTGAACCTGTAACCTCACTTAGTGGTCCAACGCACTTAACCACTTAGTAACTGTACTAAAATGCAATCATGGGAATATAATGAAGGACCAGGGTTGTTTGTTTCAAAAACATTTAAGACTTTTTGGTGTCCTCGGCGTTCAAAAGAGTTATATGGATCTACAAGACAATGATAAGGCGGTATTTTTTGGTTGCATCGGGGCGTTCCTTAGTAAAACCGGCTCTGTTCTAGATCTGAAACCCATATGTCATTAAAATTCAAATGGTTTCGGGTAAAACTCGTACTGGATGACACTGTGCCACAATTATCCCACGACTAGTGGATTTGCCATCTGATACCATAGGTTAGGTTAGGTTAGGTTGAAGTGGCAGTCAGATAGAAGTCTGACTCACTTAGACCAATATAGGTCCATTGTGATACCACGTGGATCTGAAGTTTCTGCCTACACGTTGAACCATTTTGAGGAGCTAATAAAGCGTGAGAGACATTTTGGGTCGGTTGAGTTTAGATCATTAAGATCATTATAGAAGAAGGCCCCCATATGGAGGTTTCGCTTTCGAGAGAGAGCAGGGCATGCGCAGAGAAGGTGTAGAGTAGTCTCCTCCTCTTCCTCGTCCAAACAGCTCCTACAGAAGTCGTTGTAATAGGCACCAAGCCTTGCTGCATGCCTGCCTAACAAACAGTGTCCAGTTATGACACCAATTGTAGCACCAATGTGCGATCGATTAAGGGTAATCAAGCTCTTTGAGCGTCTTGGATCCAGCCTAGGCCAAATCTGCTTCGTTGTCAGACAAGTAGTACCATTTGTCCATCTGTGATTAGTTTTTTCTAATGCATCCAGTTTAAACCAGAGCTTGCACGTGGAAACTGGTGTGCCTAAGGAGCCCTTTTCAGGCAAGATTGAGAGGGTAGTTCCAAGTTTGGCGAGTTCGTCGGCCTTGCAGTTACCCGGAATGTCCCTATGCCCCGGCACCCAACAAAGGTGAATATTGAACTGCTCAGCCATCTCCTTTAGAGATGAACGGCAATCTAGGGCTACTAAAGAGTTAATAGAGACAGAGTCCAGACACTTGATGGCGGCCTGACTGTCCGAAAAGATTCGAATATCCTTTACGGATACCACATTCTTTCTTAGCCAGGACAAGACTTCCTTTATCGCCATAACTTCCGCCTGGAAAACACTACAATGATTAGGAAGACGGAAGGAGAGACTGAGATTGAGCCTGTCTGAAAAGACACCTCCACCCACTCCATCATTTGTTTTTGAACCGTCCGTGTAAAAATGGATTGATTCTTCTTCCGGCAAGGCATCCTCCCAAAAGGATCTAGGGGGGATGGATATCTGGAAGTTTTTGTCGAACAGCAGTTGGGGTGTGGTGTAGTCTATATTCCTAGAAGGGATTCTGAGTATGTTCAGAATTGCAGAGTGGCCGATTTCACTATCGGCCCATTGAGAAGTTGCTTTGAGGCGAGTGGCCGTGGTAGCAGCCGTCTGTCTGCTAAAGATGTCAAGGGGTATCAAATGGAACAGAATGTCGAGTGCAGCTGAGGGAGTGGTGCGAAGCGCTCCGCCTATGCATAAACATGCTGATCTCTGGACTTTGCCCAGTTTATCACGATTTATCGCTTTCTCTAAGGCAGTCCACCAGACAATTGTTCCATACGTTAGTATCGGTCTTACAACCGAGATATATAGCCAGTGAGTAATTCGGGGTTGTAGTCCCCACTTGTTTCCAATAGCTTTTTTGCAGGAAAAGAGTGCCACCGTAGCTTTCCGGACTCTTTCTTGTATATTAGATTTCCAGTTGAGCTTCCTATCCAGGATGAGACCTAAGTATTTGGCCTCGTCAGAGAAGACTAAGCTGGTACCCCTGATTGAAGGGGGGTCAACTCGTGGGATTTTGTATTTCCTAGTAAAGAGGACAAGTTCGGTTTTGTGGGGATTGACGCCCAGACCACAACCGTCAGCCCATCTTATTAGCTTGTTAAGAGCATTTTGTAGGAGTTCTTTTAAGGTGTTAAGGTGCTTCCCCGATACGGCAATAGCAACGTCATCTGCATAGGCAATCACTTTGCAGCCCTCTCCTTCCAGGATAACAAGCAGTTTGTTCACCACAAGATTCCAAAGAAGTGGGGATAGGACTCCTCCTTGCGGGGTTCCCCTGCTGACAGATCTTCTGGCGGAGGTCATACCCAGCTTTGAGTTAATAATCCTACTGGTTAGTAGTTGATTAATGAACTCGCTAAGTGTGTTATCCACTTTTAGATCCGACAGTGCAGTTGAGATCGCGGATGTATTGACGTTGTTAAAGGCGCCTTCTATATCGAGGAAGGTTACCATTGTATACTCCTTATGGTGAAGGGAATATTCAATTGAACGTACTAACGAGTGTAGGGCTGTTTCTACAGATCTGCCTTTGCAATAGGCATGTTGGGAGGTAGACAGCAGCCTTTTGTCAATGTTGGTACGAATATGGATATCTATCAATCTTTCTAGAGTTTTTAGGAGAAATGATGATAGACTGATGGGTCTGAGATCTTTCGGAGTGACATGGGAATATTTGCCAGCTTTGGGTATGAAAACCACTTTCACTTCTCTCCATAACAGCGGAATGTGGACCAGTTCAATACAACTTTTCAGAATTAACTCCAACACCGGAAGAATAATATCTGATGTTTTTTGTAATTCGGCTGGTATAATGCCGTCTGGTCCCGCCGATTTATATGGTTTGAAGCTGTGTAGCGCCCAAAGTAGCCTATCCCTGGTGATTAGATCATTAATGTTGGTTATGTGAGTCCTTGCCCTGTTTGGGTTCGTACTACTTATAACATGGGAGCTGCCTGGGAAGTGGGTATCTAATAGCAGATTAAGCGATTCCTCGCTAGACGTAGTCCAAGAGCCATCCGATTTTTTGAGACAGCTGGGCATCGTTGGATTTGTAGAGAGGATTTTCCTTAGCCTAGAACCTTCGGAGGTATCCTCTATTTTGCTACAGAAGAGTCGCCACGATATTCTTTTGGCTTTCCTCAATACTTTTTTATAGGAATTGAGGGATACTTTGTAGGCATCCCAGTCAGAATCTGTTCGTGTGGCCTTGGCTTTATTGAACAGTTTCCTACAGACATTCTTAAGTGGGCTCAATTCCGATGTCCACCAATGCGGCTTACGCTTGCCTCTCGGTCTAGTGAGAGGACATGAGGAGGACAATGCTTTATTTAGAGCCATAGTGAGTTCCCTGACTTTATTATCAAGCTCGTTGGTGTCATGAGGGGGACATAATAGCATAGAGCTCACTGAATGCCATAGTGAATCTCTGTACAGGAGCCAATTTGTCTTGCGGTAGTTCCGGAAGGTTGATTGGCGGGAAGGGTCATCATTTAGACTGAATTGAATGTACCTGTGGTCCGAAAACGAGTGATCAGACGAGACTTTCCAATTACCAATCAATTCAATGATGAAATCAGAGACGAGAGTTATGTCTAAGACCTCTTGTCGACTTCTGGTTATAAAAGTAGGTTCACTACCTCTGTTGCAAACAATGAGATTTGTGTGTAAAATATAATCAAAAAGTGACTCACCTCTGTAGTTTGTATCGGAACTGCCCCATACTGAATGATGAGCGTTGGCATCACATCCAATTATGAGTCCAGTGTTGTGTTTTTCAGCTTCTTTTACAAGATCCTCCAGGGTCTTACCTGGGAGATCTCCCACGATATCATGGGCGAGATAGGCCGAAGTCAGCCAGTACGTGCCTTTGGCCGTCTCTAGCCTCGCTGTGGTTATGTCTCGTCCGCTGAAATTAGGTAGTAAAAATACATTAAGACTACTTTTCACTAATATGCAGGATCTAGGGTTACCTTTGTCTGATACATAAAGTGCGTAGTATCCCGGAGTCCTGAGTCCGCAAACCAGGTTGTTGACAATCCATGGTTCTTGGATCAGGACGATATCTTCTCTATCTTGAGAAAGACGGAGAAGCAAGGAGGCCGAAGCCTTTTTGGAGTGTTGGAGGTTTATCTGTACTAACTGCAGCATCAATTGCTACAATTAGGCAGAACCACTTCCACCACGGTCTTATCTAGGCCCTCTGATTCCGAAGATGAACCAAGAAGTTCATCCTCACTAAGAAGAAGAACCTTGTTTAGGCAGTCCTCCGTCTCCATGTCCGACAACGTGTCAGTAATAGAGGCAGTGGGCCTGGTTGGGGTAGCCTGGTCTGCGGAGACATCGTCTTCCATGTGAGGAAAGGATACGGATGTACTCGGGTCAGGGGCTGCGGAATCGGAGTCTAAGGGGTGAGGAGGCCATGATACCTTAACTTTGGCTGCGTGAAGTTTCGGTCAGGATCTTAGCCAGGTAAATGATGTAATCGCATTTTCGCTAATGGTTCCGAAACTTGAGATCATCGATTTTCCAAGCGGTATAAATCTCTTATAATGGCTGTGAAAAAGAGAACAATAAAAGTATATTTGTCTGTAGAGACAGCCAAGCTGCACTCAAGGCCTTACCTAATCCATTAACCACTTCTAAGTTAGTACCTCAACTGGAGATTTGGAACTTTGATAAAGTGAAATAACCTTGGCCATATTGCGCTTGCAGCTGTGAAAGCAGACCAGAGAAAGCAGGTGGTTGCTTTTAACATTTCAAAGGCATTTCACAAAGTTTGGCACCAACCTCACTTGTGAAAAAAACGAGCTTTTTCTTCAATGGATTAGAAATGACTTTTCGGACCATTAGGCTTCCTCAACAGATGCAAGAAATATTTCAGCCCTTCTGATCTCGCTAGAGTTTATAGGGCGTTTATTCGCCCAAAACTGGAGTACAATGCACATATTTGGTCAGCTGCATCAATTCCTAATATATTAGGAGCTACTTGATGAAATTAAAAAATACGCGATAAAACTTATTGGCAATCGAGATATCGCCAAGTCACTTGAGTTTCTTAGTTACCGTCGCAATGTCTTTTGCCTGTCATTGTTTTATCGTTACTTCCATCGTAAGTGCTGTATATAACCACAAGTGTTTGCATGTGCGCAACCTTGTGCCTACTCTAATTCTAACAGCGAAACTATGCAGGAGGGCTTGCAGTCGTCCATATGCCATTGTTTATGCATTTATGTAATTCAAAGCTGCAAACTTCGGTCAGAATTGATAGTTTTATAAAAATTAACAATCGCCAAAAACTATTCATAAAATACAAATTTTCAGGGGTTCAAATCTGTAAAACAAATAGTAGCCTTTATATGAGGGTATTTTTAAATTGAAAGTGTAATAAGGCCGACTCGGCTCTCATAAAACTTAAACGGGAATATAAACTTTCCATTTAGCAATGTTGTCAAATCTGTCGATTATCAATAACTAATCTAATAACCTTAGGCCAACATGAAATTAAGCAAATATTTACTCATTGACATTGCTAACTGTGCAATCATGTTTCTCTTTCTTTAAAGTAGAGTATCGACGCCAGAGCACAGCAATTGGCCTTATTACACTTTCTTAACGAGGTCATATTTGGTCTTATTTCACACACTGAATTGGTCAAGTGAGATCACTTGAAATAATGCCAAATGTTGATACATGGCCTTATTTCACTATTGCAAAGTGAAATGGGCCTTATTTCACGGCATCGTTTTGGTTCATAATGGAATTAATAAAAAAAAGATACCTGACGTACTAAGATCTTGGTGCAATTCATGCAAGTGGTGACATTTACCCTATTAAGACCGTAATTTGTTAATGCGATGGATACCTTCTGTCTATTTTTAAAAAAATACTTACTTACTTATCCGGATCCTGAACCGTGAATGGTGCCTGCCTGGGAAACGGCTGCCTTCCATCCTCTGCAATCCCGGACACTCTGCTTCCAGTTGTCCAGACCAAGAGCGCTTGGCTTGGTCTTTAAAACTGAGGTTTGGTCTTCCTTGTCGTCTCGAACCTGGGGGCTGGGACTCGAAGATCGTGAATGCCTCAAGTGAATGCCTTCTCCACGGATTACTCCAGCAGCTGGACTGAATTCGAATTCCCTTTAGGGAGGCCTATGTATATTCTATTTCGCACAACATCCGTGACGAAGCACTTTACAACTTTAATGAGCCCCGCTTATTGCAATTTAGCACATATTCTATTAAATTACCTTGGTCTATTCAATTCATTATTGCAGTAGAGCGCCTACGGCCATGTTGCAAGTCATCAAATTATTTCTCACTTTGATGCAACTAAAATCCCATCTCTTTTGCATTTCTCTGATTAGACCGACATAAGGTTATAATAAAGCTTCACTCTGTTGGACACTCATACACACGTGTACGAGTGTTCGACATTTGCATGATTAGTCAATGGCTGATTGAACGTGAGCGATTCCATCTTCAGATGCTGCATCTCGTTGTCGTCGTCGTCGGTCGTCGCGAAATGCCGTGCAATTAACCGATGCGTTAAAGTGTGAAAAAGTACTTGAGATGAGAATCTAGTATTTCCTCTTTACCAGGCGAACCGCTACAAATGACATAACTTGCGAGAGTACCATCACAGTCACCTGGCCATTCTAGTTCCAGAAGCATCTACCTTTAAATGCAAATTTCATCCCAGTTCAAGTCGCTGTCCATCCAGAAATGCCAGTCTAACCTGAAAGTTTATCTGCGTCTTCTATTTGCGGTGTGTGTTGCGTAATTGTGGACTTAGGACGACGGGCAGTGATATGTGCCAGCCAGAGATTCATCGCGGCAAAAGAACGGGAATCATCTTGATCGAGAGACATTAATCTCGAGGAAGTATCACCGGCTCCTCATGAATGCTGTTGCGTTGAATGCCTAATCGAAAGAGTCTCTCACCCATCATTTCTTGTGGTGCGCGCAGCATTTGTGTCCAATCTGACGGAAAGAATAATTCGACTTTAACACCCAGCAATGGTGGACGCCGTTTTCAATTGCAGACCCCTGGGATAGTGTGATGACTTGTACTTGAGATAGTCAGCCGTAGGCGTTCTCTATCTCTATCTCTCTATTCAATGTTAAAATTCATTGTTGGAATAGGGAAAATTGCAATCACACCATGGGTTCAGTCCAACAGGATCTAGAATCCAATTTTATGAATCAAATATAATTAAAAATGGCGATTCGGGCCAACAGATGGCTCTCCGTGACTGGCATCGTTCAACTCGCCCATCAGCCAATTGGTCGTGTCATAACCATGTGGGATGGGATGTCTGAAGGTGGGAAATTAATTTAAGACCTAGTCCATCTTTCAGAGGCTGATGTGTGCGCCTGCGTGTATTGCGGGGGGCGCAAGCACACAGGCGCCCTTTTGAAGTTGAACTGACATTTGGACAGCTGCTGGGCGATGGACGTTCATGGTACATCACCTTGTGAGAAAGGCGTTTGTTCTGGATTCTATGCCCTCATTGTGCCGAAGAGATAATCGAAAGTGTGTGCATCAGGTGCGATCAGCAACATGTTAATTGGGTACTTTAATTGATTTCTGAGGCGAGCATGCGCGCGGGCTGATCAGGTGCAATCGAGGGTGGTATAATTGAGTTGATTTAAAAGGATAATCATACGATAAGCTGCATGGTATTTATAATTGCAGTCTGAGGCACGCAGCAAACAGATCTGTTGCAACAAATATGGTGGGATTTGTGTCCATAATAATTGGTTTGCCTGCTGTGCTACAGCTATAGTGAACCTTCAATTAACTTGGCCGAATAGTGATTAGTGGGTGATCTAGATAAATGCCGTTTGAGTAATGTAATTTTGAGCTACTTTGGTCCATGGTTTGGTGCGCATTTAAGTGTCTGTGGTGGTGGTGGG
This sequence comes from Ferdinandea cuprea, assembly GCA_963576555.1. Lineage (NCBI taxonomy): Eukaryota > Metazoa > Arthropoda > Insecta > Diptera > Syrphidae > Ferdinandea > Ferdinandea cuprea. The sequence continues at coordinate 9,271,920 of OY754958.1, forward strand.
TAAAGTTAACTATGAAGTATTTCTGCCTGAAAGTGTGAGCTACATTACTTGTGGGCTAAAAGGATATATTTTTCTGAAATTCGTGTCATTCTGCATAGACTTCAACAAAGTTTGAACGTTTAAAAGCAGATAGGGGGAGAGATAATACAATGTACCTCTCAAATCTAAGGCATGTTTCTGGACCGGACAGTTTATTGGAATCTTAAGTTGCATTAAAAGTACTGTTCAACCCTCTCACCTCGTCCAAGATAGTCCTCGAACTCATGCTTTTTCTGAATTTGGTCGAAAGGCAATCAGCGAAGCATAAAGTAAATCTTGTCTGGGTTCCAGGTCACAACTGGCATCCAGGGAAATGAGATCTCCGATGAGCTTGGTAGGCAGGGTTCAGATGAAGTTTTCTCAGGATCCGAACCTACGTTGGGTCTACCTGCATCTGTAATTATGTCTTTCATTAACACTTGGGTTTCTCGTGAGCAATAGTTTCGGTGGTAGATACACACAGACCAAACAACTGCACTAAGTAAATTTCAAAAAGTCAGCTTCTTTCCTTCTATCTTTCCGGAGAATGACTGCAGACCAAACTAAACCAATGTGATGGAATAAAAGACTATGCTTATCCCGCAATATTTGTTTGATTTAGCAACCGATAGCGGCTATGTATCTTGAGTCACACAAAACACATTTACTCGAGCACAAACTGTAATCTCTACCAGCGAATTCAAAATGAAATGAAATGGAAGAGGAAAAAAATACAAACACAACAGCAAAGTGTTCATGTGAATGAATAATGAGCAAATTAAATAAATATGGACCCAGCAACTTTTTTTATTGGTTCTCAGCTCTCAGAACAGAGTTATCAGGTTTAAAAAAACCGGTACCACCAAAATTAAAAAAAAAATCGCCAATATCTAAAAATATTGTCATTTTTGGGGTGCGTCACCAAACCGATTTTCATGTAGCCAAATAAAATTTCAAATCGCCTGTTTACGGATAACTAACCATCCATCCTATTCACAAAGCGTAAACATATGATTTAAGTCTTCAAATAGTAAACTTTAATTCACTTAAGTTGACTTTATTTGGGCCTAAGGTCTAATTAGCGAATTTCGTGATTTCTCGCAGTCAAAAGCAAATATTTGTAAATTCACGAAACTGTGTACCTAATTGCATGGAAGGCGATTTGAACTTTATTTTATATTATTATGGATGAGGAGTGCTCAAAACATGATACTTTATAGATATGATCCATAAACGAGAGGTCTGTGGTTCAAATCCCGACCTGTACCAACTGAAAGTGTTTAGTCGCTGCCCCAACGTCTGACAAATATCCAAGAGTAGGAACTATCATGAGAAGCTTCTCAAAAATTAATTGCCGATCCGAATCGTGTCAAAAAATATATCTTCGCACAAACAGTGTTTGGAGAAACTAGGCTTTGGGTCCTGTATGGGATGTATACGCCTAATATTTTAAAAACGATGCGTGGCGCTATTTTCAAAACAAGCTTACTGATTACGACTTATTGATTATACAGATAATTATTTAAATATACGAATGTCATCGTATTAAACTAATAAAAAAAACATCCGATTATCGGTATAATATTGGGCCCCCTATTTTTTCAATTCATTGCCGTATGAATTCGAGTCGCTAATTTCATGTATATAACTCAATGTTCTACACTTTCAAACAATATTTAATCCGACTTAACTGATCACCAATGAAAATTCAGATTTAGATCCTCTGAATCTGATCCATTCCTACCTATCTCTGGTGTCCCACAGGGTAGACATCTTGGCCCACTGATTTTTATTCTCACAATTAATGACACATCATTGAGGACTCTTTAATATCAGTCTACGCTGATAACAAACAAAGTATTTCTATATGCACGAACCTAATGACAAAAAATTACCTTTGTTTTTTTTAGAAAGTTGTCATATTCTGTTATAAATAAACAACGTTAAGGTTGACTAATTTATTTCTCCGTTAATTTGTGCATTTCATCTTACCTGCTTTGAAGAAACTTGATTCAAAAGTGTCCACATTCTTGCTGGACATACAGTCAGTCTTCAATTACTTATGCAATTGTACCGTCACTTTGATATTGATCCAACACTGTAATTATCTCAACTTCTTCTACATCTTCTGTTACACCTCTGCATTGCCAATCAATCAGAGTATAAACCATCTCCCATTTGAATGAGGAATCAATTCTGCGCTCCACTTCTGTATATATTTACTTTTCTGTGAGAAAATTGTCCGTCCGACATTGATGGGCAACACGATGGTCCGTCCAATTGGCGCAAAAAATGAATAAAAAAAAATCGACACTATTGGTGTGAGCCACGTTCATTATGCGATCTGCTGCGTGGGGAAAAATAATCCCACTCTATAGTAGGTAAGTACCCTCCCGAGATTTGTACTGCAGCCTGAAGCGGCATCTAACGAGATGAGATCACACCACATCGGGTATCTACAGCTTACCATCACAGATACACCATGTGCAGTGCATAGATCTATTTATAGAAAATTTTGCAAATATTTTTTTTCTATATTTGTCGTAGATAAGCTACATAGGGCCGTAATTGATGTTGCATCTGCTTCTGCGTCTATCGAATGCATACAATAATAAAGTAATTAAGCAAAATTATTAATTCTGGCGACGTGTTCGGTTGGTGTGTGTGGATGTATTTTGAGTTGACGGCTAACATTAGATGATGCAGTGTGTATCTTGCGGTTGAATCGTATGTAGGTACTTGTCCCATAGATATGTACCTAGCGACCGGATGACTAGGTGGGGATTGGAATTTTATTAGCACAGGTGATGAAATGCAGTAATGCGCTTACATTAGTTGATTAGATGTTAATTTCTATTTAGTTATGCATGACTTCATAGATGCCAAAGATGACCTCCCTTTTGCCTGGAGTAGGGAATTATTTGACTAACGCGTCATTGGTGGTATGAATGTGGTTGGTATGAATGCGCATAATGGCCAAGTCATGGTATGATGAATTCAACATGGCACTAGTGCTTAGGTAATTAAAGACAACAATTATTGAATTTGAATGCATTAAGCCATCGTGGGTGTTGAACTCAGAGTTTTGTTTTTATTGCTTAAAAAAATAAGAAAAGGCGTCATTTAAGCAGTACGACGTCGGGTATTTTCAGCTTCCTATGTATACCTCACCAGGAAGCTGACCTAAAGCAAAATATCTGACGAATTATAAAACGGGCATATTGCGAAAATATTGGATGTAGCTCTATAGAGAAAAACCTGGAAGGAATTCTGTGAATCGTAAAATGCTTTCAAAGGATTCAAATGTTCCAAGCTACATTAAGAAAAATGGCGGTATGTTGACGAACCTTAATGAATACTCACTCTCTAGGCTGTTTCCTCCCCGAGCAAGGGTAAGAGCTAGGCGAACTTAACTGGGAAAATAGGACTCTATCTAAGCAACAGAAAGAGGCTTTTGTTAATTGCAGAGAGGTGAAATGGGCTATTAGTCATTCTCACCATATAAATCCCCAGGTATTGATGACACCATGCATATTGTGCTTCAAAAAGCACCAGGAACGGTGACATCTATTCTCAGGGACATATGTATGCACTGCCTGAAATAGGGGTGTACAAGGAAGGTCGTATTCATCCCTAGGCTGCAAAATAAAGTCACACGATGGCGATGAACTTTCGACTAATTAGTCGAAACATGCTTTCCTAACAGAGAAGTCTCTTGTAAAGTCTCCACCACAGAGAGCCTTTCTTGATATAGAGGAGACTTTCAATAACGTCAGAGGGCAAGCGTTCAAGCGTGCTCTTGAAAAAATGAACGTGGATCAAGATACAGTCTACAAGGACTATCTTTTCAACTCTAGGGAACAGCTCAGTTAAAAAATCAGTTACCAGGGATACCCCTCAAGGTGTAGTCATCTCCCCATTGCTGTGGGTCCTACGAAAATCATGGAGGCTGCTCTTAAAACTCTAAGAAAATGGCCAAAAGACTGCGGACTATATAGCAATAACTCCAAGACGGAGCATATTCTTTTAACCAGGAAATATAAGATTCCATCAGGGATTGAATTTATCCTTTCTCGACGTGGTCAAAGAAGAGGAGCAGATAGTACTCCATAATGACGGTTCCATGAAGGAAATCGGTACTGGCGCGGGTAACTACGGTGAAACTTTCCGATTAGGATTATTGATGACAGGCGCCTAACGGAAACATGGCTTCACCGGCAAAAACTTACCATATACTCTGACAAAAAGTCAAAAAGTCATAATGGCTATAGGAGTCCGTTGTGGTCAAGTATAGAACGGTGAAACAATGCAAGGAATACTCAGCTGCATATGCGATGGCTGTAGGGGCATGCAGATATACCAGGTAGTACACGAGAAATCAGATTGGCCGGCGAGAAAGGGGTCGGAGTTGCACGTATCTCTTGCCCTTTTATCTTTAAGAACTCCGTTTATTACACTTGCATGGAATGCTTAACATTGAGCCCGTTGGTGGAATGTATCAGCGATGGACCAGGCACGAGACTTGCAGGCACGAAAAACAGTTGTGGTACATCGTTGTTCGTCACCAGCTATGCGACTATCCAGTCCTTAAAACCAGCAGATTGACGATCCGAGCCAGTTACTTTCTAAAACTTTAGAATCTGAGAAATGTAGAGCCTAAGAAATTTCAAATCTGCTACCCTGAAAAACCCCAGACGAAATTTTTCATATTTTTACCGAATCCTTTTGGAATAAACTATACCCTCCTCATTAGATAATCTTTCCCACTTTCCTTTTAAACTCAAAATAATCGATTAAATTTAAATTAATTTTAATAATATCTCAAGTATTCCGCACTAACTCCAGTATCCAATCTTGCCGCACCGACTGTACGTACCCAACACTCTGTTTTCATCTTTCATTAGAATTGCAAACTTTGTTGTCAATGATGACCGATCGTTGAAGAGTTGAACCAATAGAAGGAAAAGATCGGCCGTCCAGCCTCATGTAATCATAAAAAGATCACCGTTGATCGTTGACTGCAATTTTATTGACGAACGCTGTGCTGCACCATCAACAATGTACGAGTATCTACGATACGAAATCTTTTTCATTCGTATTGTCTGCAATTGAAATTAATAGCTCAGAGTCGAAGGAATCAAAAAATCGTGCACCGTCGTCGTCGTCGTCTGATCAGATCCGATCGCATCGGATCAATGTGCTTTTTTGCTGATCTTTTGTCGATTGTGTTATTTTTGTTTTGATGATAATCACATAGATTCTTTCATCTGTTTCTTCTTTTCCCGATCACTGATGGTGATTCTGTGCAGTTCGTGAATAATTTATTCCACTTTATAGTTCTTTTGGTGGAGGGTTGCATTGGCAGGGTCAGAATCAAAGCAAAGGGTCATAGGAATTATTATTATTCGATAGCGTTGAGGTTATGAGATTTGTTAATTTTTCAGACCGAAAGATGTAGTTGGGGGAATGTGACATTATCAAAGAATTTCCCATGACAATAACTTCAGCTTGAAGGCAAGTAATCAGCTTTAAGCGAGGAATTGTTCGAGAATTGTAGATATCCTTCGCCAGAGAGGTCAAGTTTTTTTTCCTCATAGATTAGGAAAAATCAGTCTTCAAAGTGGACAAGAACTTCAAAGTCAATATCAATAAAATACCACAAAACAGATGGCACGAGTCTTTCCGGGTGCACTGAACGAACATCAGTCAGTGTTAACGATTAGTAGACAAGTGAAACCAATCTCTGATTTATGCGAGTAAGGAAGTAGTTAAAGTGTTCAACGCTGTTACGAATTGGATATGCCACTAGCGAACATAGATGTGCATTTACAGATTTGAAAACAGTATTAGCAACTGGATAGATGTGTTCACCAAACTATCCATATCTAAATCGCTAATTAATCAATTACCATTTTGTTTTATATTAGTCGCATTAAGTGTTTTTTCCCTAACGATCCGTTAGTCAAATTGTTTTGAAATTGCGCGTATTGATGGGCATAGAAAACATTGACATTCCTTAAGGGCAAGACCGCTGCAAATAATTATCTGAAATTACACATGCTGATGGTCAAGAAAACATGATTAGGTAGACATATCAGTAGATTTTGATTAGTACAGCTACAAGTAAATAAATAACAATTAACTAAGTAATACAAATTATAAAAGTTTATCAGTTTATGGCGGTTTTGATAGGGATACAAGATAAAGCAGAACGACGGAAGCAATGTTAAATACTATTAATGCGGTACATGTTATTAGCATAATAGCTCAGCTCTTCTCAAAAAGCCAATCTGCTTGCTGTTCACATTGCGGCTAGCTGAACGCTCGCAGATAGTGCTTTATCTCACCTTGAACTCGAGCGCGTAGAATCCTTCTGCGCTCTGTCACTAAAGCGAAACCCCAATACTCTGCCATTATCCATGGATGGCACTTGCATCGCCAAAACCGAAAGACTTTCCATCCTCGGTATGTGCGTTAACGACAAACTTCGTTGGAATGAACACATATTAGATGTCGCCAAGAACGCTGCGAAATGTCTAGGCTTCTTCAACCGAAGCAAGAAATATTTCACCCCTTCTGATCTGGCAACAATTTATAAGGCGTTTATTCGCCCAAAACTTGAGTACAATGCTCATATATGGTCTGGTGCACCAATAACATTTTTGGAGCTACTTGATAGAATTCAAAAACGCGCGATAAAACTTATTGACTCTCTAAGTCGTCATCGCAATGTCCTACCTGTCATTGTTTTATCGCTACTTTAATCGAAAGTGCTCGAACGAAATAGCCAGTTGCATTACACCACTTCAACGTTTCAACCGCAATAGCCGTCATGCTAGGAATGCTCATCAGTTCACCCTTAAGCGTGTATTCGTACGGACAGTGAAATACAGGAATTCGTTTCCGTACAATGCGAATGTGGGATGCTCTACCACGCTCAGTTTTTCCTGCACATTACAGTTTACAGACATTCAAAACGAATGATCATAGATACCTCTCTTTCTCTTATCCTCCACTTCCTTAATGTATTCAAAATCCTCGTGGAAACTTTGCAATTTCAGTGAAACGCTTCGCACTTTTACTTTTTTTGGAAGGTTGGTAAAAATAGGGCCTTGGTTAAAAATCTGAGGATACAACAGCTGAGATTTTTGTGGCCCATGGAGCAACGCACCGGCCCAACGAGCATTTGTATCCACCACTGAGGAGCAAGCAGAGGAAGACCTCACCTTAGGTAGTGCTTGGGACCGAGCTGACTGTAAGCGACACCAAAAATCAGTTATAAAATATTTTCAGCCATGACAATGGAGTCTTAATACAAAAGCGGCCAAAAACTGCAAGAACGATGAAACGGTCAACACTTAATAGAGAGAAAAGTGCAAAAGCTAAATCAGAATAAACAATAACAAATGTACAATAAGACCAACTAAATGGACACCATACAGAAACTAGCTGGAGCCATATGGCACGTAGGGTGCACTTGCCGTCTTTAAAACATATATCTTTTAATAATATATAATCCTACGCGAAACAACAGTTACAAAGTTTGCAAAGAATAAAAGTTCATTAGCAACTTCGGCACAACACCCTTATTTATACGAACCAACTCAGGCCATTTTGACCTAACTTCGCTTACAACAAAGCTAGAGACATACAATTTTCAGGATTGTTTGGAACAAAGCAGCAGGCTCAATAACATATTTCAACTGTTTAACATAAGCGGTTCCTGAGTTATAAGGCCCCAAAATTAGCAAAAATAGTAACCTCTGACTCTCTGACTCACTGACAGATCATCAAAACTATGGAGCACTTCCAATCATAGAACCTTGAAATTTGTCACAGTAAAAGGCTTTGCGGAGAAACCTAATACTTGTTATTTTCCATTCAGGGGGCGTGGCAGCCACCCTCTTCTCTTAACTCAGTCCTCAAAAACCTACAATTATGATTTTTAACATGAGTGTTGGATTTTAAGTACAAACACGCGAACAAATAAAATATTGTTTATTTTTCATTTAGGGGCGTGGTAACCGGTCCCCAAAAGACTTACAATCATACGGGAAAACATATTGCCAAGTATAAAAATGTACCTAAATACTACTTGTGAAATTTTTAATAATTACAATACGAACAATTTTTAGATCTTAATACTTTTTGTGTCTGACTTGTAAGTCAAAAGCAATTTTTGTAAAAAAGAACTCGACTATTCTTTAACATTTGTGTTTATGGTGTGATACTTTTCTCTGCGACATTTACTCATGCCAGCCTCCTTCTTGGAGCCTCCTTTGGGTTTAAGGAGGTTTGTGTTCGAAAGTTTAATGAAGTATAGAATAGCTTCCGGCAAAATAAATTAAACAGTGAAATAAAGTCCGAAAAAACCCGCAAATTTAGTCCAACAAAGGCGAATCACTGAAAATAATTTTCATCAAAAACTAATACAAGCTCAAAAATTTTAGAAAAAACGTTCGATTTTACACACCTAACAGATGGTAATGTATCTTTTATTTTATACGAATGAAGAGATTTATCCGATTTGTAAAAAAGCACCTCACCGCCCTCGTATATCATCATCAATCTCAAGTTCGGCCTACGTGTACGTGCGGCAAAGACCCAAAACCGATTGAAATACTGACGCATTTCCAAAAAGCTTTAAATTATTTTTCGGTTTTTGTGTATTTTCTCCATGAGACAACCGGAGACAGATACGAGACAATGGTGAGTGGGTGCTCTCCACCCAACTGTTATTCAAATCACGTCTATGGGAATATAGCTGAAAGTATCTTGAAACACATCAAGATAACCTCCACATGGGTAGACGGTTTAATTGTCAATTTGTCATTGAGTGGCGGTGTCACTCCCGGTGGGACCGGTCTGTTTTTTGTTTCATTAGAATCTTCTTGAACTTTCTCTCACAATCTCGTCGTGCAATCTTTCCCATTTCTTTTTTGGGCGAAATACGTTTTACCATAGCGTGACCAATTTCAATTTTTAATGAAAATTTTTTTTCAATGCCCAACAAAGTGGAACGTTTCACAGTCACCATACTTGAAGTATGTCCTCTTATGTGAGCGTCAGTCATCAATATGTTAACTGAGGTGAGTAATCCGTCGCATTGCAGATGCAATTTACACCATCGATGGTAGCGACAAGGAGAGTGAGTTACCAGTCGTATCGCAACATGCCATCTGATGTGCAGACAAACGACGGAATAAACGAACAAAAGCGATAGTCTAACGTTGGTGTATCGCACTGTTGATCGCAGTTAATTGGACGGTGCAACTCGCTGCCTACACTTTGTGCGCACCTACGCGGGTTTCTTCATCTTCTTCGTTTTGTTCAGACATCAGAGGGCGCACAACATCAATGTACAGTGTACATAGCCATGCAACACATTCCACAAATAGCGAATTCCCGACCACACACTACTTTCTTCATTCCTTGAGAAATACCGATGTACTGGGATGGATGGATGGAGTGCAACCATCCGATTCCAGATACTTCTTCTAATTACCCACTCCTGGGAATGGTCTTAATTAAAACGCGAGTGGACTCTGCTTTGCCATTGCCATACAACACCGCACAAAAGTTTATGGTCAAAAGCAGTTAACATCCAATAGAAGTGCAATCAGTGCGGCATAACGTCAACACCCCAGCCTGTAGACGCGCACCATCATAACCCATCTCCTCGGCACATCAGCATCATCATTATCGATTCGGTATTTCGTGCACGTTTAATTAGATCTACAGCAGTAATAGGCCGCAGTGGATAGATACACGCAATAGACCCGCAGATACACAGTGCTAGAATGTTGTTAGCCGTATCTATGAATGCAGTAATTACACACTGCCACAAGACTCTTTGAATACGCGTGCGAATTTCTTAAGTATACATGGTTTGGTTCTCCTTTCTCCTGCAGCCATTCGGTACACACACACGCGGCAGCACGGAATATGGCTAACGACTTAATTGCACAAATTGCAGCCCCAGATCGCTTTGTTTGTTGCTTCTCTTTTTGTTGGTGTTTTTTTTTCGTAGAAACGACTTTGACCGCAGCCACCATCGGATTGACGTTAAATCTAATCCACAGCATAATTAAATGGATTTTGATTACACGCGGAAATGAGCGGTGGTGAGGTAGGTTGGCAGCACTGCTGGACAGTGCTGCAGCGTTCCATTGTGGTAGTGCAGCAAGCACTTACTCTAATGGCCGCTAACTCATTTGTGCAACTAATTGGATTGTCTTGTCCCGAGGCGAATAGTGCGTTCTGCAAAAATACAAGATTAATGTAGGTTGTTCCACCTATTTGACGGACGCCAGCCAGGACCAGGAAGTGGCCAAATGGACATTTTCTAATGTCTAGGAGGCGTGACCATGGAATGAGTGCCATTGCCGAGGAGGTGTTTCGAGAGCAGAATGAATGTGCAATTAGCTTGTGTTTTTGTTTCTCTTTGCAATCTCGAATGTCGGATGGAGTTCATTCAGTTCTGATTCGAATTTCCATTTCAATTTGTCTTGAAGGTTGGCACTGGACTGGACGCTTCAGCTTTAGTTGGAAGTGGCTTGCTTGTAGTAATTGACATTGTTTTTAGTTCAACACACCCATTACTCATCCTTACCGGCTACTGACAATGATAATCCTTCTTTCGATTTTCGAACTGATCATCCATCATTCATCGCATGCTACTGTATGCACACAGCACGATAACCTGTAAACACCGCGAAAAATGCTGTTGCTTAATCGCACAGCAGAGTCAAGTTGGTATAGATAGAGAAGGGATCAACGCACTTTTCTTGTTAAGTATGGCAAAGCGAATGGTAAACACGCACTCGGAACGCGAAAGTTGGTCGCAAAGAAAAGAATAAACACCATCTAAAGATGTAAACAAGAAAACCGCAAGAATTACCACGACGAGCACTAGATCGAAAGCACGCACACTGACAAAGCAGTTCCGTACAGGTGGTGGGGAGGTAGCGTGACTCTTCTATCCATCGCCAAGCGAACTGCCAAATCGTTAATAGGTTTCCGTTCAAAGTAAACTTTACCACCAAGCGAAACCGTCATCATTTCCAACTGCTGTCTGATGTCGCCGTCTGGGAATTTTTCTTTTTACCGCATTAATCTGATTAAAGGCCGCCGAAAAAAAACCAGGGGCATTAACATTTCATGTCGTTCCGTGCGGATGGCCGGCGCGATGCGGACAATCAGCAAGCAGAATTCGCATGCCAAAAGGCGCGGAAAGAATAATTCGAATTTGGCAGTGTCACGGATACAAGTGAACTGGGCCGCACCTGATTTTTTTCTTTTCTTCTCTTTTTTGCGGGATTATTCAGTCGTGAGGTGAGGCTTTGATAAAGCGAAGGATTTTGAGTGCCATGGGGATGTAATTTCTCCACGAAAAGCTAATGACTGCAGGTCAAATCGCGATAACAGTTAAAGGGTAACTTTTTGTGAGCGATGATGAAAAAAAAATCGGAAATGCATCTTCATACAAAGAAAGGAAGCCTTTAAATAAAATGCAAGAAGTGAAATTTAAGGTTTTTATCGTAATCGAAAGCATGCCCGTAAATTGGACTCTATCCTATCTAATTCCAAGAACTATCCTTACTAAATATCGCACATAAGAAAAAATAAACTAAAAATAAATAAAAAATAAATAAAATACGGAACTTTCTCGGTACATGAGGTGCTTTTTCGAATCGCCTCTTAAAGAATGGTTACATTTGATCACATACCAAATTTATATCACTTTTAATGTTAAAATTATAAAAATTAGATTTTCTCTAAAACGACACCTACGATTTTGATGTAATTTCGCACATTGAACATAAATATAAAAAAATTATGAAAATCGTTAGAGCCATTTTTAAGCAAAAGAATTTAATTTTAATTTAAGAAAAGCGTTATATGAAAATAAAATTATTTTAAAATTTGTAAATTTTTTTAAAATTCCCTTTATGAGTTTTCGAGATATTGCCAGTTTTATAAATTACCGTAAATCGATTTTTTTCCAAAATACTCAGCAGAATTTTTGACCCCATCCTAAACATCCTTAGTACAAAAAAGACCGAAAACCTTGTAACCACTTTTGAGAAAAATAGTGATGAGTGATTTTCACCAAAAAAATTGTATGGCAGGTACCGCTATGAATAATAAATTGAATATATAAATTTTGATCTTAAAGCATTAGGCTCACTTAATCGTTTCTTAGATCAGTTGTAGAAGGTGCAGGCTCGGGGCAGGAAAAATCACGTGAAGTACTTTGTTGTTCAATCAATTATGAGAGGTAGTATTTTTAGCCCGCTGGACAAATTCCATCAGGCCAAAAGTCTAACGACATTATTTGATTGAAAATATCGTTAAAAAGCTCGTTAAAAGAATATCTAAGGCAGAATATTGCAGTCGATATTGATGTTGTTGTTAGAAGTATTTTACTTCTCATGCAGTTTAATACGTCTTCAATGCTAGTTAACTTATAAAGTCTCGAAAAAAATATACATAGATTTGAGAGAGGGTCTTTTAACGATCACCAGGTTAACAGACGAAGGCGTAACATCAGGTGTATTAAGCGGATCAAGAGCATCAACAAATTGAATAAGCTATTATATTGATGGCTGGAACTTCTTCAGTAGTGGATCGCAGCACTCTTTTGCGTTGAGCTACTGGTTGTGCTTGTGGTGAATACATCTGCTTTCTTTTAGCTTGTTGTTGTGGTCTATTAGTTGGATCTAACTATTTGTTCATCCCTTCTCTGATCAGTAAGAGTATGTTCCCCAGAGTTTTGGGGGTCATTTTGTTCAAGAAGACGATTTATATTATTGAAACCTTTATACAACTTTAGAGACCTAACCCCAAAAACTTAATATATACGAAGTTTGAAGCATATCCGTCTAACTGTTTCAACCTACGGCGCCCGCACAGATAGACAGACGGCATTGGTGGATCCACTTTTTTGCACTCGTCTGTAGTTGTAATGTCATCCCTCATACTCAGTTTGAGTTCGAAATTTCCGCATGATCGCAATAACTTTCTCTTTTGTATACTAATGTATACGAGAAAGTTAAAAATAAATATTAGGCTTAAACGGCCCATTTATGACCCAAAGCCTATCTTGTCCAACCAGTAAGTGTGCGAAGATATATTTTTGACACGAATGGAGGCAACTACAGTTTAATGCCGATTCCGAACGGCAATTTTATTTTTGAGAATTTCCTCATGACAGTTCTTACTCTTGGATGTTTGTAAGACTTTCGCATGAGGTGGGGCTGTGAGAAAAATACTTTAAGGCAGTACGGGCAACCTTAGTGGTTCAACTCACAATATCAAACCAAAATTATAATACAAAAATGTGGCAAAAATCCAAGTAATACATAAAAATAGCGCCATCTAGACTCAAGGAGGGACTGATAACATTGTAATTATAATACAGAATCTAGGATAATAATGCAGCGCGAGTAAAGGCAACTGAAAAGCGGCAGGACATTATTGATGTTCATACCTTAATAATGGAAGTACGACATATTGAAATGCGTTGGAGATAAAAAAGAGATTGAAATTATAAATTAGTGGGAAATCAGTTTGTAATTAAAAAAGTTTACTTAACATAACTAATGATGAGAAGGCTTATGTTACGTTACTAGTAAATAGTTACAATATTCGAAAAGAAAAATAAGCCAAATTAATATAAATTAGTATACTAACTATTTAACTTAATTTATTGTACTCGGATTGCAATGACAGATTAACAATGATTGTATTTGAAATGATAAGAGGTCATTCTCTTTAACTAATATTTATTTATTTACACGAGTTAGGCCGGGCATTCAGCTAGTATTAAATAAAAGCCGTAGTCCAATAGGAAACTTATCAAATCAATAAGAGGCATTCGTCTAAAATTTAACATAAATTTAAGCTCAGGTAGTAGAGCACTTGCAATAGTAGCAATTCTACTACTATATTAGTAAAAGTGGCAGCGCTGGTAATGAATAATGAATGGACACAGTTTTGTGATTATTATTTTGTCACGTTTCAATCGAGCTGTTTCTCCAAATAAAAAATTGACTTGAATATAGGTATACGTCAAAGAGCTGTGCGGATGCATTTAGGATGGACAGTTGTAGACTTGAACGATATATTTAATAATGATGGTAATACGCAACTCATAAATTCCCTTTCATAAAGTACAGGTATTTCCAAAAATCCTTTTCAAACAGTCACACACAACTCCTGTTTGCCACACTGTATTGTGCGCAAACATTACATCTCCTTTCTTGGAACTGGAATACCATCAGTTTTGTGTGCTCCGCTTGCGCTTGTGCAGCTACATTTGCTTTATCAATTAGCAGATTGTCCCCTCACCAACATATAACATATCACCGTAATGGCCTATAAACTCCTGTCGTACAACCGGCAATCCGGAATCCGGCATCCTTTCGAAATGGGAGGACACAGCCGATCAACAAAGTGTTACTATACTCTTTTTGTGTATGTACAATGCGCGATGGCATGTCACGTTGTAATCCTTTTTCCTCTCCACGAACGAAAACGCGCAAGTGGAATTCCTCACATTTAGTGTGTGGTGTTGGTGCGTCTCTTCGACAGCTGTGGATTATTTTTAGCCATCGCACTTCTCGTACACTTCGGGTGTGTGTGTGTTGTTGTGTTGGTCCTTTTTTTGTGCGTGCAAATAATAATATCATAATATGCCGCCGATTATACACGATTAAGAGTTGCGCGCGATGTCGCTTCCATGAATTGTGTCTTGGCAAACACCGTGGGTGTCCGTCCAATCGCAGATATCACTTCGATGAGAGAGCGCTCGGTGACGGCAGAAGGTATAAGTTTGATTTTCGATTCGTCGATGAACGTGAAATCCCATTAAGCGCGTTTCGTGTTGGGGATGGTGGCTCAAGATGGACGTTGATCGTGTTATGTCTTTAAATTTTTTTACGCCGCCGCCGCCACTTGTAAGTTATAATTTTTAAAATTTTTTTTTTCAATTTCAAGCACGACGACAGTATAAACGAAGAGTTGAGGATTATTTGTCACTCAAGGTCAAGAGTCAGTGGTGGCAGGTAGGTAGCTCATCTGAAATGTTTAACTTCTGCTTTCGATTTGAATTGCACTTGAAGAGTGATGTCTAATGAGCGTTTAAAATTAATATGTGAATGTGTGCATAGCGATGAGCTACGGATTTGCATATCTTCTCATCCATCAAATGAGTTTTATGTCATGGAAATAAATTTAATGATACTGACGACGGCTGAAGAAGCATTGTTTTATGATCTAATGCGGACCGTAAGTTAGTGAGTTTATTATTGTTTGCCAGCGGGGAGTAGCTATCGATCGATGGAGGCAACTTGGATGGGATATCGATCTTAATGAAATTCAGGTTGGAATCCTACAGCTAAACTCATCTGTGGATTGCTCATTAAAACATCTATAGAATCAATAACATTTTCTTCTTCCAAATTACCATAAAGAAGATATTCCAGTCCGATAGAAGTTGGCTGTGAGAGAGAGAGAGAGATATTGGAGCGGTTCTGCTTTTGAATTTGGTATGAAGATTGGAAAAGATGGGCTATACATTCGCATAAACCCTGCCATTAACGACCTCATACCAAAACAAATTTGAAGAATCTTAAGGTCCAGACCCATAGTTTACGGAGCGTACAGCAGTTTTGAACTAAGTACAGTTTAGAAAACCGCAATTAAGAAACTTATCCACTTAACGGGCCCCCGTTTAGTCTCACCTTTAGACAAGGGAGCCTTCCATTCTCTGCCATCCCGAGTACGCTGCTTCCCATTTTCCAGACAAATGCTCTGACCTGGTGTTTGAAACGGAGGATTCTAGTGGATCTTTCCTTACGTCGACCTCAACATTTCAGTCGAAGCAATGCACATAACGGATATTTCGATGACACGACGAAAGACACAGTTTTGACAGTATTCTGTAAGAAATGCAGAGTGAGAACATTTAACAACGGGCTCTGTCTTTGGTTCTTTACTGTTTAATATCTGTAACAGCAATATTCTTGCATGTAGTGGCAAACAAATGTTTGCATATGAATGACCTGTGACTGCAACCAAGAACCGGCAAAAAGATAAAGGATTTTGCTTTAGAACTTGAGCACCATAAGGAATGTATTTGCAAGATTGAGCGTGCCTGTTTTACCTTACAGGATAACTAAGCAAAGTTCATATATCCTGTGGGCACCAAATTAAACACTATCATGAGATTCATGTCTGGGACTAACCTGCAGGTAGTCTACTAAAGGAAGGCTGAATTTACGGAAGGCACTGCGCGGAATGCTCACATCAGAAGAGGTAAAAGTCTTGGCACCAATTTATTAAACTCGCTAAAGATGTATCATGTGAAGCTTTTGACCTAGATCCTGACTAAATTGAGCAGCAACTTTGCAAGCTGATAACATTGTCATCCGGGAACACAATCATGGAGTTTGACCTGCCAAGCGGCAGAAAATATACCAAATTTTTGAAAACTGCAATAAAATATGATGGGGGCATTCAGGATTGGTTACGGAGTCTAGGTGTCATTTTATATTGAGACCAAATAGAGGAAATGTTTTTGCAATAAGATGGTACCACCTGCCACACAGCACGTGAAACAATGGTGTTACTGCAGAATAAGTTTCCAGGCTGTATTCTCGATTTGGCGATCTATCTATCGTGCGATCTAACGCCGATGGACTTTTTCTTGGGGCAATGTGAAGGAAAGAGTTTAATAGATACAGTTATTGGTGAAATACAGAAATTTCAACAAAATAATAACCCTATGCAATTCAGGCCATTTTCCTGATGTTGTATTTCACGTTCAATCGGAATTATTTCTCTTTTTGTTGAATTCAAAAAGTAAATTAAAGTTAAATCCGGCGCTCTTGTTGGGGCTCCCGTCATATCTACTACTCCTACCTATATATAATATAATAAGCAATCATTTTGCTATGTAAGCCGATGATACTTCACTTAAGCGGTTTTCGATTCATCCGCTGCGATCTTTAGCATGCTGCTTCCTGTTGTTCACGCCAAGCATCCTGGCATCCGCGATATCTTGGTCTTTAAAACAGAGGTTCGATTTGTAGGCCCAATTTCTTTGTGAACACGAAAAAGTTCGCACACATCCACGGCCCCTGGGAGACTGGGATTGAAAAATCTTCTTGCTTGAAGCATCATATCCTCCTTTTGTGTTCGGAGTTATGAAGTCGACGTGCTATTTTATTTCGGAATACATTCGCTCACCGCTAGACCCATTTTTGCTACTTCGTTTCTCATCCCACAAGTGACTGATTGAGGCTGTATTCGGCAGAGATGTCAATTCCTTACAGGATTCTGTATAGCAGGCCTCTATAAAACGCTGTTATATGCGATTTCAAAATCGATAAAAGCTCGTCTGAGTGTATATCCTTCGAAGTCGGTAAAAAATCTTCATTCTTTCTAATTGTCAAGCACTTGGTTTCGTTTATAAGAATTTCAGGCTTCTTCTTCTTAAGGAAGTCTATTGCTCTTTGAGTCAAGAGTTTTTAAGCAATATTTTTGCATAACGCAAGCAGCAACGGTTTTATAGGTAACACTTCGTCGGATCTACACTAGGCTCTCAGTCATAAATTTGTTATTATTCCCAAGGTTCTTATCTCGTTTACTACCTCAAAGTTTTTGCCATTAATAGTGATACTTCGTTGGTGCGTGTTTGTTTGTTAATAGCATTTATTTTGTCTTGCAGTGGTTCAGAGGTAAGAGCGTTGGACAACTAAGCTAAGGGTTCTAGGTGTGGCTTCTTGACACATCTATTCAAATGACACATCCATTAATTCATGCGCAAACAGCTTTTTGATGATGTTATGTAAAACATTCCACATGTTGAAATTAGTACATTACACTCTCGGGATATCGAAATGAACAATTCCGAAGGTGCAATAAGAAAACATGTACCAATTTCAATAACCCAACTCTTTCTTCTCTAAAACGACAAAAGTGGATTATTTGCAATTTTTTTTGGAAATTCTATTAATTCCGCTACCCGTAGATAATCATGACCTTGTCACCACTACCTACCTATTCACAGCCCCGCAACAAGTCGAAAAAATACAACACAAAAAAACAAGAACATTAAAAGCACCTCTTTTGGAATTACCATAGTCAATGGCGGATATTTCACCACAGCCAACACAGTTTAATCGCGATAGCCATTGATTTGCATTTTTGCACACACATAAAACAAAACAAAACAGAGACAAACATACACTTAACTAATTCAATTTGTTTTTCTTTTCCAAAATTAACGAGTGTTCTTGTGTAGTTAGCACAGCCCGCGGGGCAAACACTTCTGCAGAGACTATTTTCAACATTAATTAACACATCCGAGGCAGGCACAAGAAGCCCATGCATGCATTTGTACAAATGACAGTGCGCACTCATTATCACTGCTGAATCTATTGTTTATTTAAATTTTTTTTTTGTTTTCTTTTATTTTCTGCTCGAGGTAAAGAAGAAGAATAATTTATTTTTTATTTAACAAAGTGATTTGCGCTTGCATTTAAAATTGCTATTTGGCTTTTGCACGCTGAACAAGTCTCTTCCGATTGCCAAATAGCTACTCGCAGTTAAATTGTTTTGTACAGTGTTGAGTGATTATTTTCGCAAATACATACCAACTCTGTGGATTTACATACGTGTGGAGTTTTTTAAAGAATTGCCATTTCATAATAGGACAACAAAATATTTATTAGCATAGCCGTAAACATCCGTATTGGCACAATAGCTAATGGGTAACGCTTCTCTAAATGACTTTGCGGAGCCTTAAGTAGGTTAAGTGAGCGTTAGTTGATGCGTCAACGCGCAAAGTATGCCTAGTTTAGTTTAGTATGATAAGTCAGACTATTGAACAGAGATAAGTTGGCTGTGGACAATTGATTTACGATGCCATTATGCATTCAAGCTAATTTTACGAGACGCTTGAAATTACGACCAAAGTGTGTCTATAAGAATGGTATTGTCTTGCAACAGTTGAGGCGTCACAGTAAAGTTTGACAAAATAAAGTCACAAAAGATGCGGAATGGCATACGAATCTTTGCAATACGATGTAGCGAGAGAGTTGGTGAGTAACCTCGGGAATGGCACGAATCTCTGATTATATTATGGATTGCATTGGATTTATTTAGCTTTTGAGTCTATCAAAGTCCGTGCATTCTGCACGCCGCACTTGGTAACTCTACCTATAAGTCTAATGCCCTATATCAGCCAAGAAGCTGTACAGATCTATTGTACGTTACGTGTTGAGAGCTTTCTTCCCAACTAACATTTTAGTTTCCCTTGGGTGCAAATATTTAAAGTTTAAGGGCTTTTTTGAGCTTCTGTAAAGCTTTTCAGAAATATAAGATGAAGCTTTAAAATGCTGGAGTCTTTCTTCCAAGGGCCGTTAAATAAACTCAAGACATGCCGAAGTTAACTTCTATTTACTTAAGGTTTTCTTTCATTGCCCACGTTTCTACTTACAAAGAGAAGGTCTACAAACAGTACTATGAGAAACACCAAATCCGGAAAATTTAGTAAATCACATGCTAGAATCTTATGCCAAGAGTTGAGGAAACTAGAGCTAGAAAGAAAAAGAGAATGCAAGAAGCAACGGAATGGATCGGGCGCGCAGCTACACATCAAAATGTACCTACGCAGAAGCAAAAAAAAAAAAACAAATCCGGAAAATACGCACATACAATGACGCGTAACCGTCATCTGGAGCCAACTATAGAGACTGGAACATGAGAAAAAACAGTCCAAAAGTAATAATTCTCTTATTTTTTAGCTAATAAGGTTATTATGAAAGTTTTTAGCGGGAGCTTGATTTTGAGTGGTAAAGTCCTAACTCTATAAGAAGTTTAATTTAGATAGCGCAGATGAGTGCTATGCAAGATTACAGAAGCAGATACAGACCGTAGAGCCCAGAAGGAAGCTCGGAAAACACCTAACAATGAAAGTTTATTACAGTATTTACGACGAATTAATTGATGTTGACAAGCTCTTTGTGCTAATCGAAACAACCCATATTCCATATGTTGGGAAAGCATCCTCAAGAAGTTGAGGCTGGTAGACGATTAGGAGGATTCCAACGGACTAGTGTGTCTAATCGTTTCGACTGTCCGCAACGTCCAAGTGCAAACCAAAGCATAAATAACAAATGGAAGGTCTTTCACCTACAGACTAGGATGGTTAACAGAATTCAGCTTCAGCACAAATTGCCATGCCCAAACAATAAATAGGAACGTAGCGTAGTAATACAATGTGCGAAGGGGCAACACCTCAGATATATTTATGAAAATCCGAGCGGAAGGCCCAGAGACATAATAAGGTCAGAGTCGCACTAGGGTGTCATATTACCTGAGGGAAAAGAAGAAGCTCTTTTTCAGCTCACTCAGTCGTGAGAGCACCGAAGGACCAAATATTAATGTAGGTGGATGGCCAAACCCTCATAAACACATGCACCGCCACTGGTTAAGACTAAAACTATCACTCGCCAACTTCGGTCAACCTGGTTACTTATCGTGGACATGAACCACTGGAAAATGAATGACATGACTCTACTTAAAGGCTATGTACGATGACAAATGCCTGTCTTGGTTAAGCAGAAATCAAAAAGTTTTTGTTTTGCAAAGAAATTTATTTGAGTTCAAGAACATTTTTAGAATAGTTAGAGTCCATATTTTGTAGTGAAAAACTGTCGAATTGTAAAAAGTTAGTAAAGACAGAGCCAAGGCTACAAAAAGGAATTATGACTGGCAATTAGATATTTTATCTCGTTGTGACCCAATTAGCGGCGGCTTAGTATCCAATTAGTATCCATTGTACCCAACATTAATTTTTCAAGAGGCTCTACCTCCTCGATTAAAGGCCTCCTCAAAACGGAGACCTATAGCATGGTAAAACTTTCGTTTCTCTAGATTATCAAATACCCACAACATTTTCAGGTGATTGCTTTTCATTTTGATTTTGATTGGTTTATCAACTTTTGTATATTGTTTTGCTTTATATGTTCCCCACCACTTTGACCTTCTCGCACACGCAAAACATGCCAAAACTGCACCTGCAATAAATGCCCGATCAAAGGATTGTAATTTGATTTTCCCAAATAAATTGTAAAAGTGTTTCGCAATTTTTACAAACGCTTTGTCATTAATTAAACAGCAATGATTGGCCTTGAAGACCAGCCCAACGTCCTTAAACCAGACGCTCGTAAAACAAAACTTCGACGAAATAAATCACCAGATCCCAGTCTTTTGCGGTCAAAACACCTTTCCTCCTCATTGAGCAGCCAACCATACCCACACACACCTTTGATCTCATGTTAGCTGTATTCATCAATCTGCCATATATCTTGAATATCTTCCAGAATCTGCCGTAGTAAGGATAGGATGTGCAGCTAACGTCATCCCGTCGCCTCCCGTTCCGACCAGCGCCACTCGCAGAGGTGATTTGTATAGATTACATGTCTGGCTTCGGAGATTTGCTTATCCCTCTCATCGGTTGGCAGGGGTAAAAAGTGAAATTAAAACCACAAAACTAATGAGAAAGAGCTGGACCGGCACCAGCACCGGAGGAGGGACGACTCTGACCACAGACATAAAGTCAGACTCAAAGAATTGCCTTCTGTGGATGCGAATTTTCGGTGCAACTATGAAATGCAAAAACTAATGTCGCCGAAGAGGCCAAGTCCTATTTGTATCGGAGGCGGAGGGCTACCTCAGGCAGTGGTCCGCACCAAAAGCGAAAGGCTTATGATCAACAACCTTGTTAGTTAGATATTTTTATTATACACGATCTCTGGACCGCGACGATGAGGACGACGACGCGACGTCGACGATCATGACATCTCTCCAGTGGAGAACCGGGAAGACGACATCGTTCACTCACAACTGAGATGATGACGCTGATGCCGATGACGATGCTGATGCTGATGCTGAGGCAGAAGGACGATAACTGGTGATATTCGTGTTATTGGCCCTAGGGCTATTGGCGGTGTACATGTTGACGTTTTTACTACTCTGCGGTTCTCGTGTTATAGTTTTAAGGTTTTTGTCGTTTCTTCCCAGCAGCAGCAGCGGTCAGCATCTTTAATTAGCTGAAAAAAAAAAACAAAACAACTCCTCGCGTGCTCAGACCTACTTGCTAATGCCGCCATCAACCCGCATGGATAGGGCCAAAGAGCTGTCTCTCTCACAGTGATAGGTGATTGTTTTTAATTAAAACATAAAGATGTGCTAGCGTAATTGTTTTGTTTAATGTTTTTGAATCATGAGTGGCAGGAGTTGGTTCCGCTCGTACATATCTACGGCACACGGATAGAGGAAAATTTTAATTAAAATTCTTGATGAGGTAGCAAATTGTTTTCCTTCTTACAAACAGCAATTTGTTGCAATCATTCCATACGAGATGGTAACATTAGTATAGCGACAATAAGATCTAAGGTGCCTAAAATATATGCAAACAGTTCGGCTTTGTAGTTCCCTTCGACCGTGAGTGGAGAGGATATCGTGGCAAGGGAACATAATTCCTGAGAAATCATGGCGATTACATTTGTGTATAGCTGCTGGTTGGTTCTTTAAAGGTTATCCGTGTTTTGTTTCTGTGACTGTGTATAATTTGAAGCAGTTTTCCGGTTTGAGGTGTTGGTCTGTGAATGACGAAGAGCACATTGTGGTTGAAAGGAGCTCAGTCATCAATTAGAGGTGTAAAAATAAATCAGTTAGTTGTGTTTAGTTGATAGCCAAAGAGAAGCAAGTTTAACACTCGCATGTAACTGTTATTGCATCATAATTTGCTAAGCGACAAGGACGACTGATATGAAGCGAACCATTTAACATTGTTGATGAAAGCTTAGAACTCTGTCCAGCCGACCTATATGGAAAGCTCAATAAAGCTTCGTGGTCGAATGGTTTACCAAATGAAATATTTAAGGCAGCGCGAGATGACTTGGAAAAATAGACTTCTATATCTTGCCGTGTACCAAAAAAAGAGGCCCCTTGAACTGATCATAAGAGATCTTCTTTGTATTTCTAATTGAATTCTTTGAATGCGATTTTAGGCCCGGTAAGTCCACAACTGACCAAATATTCGCACTGCTGCAGATCCTGGAGAAAACTCACGAAGTTCAAATCGATACTCACAACTTTTTTTTTTGATTTTAAAGCCTCTTAAGACATCGTTTGTAAAGAGGAGCTATATAGAGACATGTTTAGCTTATACATCCCTTCCAAACTCGCCCGCTTGTGGAGGATGAAGACGGTTAAAGCTCACTGCTGCATTAAGAACGCTAACTCGGTTACTACTTAACTGATATAAATTAATTGTAGCGCGTGCTGTGTTGCATGTGGCACCGAATAAGTACTGCTCACTTTTGAGTGTAACCTTCTGACCAAAATCGATTTAATTGCAATTTTTTTCCAAAACAGAGTTAAGAACGCCACAATTTTCAAAATGCGAAATTTAATATTTTGTTAAAACGAAATGATTGTACCTTTGTTAGCGCCCAAGAGACAGCCCGTTTTTATTTGCCACAAAAGCTCAAACGATAAACTTTTAAATGCAATAGCAAGTCATATAGTCAGTTGCGCGCGGTACTTCATAAGTAGTGGTTGTGTTAAAGTAACTAAAAAGCCGTAACTTAAATTAGTGTATCTTAGGAAAACAATTACATAACGTAAAAGATTTATGGTACAAACTTCAGGTTATATTGAAAGCCCTAGAAGTTGCATAAATAGTCTTAGGTTTTGGTCCTGATCATAAGGCAGCCTTACACCCTCTGCGATCCCGAGCATGCTGCTTCCAGTTGTCCAGACCAAGCGCTCTGGCATCCGCTATGGCTTGGCCTTTGAAACGGAGGTTCGGTCTTCCTTGTCGTCTCGAACCTGGGGGCTGAGATTCGAAGATCCTATTGGCTGGAGCGTTGTTGTCCATTCGCTCGATGTGGCCGAGCTAATGTAGTCGACGAGTTTTGGCTTTCCGGACTACATCCACATCTTGGTACAGCTCATAGAGTTCGTGGTTGTATCTTCTCCTCCATTCGCCCTCCTCGCACACAGAAACAAATATCCGTCGAAGCATTTTTCTTTCAAAGGATCCCAGTATTAACTCTCCTTTCCGGCTTATCGGCCAGCACTCGGCGCCGTATAGCAGAACTGGCAGAATAAGGGTTCTGTAGAGCATGCACTTTGTCCTTCGAGTTAGGAATTTTGAACCCATTTGTTTCGCTGAACCAAAGAAGCAGGGGTTTCCTAGGGTAATTCTTCGACGGATCTCCACTAAGATGTCATTTGTGGAGTTGATGTTGATGTTTACCCCAAGGTAGATGAACTCCTTAACTACCTCGAAGTTGCTGCTATCAACAGTGACATTTTGTCCTAGTCGTTGGACAGATGATTGTTTGTTTGTTGATAGCATATATTTAGTCTTGTCCTCATTCACTTCAAGGCCAACTAGTTTTGCCTGTTCTTCAATAGCCGTGAAAGCCTCTATCACGGCACGCTGGGATCGACCGATGATATCTATATCGTCCGCATACCCCAGCAGTTAGACTGATCTGTTGAAGATAGTGCCTTCCGTGTTGACACCTGCCGTGCGCACTATCTGCTCAAGAACAAGATTGAAGAAATCACACGACAGCGCATCTTCAGAGTTCAGATAAGCTGCTGCCAAACTGCTCATTGCATCGCGTGTTATCTAGTGTCATGCGACACATCTGGATCAGTTTTGACGGGATCGCGAATTCGGCCGTAGCCACAAAAAGCCATTCTGCTTCCCATTCCCACTTGTGGCTCTGTGGTATGACGTGGCTCCGTTCTCCGTGCATCACTAGGTAAGCAAGTCTATCCCCTGATCTGTGAAGATAGCACTTTAAAGGCTGAGTCTAGATGGTTTAGTCTGACGACGCCACAACCAGTAAGATGTGGCCCGCTAACAACAAATTAAGAGACTTGGTTGGTTCGCAGATCTGCATTTTCTGTTGTAAGTCTGGTTGCACAATTTCAATCAAAATGTTAAGTTTCGCATAAATATGACTAACACTCCTTTACTTACCATGACTTTTGTCTTCCAAAATGCCCCAGAAGCGCACGACCTTTTCGACTGAACCCAAACCAAAATTTAAAAAAAAAATAATCAAAAATCTTCTATAACTGTATCTGGCTAATCTGTATAAGTGTGAGGGGAATTTAAAAAAAATACCCATTGCTTAGATGTTCTCACAAAATTCCCAACCATCATCATCTATCTCCCCGTGAAAGACATTCATTTGCTAAGAAAAACCTTCCTTTGGATTTGCTAATCACAAACTTCCTCCAAAGAAGAGTCAATAAAATGGCCCCAACCAATGCCGGTAGTTCTCTTTACCGTTTCAAATCAATTAATTCCATTCGCCAGAGCCTCGCTTCTTGGCCTATAGTTCATTGATATTCTCTCAACATCTTAAAAGCCCCGCTTGATCACTTTCCAACCACAATTACAACGCATTACTATCAGAATTTCGCAACTTACCCAATACCGCAGAGCTACTACGTAATCTCTTCTATTCCATTACACATTCCGCTACTGTGCTATTGAGTGATTTAAAAAAAATTTAAAATTTTAAAAACAACCATCCAACTATTACCTCATAAGCTTCTTATTCACAGAAGATGAAAATAGAGAATAGAAAATAAAACACTCCTCCGAAAGGTTCGAATTTAGAATTCAGAAGAAAACAACTCATAATGCGGTGTGCAAAACGAAAGAGTTGACTTGCGAACTTGATAAAAATTCAACAATTTTTGTTTTCAAGTTCGTTTTCTTCTTACACAGGCGCGAGCGCACATACACCAAATATCTAACGTTTCAATATTCGGAATCAAGCGATGAGAGAATCATCCATCGGCTTAAATGAAAGAGAATGAGAGCAAAACTCTCCGTTATTTTAGAGAATTCCGAGAGAGTGCGGCCCAACAGTTGTTTGTTGCACTCGCACCGATCTCACCAATTGGAAAAATCATCATTGACGTCACATTTGTAAACAAACCGTGTTGATAGGGAAAAAAAAACAAGAAAACACCGCCTAGCACGTGTTCGACCACACTTCCAGTGTGTCTCTCTTTGATTGGAAATTTCTGCGAGGTAACTCAGTCACCTGTTATACTCGTTATCATTACGTCACCGTGGTGAATTCAATCAGTTACCAAGAGAGTCGCCATCAAGAGAAAACTGACCACAGCAAAACTCTTCGAATGGACCTGAATCTTTTAAAATATCTGCTTCAGCTCTGAGCTGAAAACCTCAGTCTTTCTCCAGACTTCGAGTGAAGAACAAGTGCTTAGTTTATAGTGCCGTGTAGATAATCTATCTTTTTTTTGTATCGCCTATACATATACACACCAATACATAGAAAACGGATTGGAATCACCTTAGAAAGATCCTCTAAGACACTCTCGCAAGAGTTTTTCGGTTTTCATTTATCGTTATTCGTTCATTCGTTCTTCTTCTCGTTGTTCGTCGGAATAGAAATACGAAACAAAAACAACAACAACAACAACAAAATCGTGGCAATAGAAGGAATAGAAAAAGAAACAACGTTAACGAGAAAGAAATTCGCGATCCGTATTTCTGTGGCATTTAAGCCATGGTGAATGGTGAGTCGACTTCGGATTTCTTAACTGAACGGAATTTATCAAAAAAAATCTTTAATCTTTCTTGATTTTCTGCTTTAAAGCGTGTTTCTTAATTTTTTGTGAAATTAATAAAAAAAAATAAATTTGTGCGCTAGTAATGCTTATAAGAATTAATTTAAAATAAAAAAAAAATTGTGCTTAAATTTACGTCCATGCTAACCTCTGCACCTTCATCAAAATAAAATAGATCAAGAAAAAAAAAAACACATAAAAAAGGATACCTGCTGATGATCACTTTAGTTTGTTATAATTTTTAGTGCAAATACCATCTAAACAGAAAAGTTTTCAGTGAATTTCTTTAAAATTTACCATCTGGCTGAGTGATATTTTGTGAAATTTTTGGAATTTTAACCCGTTTTAACGCATTTACATGGATTTCGACAAACAGATGTGTGGCCCTGTATAGTGGATTAATGCCGCCTCAACTGTAAGAGAATACCTACATTTTAGCAAACAGATAATTCGCATATCCGGTTCATAAAGTCAAGTCTATATTTAGCAAAAATTTGTAGATATAAATCCAATACAATTTGTTCGCGATACTTGGAGAATTTTTCTATTTTTATTTATTTTTACTTTTCTTGTGCAATTTTAATGTTATATTGAGCATGGTTGCATGGGTTTTATTCGATATTTTATCCAAGATAATGGCTGCGGCTGGTGCTGCTGCTGCTGTTTAGGTATTATTTTTCTTCTTCGGTTCGCTTGCGCAGTGTTTAAATGGGTTGAGTGTGTGTGCAGATACTCGTACTCTATCTATAACTAGGCGAGATTGAGAAAAAATTAATTTCATGTTACTCATGGGAGATTAAGTGCAACCAAATGAAATTCGAGAGAATTGCAAGTGGAGCTTGTACTTGTAGTCAGCCAATGCGTTAGTGATTGATTTAGGAAAAAATTAAAATTGTTTTCAATTTTTTTTTTTAATTGTTTAGATGAGTTGTGAAAGTTGAGTTAGAAATAAAAAATGTTGAGAGATTCGGAGTTCAGATTTGAGGTGGATACGATTTTTTTAAAGTTTTTTTTAAATATTTTTCTATCGTCAATTTGCGATAAAAATATGTATTTTTTTTTTAAATAGTCGAAAATGACTCAAGTTCGAACACTTTGAGAGTTTTTTAGAGAATTTTTTTATTTCCATTTATTAGAAATTGGGGAAAAATAGTTTTGCCAGTTTTAAATATTTCTCTACGACGCTTGTACCTTTACAAATTTGTAAGGATAACTTTGTTGAGTAATGGCGAATATCTGTAACATCTCGGAAAAATCCTTTAACCTTCAAACAAAATTTGAAAATCGTAAATTTCAAACATTTAAATATGAGTGGTCTGTAATTTTTAAGGAATGTCTAAGAGTAGGTACTCTTGTGTGTAGCTTCTTTAATATATCACCAGTATTTGGCCGAAAATTATAGGTATTCTTCGTGCCAAACATTTTGCTCCGCAAAAATAAATTAGAAGTCTAAAAAAATTTTATGTTTTAACCCTGCCTGCAATTTTTTAATTCTTTTCGTACAAAATTTAGTTTTTCTTTTAGACTTACATTTTACAATTTTTCATATATTGTATAAATCTAAATTTTCTGAATTCTTTATTTTTGAAACAATTTTTTTTTTGCAAAATTAAAAAAAATTTAATATTTTTTAATCATCTAGAAGTAGTGCTCCTTAAATGGATCTTTAAGTCCGCGTGGTAGTTTGCAAAATTTAATACTGTTATAATATTTAAAGAAAAATTAATAAAAAAAAGAATACAAAGTAAATAGCTATGCAATCGTTACTAAACTTATCAAGAGAATTATTAAAATTAAAATATTTCCTACAGTATTTTTAATAGTTAAATTATTACAGTCTTAATCATTCATTTGATTCGCTATTTGCATAAAGTTTGCTAAGACTACTGATAATTGTCAGGTTCTCAATTAATTGACAGGTATTTGTTTTAAATTTGCCAAGTAACCAGCGTCGAATTGTAGAAAAAGAGAAAAAAAATGACACTTCCATTTCAATAAAGATGAAGTTTAGGAGTGCAAATCATGATCCTTTAATTTTTTTCAAAATTTTGAATATTCAGCCCGGAAAAAGCACTCAATGGATCTATCTGTAAATTTACATGTTCATCAGAGGCACATTGAGGTGTAAAGATTCTTAGAAACCTTAGCCTTTTTATCTGTATTTGCTATGATGCAGCTAGTTAACATTTTTAAACTGAAGTTGCAAATAAAAAAAAATGTCTCCAAATGTCTTGACTGATTTTTCAAG
Organism: Ferdinandea cuprea; assembly: GCA_963576555.1. Lineage (NCBI taxonomy): Eukaryota > Metazoa > Arthropoda > Insecta > Diptera > Syrphidae > Ferdinandea > Ferdinandea cuprea. The sequence continues at coordinate 9,300,895 of OY754958.1, forward strand.
CAAATTTACTCCAGGTTTTAAACTTTCCATGAATTTTCTGTTCGTTTAAAGACAAATGGTCTTTTTTGTTAAATTTCGGATATTTCCACGACAAAAGCTGAATAGACAGGATACCGCTCAACTGATCCATATGATCGTTTAACTGAAAAAAGTCCGCAGAGGAAGAAAACGAAAACTAACAATTTTGAAAATTTTTTGTTCGCACTATTTCCCTGGATTGCCTTGCAACTAAATCCACTAAAAATCTTGGAGCTTTAAAATCCGCTGTTTATATTATCAATACCAACATTTTGAACTTATTAACAGCCAGTTAAAAATCAGGAACCCATTTCAATTTTTTTTTTGTTCCTTTAATTTTTCTGAGTACTGGAGTAGTTTTTCCACCAAAAAATAAACCAAGTTAATAGAAAAAAGATTGAAAATAAATTTCAAAGTGTTTCCACCGGAAAAGTTGGTTTGGCTCTCAAATTTGTGCACAAAATATCCAGCAGCAGTTGACTTTTATCTAATTGCTTGCGCTCTGACGAGTTTCTAAAGGGTCTCTTAACAAGACGATCTGGTTTCTTTCCAGATTAAAATTTGCATGGTAAATCTCCAAATTTGATGAAGATTTAAACAAGTTCTATTTTTATCTGTGTTAATTTCTCTGTTAAATCACAGCACAAGTGACATCATCACATCGTAAATAATGCAAAAAATAACTGCCAACAGAATGCATGTTAACCAAAAATAGCCCACCTCGTTTAAAGCTCTTCTGGAACAATCCCAACAGAGTGAATGTTAATTTAAACAAATTTGGGTATAATAAGCCATTTTTATGCAACTCAAATATAAGAGATTGTGTGAGCATTCACATTTGCAATTCAGATCTGAATCGCATTCTCATTTCTCGATGCAGTCATTGGGAACGCAGAAAACTTTTAGTACTTTATGTACAAATCATTCAAATCGTTCTCCAAAATCTGCTCCGATAAACCTTATATTAGATTAGATAGTTAATGGAAAATAGCGAACATCTAAACGCTAATCATTATTTTATTTAAAAGCTTCTACTTTCTCCTAAAAAAAAATATAACAAAATTTTATGTTACGTGAAAGTTCAAATTTAAACTGAAGTCATTTATTTTCTGTCAACTTCCAGTGAACAGAGTGCCATCATTCATCATAAAAACTCTTTTGTTTAGGAGCTGCTACAATGTAACCATTTTTGCGCAACTCTTGTACCAACCATTCAATATGATAATTTATGGTGCCATTCATGGTACACTCCTTATTGAGTTAATAACTAACACCGCTGATGGAATCAGTAGCAAAAACATATCCATCTCCATCCATCCACCCATCGATTAAAAATTCCCTTTAATCTCCTTTCGCTCGACATACAATTGAACACCTAATCGGTTATCCTTTGAAATTAAGATCACCACCAGACCCAGACCCAGAGAGAGAGAGAGAGTCTGATGATGATGATAAAAAATAAAAAAAAAAACCGGATCTTCCCCCACCGCGCGTTTTTTGCACTTTTTGTAATGATACTTCCCCCAAATCGATGTGTTGCTGCTACTCGCCCCCTTTATCATGATTTCTTTTTAAATGGATTCATTCGTCTAGCGCCCCTGTCCCCCTATCTCACGCACTTACATATATTTATTTATTGTTGCGAAAGCGAATCATAAAACTTCAGATAAAAGAAATGATTACAGACACAATATGAAAGGGGGAATTCTTAACTTTGAAATTGGCCAGAATAGTACGCGAGTAGGTAAGTCTGGTATAGGTAGGTAGAGCTGGGCATCATCATTACACACTAGTGCGACCATTCCAGTCGCATAGCATACTTTTATGTTGAGGCACGGATCCGTAATTTTCCGTTGAATTGAAATAATTTCTTTGGAATTTCTGTGCAATTATTGCAATTTTTCATACCACATTCAATCTGTATCGACGCGGGTTACCGCCATGCCGCTGCCATCTTTCTGCTCGGATTCGTGTTTCAGAAATTATTTTTATATTTATTTTACCGACTCTTATAAATTGTACGTTTTGTGTAAATCTTTTCGTTATATATATATTTTTTTTTAAACCAAAGCCCCTGAAGCTATTTAAGAATAGTGATTTGTAATTAAAGAAGATCGTGTTATGCTGGGCGGTAGCGAGAAGTTATCACTTTAACCGAAATGAGAAATTCTATTTATGAGTGTTATTTAAGTGAGTAAGTACTCTTTGAGTAGCAGAAGGTTTTTTTCTATTTTTTGTGTACATACATGTATCTTTGATGGATATAATTGGTGTCCACAAGTGGGGATTTTTTTTATGTAAACTTGTTATTTTCTAGGAATCTTTTTCGAAGAATAAGTTTTGAGCTTAAATCAACACTTCAGTGACTTCGGGGAGATCACGTTTAGTTGAATTGTAATCGAAGATGGAGGCTGATGATGGAGAAGTAGTTTTTTTTTAAGATTTTCACCTTTTATGATTAGAAACGAGTTTTTCGCCATTTTATTAGGAACAAGACTGAAAGAAACCAAAAACCCCAAACGGCAATAGAATTTACTGCCGAAAATTTATTCAATTGTTATCTTCAGGTAGCAACGATATGAAGCTTTTCTTAAGGTTCCGGCTCCAAACAAAGTTTTTCGGCTAAGCTGTACATGGAGTTGGAAGCGCAGTCCGACGGGACATGGATTCTACGAAAATATACAGATGGGTATGTGTGCGCACACTTCCAAATCCTCTGACCTTGGGGTTTTCCAATGTATGGGAGTAATGACCTTAAGGGCACTTCAAATGATCTACATTGATCGCAGTGTGACATATGCGAGGTTTCTTTCGTCGCGTCAACCCATTAACTTAACTCAATCTTGTCTCTATTCCTTCGAAGGATATTATATAAAATCTTGTGAATCTCACTTGGTGCTAATTTCGCTTTATAAATTATGTCCCGTATTATCTTCATAGGCAACGCCGTGTGTACATCTACCCATCTTGGCACGAATAGGACACGAAACATGAATTTAGTTGAATAAGTTGGATCGAAAACAGCGAAAGTTTAGAATCAGATCTTAGGGACACAGGCCATTTTGTTTGGTAAAGTTTATAGGTCGTCGAAGCAGAGCAGTTTCTTCTTTGTTACAACTAGATCCCTATTATCCCATTGTGATAGCCTTATGGGGAGTTTAGCTGGCATTATTGCCTCCTTTTAGTCTACTCGTGCTCACCCAACACTGTCAAGCCATTCCGACGTTCTAAGCAAACTAAAAATATTAGAAGGTGAGACATCAGACGGTTCTCTAATATCTAATAATGGGTCTTTCAAGTGTTCTGTTTCTCAAGTGACAGGAACCTGGGATAGTAGGGTGTGGCCCCTCCTTATCGCATCAGCGTCTTCAAATGCCATCATCCTTGAAATTTAATTCCATCTTTGCATTTAAGAAAATTGTGGCCCGTAGAACCAGCTTCTGTTAAAGCTCATAACTCCAGTTTTTATTCTACTCTGGTCATAATTTCATAATTTTTGATCTTTCTTGATCTTGCATTCCGCACGTTCTTTGAAATTAATCTATTAAATATATTCCCTTTGATAATACATTTTCGACATAGGGTCTTAGGCTAACCCAAGATTCGAGGGAGACAGTTATTAAGCCTTTTTCGGGCGCTTAAATGGCAAAAAGTTCCTCAATGTGATAACAACGTATTCGAGGCAAGAGTTGGTTGTCCAATAGGGGTCAAGGCTTAACATAGTTTGGTTCGTTTTGGCATTCATCGAAGTAATTGTCTTGGATAGAAACGTAATTTCGCGGAGCATTTAGAGACTAGAACTTCGAAGACCATACAAATTCTTTAGCAGTTCAATCCAAGATTGGTTCACCGTGACCAAGTGCTCACATTCTCTAAAGACTTGTGACGAAGTCTCACCATTTCGCGTATTTATAAGTGACATATTCGAAGTACTAGTGCCATTTCGTGAACCACCTTCCAGATCGCCTGGAACTGACCAGAGAATGAGGGAATGGTCTTAGACCGAGTGACACTTGTACACAGATTGTTTACTCATACTTCCGTCTGGAGCCGGAGTTTTAAGCTTTGCAGTGAATTTTTCTCATTATAGCCAGCCACCATAACTGTTGCCAGCTTGTATCAAGGCCTGATCTTCTGCTAATAAGGTAACTCCGCAAAACAATTTTGGGATCCCCAGAACATTGACAATCGGTGTAACAAAAAGCGTTTACGTTTGTCGAAGAAATGTTTCAGTCTTTATTGGCTTCTAGCTACTTGTAGGGTCAACTCTAGTGGTAAAGGGTCGTTCAAGAAAATGTAAAACAAAACATTGTGTCCTTTAGTTATTTAGCAATTAGTTTCAACCAACTTCCCCTACCAGTTTTATGAGCAAAGATCTACTTTTGTTCACGAAGGAAGGGTAAGGGAAGGGAATGGATATATTTGTTTGACTCATTTGACACAGAAACCTTCAATTTAGTGCCGATTCCGAATGGCAAATTTTTAAGAAGCTTCTCATAACAGTTCTTACTTTGGATGTTTGTCAGACTTAGATGGTATTGGATCAGATTGGAACTCGCTAAGTATTAAGCCACCCAACCATGTTTGACATAAGTTTTCGAAATATGGGACGATGAAAACCGTTGTTCGCTATTTCTCTTAACCCAAATGGGGAAGCTTTGTCTATCTCTCTAATAAATCATATCCTAAAATTAATTAATTTTCACTATCTAAATGCAAACTTACATTGGCTTACAAGATTTAGCCCAAACTCTGCCGCAAAGCAATCAAAAATTTGATTCCAAGTTCACACGCACAGCACTTTCATTGATCAATTAAATCTGATTTCCGATTTTTATTTACATACATTGTTTTAACGTTTTCTTGGAAATGTTTAACACGAATTTAACATAAAATCAATGAGCGAGCGAACGACTTGTTATCCACTATTTGAAATGTGGTTAAGACTATCTAAGTCTATTTAATTCGAGTATGAGTTTTCCATTTAACTTTATCGGGAATTAAAATCCATTTTATTTTCTCGTATCTTTTCTTTTTAAATTTACCTTTAACAATAAGTCGAGATTTCGTAGATATTTTGACATTGAATTAGTTTACCCATCCTTTGAAGTTTGTTGACTTGAAATGAAATTAAATTTTAATTAGAAAATCAATAAAAAATCAAAAAAAAATTGTACTCAACTTGTTACTTCGCTGAATGACCTCTTGTCTTGAACTTAAAGCCGTCAGATAAAAACTAACTGGTTACGGTAGAAACTTGAAATTCAAAGTGGAATACATTTGATTGGTTTCGCCGGATATTAGTGGTTAAATGGGTGGGACAGTGTTCTACGATAAAGAGTCAATGATTTTGGCAAGGATTTTTGTTCAGAATAATATTTTGATTTGTTTTCATTGGGTCTTTGCGTGAGTGGTTCACACTTGATTAATGTATAATTGTTGACTAACAAAGAGTAGTCAAGATAAGACTGGCTATGTGTTAAACAAGAACGCAGTGTTTACATGAAAAGTTCTGATGTTTTTATTTTAATAAAGTCAAGGTAGCCCAGAAGTTCCTAAAAAATATAAAAAATAATGAGGACAGGGAGGTTATTTATAGGTGCATATTCCCAGGATAAAATTGAGATTTCTGTATAGGGATCTACTTGAGAAGCTTATGTTGTTTTAGTGCCAAAAAGGAAATCACAAAATTCTAACCCGATAGGCGGGTTTGTACATATTCTGTTTTAATTTTTTCATCAAGTAAAGTCAAATGCACTTCATATTTGCTTAATCTCTACCCAGATTAGGTAGCAGCAGTTAATATTGGGGAAGAGTAAGGGACTTAAAACACAGCCTTGTGGAACACCAGATTATTCACTGTATCAGACTTACTTATATTTTAGCAATACCTCTAATCTTCTGGTGGAGTTACAACTCTGTTTGTGGTGAAAGTCTATTTCTGTTCAACATTCAGCCAATTTGGGAATCGAACCCATATAACCGCCTTCTCAGGCAACAACAACTTGTTTTTGCGACAACGAGGTTACTCGATTCGAATTACAACTCAGAGAAAAGGCTTTCCAAAGCCAATCAAAGATCGACAGGTCTATTTTAGCCCATTTTTTCCACACTCTGAGAATCGAACCTAGATCACCGTCTTTACAGGCTAGAACACTACGTCCACTGCAAGCAAAGCCATATGCTGAGCGCGTTCTGAATGCTTTTTTTTAGTGCTTATTGGACTTTACCCCCATCTGATACAGTCCTTGTTAAACTATTTCATACTTTTGTCAGATTTTGTGAGCAAGAGAAAGTGTTTGCTGAAGACCCATCGAAATTTCCAAGCCCTCTTCATCATTGGCCTTAGTATAATTCTCTTCGGCGTCTCGCACAACCAACCGATCTGCACAAGTGAGTTGTTGAAGAAAAGATAACTACTCCTGAGGTGACAAATTGAATTTTATAAAGATTATTATTTTAAATTTCCAATAAAAATAAATATTATATAAAACATACAAAACCACAAACTTAAATGCATAAATTCAACCTAAAGTGATCACCAGCAACGTATTTCGCATACAAATGTTACACATACAAAAAAAAGCCTAAACCAGCTAAAATATATTTATTAACAACAAAAAAATATAAAATAATCTAACAAAATATTCTGTGATTTATTTTTTTCTTCTTCCAATTTCAGTTAATAAAAATATGATTTTGTGTTCAAACAATTGAGATTAATTAATTTAAAAAAAAAATAATAAATTTTGTGATAAAAAAAATTGTGAGAAAGTGCAATAAAGTATTAAAAAAGAAAATTTAAAATTATCAACACTGCCAAAAACCGGATACAAAATAATAATTAATTTATTCTGTGTGTTTCCCGTCGAGTAATAGAGAAAAAAAAATATATTACACTGATTCATCTAAAACAAGGTTCCCCTCGGAGAAATGATATTCAAAACAAATTTGGTAAATTTTTTTATTTTTGTTTTTAACTAACTTTAGCACCATAAAATTTTTGTTACAAATAATACTGACTAATACTTTTAATATATTTTATTTATTAACAACAAATTACAAATAACACGCCTGGGAAGTTAATTTCAAGGCTTTAAAATAAATAAATACCAACGGATCGGTACCGGTACTTATGCAAAGTTGAATAAATATTGAAAATTGAAAATTCATTAAAAATAATTATTATTAGAAATATTAGCTAAGGTGTACTTATTTTAGCTTTATAGCGAAAAGCAATACACGAAAAAAATCATCAATGAAGGTAAACAACAGAAAAAAAAATTAAATAAACATCTAATTTGAGGTTAGTTAATTGAAAAGGAGAAAAAAAAACAAAATCGTTTTGCATGAATAACCATCTGAACATGTGTAGATATTATTATTGGCAATAGGCACGGGATTTACTTCAGTTCGTTGCCAAGTCAGGTTCGAAGATGTTTTATGCGATGGCATAGCGTTCACTTAAATGTTATTCACAAATTTGAAAGTTGGCTTAGTGTCAATGTTTTTTTTTTTTTTTGTATATATCTGATGAATTCTAATGATCCCTAGATATGAATCTGGCTCACCTGTAAAAGTCATGTCAACTAATTGGCTATTTTAATGATCTTTTTCATCTTCGAAATTAATTTATATTAATGGTCGGCATTAACACGTAAACACTCTGCATAACAAGCAATTTTTAGCTTCTCATTTTTCTTCTTGTTTTTTTTTGTATCTTCTTATGTAAGTTCCTTTTACCACACCGACTGGTGTGATTGATGGCCGCGTGTCCTTTACAACATAAAATTAACAGATATCTGAGATAATTAAAATGTTAACGACCTCCCAACGTAGAGCATTTGGTATGCATGTATTTGGTAGTAGCGAATTGTGGAAGCCGGTTTGAGTTTTAAGGAACGAAAGGATGCTAATTTGGTGGTGTTATCGTTTAATTAGTGATGCGATGTTGTTACCTGGTTTTATGGCGACAAAGGAATAAATTAGTCAGGACAAGAGGTGTTTTTTAAATGCCGTTACGTGTCGTTCATTTTTGTCGTAGATAACTCATGCCTCTCTTAAGGGTAAGAGCTTGGCAAAACTTTAATTGAAAATGCTTCCTTAGAATATACTATATAGTTCGAGGTTTTGTGGTTTCTAACTCAACTCAGTTCGAATATAAACTCTTTTGTTTGAGCGAGCTTTTATATGTAACCGCGAAGATTGTTTCGGTTGCATTCAGGTTAAGCTCAAATAAGAGACCATATAGGTTAGATAAATTTCTGTCAGCTAAAGGCTTCAAACGTGCGTCCAAAATGAAATTGTTTCCGTACTACTTAAAAACCTTAAATCTGAAGTGTGTTTTTCATTACGAAATATCCCTAGATATAATGCAACACGTACATCAGGGTGTCCAAACAATGTAGTAAAGTCTAATAGGAAGTTATGTAATGTAAATGTTATAATGGAAGGGCCTGCTTTTACCCTAAATCACAATTAATAGATCTATAAACTGAAGCGATTTTTAGGTATAACTACTCCAAATATAACTTAATACATAGATAAAAACATAAGGAAAGGCTACAGTCCGCTTGGGGCGAACAGTATAATACCCTATCCATATCCCTATATGCCCCAAAGAAAAAAGCATTAAGAAGATGATGGCTAGCATTTTATTTCATTCTATTATTAAAAAAAAAGTTTTTTTGAAAAAACGCCCCCAAAAAGTGGGCGTGGCCAAAAACTTTGTATGGGCGATATGTTGGAAAAAATATTGGGTAAATATTTTGTTAAACATTTTTTTTCGCTTTCTGTGAAAATTTTCGAAGAAAACACCATTTTATAAAAAACGCCCACAAAAAGTAGGCGTGGCAAAAAACTTTATATGACAAACTTATAAAACAGGGCAGTGCCTACATATCTTGTGAAGGTTGTAACACTATATCTCTCTAAATTTAGCTTTAAAACGGTTTTTTCTAAATCGTGGCAGTGGGCGTATTCAAAAAAATTTTACACTTAACCATTTCGGAGCCCTAGGGAATATGTGGTCCAAATTTCAGCTTCCTAGCTTAATTTTAAAGGCCTAAAAATTGCGTACGGGCGGACGGACGGACGGACGGACGGACATTGCTAGATAGTCTTAGGATTTGGTCCTGATCATAAATATATATACTTTTATGGGTCTACGACGAATATTAAGGGGTGTTACAAACTATGTGTCAAAATTAATATACCCTTAGGATAGGGTATAAAGACGCTTTAAACATTTTGAAGACCCAATTCAAGAACGCAAGAAATGTTCGACAATAACAAAAGAGCTGGTAAGGCTCTCGACATTCGGGATGGCTTCATTGTATTTTAAAACTTTAAGCTCAATTACTCATGCAGTCATGCAAAGCTACTTTATCTCTGCTGCTGTCAATTTGACTTCATAGCTTTTTTACATTACAACTTAGGTGTACAACGTTTTAGCTTAGGAGACATTTTTCGGGCACAGAGTTAGTTGTCCGGCCACTTCTCCACCCTACGCTAACCCTACAATTGATTTCGTCACCCACGGTTGCTTAGCTGTTGAAATTTTCACACTGGATCAGACGATACTAGGTCTATTTTGGGCTGATACTATGTCCATTTTGCTCCAAAATATAAAGAGCTCGATGAAGGGAAATTTGATTCTTGCTTATGTCGGCAAAGATCAAGGGTCCGTCAACTTTCCTTCAAGCAGATAATCGATTACAGTAATAAAAAGCAAGGGACCAAAGACATTTCCCTGGGGCACACCGATTTTGATTGGGAACCCTTCAGTGACTCCAGAGGGGTATCTAACTCTTGTCTTTGCTCCATTGTACAAGTCCATGGTCACCTTAGCGTGACTTATATCAGATCTCTTGGTTGTATATCGAATGCTTTGTCATCTTGATGATACATAGTCATAGTCCTTGCCTTTGCTCAAAGAACGAAGATAACTAACCCTCCACTGATTAGGCAGTGGATCGACTTTATTGCATTTGAAGATAATACTCAGGAGCAATCTGCACTAGATGTCACCAATTTTTCCCAAATTTCAGAGCATTTTTCATTGGGCACAACCTATTTCGGTTTTTATGACCTATTCCACTGTAATTTCGATTGCTATATTGGTCGAAGAGTTCTTGGACCAAACCCTTTATAAGGTCATCCATAGAAATGCTCCAAATGGTTTCCAAAAATACTTTTGGAAAAATTTTGTTTGTGGACTTGTGGTTTAAATCCCCTGACATTTGGCACGAATGCATCTTGCTTGAAAATTACAGACGAACAATCGTATTCACTATTTACTTAGCAAATTATCAATTGAAAAGTGTTCTGAAAAGGGTAAGTGATATTCATTACACGAATGCATCTTGCCTTTGGATTAGTTAACACTTTGTCATGTTTCTGCTAAGTGGTAACGATAAGTGCTCTCCCCTCTCTCTCTCTCTTTAACCAAAGACTGATAATTCATTTCAACACGAATTCATAATAAAGGGTAATATTTTTGCTGTTTTTGTTTTTCACAGTGTTGTATGTTTGACAGGTCACGCGTCACAGACAAAGCCATTTGAACATGAAAAACGTTTACAATTTATTTAATTTTATGGTCAAAATTCTTATTCCCCTAAACATTTCTTTTTTAGAAAAATTGTCTTCAGCACCCAAGCTCATTTCTGGTTGAATGGGTGCGAAAAAAAACAAAACTGTTGTATTAGGTGCGATGGCCCAAATTTTTTATGGATTACTGTCAGAACAATGTTACCGTGCATCGATTTCGCCCGATATCGTTCAAAGATTTCGAACTCTTTCCTTTACCCAAAACGTACGGCACTACATACCACACAGTCGGCAAATCGATGGATCAATTGAGAAATGAGTTCGGTGAGCAATTTAAATCTCGTTTTTGAGTGGTAATTTGGAAGGCTAAATCTAGCGATTACCGACGACTTAAGAATATTTTGTATGAGGATACGTCAAATCGCTCGTCTATGCTAATACCCCAGCGTGATCTGAAGCCTTGAAAGACAACTTGTTACTAGCGAGATAGTAGTAATTATGCTCCAAAAGTCAAACTTGTACCCTTCGTATGGACCACTTAAATCGGGGTGAAATAATCTTCAAAAAGTAAATAACAAGCATTAGTATGTGAATACGACAATTATGGCCCAATTCGATGAGTTGCTCACTTTTTAAATCGATATTTTAAGTCGTCTCTTTTTCTGATAAGCTAAACTTGTTTCCCACCAAAACATGTCAAACTATTTACTTCCGGCCGATATTATTCTCCTCTCTTTTCACTAGCAGTTTGCCAATTCCACTAACTGTTCATCTCAAATGTAAGCCACTCGTACACACCAGATTAGGGTCACTAGTTAAGATCAAGCGATCTAACATGTAAATTGCTGGAATACCACCTTTGATTGGTTAACAGTTTCTAACTTGAAATCTTTCCTTTTGTCGTAAAATAAAAGAAGAAGCAATAAAATTCAATCAGAAGACCTACTTAAAACAAACAAAAATACGATGACTACAACGATGATGTTGTTCTTGATGACTAAATCACCTCCGACTAACTAAGAAGAATTGATGATTTCATTTGATTCTTTCTTTTTTCCTTTTGTTGTGTTGAAATTAAAAGGAAAGACTAATAAATCTAAGTAAATGGGTATTTCAGGTTTCTTTGACGTAGACATAGTTACCTACTCCACTGTACGTAAATACATCTATAAAAAGCCAAAATTCAAATAAGCTTTGACCTTCAATTGAATTTTACAGAGAGAAGGAGAGCGAGAGAAAAAAAAATAAATCACCCAAGGTAAACCACTGCATAAAGTTTGATAAAGATGTCTTAGAGGCGCGCGAAACAAGTCGGATTGCTTTTCGGTGACAAGTAAACAGATTCAAAAAAAAAAAAAAATGAATCTCAGGGATAATAATTTTATTAGCAACTTAAAATCTACATAAATATTCAATATTTTTTTTTTTTAAGAAATTGAAGAACTTAACTAGATTTGAGGTTAAAGTAATTAAACAGGTTTGAGTGCATTTTTAATTTTTCTGAAAACTACTTTATCTGTCATAAATAATGGCGTTATCGCTATAGTTTTCTGAGTCAGCTGTTCTATAATTATATATTACTTAAGTGAATGACCGAAGATGCTTAGGGATAGGAGGTTCTATTTAGTTGTAGTTTGAAATTTAAGTTGATTAGCATATTAGATCATCAAGATGAAATTACTTTTTTAATTTTAGAGTGAAAAAAAAACTATTAAACGGGATTAACGACAAATCAATCGATTAAAAGAAAGAAGAGTGAGCTACTGAAAGGTTTCATTAAAAAAAAACGCATAAAAAGTGATAGTTGATTCTGATGGAATGACTAATTCGGATTATATCGAGGTGTTGAGCAATATAGTCTTGGATCTTCACTTGTTAACTTTGATTATATGCAATTTGATTATGACTCTTTTAGAGGGTATATTAAAACGAGTGACTTTAAATGGGAACACTATTTGGATAAGACCTTCACTTGTCAATTTTACTCAGTAGTACGGTAGATGCATATTTGCAGCTGTGTCATCTGTGTTCCTTTGCCATAGACTGCCTTATTTGGAACTTCATTTCACAACATTCTTATTTATAGTGCGTTGTTGGATGCTGACTCTTTGAGTGTCTTAATTTTAAGCAATAGCGATATATAGTATAAACAAATGTGTAGTTACCTCACCTGTCAATTTTACCTTGTAGAAAGTTTAGGTTTTTTTGTCTTCTTTTGACAAAGTCGCCAAGTGTTCAAACTTCACTTCACAGTTTTGATTAAAAGTTGACAAAATAAGACTACTCAATGAAATTTTATGTTTTTTTCTTCGTTCTTTCCTGTTTATTCGGCGAGTATTATTGGGATCATAAACTTCCCTCGTCCATCTGTGGGGTGGGGGCTTGCTGAAGGATATCAAAGTTAGAATCGCTTTACCACTAGATGATTAGGTAAGCGTCACCTAGCTTTGTATTTTGTTTTTTTCATATTCTGTATCCCTCGAATCCAGTAAAGTTGTTCCCAATATGGAACTCTTGCAACAAATTGCAGTTAGATCAGCAAAGGACAAATATTATAAACCTCGATTTTTCGCAGCATTTTTGGTCGTACATTTATGAAAATGCGTACTTGTTGTAAAACCATGTCAAACGCCTTTGATATATCAAGCTTATCAATAATACTTCCACCCCTTTAGTGACACGATTGGTTCCACTTTCTGCTGAAGTGTGTCATGAAATCAGCAGTGGTTGTCATTTATGGTAAAATGGAGGTTCGGTCTTGCTTGTCGTCTCAAGCTTTTGGTCTAGATATGGAAGACCATATTGGTATAAGCACAATCTGCGCCGACTTTTTTGAATGCCGAAAGTTATCAAGACATCTACGTCTTGGTACTGTTTAAGAGTTCGCAACAGCGGCCTCCTGACAGGTGTAAAAATTAGCTTACACTCTAAACTGCATGTCTGAAACAACAGAATTGCTCAATTCACATCCCAATTAAACTGAGCAGTTTACAATGACATAACACCTCTTCCTTAAAGACTCTTCAAGACCCAGAAACACACTCAACATCCAATTTGGTTGCATTACGGTACGTCTTTCTCCCCATTTGACTTTCAGTCCCTGTTCTACCATATCAGGAGAGCATCCAACAATTCGCTGCGGTATTCTTCTACGACAAAATAAAATGACTGCATTCCACTTACCACATTCGGTTGTTGGATGTTTTTTTGTTCCCCACTTCAATAATTCCGTACCGCGAACGGCTGGCCACAAGTCGTCGAGGCCTCATTAAAAAGTCTTTTAATTTGTGTGCTTTTAATGCATTTTTTTTTCTCCAGCAAGCCATCATCGTCATCATCATGGTCATTCGGCCAAACCACTTTTGGCTAGCTACATCTTTCTTAATGGCAAAGGTGCAAGTTGGTGACGCATTTCAAAAATTATTCACCGTTATACTATGAATTTTTTTGCACAAAATTTCTTCTCATCGAAAATGGTAAAAAGTCATAGTTTCCCGTCATTCCGACCACCCCCGAAGTGTTCCACTTTGTTTCTCAAAGGCTTGAGTTATGCATTTCTTACAGTCACACACAGACACAGGTGGGTAGGTATGGGCGCAGTGAAAGCTGTTGCAAACTCTATTTGGCATCTAGTCGCCGAGTGTAGGCAGACCATTTTTGGAAACTTGGAAAGTGGATGATGATGATGATGATGAAAAATAATTGAAAACTTGTGAAAACTCATATGGAGCTGTTAAATGGTGTTTTTCTTCGTCAGCAGTGTCATATGACAAGATTCGAATTAAACACTTGAGTAGCGCACTGTACTCTGTCAAATGTGGGCTATAAAAGGTTGTTTCCGGATTAAGTCAATCTCAGCTGTAAGCATGAAAATTAAGCATCATTGTCTGGGACATGTGCTAAGAAGGTGCGGCCTGTATATATCTAAAACAAGGGTGCGGAATGATATGATTTTTGCTTACATGTCAAACACATTATTCTGGAACACATACATGTGGTGTACCCAGAGATCGATTCGTGATTGAGTTCAATTGTGAAATTCAATCATAAATTTTAAGTCTCACTGTGCGGGGTTTTGTAGATAATTTGCATAAATTAAAATTGTGTCCTTTATTGAGAAGTTGAAATACAATTCAGATTGTCGTCTTGGTATCCGGTTTGTGTGATGGTGGTGATGATGGTGATGATGTCAGTTTTGAGTTGTTGAATCTTAAAATTTTACTTCCTAAGTAGCTTCGATTTATGTTGTTTGGGGTTCTTCAAAGATAAATGGCTTCAGTGTACGTGATCTTACATTTAGTGGTAGCAAACAAAATAGTTAATAGTTATTAAATAAGTAGTTTTGAAGGGGTACATAGATACTTATCAGTGTTCAGATGAGGTCATTCGCAATGAGGAGGTGTTAGGAAATGGAATGTTTGTTTTATTTAAAAGTTTGAAGATCCGAAACGTGACGAGTTGGTTCTTATGCGTATCTTCTTAAAGGCATGCCAAACGTCTTTTGTTTTGCAAGTTGGAAATATAGAAAATGCATCGCTAAAATTGAGTATAGGTACACCAAGTCTTATGGCATACTTGCCTACGTACAGTGCCCAGTGATGTAGCACCTGATGTAGCACTTTTGATGTCCAGTCTATTAAGAAAGAAGTGGCACTTAGAGCGTTGCAGATCCAACACCGTTTTGTAGCTAACTGGTAATCGCTTACCTAAGATATTAAGGGGTGTCGGGTGGAACAGAATGTGTAATGCTGCGAGGGGAGGGTTTGTAGAGCTCCACTCATGCTGAACTTTGAATTTCCCTAAAGTTATCGTTCCTGAGAAAAGGCTTCTTTGCAGCTGGGCCTTATGTTTGGAGAAAGAGACAGTAACACGTTTCGGCGAAAGGATGTTCCATTAAACAACCGATGCGTACGAGAGGCGTGGTCTAATCATGGCCGTATAGTTCCAAAGGACCCTCGGAGACAAACTCTATTTCTTATAATATCTTATCGGTTTTCGATTCGACATGCTTGGACCATAGACGTTTCCACATCATCAATATCGCCGAAAATGATCAATGCGTACTCCTTCGGCTCAAGAACCCTTTCAATTCTACCAACAACCTTTTGAAGCTCAGTCTCCAAGGAATTTTTGCGCGAAGGATTTTTTAGGCATATTGCATCTCAGAGAGAGGATGTGCTCGAAGAGCAACTTTGCGCACGTGCAGCTCAACCAGTCTCTCCTTATGGGTCTAAAGCTTTTGCCTAGAGTGTATTCAAACTTAAAAATTGTTGGTATAAAAATAACTTTACGCTAGACGGAAGGTTTATAGGTCTTAATCGCGGTTCGCGGTCTTAATATGGGGTACATTTTGATATATTCAGCAAGAAACCCGGATATAAGTGCGTAAGGATTGGATGTGATTTTTGGTAATTTGCTGATGATTTTAAACCATCACTTCTGAGTTAAACACCTTTGAAACTAAAACGTAGCTGCCAACTTAGCTTATCTTAGCTACTGGATGATGCATTTAGGTGACCGTAACCATAAAAAATATTCAGGGGAGTTTTGCCCAAAATTAGTTTGAAATAGTTACTAAAGTTTTATGAAAGTTTCCATCCCTCAGGCCTAAAGGGTTATTATTTGAAGTATCTTCACATTTCGTAAATTTCAACCATTAATTTTAACCGTTAAAGAGCAAAACCACACTAAGAACCTTCAAAATACCTCAAAGACTGAACATTTCATTGAAATCCATCGAGTAATACGCGAGTCTATTAAGGACATACAAACTGAATTCAATTCCAATTTGTGTATGTCAAAGCGAATTCCCTTCCCAAAAAGTAACACACTTGGTCCAACTAGCATTCGCACCTTTCAAGCTTCACTTAAAGTCTTAATTGGCATTAAACACATAAAAGGTACCCGCGTGATCGATTTTGGCTCGTGAGAACCTCAAATACAAGAGAAAGCGCCAGCACTCGCATATTCCCACGATTGACAGTAACATTAAAAGTGGATACGAATTCAATTTTAACGACCAACTAGCCCCAAATGGAAGTAAAGTAGACTTCGTTTGTCTGAAAGATCCTGTCCGACACATAACCATTTATACCTATTCGCCTATTATTTTAGGAAGGATTTGAGAAACGATTCCAAACTATCAATGATTGATAGTCTTGCATCGTATTAAGCTCTGGCGCCTTTCTATATTCATTTCGCCTTTCACAATACCCCTGTCCATTTTTTATAGAAGATTAATGAAGAATCTCTAAGATCCCGCTGAGAAAGCATTCTCCGCTTCATTCCCAAATACATGAAGAGAGTTTCATTAACTCGAATAGCCTTGGGCTTAATAAACATTTTACTACCTACTCTCTCCCTCCAGTAGTAGCTCAGTCTTATGTTCTATTTGCTTCCTTATTGCCGCTAAAAGTATTGTATTTCAATAAACTCCATCTCAACTTTAACTACACTTAATTGATACCATTAACTGATGCAAATTGTGACTCATGCACAATCATGGTTAGTCCACTTGAACACCCAACATTGCGCACACAAATATGGCTCCAAAGTCATGCAACTTAAAAAAAAACCCGCACAACAAAAACTAAGAACTCTAGTCAAAGCCATAGCCTCTCTCTAGTCTAGCGGTGGCCAATAACGCAAAGCACAAGCAGTAGAAGAAGAAAAAGGAGGAGGAAAAAAAAAAGTTGTATTTTGAAAGTTATTGAACACTCCATTAAACCTGTCCGATCGGTTACAGGGTGTGTACGTTCGTTCGTTCACTAACATTTTATGGATACACAACATATCTACTATACTGCGATACGTGCTGCTGCTGTACTGCAGTTGTTGTGCAAGAAGGACGTATACTAGATACCTATTACATTTCCCAGGTGGTAAGTAAGTTCGCTTTAAATACTCTTCGCCGGCTCATTGCACATAATGATTATTACTGTTATTAATATTTTGTTCGGCTATTAATAGTCGCTAGGAGATTTATCTTTAAGGGCCTATTTGGTATCTGTATGCCTTGACTCAGTGAAGATGTGGAGACAATTACAATTTTTAATGAGGCGCCTCATGGTAGGTGGCATACAGCAACAGCACAAGCAACCATGAGTAACGCAAGTGCACCGAATGTGGCAAGAGTTATTGAATTTGAAAGTTGTTTTACCCCAAATGGAGTGGACAACAACGCTTGATTAGATGAAGAATCAATTCCCACGATTGATTACTTTCATAACTCAAAGGCATTACTTTGGATAGAAACAAAACTATTCCTAGGGTCTTCCGGTTCGACCAAAGTAAGGTACTAAGGTCGCCGCTAACTATGTGTCTTCCACGCACTTTTAGTATAATTTTGTTTTTATTTTGTTCCTCTGTCGTTTCGCTTGAGATACTCCACCAAGCGTGAAGCAATCAAGAACCATCTAACCATCGCTATCTGCTCTATTCCGCACCGCCATCTCAACGTTGGAAGTGGAAGTTACCTTCTTTACGATTACGATGCTTGGGAAATAGCAAAATAGAAAAAAAAATGAGCAAAGAAACCGTTTCATGTAAGCAACCAATTTTCGTGTATTAATTACACCAGATGATGATAGAGGTGGGGTTAAGTTTTCTAACTGTACATTAAATCTGTGTGGCTGTGTGGCACTTGTAAAAGCAAAGAACAGGAAGACAAAGTCATCTTGAAACAAACGACGAAGGTGTAATTCAATTTTGTGTACAACTCCATTCGGCGGTGCCGCTAATGATTTCGAAAATTAGACGTCATCAACATTGGAAAGAATTTTCTCTGAATTTCAATGCTAATTGATGGATACTGGACTGTTGTCCCACGGCATTCCTAAAAGTTCTATTGACACCCAGAAGGGTTCAAATACTAATCATCACCACGACTTATGACTAATGACTACTGACTGACTCGGGCGATGTATTTCGATTAAAATGATCTAATAACGTCTGAGGGGATAGTGACCTTTCTTGAGAAACAAAAAAAATTATGTATCTCAGTTAGCCAGTT
Organism: Ferdinandea cuprea; assembly: GCA_963576555.1. Taxonomy (NCBI): domain Eukaryota; kingdom Metazoa; phylum Arthropoda; class Insecta; order Diptera; family Syrphidae; genus Ferdinandea; species Ferdinandea cuprea. Next base: position 9,319,475 of record OY754958.1, read on the forward strand.
AGCAGTTGGCATATTCACAAAGCTAGTGGAAAAAACAAATTATGAAACAGGTTTCGCTTGGACGACGAATGGTTTGGTTGAAATTAAAAAAAAGAGAAAAAAACTTGATTTACCCCACATGATTTAGCCACACGAAAGAGTTGGCAGAGGAGGTGGCATATATTGCACTCTATATATGAGTTTTAATAAAACACCTTTGGGGTATGTTAGGTATATGAATTTGTCAAGGCGTCTTGTATTTTTGTTTTTCTTTAGAAATAAATATATATGTAGATCCGGTTCGTTAAGCCTATTGCACTTGGCAGTCATAAATGTTTTGACTAATTGCCACATTGTAGCGAAAAGATTGACCAATAAATGTAAATATTGAATGCATTTCATGATTATAGAAATGCGTTGGAGTCTGCTTGGGAGTCTGGTGGAGGTGTTTTTTTTTTTGTTCATTTAATGTGATTTCATGCGGCCTTGATGGTTTGCTATTTGAAGTTTTGTTGATTTTGAAAGAACTCGATTAATGGGCGGTGGAGGATTTATTTTGACAGTGGAGATATTACAATATTTTTGTTTGGGGCAACATCTGTGTGCTGTTTCAAAGTGACTGTTTGTATCCATTTTTGTGGGTGAAATATTGCAAATCCACTGATTCGTTGGGTAGGACACACACTTTTAACGAGATTCTATGAGGTATTCATTTTGGTACAGTGTACCACCTCAAATGAGGTGTGTTTTACTTTTTTTTGAACACACAAACATGCAAATAATCGATGCAACCATATCTGTATACCTACACCTTTAACTTATGCTTATCACTTTCAGCATAACCTTTCTATTATATTTAATTATCACGCGTTAAAGAGAATAACATAAAACGCAGATGTTGCTTTTTCTTTGCTGAAGTAGCAACCTCCTATCTCTTTCAATACCCCTCGCCAAATTAACCTACAAACCGAATCAAGATACATGTCCGATATACCAAGTACCACCTCATTCGAATCGAATGAAATTCTATTTTCTCACCTCAACTTTCAATTTTGAGGAGACTACTACATTTTATGGAATTTTTTTATCGAATGTTTCAACATCGTTTTTTTTGCATTGTATGTGATATTTGTGGATGTCAGTCGTATGGCCAAATGATTGTCATTTACGGAAACAAATCAATACTTTGCAGCGGCATAGCATCTTCTAAGCTCTCTATCATACTTTTTGTAAGAGCTCTGTTTACTCATTTTGTGTCGCTAGCGTTGTTTCATTCGTATTTTCTTTTTGGGGAGCATACAATTGTTTGTGTCTGAGTAAATGTGTTACAGTGACGTCGACAAGTTTTGTCGGTGACGCGAGACTAATGTTCAGGAGAAAAGTGACGAGGGTTAGATAGGTAGGTAAAGTGGGATACCGAAATTAGCGCTTAAGCGCCATTTTGAGACCACGCTCACGTGACCTAAAGGGAGAGAGAAGAGAAAATTGAGTGGAAGCTTAAGGAAGACAACGACGTTTCCGAGATATATACCTTAGTTCTAAGGATATACCTGAGGTCTAGTTTCAGCTAAAGCCGAGCAACCGCATGGTAGATGGAACACAGTTTTCTTTTCCACGATTGGGACATGCCTGCCGATTGGCTCACGTGGTCTCTGAATGAGATTTTGTGTTTTGCATTTGTTGTACATCTTTCTATAAATGACAGAGTTAGTTGGCAACATTTGACCACCTAGTATCCGCCCTCGAGGTAAAGTGTAGAAAGATATTACTCTTACCGAGTCCCAACTGTGGATAAACTTCCTCCGCGGATGATTCGCGGCAGAGTCAAAGAAGAGCCAGTTCGTCTGCCCCTTGATTCCCCTCTATGTTCTAATGGCCAAGAACATAGAAGAGAACGACGATTAGCCCCAGCCAATATCCCCCGTTAGTCTTTAACTAACATTGACGTTATATTTGGATATTCAGTTGGTCATAAGTAATTTACCAGCTTACCCCTTAACTGCCAGTACCACCGCCACTGGAAGACACTGGACGAGTTGCAGAGGGGAAAGGAATTAGATATATTTAGTTCCACAGAAAAGACGCCTGCACCAACTCCACACTGGTGTAATGGTCGTAATGGTGTCGAGATCCTATTCTGTTCTAGATGAGTATCTGGTGAGGAGTTGAACTCGAAAAATATTTCTTGTCACTGGTTTAAATTTTTCCAAAACCATCAGGGTTAGAAGTAGGCCTGCGAGACGTCCTGATTTCGGTAAGACAGTCCCGATATATGCACTTTGACTCGATATTTATCTCTACTTTCCTTTTTTTGTATTTGCTGCGTTTGAATGAATATTTTCGTTAAACCAGTCGAATAGCTCTTAAAGTATTCTCACTCCTTTTTATTTATGTCTGTTTTATGCAAACAAAAAGTTTTGAGTTCCGAAAAACGGCAGATTTTTCTTCTCAAATTTAAAATATTTCAAAAATAAATTGTCTATTCCATTCGCGACGAACAAAATTGCGATTCCGTAATTGCAGACAGAACATTTTATGTTTTATTTATGCAAGTTCCGATTTGTCCTTGTTTTGGGACCTGGTGTCCTGATTTTGATAAAATTGTATATGGCAGCTGTAGTTAGACGCTCGTGGTATTACACTTTGTCTGCGATTGTCCGACTTTTGACAGAGCCAAATAAGCTTAGCTCTGTGGAAACTCTAAGTTTTGTGGTTAATATTGTAAGTCATCCTGGAAGTGCAAGCGTTTTTGAATGATCCGAACTTCCTCAAAGTACAATTTGACTAGAAAAACTCCGCTCCAATGTTGTATGAGATGTACAAAGAGAAATATGTTCTCGAGCCTCATTGCACGAATATCTCACGAGCTACTATATAAGAACTAGACTTACCAAATTCAAATATTCAAAATAAATCGTCAGTCAAGCGAAAAGGTTAACATTCCATCTCAACAAGTGCTTAACAGTTGATGCGAATTTTGCCCTCCATGGCATCAGAGTTCAATTCGATTAGCTCCTCTTCTGTTGCTTGCCAGTATTTCTATACTTAATTGAAACCATACATCAGTGTTTTGTTTTCCTCCCACCATTAAAACTATTAAAGACAAGGAGACATGGAAACTTCATAACAAGCAACCCTCTATCCTCTTTCGAACTAGCCCCTTACTTCACTTTAAAACTCACTTTTGAGTATGCAAATATCTCGACGAATAGCTAACTGCTCCCTTTTCAAATAAGACATTTTTAATCAGCAAGCAACTCCGACGAACGTTGCATGTTCAATCAAAAGTGCACGGCCCCTTCCTTTGCTTTATTACTACAATTACATCTACTAACCGAATCTATTCAATTAATGGAGAAGAATATTCCTAAATTACCTCAATATTAGTTGGGCGAAAAGAATCCACAACGTCGACCACAAATCCACCCAATCATACCAAATGACCATTATTAGCCATCATGCTGCCATCTTTCAGTAAGTGCGCATGCACATTATAAGTGAATAAAAATGCAAATTGGCTACCTAGCTATTCCCATAGCATCTTCCAGAACACAAGAATATCCATTCATTAAATGCAATCACCATCATTAGGCACTTTGTCGCTTAAATTCTTTTGATTTTGATTTCATTTCACAGTGATTGTGTTTGTGTTTGGTTTTTGGTTTGAAGCCAACTCAAGTGGCCAGCAGCAATCAAGCCACTTGGGAAAATTCTTTTCCGGGCTTACAAAAGATGTTCCACAGAGACAAACAAAGAATAAAGAGAAAAATAATGTGTGAAAACGAATACAAGAAGTCACCTCCTCCTCCCATAGATAGACATACATAGATAACTCATCTTTTCCTCAAAGATAAATCAATGCAGACTGACCAACTGGTTTCCACAGAGTATCTGATGGTAATGTGAATCGTTTGTTGGCTTTTATTCTCATTCTGTTTCTTTTGAATGAGTTTTAAGATAGATAACCTTAAGTAGCGGTTATGGAAATACTTCTACATGGTCAAGATTAAAGTCATAATTAAAGGTGAGAGGTTTCCTCGGGATGAATAGGCACTGACGCACTGACATGGCAACCTGCTAATGAAGGTGATTACAACCAATGATGATGGTATTTTCATTTTCCCCAAGGAAAACACAATTCCCATGATAGAAGCAAGCAAGCACACACATATTTCATTCAGTGCACGCCGAAGGACGGCCGTAAGAAAACAAACCTCATATTGATTGCAATTAAGATGTCACCCTCAATAGGACATTTACCATAAATCACGTCTGAAGATGATCTCACGATTTTGTGGGAGTGTAGATGCATTCCAAAGACTTGCTGTGTTTGTCTGTGTGTGTGTGTGTAATTTGCAAATATCGCTCACACATGATCGCTGACATCATAATACATCATCATAAGATACATTATATCTAACCGCTAAACTGTCAAATCGATTTCTTCCAAATTCCGGTGTTCATTTGAATTCAATGCGAAGTGCCCCAATACAGATTCAAAGAAACAAAAAAACACGTCTTGCCTAACTAGCTGGCGGGTCCAGTTATGCCCACAGTGATGTCATAGATATTTGTGGTACGTTGTATGCATTTGGATTAGCAGTAAATGTGTGCCAATATAAGTGTTTGTATTCGTTTCGTTTCGTTCGCTCCCATGGGAGGGGAGGCTTCAATTATATTCCAACTGACATCTCTGCACACACAAAAAAAAAAAAAAACAGTGTACGTATCGATCGATCGCTCGATCGATTCGAAAGAGCTAGAGCAGAGTATATGCCACCACCACTGGGGAATTATTGTCGGCACTGTCTTAGCTCAGCCATCTCATGCGTAGGCATTGTATTCGTATCTAATACGTTCACTTACCTCTATCTTGAACGACCAACACACCACCACACCGAGTTGTTTCTTGTTTCGTTTATAACAGTTTTTGGTTTTTTTTATTTTTTTTGTTAAGTGTTATACCTGTAGTTTTTTGTTTTCGGCGAAGAAAGCCAGCTGATTTTTGCTGGCTAAACTTTAGTTCGTTGTAGTATAAGCCGATCAGTTGATTCGATCGTTTGTTCGTGCGGTTGTTCAGTTCGGTACGGTACGCGCTAAATCGAGTGTGTTAAGCCATTAAAAGTTGGAAGAAAAAAATTGTTACGGATTGATTTTAATTGTTTGGTTTTGCTCGTTTTGTTTGTCGTTTCACTGTAATTCTCTTGATTCGTTCGTCACTGTGTTGTAATTTTTTTTCTTTTTTTTTTACTCTTCTGTGTTTGCTTTCATTGGAGTTGAGTAATTAAGTGGAATTGTGTAGTTATTTTTGCATGTGGCGCTCCATTTTGATCCAATTGAAATCAGGAGTATTTAGAGTGTGCTGAATGCATGCTATATGCTGCTAGTGATTATTGTAATAGAAAGTGCAAATGTTGGAGTTTGTTGATGATAATAATAGTGAAGTAAGTAGGACAACGTTTTTTGTATTTTTTTTTTATTTGTTGGAGGTGAGATAGGTGTTCGTTGATGAGTTCCGTACTCGGTTTTTAAATAAATTGGCGGCTTAGATTTGCATAGGAATTTGGTGACTAACGTGTGGCGCCGAGGAAAAAACCTCAGTTCGGAGGGGAACTCTTTTGATTATTCATAAAAATGGGATTTTTGAAAATTATTTAAAAAATTAATTTACCTATGGGGAAGAAATGATCAGTTTCTAGGGGCATTCTTTCGTTGTGTGAAATTTTTAAAAAGAATTGTGCATTGAAAAAATACGAGTTCGCAGGGGAGCTCTTTTGTTGGTTAAACAAAAATTGGACAAGTTTTAAAATTTCAATCTCTCAAAAATCTCTCAATCTCTTCTCTGTGTGGAACATGTGTTGAAAAAACACAAAATCGGCAACTCTTACGTTTGTAGCACCTAAAAAAATTGTTCCAGTTTGCAGGACAACTCTTTTATTTTGGGAAAAATTCTTGGCCGAACTCTTGTGATTCTTGAAAAAAAACCGATAGTATTTTAAGACGACGATAAACAAATGAATTTTCTTGGAAATTCAATAATTCGCAGAAAACTCTTTCGTTTGCTTGGAAAAAAATTTAAAAAATATTTGTTTTGGAAAAAAATTGATTTCATTCATCTAAAAATAAATTTAAAAATTAATGTTGTAAACAAATACTCTAAATTAATCGACAGGTTTAATAATACCAAATTATTTGAAGGTAAAATAAATATACCTGCCCCTCAATTTGCTTCCAAATACAAAAAATATTGCAAAATCTTGGAAATAATAAAGAAACTAAAACTGATTATGTATTGCATAGGAACACAATATCAGCTTAACAAGTTATATTAAAATAAATATCGGAAATATATAAATGCCAAGGAGTGTTACTCAATCAATCAAACCTGTTGGCCAATAAATCTTTTAAATGTCTTCTGTATTTTTTCTTTCATTATCATTTTTTTTATTGCTTGCAGCTATTTACTTTTCTGCATGCTTGATTCCGTGATTTAATGGTTCTCTTTTTTTTCTTTTAATTAGCTATAGAAAGCGATTATAATACGAAAATTGAAGCGTTTGATTTGATTGTTGGCTTTCGAGTGGACAATGAAATGACGTAGAAGTCATCGTGCCAACGGAAGATGCTTTCATTTTTTGCAAAATCGAGCGGTGTCTTATGTCATCGTGACTGTCTGACATTTTTGAAATATATGGGAGTGGAATACATGTATTTTTTGCCATACTAATACTTTTAAGAAGTACGTGTTGAATATTGTGTCAAAGGTTTGTCTGAAACATGCATTTAACCTATTCACGAAATCGTATTTCTTTCTATTGCAATCAGGCACTTGTTTTCTTTGTTATATCGGCCTCACCTTAATGTTGTGGATGCTGTGATTTTGCTTGCAACAACTGAAGCTAGTTCAGGGGCGTAGACAAGAGTGGAAAGAAAAACACATAAATCAATCGCAAGGTTTTGCATTATTGGAAGACGTGTGTGTTTGTGCCGAAAACCGTACTCGATTTGTTTGATTTTTCTGACATTTACTGAATTTTTTTTTGTGAAGATCTAAGAGCAAAGAGTTTCATGGAGCTCAAGTTTACCTTTGAAAAAAAAAAATAGTCCTTGGCACTTTATTCTCACTGCGCTACTTGGAGTTTCAACCAACAGAAGGAAGGACTGTGAAAGTTTATTATCCCAAAAGATAGCTCGCTTTTTAAAAGCACTTTAAAGCTTGTGAATAGTTTAAGAGACATTAAGAGGTTTTGTGTTTCATGATGAGTTCAGCAGCAGACGAATCGGAGCGAAGAATATCAAGAACTTTCCTTAACTCATATCGAATACTGCGAATAATGTCTGATCGACCTATCACTACAGCAGCAATTGAAAGGTAATTGCGTCGACTTATGAATGAGTCGATAATGAATGAGAATTATCGAATTGTCAAGTGATGGTTGTTAAAGTATTTTACGAATTCTTTTCGGTACATCGGCGTATAATGCTACTTTCGTTGCGAGAACATTCTTCGAACTTTACGAAAAAAATATAGCTTAAAACACGTCGGAGCTAGAAGTAACATATGTCAAAACCTTACAGAGTTCTCGAGAGGTCTAAGACCAAACGTCTCAACATATGAAGTAAATTTAATCGTCAATCGGAGAAACACTTATCTAGAAAGGGCTGCCTAGCAGTAGAAAACTTTGCCAACCCCTGAGTTTGATTGAGAATATCGCAGAGCTTTAGGAGGGCCACCGAACGTTAACCAAATGGCGGTTCGTCACACATCTAGGCTATCAATTGACTTTCTTTAGAGCGATTTTTAGGGAAAAACTTGAAGTTTTACCCGTACAATGTAAAGCTTACGCCTGCAGACCGTCAATAGCATACCATTACATCTTTTCAAATTCACTTTTTGGTGTAAAGATTTGCTGAGGCTCTACAAACTCATAGCAAACGACTTCCCTTCCGGGTGTAGCAAATTGAGGACTTGTGTATTGATCCTACTTCATTTGACGATTTCCACTTAACTTAACTTAATAAGAATAGATGCCACACATCGTTGGCCTCAAGGAATACGATAAGCATTTGGCATGAGCAAGCCAGACATCTTCTCAGTGAAAACCAAATGATTTTCTCAAACCCTATCTACACCCCCAAAAACTTCGAGCGAAATATGAATTCAGTGAAAACAGTGCGGAATACATTCACTTATATTCCACACTTTTTGCTTGAAAAGTTGTGCTTCACACGCACAACAGAGTCCATTTCCTAAATAATTGCTTAGTGAAGGGTATCTCCGATATTATCTGCTGCAGTTTTGAATTACAAAGCATAACATTTTCGCTATGCAACTCACGGCGAATGTTTATTGAACTCATTAAAAGGCACTGCCTGTCTATGCAGATTGCAAATCAATCCAGCTGTTACCTCTACTTACTTTGGGAATACCAAGCAATTCATCTTAGGCATTTAGTTTGTTCAACGAGGTAAAGCTTTTCAATAGCATGGTATCTTTCGACTTTTTGCTTTTCCATTGATATACCGATTTGCTTATAACACGCCGCGTCGGCTAAGAGAAGAAATTATGTGAAGACCCAACCCCATATGCCGAAAGTCACGGTGCATGTTTGGAATTATTTAGGTAAATTGTCGGCTAGTTAGGCATCAATTCAAGACTTGTTTTATGGCATTATAATGTGGATACATCTGGATAAGAGTGTGCTTGGAATCGTAAAGTTAGCTAGATTGTGTTATAGGTTTCCACTCCAAGCTGTTGTTTCATGTTTTCCAAATGGATAACGGAGTAGATAAACTATGCGGCAGCGGACAACTTTTCACGTTCTAAAAGAACAGAACGAAAGATTGAATGTGCCTGACTTGTTCCAACCAAAATGAGCTGGTTCTTACTACTTAAAATAATAATCCCCAAGTCTACAAACTGAGAGTGTTAAACTGGAACTTATTTAAATATCGATAAATGGAGTCAAGGGTCATCGTAATGATTACCAAAGTTATCTTGCAATTTTAGAACTTTTTAAAGTGTCTCTCTGTTCATTGTCTTGTCAAAATAGAGCTATGAGTACCTTGGCTATGGTTAAATTCTTCGGACCAAGTTGAATTGCTCGTTTTGACAATAAACTATAGATATCAGTCCGGTCTTAGCTCAGTTCACTTTGAGCAATTTTAGACTCATTGAAGTCTTCGAATTCATTTCGAGTCATTAATGGTTAATAGAATAAAAATTATGAAATGACTTGGAGGAAAATCAAAGACTTAAATGAAATTGAAGATATAAAAGACTTTAAAGATTGCCATAAAAAAATCTGCCATTTCAATGGCTGTCAAATGACTTCAGGCAAAATGAAATTTGAGGAAATATCAATGACTTCATGGACTTCAATGATTATCATAGAGAAAGCCTTATCTCAGCACATGACTTTACTTGACTTTAAACAGTGAAATGAAATTCGAGAAAATATCAATGACTTATTTGGACTTCAATACGTAACATAAAGAAACCATCGAATTCGAAGATTGACTTCAGCGAGTAAAGAAAGATATATAGTCTTTAAGGATTTAAGTAAAAAACAAATCACGAATTCAAAGATTTGCATGAATCCACAGTACAAGACTTCGAGTAACTTCATTGATTGATGTAAAATTAAAACCTATTCGTTGACATCATAGTGTGTCTTATTGTTTGTATTAAAATACAAAACACCGCAATTGTTCCTGAATTTTAGGTTAGGTTGGTGGGTGCGATACTGCATCGTTATCGCACTCATGTCAATGATGTCGTCGTCGTCAATGTCCATTCAGTCCCTCTGTAATTTTAAATCTACACTATCCAAGTCTCAGTGAAACCAAGAAATGACGGTCACTTTCATAATTAGAGCCTCACTCCTACCACATACCCATTATGTCTTTATTTGTCAAAGACCTAAAAAAAAGTATCACGATTCTTCAGAGCCCAGATTCGTTTTCATTAGAAAAGAAAAAGTAAATCTCAAGATCACACGCCAACTTCTTTCGTTTAGTGAACCAAATGACTTTGACTTTTCATCCCAAAATAGGGTTGAAGATATGGTCAATTAGGCTGCATACATGGGCGCACTTATCTGCCGACTCATTGACCATTGAAATTGAATTTCACCATGAAGACCTTATTCAATAGCATTAAAGATGCATTTAACTCCATTAATTGTTCATTACCATCCGCTTTTAGATTCTACTAAAAGCACCCATCTTCCTTTACAAAAGAAGTAGGCGATCCTTTACGGGTGAGATACTAAGTGATTGAAGACAAAAAAAAACAAAAAAAAAAACTCACTCTATTCATCCCACTCATCAGTCAATTTAGTCACATCCTCTTAAGTAGCCTTCTACATTAATTCATCATCAATTAGGCTCCTCCTCATATAGCTCCATCTACACTTGAGTGTACGTATGTATATCACTTATATTCCCAATAGTCACCTTCACTCGCAAATGATTAACAAGTTTGAACCAAAAACTAGTTAATGCTAATGCAACTGTTGGATTTATTCAACTGGTAAAAAATATGTGAAAAAAACACAACCTTAACAGGTGTCTACCTCTACCTACAACATGACAGTCACCATCACACATCCCATTTAGTAGCATCATCATCATCATCATCATCATCATAGTCGCCGTTGTCTTCGTTGTCTTCATCATGACTGGTTTATTTAAAGTTCAAATGAAATAAAATAAAATAAAAATCCAAGCAATGTTTGGAAGAAAAAAAAGGCGTTTATAACACCGCATCAACGTTTCAGAGTTAAAAACTTTATTTTACTGATTTTTTGCAGTCAGTTCGCGTCCGAAGAGCTGTTGGTTTACCATTACCATTTTTCAAGCAAGAGAAATAAAAATTGCGTTTCTTTTTTTTTTTTTTTGACGCAAAATTAACAGATATGCATCTTTTTCCTCTGTGCGTTGGTTGCTAGTTGCTAGCGTCGCGTCAGTTGTTCATTCATGAAAAATTAATTAACTGCATTAATTAGGAAACCGGCGACTAGCTTGACAGTTGACGTGCGTGAATGGGTGTTTTTTTTTAGAAAAACCAACTAAAACATCATTGGTAATGACACCACACGGAATGAACATCATGAATTTGAGTTCGTGAATGACTTGAGTTCGTTGTGCACGCCTTCGGATGATGAAAATAAAAAAAAAAAAAAATAATAACAACAAATAGCAAAAACCGAATAAGCTGCAACTAAAGCGTATTGCGGTCAATAGTTGTGTTTGTGTAACGAACGATGTTGTGCAGGAAAGATTTCACAATTCACAATTTCAAAACGGTCAAGCGAAATTTTGTTCGTTTTTTGTTTTTCGTTTTTAAGCCACCTATGGCTATGTTTTGGTGGGTGCAACGTGGGTGTAGGTAACAGTTTTTAAAACAGTATCCATTGCTTTTGGGGGAGAGTGTGACTCAAGTGGCTATCATCCGGCATTAGTGGGTGTGTGCGTGTTTTCATTGCAGAAAATTAGCCACTTTCAAGGTGGGAATTTTGTAATATGTGCGGAAAGGTCGTTCTAGAGATTTCACTTTTTTTTCTTTTGAAGTAGTTATTAGCCGAAAGGAGCCGCAACTGAACTTTCACATTTGCATGAGAACATCTTGGCAGGGGGCGGAAATTGTTGTGGAAGATATGCATTAAGGGGAAATTGATATGCTGGAGGGGGGATTGAAATTGAAATTCGAAGAGAACACAAATATCTGAGAATAGTAATTATCATAAGGCGGCTCATGCAACACAGAACCCTAGAAACTTTTTCCAAGTTATACTTTCCCGAGTAATTTAAGCCATAACAAAGCTTTCAGTTGGATTCAGAGGCTGAGCTACAGCTAGTCTAAAATGTAGTTTATACGGTGGCGGGACGTTTGTCAATATAGGTCTGTAGAACTTTCATGAGATAATGGGTAAGGGTCAGTTACGATCTTAGCGTCAAGTTTGCGAGTTTTTGTTGACAAAACCAATCAATTTTTTTGGCATGGCATAGTCCTTGGGTAAGGTTCCATTGGGATATACGCAATTGGTGTTCCCATGTATTACAACTGGTGGGTAGTCCACAGAAGGGTCAGGGTCAGGGCCAATGAAAGCGGATACAGAGCCTTTGCGTCGTCAGTCAGCTTGTCAGTCGCTTCATTACCAAGAATTCCTTCGTGTACTGTGACCCAGTAGAGAGTCACTCTGTTGTGAGCGGTAAGTTGTTTTTGGGTAATTATAGAGTTCCAAAAAAGTAGAGAGTTTAACTTGTAAGCGTTAAGTGCTTTGAGTGCTGCCTGACTGTTTGAGAGAAGAAGATCAAATATCTAAAGATCTTCTGAGATTCCGTGTTAAGCATTCTCTTGCGCATAGTTCGATGGTGTGATATTGGAAGATTGATGTTGAGTGTCTCGTAGAGGAGCACATTTTGCAGTTGGCTCCGCTGATAACTGATCCTACACCAGATGACTTTTTGGAGTCATTCTTATACCAGACTAAATTAGCAGAAGATGCCTGCACCTATGTCGACATCTATTTTGGAACCGTCAGCACATATGGCAATCTCATCATCTCTTGCAACTGTCTTCTCCTCCCATTCGCTTCTTTCCGGTATTGAATCCCCCGCTGAAGGTAAATATCAAGGTAGAAAATCCGTAGTTAGTTTGGATGAAGAGGTTTACCAGTGTATGGGACCAGAGTCCACGCTCTCTTAATCTGATGGTCGTTTGCCCGCCTTGCTGCTGCAGTATACGTCCAATGGCGAGAGACTAAGAAGTAGGAGATAGTCATATTTCAAAATTTTTGTCGGACTCTCAAGTTGTGCTTCTGGCAGCAAAAATATATTGCAACAATCCAATTTAGCGCATTTTATCTGGGTTTTGTGATACCTGAGGCTGTAAGAGCTCATCATGGGCAATGTATACTATATTCCTGTCGTATAGTTCCTTCCAACGGCTCCTTAACTGCTCTTATTCATTCCCAGTGATGGGGAGAGAAGAGGGACTAGCTTTCCTGTTTTGGTTTGTTTCCGTGATATAAGTCAGTCTTACAATTTTTAAACCCAACTTAAAGTCTCTTTGTCTGGAGTGTAGTTCCATTTTTCGGCTCTTACACCATTTCGACATTTATAAAGTATCACATTGACGGATTGACGGTGACTTTCACCTTCACCGGTTAGGGTTGTCTTTGTAACAGTTTCTCTTGCAACTTCTAAGCCAGGCTACAATAATATTACATTCTTGCGGCTCTTAAGCCCATCCAAATTTTACAACTAACTCTTCAAAAGAACGACAATGTTTTCAAAAGCATACAAAGCATACTAATATGTACCAAAGATTGAAGATTTATTAAAAAGAAACAATATACTCGTCTTGACATCAAGGTCTTCTTTTGGTTAATGCGCGAAGACTGACAGGGTTCCTATCGAGTCAGCTTATCACAGTCCAGTTATTAATTAAAAAGTTGAGCACCACAAAAAACAAAGAAATAAGAAATAAAACCAACTTGGAAGTACATCACCTCCATTTCACCTAAAAATCAATTGACGTCTTCCCAAAATACTAACCCAACTAGCTAAACGAGTTAATATTTGTATCTCCTCGAAATGACCGAGTTGTACCTGAACCCTTATATTGAAATAAAAACTTCTTCTAAACTAAATTCTTAGCCCAATTTCAATCTCATCAAACGACAACGGCAATTTAATGAATAAATCCATCATCAGCTGCCCACCAAAAAATTTATTCCGTTTTTTTTTTCTCAAACTAAAAATTAAAATTCCAGTTTTCTTAAAATCGTGACATCATTTCGACAGATAGGGTTTTTTTTTGAGTTTTGTCTCTCTTTTTTTTGGCTTAAGAAGAACTCGCATTACCTGATATTTTACTTTCGCTTTTAATTCGAGTGAATACCTCGCATTGCGAATTTTTACCTTCAACTTTTTCAATGTCCTTTCAAAAAAAAATAAATAACTGCAACAAGGAATGGAATTGAGGTTACGGATTCACTTAATTTTTTATTTCTTGCGTTGATCTCTTTTTTTTTGGCTGCGAATTGCGCTCGATCACGTCTTTTGTGGGTCAACAGTGAAAGTGATTTTATGTAGTAAACATTTGCGTCTGGTCGATGGGAATTTTCGCAGAAAAATCCAGAAAATATAATGAATTTATTCGCTGCCCACGATTAATGTATTTGTTTGATTTTGTATTACCAATCAAACGCCTACTGAATACGAATGACACCATGAACGGGACAAATATAAAGCAAAACCACTTGGAATTCTTCGTGATGTCATGTTGTTTCCATTCAAAATGTTTGGCATCACAAATACACATTTACATCGAAACGCGAAGCCTGTTGTGAAATTTACAAGAAATTATACAAGAGCAATGCTGTTGGTTTTTTTTCTTTTTGCGCAAATAAAATGATTCACAAAAGTCAATCAATTTAGAGGGGTGGGGGTGGGGGGCTGATATTAAGCGGTTGATTAGCCTTGAAAGGGGTGCGCGAGAGAGGGGGCAAATTCCTGTTTAACTGGTTGCACTACCACCTAACCGACCGTTATGTAGGAGAGACTCTTTTATTTTTATTTTGCCAACACTTCCTTGGCAGACATTATTTTCTTTCTTTCTTACGCTCGTGAGTAAGTTAAGTGCCATTTACTTTGCTCAAAGTGAAAGTTTTACTTTTCACCTTCATTGAAGACCTAACCTAACCATCCACACTTTTTGCGAATAATTTTTCATAAAACAACACTCCCAATTGAGACAAAATGATGAGAGACAAAAGAAGCGAGAAGCCAAAGACACTGAACCACTTTGTTTGAATTTTTTTTTTCATTTCATTTTGTTGTTGGTTCTATTGTTTCTCGATATCATAAAGCATCCTCTTGAATCACTTTCCATACTTGAAACAACCGGCGCGATTCTCTTTTGAAAGAAATCTCTGCAAATAAACCAACAAAAAAAAAATTGGTAAATGTGAGGAGTTAAAAAATTGAATAAATGAATAGAGAGTAACAATTTCTATTTTGTTGGATGCTATGCTTTTCTTTGCTTTGGTTTGGTTTGCTTTGTTTTGGGTGCAACAAACACCGATTAGATGCGGAGGGAATATCTTTGGCGAGACAATGCCACTTACTCAGATGTCACATGAAGTGGGTCGGTGTCGAAGAGTACTATAATAAGTATGTAACTGTACCACATAGTGTTATGGAGTGAATTCGGTTGTTTTTTCTTCTTCCTCTCATGTATTTTTGTTGGCATTGTAAATGGGGATAATACTAAATTGTTCGTTGTTTGTGGTAAAAGGTGGGAAAGCGCACATTTTTGTTTACATTTTTTTTTTCAATTTTGAACTTTGAAACGCGATGATATGCTTCGAGGGAGACTTTAAGAAAAGCGAAAGTTGGGCGCTGTTAGCGAAGAAAAGTGAGTCTGTTTTTTGTTTTTTTTTGTAGTTTGATGTAATTTTAGTCACACATAGTTCACACAATGAAGGTGATTTTTCAGTTTCAATGTGTCACAAGTGGAATGCATTCGGTGACTTTGAAGTGACTTCAATGATTTAACAATTACTCATAATTTATTTTCACTTGAGATCACAATTTTAAGGGCACACTTTGAAGTTTTATATGAATCAAGTCGAGGTAGATGGCATTTACGGACCGACTTACGAGTGGAAAATAACATTCCTTTCTTTCGTTTAAAATCTTTGAATGTTGAACTAGGGTATTGACGAGCAATAAGATCCGAATGCTTTAAAGAAAATACCAGACCAAAGTCAAATTTTTCAAAAGTTTTACTTGGCCTTCGCTGCTCAAATATTCCTGGTGACTTAATTTCATACATTAGTGAGTCAGTGGATCTTCATTTAGCAGCTTATTCCCAGAAGTCAATCAAAGTCCTTTATCTTTATTGAAGTCTTCACTTAAAGAGTCGTTAAATTCATTTGAAGTCAAAGATGATCATGATGAGTGTGTTTTTTTTTTAAAACATATTCAACCAAATTTTTAAGACCATAAAGATTGATTTCAAAAAATTACTTGGAAGACTTCAGTGGTTCAAAGTCATTAATAGACACTCAAGAATTGAAATAATGAAAAAGTTGTCCATACTTGTATATGTATAGATATTATATCTAGTTCAACCCAACAAGAGTGATGCATTTTCTTAAATTGAAGTACCAAAGTGAAGTCAACTTCAATCACCCAGCCCAAATGGTTCAACTAGTCTAAGCTGAGGCATTCTGAATTATATTCCTCATACCTTTCAGTGATTCGAAACAGCCTCTCTCCCCGAATTCATTGAATTTTAAAAAAATTGTTTTATATCAAAGTCACAAGTGTTTCAAAGTCAAAAGCAGGATTCTAATTACGTAAAACCAAAATTGTGCTGGCTTTCCCTCAGCAATTTGTTGCCAATCGACAACAATGGACTCAAGTACGTACTAACTGATTTGTTGAAAGCTTATTAGCATACTTGTAAGCTGGGACATGTACTCGTATTTAAAATGTAGACGAATACATAATGACTACCCACAGAGTCAGAGAGATATGAATTGCGCACGTGTGATAAATGAACAAGATTAAAAAGGGCTTTCAATTCGTCTGTAGCTGAATTTTTAATTCGCTCAACTTGTACGTGATATCGTTGTGGTTTAAATGTTGATTTTGGACAAGTTATCAGTACCTGAAATGTGCCGGCATTTTATGTAGAGACATGTACCCTCCCTCCGCCGATGCTGATTATGTAATCAGGCACTCTCTGTCACTGAAATCTTGAGAAATCCTATTTTTCAACAATATTCTTAGCAGAAACCAGAATGACTTGGCTGAAACGGATGTAGATGACTGTTTCGCATTCACATTGAATCAATTGGAGTCTTCGAAATATTCTCTTCAATTTCACCTCAAATATGCACTTCCAATTGAATCACTGACTTAACAAAGACTTTCAAGTTAATGAATTAAAATAATTTGACCTTAAAGTGACTTACATGAATTTATTTGCAGTCAGTGACTTAACAAAGATTTCAAAGTCAATGTATTCAATTACTGTGACTTACAGGAATTTATTTGATTTTTCAAACTCCTTTGAGATGATTTTGTGCTGAATTTATCATAATCCGAAAATTGTTCAGCCTCAACTCTCAATTTAAGTGACAAATATATCAATTTAACAACTTTAATTGTTACTTCAGTCATTTGCAGCAATATGAACTTAAATGGTAACATATTGCAAATTTTCAAATGCTCTGCATCTATTAAAGTCACTCACTGAAGTCAATTCAGACTTCAATGACTTCAGTTTTGTCAAAGAGCAATCATTATTTGCGGTAAGGTCGTCATCTATATCTGTTGGGGCGTGAGTGCATACCCGTCTGATGTTGACAAATTTCCCTAGATACAGATTGCTATAAAGCATATAATAGAACCCACAAGTTATTGTCATGCCAAGAATGGGTACAACCTTCATTGACTGCGGACTACGCTAAAAAATTCGCTTGACTATCTACACCTAACTTAATAAAATAAAAAATAAAAAAAAAACTGAATTCTTTAACAATTTAAGCAAAGCAATTTGCATAATTGATGTTCACCAACGCTAGGCAAATATTTATTTTCCTTCCCTCTTCCCAGAAGAAGAACACTTCGCGCTTTACGACTAACCCTTTATGGTTCAAGGAAGAACTGTCAATTACATCAATCGTCACTGCAATGGCACTTCTCATTCGCAATCGCAAACACAATGCAGTTACATTATTTATAAATATCACGATAATTCGCTAACGATTTGCATAAACATTCCACTCATACAGTCGCATATGAACACTTTTAGCAGCAAAGAAATGATGTTTCTTTCTTTCGGTTCCCTGGAGTTCGGTAGGTCCATCGAGCGCAAATATTGAACCAAAAATCATTCAAGCCAATCGCATGCATTGCAACTTTTATTTCATATTTCTTTCTTCCCCCCTCTATCCCTCTATCGCGTTCTATGCATATATGTTCCATGACATTCATTGTTATTCATAACCAAAGAAGTAGAAACAGATGAAGAAGACTTGGCCAGACACGTCCCGTCTGCTGCGCGAACACAGAGGAATATTGAATAAATTGTTTAGTTGTTTTCGCCCTATCGCATTCTCCATATTATAAATAACAATATTACTCTCTTGGTCGTTCTTTTGTTAATATTTATAACCATTATTGTTTCCTCTCTCGCTTGCGCCCGAGATAGAACTTATGACAACAATTCTAAGATATAGATTATATTTTTATGGGAAAAATAGCCCGCGGATCGCGCTCGCCCTTAAAACAGGTGAATTTATTCATGATGTTGCATCCGATCTTATTCAAATCCGAGCTGAACAACGATTCACGTCTTTATGGTCGAGGGATAGTAGTAAAAATGCAAAAAAAAAAGAGAAAAGAAAAGAAACAAATTCAAAATATTCCTCATGGAAAGTCCATTGACATTGATGCCTTGTGACAAGTGAACACCAGTCGCTAGCTATTACCATTACCCTGTGCAGACATTAAATTAAATGAAATGAAGAAATTAACATACTCTGTTAAATGTTTGTTGGGGTACCTATACCCATGAGGTAATAGAATTCGCTTCAAGAATTCATATCATGTTCTTCCTTTTAGTCAACGATATGACTGTGACTGTGACTGTGGCTCTGGTAGCGGCGACAAAATGACAGTTCATAGAACCGAAAAACCAACGGTTAAGTAGGCATTTCTCAAATCGATTGAGTCGAACCCTTTGGTGTGGTGGTGATTCATTTGTTCTCTTCTGTCGATCATCATCCGCTTTGTGCGTTTAATATTTATACATACAAAAGTTTAAAGACACTGCGTGCGAACAATGAAAAATGGTTACAGAACGATGAAACACTGCCAACAATGGATTATTTCCGCCGGATAAAACCATGCGTAGTTTGTACTTGACACAAGTGAAGTGGTAAAGGAGGCGCAAGTGCGTGTTTGACTATCTCTTGTGTCTAAGGCGACTCGAAAGTAGTAAAACATATTATATTTCCGGTTAAATGAAAATGATTAATTATCGACGGCTAGATCTCGTGGTCAATTTGTTGTCATCGATTGAGTTGCACAAGTTTATTAAACGAAAGAGTTGACATGCAAACGCGGTAGTGAGAGTCTGACAGCTTTAAATAGTTTTTTTTTAGGCCGGTTAATGTCAAGTTTTAGCTTGAAGTTTTTTAGAATGAATCTTCAAGATAGATCGCAGAGAATACTGGTAGGTCTCAAATGATCGTGTAGGATTGATTTTTCTTTTCAATGGTCCGCTTGAGATATAAAGACGTGAAGTGGTCAGAATGCAAAGGTTTGGTTTAAAAAATGTATCGCTGAATAGATTTTGGCCCTAAACAGGCTCACAGGATGAAAGACGAAATGACATGAATAGATTTTGGCCCTAAACAGGCTCACAGGATGAAAGACGAAATGACATAAAAACCTGTCTGAGTAGATGAAGAATAAGGCTTTACAGGCAAGTCATGGACCATGTACGTATATTGTATAATTTGAAGTTGAGAAATTGAGTTAACTGGTACCTACTGTACGCCTTTGAAATACTAAAACTCACATAAACACAAAGCCGGCGGAAAAGATTGCTAAGCCGCCCACTTTATGTTGTCGATCTTGAGGATTATTCTTTTTCCGCGGCTGGATTCCATCGTGCTGAGTCTGAAGACAATCTTAGTTTTCTACTGAGAGTGAACATAGGCGTTTCAAAGTTCTCTTTCTGTCCATTTCGATGGTGTCAGTAAAACTGGTGTCAGTAAACTTGCTCCAAGAAGTAGTGTGCGGAACTAGTTCTACTCATAATTTATCCCAATTCTGTAATGAATCCGACGGCAGATCAGAAGGGAACTGAATATCCACTACCTCGCTAGACAGCGCTCTATATTTAAGCGCGACTTTGAATCGCGAACTTGTGAGCATCATTGGATCTGCGTAATCTACTCGAAAGTATCTTACGTATTGATTTATGATGGCCTTGAGGATACCGAATGCTCGTAAAAGGTCACCCGGATATAACTCAGGGTCAATTCTACCCCCCGTCATGAATATCAATGTTAAAATCTTGTTGACTACCTTTCATCACTGCTCTTCTGCTTCTAAGAGTTCATTTACAAAGTTTTAGCAGTTCTGCCATTTTATTTCAATTCTCCCAATTTTTCTTTAACCTCAGACAGAATGCGCTAATGCGTCTACAAGTAGAATGACGAAATAAGCTGGTTTTCTGCTTGATAACTTCAAAATTGCCACAAGCGGGGTTCCATGTACTGACCAGTCAAGTCTCCGCTCAGGGCATAAAATGCAAAAATCTCCTCAAATTCTTCTATAAAACCGACCTCAGATAGAGAAGGAACGAGACAAATTGGGGACTGTCTTAGAATATACGGGCAAACTAGGTGTCCCTGGTAAAATGTACTATGTCAGTTGTAATGTCGCAAGAAGGAAGTACTATGCGTCTTTTCGACACTATTTTGGGCCAGACTACAAGCATCCATCCTACAAATAAGTTATGGTCGGACACTACCACGTTTCTCTACCTCACCTAACTTCCTATATGCACTTGTTTTCTTTTCTTTTAAATTAATGTCATGGGGTTTGTTCATAGCAGCTATAGGTATTTGAAAATCCTCCACATTCTGTCCTCTAGCCTTGTTCGTCCAATAAGTGCTTCTTTTTATTGTGACTTACTAAAAATTAAAAAACATTTTTTTTCTGTTTCATTGACGTAAAAAAATGTGATGTACAAAAATGGTTCAAATTGGTATTAGACACTACTCCTAACTTTATTTGGAGCCTTTATATTTCATTCAGAAGCTCAGCTACATCACATTTAAAGTAAAGTTTCTATCCAAAACGGTTTTTTCGTTTCGTATATAATTGTTCCTCCTCGCCCAAATACAGTTTATACATTGCGTTGACAGCTTGTACCATGTACATAGAAATTCGTGAAGGAATGAATATTTTTCCCACTAGATGAAAAATCAAACAAACCAAGTCACAAGTAAGGCCACAAGATTGGCGTATCCCCCACTGAAGGGCATCACAACGTGTTCACAAAGACCTGAGTACGGCAGGAAGGAAACCATTCTTACATGTCAAACGATCTTACCTATCCAAGTCACAAAATGTTTTGAAAATTGAAGAAAATCTTCTCAGCTATCTCAAACTACGAAGCTTAAATCGCTCTAAAGACAGCTTACCATTGCACGCCACAAAAAACAAACAAACCCTTCGTTTGTGGATTTCAAGGCTCCAGCCACTCTCGCTTCCAACAGTTGCTATTCATCCATATTCATCCGGTTTCATTTCCATTACAAAATGTATAATCAAATTACCAAACCCCGCTTCGGCCTTTAGTAACTTTGTAAACTGAAATCAGGTTAATTCGCCCACTTGATCTCAATTGTTGGCCAGAATTTACAAAACAAGTTTGCCCCCTCACAAATACCAATCATCCAGCTTAAAACCAATTAAAACGATTGTCACCCAACATAAAAACTTGAGTACCCACAGCGCAAGAAAAAAAACGCACTCGCACTCGCACTCAATGTACAAAGATATCTCTTTCTACGCAATTAATGTCCAAGATAAAAGCGTGCTCGCACGTCAATACTATTCCAGATTTCAATCGTCGAACATTGACAAAAAATATACACAAAACAAAACAAAGGCGCCAATTTATGATTTTTTTTTATGTTCATTTTTGCGAGATCCCATAGCTGGAGAGATACTTCGAACGCTGCGCCATAATTATATTCCACATCTTTGGTTCCAGCATGGTTTTGTTGTTGAGTTTCTTCTTTTACAACTTGCCCATCAAAATAAGAAACGGACTAACCATAATGAGTGTAATGGGGTGATAAAAGAAAATGTTAAGTGCTTTAGATGTATATCCCGAAGATGAAAGAAGAACTAGACACGAGGAGTTCCTTGCACTCGTAATAGGCGCGCGCGCGCGCGCTCGTACTCTCGTACTAGTGCGAATCTGGATTTTATGCGGACACATAACACATAACACACAACCTGTAGTTTTGTGTTGCATAGCGCGGCCATCATCGTCATCATCGTGATTTCTTCAATACGATGCAATGCCAGTGTGCCCTTTAAATGATTTCGAAATGATATGATACAAAACACCGAACACACAGATACACTACTTTACTATTTCAGCACTTGGCCAGCAAACGATGCCATACCAGAACCAGAACTATGAGAATTTAAAAATAGATTTCTTCGCTTGCGGGTTATTGGTACGGAATTTCAGTATTCAGTGTATTGACCACGCTGCAAAAGAATGTCCTTTAAATAGAGACAGATAAAGAGAGAGAGGGAGACATGGAATTTCCTGTGGGTGTGTGTCATCATCATAATCAAACCAAACCAAACCAAAATAATATATATAGCTAGGTACTCCTAGTCTGGAAGTTAATCGATTATGGTTTTCTCATAATGAAGATAACCACAAGTTAACATGGCACCATACACTGTCGGCGGACAAAACCGCAATTGTAAATTAACAAAGTGACCACAAGAGTTTAACCGCGTGCGTAGCTTTAAAAGAAAATAAATAAAATACAAGTCGTGCTGGACAAATAAAATTGACAATTGATGTGTTGTTGGTTGTCTTGTTGTTTTGATTTTCCATTTCATTGGCAGAATGTAACGTAACAGCGATGACGAGAATTGGCAGTGAAAAGCGAGTGAGAGTAAAGTTAGGTAATCGAGCGCGCTGACAAAAGTTTAGAGTGTCACGTTTAGTTGGGAAACTTTCCATTTTGGTGGATTTTGGAGTGGAATCGGTTGTTAAATTTGTGTTGATACTCAAAGTTGTTGGCAAGCTAATTTATAGGAAGCTAGAGCATGAAGTGCTGTCAAGCTGTTTGAGAATGTGCCAAAGAGTTCAACTGAAACATGCTGTAGCTGAGAGTTCAATTGCATTAGAAGATGACTTTTAAAGAAATTTTTCAGCTCGATGACGTCTGTCTCCATATTAAGTGGGAGTTGTCGAACGAGGATGACATCTTGGAATTGTGGATAGCAGCTACATGCAACGGTGTAAAGTTTAAGCGAGAACGCATAGCACCTGCGATATCAGTAAAGACAGTCTTCGCTTTAAAAGCGTAGTCTTTTTTACCAGAAATACAACGAATGGATGCTAGTTGGCATCCCTTTCCTGTTCTAGTAGCAGGCGTTTATGGGGTTTCTTAAGGCTTTCCGTTGTGTCCTTCATTATGACACAAGTTCCATTCTTTTTGAAGTTGTTTTGCATGAAAAAAGTTACTTCAGAACTCTAACTGAATTTAATTATTTCAAAATGCTTTCTGGTAGTCATTTAAGGACTTCAAAAAGGGGACTTCAGATTGAAAAGAAAACATCCATTTATAACGCTGAAGTTAAAAAGAATGAGTCTTTTTTTTAAATATTTCGCATTGATTGAAGTCACCAAAAGTCACTTAGAATTCACTAAAATTCACTAAAGTCATACTTTGAAGTCATTTGAGGTAATTTTAGTCTCTAAGCGCATCTCTTTCACAATCAAATGCTTCCAAAGACTTTAACAAATTGAATTGATTAAATACATTCAGTGACTCCCAATGACTCAAAAGAGTCATAGAGTTATGTTTTTTGACTACTGGGAGCACTTAAACTTAGAAACTAAAAAAAATTCATTCGAAAAAGTTCCGGAAACATGTCTTTCCATGCTTTTTAGCAGAAAGGATATTAGTCTAAGGACTCAAATTAACGTACCGATTAAGTAGTCATCCTTACCAACGTCAACAGTGCCCGGCGAGCGATACACTGTAAGCAACACCTCCATTAATAACGCTGAAGTCGAAATGAAGATGAAGAAAGAAGAACGAGGTTTTTTTTAAGTATTTTGCATACATTGAAATCACCTGAAGTCACAAGAATTCTATAAATTCATAATTTGAGCTTTATACATTAACTGAAGCACTGAGAAACTGAAATAACTTCATTCGAACCAACTTTAGAAAACAGCCTTTCCGTGGTAGCAGCTGCTGCAACGCTATTAAATATTTTCAGTAGCTTTGTCATCAAAATGATATAAAACGCTTTGTCGTACTTTAACGGGTTAAACAATATATTTTTGACTTCAATTGACACCTTGAGATTCAAAGCATATAGTGACTTCCAATGACTTCAATGAATTATACGCATTCAGTGACTTTAAATACTATTACGAAGCTATTAAAAAAGAGATTTCATGAATTCTAGTGACTTCAAGTGACTGTCACAAGAAATTCAAAGTAATTTGAAGTCATCGAATACACTGAATGCATTCATTGCGACTAAATGAATTCAACATTCTCAAATACCGCTCTTTGAATTAAAATGCATTCAGTGACTTGGAACATATTGTTTTTTTGTATATAAAAAGTATTCAGTGACTGCAATGAATCCGAAACACTTAAATTTATTGGATTCTCTTGACTTTAACAATCTGATTTCTAAAAATTGCTCAAAAATGACTTCAAAATCAATGCTGATGTATTTGATGTACACATATCCTCGTCAAAAAAATATTCAAATTTGGATCCTTAATTGTAAGGACAACACGGTCTCTTAAAATATCCCTCTGTTGGCAATGCTGTCTATTGCTCAACCATTAATCCTTTTGACTTTATGTAGTGATGAAGTCTGTATCGTGAACTTGCTTAGATTTGTTCAAAATTGATTTTTGTTCAAAATACTTAGTACTTTTCAGAGAGAAAGCTGTCAAATTATGTAAGTGAAAGTTGCAACACTTAGGACTTACATTCACCTAAAAGCTGAATCCAAGGTGGCTACTTTTATTATTTTTAAGTGAAAACCCTCAGTTTGTACTAAGCTCGCCTTCGCGACCAACCAAACCACTCGTGGGAGTTGCAAATATAAACAAAACCCTATCATCCCAGTGTGCCCGGTTAACAAGCTACTGACACCATCTTAATTGGATAAAAAAAAGAAAATGTCAACAAAATTTTAAGAAAACAATCTCCAACCCTACGCAAATCCTACTGCTACCGTCGCCATCTGCCCGAAACCCTCACAACTCAACTTCATCCATACCATAAATCAATAAATGAATATGCTATTTTTCACTCCCTTTCAAATGCTGCAAGGCGCTTTGAACCATAATGTGTCTTCAAGTTTTATGACTCATAACTTCATTTGACTTTGCTATTGCTATTGCCAACCAAAAGGAAATAATATAAATAATGAAGGCAAAAAAAAAAACAACCTACTGGTCCGACCATTCATTTGCCGGTATTGAAATATTAAGCATAAAACCACTTTCCGCCTACCATGCCACCGCCATATCTTATCAACATAAAACCACCACCACACACTATTTCATCAATAGAAGAGAGCGCGAGAAATAAAAGTCCGCCTTTTTCACGCTGCAAAACCCACTCACATTCAATTCATTCTCCACATGACCTTCTTTTACGTAACCACAAGTGCACACATACAAACACACAGACACAGACAAGACTGGTAGTGAAGTGTACTCCACCTACGTGCAGATTTTCACCACAGATTACCACAAACTCCATACTCAAATGAACTGAATTCGAAAAGTCACCAAGTCGACTACAACGACGACGGCGGCTTGTCGACTATGCAGATTGTATTTATCCATATCTCAAGCCCCCACATTCATCCAGCAGCAATAATAATAATAACAACTGGTCGTCCTTCACGTACGCAACTTCACTTTACAGAAGGAAAGGCAAAATCTAGTTTGATGTTCAATATGGTTGCTGGTATTTGGGTAGCTTACTTGTCACCGCATCTTCCGATGCAATTATGGAAACTGAAAACAATTAAACCTAAAAGATACAGAGTGTTACTCAATCGTCGCCGTGTACTGTACACCCATCAATGTCATCGCATATCTTGAGCGTGCGCGAGAGCACACACATGCACATCATCCGCAGGATCGACACGTTGCGATGGCGTACGTTCCCTCACACACTCATAGCATGGTGTGCTGTTATTGTGCACTATTAACACCGTTAAATCAGAGTTGATTGTGTTACAATGATAATGATTAGTTTTTTTTTTTTCTTTTGTTATTGCGGTCAGTGATTTTAACCGCAAGCCAAATGGAGAAGACAGAATAAAAATTGACTTTTCCTGTCGGCGTGGCGTCGTCGATTCGTATACATTGCTGTACTTTCGCATACCCGTATTTTATTGTTTAATTAGTGAAACTCGACCAGAATCGAGTAAGCGAACAAATTGGCAACACAGTTCCTGGTGTTGTTGCTGTTCGTTATTCCCTTTTGGTACAATCTCTTGTCTTTCTCGAATAATTCAATGACATTACTGTCCGGCCGAGTGCAGTGTCTACCACTTCGAATCAAGGCGGTCGTGTTTTATTCGCGCCTCGACTGGTGACCTTTATGCATAAACAGTGTTGTGCATGACTTACGTTTCCCGATTTAAGAGGCAGCGGGTTACACCCACCACCGGTTTCGTACGAAATCGAAAGAAGTCGAGAGTTTTTTTTTTGTTCTCTTTTAAGAAGTATCTATGCATCTATTGTAAATTATACTGACAAAGGTAATTCGCCCACATGGGTAAGGTACGGTGAAAACAAGTTCGCTTGTCTGTTTGGTGGGGGACATAAATTGGGATTTGTGTGACTTGGGGACTTATGGAGTGAATTAGTTCCGGAATGAATTTAGTTGGATTTTTGGATTTGGATTTTCGAGAAGAATAACACTTGAGTGGTCAACTTTATGCCAGCGTGATAAACGTGCGTAGTTAAAGGGTCGTTATTAAGTGCTTCAGGTTTAATTAGGGAAATAAAATCGTGGGTAGTAGGTGTCCACATACAAACATATGTGTGAAGAGTCGCAAGTGTGTGGAGCATCCGCATAGATTCTGAGGGCATTTATTTGCTAATTCAAAGCCGCTTTTTGTGGGGACTCTTGTCACGTTCTGGCGATCGTGGAAGGGGTCCATAAGGTGTCATTGTTAGCAATACTACGAAACGATATTACCATTTTCATTGACAGTCAGGCAGTTTCTGCTATTGAAATAAAATTCAAGCCAGTTCAGAACTACTGTGAAGAGCTTAAGGCCCTCTGGGCAAAGCCGGCAATGATAGGGCTGACGAATTAGCGAAGTATGGGTCTGCGATCTGAGGGAACGAATGGAGAACAAGATTCGTATGATATCTAACTACCTGTGGAAGGAACTAACTACCTGTGCATTATCAAGGAAGCTCTAGCCAGAATGGTTTGCACTTGTCAGTCAATATGACAATGATGCTTTGCAGCTCCACATCCGCCTTCTATTTCACGTACATTTTTCTGCGCCACAATGAAGGAACTATTTGGGTCTTAAAAGGGCAAGAACCCTCCCATCTTCAATATTACCTTGAATTCGAAGCCAAAAGATCTTCAAAGTTAAATCTAGTGCTGATCTCAATGACGCGAACTTTGAACACATTGCCTTTAGTATTGAGATTTTGATGCTTGGTCCAACCGAAATAGACCAGTTGACCCAGTTTGCAGGGTTAAATTTTTCTATCTCAAGGAATCCTTTAAAATATTTTTCCCAAACCCTCCTCTTGGATTAAGTCAAGCATTTTCAGGTGCCTTATAAGATCACTTGGTTTTACCTTGTATCTTAGCAGCTATCTTTCTAATAAAGTCTTTCAGTTTGGAACGAAATACCTAGAAAAGCAAACCTTTGGAACTTCTTTTATGCAGGGTGTGAAAGGTTAAATATGTATATCGGTCTATCCGCTAACCGTTCAAAGTCTCTGCATAGATATTTTGTATTTCTGTTACCCTGCTAAACTTCTTATACATTCTTTTGCCATAGAGCTTTAATACATCAAGGCACCTCTGTTTGTGAAGTCAGTCAAATACTGAACAATTGAATATCAATCCCTAGGTAGACCATTCGTGTTTATCCATGACGTTAATCGTTTATGAAGGACAGTTGTAAAAATTTTGTAAGATTAATAAATAATATGGCTTCACCTTATTCAACTGCTGTAGTACAACACCAAGTTGAATACATTATCAAATAGGTATCCCAGTTTATAGGTCTTCTCAGGTGTTCCGTATTTGCAACTTCCGTCGGATCCTGATGATTTTGGCTTACATCCTCATTCTTCGCATTCGCTTCGGACTTATAACATTCTGAATAGATCCTCACTCTTGTTTCGAATCATTTTGAGTCATGCCAATGAGTATTTCTTTGCCGTTTTACATTCTATGTCGAATCACGCTTGTCGCTCTGCTTTACGCGCCGTCGTTATTTCATATTCTTGTTAGCTGAATCAAGGGGTTCTCTTCCTCATAAACCTTAATGAAGGTTCTGCCTACACACAACCTCCATCTTTTCTGTTCATTTTAATTTTGGCAGAAGGAACATTCTTCTGCAGCTTTACCTTAAAAGATTGTATTATCGGCTAATGATCCCAGTACTGAACTTGCCCTACCTCAAAAATCATCACATGCCCTTACCAGTTTGTTGGGTTGTCAATCACGAAAGAAGCAGGCTTAAAAAATCCACCAAAAATCCTTCTAATATAACGTTTATTCTGTGAACTTTTTAGTGTGTACATGCTCTAACTCTGACCTACCACGGATTCAAGGCTTTTTTGCAATTTCTAACTGAAGGCCGATTGGGCATGCACGCATGCATGCCATCCATTTTTATATTCTCATCTTGAATCTGCTTTTTAGTCCGCGAAAAATGTTCTGAATACTCTGTCGATCAGAAACTAGTTTCATGACTTTATGGAAGCGTGTTGGAACAGCCGCCAAAAAGTTAGAGTTTGCTCCAGAAAGTTTGCTTATTGATTTTGTGTTGTAAATGTTTAGTAAATTTTTTTAATAAAAATATGGAATTGGTTCGGTGTTGATCCTCCTTGACCCTTTCTTATCCACGCCATTGATACTGCCCTTTGCGATGCACAATAATTTTAGCATTTTGAAGGATAATCAAGCGATAAAAATATTAAATTTAATCCTCTCAGTCAAAATTTTGCCCTTTCGCTGATGTAAATTAAGTACACTTTTCATGGTATCTAACCAGTTTTTTTTGTCGAAATAAATACATTCAAAAGTCAAGCAAATATTTAACAATCTTATTTTATTTATTTTCCTTGCAGGTAAGCCAACAACGATTCGTGATAAACTGTATGAATGTTAGAAACAAGTAAACCGCACGGTAAGCCATTTTACATTTCTTCTTAAATTTTTAAAGCTCAACAATCACAAACCAAACCCGACCAGACCAGACCTCTTCTCATTCAGTGACACCATGGCCCGTATGACAACATTTACTTTTCATTTAAAAACCAACAAAAAAAAAGAGAAAACGCACTAAACCAAAATGCCAAGAATCCGTATCCAATCCAATCCAACGAATATTTACTTTTAATTTCGTTGTTCCGTGAAAAGCGACCATTTCAAAAAAAAATCCATCAAGTGGTAAACATGTCCTAACCTTTTAGCCCATTAACCCATCTACCTTGGCCGATGGCAGATCAAAGAAAAAACAGATCACCTGCAAATATTTGGCATCTTTTCAGACCTACATATATATAGGAAACGTTTTTGTTTTATTTGCACGCCCATTACACTGTTGCAAACACACACTCACACACACTGCTGACCATGACATTATCCCGCCGCTCTCTCTGTCTCTTTAAAGTTTGCGCAATTAAATAGCAATAAAATTGTTTATATGTAACCAGTTTTGCGGACCATAAGCACAGATGTTTCATCGCTGGTTCAACAACATTTCATATAATCGCTACATCCATGATGTGTGTACCTTCTTTGGTGTTGTTGGTCCATCCACCTGCCTTAGACCAAAGAAAGGGTCTTGGCTGTATGCTCCTCATACACACATGTCTCATCCTCATTATTAGATCTCTAGCCAAGTGGATCTAGGATATCCATTGCCATGCTATACATAATATGATGTCTAATTAAATCGAATATCTATCCAACATTCAAATGACTGATGTCCACAACACTTGGCTTGCCATGTGATATGATATAATGTGGCTGTGGAACAAGTTCTGCGATGGTAGAAATGTTTGCGAAACGATTTGCCATACTATATGATCATCGGAGACTGCCATACAAGTCTCAAGGCAGATAGCACTCTGTCATGCGACTTTGTCGGGTGGTTGTGGCAGTGGCAGAGGCAGTGACAGGAGACTGAAGCGGGCGGCAAAGCGTTCTTCGTGCAAATCCAGTTATTTAACACTAATCGCAGTGCCATTATCCCCTCGGCCTTCGCACTGTATCCCCATTTGTAGTACTCCGAACATCTATCCGCCAAAGAGAGCACGCATACACATATGCACAGAGGAGAGATGATAAATAGTAACAAATCGCCAATCGATGGCTAACTATTATTCATAAAAGAAAATATAAATTCTTGTAAATTTGCTGCCCAGTAGAGAAATATTTGTATGGTTGTGGGGGGCAGCGTATAGATGTGAGGTGTAGATTGTAGGTAGTTGGGCCACAGTGGCGTCAAAGGGAGGTTCAAATATTTGGTAGTTCAAACCCAATAAGTGATGGAATGTTCATGTGCGCACTTCTCCCTGAAGATATCATGGGTAAGAAGATGGCTACCAGTGAGGCGTTAGGACTGGATGTTCTATAAAACGGACTCGCTGCCAATAATCACAGTTGGGTCCAACCCTCTAGAAGGAGTAGAAGCTGTAGTATTTTCGGAAGACCTAGATCTCCAATTGAACCATCCTTATCATTGCAGCGTCTTTCAGGCCGAAGTAGCAGCTTACTGATTGGTATTTATCGACAGTCAAGCCAAGTTCTCAATGAGAACCAAAGCTGTGAAAGACTGACGTGTTTTTCTTAACGAGAAATCCAGGGAGTTCAGCATCACCCTTTGCATGGGAACTGTGAAGCTTTAAAGGCTTAACCAACTTAAGGCACAAGCTAGCTATGGCTAAAGCATAATCCAAAAAGATTGAAAAGACTTCTAAAGCTTAAGAGAGGAACCTGTTTCATCAAGAAAATCCTGTTCAACCATCCAAGAAACATGCCTTTG
This sequence comes from Ferdinandea cuprea, assembly GCA_963576555.1. NCBI lineage: Eukaryota > Metazoa > Arthropoda > Insecta > Diptera > Syrphidae > Ferdinandea > Ferdinandea cuprea. The sequence goes on from OY754958.1 coordinate 9,350,564, forward strand.
GCCATTTCGTTCTTAAGACATAAGATGTCCACTTGCTTTCTGATATTCATCTCTTAGCTGCGACCAACTTATACCCTAAATCCTTCCAACTTTGGTTTCGTTTGGGTTTCCTCTATCATTATTTTGCTAGATCCGGGAAACACGATCTTTTCTGATGGTCCCTGGATCATAGCCATGGGTAGCATTAGTAGTGCCTCTTCCTGGTGAGTTTATTTCCATACACGGCGGCATCTTGTTTCACAGGTGTAAGCTCTTGGACTTGAATGTCCCAAATGCGGCAGAAAGCAAACTCGAACCTTTTTCGATTTCAATTCCAGCGCACATCCCGCCTTAAAATCGATCGATCGCCTCACGTCGTTTCCTACTTCTTCCATAATTTTGAACTACTCACTGACCGCGTCAATAGACCCTTAATTTGCTTGTGTGCCAAATGTCCCTAAATACGGCGCAATGGGGAAGTAATAAGATTGTAATTATGTAATGATCTTCCCCCAAATGGATGCCTATTAGAGCTGCAATTATTATCATTTCCGTAAAACAGTTTACAGTTGTGGTAATCAGGTGAAAACCCAAAACAACCGACAAAATTTACAATCATTTTTAGATTACATTGCGTCGTATATTTCCATGGCAATTTAACCAAATTGGTTCATAAATTGAAACCGCCATGAAATCTATGCAGACAAATCAACCTCCCACAGAGGCACATCATCTTTGGTTACCTGACAGACCCCACAGAGTAAGTACTTTCTTCAAACTATTCCAAAAGCAAGTGCGATAAAAACCCACAGTTCTATCTCAACATCGTGGTCTATGTGCACAAATTACTTGTACTGCTGCTGCTTCTGTCGGTTTGGAAAGTTAGTTCCTCTCTTTCACCAGGCACCAGTTCCACACTGAATTACACTACATTGCTGCCTTGAGGGTGCCAATATCTTCCTTGTAAATCTGTTTTTTTTTTTCTGTCTTTGACTTCTACTCTACCAGCAATGGCGGTTAGTGCAAGTTAGTTAGCTTTGCAAAGTGGTAGTCTTTGAAGAAGAGAGAGAAAACAAAAAAGTAGCTGAACTCTTAGCCGTGGGTGCTAACTAACTTCGTTTAACAGTTAGAATTTAATGCCAACGGCGAAAATAGTAGTTTATCTCATACCCGGTCTTCCTCCCCCGTGCGGCGATAGATAGACAAATGGGATGTAGCGAGGAACGCTTCATGTTTTGTGTAGCGCTTCTCTGTAGGTTGTTGCTTGCATCTTCGTGCTTAGTGCTTTGATGGTTAAGATGGGTTTGTGTTTTATTTTTTGGTAACAAGATAAACGTAAAAGAAATTTACTGTTTGTAAGATGGAATGCGATGGCGGGTTTGTTGAATTTGCACTAAGCACAGTACAAAGTCAGAGTGATTTTGAAGTTTAATGAGACACAATAGTCGATGAGTCTATTTTTATTACCGTGGGATAGAATGTTGCTGCTAAATATAAAACGCTAAATCCCATTGGGATTTACAACGAACATTGGGACACCGCAGACAAAAGGGATTAAATCAAAAGCGAACTACAACAAAAACGACAACGAAAAATCACAGAAAATAAAACAAAATTTAAAAGAAGTGCAAGCAATGTCAAACAAGTAGCTTGACAACTTGGTTGACAAGAATCCAGCTCGTCTTCGAGAAGATTGCTTATACGATTTTTTTCGCATTTTGTATCTGGGTGCGACCAACAATAACAACAACGACTAGGTATGCGCTTTTACAGACAAATATTTTATTCAGCCTGAATTGTAGTTGTGTAGTCTGCTGTCTGTCTTCTTTTTCCTATGGAAGGAATTAAAATCTTTCACGTTCAATCGATTTATCAATAAAATGCCGCGCAGAGTCCTACTTTTATTTACTGTTTGCTCCTGGCTTTGCTATCCCAACGATCATCGTTTATTTATGGCCCTTCAGCTTCTGAAGCAGAAAATAAAACCAACAAACTTATAGAGTGTGTGTGTGTCATTGTCAATTTTTATTGATGGTCTAGTTGTTAATAAAGATTTTGACGGTTGTTTTCTTATTTACCGATCGACGTTATCACTAGTTTTGTGTGTCACCTCTCGATTGAGTTACAAGCAACTCGTGACCTTTTTTTGTTGACATCACATTCATATGCGTGTGCCACCTCAGGGGAGTGCGTCAAGCAGTTACTCAACCTTTTGGCAGGTATATACAACATAGTTCAGAAGCAAAGCAAAAGAGGCAGAGAGAGAGAGAGGGAGTGTGTCGCCATTGAAATTTATATCCTGGCGCATTGTTTTGTCAAGCGTTCGTTACCTGCCTGGAATTTCGTGTCTAATTCTTGTTCTAACGGAAATCAATTGTGATGGCCGTGAATTCCTTGAAAAGAGAAATTCACCCCAGCCTTGGATGTCCTTTATGCCGGTGGAATCAATAATTCGGCAGGCAATACAAAAGAGTTGTCACACGAACTGGTCACCGGAAATTTGATAATATTTCTTCGGTCTCTCTGTGTGGCTTACTCCTCCTTTTTCTCTTGGAAATATACACATTTTTTTTACATATATATTATGAAATTATGAAATATTAATCAGGAGAACTCCTCAAACCGGTTTGTCTAAGGCTTAGCAATCCGTCGGATTGGTAGGTATTTCTTTGAAGTCAACCGAGGGAATGCTGCTCGTTTCCTCGGTGGATAATCAGAAGGATTTTTTTCTTGATTATAACTACATAACCGTTTCATCGGCAGGCAGCAAAGATTTATGTGAATGTTTGCTCATTTAAAGATGAGTTGAAGTCCATAAACTGGTTGATATTATCACGACGACACCTCACTTTTATTGAGATACTAATCGTGGCCATAAATATGGATTCTTTATTTAATTTGTTTGCTTGTGACTTGGCTAATGGTTGTGGCTTAGCTGGCTAAGTAATTGGATAGAAATTGGATAATTACGACTGTAAGTGGAATAATTAAACGCGAAGATTTATTTAATAAATTTTGACGTTGAGCCTTGCCATTGTAGACGAATTTGATACTTTTACAGCGAAAGCAGTGTTTTTTTTCCAACTGAAAGTCGTTGTTACCAGCTTATAGCGAGCTCACATTTAGCAGAAACTGCGCGGAGTGTTGTTAAAGTATGAATTGAAATGTTAAGCAAAATCTCCCACAAATATGACACGAGGTCTAACTTCAGATGACTGACGAGTGGAGAAGGTCACTTTAGCCAATTTCAGAGGATGACTCTCAACTTAACAGATCGAAACTGAGAGACTAATGATTGTATTTTGAAGACAGCCTCGAATAGGGAATTATGAAGAAAATGAGTCTTTCAGATGGGAAGGGCTTAGACCAACCGAAAACAAAACCGGATACAGTCTTCTGCTTGAGTCTCATTTTCCGTTGAACCATATTGACATTTGCTGAAAATTTGTCAAAAAACAGAGACTTCGATGTTTTTACAACTTTAAGTTGGCTTGTGATAGTAGGATTTCAGGGTATAAGGAACTGGTTCATTTTTTTCAGAAAATACAAGATACCGCAGTTCAAGCTCCCAAAACTTTACGGAGTAGAACTGTCCCTTTCGGATTGTGCGAAGTATCTGGGCGTTATTCTAGTTAGAAAATTGAATTCGAATCTGAATGTTGCGGAAAGAATTAAAAAGGCTTATAATGCCCTTTTCTATCTAGTACATGAGGCTTAAGACCTACTATGCTGCCTGTCTGCCAGTTGCCTGTGTATGGTGAGGGTTTAGGCCCATACTGACATATGGCGCATTAGTATGGTGCAAAGCAACAGTGAAGAAAACGGTATGCGGTATTATGCAATCAGAACCTGACATAAGACCTGCCCTCTGCATAATAAGGGGTTCTATTGAAATATATAAAGACTGCCAAACTAAGCTGGTCAAGTCTTTATGGACATACGGTGTTATCGCTCTCCAATCCAATCAGCCGCCTGTCTACGGATGATGGATGGATGATCCTACTCTACGCATATAGATCTATAGACACAATATTCATTCGGATTATTGTTAGGGCTGCAGATAGGCCAAAACTACTGTGTCTGAGTAATATATCAAAATAGTTCGTTTAGACTAATTCGCAATTTGATTACATCACATCTGACTATCCGCTCCAAGACAAGGAATTTGGGTTTCGATTGTTTGAGTCACTCCAATTTTCTATTGTCTCTAAAGCAGGGAAGCTAATAATAAAACCGTACATTAAACTTCACATCACTTCGACGTCGAAATAGTTTACCCACGAAATAAAGCATTCCATATCCGTAACCATGAGGCTAAGTTATTCTAATTTAAAGATGATCCCGAACAAAGCGTGTAACCTTTCCAAATCCCAATATGCAGTCGCTATTACAAAGTACATAATACGCACCGCTTCTGTTTAAAAAAAAAAAAAAAAAAAACATTTAAACCCCACGCATCTTTGAAATAACCCCCTTCCGCGTACTTTCACAAACTAATTTGCATACTTCTCTTCAATTCTAATCCAAACTAATCGCTCATCTCAAGCAGCATATAAACAAACAAAACGCACAAACAAAAGCACGTACCCGACGCCCATTTTCTATTCTCATTCCATGCGGCACACGCACAGATATCTCACTAAGGAAAACTGCAACATTAGATCATGGCCACAATAGAAGAAGACACGCACCTGTGGTTCTTCAAAAACAAAAAAAACACAACGTTCCATCTACCACTTCCATGCACCACTGAGTTTCCTTGAAGATCACAGAGCAACAACAAGTCTAACTTTAGAGTTATTCAAATAAAATCAGCTCAGAGCGCTGGAAACTTTCTTTGTAAACATGGGCGTTCCACTTTGCTGTGTTTCTTTGTCGTTCAACTCTTTGCCAAGTAAATAGATGGCTCGAAAGCAGCATCTCCAGCCAAAAGCCAAAACAAAATAAAATAAAAAATAAAAAACGATTAAAATCTGCTTATAAGCAAAATAAAGTAAATACCAAGACTACGACCATAACTCCAGCGGAGCAGCGACTTATAACGTGTAGAGTTGTGTTTTGCGCCCTTAGCTAGAGCTACCATACTCATGGTAAGGTGATGGTTATCAGATCGAATAGTATGGTTGGCTAAGTTTAAGGTGCGTTTTTTTATGTTTTTGCTTCTCGTTGTGGTTCAGGCGATTCTTTTACGCACAACGCAGAAATAACATTTTGTTTATCACTTGTAACTTATCAACAAATCCATTATCCTTGATGGTTTTATTTCTGTTTTTTTTTCCGTTTGTTTTTTCTAGTTTTAGTTTGTATACAAAGACGTAGGTCTTGTGTTTAAGGGATCATCTAACATCTCATGATTACTTAATTAACTATTTTGCGAGAGAAATAGGTTTGGTCATCCTTAAAGAGGCATTGCAAGGCGCACCTTTCAGCATTAGATCGGTGGTGAATGATAGCTACGGCTGGGGTTAAGGTGTGTTGGTTGGGTTCGGGTATGTAGATTTGTTCTTTCTATATGAATTGCGGAATTCTTATATTTTAGATAGACCTTTTCTTACAACTTTTAACAGCTTAAACTTTAAAGTAAGGCAAAGTGAGCAATAGACTTTAATTTATATACCACAGAATCGTATCAGTGCGAGAATTCTCGCATGCGATTTTTTAAAACGACCTGATTGGAAACCAGTTGCTCCCTTCTTCGAAATTTATTCTCTTTTTATACCCTATCTGCTAGGATTGGGTGGGTGTAAATGTATCTAAAGGGATCAATATTGCTAATCTTGCTCGTGCGAGAACTCTCCCATGTGGATATTCGACACCAATTTTTTATATCATAATCAATTCGTTACTTCTTAAAGAAAATCTCTCTCATTTGACATCTAGTTTGTTGAACTCAGTCAAACGTGTAAGCCGTAAAAGGGAACTATTTTACAATAATAGAGTATTTGCAGAACTGTGACAGAATTCTCGCATGCTTTAGAAAATTGTCTTTCTTTTGACATACAAGTGGTTTATGTGAGTTGATTGTGTCAACCGCAAAAGGGGTGCAAACTAAAGAAAAAATGCGGCTAAGTTGAGGTGTCTAATAATTTTGTATTTGAAATAAATAGAAAACGTCAGCATTTTAATGAGAAATCTTATTTTAAACTTTTATACATCTTTGACAAATGAAAGAGTCAACGGGGTTTTTATCACAGTTTTTGAATGAATTTATACCGCCCACACCATATCGCCAACTAAAGCACTAAATTTCAATAAATAAAAAAAAACGCAAACCACTTACGCACTCCAACTATTTCAAATGATCTCACCGCCTACATAGTAGTGACATAAATTTCTCAAAAAAAATTGCTTACGAATTTGTATACCCTCGACCGCAAAATATTCGATGAGTCGCGACCTTGTCATCATAAAAACGACCTCTCAAGGATGAATTGTGTTTTTTTTTGTAGTTAAGTGCCGTGAAGACAACACTTTCGGCTTCTTGTATTTCTGACAATGCTGAAGCTAGTCTCGGACAATAAGTTGAATGCAGGCGCGTAAGTGTCGTAAAAAAAAATAAAATACTCACTAAACTTGACGCATCGTAAACCAAATGTTAATGCGAGGGTTTTGTTCATTCTTTTTTTCCGGACACTTAAAACGGGAGAAGTAGTTCATGTTTGGTGTTTTATTACCACTTATTCTAGTTTTTGTTAAAATTTTTTATGGGTTTTCTTAGTTTGGACGTAGCCGAAGGGTTCTAGTTCTCTGTGGGTTGAATGGTGTTCATTTATGTCCCTATTAAGGTGATTTTTTTTTAAAAATATTTTAATGACTGGATCTAGGGAGATGTGGTCGAAAAAACAGGGGAGACGCTAGAGACGGTTTGAAATGTCTTTATTGAATGCAGGGGGTTCTTTGTCGAAATCCAGCACGTGTTCTTCTTATGTGTTTTTGAGATGTACTCAGGAATGGCTCAAATATTCCTCAACCGTTTCGGAAGATCTTATCTGCCTTTAATCTAAGCGCAAACAGAACTACTACCATTTGCAAATCGTTGGATAATGGCCATTTCGTCATAGAATATTTCTTTCATCAGACACCTCACTTGCTAAGATTGGTTGTTTGTGAAAAGCGCTTTTTCATAGAAATAAAGTAAGTACAGTACTCGTGTGAGAACTCTCTTATTTTCGGTGTCAATACCTAAAATGGCGATCATCCCTAATCTGAGTATCAAATATATATATTTAAAGAGGCTTAGGGACCATTACGACTGGTTTTGGTTTTCATCCTAGAACAGTTGGTTTGAAAGTAGGATGTTTGGCACGATTTCTTTGGTCATGGGATTTGTTTCGGTAGCAACGCAGCGGTTAGGTCATCATAAGCAACAAATTTTGCTTCCATTTTTCCCCCTGAAATGTATGGCCTGACTCCTATTGGACTTGTCAGATATATCTGAGCAGCGTATCTCATAATTTTCGCTGAACCACCTTATTTGTTGAATCATTTACGTTCAGATATGTTGGTAAATCTTTGCGTTTGTTTCTTAGTTCTTAGGTCGAGGACCCGAGCCTCTCTACCCAATAAACAAATCAGCTTTTAATCTGAAATCAAAAAGCTGGGAACACAAAATGCGCATCTCTTATTGGGAAACCATCCCAGGTCTTAGACAGATCGAAGTTGTTTTACAGCCCTTCAGAAACGATGCCAAAAGGTTAGGTATGCCATTACAGATTAAGATATCACCTCAATTAACTAAAATTAGTCGACTCACAGCAGTGCCGATTTTTTCTTGAAGAAGACGAAACCGCAGAGCACTTCATATGTGAGTGCCCTGCCCTTTACGGAAAAATAAGGACAACTTTTTTCAGAGACGTAATAAGCACTGACGCACTACAGTAGAAGCTTTCCTAAGCAATCTTTTTGACATTTAGCACAAAAGATCTTTCAGGTCGAGGTGCAGTCCCTATCGGCATCGGCGAGTCAAAAACTTTAAAAAACAAAAAACAGAAATTTTCTAGGAAACTAGGTGATGTTTGTTTCCTTTTTTTTTCCTTGGGAGATCTGTATTGTTGTTTTCCATTTGGGATGTCACTCTAAATCGTCTTCACCTTCAGACAGTAGTGCATGTGATAGGCTGACGATTAATCTGGGCCATAGATCGTTGTTGATTGGAGTTTTTCTGTTATAAGTATTTAAAGCGCTATGAGGATGTTGTTTTTCAAGACGTTTCTGCCTTGTGATCGCCGCTGGGACTACAAACAGCCGATAAGTTGTCGTACCTGGTGAAATCGTCAAATTTTCCGTTGCTAAAGCCAAAATAAACCTCTTCCAAAGTAAACTTGGCAACAATATGTAATGTTATGTCTGTGGAGTTTTGCTGTAAAGATTCCACAATAAGCCTTATGTGGTTATTCTATTTTAATTGTCCACAAGGGTATAAAGTTCATGCTGCTAGAGCTAGAGTCGACACACATATGTTAAGACTTTTCATCGGTGACATTACTTTCGCTCTGCAAGTATGAGTTTTGGTTATTGGTAATTGCCAGTTTCGGGTCTCTATATCCAGAGGCCAATTACACAACAAGTGCTTCTGAAACAGGCGAAAGTACGCCACACTTTCTCTTGTTCAAGAAGTACTTGTTGTATTGTGTTATTGGCCTCAGGAATGGACACCCAATTGAAAGCCTCGGGGAAAACATATGTTTTTTGGCATTCCAAGAAATTACGAAGAGTTCAAAAGCTATTTTAATCAGAACTAGAGGGCTTTGAACTATTGTGGTGTTGTATCCTCTTCGCCATTTTCGAGAGTGAAAGTTCGCTTATATTTGCCTTAGTATGTCTTCATTGTTATCATTTTTTTGTACACCTCCACGTCCACGTGTTGTGATGACTAGGGCTTGATCCGGTACTTCTGCCACATTGAACGACCTCTGTTGATGCTTCATATAGATGGGATATATTGAGATACTATCACTTGGGACTTCTCCAACAGATTATACTTCCTCGACATTTCTTCTAATTGGTTGCTACTTCCTAAGATTGGAAAGTACGCGGTAGACAATGCTCTAAGCCTCAGAAGCGATATGCATAAATATGGGTGTGCGCTTCTGCCATTATTATTCGAATTGAACGTCCGACGATATTTGATCAATAAACTAAATTGTGCATCACAAAAAATGGATCTAGTTATATCCGATTCATTAAAACCGGTGACTGTCTCTCGGGAGTACAAAACAAAAAAAAAACACCCACTCTTTCGCAAAAAAACCAAATTCAAATTCAAATTCATAAAATTTTCATTCCATTTCAAACATTTCATTTTCTACCGCTCAAATAGTGCTCCCAACTTCATGATAGAGACAACAACATAAAAGAAAAAAAATTTACACAAATCATAATAGTAGCACAAAGTCCAAGTGTTTAACCATAAAACGTTCACTCGTAGACAACCAGTACCAGCACCGCGCTTAATATGAATTCCCATAACAGTATGCAAACGAAATAAAACCAGTTTCGCTGAAAACCGAAACGAGTGCAAAACATAGAAAAAAACACTGTCATCTGTCATACTACTACGTCGATAGCACGTAACGTAATCCAATGCTTGACTATTTTTTCTCCCAAAGTCTTAAATAAGTTAACAAAATCCCCACGCGCAAAATTCCTTTCTATCATCATCATAACACTGCCAAGAGTGGTATTGGCCGGGGTCTGCCTTATAATAAGCATTCATCTTCCCTGACCCTCGGAAATGCACTAGATTCGTTTTGAATTTTACCATACTTGGGGGGGTATACATTTTTTTATTTTTTCTCTCCAATTGAATGCTGAAGTACTGAAGTAACTTGGTGCAGATAATGCACTCGCACCACCACTTTGGAAAGTCAAATGTATGTAAGAAGAGAGAGGTGCCAATTGGTTACGACGACGACTATGATGATGAATGCTGAATGTGGCACATACGACCAGTGTAGACGAGTCCGAGTGGTTGTAGGTTTGGGAGGAGAAGCAGGCACATTTTTTGCATTTCTGGGTTTTGTTATGGAATTGACCATATTTAGAAAAGCGACATAGAGCTTTTTTGTAGGGTAGAGTTGAGGTGTTTGGTCAATTCAATCACTGCATCATTGGAAAGAATATTTTTTCCTTGACAATTGATAACAGGGGGAAAGAAGTTGCAATTTGTAGACCGGACAGGGAAAGTCTTATGTTAAGACTGCTACATTCATTGAAGTCATAGAAAATCAATTATTCCATTTAATGACACGAATGTTAAGAGAAGAAAACTAAACCGATATACGGCGATATCGATCTACCTGCAATCAGAATGTTAAAGCTATAAAGAATTTTCGTTTTGATTGCTCTGCATTCATTAAAGTCAATCTTAAGTCATTTAAGAAAATTGAATGCATGCAATTAGTCAAAGTCATTCCAAATGTTTTATGCACGAATGAAATTCATAAATTTGAACGCATTTAGTGTCTTCATATGACTTGAACGATTTAAGGTATTCAGTGAATGCTAGTGACTTTATGATTGCAGTTGCAAAGCTTAACAGATGACAGCAGATCGGAAAAGCTAACACACATTATATATATGGATCTGTTTTGACGAGCAATGTTATTAACTGCAGCTTAAAATTCTTTGAATACTTATTGAGTGTTGGCATTTTAATTTTCGATTCGTTTCTTCTACTTACTCAATCACTTTTTGGATTGAAGGGATTACATTTTATCAGGTTACATGCTATGTTGCCTTTCAAAGCATACAATAGCGAAATATATTTGTCTTTCCGAATAAGATATGTCGCTATTGTTTCTGATCGTCTGAAAGAAAACTATGATGACGGCTTTAAGCTGAAGCCAGATCTAGGATTATACTATCTGAAGCATAAAATAATCAAGCGGATCAAACGATCTTGCTGGCATTCGTCAGATGTGGAGGCGTGGAGGAACAGAGCTCAATCTTGGTTAGTTCCATATTCAGGTATTCATAGGTTGCCTAGGGCTTGACAAAGGCGGACATCCGCAGATAAAGCCTCCAGGCGGCATTTAAACTAGTACACGTTTATAACCTCGATGCTCTTAAGAACTGAAATCAGTGAGGAGACCTACCGATGTCAGAGAGTTAGCTCTTTTAATACTTTGAATACCAGTATATCCCAGCTCAACTTTAACTTGATTACAGCCTCCGGATTAGCTACTAGAGCCTTAAGTACATACCTCTATTCCCTTTTCCGCCAAAAAGATATGTGCTCACCTGCCGAAGGCTTTAGAAAATAAGGTCCTGCAATTCATAGTGTTAACTTCAGCTATAAACCACTCTCATAATTTCATTAAAGGTGATCAAGTCTATGTTTTTTGGGATGTGCTTTCGCCTACTTTATTAAGTCATCGACTCTGCGCTAGTCAAGACGTTACAATGGGTACATTCTCAGGAAAAGTGGTTATACTTGCGAGTGGGTTTAGGTATTTGTCTTAACTTCATCCATATTCTGTAAGGCAGAAGTTTTTTATCATCGTTTCATCGTTCTTTCCAAAACTGTATGATTTGATTGACTTTTACTATTGTCACTTTCTTCCACATCCTCATGCGACAACCCCTTAACCAATAATCCCTTAGTCCACTTCCGAAAAGTTGGACAATAAACTTTGTCTATGAAGATTAGATTGGATTCAAGGTAGCAAAACATAATTAAAACTAGAAAGAGAGTCACTTTTATCTAAATATTTGGCCAAAGTCACTGCAACCTTATGTAGTTTCCTAGCAGAAAATGCAATATGGCCACATTGATCAGTAGTCCCTTCTCTTTCTAAACTGAGATTCCTGAAAGAAAACTAATAATCCTACTCCGTCAAATTAGCACACATCAACTCAGACTCATAACTTCCAATAAACCATATTTCCTATATTTTCCAAACATTTTTCCACTCCTCTCCTACTTTCAAACAGGAACAAAAACAAAAAATATGTAGTTCACCAACTGTGATCAAAAGAAAAGTGCCTACCTGCATTAGTAACCACCAGTGCGATCTCTTCCACTTGAAAAGGCACGCAAACCGCACGGGCACAGCCACAGGCTTAGGCACTGCCAAGTGAGAAATAAAATAACAAACACACTTCCAAGTTGGCATTCAGGAAATATTACCGCTGCTGAAACTGGTGGCCGGCATGGCGCGCGGAATACTCTGTCAAACCAATCCACCGATCCGACCGACAGACAGGATGGATATTTCCTCGTCTTTCCTTTGCGATTACTTTCCTGTTTGCCAAAGGTATTTTATGGAGAAAATAATTTGAAAGCTTCACAGCGAGTGACGACTTTGAAGTGTTTGCGTGTTTGTGTGTATGTGTGTGCGTTTTTAATCTATCGATGGCACACCGCACTCTGGTACGCATGGTATATAAGTTAAGCAGTTTGCATGCTTCAAGTACTAGAAAACCAGAAAATAACTCAACTCATGTTATTGACTATCGGTTAATTGATAGGAAGATTGCAAGCGAGTAATTAATTAACCGGCTTCAATGGACTTTGTGTGCTGTGCGAGCTGAGAGATGCAGCCAACATTTCTACGTATTCACATTGGTGCAAAATGTAAACATTGACAGTTTCGATATATATTTTGTGTTTAATTGAAAAGATGGATGGTTTTGATAGTCCTTGATAGTCCCTTTGGTGAGAGTTCAAGGAACCCAAGATGAATCTCTTTGATAAACGGCGTTGTTTTATTTGCTACATGTTACTTTCGTTAAGTTGGCATTTAATACGATTGCGTGAAGGAAATGGATTGTAGATGGAGGATGAACAACGACAGGGAAAAAAAAGTGATAGTGGAAAGGATGTTCAAAAGAGTTCTCATGCGAACTTGACGACTTTGATGATACTTTTCATTGATTGTCATCAGAAAGTGGCGGAAAGGTGTCAAAGATGTGTTCAGTGAGATTTTAATGTTCTTAATCTGAATTGGTTCGATTTATGGTTAACCTTCTGTCATGGATCACTTTTTTCTTGGTGAAAACAGGCTACGCTGTCACGCAGTTTAAGCAAGTTCTGCTTTTTATACTCAGAATCACCCGCCCTTAGTTATGGCCAAAAGTCAGTAGTTACTAAACATAAGAAGATCATAAAACAACAGTTGCAACATCGAACAGTTGAATGACTCTGAGGATGCCTGAGACTTTATAAAAGGTTCTACCAATCATTCTATCCAATCAGACTGAGTTTAAATTATGCCACTGCGGTAAGCTATTTTGGCTGCTCTTCACTTGCTCTGTTAGATTGGAAGGAGCTTGTCAAAAGGGCCCTTAGTAGAGCATGTAACTATTCAGACGATTTGAATCTTTTAATTAACTTTTAGAGACCTGAGAGGTCCCTAAGCTGTTGAAATATCGTGCTCCCAAGTGGAATAAGCATATCTTCCCGAAGAGTTGAGCAGTGATAGGAGAAATGCTGCCATAATTTGACTTCATGTTCATCTGCACATCTCCAGAAGTCTTTCATATTCGAACTTAGTTTCTGTTAGGGTCCTTGATCTTTGATTATTTACTAACAATAGCGCTGCAATGGCACAACCAATAGTATCCTCGTGTCACCGTCAATAAAGAGTCCATCGGCAAATAAGAAGTATAAATCAGAGCTGCATCTGGCCCGCTTGTCTTCTGCTAAGGGCTACCTGACCGTCCATCTATGCCCAGCTATGGACTTCGTATGGTATTTAATTTCGTGTCGTGTCTTCGAAGATTGAAGATGTTTTTTTCTCATAAATAGAAGAATCGTAATGCACTTCACCGCAAAGTCGAATCTATGTGGGCGAATTTTATTAACTGCATCTTTTCCAGAAATTGTTTATCTCAAATTCAAAAAAACTAGATCACAGTGCCTTGTCAAGCAGGTGTCGCTAGAGTTTGGCCATTATTATGGGCCACTGGCCGATAGGCATGTTTGTTCGAAGACAAGCTTTGCAATTTCGACAAAACTCACTGCGCATTTGTAAATTGGCCAAAAGTAGACATTCGATCGCAGAAGAAAGCTGTTCTATAATGACCTTTCGGAAGTCTCAGGCTTAAAATATAGTAATCTTTAAGGCTCTTCATCGACCTCTTCATTTTTTGCATATCTTTGACAGTTTGGCAGGGACCACCAACCTTAATCAGATTCTTAAGGTTGAATTTGGCACCAGTCGTAGTCGATTGGAGATGGTCCGGAAATCATGCCAGAATGCATCTTTTTTCCTCTGCTCGCATTCAACTTTAGGAGCAAATTCACTGACAATATTTCACGCCTCACCTTTCAACACCGAGCTTATTTCGTCAACAAATTACTTATTCCCTTGACCTTACGATAGTTCCGAGAGCGCCAGTGCCTAAAATGCCTCCTCTTCTAATTGACTCCCTGATTGCACATAGAAAACAAACAACAAACGTGACATCGCACATTTCCCAAGGCTCATTGATGCATAGATTGCAACAAGTAGGTAGCACCAAACCTACAATGAAAACCGCCACCATTCATAAATGTAACCATTTGACCCCTACAACAGTAAAGATTTCGCCTTAACCCCTATGAAAATACAAAAGAAAAATAATCATTATTGACATTCTGACGAGACACTGATTAATGTTAGGCTTTTCACTTATCAGTCGGGACGTGTATCTATATTTACTTTTGTTGTTGTTATTCTTCTTCATTCACACCTGACGCGATGCGTGAGAAAAAGGGATTGCCCATACACCAGATTAAATGTTCGGACCGAGGAGAGCTGACAAAAGACCAATACAGACACAGACGATGGCTTCCCGCCAACTTTCTTTAACTTTGAGTGAAATACAAAAACAAATGTCATTTACCTTTGCTCAACTCCTATCATGAACGACCGACGACTGACGAGGGAACGTTCTTTGGGTTTTTTCTTTACTTCTTGTTGTTGGTGGGTTGCTCATTGAAGAATGTTAAACCGTGCTAAGGTAATGAGTATGTGATGAGTTTTAATTATTTTATTTCGCACTATGCACAGCAAGTACGAATCGTTAAGTTCTTTTGGTTTATTGTTTTTTTATTGTATTTATTTTTATTTGTCACTCTTGGCATGTTTGTCTTCCTGTATGAGTTCGAGGAAGTGAAGGCTTGTCAATGTACATGCGACATGCGAGAATGCGTGGTTTCGCATGCTTTAATGTAATTTATTTTTAATTATTATACATCAACTGAAGAACTGTTAACTAATCAAAGTTTCTGTTTTTTTTTTTGTTTCTTTCTAGCAAAAATGAAAATATTTTTGCCACTAGTCACGTGGATAGTGCTACTTTCGAGTACGGTAAGTAAAATCAAATTTAAATGCTTTTCTTGTTACTTTATAAAAAAGAAAAAAAATCTAATTTGAGTGTGCAAATTGGTTAGAGAAAGAAGAAAATAATAGAGAATTATCGGTAAATCGTTGCCGGAGAAGCTTCTTTTGGACTACGGTATTTCGCGAATAGACTTGCTGAGGATTAGGTTCCATGAGACAAAATCGGAGTTAAAGGATTTTGGATACCCTTATAATGAATTAACACAGTGCGGATATACCGATGCACGTTGGATTCAAATGTCTGTAAACTATAATGTGTAAAAAAGACGAGCGTGGTAGAGCGTTCCACATTTTTATTGTACGGTTAAGAAACGAATCATTGTATTTCACTGTCCGTCCGAATATAGGATTTAGGGTGAACTGATGTGCATTCCTAACATGGCGAATATTGCGGTTGAACTGCTAAAGGGGTGGAATGCAACTGGCTATCTTACACCTCCGATTAAAAGGAAATTTAAGAAGAATTTATCAATGGCTTGACAGTGAAGTTTTTCTATCAACCGGCCTTGTACAGGTATTTCATCAATTGTTTACTGCTGCCAAAGAAAGAGTCCATGCTTTGTTACCATAGAGCAGAACTGGTATTATGAGGGTGCTATAAAAAGTTTCCTTTGTAGTTCGGAAGAGGGTTTTACTACGTTCTCAGCCCAAAGAAACAGCTATTAGCAAGCATTCACAAGCATGGCTCTGTATAGCTCGTCTCTATAGATGCTGCCATACGAGGCCTTAAAATCGATAAAATGGTAGTGGGTACCGATATGGACTTTTATTGTTTTTCTCAAGGATCTGCCGAAGTGGGAATATTTCGGCAATTGCGGACTTGCCGGGTCGACAACCACACTGATAAGGTCCATCAGATCAGATCGTTGACAAATGGTTTCATGCGATGTTTAAGAGGCTAACACATCTATAGTTGTCGTGGTTTATAGGGTCTCCTCTCTTGTTAAGCAAGCTTCTGTTTCTGCATTTTCTGATTATTTTGAATGCTTCGCAGATTGAACAGAAATAAATCGCCGTTAAATTCTAAGTCTTTAAAAACTTTAAGAAATCGAAATGTTGAAAGAATGCATTCATTTTTCTTACTTTACATTCATTGAAGTCACTGTGTGATGTGAATCTATTCAGTTTATTGAAGTCGATTTTACTATGAGTGGCAGATGCTTGCTTTTTTTTAAAAATTCTTGAACCCTGTGATGGATGACAAGAGGCGCAGCTTTCAAAGCAAAATTTTAAATCTTTAAGTCTAGTCTTCGACTATAAAACTCTTGTAGGCAGAACAGAGCTACAAGCAGTAGTTTCAGCTTGGAGTGTTAGTAATACACATATAGATCAATGCAGATACATTTATTACAATATTGTGGAATCTTAGGTAAGTATTGAGACATTTATCTTGTCAACACGTTGAAAGAAAGTTGTTAAAAAAACTCCATGGAAAACAGCATTTGATTGGCCACTGTAATTTTTCCGAAAATGGGAAGCCTTCCAAGACTTATTTTTAGGCCGAACCGGCAAACGCCACATGCAGATCATAAACTTATCGTCAATGTAATGAAAAAGATGAAATTCTTCTAAATTCTGAAAGAATTATTATTTCGGAGTTTCGGAGGTCTCATTGCAGAATCTGCAGCGACATTCATCTGAAATACCTAGTTTCCTTAAGAGCTCCCTGACCCATTAGGAAACCAGTAAGGATTCGTGGGTTATTTTTGCTAAGACTGACGCATGCATTAAATATTATAAGATTGTTGTCTCCTAAGAGGTTCTGGGCTTGTCTCAGACCTTGGAGATTCTGAAAGGTTCTGGCCCTTTTTCATTTTTCCGATTTCTTGAATTGTTTACGTAGGGTGTGTAGTATTGCGTTTTTGGCCCAAATACTCTTACACCAGTTCCTTCCTCAGTTCTCGAACCGTCTGTCTACCACTTTATCGTGCGGTTGCTCAGTCCATAAATTTTGGATTCATCGCTCCATTCTTTTTTTTGCTGAGTTTCGTTATGAAATTCTTTTCAAAGTTGAATGTCCTTAAGCTGTTATATCTAGGCATAGCTAGGAGAGGAAGCTTTCCGAGTAATGCTTCGTATTCTTTCGAACTGATGCATTTCCCATCTCCGATTCCGTCATTTGCCATCCTTAGTATGGTTTTGTCTGCCGTCTCTGAGACCATGAGTTGCAGAGGTGTCAATTCCAGCAACACCAGTGATGCACAGTCACCCCAATTTATGCATCTTATTGAGAGAATCTCTTGTTGTGACCAGACTTGTTCGTTTTTCCCTTAATACTGCACCATATGTGATCATCGTAGAATATTGAGGGTACAACTCCACGACTTTCCCGCTAGGCCCTTACATATCATAAGAGCACGGGTTGCCTTTCTAGTAGTTTGCTCTGCGTGTTTTTTCCAGACGAGTTTACTGTCTAGATACAGGCCTACTTCATTGACCGATGTCAATGTCGTGCCCGTGAACTGAATTTCTTGAGTCTCTATGGTACTATTGTGGTATCGTGGTCTTATTGATATTGAGCCCAGCCGTGTTACTTTCCAATCTCGTTGTTTGATGTCGCAGAGAGTTTCTTCGAACTTTCCTCTGGCAATTAATAATATGGCATCGGAATATTATACCTAACAGTTGACGTCAAGGTAGGTTAACTTTTTTAGTAGCTCATCTACAACAAGGCTCAACATTAAGGGCGATAGTACCCCTGCTTGTGGACATCCTCTTGTAGTGTCCACTGTAATAGTTCCAGCCGCTGTTTGTGTTCTGATGATCCAGTGCTCAGCAGCTCGCACATCCATCTGGATACTTTTAGCTCCTTATCGCTGAAGAGCTCGTTTGATGGCCTCATTTCATGTACTGTCAAACGCTCCTTCAATATCAAGAAAGACACACAGAGCTGTCTCTTTATAGTTCAAAGCACTTTGGATAATTTCTTTAAGTTAATACAGATCTCTGGGAGCATACCCGTCCTGTATGCATATTGGCGATGGTGCAGAGGCTACAAGTCAGACTTCGATTTCTCGAACAAGCTCTTTCTCGTAAGAGCTAAATTAAACATGCAAATAGTCAGGCGGCTGCACACATACTGCCATATTTTAAGGTGTGAAACCGCTGACCAACCAAACTGCCGCACCATCAATACCAAGAATTCTGGTTTAAACATTTCGTAACTGCTAAAAAAGGTTTAATAAATTTTACTCACCATCGTGCTAATTTTTTGAGACCACACATTTCCAATAATCTTTTACCATTCTTTGACTTTCGAGGAGAAATGTCTCACGCAATGAAAAAATCACCAAATTAGCATACTCGTCCCGCTTAACTTTTATCTCTCTCTTTTCTTGATTCTTAGATTGAATATATATGTATGTAATACCTGTTGCCGACATATCAATATTTTATAATCTTTTTCTAACTAAAATCACATCATCACCGTTTGGGGTCATTAAAAGTGCCGCATCCTCTAGTTCTTTTGCTGCTACCACTATTATTCAACTTCAACTTCTTCTTCATCGTCTGTAATCCGAATTTATTTGACGACGCCTTCCTCCCCTTTTCCTATCTATGACCATAGAAATTTACATAAAATCTAACGGTACATCGTGTTGGACCATAAATTATTCATTTACCAAAGTTAAGAGCCGAGTTAATATAGTAATGGCATAAAACTGGCTCGTAATTGGCATAATTCGGGAAGGAGGGAAGGTTTAGTACTTTGTAGTGCACGCACTTTCCGTTTGACATTTTTCGCGCAAATGTATTACCATTTTGGCCAAGGAGAAGTGTGAGAAGTGTTTATTTTTGTAGGCTGACGCGCGGCAATGTGAGAAATGTAAACATGTCTCGAGCGGGGCCATTGACATCTGGAGCGATGAAAATAGTTTCTGTTTTTTTTTTTTTGGGATCGGGATTTATGATTTTTTTTTATTGGCGAAGAATGATATACGAGCGAGGTGGGATGGTATTGAACTAAGTTCGGAGGTGAAGGACCGATAGACAGATCTGTTTAAATAATACTGACGATGATGGAGGAGTTGTGTAGTAGGTTGGCGTTTTGACTAAGTAGACAGATATGGCTTTGCTAATTTATGCAAATTGCTTTGATTTGGCATAAAAATAATGGAAGGCGGATTTGAATAAATTGACAAGAAATAATATAATTGACGATTGAAATAAGATAGCCAAGGGGCAATGTCCTAATTGAGAGGTCATTTATGGGGTCAGATGGTGTAGAAGTTTTGGGAATTTTTTTCTAAAATAAACACGTAGAACGGCAGCGTATATGAGGGAGGTTCAAGTTTGATTGAGCATTAAACTTTGATTAGGACAGCATTTGAAACCACTTCAGCACGGCGTGATTGAGATTTGACAAATTTACGAAGAGATAAATACGGGTGCTGGCGCCAACAGAATGCCAACTGAAGAGTCTCAGGTGTGCCAGAATGTTTTGCCAAAATCCGGAATGGGACATAAGTATGAACAAACATTTATGCAATGTCTAAGATTTGAGCCTCAACTATACTCATTTGGGTTGACAAGTCCAATGACAGTTAATTTTAAAGTCAATAAAATTCATTTTGAATAAACTGAATTCAGTGTAAGTCTTTAACAGTCAAAAAAGTCACTAAGGACTATGAATTCCTTAAAGTATTCGATAGAGGATTCGAATGAATTCAAAGAATCCAAAGTTATCAAAGCTTTCAAAATTCAATGACTTTAATGAGTCCATAAGACTTCTACTGAATCCGGGGATTAATGTGAAATCCGAAAAGATTACATTGCAATTAATTGCTTACTCTGAAATTATTGCCCACCGATTGACTTCAAAATGAATGGTGATTTTGCTGTCTTAAGTCAATGAATTAGAAGACGTAGGTGTTTCCATAACAATTTCAACATCACCCTTATCATATCACTTTGAGTCCATATCTGGCTTGAGATAAGTTTTGAAAAATTTAGGAATGCTTTAGGACTTTAAAAAAAGTTGACTTCGGCATATAAATGCTAAATTTACAATCCAACCAATTCTCCACTCGCTTCTCTAGAACACCTAATTTGCTTGCATTAGTGTATAACTTTCACGCCCCGATTCGAGACTTCAATTTGATGCATCACAAACGTTATGTCGCAATGGGAATTTTTATTGACCAGTCCCAGCTAGGCGCCACTGTTAGCACATTTCCAGTAAAAAATATTGTCACGCCAATTCGTGACTTGCATATTGAGAAATACTGTGACGTAATAATAATATTGCGAGCGCGTCTTGTAGGTGTATGGAATGCGAATGATATTGCCGGTGGCACCTAGACCTTCCGTATATAGTCATATGACTGTCAGCTGACGGAAAAAAAAACTCTTGATAGTTGATAGATTTGATAGAAAAAACAAAGTAGGATGATATTAAACGATGTTATTAGCCAACAATTGCACCAAATCCAGGAAATATATATAAAATCATAAATAATCGAAGTACAATTATTCTTTAACGTCGTTTGGAGTCACTGAATGAACTTTATCATTTGAGGTAGTCACTAAATTCATTCAATCAGTCGAAGCATTTGATGTAGATTTAACTTTAGTAGAGGCATGCTGTGAAAATACTGCGAAAGATGTAAAAGTGTAGAATGAATTTAGTGAATCCTAGTGACTTTAGATGACTTCGACGAATTGCAAGCATTAAAAATCTCATTCTTTTCGACTTGATTATTTTGAATTGATGTCTTGAGTCCGGAGTCACATTCAAAGTCATTAAATTGAATAAAATCATGATAATTTTTTTGAATTGATTCCGGGGAGAAGTGCAATCAGGGTATTAACCGGGCACTTCATCATTAAAAATATAGATAGGTAAAAGTCAGCATTAAGCCGACACATTTAGACCAATACTTGGTCCGATGTGATGCCGCAAAGATATTAGAAAACGTTTCTCTTAAATCGTTAAGCAAATTTTAGCCTTTATCGAAAAGTGATGGCCTGTCTACTGAGATCAGCATGGACTTGAAAGAAACAGCCCTATTAAACCTCAAAACATTCGTCAATAGCTTTGCTAGTCTCAAGGCCTTTTTCACCTATTCTAGTTCATATTCCATTCACAGACCTAACCTATCACAAGGGATTGAAAGGCGGCGAAGTTAAGATCTCAATCAACACGTATTCAGTCATTAATATGAGAAAAAAGACAAACAGCTGTCATTTGCTCTTCCCGGATGAATCAATATTTCACTGCCACTCGCCCTTAACGAAAAGTTCACGACCAACGCTAATTAAGATAACTACTTGAAGCAATTACCCAGATCCCACCATCGAACATAATCACTCTCTGCCTGAATGACCTTTTCAAAGTCAAATCCACAATACAATAGCTCTCTATCTCTATCAATCAACAAACAAAATATAAATAAATAAAATTATATTCCCACCACCACCGCCGCCGCTAGTCGCATTCATCTTGTTATAACCTTAACATGGGCATCACACAATTATTTGAAAAAAAAAAAAAAAAATTACCCATAACACAAACACACAATAAAGATCTCAATGCCGTGTACTGCTCTTGAATAAACACAAAGCACGGGTGCTCCAACACACAACATGCATGTTTCTGTATCCCCCTTGGGTGCAGATCGCGTGCATTTCTCCAATTTCCCGAGATAAAAATAGACCATGCGCCACAGCAGCAGCAGTAGCAGCACCAAGGCGAAGATCACAACCGCTCTCCCAATAATGATGCGAACTTCAAATCAGTATCTGTTGACTGTTGATAATGCTTCTATTAAAGGACATCTCTAATTGGATGCGTGGTAGATCTCAATGGTAAATCGGCTCAATATGGCCATTCGTCAAGAGAATCGGTAACAAATCGACTAAGAAGTTTCAAGCTACTATGTCAGGCATGACAAGGAAATTCCTACAAATGATAATTACACTGACAAGCAATCAGCAATCTATTACAATTATTACCATTAGTGATGAAGACCGACGACGATGACAATAGTGTTCCGCGCTCCTTCATAGAGAAAAAAAACCAATTTGCACATCATCAAATTTCAATGTTAATTTATTTTTAATTGTTTGAATAATAATATTAATTTTGTTTTTTTTATATCACTTTCAGGCATATTCACAACAATTATCATATAAAACAAAACATAGTCGATTTAGAGGTGAAGTGTTTTTTCTAAATCTCGAAGATGGCTACTTTGGCTGCCAAGTTAATGAGTCCACAGATTATTTACAATTATACGAATTATCGAAATTATGCGACGGAAAGCAAGATTGTTTTCTTGGTTCCGATGAGCTGAATAAAGAGCTTAAATGCACAAGTAAGTAAAGAGATTTTTTTTTCATTTTTTCTTAGATAATATCGAGCGAAACAAAAGAGTTGAGATGAGAACTGAAAATGGAGTGTGCTATGGCAGCCATGAGTTAACATTTGTGGTGGCCGATTCAAGGTGTATCGGAAGCAATTACAATGGGCAATTTAACTTAGATTCAGTAAAATCATCATATGAATATTTTTGCTTCTTTTTATGGCATATTAAAATCAGTGACAAGCTAGCCAGTTGTACCGCATCAACAGCTTGTAAAGGGTTTTTTTTTTAGAGGTATAGAACTTCGAATTGAAATAAAACACAAGAAAGTCGTTTTAATGTCCATCAATTTGGTTTTATTGGAAGGACAATGTTTAAATATGATTTCGGGCATGTGGCCGCCGCGGCATGTTCGAATAAAGACAAGTCTAAAGGTCCAATTTTCAACCAATTTTTCAAGCATTTGGGGCTGTATGTCGAAAATAACGCCACGAATGTTGGCTTCCAAGTCCCCTAACGTTTCTGGTTTGTTGGCGTAGGCGAGCGACTTCACATATCCCCAAAAGAAAATAATCCAATGGTGTCAAATCACACGATCTTGGTGGCCAATTGACAGGTCCATTCCGCTAAATTATTTCAAGGGTGGATTCTCTTCACCCCAAATGCGGCAATTTTGCTTGTTGACGTAGCCATTCAATCCAAAATGAGCCTCATCACTGAAAAAAAATTTCGCGGTAAACTTCGCGAACTGAACCATTATTTTCGAAATAAATTTGCACGATTTGCAAGCGTTGAACTGAACTGAACTGAATGAAGATCCCTTCCATTTATGTTAAAAACTTGTTACTTTGCACTCACAACTGCCTGAGAAGCTAGGCTTTTAAACCCAATATTTGCTGGTAGCCCTTTGTATCTTTTATTCTCACTTACAGCTTATCACTTAGCAACATATCTCCCATATCGAAACTAACAGATCATGTCATAACTTTCTCAAAAGACATTTTTTAAATTTTAAAAGAATTTCCCAGATAAGGAATGTTATAAGCTCATCAGTATAGTTTTAGTAGTTTGGTTTTTGGTGCCACCCACTTTCTTTCCCAGATTTATATGAATTTCACAGACTTTTTCACTTACGACTTATCACTTTGGAAGTTGGCTTTTTTGCAGAATTTTCAAGATGAAATTTAAAGAAGTTTTGGTACCCAACTCTAGGACCTATTACACCACCGACTTATCACTTAATAAAACTAAATGAATGTACTTACTTCAGGCAGCATTTGCTAAGTGATATATGATAAGCTGTTGCTGCAAAATAGCCTCATTCAAGTAATAATTTCTAATATATAATGAATTTGTATCCATGTTTTCCGCCAGCCAATCACGTTTCCAACTTTTCATGAGAATTGCCGAATTTTCAAAAATAACTTGCAAGGAGAAATGTCATGTGGTGCTGGTCCGTCCACTTTTTTCCAGGACCCATTCGGTTTGTTTAGGTTGAGTAGGTTTCTCACAGCTATGGCGTCACAAAACACTAGGCATCATAATGGGCGATCCCTGGGAGAACAAACTTCAAAAGTAGTCGAAAAGAAGCCAACCTCAAGACAAACATCCTACACCACTTCCCAAAAGCAATTTGTTTCTCCGAAAAAATTAAAGCCTACCAAGCTTACCAAGTGATTAGCAATTCGCACTTTATGTGGGTGTAATCTTCAGTCAGTATCCAATAGCCTCAATCTCCTAAAATGACAGTATCCAGAAAGGATATCGATCTGCGTCCTAGATTCGGACTTTCCTTATATCTGTTTTTATCCAAGCTGAGTTGAGCTGACGAGTTGTCCTGTTAAAAGTTTCCAGTAACTTTCCTTTACCATTCATAGGGGACTCTATCCAAGATCTGTTTTTTTAATTCAGCCAGCTCATTAGTAAAAGTTCTAAACTAATCTAGAGGGAGTACTCACTGTATTGTAATATCCCTGTCGGATAAGAGCAGCCTCAGTAGACTTAGAACCATCTGTGAATGCCGACACTGGACTAGACCTGGTCTAGTGACTGCATTATTATTACTCTATCCAACATTTGGTCGTTTGAAATTGAACAGTGGTCCTTCGAACTTCTTTTAAGCAGACCAAAATGTATAAGGCGTATTGCTCTTATTATAACACCAACTTATTACTAATGTAAACCTAGACATTCACACAGTCTACGCCATAGCTTATCTGAGAAGGCAAATCCCTCCTTCTCAAGCGTGTATTAGTAAACCGTAGAACTGCACATGCAGCTCGCCAAGTGTGAGTTACGAAATGAGTTCAGTTCTCTGCTCATCTGCTCAGCAAGGGAGCTTGGTAAGTTGTCTCGCGTGTATCCTTTGGAATTGCAGTTTAACATAGTAAATGTAGTGTAAGATTTTATTGTTTATACTAAGAAACCTTTCCGTTTTTACGGTAAGTGATAAGCTATTTTGGTACAATGAGGGCATTCCGTGTGTTCTTTTGCCTACTGCAGCACGACCGCTGACTAGGTTAGTTAAATATTTAGGAAGTTCGGCATTTTTTTTTCCGTCTTAGGCAACAAACTTAGGAAAGAAATATTCGAATTCCATGATACCTGCATTAGGTAAGGTTAGGAAAAAAAAGCACACGGAATGCGCGCAATAACAACTCAATCTAAGAATAATCTGAAAGTTAATAACCTTTTTTCATGTCACACGCAAATAAGTTAATTTTATTTTATTTTGTTGACGCCACCCACATTCTCTTCAAATTCTCGTTATTCTTTTTATTTTTCTATAAACAAAAACGTGTCAAATGTTATCAAACTAAGTACTTAATTTTTTTTATTTCCTTTTCAGATGACTGTGATAAAGACGGCACACAGTGCACGAATGGTGTTTGCTTGAATGGCGTCTGCCATTGCAATGACGGATACGGGGGTTGTAATTGCAACGTTCAAGGTGAGTTTGTCAATTTAGCAGTCATATAGTAGATAAGCACTTGCCCCCGCCAAAGGTGTATCGCAGTAAATTGTTCGGTGATTTTTGAATGAATTTGAAAACAAAAACGTGTGCGGCCAATGAATCATTGACAGTTGATTGTTATCGGTGTTTTATTTTTAGCACTTGAGCGTCATTTGAAGTGATGTGAGGAATTTGTGTGTAATTGTTCGTAATTATTGCTAGACTATTACTGACATACCTCAGAGGGACCCCGAAGGGATCTACATATTTAAATATCTAAATCAATGTCTTCAATTCTCCATTACCATGCAATTATTTTATATAAGGAACGTTATTTTATTTTATATTTTATGAAAAAGTATATTTAGTATACTCTTGTAAGCTGTCCTTTTGGCAGAAAGGCAGACGCCACTTGAAATCACTTCACAGTTGGAAGAAGGATACTTCGTTATCCCCTTGATTTTTCCCCTTGCTATCGGCTGATATTTAGTCAAAGTAATAATTTCAATTTAAAATTAAAAATTAACATTTATGTTTCTTCAAAAATTATTGTCAGCCTTTCCCGTTTCCGGGCACACGTCTATTTTATTAAGTTGGTACCTCAGACAGCAATGGCATTAGAGAAAGTTAACTACCTCCCTAAACACCTTCCAAGCACAAGACTTTTCTTGTACATATACGACTTGATTGGTCTCCGGACTATCCCGATCGTTAATCAGCCTCGAAACAGTAGCCCAAGTCTTGATTCTGGTCCTAAGGACGAGGATGCTGAATGATGTCTTGCTAATTCATTCGCATATTTTTTGTCTAAAATTCTCATCTCTGATGGCCAGCAACTCATCCTTATTTTACCATATTCTGCCTGGTCAGAGATTGCGGTCCACTGTGTAGGGCGAAAAGAAATATATTCTCTCGCGTTCGATCAAATTGTAATTTTAACTATAAATCGCCATTGACTTAGTTTGATGATTGAACTTCCAGCAAAAAGAATACTGTTCGAAGGAATCTAGTCTTTTTGATTGCTATCCATTCATCGAAGTCATTATAATATACCAAATGCATTTTATCATCATGTGTGACTAACATTGGACTCATATTTAATTCCATAAAGTCACCTGAAGTCACTGGCTCATCCAAATAGAATGGATGAGCCCAACGATTTGAGTTCTGTGAACTATTCAGTGACTTCAAAGATTGTAGATAACGCATCACTTTATAAGTCGTCAAATAACTATCATGGATTGAATGCATTAAGTGAACTTCAATAACTTCAAACCTTTCCTTTCGTTCAGTGGCATTGAAAACTTGAAAAACTTGATGTCTTCAAAGACTTCAAATTACTTCAAATGACTTTAAATGATTAAATGCCTTTAAAGACTTCAATCATTTGAATACATTCAGTGACTTCGTGGTATTGCATGCATTCAGTGAATTATGGTGATGAATGCAATCAAAGAGATGGCAATTTTTTTCGACCTGATCGTTCTGATTGCAGTTTAAATATATCATGAAGCATAAATTCAAAATGATTGCATTTTATTATATCCCCTGTCTTCACTTACTGCACAAATTCAAAACTAAATTTTTCTCCAAAATTTTTCTAATAAAAATGTCTTTGAAAACATTTCCAGATGAAAACGAATGCAAATATCGACCATGTGACGTCTTTGCTCACTGCACGAACACACTCGGCAGTTTCACATGTACCTGCTTTCCTGGCTATCGAGGCGATGGTCTTCACTGCGAAGGTAAGTACTTTTTCAACTTAAAAACTCTAGAACCACACCACAAACAAACAAAAATATATTCCTCTAAATGTCAATTTTATTGTTTACAACACCGCGCTCTTTTATCTACTCTGTAACCATCTAAGTACAGAATGTGTAGTACCTGTTCGTAACCAAGAACAGCATTCTCTATGAGCCAGAATATTACACCATAACTACTCTCGTACATGATCGGCCAATGTTATGTAATAAAGATACCATTTAAACGAGATCAGGAAGAGAGACACCGACAATGCGTAACCAAAGAATCCACTCGTCTCTACCGTTGCAGCCACTTCATCCCGAAAAGAAAACCACAGCATATCGCAACTGCCAACTTGGTTCTTTACGTATCCGATTACATAAGAAAAACAAAATATTTGTATGCTCTAGAACACTCGCACTGTCTTAGATACGACGAGTAGGTATACACTGCACTCTTCAGGCGAACAGGTGTTTCTCGGAAAGAATCTCCATCCAGCGGTGCCACTACAGTAGCCCTACTCGCATGGAACGATATTTTGTATCTAATGTCAGAGTTTTATTTTTATTTTTATCCTAGAAGTAGTTACGAAACAATAAAATGTGCAAGCGACATGAGGAAGCCAACTCACAATAGATACTTCATCTGTCCATGAGTGAGTAAGTTTGAGCCGCCAAAGGCATTTGGGATTTCAGATGGAGGGATAGAGAGCGAAATAGCACGGTAACAATTCAAAAGGAAGTTATGTATGATGCGATGACTGGCTTGAGTTAAATTGCAGGTCATCTCTCTTATTGACTTCTGGTTCATCAATTTAAATGGAATTGATTTTTCGTTTGCCTGAGCGATGAGGACTTGAGCTCCAATAACAACAACTTAGACACTTTTCACTTAAACATCAGTTTAGCCAAGACTTCAACCATGACATCTTGGAACTCGAATAGGCACCTTTCTTTCAAGTTTTCAAATTCAAAGCTGGTACACTCCTGAATATGTCATCAAGCTAGATCAACCCACAACTTCACTTCATGCATCACACACACAAGAAAGAGGTAACCTCCTCCCATTTGAACCAATTACATCAACCCAACCCGCAGCTTCAGAATGTAATAACTTCTTCCATAATATGTCATTACGATTGAGCAAAATATAAACTATTGCGACCTCTTACTGAGCTTAACCTTTAATGAGCTACAAATTGCTGTTAAGTCGAATGACCTTATTGCATGAGAAATATTGCAAAAGTATCTCCTCTCCATTCCGAACGTCACCCAAGTAATAAATTGCTTATTTGAAGCATACATGCTCTCCTAACCTCTTTCAAATGGATTTAACGAATTCGAGATACACAAAAACAAGAAAAAACAAAATCCCATTTTCAAAGGTCACCCATCCATACTCATCTGACATTGATGACATAAGGCATAATAATATCGTGGGGCCTAATGTTTTTTAGGTAGCTAAACACAGTTTGTCAAAACATTGAGCAATCCATAAATACCAACTGTTAACGTGATTTAGAGATCGAGAGTGAGGTGAGGCGGATACATAACAAAACAATTTGAGTTGTCTTGGAAGATGGTTATTGTTGTATCTTTTAACTGCGCGGCAACTGGTAGATTTAATTCAATTAAATTGTTTTGGGGTTTTTCGTTTGTTGTCTGTGATATTGTGATATTGTGAGGTTGGCGTATTCAGAACGTGACTGAATAATTAGCGTACAGGGTTGGAAGATAGATTCTTTGGCTGGAATTTGAAAACTTTATCAAATCGATCACTATTTCTATGAATGAAAGAGAGCCAAGGCTCAAGGATATTGGGGCAAGGAAGGGTTTGTTAGATCGACTCACGTGAAGTTTTTCACTGCAAATGACAGTAAAGGCTCAAGGATATTGGGCCACATATATTTTAGCCCTTTATAAGCAGTTAGTAAAAATATTAGTCGCAAACGACACATACAGGACCTAAAGGCTGCAGTTAGCACCAAACTTTTCTTTCAAGCTCGTTGAAGTGACTTCCTGTCGCATGGTAGTGATAACATTTGCATACTTGAAATTGTGGGGGCCAAAGAAAAGCAACTCAAAGGCTTCAAGTCGACTGACGGGTCGACGGGTCAACTCCATTCCATGTTCTGGGCGAATAATCAGAGCGGTTCTTATTCCTAAAGTTGGTAAAGATGACTACTCCTACTGGTCCATACAGACCTATTACATGATAAAGACGAATCTTTTGATGTCTCGATTGTGTATTTCGAGTGCGATCAGTAGATCTGTCTTCACACAGCCTTCGGAGTGACTCTTTAGGGCATGATAGTGATGCCTTTTTTTCTTTTCGCATTCTTTAGTTCCTCAAGTAGAGTGCAGAATCTAGGTGATGCTCTATGTGGCCCAACGTCTGTTTACGAAAAAGACTTAGCTACCGAGGCAGCGCTCTATCCCGGGCTGGACACGGACCAGTAAGACGTTCCTAAGAGCACGGTCTTTAGTTAGCTTTAGTTCCACTTGTGTGCGTCACCTTGGGTATATATAACTGCATAATCCCTGCTTGCTAGAGTTCAAGATTCTGTTTTCTATTTTCCTCAACAAGTCCCAGCCAGTTTCTGTAGATATTGCTCGTAACTTTCGTCAGTGATTCGTCTCCTCTAGAACACACCAACGAAAATGGGACCAAATATCGTAGAAACTATCTAGGGTTTAGATCCATAGAGCACGACAGCGATTATCAAGGCGTTGGCTTATCTGCCACCAACACAATTCTTATTGTTGGAGATCCCTATAAACATGGGAGACTCAAATACGTAGAGCAGCTCAAAGTGATAACACTAGTTCCATCTAGGTGGAACTATGAACGCAATCATTACTTCCATCCTCAGGACTAGACGAAAGTGCCTTACTGCAAGAGGAAAGTGAGAGACTTAGTGAAAATGCTTGTGTTATCATACCAACGCCATACCAACCTTTTAGTCAGCTTGAGTACAATTCGAATGACTTGATTGTAGTTTAATCAAGTCAATAAAATTATCTCATCCCTACTCAAAAGTGACGGAAGCGTACCCCTACCCCTCATGAAATCACATAAGTCACTAATGGCTCGGTAATTGTCTTATCCCAGATAAACCAAGTATTAACCTTGGCATTTGGCGCTTCTGGATAGAAATCCACATTTTTCGAAAACATCTGAAGGCTGCTACATTCCAAAACGAATCTTCTATTAGGCTCGTTTGTTTCCTTTCTTGATCCCATATGTGTTGCTCGAAATTGTATCTATTCTTTTAGAGCACAGACAAGTCCAATCTTTCTCATCAAACCCATCAGATTAGATTAGATATATTGTGAAGTAGAGGTGGTATAATACATCACAGATCTCTGCGGCTACAAGTGGGCCTTTTGCGATGTCCTCCATTTAGAGCTCATCCATTATGCCGAAGTTTCCACCAGAAAACCCGATGGATTCTTGTATGATGAAAGTGAAAGTGCTTGAAACTTTATACAATATTTATATAATATAGCCTTTCAATAATGGAAAGCCCTTAAAACAGGTCTTCCCTAGCCTAATCCCGCTAACACAATCTTCTTTACTCCCGGCAGTACTATGTCTAGATTTTTGTGGACGCTAGGTAGTTAGAGCATTGGCCTATTGAAAAGGGAATCTTAGATTAAAAGACCTGAAGATTTTGGACTATCTTCTAAATATTTGACAAAATTCCAAGAGTATAATGGGTCATCAGCATGAAATTGTAAGTCCTTTTCATTCTTGACAAAAATACGTCTTCGCACCTATAATGGCTTCTAGACTGTGAAGTTCATGGTGAACTTGCTGGTGGCACTGTATAGTTAAAATGAGGATGACAATAATCAGGGCTTATTATATAGCGCTGACTGTGAGGCCTAGGGAAAGAGGAATGTTTGGTAAATTCTTAAAGTCTCAGCCGGTTAAACCTTTAAAAACTACGCCTTCCCTATTTCGTCATCGCAATAGAATTTGCCAGGTTTTTCCTACAAATCTAAGGTTAAGGTTAACAAAACTCGTTGAACAGATCAAAAACTCTCAATCGAAAAACGTGCAGGTCTATAAAATCTTCGATACTCAATTTCAGTCATTTTGATTGCACCTGCAGCTCATCTCGACAATATTAACCCATTACCATTTCGTATGCAGAAATTTTTAAATTTAATTTAACAAAATTTGTTGCTGCAAAACAAACCCGTTAACTGGCTAAGTGAAACTTTTAATCTCATTGTGTTTAACATGAAGCCAGAAACCAGAAACCGAAAATTTAATCTCATGCCACTCAAATTGTAAAAAAAATTGACGCAAAAAACTGGGCAAAAGCAGATGCGAACGAGAAAAATAAAATCCCGAGGCGATTATTATAATCACATTTTGGAGTAGTGATGAATGTCGACCTCTCGCTCTCATGTTCGCGTCTTTTCTAATGTTAATGGCCGCCGGGCTAATGAAATCCAATCCGATTTCGCAATTATCTTCGATTTTATTTTTTTTTTGTTGTTGTTTTGTTGCCGGCACCGGTGAAGGCTACGCTACTTTAGTTTACCCTGTGACCAAATGGTCATACATGGTTCTGAAGTCATCGATAATTCTTCACATTCTTCTCAAGAGGTCTCAAAAAGTCAGTTTCTAACATAAGTGATTGCCACATTACGACAAATTACTGTCAATTAATACGTGACTCGAAGTTGGACAAACAAACAAAAAGAAAATAAAAAAATTAAAAAAAAAATTTAAACAAAGATAGATAACTACGTTTTAAAATTATGTATCTCGTGTATGTCAGGCAACGATCTGCCCTACTTACCACCATCAGCAGTCGTCTCATCATCATCATCATGATCATCCCACAATATTATTGTGTGTCATGTGGGGAACTTTTTAACATTGCCGCGCGGCGCGCCGTGCGCCCTGTCAGATGGTGCTGCCATGGCATGGCAATTTGATACGGTACATTGAAAGAATGGCTGGCGATTCTTCACAATTTTTATTTATTTTTTGGCGCATCTCATCTCAGTTAAATAAATCAAAAGAATGCTAGAAGAAGACCGTCACTGCTGCGGCGGCGTCTTGGTACGGCTTTTATAGCAACGTGATGTGAGTTTGAGAAAAGTCAGCTCTTTACATAGCCGGGTGTCAAAGAGCAAACAAATAAAACGAAGTCGAGTGGATGCTTAAAAGGAGGACAGATTGGATTTTTATGGGCTTTTTTGTTGTTTTTGTTGGATAATGATAGATTGGATTAGATTTCAGATAGTCAAGTTGTGGTTAGGAGTTTTCTGGGTCAGTAATAGAAATGGAGGCAACTACGGAGAGGAATCTGGTCATTTTAAGGTTAAGTCTGTGGTGGGCATTAGGTTTTGAGAAGTGCGATGAAAGAAGAGCGGCTAGGGATTTTTTTGTTTTTTTATTAGCGTAGGACGTTAAAGAGGTGTTCTCTATAGAAATGTGTCAACTTTGATGGGGATGTATATAGCACGTATCTTCTGTCGCTACCTGAATTTGAATGGCTATGAGTTGTGCATTTCCATGATTGTGAGATCAGAGTTTATCCTTAGCCGCTACAAGAAAGTGGTCAGAGTCAACGTTTGCCCCTCTGAATGTGTCCACGTTTTAGAAATATTGCCGCCGTCGGTCGACCACCTCGATAGCGCCAAATTGCTATATGAATTCGTCTTGGAAACCGAGTGCAGCATATCACTTATTACGAGTTTCTGGAAATTTTCTTAGCGGGTTCCAACTAACCCGCTAGAGATAGCATGGAAGTTCTCGAGCAAAATATTGGTATGGTACATTGTACCCCGGAGTGTGTCCGAAGGCTCCTTCCTTTAGGTCGTAAGACTAAACCTTGTTTGGGTCTTTAGGTTCATCGGTAGAAGTCAGGCGGACATATCCGATTTTCCTCAAACGCTGTTAGTGCGCTCTCAAAGCTGATGAGTAACATCGGAGGCCTGAAACAAACCAAGAGACTTCTTGCAGGAAAATGAAACCATGAAACCGAAAATTTAACCATTCGGACCGTTGGTGCCTCATGCAAGGTTTCCCCCTTCTATCGCAAAAAAGAAAACAAAAATCGATAACCAATTTTGTTCTTTAGTGCCTGAATAAGGTCTGGATTGTTCGCCTCACAGAAGAATGCCCAACGGGGTCTAATTGGAGGTTATTTGAGTATGCAGTAAAACAATTGCTGGACCTTGCTCGAATCAAAGCCCGACCAAGTCCAAAACCTAAGTTTCTGTCCATAAAAAAATTCGTTGTCAGGTCTCTGTGGCGGTCTTTATTGACTTCAAAGCTTCTTCTTTTATTGTCGTCATGGAAGAAAAGTTTGTCAATAATACGGCGGTTCCAAAAACCACGTCCAGTATGCATCAGCTTCTGGTATGAGTTTTCTGAACCCCAAATACGGCAAATTTGTGTGTTTACGTAGGCACTTAGATGTCATGCATGAGTAAAATTGTCGTAAATTTTGAGCTGCTCTAAAGCCCAAACAGAGAAGCTATAACGAAGCAGATGGTCAGTTTTCTTTATTTTCTTTAAGCAAGCGAATAATCCGAGATCGAAATGCTAAATTTTCCTCAGGATTGTGTGACAGTTGTTCCGTTGGCGCGTTTAGGTCCTTGGGCTTCGACGTACACGCTACTAAAAGATAGGAGCCTTATCGCCTCCCTTTAAAAAAGATGGAATATCGACAATGTCGTGACTTTTTATTGAGATTCAAGCCACATTCAAATCCATTTTGAGTTATTGGCTTTACGAAAGGATGCAAGGATAAAAAATGTAAAACCTTCCCACATACATATCAGCTGAAGGGTGAATCTATTTCTTATTATTATTCATCCATCGCAACAGTTCAATCAACAAATCAGTATAAAGTTATTCTACTAGTATCTTTCGTTCCATCGAAAACAATTCCTCATCCTGCCTGCTTCCTAGACTCCGGGCTCATAACTCATATCTGATTTACGCCTACGAATTACATTGTGGACATCTCTTAATAAATTCTCCTTCGCCATACACAACTCAATTAATTACCAGATATGGACAACCTGTTCACAAGAAAAGTTCACCATCCAATCCGATCCACCATTCAAAGTTCACTGTCCTTTGGCTTGGCATATTTATTTTTTATTATTAATAAAATAAAATATTATGTTCTCCCCAGCAGAAAAAACGTATCGAAATTCATATTCTGACGACGTCTTACGCTAATTAAATTTCAACCTATTAACGAAATACAGCAAGATACATCCACTGCCCAACTAAGATAAGAAGATACATTTCAGTCGGACCATACCATCGTCATAATGTAAATGCTGAGGTTGTTAATTTTCATTTTTAATGGACTTTTGCAAAAATTAAGACGGTCACCCTCCCATAAGAGTTGTTGTTGTTTTCGCTGTTTTATGTTTTAATTTTTTATATTTTTTTTTATCTCTTTTCTTGTACCTGTGCTTGTTGTATCATAATTTATTAACAGATTGAATGAAAGATTGATAAATAAAAGACCTACAAAAAAAAACAGCAAAAACCATCAAGAGGTTGGTTTGTGTGGTAGAACAGTAGCTGCTTGGCGATATGCTGTCATGGCGGGGCGTTTAAAATTGAATACAAAAAAAACAGAAAAAAAATTCAAGACAAGTGACCAGCAAAACAATGTCATCATCGTCATCAATTTTACGTTTTACCGTTGCCGACATTATGACAGCGACAAAAAAAATTGTTCACTGACGTTGAATGGATAGCGTATTAATTATGATTGCGATGCGGTTATGCAACCATGCAGGGAAAGGAGCTTAAATGCCTTTTCTTTTGATTAGGTGCAAGTTGTGGTTGGGAGGACCGCAATGGGGGCACTGAATTCTTAATAAATTCAACAAGAGCTGCTGGTGACCGAAGAGAAATGATGCCCTGGAAAGTTGATAGGTTCGAAGAACATGAATAGACGTCACACAGCTTCTCAAAGTTAAAGTCAAAATTGGTTAAAGACTTCCTTCTGTCTGTGACGACGGTATAATTTGGAACACGCAAATGGTTGGTTTTAGGACTGCTGCACGTTTACGAGCATTGCTATTCCATTTTGGGGATTTAACCCGCACCAGTTTCTTGATCAAAAGCCTACACATTAACGTCTACATAGTCACCACCTTCATACATAATCGTTGACTTAATGCGAAGACGATATCCTCACATGCAGTCCGTATTGGGGATTGAACCCGCATCTCCCGGGTTACAAGCCAACACACTAACCTTTTAGCCCACATACAAATAGACCGATCCTCCGATTTAGAAAATACACAGTAAAATTTAGTCAAGCCAAAGCTGAACTTTAATTTTACCATTTTATAAGCCAGCTCGGAACCCACAGCTCGTGGTCACATTCATCAAAAAGCCAACTTTAGGAAGTAATTTAAAGTGAATATTCTTACCAAGGCTTAGTCATCGCATAGACTCTCAAATAACACTCCCAAGAAGAATTACAATGCAAGGGTAGCTCTAAAAGAAGTAACAAATAATACGCTGCAGTCTAGAGCAAGTAATGGATTTTTTTTGTTCAACTTGTAAGAACCTTGAGAACTTGAGCTGTTGCAAAGCTGATTTTAATATCACACTCTTGTTCGGTATTGCCAAACCCCCTTAAGCCCTTCAATCTGTCAGTGCATAAATAACCGACTGCAGCCACTTCCTTATCTCTCCTTGAACCAGCAGCTCCAAATTAAAAAGAACAACCCAATTGCAAGGCCGTCTCTCAACAAAATTAGCATATCTCCCAATCATTATCCTAATCTAAGTTGATAGTCCAATCAAGAAGAGCCTTCAATTTCAGAAGGATGCGTACATGTGCAACACAAATTTACATACGCACATTTCCTTAATTACTCCTTCCCGGTGCGATCTAAAAATAAGCCCAATTACCCTCCTGAAAGCAAAACTTTTTTATCAATACCCACTTCAACTCGAGAGATATCCTCAGATCAAATGGAAGAGATTCTTCATGTTGTTTTCTTTTTCATCGAAGGAGGCTTCTAGTACTAGTAGATGTGTATTAGTACGCGCGCACTATTCTTACAATTTAAACGCATGTGCGGTGACCTTTATCGATCCGTAAAAGGTTTAGTTTTAGGTCCAGTCCATCGGCAACAACGACTTAATATATATATATATATATATATTATATCTTACCTTATATATATATATATATATAATTAAATCCTGCAACGTTATCTTGTTTGCAATTAACAAATATCAACAACAAAGCAAAGCCAGAAAGAACACAAAGAAAGCCCTCGCTAGAGCTAGAAGCGAAAATAGCTTGATTAATTTTTATGCAAAATTTATGCAAAGACATGCACTTCGTGAAGGTGGAGGTTATCTCAATCAATGGAGATTCCTTTTGCTCCAAGTAGGTAACGTTGTTGTTCGAGGAAAATATAAAAAAAAAAAACTAAACAGCCTACAAAATACATAATGGAATTCTTGAGGAAAAATGCCAACAAGGATTTCAAAGGGAATAAGTAAAGCCCATCTTGGTAGTGGAATTAATTTGTTTGCCCTTTTTTGGTAGAAACGAATTAGTAGTCATCGTGCGGTGGTATGCGGGAGATGACTAAATTTGTAGAGAAACAGAGATTGGAAATATGTCATTAGTTTCATTTTGATGGTGGACATTGTTAGGGCCCTTGAAGGCCAATGCGGAGTCCAGAAACAATAGCTGCTGCGGCCTCCTAATTATAGTTTCCAATAGGATCAGTGATTTCGACATGTCTGCATAATTTTGCAACATGGCGGATGGCGTAAGTCTACCGAGGAGACGTTTAAATTTTCCAAAATGTTCACCATTTTTTATAGTGAAAAACCTGCTCAAAACTTATCTGTCTCATATAATTCCATTTTTTGTAAATTTCTCAAAGTGCCATCTGCCGTAAATGAACTGAACTATGCTTAGAACCTGTCAAACGCCATAAATTTCATCTGAATATATGGATGATTTGCGAGTCTATAAAGGACAAACGTCAAACATCGACAAACAAATCATAGTGCTTTTTATAGATATACAGATTCCAAAAATATGAATTTTATTACCTCAAGTTGTCAAAAATTAAAGCTCAATTTTTAACGAATAACTGCCGAGTTAAAGTGCATTTAAAAATTAAAACTTGAGGGGGAAACATGTATATTTGAAAGACATTCAATCCTCCTCTTTCGGAAAAAAATGAACTTATGATATTTGACAGGGTTTTGGGTGGGACGCGTTCATATTTATTTAAAAGTCATTCAATGCTCACTTGATGTAAGAAATCATTTGATTGTATTTGCGTCCAATTCAAAATTTTGGAAGAAAATCTGTTAATGTTTATTAAAAGGCCGACTCTAATGGCAAAATTTTGTATTTGACTGCGTTTTGGGGTCCATATCTTTCCATACATATTGAATGACTTAACAAACTGACTTAAGTAATTAATCACTACTTCAATTGACTTTATCATTGAAGCAATCATTTTCAATCAGAACTCTGAAGTCAAGAGGTCAGAAAGAGAGCAGTTCATTGAAGCTTTCACTGACTTTCGTGACTTCGTAGTGACTTACTTAAAGGAAAAATTCAACTGATGTGGGACTTAAGGAATCTTATTGTAAAAATTTCCCTCAACAGGGTGACTTCCTAGGGAATTCACTAAATGAATTGACTTCTAAATTCTGTTTATGAAAATTTCATCAATTAAAAAGAAATGTTTAAATAAATGATTTCGCATTAAATCAAATCATATGATTCCATTCTTGTACGGCCCCTTACTTCGATCTTATTTAGCAGGAATCTATGTTTCTACTGATAAAGTTGTCTTTAATGGTAACAAGTCTTGACATTAACACATTCACCTTTGAACTTCTGGACATTTTCTTTGGAGGCTTTCAAAGTTCCTTTTCAGACTGAAATCCGGACTGAAGGCGCTTTAAAATCTCCAAATAATCTTTTACATATGCACAGAGGCACCGTGGGCAAATGGTAAAAAAACATCCACATCCACAAATCCAAAACACATTTCGTTTCCAACTTCAGAACTTTTACTTTCACTCTGCGTCTGCCCTTACCACAACGTTCCAAACAAAAAAAAAACACAAGAACGCTCCCCATTCATCAACCCGTCCGTCCTCAATGTCAATCACTTTCTATAATCGGATTATTTCAAACCTCATCACAGTTACACAACATAAATACCGATTCATCCTCACGATTACAGCGGCCGAACAAAATTCAAATTCATCCAATTAGTGCGCTCGCTTTCCGTCCTCGATAGATACATAGATACTGAATCCGATTATCTATTGAAAAACCCACAAGACTCATCTCTTAGACCAAAACAACCATTTTTGCAATTCTTTTGATTCTTCACATGGGATTCTAATTTCACATGCTTCTTTTCCTCGGCAACGACAAGAACAACAACAACAACAACGAAAAAATCGCATGATCTTCAACCTTCCAATCTGACCATCAACAGAATAAATACAACAACAACAGCGAGAATAGAAACAATGGATAAACTCGGATAAAGGAAGAGACTGAGTAGTCTCTCAGTCCGGAGGTTGTTAGGGATTCTAACAATCATCGTCATGGTGGGGTTGGTGGGTACGTTGACCCAATCTAACGAGTGTGCGCGGCCCATCATCATCTTCATCATCATTAACGAATTTCCACAAGCTTCGTGGTGATGCAAAAAAAAAAAAAAAAATTGGCAATCACTTTCCTTTGAGGAGTAGAGAACCCTTCCTTCGTGCAATGGAATTCCATGTTCACAAGTTCAAATTGAAATCCTTTTTCAATCATCGTCCCATCGCCATAATCATCATCATCATCGTCATCATCACCGTCGTCGTTGTCGTGCACACTCTCAACTCACACAGCGACTTCAAGAAAAGACCTCGAGTCGACCTTTCGCTATCATCATCTCTCTGCCCATAGAGACTTTGCGCTGTGCAAGTTCAAATAGTGGAAGATTGAGTTCTGCTGAGCAACAGCAGCAGGCAAGCAGGAGTCTCTGCTGCTCTCTCGATAGACATCACGGAAGAGGAAAATATTATTTCTGCTCCAATAGATACAAAAATATATTATATGCACGTACAGTACATGAAAAGTCGGGCTATAGATACATTTACTAAGTGAAGAGTGCAATGGTTTAGTTTTGGTTCGGTTTCTTTTTTAACTGCGCCGAGTATAGGTACTTTTGTGTTATGCCATCATCACCATTGTATAGCCATGGAATTCCCATTCCATTAACCTCGTAAGCTGAACACTTCGTAGTCAGAGCTCTCAGAGTAACACAGCTCGGCTGGCCATAGAGAGAAACATAGCTTGCTTCTTCTCTAGCGCGCATCACAACACAACGACGAAGACTACGATCATGATGATGATGATGGAGACGAGGATGATGATGGTTTTTCTGGTAGAAAAAAATACTAAGAACATAACTACAAACAGCAACACACGAAGAGGAACTACAAAAATAGAAGGCAACGCAGAAACGGCGGCAGCAACAGAAACAACGTCAGTAATGTGGAAAATGCATAGAAAGGGAGATCATTGCCCTTAAGTGAAGCATGCTCCTGCTGTTTGTTGTTGTTTTTGTACGATGTTAGTTCTGCTGCTGCCGCTGCGCAGTCACCGATATGATGTTGGATTATGATGGTAGTTCTCTTGCTTGTAGTAGTTGTTTGGGTATTTATCTATCTTTGTGGCCTTTCAACGCAGACATTGTTGAATTCTTTTGCATTTTTCTATACAAGTCTTTCTTTTCGTTACACAGATTTCCATCGACTTGAACGAACAGTTGGATTTGTGTTACTCTATAGGGAGTCTTAAATGGGGGGCCAGTATGATTGGGCTTTAATAAAATCGAATTCTTTTGAGGAGCTTAAATGCGGGAAAATCGCTTAAGTTTTTCACAAAACAAGAAAACAAACAATAATCAAGTATTCAATAAGGTATTCAAGGCATTCTTGAGTTGAACTTGGACATAAGCGTGTCGTATGCTCTTCTGACTAGTTCAATGTCGTCGGCATACATTAGTTTTGGAAGATTTAACATATTGATGGTTGACTTAAGAGTCTCGAGTAGATGTGATGTGTTAGTAGCTGATGTGATCACGACAAACTCTCATGAGAAGCTGCAAAAGAATTGGCCACAATGAATCAATGTAGAACTCTAAGCTGGAGAATCTTTTAAGACGCTGAAAAGGACTAATTTGTATAAATTTCTTAGCTGAATCTACTGCATGAATCAGCAAATACGACCAGCAAATTTATTCCCTTGGATATATAAACTGTGGGGGCTCTGAAACCGAAGCACGCAGTGAGGCTTTTGTCCACGTAGTCCAACAGACCTAACAAAATCGGCCACAAAGTTGATTCCTAAACGCAAAACTTTCATGATCGGTAATTGAAAAGGAAGGCCCCTAGATGTCTGCCTTGTGGCAAACCATCATCATATTACGATCGTAAGATAAAATTTGGGCGAATTCTCCGCATATTTCGGGAAGTAAAGAACCGTCGTAAGAGTGTTCATGTTTGACTCATAGCTTGTCGGGATGATGTCAACTTGACGTTCCATCTGACTTTACCGAACACTAGTTTCGAGTTATTTCTTTGTTCGTGATAATACTTCCAAGATACAGGAATGCATATTTGAGCTAACAACGTTGTGTTCCAATTTTTTTCCATATTAATTTTCAGCCCGACAAAGCAATACTCTGGAATAGAGTTAGCATACCTACATCATCAGCATGGTCAATATGTTTCAATTGGCATTTAGAGTCCGTCGAATTCGTTCGTATTTCATACACAA
The DNA here is from genome assembly GCA_963576555.1 of Ferdinandea cuprea. NCBI lineage: Eukaryota > Metazoa > Arthropoda > Insecta > Diptera > Syrphidae > Ferdinandea > Ferdinandea cuprea. Next base: position 9,391,721 of record OY754958.1, read on the forward strand.
AGCGTACGAAGCACAGATCCAATCTTTGTTGTTGTACCCCACCTTTGACAACCTTCCTCTGTGCAGAAAGTGACATTTGGATTTATAGATTTATCGGAAATACCTCTCCAGCTTGAGGCGCCAAATAAACTCTCAGTTGACACTCATGTTTGCCTTTTATTGATGGACAGCAGTTCGATTTTCAACACATTACTCGACGAAGATCCTCGGGATGTAGATTTGGTCAACGAAAAAGAATCCAGAGCACGCAAACACCTCTCCAGTTTTCGCACTGTATTGCGTTCTACTCCTCAAGAAAGCTCTCAGGTTCAATAGCTTCGCGCATATTGTTTGCGATGCTCGCAGGTCCTCGTCGCAAAAGCCATCTTACCTTTACTGGGGGGGTTTTGGAACGTATTCCAGCTTAACGTATCCCCTCTGCAAGCTAAAATCGAATATAGAAAAGCACATTAAAATGCTCCCCGATCTTTTAAATGAGTTGATTCCTATTTGAATTCAGAAAAGAACCGTCCAGACTTTTCAACTGAAGTTGCAACGCCCTGGCCGCTCTTTGGTGACATAGTGGCGTACCCAATTCTGGTGAACTCAGATGGGCACAGTGTACTTGGACCATTCCTGCTGCGTCTGTATCTGAAGGTCTGCCATAACTCGGCCGTATGTCTACGATCCATTGTTGCTCCTTGAATGAATTGATGGTAGTCAAGTTTGCTTGGGTGTAAAATGAATCGATCATTTCAGACTCCCTATTCATGACAGTCGGTCAGGTTATGATAGTCGAAACCCTCATGCTTCCCTTCGTGGGTTATAGGGCTCCTTCCTTCCTTCCTTGCAAGCTAAAATTATTACCTCTATGGCTTAAACAATAAGGGTCTTTTGTATAACAGAATGAATAAATTGTCGCCAAAAAATTATCACAAGAAGGTTTGTTCACCAGTTAATCAGAACATAGTAACCGAAGGAGCTTTCAAATCAAGATCTAAGTTGGGTATTTCATATCCCGATATCGGAGAATAAAGCACCTGCCTTCATATACCTGAGTACAAAACCCACTTAAATTCGTAAAAAGCATTTTCCTCTGTTAATATCCCTCTATTCCGCTGCATGATTGCTTAAAAACGTATTAATTGCTTACCTTTTCAATAAACAAGTCTATCATCATCTTCATCCACATGGAGAAAAGTTCTCAAATAGATACCGCTACAGCTACGACTTCGTCAAAAACCTCATCTTAATGTTGCAAACTCACGCAATTGCAAACGCAACCGAGATGAACTTCCAACTGTGAGTGATACCACCAACGAATAGTGTCATTATGACACTTGCTAACACGATAACTGCTCATTGGACTCAATCTATCCCCACGGTCCATGAAAACGGTATTCCGATTGCATGACAGTAATGCTTAAAAAATAGAAACAATTCAAGATCACATGATTTCTTCACCTAATGACGATTCGTCTTCGTTAAAGTTTTTTTTTACGATTTCTTTGAATATCTTTATCATCCAAGCATGCAACCGTCGTCGTCGTCGTCGCCGTCAACACGAAGCAATCATCATCGAAGAAGATGCACACTGAAATAAAACTACCCAGCCCCACCACCACCACCCATCTTTCTTACTCTTGTAACTGATGCACAACTGTCAAAATAATAATGTCTGATATTATTATTCACCTCTTCATTTGCCTTCTTGCGCTTCTTCTTTTCTTTTAAACTTCTTCATGTCATGATCTTCTCCTAGAGACAGAACAAGAGATGGATGAGAACCGTTTATCGGTTTAATAGAATAAAAAAAAACGGGGAAAAAAACAATGCTCAATGCACTCATGTAAACAAGAAGACAATTCAAAGAGAGAGAGAGAAAAAAAAATAATTTAAATGGACAGATAAGACACCCTTGAGGTACTCCTTCAATCAAAACCCAACGGGAATTATTCGTATCTATTCGAGATGAAGATACTACATTACGTACCGAGGTCATAAATATGTACATACTCGCTGAGCTACGCTGTGCCGCACCAACAGACGAAGGACCGTTTTGGTGGTGCTTGTGCTTCACTTGATGAATGCCGTGCGTGACTTTTAAATGACCATTCTGTTTCTGATTCTGATTCTAGCTGTGTGTCGTGTCGTGGCCCGGAAGGTTGCCCGCACCAATGGCGGCGTGTCAAGTGGTTTTCTGTGCCTCATTTGCGCCTAGATAGATGAAATGCTGGATTATCCTCATATGATATAGGTCACTTAGGCATTTTCGTGCATACCCATGGTATAGTGGCAGATGAATGCAATCAGGATGCTTAAAAGGTGTGTGTGTGTCGAATCAATCAAATTGGATTGTAAATACGGTTTAATGGATTACGATTACGAATGCGGCGCACTTGTAGCCAACAACACGACTGTGATGGATATCTGGTGTTTATTTTTGTCGGCCCGGCTACGTCAAGAGTGAAGCTAATCGTTAAGCGAGGGGTTTCCATCGACTTTAAGGATGGATCATCGTTTTGTTTCTTTTGTGAGTCTTCATTTGGGACTCTACAAAAGAGGGATATGTAAATTGGCGTCTCATGACATGGGTAATACGGGCAAACACAGTCCTTCTGGCTTCTTTGATGCAGTCGGTGGCCGGTGGTCGGTCATCGTCGTCGTAATGGGGATTTATTGGATGCATTTCATTAGATGGATATATGCATGTTTATTGCTTTTATTAAGGAATTATCAGGCTTTTAACGTTTTATTGACGTACACTAAATGGATGCTACAATGTTTCATTTGTTGCTAATTGGTTTAGCTCAATCGATTATTTCCATCGTCAGTCGCATAGCGTAGAACATGACCTTCATGTATGGTTCAATGGCATAAGCTGCTGTCAAGTTCAACCACAATGAACTCACTGACATTCCCGCTATAAACAACCTGAAGACGCCGTGTCGTTGAGTTCAAAGCTCGAATCCGTTTAATAGCAATTACCCGCTATTAATGGAAGGCTCCATCCACCCGTTTAATTAAATGTCTGACATTTCTGATCCGACTAATTCGCCAACAAAAATGCACACTCGTCGTTGTCTAACTTCATCTGAGAAATAGCTAGCACCGAAAACCGGTATCTACCACGAGAGTACGAGTCGAAATTCTATGCAACACCTCTTGGCACTATATATTGCAATGACCATTGCGGTATCTCTCTTTCTAGACACATCGAAACAGAGGTCACTTCTGACTGTGATTGATACGAAACATAGAGTATCTCAAACCTATCTAAAGTGCGTTTAGATAGTATTTCTTTTCATCACTCTTTCGAATATACCTACGAGCCGAGTATCTAAACCAAAGTCGAGGTTTAGATACAAAGCAAAGCGGTCACACTTCTCATTAATTCAACATGCATTTGCACTGTTTGATTTGCTGCACTCTGCTCTGTAGTCATGTTATTAAATTGAGAGACAGACTAAGTCAAGGTAGCAACGACACCGACGATAATGTTGATGATGTAGATAGTAGATAGATCGTGTTGCATAACTGTGTGCAATCGAGAGAGTGCAGTTTAATGACACAGAATTTCAAGTATCTTGTGCGCGCGCTGCGCATTCGTGTCGTGTTTGGTTTATTATGTAAATCAACAACTAAGTTACGGACTGTATCTGGGACATCCTGGCCATCAAATCGTGGAGAGTACTAATCGCGTTGCGTTGTGACCTTTGCAGAATGTGCGTAATTCGCTTATAAAAACAGAAAAAATTTATGGTAAATGGGTAGCGCAACAAGAGAATCAATCAAAGTACAGCAAGTATCTTCGCACGCATCTAAGCCTGCGTCAAACCTACCTAAGTCAAATAAACATCTATCAATTGAAATGGATTTTTTTTATCTATCCCTGTGTCGGTAATTTTATTGTTTCCTATTCGATTGAAAGGTTTTAGTTTTTTTTTATAATGAAAAACCGTTTTCTCCTTCAGGGCAATTAATTCACCGAAGATAGTCAATCTTAAAGATGAAGAGGTTCGATGTTTTGTGGTTCTAATTAATCATTATTCCTTGGGTGCGGAAGACCACCCTTTTGATGGATACTTATATTTTCAATCTTTGTAATTTGTATTCTAACTTTGTTTTATTGTTTCCCATTTTTAGATATTGATGAATGCCAAGATCCAGCGATAGCCGCACGTTGTGTGGATAATGCCGATTGTTGTAATTTACCAGCACACTTTTTGTGCAAGTGTAAGGATGGCTATGAAGGCGATGGGGAAGTTCTATGTACAGGTAAGTGAAGGAAGAACGATATTTTTAGGTTAAAGTTTGTTCATAAGAATATCAGAAAGCAGTTTGAATCCGCTCTTTTAATTTCATCACACGGTTTCTAGGTGCATCACGTGCAAGGCAGATCCTTCATGTTTAATTATATTGTCCTAGCATATTGAGTTTTAATAAGGCCAAAACTCTTTACCGACTAGGTTTATTTATTGCTTCCGTTTTCGGTATGATAAACTCTAGTCCAACTTTATTTCCTACGAGCTTCATGCTGTGTTCAATTTTAAGACCCCTCAGCTCAATCGTTAACATAATAAGCGAAGCAAAACCCGTTGCTAGCCCGTGATCTAAACAAACTTACGAATCGGGCAGTTCAATGTAATCTGGGTCTCGAAATCCCCATAACGGAACTTGTCCTCTTCTCAAGGAAATATAAACTTTACATACTGACGCTTCTTCTCTTAACGGCATCAGCTTAACTCTTTCTGTAGAAAGCTAAATATCTGTGTCTGATTCTAGATAGAAAGTTAAGCTGGAAGTATAATATCTAGGAAAGCTTTCAAAAATCTAAAGCAACACTTCCATTGGGAACAAATAGGGCCTTCAACCTCACATCTCGTTTAAAAGATAAATTTACGTAAGACGTAGTTGTCTGGCGAAGTGTTCCAGGTAAAGCGATTAATTGCGATAAACCTAGCAAAATCCAAAGATCAGCTTGTTTATGCGTTGCCGGATGCGCACTGTTTTATTCATGCTCTGCTCTACCCACAAAAAAGAAAAGCCACATCTCGGAGCCTTCTTCTAAAAAAATATAAGTGATCTCACTAATGATGACATTAAGAGTCTACAAGGGAGGAGGTTTTTCCTAGATCCATGTGATATTACCAGGGTCTAAGAGTATTGGTCTTGTGCCACTTCACGTTCTTCTGCTCAAGAATCTTCAAATTTTATTTGTGAAAAAAGCGAAACTCTGGAAATCTACTATCATTAATTTTTCTTTCGATATCTGGTTTGTAGATGGGCTACGCTTGAGAGCTGCATAGAGGGTCTATACTCTAAGAATAATGAAACTGAGCCTTTAACAAAATCTTATACGACTTGTCACTTCTCAAGAGAATAGCCTTTCTTCTGAATGCCTACTTGTATATATTCGCTTTAAATGAGAGCGTCAAAAAGTAGAAGAGGGACGGTCGTTTAATCGAAAACTCGAGTCAATTCCTTCTTTAGCTTTCGAACGATGCCAATACTATTTAACTAGCGCTTGATCTGAAACCACACAGCATCTCCCATTGACAGAAAAGATTGTCTTATTGGCCTGTTTAGGCTGCCACTTCAATTTAAGCGCAAGAAGTTTCGTAAATTGTTTAAGATACCAAAGGGTTTTCAAGCACGTAAACAACTGAGCCCACAGTTTTAACACCAACTACATTTTTCAAAAGCAAAAAACCGCAATTTTGAGAACGGGTTGGAAATTCGTGAAAATTTGTATACATTCAAAAAGTGTCGTTGTCAAAGCATAACCAAATTTCCAAATAAGAGCCAAATATGGCTGAGGGTCGTCAATTCTTATTAGCTTGAATTATATGTTTGGTAAGACAATCTTTTCAATGGAAAAGCCTACAGAAGTCGTGTTTTCTTAGGTAAGGAAGGCTAATTCAAATACTTTTTAAGCTCGAGTTTCTATAATTATTCCTCCCGAATTGGCGGCTACCAAACGGATCTACATAAATTAAGCCAAATGAAGGTCATTTCCACAAAAAAAATAGCCTCTAATTTCAAATTCACTAACTTGAGCCCAAAGAACTATATTTACACGATTATGTTCACTCCGTCTACACAAAAATACATTCGTAGTTTCTATGGACAACTTAAAGCATTGTTTAAAAGATTAATTAAATTATTAAAACACAAACTTATGTTAATTTGTGGACCGAAAAGCCCGAAGGTCATTCTGAATCCAATAGATAGAAACTCCATGCCGCCCATTTTTGATCAAATTATCTCCGCCTATAACCCTATAATTAACAGAAAAGAATCATTGGCTCTCATCAGAATACAATTAAGTTTCAGAAATACTAGACACCTGTTGTTTCTCTACTGTGGGTGTTAACAATTTGCCGCCAAAAACCCGTGTGTGTGTGTGCATCTTCTTCCTTCCGATGACCTCTAATTTCACTTTAAATTCATTTGCATACATTATTGATTTATATCTTTTGCAAATCTTAATGTGGATCTCAAGAAAAAAAACAAAAGAACTGCTAGTGATGGTAACTAACATGACATGACATCACTCGTCAGCAATGTTGTGTTGTTTGTCGTTTTGGCCACTAACTTTTTCCTTGAAATTCTCTTCGCATCATATCTTTACCTTCACCTTCGCCTTGGGCAACTGCAATTAAAAAAAATTCCAATTCTAAAGAATCTCCAAAAAAGAACAAACACAAAATAAAACGAACATAAACCCTCATTCGAATCCAGCAAACGGAGTCACTTAAAGTTGACCTTGACTGGTAACATAATCACTTTTTCTTTCATTTTTGGTAGGATGTTGCCCATTTTTTTGAGTCCAAAAAACAACGAAAACACTTTATCCAAAAGGATGGTGAATTTGTGCTTCTTCAAAGGTTTCTCATTCCCAAGAAGATCTCTGCATGAGAAACTGCCCCCCGCCGGGAGGGCAAATCACAAGAAAGGGAAATCTGGTTAAATTTCTATATTCTTCTTTTTTTTGACAGAGATAAAATCAGAACCTTGTTAGATGACGGGTTTTTTGTGGTTAAATATTCCATTCGAGAGACAGATGGACTTGTTTTGGAAACATTTTCGAAAAGTTTTTTGCATGTTCATGAATTTTGTTCTCGCAAAGTCGCTTGTTAGGATTGATGGCCCTCATGCACGAAACCAGTAGCGAAGGATTTTTGAAGGTCACAAAATCACATTTAATTTGAGAGATAAGAGTATTGAATATAAAGGGCGTCTGATAGGCTTCTGAGTAATCGGCAAGAAGAAGTTTGATTTAGGGTTACCGTGGAAAGGCAAAGCAAAAATTAATAGTAATGAAATATGTCTGCCCAAAACATATAATTTTGTAGCTTACAAAAGGGTGAGGTGTATATTTGTTTTAGTCTAGACCACTGCAATTCTGCGCGACAATGTCTATGAATGAATGGCGGTATTCTGAGATTGTTAAAAACCGGTTAAACGTAGCCCGAAACAATAAGGTTCAAAATTAAAACCAACAACTTGATACCGGTCTCAGTAAGGTCTTAGAGCCTTGGCTCTGTCAAATTAAAAAAAAAAAAGAATGCCTTTAAGTCGAACCTCTTCGAATTTAAATCCATCCTTAGCTACAAGTTTTTGAGCTAATTTTGTATTTTTGAGCTGCCTTTTAAATGAGAATTATCGGTATTTGATGATCCTTCGACTTCCACAATACCACATAAAGTTTTAGTGGTTGCCCTGCCCCTACAGTCTGACAGATATTCAAGTAGGCCCCTTTCAATTCAATGGATGGAGAAACTTGTCTTAGATCCTGCTTTGATTGTTAACGCCTAATAATTCTGAAACTTTGAATCCAAATTGCGAAAGACATCCAATAAGGCTTTCTGTGAAATTTTGTTAAGACATATCGTTTCTTTGTAATTTGCTCAATTAGAGGTTTGGCCTGTGAAAAAAACGAAAACTGTCAGAGAATGGCGCTTTTATACGAAGCACTAAGTTTTAAATGAAAAAATGTTTGTCCATTTTTGGAAATTTGACATTTTACATTTTTTTTTCTTTGGGTAAAAGAAGACGAGCAGGCTTATTTTCTCACACCAAAGTCTATCTAAATCTACGCTTCAAATAAATTCGCTGTCAAACTTAATACCTAATAACAAATTCCTGAGTTTTACCAACTTTTAAATAAATATCGGTCTCAATTTTATTATATTTTTTTTTTTGCCAGATATCGACGAATGTCGAAATCCGAACGCATGTGGAAAGAACGCCCAATGTATCAATACGCCCGGAAACTTCACATGTGAATGTCCCGAAGGATTCCTGGGCAATCCATTCGACGGATGCGTTGATGTGGACGAATGTACATATCCGAAATCTTGCGGACCACGGTCCGTCTGCACTAACCTGGAAGGCAGTTATCGCTGCGACTGCCCGCCAGGCTACGAAGGAGACGGTCGTTCCGAAACAGGTTGTATTGATACTGACGAATGTGCCCAATCGCCATGCGGGCACAATGCTCAATGTTTAAATGTTGACGGTAGTTTTAAGTGTTCCTGTCCCGATGGATATCAAGGTGATCCAGCCGTAGGCTGTGACGGTAAGTTTTCTTTTCGATTTTCGCATTCATTGCATGATCTAATGTTGCAATTTTTTTTTTCTTTATTTTGCTATTTAATTTCATAACATTGCGCCTAACTTATTGCACACATACACAAAACATGAAACAATTCGCCGAAACATTCAATCTCATTCTCACACTCACAAAAAAAAATAAAAAATTTCCCGCACACATAAAACAAACAAAACCATGATGGTGGACATCTAATCGAAAAAAAAAACATTTATACGCTTAAATTTAATATTCACAAACAAAAAAAAAAACCGACTTAAAAGACGTCGATGAATGCTCTAACAATCCTTGTGGCTTGGGCGCTGAATGCGTAAATTATGCGGGTGGCTTTGAATGTCACTGCCCCGAGGGCTTCACACTCGAGGACAATGTGGACTGCGTTGATGTGGACGAGTGTGCGGTGCCAACTGCTTGTGGACAAAATGCTAAGTGCATAAACTTTCCCGGTTCCTTTAGGTGCTTATGTCCGACGGGTTACCGTGGACAAGGACATTTGTACTGTGAAAGTTAGTATTTTAATTTCCTTGTTTGCTGCTATTGCTGCTTTTATGCCTTACTTTTTCCAAATCGAATTATTTTAAGACCTTTTCTTACCTTAGTTCCCTAAAATCTTGCTCTGCAAATCCTATTTCAAAAAAAAAAAAACAAAAAATGCTTCTCACGCTATTTCTTATAAGATTTTTTTTTTCTACTCCCCTGTAATATATTTCCCCAGCTGTGCTGTTAATTTTTTTTTGCAATTCAACAGTGGTGAGTTAAAGTAAAGTGACGATGAAAAAAGAAGTCGCTTGAAATTTTGTTAGTGGTATTGAAGATGTGAGAGGAGTTCTGACTTATTAGGATCAACAGTTAATAAAGTAAGAGGTCAAACCTATTTCAGTGCTGCTTATTATGTGTTATATTTTGGGTCTTTAAAATTGAATGCCAGTTACCTAAGTTATATTTTAATTACCTCTGAGCGGAAGGAGTTAAGTCTCTTGATATTGATATTAGGAAAAGTTTATTATAAGCCGGCGTCCGGTATTAAGATGGCGAAGAAAAGTTTTAAAAGGCTAAATCACCGAGCTGTTTCGATCGCAGTCGTACATACCTAATCTTGGTACTTTTATATTCTTATCTGCTTTCTTGAAGACAACTTGTTGACTGTCAGGAGCCAAGATGTAAAGCTTCACCTGCCCATACTATACCTCCATATCCACATGGAGGTACAACGTACAAGTACACTACCTGTTTCCTATTGTTAATATGATTTGTCTTTGGGTATCAAAAGACAATTCTCTGGAGATTAATATAGGTGGTAGCATTTATGCTAATTAAATTTTCAACCTCAAGTTCTCGTTAAAACGACACTAGAGCTCATTGATAGTTCTATTTTGATAATCGATGAAAATCGATAACATCTATCATAACCTGACTACATTTCTCAGTTGTCAAAGTGACAATTCTTCCGTTTGCAAACTTTTTCACGGCGCAAAATGAAACTGGTTAAATCTGCTAAGAGAACTTTGAACTTATACCCGTGTTTTCCAACCAAAACCAAAAACTTTCCATGAACTGTCATTTGATGACAGTTTTTATTCTGGTGCCATCCAAAATTGCTCCAATTGAATGCATTTTCTTTTATGCTTCCAACTCCCCGAAAAAAAGTCAGAACATCCGAGGAAAAAAAAAACGAAAAAACTCACCACATTACTTTTCGTCACCACTGTCGAAAAAAAAAAATTAACAAAATATATAAGAATTTTGATAGCCTTTGTTATTGCAAACCCTACCCGTCCATCCATAGATATTAACGAATGCCAGGATAATCCCTGCGGTGAGAACGCCATCTGTACAGACACAATAGGAAGCTTCGTGTGTACGTGCAATCCAGAATATACGGGCGATCCGTTCCGCGGCTGTGTGGACATCGATGAGTGTGCCTCGCTGGAGAAACCTTGTGGAGATCATGCTATTTGTGAGAATGCATCGCCAGGCTATAATTGTCGCTGCCCTCAGGGCTTCGACGGCAAACCAGATCCAAAGATTGCCTGCGAACAAGTCGACGTTAATATCCTTTGCCGGACGAACTTCGATTGCACCAATAATGCTGAATGCGTCGAGAACCAATGCTTCTGTTTGGATGGCTTCGAACCCAAAGGATCCAGTTGTGTTGATATAGATGAATGTCGTTCGCATACCGATGCCTGTGGTCAGCATGCGCAATGCGTCAACACAGTCGGTTCGTACCGATGTGAATGTGATGCAGGATATGTTGGCGTGCCACCAAAGATTGGCTGCAAAGAACCCTGTGAATCAGTGCGTTGTGGAGAACACTCGTACTGTAAGCCAGATGGATCGGAGGCGTATTGCATTTGCGAAGATGGCTGGACCGTTAATCCTCAGGACATCACAGCGGGCTGCGTAGATATTAATGAATGTGACACAGTGAATGGACCTTCTGGACTGTGTGGGACAAATGCCACTTGTACGAATACAGTTGGCACGTACAGTTGTGCGTGTCCGCCTGGCTTCTCAGGAGATCCAAACACCAAGTGTGTCGATGTAGATGAGTGCTCGAAGGGCAACACGTGTGGAGAAGGAGCGATTTGTGTGAATATGCAGGGTGGATACTCTTGCAAGTGCCCAGAAGGCTCCATTGCAGATCCAGATCCGACAGTACGATGTGTAAACATCGTCACGTGCAAGAGCAACGATGACTGTCCTGGAAATGGTGTTTGCGATGACGAACAGAGATGTCTGTGCCCAGAGCCAAATGTTGGCAATGATTGCCGGCATCCATGCGAGGCTTTGAACTGTGGATCGCATGCTCATTGCATGCTGGTCAATGGCAATGCACAGTGCTTGTGCGCTGAAGGCTATACTGGAACACCGAAAACAGCGGGTGGCTGCAATGACATCGATGAATGCAAAGGAAATCCATGTCAAGCGGGAGCGGTGTGTACGAACACCGCTGGCGGTTATCACTGTCAATGTCCTGGAGGATCTACTGGAGATCCGTACCGCGATGGATGCGCTGTTTCCAAAGTACCACTAAGTTGCTCCGATTCAAATCCCTGTGCCCCAGGAGAAAGCTGCGTGATGGATACTTACTCTGGAAATGGAGTGTGTATCTGCCGCCAAGGTTACGAAAGGGACGCAGAGACCAGTCAATGTCGTGACGTCGATGAATGTTCACCATCTAGAAGCAAGCCTGCTTGTGGTTTGAATGCGCTTTGCAAGAATCTTCCCGGCAGTTACGAGTGTCGTTGTCCTCAGGGCTTCAACGGAAATCCATTCCAAGTCTGCGACGAATGCCACACTCCTGAGTGTCAATGCCAAGCGCCATACAAACTCGTCGGAAATAGTTGCGTACTTTCAGGCTGCTCGAATGGCGAGAAGTGTCCAAAGGGCTCTGAATGTATTAGCATCGCAGGAGGCGTTAGCTATTGTGCCTGTCCCAAGGGCTATAAGACTCTCAGTGATGGAACCTGTGCCGATATCAATGAATGCACAGAGCGACAAAATATTTGCGGCTACGGAGCCGAATGTATGAACAACGAAGGAGGCTTTACGTGCATATGTCCCGAAGGCTATCAAGGCGATCCCTATCATGGACTGTGCTCTCCAGCACAAAGAAAGTGCTCTGCAGATCGAGAATGCGGAACAAATGAGAAATGTGTTCAGCCAGGAGAGTGCGTCTGCCCGCCTCCGTTCTTCTTGGATCCATCAGACGAGAATAAATGTAAGAGCCCCTGTGAGCGGTTCCCATGTGGGATCAATGCCAAATGTACCCCAACAGACCCACCTCGGTGTATGTGTGAAGTTGGATATAAGGGTGATCCTTTGCTGGGATGCGTGGACGAAGACGAATGCGCTACGAACCCGTGCGCCTATGGAGCCTATTGCGTCAACAAAAAGGGTGGCTATCAATGCGTGTGCCCGAAAGGCTTAACTGGCGATCCCTTCAAGAGTGGATGCATCCTTGAAGCTGGCTCAGTGAAAAGTCAATGCAACGTGAACGAAGACTGCGCTGATAATTTAGCCTGCTCTCAGGGAACCTGTATAAGTCCCTGCACTAGTCTGCTGTGCGGTCCGAATGCGTTCTGCGAACCAGAAAACCACGCAGGGTGGTGTCGCTGCCGAGTAGGTTATGCTGAAAATGCCAACAAAGAATGTGTGTCCCAGTGCAAGGGAATCATCTGCGGAGATGGAGCTCTGTGCATACCAACATCAGATGGACCGACATGCAAATGCCCACAGGGATATCTTGGAAATCCATTCCCCGGAGGCAACTGCTACACCGATCAATGTTCAGCTAAGCGACCATGCAATGGTCCACAGGTTTGTATTAATGGAAGATGTAAGGAACGTTGCGAAGGCGTTGTCTGTGGTATTGGAGCTACTTGTGACAAGACCAGCGGTCGATGTGTATGCGAAGCTAACTTTGTTGGAAACCCAGACCTTGTCTGTATGCCACCTGTGGCATATGCCAAATGCGAACCAGACTGCGGAGAAAACGCCCACTGTGAGTACGGATATGGAACTAGCTTCTGCGCCTGTAACCCAGGAACCAGCGGAAATCCCTACGAAGGCTGTGGAGCTCAAAAGAAAAATACTTGCAGCCCCGACAGCTGCGGTCCTAACGCCGAGTGCCGGTCGGATGGAAGCAGAATTATTTGCGAATGTCCGGTTGGTTTCACCGGAAACAGCTACGTGGGATGCCATGATGTAGATGAGTGCTTGAACAAACCTTGCGGACAAAACGCTGTCTGCTTGAATTCGCCCGGAAGCTTTGACTGTCTATGCAAATCTGGTTTTGCCGGAGATCCATTCAGTAGCTGCCAGGTTGTTGACACCGTTTTCTGCTCAGAACCTGCCAAATGCAAGTGTGGGCCAAATGTGGAATGCCCTGATGGCTATAGCTGTGATGGCGGCAAATGTAAAGATCTATGCGCCAAGGCAGCTTGTGGTCCAAGAGCAGCATGCGACCAAGGTCGTTGCCTATGCCCGTTGGGCTACCAAGGAGACCCCAATGATAAGGAGAAGGGCTGCACGATTCGTGGACAATGTAGTAACGATGCGGACTGCAAGCACTCTGAGATCTGCTTCCAACTGGGACGAGGACTTCGTAAGTGTGTGGATGGCTGCAGTAAGATTCAATGCGGCCCCAACGCACTCTGTGTGTCTGATGACCACCGATCCACTTGCATCTGTTCCGATGGATACTTTGGAAACCCAAGCAATCTCCAAGTTGGATGTCAGCCTGAACGTAGTATCTCGCCCAAGGACGACGACCAATGCAAATCGGACCATGACTGTGAAAGCGGATTTATCTGTAACTCAGCGCCAACCAGTGTCAAGTCATGCATTCACCTTTGCTCGACGGTCATCTGCGGAACCAACGAACTGTGCCAGATCGACAACAATGGCCATCCAATCTGCAACTGTCAGGATAGCTTTACATGGAATCCTGTGACATCGGCATGCGAAAAACCATCGATCCCAGACTGTACAAAGGACTCTGACTGTCATGCCGACGCCGCCTGTAAGCCCGACGTGCTGGGAGTACTCAAGTGTGTATCAATATGCTCGGAGTTCACCTGCCCCGCTAATTCAGTCTGCATGGCCAGAGACCATCAAGGAAAATGCGACTGCTTAACAGGCTTTGTTGGTAATCCAAACGACCGCAATGGTTGCCAGGCTGTTCAAAAGAATCAGTGTCGAACGAATGCCGAGTGCTCAGAGTCAGACGCATGTGTCAAGTCTGGACCATCGGAGAGTTTATCATGCCGTCCAGCATGTGACAGCGTCCAATGTGGACCCAGAGCCATTTGCATTACCAATAACCACTTGGCCCAGTGCCAATGCCCACCTGGACCATTTGCCGGAGACCCATACGATCCTTACCAGGGCTGTCGAAGTGTGCCCTGCGTTTACAACAACGACTGTCCCCTAACTCAGCTATGCAACCGCATGACTCACACCTGCTACGATGTGTGTGACGAAGAATCCTGCGGAGAGAACGCCATTTGCATTGCTGACGAGCATCGTGCCATTTGTCAATGCCCACCAGGATACAAAGGAAACCCACTCCCAGAAGTGGAGTGTGTTTCAGTGGGTGGATGCTCTTCGGGAACCTGCCATTCCACTGCTATTTGTGAAGTTTCACCAGCTGGTCCAGTATGCCGATGCCCGGCTAATTTCGTCGGCGAACCCACAACAACAGGTTGTCGTCCAGAGGGACAATGTCCCAATGGAGATGCCGATTGTCCTGCAAACTCAGTCTGCGCCGGAGGACGATGCGTGGATCCGTGTGAGAATGCCTGTGGCGTTAACTCTGACTGCAAAGTAATCAACCGTAAAGCAGTTTGCTCATGTCCACTTCGTTTCCAACCCATCGGAGAGTCTGCCAAGGATGGCTGCACTCGCTCGGCATCCAAGTGTCAAAGCGACGTTGATTGTGGTGGAGCTGTGTGCTACAATGGCCAGTGCCGCATTGCCTGTCGAAACTCAAACGATTGCTCGGTGGGAGAAAAGTGCCTTCAAAGCACTTGCGTGGTGCCTTGCCTCGATCATAGTCAATGCGCCAGCGGTCTTGCCTGTCTCGATGGAATATGCTCAATCGGTTGCCGAAGCAACAAGGACTGCGGCAACGAACAGTCGTGTATCAACAACAAATGCGCGAATCCTTGCCAAACCGGAGGTGTCTGCGGGCCAAATGCCCTCTGCAACATGCAAGATCACCGCAGCTTCTGCAAGTGCCCCGAAGGATTCGAAGGAAATCCAACAGCTGAACAAGGATGTGTGCGGGTGCCATCACCCTGCCAGGCAAGCAATCAATGCCCTACCGGTCATATGTGCATCGGTAACCAATGTAACCTTCCCTGCCAAAAGACGGCTTCATGCGCTATCGGAGAACGCTGCTATAACAACGTCTGCGCCAAGGTTTGCTACACCAGCAACAACTGTCTGCCCGGCGAAATCTGTAACAACGATGGAACTTGCCAGCCAGGCTGTGACTCCGATGCGGACTGCCCGCCCACTGAGCTTTGCCTCACTGGTAAATGCAAGTGCGCCACCGGATTCATTGGAACACCCTTCGGCTGTGCTGACATCGACGAATGTACTGACAACCCATGCCACAAATCGGCTCACTGCGAGAACCTTCTCGGATCATACCGTTGTGTGTGTCCAGCGAACACTGTTGGCGATGGATATAGTAAGGAAGGCTGCCTTAAGTCAAAGGAATGCTACAAAAATGCAGACTGCGCGGAGAGTCTCTCCTGTATCGATGGAAAATGTGCCGATCCATGCCTCACTACAACATGCGGGCTTAAGGCCGTGTGCCAAAGCGTCCACCAAGTCGGCAACTGTCAATGCCCGGTGGGTTATCTCGGAGATCCCCTCGACACTGTTGTGGGATGCTTCAAGGTGGAGTGTGTGACTAGCGATGACTGTGCTCAGGAACGCAGCTGTGATTCGGAAACCAATCGCTGCGTTAATCCTTGCGATTTAACAAGTTGCGGCAAAGGTCAATGCCGAGTTGTGAACCACAAAGCCTCGTGCACTTGTTATGATGGATATCAGCTACTCAGTGAAGGTTCAGTCTGCGAGGATATCAACGAATGTCTGTCAAATCCCTGCCATGCTACAGCCTTGTGTCAAAATCAGCCGGGAAGCTACAGCTGTTCCTGCCCAGAAGGCCTCATCGGCGATCCTGTTCAAACGGGATGCCGAGATCCGAATGAATGCATGACAGATCCTGATTGTCCCTCATCGGCAAGCTGTCAAAATCAACGTTGTAAGAATCCCTGTGAGAGATCTGATGCCTGCGGCAAGAACGCCAACTGTCTCGCTGTGTTACACAATGCTGAATGCTTCTGTCCACCGAACTATCAAGGCGACCCCACCATTGAATGTAATCAAGTTGAGTGCTCCGACAGTGACGATTGTCCAAACGAAAAGACCTGTCTGGACGCGAAATGCGTCGATCCTTGCTCACTGCCAAACGCCTGCGGCCTTCAAGCACGTTGTGTGGCTCAAAATCATATCGGAGTATGTACTTGCGATATTGGAAGAACCGGGAATCCCCAACTTGGATGCGTCCCACTGCAGTACTGCAGTGCCGACTCTCAGTGCCCATCGGGCACCATTTGCAACAATGGAATCTGTAACTCTCTCTGCACCAGCAACCGAGACTGTATCTCTGACCAGTTGTGTATCCAAGGAGTCTGCCAACCGACTTGCAAGTCCAACTCCAGCTGCCCCGAATTCCAATTCTGTAGCAACAACATCTGCACCAAAGAGGTACTCTGCCGCGCCGACGAAGACTGTGCCGTAAACGAAAACTGTATTCTGGATAACTTTGGCCGTGCAAACTGTCAAGACGTGTGCGTCGGTCGCTCCATCTGCGGTCGCAACGCAGAGTGTACTGCCCGCCAGCATAATCCTGACTGCGATTGCAAAGAGGGCTTCTTCGGAGACCCGAAATCGGGATGTAGAAAGATCGAATGTAGCTCAGACAACGACTGCTCCAATGACAAGACCTGCGACAATCACATGTGTAAGATAGCTTGTTTGATCGGACAACCTTGTGGCGACAACGCCCTCTGTACGACAGAGAACCACAAGCAAGTCTGCCACTGCCAGCCCGGTTTCACGGGAGATCCCACAGTTCGCTGTGATGTCGTCGACTATTGTAAGGACGCGCCCTGCGGACCCGGAGCCAGATGTCGCAACTCCCGCGGAAGCTTTAAGTGTACCTGCCCGATTGGGCTTGTCGGCGATCCCTACAACGAAGGTTGTCGTACCGCTGTTGAATGTCAATCCAACGAAGACTGCCCTCCGGCAGCCGAGTGCGGATCCTTTAACGGCGTTCCCAAATGTCGAGATGTCTGTGAAAATGCCAAATGTGGCCCCAACGCCGAATGTATACCCAAGGGTCACGTTGCGACCTGTCTCTGCCGCAATGGCTACGATGGCCAACCCTCTGATCTTTCCATAGGTTGCCAACCCCTGCCAACACCCTGCCAAGTAACTAGTGACTGCCCTGCTAATACCTACTGCTCGGAGAGCATCTGCAAACGTAAGTACTAACGAAACGCCCACTGCCACCGCCCCAAAAGCCCCGAGCCCCAATGAAACTAATCTCCCTTGGGAATACAAATAACTCCTATACTACTGCGGAGTTCGCATGTTATTGTTGTTATTGTTTGAATTTACTTTTTTAATAGCCTATTTTAGTTCGTAGTAAAACGGTCTGCTTACAACTAAGACTCAAAGTCAGACTTAAATATAAAACAAAAAGAACTTACAAAAAGGTATGATGTGACATAACCTCAAAAAAAATGATAAAGCTTAACCGATTTAGTTGACACAGTGGTAGAGGAGATAGTATTCCAGAGGGTTTTTGGAGGAATCAAGCACCAAAGACAGGGTGAATGGAATTTTAATTTGTTTTTTGGACTCGTTACAGCTGCCTGTATCTTGGATACCGAATGTGGAGCCGCTGAGATTTGCCAAGGCGGACAATGTTTGAATCCTTGCGATCAGCCACAAGCCTGTGGTATGAACGCTGAGTGCCGCATTGGAGTGCATCTAAAGCAGTGCTCATGTCCAGCGGGTTTCACGGGAAATCCCGACGTTGAATGTGTCAGAAGTAAGTTGAAGGTTTGGGCGAGTGGAATTTGGGTAACTAATTGAGGAATATTTGCAGTTCCAGTTGCCTGCACCAACGATGAAGAATGTGGACCTAGCTACACGTGCCGGGACTCAATGTGCCTACCGGCTTGTGTCGCTGATCAAGATTGTGCCCTGAACGAGAAGTGCTTGAGAGGAAACTGCATGTGTAAGTTATTGTTTTATTTTTTTTGTAATCCGGAGTTTCCTGACTTGTTTAGCTAGAAACATGTATATAAACATGATGTTGATGTTTATACTCAGTTTCTTTTGACTTCAACATGTACCTAGGGATTGGTTACTGGCCTTCTTTCTCTTAGAATTACATATTTAAAATAGTTGACGACGAGGCTTCTATAAAATTATAAGGTGGCAACATGTATCTAAACTTGTTGCAGCCCATCAAGATTTTGCGGAATCGTTTATAGAAAATTTATACATTTAATGTCGCATTTTCTCCGTATACATTTTAACAAGCGACTTCCCGCGATTCTTAGCAACATGTATCTTGCCTAGTGTGACATGTTTCATTCCTCGTATACCTTTGCATTTTCTGAGTAATTTCTTCATTTTCGAAACGAGCGCCTTTATAAATTTTGGAGTCGTAATTTTTTTAAGCAACTTGCATCTAAACATAACAACACAATTTCTCCCTTCCAGTGACATGCCGCGTGGACAACGATTGCTTCTTGGGTCACGTGTGTCTACACAACAAATGCGTCTTCGGATGCCACGTTGATGACGATTGCAGTGCCTCTGAGCAATGTAGAAACGACAAATGCATCAACCCATGCCATGAGAACCCCTGCGGTCCAAATGCAGCCTGCACAGTGTCAAACCATCGAGCTTCCTGCACCTGTATCGAAGGAATGGTACCCAATCCAACACCAAAGGTTGGGTGTGTACGGACGCCAGCTGTCGGTTGCACAGAGAATCGAGACTGCGCCACTGGTTTGGCTTGCTTTGAATCACTCTGCCGACCACTTTGTGCCGATGATGGTGGCTGCTTGGCCAACGAAAGATGTTACAATGGAGTTTGTAAGCCGCTCTGCCGTCGTGATGATGATTGTCGCAATAGCGAAGTGTGTCTTGGACAAATGTGCGTAGCAGGATGCCGCTCCGATCAGGGATGTCCGGACAATTTGGTTTGCGCCGGACAACAATGCGCCGATCCATGTGCCAACCCAACTGCCTGTGGTACTAACGCTGCGTGCTCAGTTCAAAATCACCGAAAAATTTGTACCTGTCCAGAGGAACTGGTCGGAAATGCTGACATTTCTTGCAAGGCTCCTGAGACCGTTTGTTCGACAAATGAAAACTGTCCCGTTTCACATCTTTGCTATGGAGGCATGTGCCAACGCAAGTGCCGCAATGACCAGAACTGCCTCAGTGATGAACGCTGCATGCGGGGAACCTGTCGCACCGTTTGTAACACCGATTCGGCTTGTTCTCTGGGACAGATTTGTGAGAACCGCGTTTGTCAAATCGGATGCCGCAATGATCTCACATGCCCCAGCGATCAGTCGTGCGTCAACAAGAAATGCAAGAATCCATGTGAAACAGCAGGCCAATGTGGACACTGTTCCAACTGCCTCGTTGTTAATCATGGAGTTCAGTGCAGCTGTCCGAGTGGATTCATCGGCGACGGTCTTACTGGCTGCCAAATGCCACCACAACGCTGCAGCCCAGACTGTGAATGCGATGAAACCAACACCTACTGTGCTCCCACTTGTATCCGAAATGACGACTGTGCCTGCGGACAGATGTGCTCCCGAGGACGCTGCCGCCAAAAATGTGGGCCCGGAAAACCATGTCCACTGGGACAACTATGCGAACGAGGATCATGTCTCTCAGGATGCAAAATTAACACAGATTGTACCACAGATCAGGTCTGCGTCAAGAACCAGTGTGTTGATCCATGCTCGAAACCAAGAGCTTGCGGTGAAAATGCCCTTTGCACGGTATCTGATCATCATGTGCTCTGTTACTGTCCTGATGGTTACGAAGGAGAACCCAGCAAGAAATGCGTCCAGTTCGAGTGCCACGATGATGAAGATTGTGAGAACAACAAGCGCTGCGATGGAGGAAAATGCCGCAACCCATGCTTGGAGTACGGTGCTTGTGGAATCAATGCTCAGTGTAGGGTCGTAGAACGCCGCCCACAGTGCTCATGTCCACCGGATTTCTTCGGAAATCCGGCCGTAGAATGCCAATCCCTCACCGGAGTTGGATGTGCAACGAACCCCTGTGGAGAGAATTCCAAGTGCCGTGATGTGCCCGGAGGTTTCGAGTGCTCCTGCATGGATGGCTGCATGGGAGATGCTACAAAGGGATGTGTCTGTGGCGAACACCAAGTCAATGTTTGTCACGACCAGCCTTGTGGATTGAATGCTGCTTGCCGTGTCGCCGAACACAATGAGCCACAGTGCTATTGTCCTGAAGACTTCCCCAACGGAGATGCTTATGTTCAATGTGAGTAGACCAAAAGAAACCAATCCAAGATAGTTGTTCTATAAAAGCCATCCTCTTCAGGTTACCTAACCCCACCAAAAGAAGACTGCCGCACCAATGGTTGCAATGTCGGTGAATGCGTTCGCCAAGGATATGATTATATCTGCAAGCAAGGTAAGTGCCTAGTCTTACTCTTCTTACTTGTGTTTTTCACGCAAGAAAAGAAATATTTCAATATCCAATATAATTTTAATTTTTTTTGAAAAGAAAAAAAATTTAGCAAGCCTCAGCCAGTATTAAAAAAAATATTTATTTAGTAACTGATTTTTTAATTGATCTCTAATCGAGTAAGGATTGATGAGTAATATTATTTTGAGTTTAATCAATTGAAATTAACTTTGTTGTTGATAAAGCAATTTGTGTTTGTAACAAAATTAAAACAAATATAATTTATTATTTTTTTTTGTTAGACGTTTAACCCGTAAAAATTTAATTTATTTGTTAGTTTAACGGTATAATTTTTTCTTAAATAATTTCATTAATCTTCTAAAATATTTCCAAAAAAAAATATATACATTAACTTAGCCGCAATTACAGCCAGAGCAAGAACAACAACAACAAAGACAGAAGATAGTTTAGTGTGTGTATATAAATTAAAAAAGAAACAACCATATACACATGTTTTAAATGAGTAGATACACATTTTCTTATATCTTTTGTTTCTTTTTTTAAAAAAAAAAATTAAACAATACATATTGCTACACACACCAAACACACACACAATCCTTATTTATTTTTTTATCAACAAATTTTGCACCTGATTTTTTTACAAAATCTATTTTCATTTTTTTTAGTTGTAAGATTATTTTCTATTCAAAAAAACAAAAAAATATACAAAACAAAAATAAAAATAACAACAAATTCGCATATGGAAATCCGTGGGATGTCGCTGTCGCTATCGCGGTCTCCCAATCTGTGCCTATTTTCTCTTGCCTAAATAATTGTTTTTTTTTTAATTTTAACACTATTATTATTTTTTTTTATAATAACTTTACACATTTCTCATACAGATTAAATATAACTCAAATAAATATTTATATTTATTAACTACATCGTTAACTCTTTGACCATTAAACATAAAAATAAAACCAAATTATAAAACAAAATATTCTAAAAAAAAGAATAAGAAAATCACATAATTCAGTAAAAAAAAACAGCTACAAATAAAAACACACACATTTTAAATTAATATCATTTTTACAATCACAAACCGGTGATCCGTCCGTCATGATCATTTAAATTATTAATTTTATAAATATAAAATAAAAACTATATAAGCAAAATTCAGCAAATAATAATGCTTCGCTCACAACACCGAAACTAGTTCACATAACTCATTATAAATTGGCATTAAATTACTAAAATATAAAAAACAAAATTATATTATTAAACGATGCTAAATAAAATTTCACAAACAAAACAAACTTCCGTCTGACAGAAAAAAAACCTTTTTGCAAAAAATATTTAATTTTCTTACGTTACGTTTTTGGATAATATGTCCCTTAAAGCATTTTTATCGTGAAATCTATAGCTATGCAATTTATGTTTTCAGCTTGAAGTAGGAAGAGTATGTTACGTTCCAATGAGTTTATAGATCTCTTTCATTTCAGAGAGTTAGAAAGGTATTTTTGTATCCAGCAAAACTCTATTCAAAAGACCAAAGTATACATTATTTTTCAACCTCCCTATTAGGCGGTGTAAACTTGTATTATATGTATTCACTAAAATCATATATTAGGTTAAGCAGGGTCTTGAAAGCTTTGCATATTATATTTTCATGTATCATCGCAATTCATACACGCATCAGTCTCTGTGAGCCCAAGTCTTCTGACATGCTTCGCGAGAAGTCAGTGAAAAGTCCCGATATCCGGGATATCGATTTTCGATGTAAGTTAAAGTCTATTCATGTAGGTTCAAAATACCTTAAAATATTATTAAACCAAATTGAGCTGTAAGGCTTGGGATACTCAACGTCTAGTCAATATAGTTTATGTTAGTGTGACCCATCCATTCAGTGTCTTACTTTTTACCACACGTAAAGGCGGTTTTCCATCGCCGTTAGAGTTTTTTAAAGCTCCATTTACTCTCATTTTAGTTCTGCGCAGAAAATGACTTACAAAGACTTATTTGTTCTTCCGGCAACTTTGTACATTTGCTGGAACACGCAGACTAAAAAACTGAAATAGTTACACTCAAAATTACGAGACTTATTATAAAAGCCCGAGAATCAGTGTGAGGATCATCCCCAGGGGTCTTTAGCCTAACTCTAGCAAAGCTAGTTGCATGCTACATGATGGCTCCAAACCGTCCTAATGGCACTTCAGCAGAACTTCAATGCATCAGACAGAACTTTTTAATCAATTTACCTATTTGAGCTCTTACAAATTTAGGACACACCCATTAACGACGTAAAAATTGAAAGGTTTACTGAAATGCAATTTACCTTCTAAGCAATTTTGACAATATTTAAAATTCTTACCGGCAACCTCTTCGCGGCACTTGAAGTTCTAACATTCTATGTTGATCCAAAATTCGTTGATTTACTTTAAGGTAAACTTTATATAAGGGAGAATTTTGTGGCTGAAAACCGGCCCGAATTTTCTTTTTTTACAATTTTTAGTCGTTACGGTGTGAACTTCAAGTGTGTTTCCCATATTATTGTATTAAGACTGTATTTTCTGCTAAGCAAAGTTAAGGAAAAACAATATAAATTGAGCAGGAATAAGAAGGGAATATTCAGATGCATTTTTCATGATTTTAGTTTATGGTTTCGCTTATTTAGATTCTTGTTCAAACGTCATAAGCCACTCGAACTTAATTAATGCTGTATTTCAGTAACTCAATTCTATATCCTCCAGATCTCGTAAGTACCAATAACAGATCATGTTCGTGGCTCATGGGTCTTACTTAATATACCCCTCTAGCCGGCTCGATCTCCAGCCTTCACTTTCCAATTTTGCACTCAAAGCAGTCGGAGGTATCCCTCAACCTGGCTGCTCCATCGATAATGAGATCTTTATTGGTGCTCCCTTCCCTCTGAAGAA
The DNA here is from genome assembly GCA_963576555.1 of Ferdinandea cuprea. NCBI lineage: Eukaryota > Metazoa > Arthropoda > Insecta > Diptera > Syrphidae > Ferdinandea > Ferdinandea cuprea. The sequence continues at coordinate 9,415,532 of OY754958.1, forward strand.
TTTTTTTCAATAGGCTCATGTCGCTGTTCAGCAAGTACAGCTGATTGTTGTATGATGAGTGTTTTATACAGCTTCTCCTTGATTCTTCTCAATAGAGCTTTATTCCTCATGTGCTTACTTGGCTCAAAGACTTTCTTCATTGATACACCTGATCCAAATTCATTGACTACCTCGTAGTCTAACTAAGTAGGCCGGCGGCCGGCGGTGGGATTTGACGCTTGTTGATGAAAGCATATGCTTCGCCTTTTCCTCAGTCCCATTATGATTGCTGCCGATCAAACCCAACAGTTTGCATTCATTTATTGAATGTTTTTAACCGAAAACAAAATTAGGGCTTAAACGAAATGAAAATAGGGTGCCTACGAAACACAGAAGGTTAGGTTTTTTTTAAATTCGTTCGGTTTTAGTTTGCAAATTTTTTTCACAGCTCTTCCACTCCATTTAAGATTTTTTATAGCTATGGTTTTAGAAGAGGGCTTTATTTCATAGATTTAGAAACATATAGCTATATGTTCGCATTATTAAAAAATTCTACGCTCTAGTAAGCAACAAAAACATGCTTTATAAAAAAACAAAAAAAGCAAAAATATTTTCGGCACGCCTTCTAAAGTAAAGTTGCACTACATGATCATAAAAACAAAGCACACGCCAATGATAATTATCCAAATAATTTAGAAAATAAAAAAAATTGACCTATATTAGCAGCACCAGCATTCGAAAAATACTGCACAGATAACAAAACAAATTGCAAAAAGATAACAAATTTACACATAACTTTTGAGAAAACCAAATAAAATAATAAATCTTCTAGAAAGTGGCCTCCTTCGTACAAAGTTTTTATACACAAACAAAAAAAAAACCGCGATAGCGATACGTATCCATCAAAATTTTTGGTCACTTTTAGAAAATAATTACAAAAATTGTAGGAAAAAGAAAAGTGTAATATTACTTATAGTAGTCCATAGCCTATATAATTACTATTTTTTTTTTTAATTTATACAATTTTCGTACACCAAACAAAACCCCTTCCTCTAAAGTCTATACGTTTAAATAATTTTAAAATAAATGATTTAATCCTTAAAACAAAAACATAAATCAAATGTGAGAAAAAGGTATGTCAGATTGGGAACTGTGGACGGGACAATTCTCACATAGTTCACATATGCTTGCAAATAAAATAGACCAAAACTCTATATATTTTTGAACGCCATCTTGTAAAAAAATATAATCAACAAAAAAAAAACACCAAAAGAAAAATAAATTCATTGTATATGTACATCCTTTTTAAACAAAAAAAAAATTGCTTTTTTATATAATGTATATATAGACATAAAATTTATCTTTTTTTTTTAAATATATATTTTCGACCTTCATCTAGGCCTTCTATTGTACAGCTTTTTTTATTTATAAAAAAAACTCTTTTGTTAATATTTTTTCCTATAAAATTATTTTGTTGCTATCTACTTTTAAATTGGTGCTTCTAACTCTATCCCTCCCTCTCTCCTTTTGGGAACTAACACATTTCATACCAACAAAAAAAAAATATATTAATTTTTTTTTTTTTTATTCTTGTATTCTTTATTTTATTTGGAAAATAAATAATTAACTTAGTGCTTAAGTTGTACATATACTGTATAAAAAAAATTTAAAAAAAAACAAAAAAACCTTAGTGTAGTCGAAAATTTAATCGCAGTCATAATCACATTCTTCGATCCTGAATTTTCTAAAATAATTCTAAAAATAAATCTCTTATCCAATCCCGTTCGGTTAAATAACATTTTTTCCAATACCGTGTCTCTAGCGGGCAGAGCGCATGTGTTGGATGTATAAAAATATAAAAATATAAAAATATCTAAATCTGAGCAATAAACAAAAATATCTACACCACGTAATTTCTTCAAGAAGAAATATCTGCAAAACAAACCTCAACAAAAATTTGTGAGAAAAGTCTCCCTTCACAGTTCTCTATAATGAAAATAGTTACAACATTTTTTTTTGAAAAAAAAAAACAAATAAATAACGAATTCTTGTACATACACTAATCTCTGAAATATTTTGCAATACCACCATTTATTTTAAAATTATTTAAGCACCAAGACATTACCTCTCTGAAAGATTAAAAAAAAACTCCTCAAAAACCCCGTTTCCAACCTTAAAAAAAATTCCTTAAAACTTAAGTTTTTCTAAATCTTTCCGAAAGATCTCTTCTTCTCTCAATTCTTGAACACACACTTTCTCACTTTTTTTATATCTATATAAACACACAAATTACACAAAAAAAATATACACACATACTACTCCCACTACCACGCCCCTTAAAACAAAACAAAATATGAAAAAAAAAATATTACAAAATATTATCGAAATAAGTACAAAAGTTACCAGCAAAAATCTCCTACATTCCCCGTGATTTATAGACACCGAACAATGCTACTCTGACAAGGATTGTCCTAGCGAGAAGGCATGCCTACAAGGACATTGCAACGATCCGTGTACAATGCGTGGTGCATGTGGCGCCAACGCTCTCTGCAAAACCGTCTTACATCGACCGCGTTGTTCCTGTCCGAATTGCTTTATCGGCCGACCAGAAGTTGAATGCAAGCCCGACCCAAAGTGCGCTGATATCACGACAATTTCACCGCGCGATCCAACTCTACAAGTAGCTTGCTCGTATGACTCCGACTGTCATGAGAATCAACAATGCAGCACTTATGGCCAATGTACTGACCCATGCCAGAGTCCTTCATTTACATGTGAAGGCAATAAAAAGTGTGAGACTCGTCGCCATCGACCCGTTTGCGTTTGCAAATCCGGTTTTATTGTCAACGAATATGGAGAGTTGACTTGTGCGCCCGATAAGCGTGAATGTTACCGTGACGATGATTGTGCCTCGAATATGGCCTGTACTGAGGGTAAATGCAGAAATCCCTGCATCGTTCCAGTTGGACGACAGCCCGTTTGTCCAGAGAATAAGTCGTGCCAGGTGCAAGACCACAAGCCTGTGTGCATCTGCATGAAGGACTGTCAGCCCTCGATTTCGATTTGTTTGCGAGATACCGGTTGCCCAACGGGTCTGGCTTGCAGAAAGTATCAATGCGTGAATCCGTGTGATTTTGCACAGTGCGCCGCCAACTCACCATGCATTGTGGAGGATCATAAGCCGATCTGTAAATTCTGCCCACCTGGATTTATTGCGGACGCACGAAATGGATGTCAAAAAGGTAAAAACAAAAAAAACTCACACTGACACATGAAAACCAAAAAAAATAAAAAATTAAAATACATTTGACAGATAAACACAAAAATTAAAGTTATTTATATAAAAGTGAAAAAGTAGGACTTAATTTTGTAGGACTTTTTTGTAGAAAGTTTATACAAATTTTTTATTTTTTTTTTTTTGGGTTTACAGGAGTAAGAGTTTTTTTTATAATATTAATTTGATTGTTTTTTTTTCCTAAATGACATTTTTGCAAGGAACAGTGTATGTCTTCTATTTGAGTTTAAAACTTTTTCTGGGTATTATATTGAGATAAGTTTTTTTTATTTTATTTTACAAACGATTTTGAAGGTTTTATTGGTTAAACTATAAATTATTGAAATTTATTTCCCGAATATCAACGGTGTGAAAAGGTGGAAAAGTGCATTTAATAATTCTCATCACATTCCCGTGTTACAGGGATGGCATTGAGGCAAATTGAGAGCCAGAAAACCTCTCGAATAATCTCCTATTTTTCTGTGGAAACATTTTAAGATTTTTTATTATTCTTTTGCCCAAAATAAACTAAGATCGCATATGTAGCTCCGATAGTTTTACATAAACAGTTCAATTTGTCAAAAATGACGTCGGTTGCTAAAAATGTAAACCAATGAAGTGGCGTTGTTTGAAAACCGTGCAGCGGCAATGGCGCGGATGCGAAAGACATTACCGAATTTTATTCACATAGACTGTGAATCATTCTGATTTATAGTCATCGTAAATATCCAAAAGCTCTATAAAAAAGCAGTATTATATGGGAACAATTTAAATTTATTCGAAACCTCGTGTCTCTTCAATATATAGTTGTAATTGTAAGGTTTTAGAACAAACACACTTTCTTAAAACACAAGTTCTACAAAACAGTGGACAGATTGTCAAAGAAAATCAAAACATCAAACAAGATGGGACATAACATTGGTGTAAATGCTTCAGAGTTTTAGAAATCTTTTGGTGAAAATTTCTAGCAGATACATTGTGCACATCATTTTTGAGCCAATAAGTAATTTTTAAATGTGCCTCGTACGAGACGCAATATTCCTTCCTTTACAATGCCATTTAGATTGATGTGTGCTCAAAAATTCTGACACGTAAAGTTTTGACAACCGGCTAATCAACTTCATGTGTTGCCCTCTCTTGAACTGTAGACGGCACTTTTTCCTATACGCGGACTCCAGTCAATTCTAGTTTGGATGTTGGATATAAGTAAATTTTAAGAGTTGTTGGCAATCGTTTCACAAGAAGTAAAACTCACTGCATTTTTTTTTGATGCTGTCAAAAGACTATAACAAGCGAAACCAAAGGTATACGAGTGCTATATTGAAATGATGCAGAATGACCGCAGCCATAGGTTTCGTGAGCCCGTTTGTTTTTATCCGCCGTATGGAAGATGATAATGCCGCTGTCTGTAATGTAGAAATAACTCACATCACAGCTGACTTGTTCGACCTGAAGACCAGACCACACAAAAAGAAGAACAGGCTAAATTTTAACTTCGAAATATGATCAGAAATGATTCAACTTTCTTCAGCCTATGGCTACCTACTCATTCCGTAACCATATTATCGTCAGCCGATATCGTTTCGGCGGTAATCCTTAACATTTGAAATTGACTTTTGACTTGTCGATATCATTTCGACGATTTAATTTATATGTATCTTTGAAATTACGTGTTGTTGACATGACATCATCGTTTGCATTTGCATATTTTGCAGATAGTCATAATGAAATTTCGTCCTTATTTTCAGGAGTCATATTTTATGTTTTGAATTTGTGTGGGTACACATGGCTTGTTATACTATTTAGCTACTCCGCTGTAATTTTGAAAGAAGAAAGAAATTTTACGGAATTGAACATTGACACAAGTCGACTAATCATGTTATGCCGGTGCGCCAAAGAACATTATCTTCCATAGTTGCGAGGCCAGTACATTGCTTATTAATTTGATGTAAGCAATTAAGAAAACTCCTACACCGTTCACACTCTTTCGCGAGTGTATTTCTCGAATAGAGAATAGATTCTCTTACGGCACAGATTATAGATTTTCTTTCAAAGAGAGTTACATGCCCAAATGCTGTTGCGTAGGACCATTTCTAACGTCAAATTATAAGCACATGCAAAGTTTTAACGGTATTTCACTATCTGTCCTTAAATATTAAGAATTCCATATTAATATGTGATCCTGTAACAGTTTAGACTTTCGTACCTGCCAAAAATGCGGAAATGAATAATTCTGTTCTGTTCTTACAACTTTCTGAAGTGCTTAAATAAGTACACGAGCAACCTTAATTTTTTAATTTCAATATTTGGAAATGTCAAATTAAGTAGCCGTCTGATTTAAATGCAATTGGTAGTTCACTGCTAAACTATTCTACACACCCTGTTTTTAATGGTCGAAATGCAATTAGGGTTGAATACGATTCAATCACAAAATGTTTTGTGATTTAAACGCGCTTTCAACAATTTAACTCGATTTGAATCCAGTCATGTAAACGTAGTACTTGACCAGTGCCGACATCTTTCTTTATTCTGAAATAAACTTTTTATATAACCAACAGTTCCTTTACAAAATCGAATGTAAAATTAATGAAAAAAAACTCCAACTCTCTTTACAGAATGCAATCCTGTTTTTTTAGATATCTATACAATTGCATCCCAAAAAAAAAACCAAAACAACATATATACAATCTTAACCCCTTACTTCAGAATCCAATGTAAAAAACCAAGCTTTATTCTGCTCTTAAGAAACACAACAAAAACTAAAAAATAATATTTCAAAAAAATATAAGAAACTACTATCTTCTCTCTCTGTGATCCCTTATAAACACACACACAAAATTCGTTATAAGAAAAGAGAGAAACTAAACCCCACCATTGAAAAACAAAACAAGCAGCACCGCTTTTGCTTTTAATTGTTTTAATATAAAAAAAACATTAATTTAATTAAATATTATAAATATTTATCCAGTTAAAAATGATACCAAACCAACAAGAACAAAAATTAAAAACATTCACACACGCTCATGCTCACCAAATAAACCAAAAACTACCAAAAATTAAAAAAAAAAAAACAAAACCGTAACCATATTCTTAGAAACAAAACCTTCACTAAATTAGACAAATTTCTAACCAAATTTAATCGGTTTTCTAACTGAAAAAAAAAATTAATTCACTCGTCAAATTAAAAATTCGACAAAGTCCAAATATTTTTTTTTTCACCTCGCTCACAGAGCCTAAATAAATAAAACAATTTACCTCTATTGAATGATTTTAAGAGTTTAAGATAAGAAGGACTTTTTAAGACGACAGTTGGTTGGCCTTAAGTTACAGTTGAAATTAAAATTAAGTTTAAAACAATTATGGCAATTTATTAGGTACGGCGTGACGTCTTTTAACATATGCCTGCAAAATTGGTGAACTTTTTCAGAAATTACATAAAACGTAAATGAATGAGAATTTCACAACGAAAGCAACAGCATCGCAAAATTGACAAATCAGATTGACAGCAATTAGCAGAAAAAATATTTTGGAAATATGGCCCACATTGGACATAAATCCTAGCTTCGTCAACCATTGTTGACAATTTAATGCCGAAATCCCACAATTTGAGAAGTTTCTCAAGAAAGTTGTCATTGACATCAACACTACAATAGAACAGAACCATTGTTAGCTAGTCAGTTCCTTGAATATTTCCATTTAACACAAAATTACTGACAGAACTGGGATTTAAATTATTTTGAGCAATACTAGTCCACCAAATTGTAAAATGACAGATCCTAACAGTAGAAATAATAACCTGATTTCACTGTCTGGCAAATCGCCATGTATTTTTATTTTTTTGCTGTCAGTCATTCCCAAATCCAAAAATCGCAGACGTTTGCCAAAACCAATTTGGCGATTGCCAGGCTTAAAGTTTAAAAAAATGCCAAACGTAGTTTATTTGGCAAAAACTACCAAAACGCAGCTTTTGTGTTTGCGCTGAATGTTGCAATAGTACCTATCTATTTGGCAAACTTTTAAAGAATTGAATTGAATTTTATTGAGACTTTTAAGAGATATTACATTGAATTTGTTACGATTAAGTAAAGTATTGTATGCTTGAACTAGTAATAAAGATTGATGCCGCATGGCTGTGATTTAAATTGATAGAATAGCTTTTGCTTAGAAGCTTTATGTAGTGTTGCAATTGACTGATGGTCACACAGCATGTCAAACTTTTAAAATGTATGCTGTCGCTCATGTCAAAGTGGATGTTCGCGTTGCTATGTTTCAAATGACAGACATTACTTCCCTTGTGTTAACGTTAGATAAGACTGTATGTCAAGTGGACATACAATGCCATTTTTGACCGTTGTCATTTGCAAAATATGGGTATTATTCAAATCAAATCTTACCATTACACTAGAGCCCTAATTGCGTAAAATTATTGTATTCTCTCTATCATCTTGAAATATATAGAAGCAAAAACGATCGTTTTCATTGCACATGATTTGGACCCTAATGGACATTTCCAAATCAGAAATTGTTTCAGCTTAGTGGATATTACAATTAATTTGTTTTTTGACATTGAGTTTCACAGTAACCAGTTTGTCATTAACGTCGATTTTGTTAACCACCCTCTCAGTACTTACCAGAATGAGCTAGTGTTGTTTGCAAATAGTACCCATATAGACACTATATTTATTAGAAAATGTATTTTGCAAAATATCGAAAAACTTTTCAAAATAGTCTAAAATGCGTCTGTCAATAAATAAAGCTTTAATTACCAAATTAATACTCCTTAATGAAGGGTTATCTTGGACCGAAAGCTAACACCGAAAGGTAACTCAGACGTCGTTTTTAATAGAAACAACGTTCATTTATTGCTGCCAGTCAAATGAAATGTTACTTAACAACTGATATTAATTGTTATTTCAGAAAGTACAACTCTACTACTCTTCTGTAGTTGTTTACAAGAAGTGATTACAGATCGAAAATTATAATGCACAAAACGAACAGTTCACCACAAGGCTTCTTCCCTTTTTTTTTAATTGCCTAAGTAGTTATATTGCGTTCCAGTCGTTTGTGAAAATTTCAAATAAATTGCCTTATTGTGTTACAAGAACAATCTTATATTTACATTTATATTGTTCATTCTTAAGTTCTTCTGTTAAATTTCACGTGTGATCAAAATAAATTTCCCATTTTTTGTAACAAAATAACTAATTAAGTCAGAAAACTGCCTAAGGAGTAAAAAAACACATTAACATATATTTCAAAAAAAGCGGCCTGCTAAAGCTTTTGTTTATTTTAATATTGGATGGTTCAAACGAAATAAAATACATCTTGTGATTGCCACAGGAAGTAGATGCTTTTGACTTGACGGACAAATTCCACTAACTGCTCAACTCGACATATTTCTCGGGATTCAGTACCAGTTAATTTATTCCTTTAAATAATATTTTTTGTTGCGCTTTATGCCGTTTGAATTATTTCGTATTGACGTTTAAACTGTCACATAGATAATATAAGTAGGTACATAGATTCGAAAAAGTTGCCATTTGAAGATCAATACAATCCCTTTAGGTGGATTCAAACTCAATGGCGACACTTCAAACAACTTTATATAAAGATTGTTACCTAAACACTACTACTTCTTTTCTACCTCATTTTCATTTAGCTGTTAATGTTTGGAGTACTATTTTAGTTTAGGATATTGAGTTCTCAATCGCTTTTGAATGATGCGTAAATTAATATGCAAATTGTACCTACCTATATTTTTTCACGCTTTCTTTTATTGGAGAAAAGAAAAAGCTGCAAGTGTCAACTGAAAAACAGGGCTATTCCATTTTTAAAGAAAATGTTGACTGTTTATGATAAAAACACCTGATGACTGTTTACGAATTAGAAAGGCGTAATAATTGTCACTTCCATCGATCCAACTGTCACTTAAACTGTTACAATAAAAAAGAAATCGTTCGAATTCTTGAAATCATTCTTTATTTAACCCTACAAAAAAGACTGCATAATCCCTTGCTTCAAAACAAATTATTCAAACTCCTTTTAATATAAATAAAAAAAATATTAACTGTTAGTTGTGTATTTGTATATAGTAACATACCTTTGTAGATACAAACAAAATTTAATTGGAACTGATATAAAATAAAACATAAGCTTTTTATCCTTGTACAAAAGAAAGTAAACCCATTAACTTAAACATATGTATATATATATATTTATTTAATCAACATAACATTTTTAACAACACAAAAAAAACATAACATAACCTAAAAAACAAAAAAAAAACCAATAAAGAGTAACGAATCTTACCAACCAATAATAAAAAATAATCAAATCCGCAGCAACCCGCAACTGTACACAAGACTCGGACTGCAGTGAAACGCTCCAGTGTATCAAGGGCGTCTGTGGCGACCCCTGTGCAACTGGGTGTGGTGAATCTGCAATCTGTGTGGTGAAAGCACATAGGGTTTATTCATGTGAATGCGCACCTAACTATACTGGTGATGCACATGTCAAGTGTATAGAAAATTTTGCAACAACAACAGTTAGTTTAAGTAGTATTAGTGTTGGAACAGAACAAGAACAGGGAACGGTAGGTATTGGTAGTGGTATTGATACGACGACTATTCAGTATACGACATTGGATATATTGAATCAAACAGAAATGCGAACTAAAGTAACAGATATTTTGGCAGAAGAGACACCAAGTGGGGCGGGTATTACAACAACAGAAGTGTATTTTTCGGCAACAGTGGAAGGGTATACGCCATCGACAACTAAAGAATCGGAGACAACAACAGTGGCTTCGACTTTGGCTACAGAAACCGATGTGACAGCGAAACCAACAAAAGGGCCGAGAATATCTACGACCATGGAAATCGATTTAACGGGTTTGACTACTCAACATGATTTGGAAAGACCTACAATAAAATCAGACGACAAAGTGGAAGACACTGTTTCAAAAACGGCTAGCAGCACCATATCTAGCGTAACTACCCAAGAGACAAATGTCACAAGTTTCGTCGATTCGTCTCAAACTACAACAGCACATCCAGGCAAAAAGCCAGCAACGGGACGTCCAACAGAAGGTCCACAAGTTCCTATGACAACCTTTAGATCTTCAACCGATACCCCTATTGATGACACTACCGTTTATCCTGAAAGAAAAATTGCTACACGAGGTCCGGCTGAAGGTACAACAGCATATGCAAGTGTTGAACCAGGTACGGGACGTCCGACAGAAAGTCCACAAGTTCCGGTGATGACCCTTCGACCTTCAACCGATATCCCTATTGATGACACTACTATTTATCTTGGAAGAGAAATTACTACACGAGGTCCGGCCGAAGGTACAACAGCATATGCAAGTGTTGAACTAGCTACGGGACGTCCGACAGAAGGTCCACAAGTTCCGGTGACAACCTTTAGATCTTCAACCGATACCCCCATTGATGACACTACCGTTTATCCTGGAAGAAAAATTACTACACGAGGTCCGGCCGAAGGTACAACAGCATACGCAAGTGCTGAACCAGGTACGGGACGTCCGACACAAGGTCCACAAGTTCCGGTGACGACCCTTAGACCTTTAACCGATATCCCTATTGATGAAACTACCGTTTATCTTGGAAGAGAAATTACTACACGAGGTCCGGCCGAAGGTACAACAGCATATGCAAGTGTTGAACCAGATACGGGACGTCCGACAGAAGGTCCACAAGCTCCAGTGACAACCTTTAGACCTGCAACCGATATCCCCAGTGATGAGACTACTGTTTATCCTGGAAAAGAAATTACTACACGAGGTCCAGCCGAAGGTACAACAGCATATGCAAGTGTTGAACCAGATACGGGACGTCCGACAGAAGGTCCTCAAGTTCCTGTGACAACCTTTAGACCTTCAACAGATACCCCCATTGATGAGACTACTGTTTATCCTGGAAAAGAAATTACTACACGAGGTCCAGCCGAAGGTTCAACAGCATATGCAAGTGTTGCACCAGGTACGGGACGTCCGACAGAAGGTCCACAAGTTCCGGTGACGACCCTTAGACCTTCAACCGATATCCCTATTGATGACACTACCGTTTATCTTGTAAGAGAAATTACTACACGAGGTCCGGCCGAAGGTACAACAGCATATGCAAGTGTTGAACCAGGTACGGGACGTCCGACAGAAGGTCCTCAAGTTCCTGTGACAACCTTTAGACCTTCAACAGATACCCCTATTGATGACACTACCATTTATCCTGGAAAAGAAATTACCACACGACGTCCGGCCGAAGGTACAACAGCATATGCAAGTGTTGCACCAGGTACGGGACGTCCGACAGAAGGTCCACAAGTTCCGGTGACGACCCTTAGACCTTCAACCGATATCCCTATTGATGACACTACCGTTTATCCTGGAAGAAAAATTACTACACGAGGTCCGGCCGAAGGTACAACAGCATACGCAAGTGCTGAACCAGGTACGGGACGTCCGACACAAGGTCCACAAGTTCCGGTGACGACCCTTAGACCTTTAACCAATATCCCTATTGATGACACTACCGTTTATCTTGGAAGAGAAATTACTACACGAGGTCCGGCCGAAGGTACAACAGCATATGCAAGTGTTGAACCAGATACGGGACGTCCGACAGAAGGTCCACAAGCTCCTGTGACAACCTTTAGACCTGCAACCGATATCCCCATTGATGAGACTACTGTTTATCCTGGAAAAGAAATTACTACACGAGGTCCAGCCGAAGGTACAACAGCATATGCAAGTGTTGAACCAGGTACGGGACGTCCGACAGAAGGTCCTCAAGTTCCTGTGACAACCTTTAGACCTTCAACAGATACCCCTATTGATGACACTACCATTTATCCTGGAAAAGAAATTACCACACGACGTCGTCCGGCCGAAGGTACAACAGCATATGCAAGTGTTGCACCAGGTACGGGACGTCCGACAGAAGGTCCACAAGTTCCGGTGACGACCCTTAGACCTTCAACCGATATCCCTATTGATGACACTACCGTTTATCTTGGAAGAGAAATTACTACACGAGGTCCGGCCGAAGGTACAACAGCATATGCAAGTGTTGAACCAGATACGGGACGTCCGACAGAAGGTCCACAAGCTCCTGTGACAACCTTAAGACCTTCAACAGATATTCCCATTGATGAGACTACTGTTCATCCTGGAAAAGAAATTACCACACGAGGTCCGACCGAAGGTACAACAGCATACGCAAGTGTTGAACCAGGTACGGGACGTCCGACAGAAGGTCCTCAAGTTCCTGTGACAACCTTTAGACCTTCAACCGATATAACCATTGATGAGACTACTGTTTATTATGGAAAAGAAATTACCACACGACGTCCGGCCGAAGGTACAACAGCATACGCAAGCGCTGAACCAGGTACGGGACGTCCGACACAAGGTCCACAAGCTCCTGTGACAACCTTTAGACCTTCAACAGATATCCCCATTGATGAGACTACTGTTTATCCTGGAAAAGAAATTACCACACGACGTCCGGCCGAAGGTACAACAGCATACGCAAGTGCTGAACCAGGTACGGGACGTCCGACACAAGGTCCACAAGTTCCTTTGACAACCTTTACACCTTCAAACGATATCCCTATTGCTGACACTACCGTTTATCCGGGCAAAGAAATTAGCACACGAGGTCCGGCCGAAGGTACAACAGCGTATGCAAGTGTAGAACCAGCTACGGGACGTCCGACAGAAGGCCCACAAGATCCTGTGACATCCTTTAGACCTTCAACCAGTATCTCTATTGATGGTACTACCGTTTATCCGGGCAAAGAAATAACTACACGAGGACCGGCCGAAGGCACAACAATATATGCAACTGTTGAAGCAGAAACGGGACGTCCGACAGAAGGTCCTCAAGTTCCTGTGACAACCTTTAGACCTTCAACCGATACCCCTATTAATGACACTACCATATATCCTGGAAAAGAAATTACTACACGTGGTCCGCCCGAAGGTACAACAGCATATGCAGGTGTTGAACCAGGTACGGGACGTCCAACAAAAGGTCCACAAGTACCTGTGACAATAATTACACCTTCAACCCTTATCCCAGCAGAAGGGTCACAAGTACCTTTGACAACCTTTACACCTTCAAATGATATCCCTATTGCTGACACTACCGTTTATCCGGGCAAAGAAATTAGCACACGAGGTCCGGCCGAAGGTACAACAGCGTATGCAAGTGTTGAACCAGGTACGGGTCGTCCGACAGAAGGCCCACAAGTTCCTGTGACAATATTTAGACCTTCAACCGGTATCTCAACAGAAGGTTCACAAGTAACTGTGACAACCATTAGACCTTTAACTGGTATCCCTATTGATGAAACTACCGTTTATCCTGGCAAAGAAATTACTACACGAGGTCCGGCCGAAGGTACAACACCATATGCAAGTGTTGAACCAGGTACAGGACGTCCAACAAAAGGTCCACAAGTACTTGAGACACCATTTACACCTTCAACCCTTATCCCAGCAGAAGGGTCACAAGTATCTTTGACAACTTTTAGACCTTTAACCGATATATCTATTGATGAAACTACCGTTTATCCTGGCAAAGAAATAACTACACGAGGTCCGGCCGAAGGTACAACAGTATATGCAAGTGTTGAACCAGAAACGGGACGTCCGACCGAAGGTCCACAAGTTCCTGTGACAACCTTTAGACCATCGACCGGTATCTCTATGGATGAAACTACCGTTTATCCGGGCAAAGAAATAACTACACGAGTTCCGGCCGAAGGTACAACAGCATATGCAAGTGTTGAACCAGAAACGGGACGTCCGACCGAAGGTCCACAAGTTCCTGTGAACACCTTTAGACCTTTAACCGGTATCTCTTTTGATGAAACTACCGTCTATCCTGGCAAAGAAATTACTACACGAGATCCGGCCGAAGGTACAACAGCATATGCAAGTGTTGAACCAGGTACGGGACATCCAACAGAAGGTCCACAAGTACCTGTGACAACCTTTAGACCATCGACCGGTATCTCTATGGATGAAACTACCGTTTATCCGGGCAAAGAAATAACTACACGAGTTCCGGCCGAAGGTACAACAGCATATGCAAGTGTTGAACCAGAAACGGGACGTCCGACCGAAGGTCCACAAGTTCCTGTGAACACCTTTAGACCTTTAACCGGTATCTCTTTTGATGAAACTACCGTCTATTCTGGCAAAGAAATTACTACACGAGGTCCGGCCGAAGGTACAACAGCATATGCAAGTGTTGAACCAGGTACGGGACATCCAACAGAAGGTCCACAAGTACCTGTGACAACATTTACACCTTCAACCCTTATCCCAGCAGAAGGGTCACAAGTATCTTTGACTACTTTTAGACCTTTAACCGATATATCTATTGATGAAACTACCGTTTATCCTGGCAAAGATATAACCACACGAGGTCCGGCCGAAGGTACAACAGTATATGCAAGTGTTGAACCAGAAACGGGACGTCCGACCGAAGGTCCGCAAGTTCCTGTGACAACCTTTAGACCATCTACCGGTATCTCTATTGATGAAACTTCCGTTTATCCGGGCAAAGAAATAACTACACGAGTTCCGGCCGAAGGTACAACAGCATATGCAAGTGTTGAACCAGAAACGGGACGTCCGACCGAAGGTCCACAAGTTCCTGTGACAACCTTTAGACCATCAACCGGTATCTCTATTGATGAAACTACCGTTTATCCGGGCAAAGAAATAACTACACGAGTTCCGGCCGAAGTTACAACAGCATATGCAAGTGTAGAACCAGGTACGGGACGTCCAACAGAAGGTCCACAAGTACCTGTGACAACATTTACACCTTCAACCCTTATCCCAGCAGAAGGGTCACAAGTATCTTTGACTACTTTTAGACCTTTAACCGATATATCTATTGATGAAACTACCGTTTATCCTGGCAAAGAAATAGCCACACGAGGTCCGGCCGAAGGTACAACAGTATATGCAAGTGTTGAACCAGAAACGGGACGTCCGACCGAAGGTCCGCAAGTTCCTGTGACAACCTTTAGACCATCTACCGGTATCTCTATTGATGAAACTTCCGTTTATCCGGGCAAAGAAATAACTACACGAGTTCCGGCCGAAGGTACAACAGCATATGCAAGTGTTAAACCAGAAACGGGACGTCCGACCGAAGGTCCACAAGTTCCTGTGACAACCTTTAGACCATCGACCGGTATCTCTATTGATGAAACTACCGTTTATCCGGGCAAAGAAATAACTACACGAGTTCCGGCCGAAGGTACAACTATATATGCAAGTGTTGAACCAGAAACGGGACGTCCGACCGAAAGTCCTCAAGTTCCTGTGACAACCTTTAGACCTTTAACCAGTATCTCTATTGATGAAACTACCGTTCATCCTGGCAAAGAAATTGCAACACGAGGTCCAACCGAAGGTACGACAGCATACGCAAGTGTTGAACCAGCTACGGGACGTCCGACAGAAGGTCCACAAGTACCTGTGACAACGTTTACACCTTCAATCCTTATCCCAGCAGAAGGGTCACAAGTATCTTTGCCAACTTTTAGACCTTTAACCGATATATCTATTGATGAAACTACCGTTCATCCTGGCAAAGAAATTGCAACACGAGGTCCAACCGAAGGTACGACAGCATACGCAAGTGTTGAACCAGCTACGGGACATCCAACAGAAGGTCCACAAGTACCTGTGACAACATTTACACCTTCAACCCTTATCCCAGCAGAAGGGTCACAAGTATCTTTGACTACTTTTAGACCTTTAACCGATATATCTATTGATGAAACTACCGTTTATCCTGGCAAAGAAATAGCCACACGAGGTCCGGCCGAAGGTACAACAGTATATGCAAGTGTTGAACCAGAAACGGGACGTCCGACCGAAGGTCCACAAGTTCCTGTGACAACCTTTAGACCATCGACCGGTATCTCTATTGAAGAAACTACCGTTTATCCGGGCAAAGGAATAACTACACGAGTTCCGGCCGAAGGTACAACAGCATATGCAAGTGTTCAACCAGAAACGGGACGTCCGACCGAAGTTCCACAAGTTCCTGTGAACACCTTTAGACCTTTAACCGGTATCTATTTTGATGAAACTACCGTCTATCCTGGCAAAGAAATTACTACAGGAGGTCCGGCCGAAGTTACAACAGCATATGCAGGTGTTGAACCAGGTACGGGACGTCCAACAAAAGGTCCACAAGTACCTGTGACAACATTTACACCTTCAACCCTTATCCCAGCAGAAGGGTCACAGGTATCTTTGACAACTTTTAGACCTTTAACCGATATATCTATTGATGAAACTACCGTTTATCCTGGCAAAGAAATAACCACACGAGGTCCGGCCGAAGGTACAACAGTATATGCAAGTGTTGAACCAGAAACGGGACGTCCGACCGAAGGTCCACAAGTTCCTGTGACAACCTTTAGACCATCGACCGGTATCTCTATTGAAGAAACTACCGTTTATCCGGGCAAAGGAATAACTACACGAGTTCCGGCCGAAGGTACAACAGCATATGCAAGTGTTCAACCAGAAACGGGACGTCCGACCGAAGGTCCACAAGTTCCTGTGAACACCTTTAGACCTTTAACCGGTATCTATTTTGATGAAACTACCGTCTATCCTGGCAAAGAAATTACTACACGAGGTCCGGCCGAAGTTACAACAGCATATGCAGGTGTTGAACCAGGTACGGGACGTCCAACAAAAGGTCCACAAGTACCTGTGACAACATTTACACCTTCAACCCTTATCCCAGCAGAAGGGTCACAAGTATCTTTGACAACTTTTAGACCTTTAACCGATATATCTATTGATGAAACTACCGTTTATCCTGGCAAAGAAATAACCACACGAGGTCCGGCCGAAGGTACAACAGTATATGCAAGTGTTGAACCAGAAACGGGACGTCCGACTGAAGGTCCGCAAGTTCCTGTGACAACCTTTAGACCATCGAACGGTGTCTCTATTGATGAAACTACCGTTTATCCGGGCAAAGAAAT
Organism: Ferdinandea cuprea; assembly: GCA_963576555.1. Classification (NCBI taxonomy): domain Eukaryota; kingdom Metazoa; phylum Arthropoda; class Insecta; order Diptera; family Syrphidae; genus Ferdinandea; species Ferdinandea cuprea. The sequence continues at coordinate 9,432,840 of OY754958.1, forward strand.
AACTACACGAGTTCCGGCCGAAGGTACAACAGCATATGCAAGTGTTGAACCAGAAACGGGACGTCCGACCGAAGGTCCACAAGTTCCTGTGACAACCTTTAGACCATCGAACGGTATCTCTATTGATGAAACTACCGTTTATCCGGGCAAAGAAATAACTACACGAGTTCCGGCCGAAGGTACAACAATATATGCAAGTGTTGAACCAGAAACGGGACGTCCGACCGAAAGACCTCAAGTTCCTGTGACAACCTTTAGACCTTTAACCAGTATCACTATTGATGAAACTACCGTTTATCCTGGCAAAGAAATTGCAACACGAGGTCCAACCGAAGGTACGACAGCATACGCAAGTGTTGAACCAGCTACGGGACGTCCGACAGAAGGTCCACAAGTTCCTGTGACAACCTTTAGACCTTCAACCAGTATCTCTATTGATGGTACTACCGTTTATCCGGGCAAAGAAATAACTACGCATGGTCCGGCCGATGGTACAACAGAATATGCAAGTGCTGAACCAGAAACGGGACATCCGACAGAAGGTCCACAAGCTCCTGTGACAACCATTAGATCTTCAACTGCTATTGGTGGTACTACCGTTTATAAGGGAAAAGAAATAACTACACGAGGACCGGCCGAAGGCACAACAATATATGCAAGTGTTGAAGCAGAAACAGGACGTCCGACACAAGCTCCTGTAACAACTGTTAGACCTTCAACCGGTATCTCTATTGATGAAACTACCGTTTATCCGGGCAAAGAAATAACTACACGAGGTCCGGCCGATGGTACAAGAGAATATGCAAGTGCTGAACCAGAAACGGGACGTCCGACAGAAGGTCCACAAGCTCCTGTAACAACTGTTAGACCTTCAACCGGTACCTCTATTGATGAAACTACCGTTTATCCTGGCAAAGAAATAACTACACGAGGTCCGGCCGAAGGTACAACAGTATATGCAAGTGTTGAACCAGAAACGGGACGTCCGACCGAAGGTCCGCAAGTTCATGTGACAACCTTTAGACCATCTACCGGTATCTCTATTGATGAAACTACCGTTTATCCGGGCAAAGAAATAACTACACGAGTTCCGGCCGAAGGTACAACAGAATATGCAAGTGTTGAACTAAAAACGGGACGTCCGACAGAAGTTCCGCAAGTTCCTATGACAGCCTACCGCCCTTCAACTGGTATCTCTATTGACGACACTACCATTTATCCTCGGAAAGCAATTACTACACGAGGACCGGCCGAAAGTACAACAGCATATGCCAGTGTTGACCCAGAAACTGGGCGTCCGACCGAAGGTCCACCAGCTCCTGTGACAACCGTTAGAACTGCAACCGTTATACCTATTGACGATACTTCCATTTATCCTGAGAAAGAAATTAGTACACGAGGTCCGCCCGAAGGTACAACAGCATATGCAAGTGCTGAACCAGCTACGGGACGTCCAACAGAAGGTCCACATGTTCCTTTGACAACCTTTAGACCTTCAACCGGTATCTCTATTGATGGCACTACCGTTTATCCGGGCAACGAAATAACTACACGATATCCGGCCGAAGGTACAACAATATATGCAAGTGTTGAACCAGAAACAGGACGTCCGACAAAAGCTCCTGTAACAACTGTTAGACCTTCAACCGGTATCTCTATTGATGAAACTACCGTTTATCCGGGCAAAGAAAAAACTACACGAGGTCCGGCCGATGGTACAACAGAATATGCAAGTGCTGAACCAGAAACGGGACATCCGACAGAAGGTCCACAAGCTCCTGTGACAACCATTAGATCTTCAACCGGTATCTCTATTGATGATACTACCGTTTATCCGTTCAAGGAAATAACTACACGAGGACCGGCCGAAGGCACAACAATATATGCAAGTGTTGAAGCAGAAACAGGACGTCCGACACAAGCTCCTGTAACAACTGTTAGACCTTCAACCGGTATCTCTATTGATGAAACTACCGTTTATCCGGGCAAAGAAAAAACTACACGAGGTCCGGCCGATGGTACAACAGAATATGCAAGTGCTGAACCAGAAACGGGACATCCGAAAGAAGGTCCACAAGCTCCTGTGACAACCATTAGATCTTCAACCGGTATCTCTATTGATGATACTACCGTTTATCCGTTCAAGGAAATAACTACACGAGGACCGGCCGAAGGCACAACAATATATGCAAGTGTTGAAGCAGAAACAGGACGTCCGACACAAGCTCCTGTGACAACCGTTAGAACTGCAACCGTTATACCTATTGACGATACTACCATTTATCCTGAGAAAGAAATTAGTACACGAGGTCCGCCCGAAGGTACAACAGCATACGCAAGTGTTGAACCAGGTACGGGACGTCCGACAGAAGGTCCTCAAGTTCCTGTGACAACCTTTAGACCTTCAACCGATATAACCATTGATGAGACTACTGTTTATTATGGAAAAGAAATTACCACACGACGTCCGGCCGAAGGTACAACAGCATACGCAAGTGCTGAACCAGGTACGGGACGTCCGACACAAGGTCCACAAGTTCCTGTGACAACCTTCATACCTTCAACTGGTATCTCTATTGATGGTACTACCATTTATCCGGGCAAAGAAATAACTACACGAGGACCGGCCGAAGGTACAACAATATATGCAAGTGTTGAACCAGAAACAGGACACGCGCCAGAAGGTCCTCAAGTTCCTTTGACAACCTTTACACCTTCAACCAGTATCTTTATTGATGAAACTACGGTTTATCCTGGCAAAGAAATTACAACACGAGGTCCAGCCGAAGGTGCAACAGCATACGCAAGTGTTGAACCAGTTACGGGACGTCCGACAGAAGGTCCACAAGTTCCTTATACAACCTTTAGGCCTTCAACCGGTATCTCTATTGATGAAACTACCCGTTATCCGGGCAAAGAAATGACTACACGAGGACCGGCCGAAGGTACAACAGCATACGCAAGTGTTGAACCAGGTACGGGACGTCCGACAGAAGGTCCTCAAGTTCCTGTGACAACCTTTAGACCTTCAACCGATATAACCATTGATGAGACTACTGTTTATTATGGAAAAGAAATTACCACACGACGTCCGGCCGAAGGTACAACAGCATACGCAAGTGCTGAACCAGGTACGGGACGTCCGACACAAGGTCCACAAGTTCCTGTGACAACCTTCATACCTTCAACTGGTATCTCTATTGATGGTACTACCATTTATCCGGGCAAAGAAATAACTACACGAGGACCGGCCGAAGGTACAACAATATATGCAAGTGTTGAACCAGAAACAGGACACGCGCCAGAAGGTCCTCAAGTTCCTTTGACAACACTTACACCTTTAACCAGTATCTCTATTGATAAAACTACCGTTTATCCTGGCAAAGGAAGTATTACACGAGGTCCAGCCGAAGGTACAACAGCATACGCAAGTGTTGAACCAGAAACGGGACGACCGACCGAAGGTCCACAAGTTCCTGTGACAACCTTTAGACCTTCAACCGGTATCTCTATTGATGAATCTACCGTTTATCCGGGCAAAGAAATAACTACACGAGGTCCGGCCGAAGGCACAATGGTATATGCAAGTTTTGAACCAGAAACGGGACGTACGACAGAAGGTCCACAAGTTCCTGTGACAACCTTTAGACCTTCAACCGGAATCTCTATTGATGAAACTACCGTTTATCCGAGCAAAGAAATAACTACACGAGGTCCGGCCGAAGGCACAACAGTATATGCAAGTGTTGTACCTGAAACGGGAAGTCCGGCAGAAAGTCCTCAAGTTCCTGTTACAACCTTTACACCTTTAACCAGTATCTCTATTGATGAATCTACCGTTTATCCTGGCAAAGAAATTACAACACGAGGTCCAGCCGAAGGTACAACAGCATACGCAAGTGTTGAACGAGCTACGGGACGTCCGACAGAAGGTCCACAAGTTCCTGTAACAACCCTTAGACCTTCAACCGGTATCTCTACTGATGAAACTACCATTTATCCGGGCAAAGAAATAACTACACGAGGTCCGGGCGAAGGTACAACTGTATATGCAAGTGCTGAACCAGAAACGGGACGTCCGACAGAAGGTCTACAAGTTCCTGTGACAACCTTTAGAACTTCAACCGGTATCTCTACTGTTGGTACTACCGTTTATTCGGGCAAAGAAATAACTACACGAGTTCCGGCCGAAGGTACAACAGCATATGCAAGTTCTGAACCAGCTACGGGACGTCCAACAGAAGGTCCACAAGTTCCTTTGACAACCTTTAGACCTTCAACCGGTATCTCTATTGATGAAACTACCGTTTATCCTGCCAACAAAATTACCACACGAGGTCCGGCCGAAGGTACAACAGTATATGCAAGTGTTGAACCAGAAACTGGACGTCCGACCGAAGGTCCACAAGTTCCTGTGATAACCTTTAGATCTTCAACCGGTATCTCTATTGATGAAACTACCGTTTATCCGGGCAAAGAAATAACTACGCGAGGTCCGGCCGAAGGCACAATAGTATATGCAAGTGTTGAACCAGAAATGGGACATACGACAGAAGGTCCACACGTTCCTGTGACAACCTTTATACCTTCAACCGGTATCTCTATTGATGAAACTACCGTTTATCCGAACAAAGAAATAACTACACGAGGTCCGGCCGAAGGCACAACAGTATATGCAAGTGTTGAACTTGAAACGGGACGTCCGACAGAAGGTCCTCAAGTTACTGTGAGAACCTTTCGACCTTCAACCGGTATCTTTATTGATGAAACTACTGTTTATCCGGGCAAAGAAATAACTACCCGAGGTCCGGCCGAAGGCACAACAGTATATGCAAGTGTTGAACCAGCTACTGGACGTCCAACAGAAGGTCCACCAGCTCCTATGACAACCTTTAGACCTTCAACCGGCATCTCTATTGATGAAACTACCGTTTATCCGGGCAAAGCAATAACTACACGAGGTCCAGCCGAAGGTACATCAATATATGCAAGTGTTGAACCAGAAACGGGACGTCCGACAGAAGGTCCACAAGCTCCTGTGACAACCTTCAGACCTTCAACCGGTATCTCTATTGATGAAATTACCATTTATCCGTTCAAAGAAATAACTGAACGAGGGCCGGCCGAAGGTACAACAATATATGCAAGTGTTGAACCAGCTACGGGACGTCCAACAGAAGTTCCACCAGCTACTGTGACAACCTTTAGACCTTCAACCGGTATCTCCATTGATAAAACTACCGTTTATCCGGTCAAAGCAATAACTACACGAGGTCCGACCGAAGGTACAACAATATATGCAAGTGTTGAACCAGAATCGCGACGTCCGACAGAATTTCCACAAGCTCCTGTGACAACCGTTAGACCTTCAACCGGTATCTCTATTGATGAAACTACCGTTTATCCGGGCAAAGAAATAACTACACGAGGTCCGGCCGAAGGTACAACAATATATGCAAGTGTTGAGCCAGAATCAGGACGTCCGACAGAAGGTCCACAAGCACCTGTGACAACCTTTAGACCTTCAACCGGTATCTCTATTGATGAAACTACCGTTTATGCAGGCAAAGAAATAACTACACGAGGTCCGGCCGAAGGTACAACAATATATGCAAGTGTTGAACCAGATACGGGACGTCCGACAGAAGGTCCACAAGCTCCTGTGACAACTTTTAGACCTGCAACCGATATCCCCATTGATGAGACTACTGTTTATCCTGTAAAAGAATTTACTACACGAGGTCCGGCCGAAGGTACAACATCATATGCAAGTGTTGAACCACGTACGGAACGTCCGACAGAAGGTCTCCAAGTTCCAGTGGCAACCTTCAGACCTTCAACCAGTATTCCTATTGAGGAGACTACCCAAAAACCGTTGCCTGAATTCTCAACCATCTCCTCCGAATCAAGGGTGACATCTGCCGAAGGAAGGACTGGCACAACATCGTTTATCTCAACGGAAGTTCCAATGACAGTAAAGCCTTATGATGGCAGAACTACTACTTCGGCTGCAGAATCACCGAAAACTCAATATCCGGGAACAATGACAGAGGTGGGAAGCACCAAAGCTCCATTTACCCCGGAACCAGCGGATATCCCGTTAACTGAAGTTCCAATAACATTGAGACCAGATGAGGGTAGAATTACTACTTCTGTTACGGAGTCATCTGAAACTGGAAATGTTATAACCACAACAGAGCAGCGCGGCACTAAAGCTGGAATTACTTCGAAACCATCTGAGGTTCCTGCAACAGAAGGTCCTTCGACAATAAGGCCATATGATGGTAGACTCACAACTGCTGCAATAGATTCACCTACAACTGAATACCCTAAAACATTTACCGATATCTTCGAGTCAGAAAATGCTACTGAAATCTTCACAACGGACACTTCCACAATTTTATCGGATTCAACAACCGCAGCAACAACACTGTTACATGAATCAATAACAGAAACTTTTTACACCATCGACAATTCTACTGTCACCCTTAAGTCGCATTCTTCAACTGAGGCCACAACCTCAATTCTAGATTCTACTACAATGACAGTTTCTACAAAAGTAAATGAAACAAGCACATCAACGCCGTATACCACAACATCTACCTCGCCATTTATGACTACCTTCCTTCCTAGCCCCGACTTGCCACAAAAAACGTCAACCTATGATCTCATAACTCCCGAATCATCAACCGTGCCATATAATGTGTACGAATCAACCTTCTTGCCCACCGATAAGACTGAAGTCTTTGTTACCGTATTACGCCAAACAACAACCGAAATAACATCTTCTACGAATCGCACAACCGGTGCTTGTAGCAGCGACTTCCACTGTACCGACTCTGAAATATGCCTCCGTTCTCTTTGTTCTGATCCATGCTTCGCTTATACACCCTGTGACACCTTAAAACCTAGTTTCCACGTATGTAGAACCCTAAACCATACGGCTATGTGCTTTTGCAATGCAGATGCAGATGTCAATACGCCAGACTGTCACGTGATACCAGGTAAACATGAAACTCTCGAGCATCTCTTTACAAATAAAAATATTTGGAATGTGCAAGCAAGCAAAAGAATGTAGCATGACCGGATGAGCGCAGGAACGGCACCTAAACTGTCACTTGCGCTCGCCGATCTTACTGCTCTCGGTACCGGTGGGGATACATTGTTCGCAAAATAAAGGAACTGCGGCATATTTGTTGTGCTCTCTCCTCTTATCCTCCTCTTTCCACCTACTCACCATCTGTTTCTCTTCCTATTTCCTATCTCTCTCCGAGCCATTCTTCATCAAACCACATTTTGGCTCACACGAATGCACCATTTTGTTTCCGAATTCGCTATGTGCAACAAATCCTCTCTTTTTTTCTCCTTCTTATTTTGGTATAACGGTTCCGAACACCAGCAAAAATGGGTTAAAAGCAGTTCAGCTCGGCTTAAATCGACCAAAACTCATTTATTATGAACAATTGCAGTTGTTCCACAACTGTATACATTTGCATGTGTGTTTATGTTACCGCTATTTATAGTTTTGTTTATTATTCTGTTTCACATTGTTCTCCTGTCAAATTGTGACAGCGGCCATTTTTTTTATTTATTTTTTTTATAAAAGAATGCCATTGCAAGTTAGGAAGATGGTGGCGCATGTTACTGTGGGCTTGCGTGCGAGTCCGTGCCCTTCGTTCGTTTCTGTTTGCGGGAGGGGAATGAAGATAAAATAATTATACGTTCGTATTGGTTGTTGTAAATAGTTGTAAATATATAAATGTAAATATTATAATAGAAACTGCATGATAACGGTGGTTGTATTGGCTTTTGTAGTTATAGTTAATTCCTTTGGTTACTTTTACACTTATAATAAGCTTGCATGTGTATATGTTGTGCTGAGCTATATATTAGTATGTATATTGATTTTTTTTAGGATAAAACAATGTTCATTTTCAGAGAAAAAGATAAAATGAGAAAGTTTTTGCTATTAATATGCAACTGCTTATATGTTTAATTAATGTGAGCCCCGGCCTTAATAAAATTTTCGGAATTTTACAGAAATCGGCTGCACATCAAGCAACGATTGTCCAGCACAGAGAGCTTGTGTCAATTCGTTGTGTGTGGATCCGTGTTCGTACGCGAATCCATGCGCTAGAGATCAAGAATGTCAAGTTAAGCAACATCATCCGGTTTGTGTCAAGGGTAAGTTGGTTGAAGCCGAGTGTCATGGATTGGTTGGTTGACGCGTGATGACACTGGAATATTGTTTTTTTTTTTAGTTTGTGAATGTCAACGAAGTGCTGATTGTCGCGGCGGAGCGCAGTGTGACGGATGTCATTGCTTGCAGCGTAAGTTTTGAAAATTATTTTCTTTTTTAATTTAGATATTTAGAAAGTAAAGTTCTGTCAGAAATGTGAAGACATAGAAAATATTAGCTGTTGTTCTACGGAGCTTAGCCGTGTACTAGCCTTTAAACTTGAGTCAGATTACATACTTTTTTTGTTGTGCGAAAAGCGCCTTCAAGCATTTTGTGAGCAATTACAACAACCTTTACCGAAGTTCTATGAGTGGTGGCATATTTGTTCGAAAATGTTTAGTGCTGTCGCACTAAGTACGTTCATGTTCTTAACTGCCCTTCACACTTTAGCTAGGTTATAAATATTTTTCTGTTTTCAAAAACCTACAACCGCAATGGAAGTTGCCGTAGTAACTATTCGCAAGGCTACACGCGAAAGGCTTTTTAAGGATTGTTTCACTTTGAGTGTTCGCCTAAGAATCACAGCTTCCCAAACATAACAATTTTTTGACCAAATTCTCTTACATTTCCTACTTCGGCAATATATGTTCCACTTTTACCAAGTTGTGTATCACCTTCCAGCTCGTGAACCAGGAGTAACCACCGGATGCGACCATTGCCCATATGGAACATCATGCGATCCAACAACCGGTGCATGCATCAAAGGTAAGTGTCACTTTAACAATTCCATAAAATATTCACAAGTAGCTATTGTTACAATGACTATGTAAATATATATTCACAAAACAAAAAAAATTAACAGTCGCACATAAATTTGCACTAAAAAATAAAACCAAAAACATGTAAAAAAAAACAATATTAAACCACAAGCGACATACTCTCATTGGAACTCTACCTAAGCATAACCTCAAAGCTTTGGTGGAGATAATCCTCGTCGAAATTTTGTAGATTTTTGTATATAATTTTGAAGTTTTTGAACACAATATTTATTTTATCTGTAAATAATCTTTAGCGAACATAACTACCACTACCACTTCTTCCACTACCAATTTAACTGATGTAACAAGTACTACTACCACTGCTACTACCACCATAACATATGCCACTACCCTTAAAACGATTATCGATGAGGGTGATAATACTACTGAATATACTAACTTAGTTACAACGACACCGTCCACAAATGTCACAACCAGCGGCACTGTCATTACTACCACCGCTACCGGCCCGTCGAAAACCACAGCGTCATCAGATGACGAGCAGACCACAACGTCACGAGTAAGTCCAATGACAACAACAACGTCAGAACCAACTACCAGCAGCAGCATAGGGGATGATGTTACAACAACGACGGAATCGGGTGAGGATACAAGTTCCAAGACTGGTCTTACAAAGGGATACCGCGATGGAGAGAATAATATAACTGAGACTATCTATCCATCGACCGAAGACACGTTTGAAACTGCAACAGCGTCAAGCTCGACAAAGTCAGCGACAAGGGGCGAATCGGACTTGACCGGAACAATAAGCACTTCGTCTGGTACATCAACGCCCATAAGTGTAACAACTGATGGATCAGCTGAGACAACAACCATAGGTACATCGGATATTCCCACACAATCTGCCACGAAGTCGATCGGTTCAACAGAGGAAGAACCCGTTGACACAACCACTTCTGTCGTTCAATTCACTCCAAAGTCGACAAGTTCGACTACAGGAATGCCCCCAGCCGTTACAACATCCGCACCCGATACAACATCTATAACTGACAGTGAATTAGGTACCACAACACTGTCCTCAACACAATCTCCTTCAGCGACCACAGGTCGTTCCACAGTTATATTTGAATACACAAAACGGCCCTCGACCCGTGGTGATACCTCACTTGAATACGACTACCACAACATGACCACCATGTTGTTCCACAACTACACTACAACCACCGAGAAGTATGATTCAACATTGCCCGTGATTTCAGATGAAACCACAGCACAGACATCAACCACAATGGATGGATCAGATTTAGTTACCGAATCCACTTCCACTCCACCAATGGTGACTGCCGGCGGCGAGACAAGATCATCTGATTTTGATGTCGAGATACCAACAACGCCTGGCATCTATGCGACTTCCGCAACAAAAGAAAGCTCAGCTACAACATTGACAACGACAGATGTTGATGTCATTGGACCGCGCAAAACATGTCTTAACAATACAAACTGCGGTACTAAGGAACTGTGCGTAGAAGGTCGTTGTCGTGCCATTTGTGATACACAAACTGATGATGGTGATAATATTGATTGTGTCACAGGTATAACATTAATAATTATTAACAATTTTCTTTTTTTTTTAATTCACGGTATAATTCACATTTGGTTTTTTAAAACAAAAAAAAAACAATCGCTTTAGTTGTACATATGAATTTTATTTATTTTTTTTTAAATTAATGCAATAACTATGTAAATATTTTGTACATAAACAAAGTAATAGTGTATATTTGTTTTTTGCTTAGAGGTGTGTCAAAATGTTTTTCTTAAGTTTGACAGCTCGTAATGTTCGTTTATATTCTGACAGTTTGTAAAAAAAAACACCGTATTGGGTGTGTCCTTTTAGCTGTGGTTTGTTTGTGGGAATGAAATTGTGAGCTTCTTGTTTTGTGCACCTACATTTAACATGAGTTGGGGTTTATCGATTATTAAACAAAGACGATGGAAACTAGCAACTTATTTTTGGTATACTATTTTACCTCACTTGACTTTATCGGATTTCCCACTTTCTTAAATTCAAATCACTGTTAAAAACCATGAAATAATTTTATAAAGCGAGTATTTTGAAGAAACACTCGACCTTAAGCTCTATATGAAAAGAAAATCTTTTCTATAAAAATTTTATATGAAAAAATGCGAAAACACGGTATAAAATTAAAAACGTTTTAATCATAACCAACCAAAAAGAAACCATAAATTTCCATGCGTTTTGATCCTCTGGAGGTTTCCGAAGTGTCACATTTTACCACTTTCCCAGTAAGCGAACTGTTATGTCTACCAGTCAAAGTTATTAGCTACGAATTTGGACGCGCCATTAGGTTCGGCAGTAGAAAACCTAGCGTGCAATGAAAAGTACGATTGTCCACCATGTTTGCTGTCCAGACTTTTTCCACATGGCACAACCCTCACTCTGTCTCGTCTGGTTTCTTATCGTGTGCGCAGCACAATGACCATCACTTGCTTCCAATTAATGAACTTTGTTTGCTTTAAAAATTTAATTTAATTATGATAAAATAATTATTAATTAATCGTATTGCGAACAAATTGGTATAATTTTTCATTTAAGTTTATTTAGACACCAAATCACATTTTATTTGACCTTCTTCCAACTGACGTGCTATATTCTAAGAAATAAGAGTCCGTTGCATTTATTTATACTGCGCATACATTTTCTTTCTTATGTCCAAAAAGGTTATGATAACTAATAAGGGACCATAACTTTCCCACTTTTACTGCATTTCTTCCTTCAGTTATGTCAACTCAATACATTCCGCTTAAAGAATATACAAATCATATCAGTGGCTAGTGCTTCGTGCCAAGTGTAACCTCAACGAAATCTGAAACCCCCCCCCCCCTCCCCAAAAAAAAAGCTGCCTCCTTTAAATTAGGAGCTCCAGCTCCCCCAAACTTCAGACTTTTGATGGGTCCATAGTTTAATCAGTTGCATCAAGATATACGATATATTTGGCAATTCTTGATCGGTTAAAGTCTGTGCTCTGCAAAATGCTTAGAGCTCGCCGTTTATACCTTTCATGCAGTATTTTGGATTATTAAACCACATCCTCTAAGACTTACTTACAGCCTTGAACTTATTTACAATATATTTAGTATGTTTTCGAAGGCCTTACATTGGGCGCCATCTTTAGGGACTTCAGAAAAACTACAACCATAATGTTTAAAGGACTATAGCCGGAGAACTTTTTCGTATTTTCGTTTAACCTAACTTCCCCTTGTGTTTGTGTTAAATAATTCGCCAAGGTAGTTAAATTTACTTTTGTGTAACTACAGAAAATAAATAAATTTAAAGCGAAACCAAAGTATATTGGATACTTAGGATACCAAGGATAACCAACAGTTTTTTCAAAACACTCTCCACCGCGTAGAATTAGACAATCAATATTAAAAAAAAAAATTAAAAAAACTCATATCAAAGACATCCCTAAACAAGCAAACATCCAATTCAGCGCTACATTTCCACGCTTCCATTACACTAAAGATAACATATGCAAATTAAAAAACAAAAAAAACTTCATTTCCGCACCCAAACCACGGTCATGAAAAATGGAATATGTACTTATTTTTTAGCGAATTTTGTACAAACATTGCTATATCATTTAAATTTCGATTAATTCTTAAAAAAATTATTTGTTGTGTAAATAGTACACCGATAACTTCATCATCTCATTTCATTTATTAAAATGTTTTTTTTTTTTTAACCAACAATCTAACCCTTCTAATCGCGAGCAGAATCACCCGGTACAGCGAAGATACCCGAACCGTGCCAATCAAATAATGATTGCATTGAATCTGAAGCTTGCTACATGGGCCTGTGTCAGGACCCGTGTGAGTTTGCTAACGTGTGCGCACCGACCGCTAAGTGCGTTGCGAAAATGCATCGACCGATATGCTCGTGTCCGAAGGGGCATGAGGGCAATCCAACCGTAAAATGTACTCCTCTGGAAACAAGTAAGATTTATTAACTGTTATTAACGCTTTTCTAACTTTTTTAACTTCTACACTACTTGAAAATCAACAACAAAATTGAGGTTATGTACAATACACAGACCTCCTTCCCGTCCTCCTCTTAGAGCATTTTGCACTGTTTTGATCCAAATTGTCTCATACACAAATATGTTTCTGTTTCTACTCTTCTCTTTCCGGCACTTGTTCTCACTCACCATCTGTCACATAGTTGAATGCACCCGCAATGAAGATTGCGCCATAACGGAGGCTTGCATCGGCGAGAAATGTCAACATCCGTGCGATGTGCACAATCCATGTGCATTCAACGCTGTCTGTATAAACACAAATCACGGTTCCGATTGCAGTTGTATAGATGGATACCAGGGCAATGGTTTCGTTGGCTGTCAACCAGGTTTGTATTGATGGATTTCCTGACACTGGGGCATCACTTGAGTTGTAAATTTTGTTTTCCTTTCTCTCTCCACTACACCGCGTCACTGTATATATCCGGACACAAACACTTCATTCCACTTTTAGCTATCTCCTATCACCCGATTTGTCAATACAATGAAGATTGTCCACCGGATAAACTCTGCGATAGACTTAATCGACGTTGTGTCAATCCTTGCATGGAAGACTCCTGCGGGGATAATGCCGAGTGTATCCCAGCTAATCATGGTATTGAGTGTCACTGTTTGAGTGGATTTGTTGGAAACGCCTATGTGGAATGTCAGCAAGTTCAAGGCTGCCGGGCTGACTCTGAGTGCAGCTCGAATGAAGCGTGTCTCAATGGAAAATGTGCGTCACCCTGTAAGTGCGGCTCGAACGCCCTCTGTGATGTCATCAATCACCGCGGAGTGTGCAAGTGTCCGCCAGGATACGCGGGTAGACCAGAGATTTCTTGCAATCCACCAACAAACCCATGTGACCCCAATCCATGTGGACTTAACGCTCTCTGCGAGTTGGATCGAGGAAACCCGATCTGCTACTGTCCAAAGGGCTTGACCGGAAATCCGTTTAAGAATTGCAGTAAGTATAACAGGAAGCCTTTCTCAAAGAAACAAATTAACTCTGTTCATCCTTTTAGTTCCGGAAGGAGATGAATGTTCACCAAACCCATGTGGAGCGAACAGTGGATGCCGTATGGTATCCAACTCACCAGTCTGCTTCTGCTTGCCCGAATATGAAGGTCAGCCCCCGAATGTACCCTGTGAATTGCCTAGCAATCCATGTGATTCCTCCCCCTGCGGTCCAAACACCCAGTGTACGGTGCTGAGCAATGGATTCTCCAAATGCACCTGTTTACCGGGTTATGTGGAAAGTCCTAACACCATCAGAGGCTGTGTAGAACCTGTCAATACCTGTGATCCCAACCCATGCGGATCGGGAGCGGTTTGTGACTCAGGTCGTAACCCCGTATGCTTCTGTCCCGACAATATGGTTGGCAATCCATTCAAGCTCTGCACACAACCGTCCGTCACTACAGAACTATGCCGACCTGGTCCATGCGGACGCAACGCCGACTGTTACATCGTAGGAAACCGAGAACAATGCTACTGCAGTCCTGGATTCATTGGGGATCCCTATGGCGGATGTCGCGAACCACCGCGAAGTGCGTGTGAACCAAACCCATGCGGTCGTAATGCCATTTGCTCAATTCAAGGATCAGAGAGAGTATGCAGTTGTCCTGATGGTCTAGTCGGTGACCCAAGCAGTCCCGAAGGCTGTCAGAGCTACGAATGCCAAGTCGATAGTGACTGCTCAAATGATAAGGCCTGTATGGGCTTCAAATGTTACGATCCATGCCCAGGAGCTTGTGGAATCGAAGCCAATTGTCGAGTAGAAGCACATCATCCTGTGTGCTCGTGCAACCCTGGTCTCAGCGGAAATCCAGGTATACGCTGCTTCCCCTTGGAATCACCAAAGACGCCTAGTAAGAACCCGTGCCATCCAAGTCCATGCGGAATCAACAGCGAATGCAAGGTTATGAATCATCGTGCCGTATGCTCCTGTTTACCTGAATACCTTGGCGATCCGCAAAGTGGATGTCGCCCAGAATGTGTAATCAATTCCGACTGTGGACCGACAAACTCTTGCATTAACCGTAAGTGTGTAGATCCATGTGCAGGAGACGTCTGTGGCGTCAATGCTATCTGCAAGGTCGTCCAGCACACTCCAACTTGCGCCTGTATCGATGGATATGCCGGTGATTCCTTCCTGCAATGTGTTCCAATTGGAGTATTAAAGAACGTGTCGCGAGATCCCTGCACACCATCACCGTGTGGCCCCCGAGATGTCTGTACTATTTACGGCGATGGAGTCGCTCTATGCGATCCATGCTTCGGGTCGGATGCCGTCTACAACCCAAGTTGCCGCCCTGAGTGTCTTGCCAGTTCGGACTGTCCCTTCGACAAAGCTTGTATGAATCAGAGATGCTTGGACCCTTGTCCAGGATCTTGTGGTCGCAATGCCATCTGCAATGTCTACGAACACAGACCAATTTGTTCCTGTCCTCAAGGCCTCTATGGAAATCCATACGAATACTGCACCATGCCAACTGCCGTGACCCCATCGAAGGATGAAACTTGTAACACCGTTCGTTGCGGCGCCAATGCTGATTGCAAACGCCGTAACGGCGGTTTAGCTTGCATCTGTAAGAAGGGATACTTTGGTGACCCCCTTATCGGTTGTCGCCCCGAATGCGTCCTTAACTCTGACTGCCCCATGGACAAATCCTGTGTCAACACTCGTTGTGTGGATTCTTGTATAGGAGTTTGTGGTCTTCACGCCATGTGCCACATAGTAAATCATGCTCCAGTATGTGTTTGTGAGCAGGGATACATGGGTGACGCCTTCACTGCCTGTCATCCATTCTACCTGCCACCAGTCGACAAAAAGGCCCCATCAAACCCCTGTGAGCCCTCACCCTGTGGACCAAACAGCCGATGCTTGACAACCTCTGACGGATACGCTGCTTGTTCCTGTTTACCAGGATACAAGGGCGCTCCACCAGTTTGCCAGGCTGAATGTGTTGTCAGCTCTGAATGTCCTCTCAATAAAGCTTGCATCAATCAAAAATGTCAAGATCCCTGTCCCGGAACTTGTGGAATCGGCGCCCGTTGTGAAGTTCTCAACCACAATCCTCTTTGCGGTTGCGATGCTGGCTTCGAAGGAGATCCATTTGTATCGTGCTCACGTATACCGACTGATCTAACACCTACCAAGCGTCCGAAAAATCCATGCGCTCCATCACCATGCGGACCAAACTCAATATGTCAAGTGAAGCAGGGACGTCCTGTATGCTCCTGCGTCGCTAACTACATTGGAAGTCCACCATACTGCAGACCCGAATGTAGCCTAAATAGCGAGTGTCCACTGGACAAAGCCTGCATCCAGGAGAAGTGTCAAAATCCATGTGCCAACACTTGTGGATTGAATGCTCGTTGTACGGTTATATCGCACTCTGCTCACTGCAGCTGCGAGGATGGTTTTGAAGGCGATGCATTCGTTGGATGCTCCCGAACGCCCGACAGTAAGTTAACAGCATAAAAGTCTTCTCTTATTTTCCTCACAAAAAAATCATTTCCTCTTCCAGAACCAAAAGATCAAATCGACCCTTGCTATCCAAGCCCTTGTGGCGAAAACGCTGTCTGCTCCGAACGTAATGGTGCGCATCGCTGTGTGTGTATCGAACCGTACATTGGTGATCCCTACACCAGTGGCTGCCGACCGGAGTGTGTCTACAGTTCAGCATGTCCCTCATCACTGTCTTGCATCAAGCAGCATTGCCGTGATCCATGCGTCGGCACCTGCGGCTCTAATGCCGAGTGCTCGGTGGTGAACCATGTGCCAACATGCAGTTGTCAACGAGGCTTCGAAGGTGATCCCTTCACCGGATGTAAACGTGAATCTACTTTTCGTAAGTATTTTAATAACACACCGCATTTTGCAGTGCCAGTAAAAAAACAATTTTCTTTAGCTATTCGTCCAATGAGTCCATGCGAACCTTCACCATGCGGTCCAAACAGTCTTTGCCGTGTCATTGATGGTCGCCCAACGTGCTCGTGTCAAGTGGGATACTTTGGCTCACCACCTACTTGTCGTCCCGAATGTGTTGTTAGTTCAGAATGTAACCAGAATTTGGCGTGCATCAACCAGAAATGCGTGGATCCATGCGCTGGAACGTGCGGCTTCAATGCCAAGTGTCAAGTGGTGAATCACAACCCGATTTGTTCGTGCCCCACTGACTTTATTGGAGACCCATTCGAGCAATGTGTTCCTAAACGTAAGTATTTTACTGTAATTTTTATTTTATGATCTTTTGACGCTACCTTCTTTTGAAGGTCTGTTTAGAACACAAATAGGTTTTATCAATATATTTACTCAACCTCCACAACTCTCTTGAAACCTGTTAACAATGTCAATTGAAATTTCCCACAGCCATAGAACCACCTCGCAAAGTCAACCCATGCATACCTAGCCCGTGCGGTCCGAACTCCGAATGTCGCGAGATGGACAGCCGTGCTGTATGTACTTGTTCCACAGGAATGTTTGGTGCTCCACCAAACTGCCGCCCCGAATGTGTCATCCATCAAGATTGCCCCTCGAACCGCGCCTGTATTCGCCAGCGTTGTGAAGATCCCTGCATCGGAGCATGCGGCTTCAACGCCATTTGCAGTGCTCAAAATCACAAACCCATCTGCTCTTGCATTGAGGATCATGAAGGTGATCCTTATGCCGGTTGCAACATGCGTCAAGGTAAGTCTAGTCGTGTAAGAACTCCTCGAAATCTATATATATCCATTTTCCATTTATATTTCCGCACTTCACCTTTCTCACTTTGCATGAAATGACTTCATTTTGCTATATGTATGTGTATATATCATTTTCTCCTTTTCTTTGTATATGTACTTTTCATAAAACAAACATTAGTGGTGCCAGAGATCGCCGATCCGTGTCATCCATCGCCATGCGGATCGAATGCTATTTGTAGGGAAAGGAATGGTGCCGGTTCATGTACTTGCATGCAAAATTACTTTGGTGATCCGTATTTGAACTGTCGTCCGGAATGTGTCCAAAATTCAGACTGCCCACGCGCGAAATCCTGTGTAAATATGAAATGTGTAGATCCGTGTGTAGATCTGTGTGGCATTAACTCCGAATGTCGGGTGAACAATCATTTGCCTGTATGCAGTTGTGCCCCTGCATATACGGGAAATCCGTTGAGGATTTGCCATGTGATACCAGAAAGTAAGATTGTTGTTCACATTTTGTCTCGGAATAGATCCTGAAACTTTTGAATTTTTGTAGTTAAATCTGTCGAACCGGTTAGAAATCCTTGTAGACCGTCGCCCTGTGGGCTTTATAGCACATGTCAGGTCAATGCAAATCGAGCGGTTTGCTCTTGTTTGCCAGACTATATCGGAGGGCCGCCGAATTGCCGGCCAGAGTGTGTTATTAGCTCGGAGTGCCCTTCGGACAAGGCCTGTGTTAATCAGAGATGCCGAGATCCATGTCCAGGAACTTGTGGCCACAATGCTAGATGTAGGGTTACCAATCATTCTCCGATATGTACCTGTGCTCGAGGTTATACTGGTGATCCGTTCACACAGTGTTTCCCTGTTAGAAGTAAGGATTCATTGAAGGCTCCCCCTAAGCATTTACCTCACAGTATCCCTAAATTTCTAGTTGAACCAATTCCGCAAGATCCTCTAGTACCCGTCAATCCATGCGTTCCATCACCATGCGGTTCGAACTCTCAGTGCAGAGTAGCCAATACCGGGGCCGTATGCTCCTGCGTAGCTAACTACATAGGCCGACCTCCGAATTGCCGACCGGAATGTACCATCAACTCGGAATGCCCCTCACACATGGCTTGCATGAATGCTCGATGCGCCGACCCCTGCTTAGGATCCTGCGGATCGAATGCTGTGTGCCATGTTCGGTCGCATGCACCAATTTGCATGTGCGAACACGGCTACACTGGAGATCCGTTCTCAGGATGCTACCGCGATATTCCACGTAAGAACGATTGGAAACCCTTTTACTCATCCCGATACATAAAAATTTAAAAAAAATTGCAGAACTTCCCGAACCTATTATGCCATGCAATCCGTCTCCCTGTGGCTTGAACGCCATTTGTCAGGAGCGCAATCGCGCCGCGGCCTGCAAATGCATTCCCGAATACTTCGGCGACCCCTATGTAGAATGTCGACCCGAATGTGTCATCAATACCGATTGCCCCAAGTCTAGGGCTTGCGTCAACAACAAATGTATCGACCCGTGTCCAGGAATATGTGACAACAACGCCGAATGCAGTGTTGTCAATCACTCGCCACACTGTGACTGCCTACCCGGCTACACTGGAAGTCCAATCAGTGGATGCAGACTAATTCCCCCTGAGCCTAGTAAGACCCCACCTGAACTACTAACCCCTGTCCACAAAAATTACTTACGATCTACACACACAATCCACAGTTATACCAATCGTCCAGACCAACCCTTGCCAGCCCAGCCCATGCGGGCTGTATAGCAACTGTCGCCCCATCAACGGTCATGCGGTATGCTCGTGCATATCGACTTATATTGGCGCCCCGCCCAATTGTCGCCCCGAATGCATGTCCAGTTCCGAATGCTCTCAGGACCGATCATGCATCAATCAACGCTGCAAAGATCCTTGCCCTGGTACATGTGGTCTGAACGCCAAATGCCGGACCGTCAATCATAACCCGATATGCTCGTGCATGCCAGGCTTCACCGGCGACCCGTTCCTGCGCTGTATATACGAGGAAAAGAGTAAGCCACGACGACAACCTCTCCGATCACGCTTCTTTGCATGCTCATACTTTGCTTTTTTTTCTTTTTCTTTCTTGCATGTTTTGTTTTACGGTTATGTGTAGAAATCATACCTATACCTAAGGATGCCAATCCATGTGTGCCAAGCCCATGCGGGCCGAACTCACAATGCCGGGTGGCTGGTGAAAACGAGCACGCTGTGTGCTCTTGCTTACCGAATTACATTGGACGCGCCCCGAATTGTCGACCCGAGTGTACATCAAACTCCGAATGCCCCGGCAACAAGGCCTGCATCAATCAACGGTGCCAGGACCCTTGTGTCGGGACATGCGGTTCGTTTACCACGTGCATTGTAAATAAACATAGACCGGTGTGCCGTTGCCTCGATCATTATTCGGGTGATCCATTCTCAGGGTGTAGCCCCATAAGTAAGCTTTGGTTCAGATTAAAAGATTTATCGACGGATCTCCTAACAGTGTGCTTTTCCCTTTTGTCTGACAGTTGAAATTCCTCCGGAAAAGGCCGAACCATGCAACCCGTCGCCATGTGGAGCAAACGCTGTGTGCAAGGAGCGCAACGGCGCTGGTTCGTGTACCTGCTTAGCGGACTACTTCGGTGATCCGTACAGCGAGTGCCGACCAGAGTGCGTATTGAATAGCGATTGTGCTAAGAATAGAGCATGTGTCAACAATAAGTGTCGCGATCCATGCCCCGGAGTTTGTGGAGTTGCAGCTGAATGTCATGTCATCAACCATTCTCCAAGTTGTAGCTGTCCATCAGGATTTACTGGAAATCCTTCGGAATATTGTCGCGAAAAGCCCATTCGTATGTTACTCGAACTCACTGCCAAGAACAGAACCCCATTTTACTCTCATAATTCTAGAACAACTTCCTGTGGAACCCTGCAGACCATCACCATGTGGCCCATACAGCAATTGTCGCGAGGTAAACGGTCATGCGGTCTGCTCTTGCATCCAAAATCACATTGGTACTCCGCCAGCTTGTCGACCAGAGTGTTCCGTTAGCTCGGAGTGCTCTCAAGACAAAGCTTGTCTGAATTTGCGTTGCGTAGACCCATGCCCGGGTACCTGCGGCCAACAAGCCCTTTGTAAGGTGACCAATCATAATCCCATATGTTCCTGTCCATCAGGCTACAGTGGTGATCCCTTCATTCGGTGCATCAAAGAACAAAGTAAGACTGTCCCTTACTTAAAATACTTACAGCCCCCCACTGACAAATTTAATTCTTAGTCGAACCAAAAACTCCAGTTCACCCTGGAAATCCATGTGTCCCCAGCCCCTGTGGACCGAACTCCCAATGTCGTGAAGTCGGTGAAACACCTGTTTGCTCATGTGCTCCTAACTTTATCGGTCGTGCACCGAATTGCCGACCTGAATGCACCATCAACTCTGAATGCTCTGCTAATCTGGCCTGTATCAATGAACGCTGCAAAGATCCATGTCCTGGATCGTGTGGCTTCAATGCCTACTGCAACGTGGTCAACCACTCACCGGTTTGCACCTGCGAAGTCGGTTTCAATGGAGACCCCTTCTCCGGATGCAATCCAACACGTAAGAACTTCACAGTCTCCAACAAAGACCACAGTCTCTCAAGTATTTCCCTCTCAACAGCCGTTGCTATTCCCGATGAAAAGATCAGCCCATGCAGTCCTTCACCCTGCGGTCCCAATGCCCAGTGCAACGAACGTAATGGCGCTGGTTCCTGTACCTGCCTGCCAGAATACTTCGGTGATCCGTACAGTGGATGTCGTCCCGAATGTGTCGCCAATACTGACTGTCCACGTGACAAATCTTGCAACAACAACAAGTGCGTTGATCCCTGTCCCGGAGTTTGTGGACGCAACGCTGAATGCCGCGTCGTCAATCATGCCCCCAACTGCAACTGTCTGCCAGGTTTTACTGGAAGTGCACTTAGTGCCTGCCGAGAGATTCAACAATTACCTCCGCAACCAAGTATGAACGTCTAACCAAAAGCTTTTACTAACCCCTGAACTGAGTCATTTCTATATGTGCCCCTTAAATTCCTAGAACAACCGGAGAATCCCTGCGTACCATCACCCTGCGGTCCCTCGAGTCAGTGTCGTGAAATCAACGGCCATGCTGTGTGCTCTTGCCAAAGCAGTTTCATTGGCTCTCCACCCAACTGCCGGCCGGAATGTGTTGTTAGTTCTGAGTGCGCACAAGATCGATCGTGCGAGAATCAGAAATGCGTGGATCCTTGCCCCGGTACTTGTGGCAATGAGGCACGCTGTCAAGTTATAAATCATTATGCTGCATGCTCCTGTCCACCAGGCTTTACGGGAGACCCCTTCAATAGATGTGAAAAGATTTTGTGTAAGCATGTTGGACTATGTAGTTGGTCACTATTTCTGTTAAAGGGGTTTGTTGGAAGCGAGGTTTTGAGGGATTTTGAATGGGAAAAGTTAATTTTAAATCAAGCATCTGAAGGCCCTTGAGTTTACCTGGTCTTAGAGAAATGTAATGTCGTTCGGAAAGACTCAATTTGTGCGGGAACACTCCTTCTGAGCTGGTATAAAATTCCAGCGAAA
Source organism: Ferdinandea cuprea (assembly GCA_963576555.1). NCBI lineage: Eukaryota > Metazoa > Arthropoda > Insecta > Diptera > Syrphidae > Ferdinandea > Ferdinandea cuprea. The sequence goes on from OY754958.1 coordinate 9,455,174, forward strand.
ACGCACCAACCCAGCACCGACAAAACACACTCATCCGACAAGCCCCTTTTCCGCCTATGGTATTCCTTCACTTGCATGTATTTATATATATTTTTTTTGTGTTTTTATTTTTATATTTTTATGAATGTGTTATCTATCCATCTTTATCTACTACTACTACTACTATCCTGCCTGCAACCAAAACTATCAACCTATACCAAACACATATATAGTAGATAAACCTGTAATCCCGACTGGTAATCCTTGTGTGCCATCTCCATGTGGTCCCAACTCGAAGTGTCTCGAAGTTGGTGACTCACCTGCATGTTCCTGCCTACCCAATTATATTGGACGTCCGCCAAATTGTCGACCCGAATGCGTAAGCAGCTCGGAATGTCCGGCCAATTTGGCGTGCATCAATCAGAAATGTAGTGATCCGTGCGCGGGTGCTTGTGGTATACACACTTTGTGTACTGTCATGAAGCATAATGCACAATGCCAATGTGAAAGCGAATATACCGGAGATCCGTTCTCTGGATGTTCGATTGTACAAAAAAGTAATGCGCCAAACGTCACTCCCTGCCTCTTTACTAATAAAACTTCCTTTTTCCCTAATGTAGTTCAACCAACGGAAGAACCAAGGAATCCATGCAATCCATCGCCCTGCGGAGCTAATGCCGTTTGTCGCGAACGAAACGGAGCTGGATCATGTTCCTGTCTCCCAGAATACTTCGGAGATCCATACAGCGGTTGCCGCCCAGAATGTGTACAGAATTCCGATTGTGACCGTTCCAAGGCTTGCATCAATAACAAGTGCCAAGATCCATGTCCAGGAGTGTGTGGAATCAATGCTGAGTGTAGAGTTTTGAATCATGCTCCAAGTTGTTTGTGTATCGATGGTTTTACTGGCGATGCGCATAGAGCTTGCAGCATTATTGAGACTATCACAGAGGCACCGACAAATCCATGTCAACCATCACCATGTGGTCCGTACAGCCAGTGTCGCGAGATTAACGGTCATGCCGTGTGCTCGTGTAACGATGGATATATCGGAGCACCCCCGTCGTGTAAACCAGAGTGCGTTGTCAGCTCAGAGTGTCCTCAGAATCGTGCCTGCATCAATACCAAGTGTAACGATCCATGCCCAGGAACTTGCGGATCGAGCGCCAGATGTCAAGTAGTTAACCATAACCCTATTTGCACATGTCCTCCGGGAATGACTGGCGATCCATTCGTATCATGCATTGAACAGGTTGATCAAACGCGTGATCCGCAAAACCCATGCGTTCCGTCGCCTTGCGGTCCAAATTCACAGTGTCGCCAGATCGGCGATCAAGCTGCGTGCTCATGCCAATCGAACTACATCGGTCGACCACCAAATTGTCGCCCTGAATGCACAAATAACGACGAGTGCCAAAACAATTTGGCCTGCCAGAATGAACGCTGTGTGGATCCATGTCCAGGATCGTGCGGCAACAATGCCATCTGTAAGGTTGTCCAACATAATCCAGTTTGTTCTTGCTCTGACGGATATGAAGGAGATGCTCTATTAGGATGCTCTTTGATACCACCTGTGATTCCAAAGATGCCACCAACCACACCCTGTGAACCATCACCATGCGGACCCAACGCCGAATGCCGAGAAAGAAACGGTGCCGGAGCTTGCTACTGTCACGAAGGATACGATGGAAATGCCTACGACACAGATCGCGGCTGCCGCAGAGAGTGCGAAGCCAACGATGACTGTCAGCTTATGCAGGCATGCGTCCGGTTCAAGTGTGTTGATCCATGCGAAAATATATGTGGTGAATACGCGATTTGTGGAGTCGAAAACCATGTACCGACATGTACATGTCCACCAGGACTCACTGGAGATCCATTCTTCCAGTGCAAAGAGATCCAGATCATTCGCCAACCAATGGAGAATCCATGTGTGCCATCACCTTGCGGACCAAACAGTATTTGTCGCAACATTAACAGCCAAGCGGTGTGCTCCTGCCAGAGCGGATTCATCGACCAACCACCAAACTGCAAGCCAGAGTGTGTCGTTAGTTCAGAATGCGCTCCAGAACGAGCATGCATCAATAACAAGTGCGTTGATCCTTGCCCACACACGTGCGGTATCGGTGCTTTGTGTACAACAAAGAACCACAGCCCTATCTGCACATGTCCCCGCGGTCAGACCGGAGATCCATTCGTGCAATGCACAAAGATCCGTAAGTTAAATTTCTCATCCCATTTCACAGTTTTCCCTCTAACAACGTTTCTTGTTCTTTTTTCCAGCAATCATCCACGATCCCGAGCCAACAGAACGTCCACCATCATGTGTACCATCACCATGCGGACCTAATTCCAAATGCCAAATTGTTGGAGGAAACCCAGCTTGCTCGTGCCTGCCAGATTTCATTGGCAGTCCCCCAAGTTGTCGCCCAGAATGTGTCCTCAACTCCGAATGCGGTCCCACAGAAGCTTGCATTAACCAGAAATGCCGCGATCCATGTCCTGGATCTTGTGGTTTTGAAGCAAGATGTCATGTTCTCAATCATGTGCCGATTTGCAACTGTATCGACGGCTACACCGGAGATCCGTTTGTCCGTTGCAGCATTCTACCGCCAACAACACAGAAACCGCTTCTCACTGACCCCTGCAATCCATCACCATGTGGACCGAATGCAGACTGTTTCAACGGAGAGTGTCGGTGCCAGAGTAACTATCAAGGAAACCCCTACGATGGATGTCGCCCAGAATGTACCCTTAGCTCAGACTGTCCTCGCGATAAGGCCTGCCTGCGAAATAAGTGTGTCGACCCATGCCCAGGAACTTGTGGAATCAATGCTCGCTGTGAAGTCGTTGCTCATATTCCGATATGCTCATGTCTGCAAGGATTCGAAGGCGATCCATTCACCAGCTGCCGCCATAAGGAACCGGAGCCAACCAAACCACCAGAGCCTTGTGCCCCATCGCCATGCGGAGCCAACAGCCAATGTCGCAACATCAACGATCATGCGGTTTGCTCTTGTCTCGATGGATTCATCGGAGCGCCACCACAATGCCGACCAGAATGTGTTGTCAGCAGCGAATGCTCTGCAACACAGGCTTGCGTAAACAAGAAATGCGTAGATCCATGTCGCGGATCATGTGGAATCGATGCTCGCTGCGAGGTTATTAATCACAGCCCCATCTGTGGATGTCCACCAGGAAAGACTGGAGATCCATTCAAGCGATGCTTAGATATCCCTGAAGTGCCGGTTGAGAGAACCGATGTAGGAGAGCCTGTCAATCCATGTGTGCCATCACCCTGCGGACCAAACTCGGTTTGCAGAGCTGGTGCCAGCGGTCCGTCGTGCCAATGTCTGCCAGAATTCTTTGGATCGCCACCCAACTGCCGGCCGGAATGTATCATCAACCCTGATTGCCCATCGACCCAGGCTTGCATCAATAACAAATGCCGTGATCCATGTCCAGGATCGTGTGGAACCAACGCCGAATGTCGTGTCATTAGTCACACAGTTTCTTGCTCATGTCCAACTGGATTCGGAGGTAATGCCTTTGTACAGTGTATTCAGCAAGAAGTTGAGCCACTTAAGCCCTGTGATCCATCGCCATGCGGAGCTAACGCAGAATGCATTGAGCGTAATGGAGCGGCGTCCTGCAAGTGTATTGATGAGTACCAAGGAAATCCCTACGAAGGCTGTCGCCCAGAATGTGTCCTCAGCTCAGACTGTCAAACCGACAAGGCTTGCATTCGAAACAAATGCCAGGATCCATGCCCAGGAATATGCGGACAAAATGCTCAGTGCTATGCAGTGAATCATGTTCCAAATTGCGTTTGTATCACTGGTTACACTGGAGATCCGTTCACCTCATGCCAGAGGGAAGTCGCACCAACAGTTCCGACCATCGCTAATCCATGCAACCCATCGCCATGCGGACCAAACAGTAGATGCCGCGAAGCCAACGGAGGTGCTGTGTGCTCATGCGCTGAAGACTACATTGGAGCGCCACCAAGCTGCAAACCTGAGTGTACCGTAAACGCCGAATGCTCACAAAATAAGGCTTGCTACAAGTTCAAGTGCGCCAACCCATGCGCTGGCACATGCGGCATCGAGGCCAAGTGTGAGGTCATCAACCACAACCCAATCTGTAGTTGCCCGCTCGACATGACTGGCGATCCATTTACCAGATGTTACCCAACTCCAGTTGTCAAGGATGAACCTAAGAAGCCTTCAAGACCGCTAAACCCATGTATTCCCAATCCATGCGGACTCTATTCTGAGTGCCGCGCCAATGGCGAAACACCATCATGCTCTTGTCTGCAGACCTACATTGGTTCGCCACCAAATTGTCGACCTGAATGCATTGTCAATACCGACTGCGCTCCTGATATGTCCTGCATCGCCGAGAAGTGCCGTAATCCATGCGAAGGCTCCTGCGGAATTAATTCGGAATGTCGCATTCAAAACCACATTCCAATCTGCACCTGTCGCAAAGGATTCACTGGTGATCCATTCACACAGTGCGTAGAAATCATCGAGGTGACACAACCAACAGCACCTACCGACCCATGTGATTTGCAGCCCTGTGGAGCCAACGCCGACTGTGACGCTGGCGTTTGCACCTGTATTCAAGACTACCTTGGCGATCCTTATGTAGGATGCCGTCCAGAGTGCACGCTTAGTACCGACTGCTCGCCAAACAAAGCCTGTCTGAACAAACACTGCGTCGATCCATGCCCAGGAACCTGCGGAGAACAAGCCCAGTGCGACGTCTCCAACCATATCCCAATTTGTAGCTGTCCCAAGGGCTATACCGGCGATCCATTCATTCGCTGTCGCCCAGAAGTCAAGGTGGACCGACCCAGCGACCCATGTAGTCCATCACCTTGCGGTCCAAACAGCGTTTGCCATGCCTCATCATCTGGAGCAGTTTGCGCCTGTCAACAAGGAATGCTGGGCTCACCACCCGCCTGCAAACCTGAATGCTTAACCAGTTCCGAATGTTCTCTACAAACAGCCTGTCTCAACAAGAAATGTGTCGATCCATGTCCGGGGGCTTGCGGTCAATATGCCAAGTGCCAAGTTATCAATCACAACCCCGTATGCAGCTGCAACAATGGCTTCACTGGTGATCCGTTCACACGATGCTACGAAGAGCCAAGAGTTGTAGAGCCAAGCACGCCCTTAAATCCATGCCTGCCAACACCATGCGGCCCGAACTCAGATTGCAAAGTAATCAACGACAGCCCGGCTTGTTCCTGTCTAGAGGCATTCATTGGCACACCCCCTAATTGTCGACCAGAATGCACCATCAACCCAGAGTGTCCGTCCACCAAGGCATGTATCCGACAGAAATGCGGTGATCCATGCTTAGGATCTTGTGGATCCAATGCTCGCTGCTCTGTAGCCAACCATATGCCGATTTGTTCCTGCGAGAGCGGTTTCACCGGTGATCCATTCACTGGATGTCAACCAGTACAAGGTAGGATTGCACAACTTTTTTTATGATTAGGCAAGGCAAAAAGCTTAAAAAAAATAATTATGGAATCAGGGGGCTTAATAATTTTGTTTAATGCAATTTTTTATAGCGCAAAGTTTTTTAGCCTTGATACTGGCGCCAGTTAAAAAGGGGTCATTTTGTTGAAAAGCATTCAAAAAATATATTATGAAATAATGACAAAACCCCCTCGACCTGGCTAAGGTATAAACACTTACACGAATTAGAACAGAGCAACTTATGTTTTATGTACAAAACTGCACTTTGCATTTTTGGTTTAATTGAATTGTCGAACGACAAAGAACACTTTACACTATCAACTGAGTGCATCATTTTACCAACGACAATTTTGAAGTGTCAAAACACCAAGCACTTCATTTATCACTTAAGCTTAGGAATAAATCCGACAACTAACGTTGGTTACTTCCAACTATTTTTCAAATAAACACCATCGCACTCACATCTTAATGGAAAGATTGTTTTTATACAGAAGCCATACAACACAGTGCATACGAATATAAAACTGCTTTCATGGTTCATTCAGCACAGCACAGTTATTTAGGAAAATGTCCAAAGCGCCTAAGGCTACGGTTACAGTGGATGAGTTTTCTGACGAACAAAAGCTCCAAAAGAACCTACAGTATTCTTTGTTCTGAAGGTTGTCAGAATACGCATCCACTGTAACCGTAGCCTTATTTGGCTTGAGTGCCTATAGAAGCTAATTTAGGTTGATTAAGGCTTTGGTTCAAAACTACTCCTTGTCTTTATAAATAAAGTATACATAAAGTTCTCCAAACCAAATATCGTATAAGATAGAGTTAAGAAAGTCTTCAAAAGCCAGTAGAACCTGGGCTGTGCTTCTAAAGTTTTGAGTTCTAGGTTAACAATCTTGACGAAGACGAAAACAATCCCATTTCAAAAATAAACATCAGGATGGGACTGCTCTGCATTTACAAAATGCTGTCGATATGTAATATAGTACAACCTAACGACTTCAACTTCGTGCATAACTTATTTTTTTATTTTATTTTTACAAAAACACGCTAAAATCTTTATAGTTTATTGTGTGTCACGTCGAAGCAGAAACAACATTGCCAACAATCAATATTAGTCTGTTCGCGTACTTTTGTATGAAGACAATTTAAAAGTGTCAAATATCTAAAATCGATAAAGCAGTGTCTCATTTAAATGAAAAGTTATGGCATAAAAAAAATGACTAAGAGTTTGTCACAACGAAGAATTTTTTGTTTTGATTTTTTGACAGTTTTCATTTTCTTACCTGTCGAAGCTCTGTGTGGAGAAAAGTTCACAAAGGGACATTTTATTTTCTACGTTAATTTTTTAACATTGACCGATGGCAGACGGTTTTATTTGGTCCTTTTTTATATGCCTGCAGCGGCAACCTGAGTTTTTTTTTATAAATACTCGTTCCATTTTTAAATTTTATAAAGACATTCTAAGAAAAAAGATTATTTTGGTAAAAATATACAAATTTGGAATAGTTTTATTTGTTTTTGGTAGCATTGTTGCTTCCAGGCAACTGGCAAAAAGTACTTAATCGCTGGCAGACGAAATACCTCCCGCATTGATCAATATGTTTTTGAAATGTCAAGTAGCTCTTAGATTTCTGTCATTAATGAAACTGCTGGTTCCTCACTATTATCATAAAATCAAGACTGACATCGTAACCTGTGAAATATAAAACGATTTAAACCTTTGATATGTTTACTGAAGTTCCTAAACTCAATAACATCCCAAACCGTGGAATCCGTTTCGTGTAATGTGTCGGGGAAATGTTGATTTTCACGTCCCGTACAACATGTCAAGTTTCAACCTTTCGAAAAAGATCAATAAGCAGCAATCGTGCTGCTAGGTTTTGTAAATATCGCACAATAAGGACTGACTCTGTAAATTAAAAAAATGTGTTTGATTTGCCCACAAGAGTTTCTGTATCCAACCGTCCCGCCACTCCGTTTATCATAGACCCGAGAGCTGCCAACAGTCAATCTAAAATGATCACTCTCTTTTGCAGATATCAATAAGTATTGAGTTCTGCCGCCAATCGTGCTGCTAGTTTCTGTCAATATTTATGAACGAAGACTGACTCTGTAAAGAACACATCATATGATAAAATAGAATAAATGTTTTTTAAGTGTCTATTTTAGTTTTAATACTCAAGCGTCCCGTTGCAGCTGTGAAAGAGAGAATCGATGCCATAACTGAAATGTCAGCTTAAGTTACGCTGTCAAGTTCCAGTATATATTCCTACTACAGAGATTGACATTATAATAACCTGTAAAATAAAAGACGTCAAAACTCAGTTAAAAAAGTGTAACCCATCGAATGTGTAAATATTAACTTAGAAAAGCTTGTTCTAGTTTGTTAGCTATTTTTTACAATAATTTTTTTCCAGTAAAAATCAATTATCAGATAGTTCCGCACAAAGCATTGTTATACGGTCTTCTCCCGAAAGCCTATGTTAATTCTAAAACAAGACCTCCAAAACAAAATGCTAATTCCATGCTGACACAATTCTGTACGAACTGTCTGAATTTGTTGTCACTTGGAAGTGCTGGACTTATCCGGTAGTTAACGTTTACTGTTGTATTTTTGAAAACAAAAAATTATTTATTTACATAATTGCAATGCCTAACGCGCTAATGCTAAAGTTATTTGGAACAATCGTCAAGCCTATTATTACGCCAACACATAATATAATGCTAAATGTAACTGCCTTTATAACCTTTTGTATGCCTTATAAGTCTGTATCTGCCTCTAAACCAAACCAAAAAAAAAACAAACAAACCGTAGTCTGCCTCAATTACCATTGAAACCCCAAACCAAAGCTCTTAACCATTTATAGTCTTAGTTCTGCGTTATATTTTTGAACTGAACCGCTTTTGAATCATCATTGAACCGTAATTTGACTTCTAGTGGTGTGTAGTCGTAATCACATAATCATTTTTTACACCACACAAAACAAAAACAAAATACACGCAAACAAAATTGGTAAAATAAAAACAAAGCCCGCCAAAGCACTGTAGACAGTGCTGGAAGGGCTTTCTCAACAAAATTTAAAACACCGCCTTTAACAATACCGAAAATCCCGACACTGAAACCACCTTAACCCTAACATGCTCATAATACGCCTGCGTCGTTGTCTGTGAATTAAAGGGTCTTATGCCCGACATCAAGCGATGTTATAACCTTTAGAAAAATGCCTTTTCCCCAAAACCCCAGCCTAACGTTTGAGTCTGAGTCTGCTTAGAATTTAAGTTACACTGCAAAATCAAAAACAAAAAAAACACTGCCTTAACAAAACTGCACCTAAAATTAATAATTAATCAACAGCAAAAAATAATGAACACTGGCAACGCTATATGCAACGCACTTTGGCATTAACCAACAAAAAATAAAAAAAAAAAAACAAAAAACAACAACCACAATGACACCTAATCAACACGGGACTTACGAACAGTAGTCCGCTGCTTGTATTTTTGTAACCAGGTGTGTGTCGAACTAATCCCTTGAAATCCATTGAATATTGTATCTAATGGTCACGTCTTTGTCTCTCTCTATCCCTTTCCACCGTTTAGCAATTAGCTACGAAAACGTAACCCCATGTGAGCCGAATCCGTGCGGTTCGAATGCGATTTGTCGCGAACAAAATGGAATTGGATCGTGTCAATGCCTGCCCGAACACTTTGGAGACCCTTACCAAAGTTGCCGTCCCGAATGTATTCTTAACTCCGACTGTCCTACGAATCGTGCCTGCACTCAAAACAAGTGCCGGGATCCGTGTCCCGGTACCTGCGGCTCGAATGCTGAGTGCCGGGTGGTAAATCACATACCGTCTTGTAGTTGCCGATTGGGATATTCCGGTGACCCTTACCGATATTGCAATCTTATACCAGAGAAACGTAAGAAATTTTAAAGTCTTTAGGCATTCTCCCTGCTAATCTTGCTTATTTTTAGCAATTCGTCTGTCGGAACCCACAGAACCCTGTCGCCCATCTCCTTGCGGGCCAAACAGCCAGTGCCGCGAACTTAACGGCCAAGCTGTGTGCTCATGTCTTGAAAATTACATTGGTCTCCCACCGTCTTGCCGCCCTGAATGTGTTCTAAGCACAGAATGCCCATCCGATAAGGCTTGCATTCAGCAAAGGTGCAAGGACCCATGTGTGGGTACCTGCGGCCTTAATTCAGAATGTCAAGTCCGAAATCATAGTCCTCTCTGCTCTTGTCGCCGTGGCTATACTGGGGATGCCTTTACCAGGTGTTTCCCAATTCCCCCACCTCCACCATCACGACCTGCAATCGAACAGGATCCATGCGTTCCTTCACCATGCGGCCCGAACTCTCAGTGCCGCAATGTAAACGGTCACCCATCTTGCACTTGTCTGTCTACCTACATTGGCGCCCCACCGAATTGCCGCCCTGAGTGCACGATAAGTGCGGAGTGTGCAAGCGACAAGGCTTGCATTCGCGAGAAGTGCATTGATCCGTGTCCAGGGTCATGTGGATTCGGTGCGGACTGCAGTGTTATCAATCATACGCCGATTTGTGTGTGCCCCGCTGGCTATACTGGTGATCCGTTCACAAGTTGTAGCCCGGCACCAACGCCTCCTGTTCTAAGTAAGCCATTCTTCATGTCTTTTCCTTGTTTCCTTTTCTCAAACAGTTTTTATTAGGGGAACCAACTGACCCATGCAACCCGTCGCCATGCGGAGCTAACGCCGAGTGTAGCGCTGGATCATGTCGTTGTCTGCCCGAGTACCATGGAGATCCTTACGTAGGATGTCGACCGGAATGTGTCCTCAACTCGGATTGCTCCAGAGACAAGGCGTGTATAAGAAGCAAATGTATTAATCCCTGCCCAGGAACGTGCGGCGAGAATGCAATCTGCGATGTCATAAATCACATTCCTATGTGTAGATGCCCAGAGGGTACCGCTGGAAGTGCCTTCATTAGGTGTACTCCCGTTCAAAGTATATAAGAAACAACGATCCGCCTTTCATTATCGCTAATGTTTAATTGAATTGTAGGACCTTTGATAACCAACCCCTGTCAACCAAGCCCCTGCGGGCCAAACAGTCAATGCCGTGAAGTCAACCAACAGGCTGTTTGCTCATGTCTTCGGAATTACATTGGAAGCCCACCAACTTGTCGCCCTGAATGTACCTCAAATTCAGAATGTCCATCAACTCAAGCTTGTCTAAACCAAAGATGCCGAGATCCATGCCCGGGAACGTGCGGAGTCGGTGCAAGATGTTCTGTCGTTAATCACAGTCCATTCTGCACTTGTCCCGAACGATTCACTGGAAATCCATTCGTCCGCTGTCAGCCTATAAGTATACAACCGTCGAATGTTAACCCACTTCGTATGTTAATTTTTAAAATTGCCCCCGCAGTTGTTGAACCAGTTCGAGATGTTGTGGACCCATGCCGTCCATCGCCATGTGGAGCCTATTCACAGTGCAAGCCAATAGGAGAAGCGCCATCTTGTTCTTGTCTCGAGAACTACATAGGCCGTCCACCAAATTGTCGACCAGAATGCGTTACGAGCTCCGAGTGCCCAAGCACCTTAGCGTGCATCAATCAAAAGTGCAAAGACCCATGTCCTGGACGTTGCGGGCTGAACGCCGAATGTCGGGTTGTCAGTCACGCCATCCAGTGCATCTGCATAGCTGGCTACATTGGTGATCCGTTCATTCAATGCGACGTTCCACAACAAACAGCTGTGGAATCTATTGATCCCTGCCATCCAAATCCATGTGGATCCAATGCTGAATGTAGGCAACGAAATGGAGCTGCTTCATGCCAATGTTTCAAGGACTACTTTGGCAATCCCTACGAAGGATGTCGTCCAGAATGTGTCCAAAACTCCGATTGTCCATCGAACAAAGCCTGTATGCAAAATAAATGCTTCGACCCTTGCCTGGGAACGTGCGGCCAAAACGCTGAATGTCAAGTTGTCAACCACGTTCCATCTTGCAATTGCTTCCCTGGATATGTCGGTGATCCTTACAGATTCTGCAACCAGCCTTCGCAACGTAAGTTACTCTCGCACAAGAAAGGCTCATTCAACGAGTTTTCTCCTCTTCATTTAGCAATTATCAAAGAATATGTGAACCCGTGCCAACCATCACCCTGCGGCCCTAATAGTCAATGTCGTGAGGTAAACACTCAGGCGGTTTGCTCATGTCTGCCCGCCTACGTCGGAAGTCCACCGTCTTGTCGTCCCGAGTGTACCATTAGCTCGGAATGTTCCGCCGAGAAGGCCTGCATTAATCAGAAGTGCGTCAATCCATGCGAGGCCGATCCCTGTGGCAACAATGCCGAGTGCAGAGTGCGCAACCACAGCCCGATATGTACGTGCAGATCTGGTTTTACTGGTGATGCATTTATACGCTGCTTCCCTATTCCGCCACGTAAGGAATTTTTCATAGAAATTCGCCTCTCAAAAATTCACAATGAGTTACTTTTCTATTAGCCCCGCCAGAGATAAAGCGCGATGAACCGCGTGATCCCTGCCAACCATCACCGTGCGGAGCGTATTCCGAGTGCAGAAACATAAATGGAGTACCGTCTTGCTCCTGCCTAGCTACATACATTGGTGTCCCGCCAAACTGCAGACCAGAATGTACCATCAACGCTGAGTGTCCCAGTGATCGCGCATGCATTCGAGAGAAGTGCGTCGATCCCTGCCCTGGGTCTTGCGGTCTAAATACCTTCTGTCGCGTTATCAATCATACTCCATCGTGCGCCTGTATAGAGGGATACATCGGCAATCCATTCACCAACTGCCATCCAAAGCCTCCAGCACGTAAGAACGTCGATTGGTCGCCCATCGATGATTTTACTAGTCCCTACCTTTCTTTTTTAATAGCAACTTCACCACCTGTTCTTGATGACCCATGCAACCCATCTCCATGCGGTCAAAATGCCAACTGTAATAACGGCCAGTGCACATGTATTGCTGAATATCAAGGAGATCCCTATGTTGAGTGCCGCCCCGAATGTGTTCTTAATTCCGACTGTCCATTGAACCGCGCATGTCTTCAAAACAAATGTAAAGACCCATGTCCCGGAACCTGTGGCACTAACGCTCTGTGTGAGGTGAACAACCACATTCCCATGTGCAGATGTCCGGATGGAATGTCTGGCAATGCTTTCTTCGAATGCAGACCAGTGCCCAGTAAATATTTCATCCCTCAGCCCTTAGAATCCCCCTCGAATCTTATGTTTTGCTTTTCAGAACCAATCACGACAAACCCTTGCCAACCATCACCATGTGGACCGAACAGTCAGTGCCGAATCGTCCAAGAAACAGCAGTATGCTCGTGCATTCCCGACTACATCGGCAGTCCACCACAGTGTCGACCAGAATGCACCACCAACTCTGAGTGCGCACCCAATCAAGCCTGCCAGAATATGAAATGCCGAGATCCCTGTCCCGGAACGTGCGGATTCAATGCCAAATGCAACGTTGTCAATCATAATCCATTCTGTAGCTGCCCGGAAAGACTTTCCGGCAATCCCTTCGTTCGCTGCGAACCAATAAGTAATTTTATTTCATTGAGGTTCCATTTCATTGGGCTAACTTTCTACATTTTTTTCCCCTACCAGTTGAGCCCGTAAGGGATATTGTACCAGTAAATCCTTGCACTCCCTCGCCATGTGGACCGAACTCAGAATGTCGTGTCTCTGGTGATAGCCCATCATGCTCTTGCCTACCATTGTTCCTTGGCTCGCCACCCAATTGCCGGCCGGAATGTGTCTCTAACTCTGAGTGTTCAAACAATTTGGCCTGTATTAACCAGAAATGCGTTGATCCTTGTCCCGGTTTGTGTGGAAATAATGCCCAGTGTCGCGTCGTCTCCCACACACCCATGTGTATTTGTGGACCCGGCTTCACTGGTGATCCATTTATTCAGTGTGACGAAATTCGTCCTAATATCGAGCCACTCAATCCTTGTAACCCAAGTCCTTGTGGAACTAACGCCAAATGCGAGGAACGAGGCGGAGCTGGATCTTGCCAGTGCTTGCCCGAGTACTTTGGAAATCCCTATGAGGGCTGTCGTCCAGAATGCGTCCTTAATTCTGACTGCCCATCGAATCGTGCATGTCTGCAAAACAAATGCCGAGATCCATGTCCTGGAACATGTGGACTGAATGCAGAATGTCAAGTCATTAATCACGTGCCATCGTGCAGCTGCTTCTCTGGATATACTGGAGATCCGTATCGCTTCTGTAACATCGAAAAAGAACGTAAGACAACCCCATTCTCCGTCCGAAAATGCATTGAACCTACTCTCCTTTTAGCCATCCGTGAATACGTAAATCTCTGCCAACCGTCTCCATGTGGCGCGAACAGCCAATGCCGTGAAATCAATGGCCAAGCCGTTTGCTCTTGCCTTCCTGAATACATCGGAAGCCCACCAGCTTGTAGACCTGAGTGTACTTCGAGCTCGGAGTGTACCGCCGACAAAGCCTGCCTGAATAGAAAGTGCGTAGATCCATGCCCAGGCACTTGTGGACAAAATGCCGAATGCCGGGTCCGAAGCCACAGCCCCATTTGTTCGTGCAGAAACGGTTTCACAGGTGATCCATTCAGCCGTTGCTTCACTGTTCCTGTAGCGCCTCCTCCACCAGTTAAGGATGTCTATCGCAATCCATGTGTACCTTCGCCCTGTGGACCAAACTCACAGTGCCGCGAAGTTAATGAGTCACCATCATGCTCTTGCTTGACCAGTTATATAGGAGCCCCACCAAACTGTCGCCCTGAGTGCTCCATCAATTCGGAATGTCCAAGTAATCAGGCATGTATCAATGAGAAGTGTCGTGACCCATGTCCTGGTTCGTGTGGCATCAGCGCCATCTGCAATGTCATCAATCACACGCCGATTTGTACCTGCTCCGTGGGATACACGGGTGATCCGTTCACCGTTTGCAATCCCGAACCGACGCCAGTCAAACGTAAGATAAGAGAGCCACAATTTTGTTAAAATTGTATTTTCACTCAAACATTCCTCCTCCAGCGGAAGTCTTAAGGGCCGATCCCTGCAATCCATCACCTTGTGGTCCAAACGCCAACTGCAACAATGGCCAGTGCACTTGTATTCAAGAATACCACGGTGACCCCTACTCTGGATGTCGCCCAGAATGTGTTCTTCACTCTGATTGCCCCAGAGATCGTGCTTGTATTCGAAATACTTGCGTTGATCCCTGCCCTGGAACCTGTGCTTCCACCGCAATCTGCGAAGTCATGAACCACATTCCAATCTGCAAATGCCCCGACGGAATGCAAGGCAATGCATTTGTTCAGTGCACACCTCGCCCGAGTAAGATTGACTGTAAAACTTGCCATCAACCTTTTTCAACACACCCTTTCCACTTTTTAGAGCTTCAAACGCCTACGAACCCTTGCCAACCATCACCCTGCGGTCCCAACAGCCGATGCCAGGAGATCAATCACCAAGCGGTCTGTTCCTGTATGGAACAGTTCGTAGGAAGTCCGCCATTCTGTCGCCCTGAGTGCACCACTAACTCTGAGTGCCCACTTAGCCAAGCTTGCTTAAATCAAAAATGCACAGACCCCTGCCCGGGAACGTGTGGAGCCAATGCTAAGTGTCAAGTGGTCAATCATAGTCCGTTCTGTCGTTGCCCAGACCGACACTCTGGCAACCCATTTATCAGCTGTCAACGTATAAGTATGCAAAGCTTTTCCACTTCTCGTAAAACAGCGATATAATAGTCTCTCCTTCTCTCTAGTCGAACCAATTCGAGATGTGATTAAGGTAGCCCCATGTACACCCTCTCCCTGTGGACCGTACTCTGAATGCCGAGCTGTCGGTGAAAGCCCATCGTGCACTTGTATTGCCTCATACATCGGAAGCCCACCTAATTGTAGACCAGAGTGCTTGACAAGCTCCGAATGTTCAAGCAACCAAGCATGCATTAACCAACGCTGCAAGGATCCTTGTCCAGGCTTATGTGGATCGAGAGCTGAATGTCACGTTCTCAGCCACACCCCGAGCTGTGTATGTCCCATCGGCTATGAGGGAGATCCCTTCGCAGAATGCGCGCCTGTGAAAATACCACAATTTGACCAAATTGATCCATGTCAGCCAAGTCCGTGTGGACCAAATGCCCAGTGTATCCGAAAGAATGATGCTGGAGCCTGTCAATGTCTGCCCGAATACTTTGGAAACCCCTACGAGGGATGTCGCCCAGAATGTGTCCTCAACTCTGACTGCCCATCAGATCGAGCTTGTATTCAAAACAAATGCAAAGATCCTTGCCCAGGAACATGTGGACAAAACGCTCTCTGCAACGTCGTCAACCATCTCCCAACTTGCTCTTGCATCACGGGATATTCCGGTGATCCGTACAAGTTCTGTCAACAGGAACGTCAACGTGAGTTTTCACTTATTCCCGTCCCTATTCCCTTTTCTTATGTGTTTTCTTTAGCTATCAAAGAGTATGTGAATCCTTGCCAACCATCTCCATGCGGACCAAATAGTCAATGTAGGGAGATAAATTCTCAGGCCGTATGCTCCTGTTTGCCCACATTTATTGGCAGCCCACCAGCGTGCAGGCCAGAATGTACTATCAGCTCAGAGTGCCCTTCAGACCGCGCATGTATTAATCAAAAGTGCGAAGATCCATGTCCAGGAACTTGCGGAACTAGTGCCATATGCAGGGTTAACAATCATAGTCCACTGTGTAGTTGCAAGCCGGGATACACCGGTGATGCTTTCACTAAGTGCTACCCAATTCCTCGTAAGTTCTTCGCGTTGCATTGGCAACCCAAACCATTATCTAATGGGATCTCTTAATTCCAGCTGCCCCACCTGTTATTGTTCAACGTGAACCACAAGACCCGTGTGTTCCATCTCCCTGCGGGCCAAATGCTCAATGTCGCACTATTAATCAGTCACCTTCGTGCTCATGTCTTCCCAGCTACATTGGCGCCCCGCCAAATTGCCGCCCTGAATGTACCATCAACTCCGAATGCCCCAGCAACCAAGCCTGTATTAATGAAAAATGTCGTGACCCTTGTCCCGGATCATGTGGACTTGCTGCCGTTTGTAACGTTATCAACCATACGCCAACATGCGTGTGCCCCGTGGGATACACCGGTGATCCATTCACGTATTGCCAACCTGAACCCCCTCGAAGACGTAAGACATAACTGACTTCGCTCAGAAAATTACCCCTATTACTGTTCCCTTTTTATAGCCATTGTTGCTGAAGACCCTTGCAATCCATCGCCTTGCGGTGCAAATGCTGTCTGCTCCAACGGACAGTGCACATGCATTGCCGAATATCATGGTGATCCTTACAACGGGTGTCGTCCAGAGTGTGTTCTTAATACCGACTGCGCTAGAGACAAGGCTTGTATCCGCAGTAAGTGCGTTGATCCTTGTCCCGGCACTTGTGGTACGAATGCTCTCTGTGATGTAATAAACCACATCCCAATGTGCAGATGCCCAGATGGAATGTCCGGCAACGCCTTTGCCCAATGCTTACCAGTTCCACGTAAATATTTCAAAATATTTCACTCGTCATCCAGATCCTTGAGATCCGTTATTTAAATTCTAGCCCCGATTATCCAAAACCCCTGCCAGCCATCACCATGCGGACCGAACAGCCAATGCCGCGAGGTTAATAACCAAGCCGTGTGTTCATGCGTTCCCGGATTTATAGGAAGTCCACCTACATGCCGGCCGGAGTGTACAGCCAATCAGGAATGTGCCTCGAACCTTGCGTGTATCAACCAAAAATGTCGCGATCCATGTCCAGGCTCCTGCGGTCGTAACGCCAAATGTACCGTAGTAAACCACAACCCCTACTGCACATGCCTTCCACACTACACTGGAAGCCCCTTCGTTGCATGTCAAGAGATAATCGAACGCCCTCAAGACCCGATTCCACAAGACCCCTGCCAACCATCGCCGTGTGGACCAAATTCTGAGTGCCGTAGCATTGGAGATGCTCCATCTTGCTCATGTTTAGAAGGTTTCTTCGGAAGCCCACCTTACTGCAAGCCCGAATGCGTATCCAATTCAGAATGTTCCAGTAATTTAGCATGCATAAATCAACGATGCAAAGACCCATGTCCAGGTTTGTGTGGCGTCAATGCTGAGTGCCAAGTAGTAAGCCATACGCCCATGTGCATCTGTACAGCTGGCTTCACTGGAGATCCATTCAGTCAGTGCTCAATCGTCAGACAACTGCCACCAGAGGTCATAAACCCTTGCAACCCCAGCCCATGCGGACCAAATGCTAATTGCATTGAACGTAATGGCGCCGGAGCTTGTCAATGTCTGCCAGAGTACTTTGGAAACCCCTATGAGGGATGCCGCCCTGAGTGCGTCCTCAATTCTGATTGCCCATCAAATCGCGCCTGCGTTCAACAAAAATGTAAGGACCCCTGCCCCGGAACTTGCGGACAAAATGCCGAGTGTAACGTCGTCAACCATGTGCCCACATGCAACTGCTTTGTTGGATATACCGGAGACCCTTACCGCTTCTGCAGCGTTCCTCAAGAACGTGAGTTTGTACTAACTTCGTTTGACCTTCCTTTACTAACCCCAAATCTAACCTCTTAGCGATAAGCCATGAATACGTGAATCCCTGCCAGCCGTCGCCATGCGGCCCGAACAGTCAATGCCGTGAAGTTAACGGTCAAGGTGTCTGCTCTTGCTTGCCGGAGTTCATTGGAACTCCCCCATCATGTCGACCAGAATGTACCTCAAGCTCAGAATGTGATGCCGACAAGGCATGCATAAATCGCAAGTGCGTGGATCCATGTCCTGGAACTTGTGGACAGAATGCCGAGTGTAGGGTCCGTAATCACAGTCCCATATGTACGTGTACAATAGGCTTCACCGGCGACGCTTTTGTTCGCTGCTTCCCATTGCCACGTAAGCCTCTCAAAGAAAATTCTTACAAACATGCTCTGAACCTTCGTTTCCCTATAGCTCCACCCCCGCCTCGGGATATCGAAGTATATCGCGACCCGTGTGTCCCAACACCGTGTGGTCCGAATTCTCAGTGCCGAAATCAAAATAACTCTCCATCATGCTCCTGCTTGCCAGATTACATTGGCGCCCCACCAAACTGTCGCCCTGAATGTACTCTCAACTCGGAATGCGTAAGTAACAAGGCTTGCATCCGCCAGCACTGCGTAGATCCCTGTCCAGGGGCCTGCGGATTCGCAGCTACTTGCAATGTCATAAATCACACCCCCAGTTGCCAATGTCCCGTTGGGTATACTGGTGATCCATTTGTCAGCTGTCAACCTGCTCCACCTGCTCGTAAGATCCTATTTCAATATTTTCAGTTTTAGAAACTCACAATCACTTTTGTAGCTCCAATACGCAAGGAAGAGCGTGACCCATGTAACCCAAGCCCTTGCGGTGCAAATGCAATCTGTCAAAATGGTCAATGCTCCTGCATTTCTGAGTACCAAGGAAACCCCCTAGTCGGCTGCCGACCGGAGTGTGTCCTCAACTCAGATTGTTCTCGCGATCGTGCCTGCATTCGCAGTAAATGTGTCGACCCGTGTCCAGGAACTTGTGCCCCTAGCGCCATATGTGAGGTGCACAACCATGTGCCTATGTGTCACTGTCCCGATGGAATGACCGGAAATGCCTTCAGTCAGTGCATTCCCGCTCAGGGTAAATTCTAGCCTTTATTCTCTTAAAATAAGCCCTTCTGACTTTTATACACACTCTAGTTGAGCTTTTTGTAAATCCCTGTCAACCATCGCCCTGCGGCCCGAACAGTCAATGCCGCGAAATCAATATCCAAGCTGTGTGCTCCTGCCTGCCGAAATTCATTGGAAGCCCACCAACCTGCCGGCCCGAGTGTACCACCAACTCCGAATGCGCACCAAACCAAGCCTGCCAGAATCAGAAATGCCAAGATCCCTGCCCCGGAACATGCGGCCAATATGCCAAGTGTTCGGTGGTCAATCACAATCCATTCTGTTCCTGTCCAGAGCGGTACACAGGAAATCCATTCGCACTCTGTCAAAGAATTAGTAAGACTCCGAGATTCCCTTCGGGACCCATTTTAACTCTAACCTTATCTCCAGTTGAACGTGACCCAGAACCAACGAATCCCTGCCAACCTTCACCTTGCGGACCGAACTCTGAGTGCCGCAACATCAACGGCTCTCCATCATGCTCATGCCTCGAGACGTTCTCTGGCAGTCCCCCGAACTGTCGACCAGAGTGCGTAAGCAACTCTGAATGTGCAACCACGCAGGTTTGCGTTAATCAACGCTGCAAGGATCCTTGCCCAGGCCTATGCGGAGCTGCTGCCGTTTGTCGCGTCATCAGTCACACACCAATGTGTACCTGCGAACCTGGCTTTACAGGCGATCCGTTTGTGCAATGTACCGCTGTTCGTGTTATTCCTCCCGAAGTCGTGGATCCATGCAATCCAAGTCCTTGCGGTGCATTCGCCGAGTGCCGCCAACAAAATGGCGTTGGTTCTTGTCAATGTCTACCCGAATACTTTGGCAACCCCTACGAAGGATGCCGCCCTGAATGTGTCTTGAACTCCGATTGCCCTTCGAACAAGGCTTGTGTACAGAACAAATGCAAAGATCCTTGTCCCGGAACTTGTGGGCAAAATGCTGACTGCCACGTGCTGAACCATCTCCCATCGTGTGCCTGTAGAATCGGATACACAGGAGATCCATACCGGTACTGTGCCCCCGAAACCAAACGTAAGAAAGCACAATTCTTTCAATTGCAGTCTATGACACTCGTTTTCCTTCCCACAGCTGTCCTCCTTGAGTACGTAAATCCATGCCAACCATCACCATGCGGCCCGAACAGTCAATGCAAAGAAGTCAATGGTCAAGCTGTATGCTCATGCCTACCCAACTATTTAGGTACCCCGCCCGGCTGTCGCCCCGAATGTACAATCAGCTCGGAGTGTAGTCTCGACAAGTCCTGTGTTAACCAAAAATGTGTCGATCCGTGTCCAGGAACCTGTGGAGCTAATGCAGAGTGCCGCGTGCACAACCATAGCCCTCTTTGCTCCTGTAGAAATGGCTTCACCGGGGATCCGTTCACTCGTTGCAGCCCCATTCCTCGTAAGCCCTCAGCTCCGATAGCCAATGTTCAACAAGTAAATAATTTCCTTTATCTAGCTCCGCCATCAATTGTCGTTCCCGAAAAGATCCGCGATCCTTGCCTACCATCGCCCTGCGGTCCTAATTCTCAGTGTCGCAACTCAAACGGTCAAGCTTCATGCTCATGCCTTGCAAGCTTTTTCGGAGCCCCACCAAACTGCCGCCCCGAATGTGTGACCAACTCGGAGTGTTCCAGCAACTTGGCCTGCATCAACAATCGTTGCATAGATCCATGTCCTGGATCATGCGGCTTGAACGCCCTTTGTAATGTGATCAACCACACCCCGATATGCTCGTGCATTCAGGGTTATGTGGGCGATTCATTCACCAGTTGCCAAGTTGCCCCCAAACGTAAGCCCCATATGAATTACTCTTGCCCACCAACCCCTAACCTTCCTCTGTTTTTCTTCATAAGCAAAACCAATTGAAAAGGATGATCCCTGCAACCCATCACCATGCGGCGCCAACTCTATCTGTGATAATGGAAAATGCACCTGTATCCCTGAGTATCAAGGCGACCCTTACCGGGGTTGTCGCCCTGAATGTGTTCTAAGCTCTGAATGTCCTTCCGATAAGGCTTGTATCCGCAGCAAATGCGCGGATCCTTGCCCAGGCACTTGTGGACTCAGTGCAATCTGCGAGGTCCTCAATCACATCCCTATGTGTAGGTGCCCTGAAAATATGGCCGGCAACGCATTTGTCCAATGCAACCCAGTCCAACGCGAACCTGAAAATGTTCATCCGTGCAGCCCCTCGCCCTGCGGTCCAAACTCAAGATGCCGAGAGTTCCAAGGCACTGCAGTGTGCTCATGCATCGAAGGGTTCATGGGTAATCCACCGACATGTCGCCCAGAGTGTACTAGCAACACAGACTGCGCGCCCTCACTGGCGTGTCAAAATCAGAAATGCATCGATCCATGTCCAGGAACATGCGGACTTGGTGCAAGATGCACCGTGGTCAATCACAATCCATTCTGTACTTGCCCACAAGGATACACCGGATCTCCGTTCGTGCGCTGCCAAGAAATAATCGCTCCGATAGTGAACGAACCTGAAAATCCGTGCCAACCATCACCATGTGGACCAAACTCTCAATGTCGTGCTGTAGGCGATTCACCATCGTGCTCATGTCTGCCTGAATTCATCGGAGCTCCACCAAACTGCCGTCCAGAATGTGTCACAAACTCCGAGTGTCCCAGCAACAAAGCGTGTATCAACCAAAAATGCAAGGATCCATGTCCCGGACTCTGTGGCAATAATGCTGAGTGCCGTGTGGTAAGTCACACAGCAATGTGCATTTGCGCTGCAGGGTTCACTGGAGATCCGTTTAGTGCATGCTCTCCGATTCCTCCAGCTGCAGATGAGACAAGACCTTGTGATCCAAATCCTTGTGGCATTAACGCCGAATGCAGGGAGGTAAATAACGCCGGTTCTTGCCAATGCCTTCCAGAGTACTTCGGCAACCCTTATGAGGGCTGTCGCCCCGAATGTGTTCAAAATTCCGACTGTCCATCCAATCGCGCTTGTGTGAACCAAAAATGCAAGGACCCATGTCCCGGTGTTTGCGGACAGAATGCTCTATGTAATGTTATTAATCATCTTCCAACATGTGACTGCTTGTCAGGATACACTGGTAACCCGTACCGTTACTGCTCTATCCCAGAGAAACGTAAGTTGCCTAATGACCCGCAACAAACCCATTCTCATGGCCTTTCCCTTTAGCTATCATCAAGGAATATGTTAACCCCTGTCAACCATCCCCATGCGGACCCAATTCCCAGTGTCGCGAAGTGAATGAACAAGCCGTGTGCTCTTGCCTTCCGAACTTTATTGGAAGCCCACCCGCCTGTCGACCCGAATGTACCACCAACAGTGAATGCTCCTTGGATAAGGCTTGTAAGAACCAAAAATGCGCCGATCCATGCCCCGGAGTATGCGGAACTAATGCCGAGTGCAGAGTTCACAATCATTCGCCACTGTGTAGCTGCAGAAGTGGATTCACCGGTGACGCTTTTACCAGGTGTTACCCGATTCCTCGTAAGCTTATTACCCACAGAGCCCTCCCAGATTGTCTATATCAAGCCCTTTTCTCACAAACAGCTCCTCCACCACCACCAGTTCGCGACGTATACCGCAACCCCTGTGTGCCATCTCCATGTGGACAGTTCGCCGAATGTCGTGACATCAATGGCAGCCCCTCGTGCTCCTGTCTTCCAACGTACTTAGGAGCGCCACCAAACTGTCGGCCCGAATGCGTAGTCAACTCAGAGTGCCCCAGCAATAAGGCTTGCATTTCTCAAAAGTGCGTAGACCCTTGTCCTGGATCATGCGGCTTTAACGCTGAATGTGACGTCATCAACCACACACCTATTTGTCAATGCGTGCGAGGTTTTACCGGTGATCCATTCACATCTTGCCAACCAATCCCTGTTAAACAAGTTCAAGCTGAGCCCCAAGACCCATGCAACCCATCGCCATGCGGTGCGAATGCCATATGCCAGAACGGACAGTGCTCATGTTTGCCCGAATACCAAGGCGATCCGTACGTAGGATGTCGCCCCGAATGTGTTCTTAACTCGGATTGCCCCACCGACAAGGCATGTATCCGAAGCAAGTGCGCAGACCCATGTCCGGGCACTTGTGGAGTGAACGCCATCTGTGAGGTCTTTAATCACATCCCAATGTGCCACTGCCCTGAAGGAATGACTGGAAATGCTTTTGCTCAGTGCTCTTCAGCACCACGTAATTTATTCAAAATAATGCCCAACTCGTCTTATCTAATCGCGTTCCATTCCCTTTTAGCTCAAATTCGTCAAAACCCTTGCCAACCGTCACCCTGCGGCCCTAACAGTCAATGCCGAGAGATAAATCAGCAAGCTGTGTGCTCCTGTCTGCCAGAATACATCGGCAGCCCGCCGCAGTGCCGCCCAGAATGCTCATCCAATCCAGAGTGTGCCCTCAATAAGGCCTGTCTTCAGAACAAGTGTCGTGACCCATGTCCCGGAACTTGTGGCGTGAATGCCGAATGCTCGGTTGTAAACCACAATCCGATCTGCCGCTGTAGGGATCGATACTCAGGAAATCCCTTCGTTGCCTGTCACTTAATACCAAGTGAGTCGAATCACTCTGCCGTAGTTCACCCCGCAATCCTAAACACTCCCTATTTATATTTCAGTTGAACCTCCTCGTAATGAACCTACAGACCCATGTCGCCCGAATCCCTGCGGACCAAATTCCGAATGCCGCGCAAACGGCCAATCACCATCGTGTTCGTGTCTAAAGGACTTCATTGGCTCACCACCAAATTGCCGACCAGAATGCGTAACCAACTCCGAGTGTCCTAGCAATAAGGCGTGCATCAATCAAAAATGCAAAGATCCCTGCCCTGGAGTCTGTGGAAACAACGCCGAATGCCATGTCATCAACCACACGCCCATGTGTGTTTGTGCCACCGGCTTCAGCGGTGATCCATTCACCCAGTGTGAAGTTATTCGAGAACCTCAACGAGACATTACAAGCCCATGCGATCCAAGCCCCTGTGGAGCTAACGCCCAGTGCACCGAACGAAATGGCGCTGGCGCTTGTCAATGCCTACCGGAATACTTCGGTAATCCCTACGAGGGATGTCGCCCTGAATGTGTCCTAAACTCTGACTGCCCTTCAAACCGAGCCTGCATTCAAAGTAAATGTAAGGATCCCTGCCCCGGTACTTGTGGCCAAAACGCTGACTGCAACGTTGTGAATCACCTGCCGTCATGCACTTGCATACCGAACTTTAGTGGAGATCCGTACCGCTTCTGTAGCCCTGTCAAAGAACGTAAGACTGACTCTAATAGACCATTCGTTTCACGTCTTACACCTACCCTCTCTACCATTTTAGCCGTTCAAGAGTATGTTAATCCTTGCCAGCCCACACCATGCGGCCCGAACAGTCAATGCCGTGAGGTCAAGAATCAAGCTGTTTGCTCTTGCCTACCAACCTACGTTGGCAGTCCACCTGCATGCAGACCCGAGTGCACAACGAGTTCTGAGTGCGCCTTCGACAAGGCATGCGTCAACCGAAAGTGTATTGATCCATGCCCAGGAACGTGTGGCCAAAACGCAGAATGCCGCGTTCGAAACCACAGCCCGCTATGTTCATGCAGAAATGGATTTACAGGAGACCCTTTCACCAGGTGTTACCCAAATCCTCCACCGCCGCCAGTTAGGGACATCCAACCCTACCGCGATCCATGCGTTCCGTCTCCATGCGGAGCCAATGCCCAGTGCCAGGCTATCAACGATCAACCTTCCTGCTCATGTCTGCCATCATATCTCGGGGCCCCACCGAATTGTCGCCCTGAATGTGTAATTAACTCCGAGTGTCAAGCCAGTAAGGCATGCGTTCGAGAAAAATGCATAGACCCGTGTCCAGGATCATGTGGAAACCTAGCACTCTGCTCTGTTATTAATCATACGCCAACCTGCACCTGTCCTACGGGATACACCGGTGATCCGTTCACCAATTGCATTCTTGAACCTCCAGTTCCAAGTAAATTTAAGCTTACTTTTCCTTTTCCATACATAACCCCTCTGATTTTAGGTCCAACAGTCCTCGACGATCCATGTAACCCATCGCCGTGCGGTGCCAATGCTCAATGCTCAAACGGTCAGTGCACATGTTTGCCTGAGTATCATGGCGACCCCTATTCTGGATGTCGTCCAGAATGCGTCCTCAACTCGGACTGCTCTCGTGACAAGGCTTGCATACGAAGCAAGTGTGTCGATCCTTGCCCTGGAACTTGTGGTCTAAGCGCCATCTGCGAGGTGAACAATCACGTCCCGATGTGCCGATGCCCCGATGGAATGTCCGGCAACGCATTCGTTCAATGCAATCCTGTCCCAAGTATTTCTTACTCTCTCTATTACCAGGAAATTCCCCCTAACCATCCTTCTAATTCTTGTTTAGCTCCACCGGTTGGAAACCCATGTCAGCCAATTCCTTGCGGTCCAAACAGTCAATGCCGTGATATCAACCAACAAGCAGTTTGCTCCTGTATTCCTGGATTCATCGGTCGTCCACCGGCATGCCGTCCAGAATGTACCATCAACTCAGACTGTCCTCTTGACCAAGCTTGTCAGAATCAGAAATGCCGTGATCCATGCCCGGGAACATGCGGACTCAACACCCTCTGCAATGTAGTCAATCACAACCCATTCTGCTCCTGTCTAGAAGGCTACTCTGGAAATCCTTTCTCCTCATGCCAGCGCTTACCACCTCCACCGACTGTGGTTCAACGTGAGCCCTCGAATCCATGTGTTCCAAGCCCTTGTGGTCCCAATTCACAGTGCGAAGCAATTCGAGGCTCCCCATCATGTTCGTGCCTTCCAAGTTTCAGCGGCAGCCCACCAAATTGCCGCCCAGAATGCATTACTTCTTCGGAGTGCTCGAGTAACTTAGCATGCATCAATCAGAAGTGCAAGGATCCATGCCCAGGACTTTGTGGTCAGAATGCGCTTTGTCAAGTTGTAAGCCATACCCCATCTTGCCTGTGTATCGAAGGTTTCGAGGGTGATCCATTCACCCAGTGTAACCTAAGAAAATCACCACAACTCGAAGAGATTAATCCTTGCAATCCAAGCCCATGTGGAGCCAATGCAAGGTGCGAAGAACGTGGAGGAGCCGGATCTTGCCAATGCATACCAGACTATTTTGGTAACCCCTACGAAGGTTGTCGTCCTGAGTGTGTGCTCAACTCCGACTGCCCCTCGAACCAAGCTTGCGTAAATCAAAAATGTCGCGATCCATGCCCCGGTACGTGCGGTCAGAACGCGAGGTGTGACGTCATTAACCACTTGCCGACGTGCAGCTGCTACGATGGTTATTCCGGAGATCCGTACCGTTATTGTTCCGTTCCAGCAGAGCGTAAGAGTTTTGTTAACCTTAGTGCACCAACTTTTATTCACATCCTCCTCACTTTTTTAGCCATTAAAGATTATGTAAATCCTTGTGTCCCATCACCCTGTGGCCCGAACAGTCAATGTAAGACCCTCGATGAGCAGGCCATTTGCTCATGCCTTCCGACCTTCGTTGGTAGTCCGCCTGCTTGTCGCCCTGAGTGCACCACAAACAACGAATGTCCTCACGACCGGTCATGTATCAACCAGAAATGCGTTGATCCTTGCCCTGGTACCTGCGGAACCAACGCCGATTGTCGTGTGTGGAATCATAGCCCGTTGTGCTCATGTCGCACTGGTTATACCGGTGATGCATTCACGAGGTGCTATGCAATTCCACCACCACCACCGGTCCGAGATATTGAACCTTACCGTAATCCATGCGTCCCATCACCGTGCGGACAATTCGCCGAGTGCCGTAATGTGAACAACCTTCCGTCGTGCTCGTGTCTGCCAACTTACATTGGTCAGCCACCCAGCTGTCGACCAGAATGCATCCTCAACTCTGATTGTCCAAGCATCAATGCCTGCTTGCAAGAAAAGTGTAGGGATCCTTGCCCGGGATCATGTGGACTCAATGCAATCTGTAATGTCCGCAGTCATGTCCCAATGTGTACCTGTCCCACTGGTTATGAGGGCGATCCCTTCACAGTTTGCTCACCAGCTCCACCGCCAAGTAAGATAGAAAGTCAACGGAGAACTTACTCAATGCTAATTTCGTTTCGTCATTTAGAACCACCTGTAGCCGACGACCCTTGCAATCCATCACCGTGCGGTCCAAACGCCATATGTAGCGATGGACAGTGCTCTTGCATTCCAGAATACCGTGGTGATCCTTACGTAGAATGCCGCCCTGAGTGTATACTAAACACAGAATGTGCTCGTGACAAGGCATGTATCCGTAATAAGTGCGTTGATCCATGCCCTGGCACGTGCGGCCTTAACGCCATTTGTGAGGTCAACAACCACATACCGATGTGCCATTGCCCTGCGGAAATGTCCGGCAATGCATTCATTCAATGTTTGCCAGTACCAAGTAATTTAAACTCAGACTCAGAAATAGGTAGCCCAGACACTAACCCTAAACTCGCCATTCCAGAACCCGTGATAGAGAACCCATGCAATCCCTCGCCATGCGGCCCGAACAGTCAGTGCCGCGAAGTCAACAGACTAGCTATCTGTTCTTGTCTCCCCGAATTCATCGGCTTACCACCAACTTGCCGACCCGAATGTGTGACCAATTCAGAGTGCCCTGCCAACAGAGCGTGCATTAATCAAAAGTGTCAAGACCCATGCCCAGGAACGTGTGGACGCAATGCCCTGTGCAATGTTGTTAATCATAACCCGTTCTGTATGTGTCCTTCCGGTTACACTGGCAGTCCGTTTGTCGCCTGTGAAGTTAAAGGTATATTCCTCTCGAAAGTAAATCGTAACCCAGTAAACTTCACTCGTTTCCTCAATTTTAGTTGAACCACCAGTAGCCAACGACCCCGACCCATGCTATCCATCGCCTTGCGGACCAAATTCGCAGTGCGTTAACTCCAACGGAAGCCCATCGTGCTCATGTCTGTCTGAATTTATTGGCGCCCCACCGCGTTGCCGCCCTGAATGTATATCGAATTCGGAGTGCTCTAGCGATAAGGCTTGCATTAATCAGAAGTGCGTTGACCCGTGCCCTGGTTTGTGCGGTCTTAACGCCGAGTGCAGGACAGTCAATCACGTGCCTAACTGCGTCTGCAAGACAGGCTTTATAGGGGATCCCTTCACTCGATGTGAAGTAATCCCTGAGCCTGTGAGAGATCAAGTGAATCCCTGCCTCCCGAACCCATGCGGAAGCAATGCCGAGTGCCGTCAACACGGAACAATTGGGTCATGTGTTTGTCTGCCGGAGTACTTCGGTAATCCTTATGAGGGATGTCGGCCAGAATGTGTCCTCAATTCAGATTGTCCATCCAACAAAGCGTGCGTCCAGCAGAAGTGCGTCGATCCATGTCCCGGAACATGTGGACAAAACGCCGAGTGTCATGTTATCAATCATTTACCATCATGCAACTGTTACCAGGATTACACTGGTGATCCCTACCGGTTCTGTTCCCCAATACCAACTCGTAAGCCCGAATTTTTTAACAAATCATTTTCTTCCCTTAAAACTGACCGATTTTCGTACCTAGCTGTACAAGAATATGTTAATCCGTGTGTACCGTCGCCCTGCGGACCGAACAGCCAGTGTCGCGAAATAAACCAACAGGCTGTGTGCTCTTGCCTTCCAGAATTTACGGGCAGCCCACCTGGATGCAGGCCTGAATGCGTTATAAACACGGAATGTCCCCTGACCAAAGCCTGTATCAATCGAAAATGCGCCGATCCATGTCCAGGAGTTTGCGGACAAAATGCCGAGTGCCATGTTCACAATCACAACCCCATTTGTGCCTGTCGATCTGATTATACCGGAGACGCTTTTACTAGGTGTTATCCCATCCCAAGTAAGATCATCTTAAAAGATACCCCAACCAGTTATACTCAAAAATGAAATACCCTTTCCTTAGCCCCATTGGAACCACTCAAAGAACCAATTCGCGATCCTTGCATACCATCACCGTGTGGACAGTTCTCCCAGTGTCGCAACATCAATGGCGCACCATCATGCTCCTGTCTGCCAAGCTACCAAGGAGCTCCGCCGAATTGCCGCCCAGAGTGCACCGTCCACTCTGATTGTCCCACAAGCCTTGCCTGCATCAATGAGAAGTGCCGTGACCCATGCCCAGGCTCATGCGGCCTATCAGCCATCTGCAACGTTCTAAATCACGTACCAAACTGTGTGTGTCCATCCGGATACACCGGCAATCCATTTACAGCCTGCCAACCAGAACCTGTTCTTCATCGTAAGACTGATACACACCCTCTAATCCTGTTCTTTGAATTTGATAAAAATCTTCTCCCAACGTAGGTGAACCACCAAAGCCCGACGATCCCTGCATTCCCTCGCCATGTGGCGCTAATGCCAAGTGTAACGAAGGAATTTGCACCTGCATTCCTGAATACCGCGGAGACCCGTACTCCGGTTGCCGACCAGAATGTGTCCTCAACTCGGACTGCCCACGTGATAGAGCCTGTATCCGCAACAAGTGTGCCGATCCATGCCCCGGAACTTGCGGTCGAAATGCCCTATGTAGCGTTTCTAACCACATTCCAATGTGTTCTTGCCCCGAAGGAATGACCGGAAGTGCCTTCTTGCAATGTGATCCTCTACCAACTCCGATTGTAACTAATCCATGTCATCCATCTCCTTGCGGTCCCAACAGCCAGTGTCGAGAATTCAACCAACAGGCAATCTGCTCCTGTGTGCCTGGATACTTTGGCTCTCCACCATCCTGCCGTCCTGAGTGTACCACAAACTCCGACTGTCCACTAGACAAATTCTGTCTGAATCAGAAATGCAAAGACCCATGTCCCGGAACATGTGGCATGCGCGCCGAGTGCTTGGTTCGCAATCACAGTCCTCTCTGTAGTTGCCCACCTAGACACACTGGCAATCCGTTTATAGCCTGCCAGCCAATAAGTATGCCTTACAAGTTTTCCTTCAAGCCCGATACTTTAACCCCTCAACTTCTTTTAGTTGAACAACCGCCAGGAGACCCTCTGCCCGAACGCGACCCATGCCAACCTTCACCATGTGGCTTCAACTCTAAGTGCGAACGCAGCGGCCAAGACTTCACCTGTTCTTGTTTGGCCGAGTTCATTGGAGCTCCACCAAACTGCCGACCGGAATGTGTTACCAACGCCGAATGCGCATCGAACAAAGCCTGCATTCGACAAAAATGTGCTGATCCATGTCCTGGAGCCTGCGGATCGCAGGCAGAGTGTACCGTTCTCAGTCACAGCGCAATGTGTCACTGCCCGCAGGGAATGACGGGTAATCCGTTCACTGCTTGCGTCCGCCAACAAGATCCACCAACAGAAATCGCCTTGCCGTGCAGCCCCAGCCCATGTGGGCCCAATGCGATATGTAGACCCCGAAACGGCTTCAGTCATTGTCAATGTTTGCCCGATTACTATGGCAATCCGTACGAAGTCTGTCGACCAGAATGTACAAGGAACTCCGACTGTCCAGCCGACAAAATGTGCGAGAATAACAAGTGTAAAAATCCCTGTCCTGGTACCTGTGGCCAAAACGCGATGTGTCGCGTTATAAGTCACGTGCCGAACTGTGCATGTTATGCGGGATACATTGGAGATCCCTACTCTGCATGTAATCTTCCAGCTGAACGTAAGCAATTGCCTTGAATTGTAAAAATAAAACTGTTTGTGAAATTCTTATAAACTCCTCCCAATTTTTTTAACTTAACCCTTTGCAACTGAAACTCTGCTTACTTAAGTCGGTTTTTAGTAAAATTGATGATCAAAGGTTTGGTTCAAATAGATTTAAGATCTTTTAATAGAAAACTTAGACTCAAAATTTCTGTCCAACCCTTTGCAACTGAAACTCTGCCTACTAAACTCGGTTCTTAACAATCATGATTATCAAAAGCTGGTCCAAATAGAACTTAGGCTCAGAACTATTATCTAACCCTTTGCAGCAGAAACTCTCCTTAATCATTTTGATTCTTAACTACGGAACTAAGACTATAAGTTTAAACCTACTGGCCTCTTTTATTTAGCTTAAGATAAGTGCCCTTACTCCTTCTAAATAACGCCTTAACATTTTTCTTGCTTCCTATTTGTAACCCTTGTTTCAGAACTAAGAAGCTTAAAATTTAAGGTAGACAAATATACTTACAGCTAAATCAAAAGGCTCCTTCTTTAAGCAGTCCTTAAGTTAACTCGCAAAGTTAACTCATAACAATCAAACCGTTCTCCTTGTATTGATAGCCGAAGCCTAACAGACCTCCAGTCGTAATCGTCTGAACTAACTCTAGGGAAACCTGTTTACCTAAAATTTGGTTAACTAAGATCAAGAGTTAGTTTAAGCTTAAAGCTTTCGTTGGAATGCATTTCTTATTCCAAACCTTACTTTCTGGCCTCGTCTTTATATTTAAAATGAAACCCCATTATTATTCACCTATTTGAATGTTCAAAAATAACGTTTTAAATTATTAACCGCTATTGTTGAACCTTAAGACTTACAACTATTCGCCCTCTCTGTAGGCCTGACTTCTAAGTCTGCTTCTCAACACAATAAGCTCAGACGTAACTACCTTCCACAACACTAACCGCCACCTGTCTGCCTCGTCCCTTTATGCAAATCTAAACCTTATATAAGCATATACGCCTCCCTCCGCACTAAACACAATTTTTTAGACATCTACGCCGCTTTAAAGTAGCTTATATAGCCATGCTTATTATTACTTTGCTTATATATTGCTTCACCAGCTTACCTTGAAAACATCAAATACATATTTCAAACAATAAAAAATCCACAGCAATTACCACTCAATACGTGAACCCCTGTCAACCATCACCATGTGGACCGAATAGCCAGTGCCGCGAAGTTAACCAGCAAGCTGTATGCTCATGCCTGCAAGAATATGTCGGAAGTCCACCTGCTTGCCGACCCGAATGTGTCGTCAGCTCTGAATGCCCATCGGACAAGGCCTGTATTAACCAAAAATGCGCCGACCCATGTCCTGGATCTTGTGGCATTAACGCCGAATGTCATGTCCGACAACACAGCCCACTGTGTTCATGTAAAACAGGCTTCACTGGAGAAGCCTTTACGCGCTGTTACCCAATACGTAAATATTTACCAAGCGATCTTATATTTGAGCAGATACCTACAATATCACTTTTAGCACCTCCACCAGCTCCCTCGACACCGAAGAAAGAAGAAAATCCTTGCGTTCCGTCTCCATGCGGACCATACGCACAGTGTAGAGAAATCAACAAATCTCCATCGTGTACATGTCTGTCCAATTACATCGGTTCGCCTCCGAATTGCCGACCCGAGTGTACCATCCATTCTGAATGCCCCAGCAACCAGGCCTGTCTTAATGAAAAATGCCGTGACCCATGCCCAGGCTCATGTGGATTCGATGCCATTTGTAATGTCATCAATCACACACCTAGCTGCTCGTGCCCGACTGGATATACTGGAGATCCGTTCACCAGCTGTCGCCTCTTACCACCACCGAGTATGATCACTGCAGCGCTCCTTGAGAGTTTTTTTTCTTAACTTTTCTGTTTTTAAAGAATTCGATGTGACACCCGCTCCCAGAGATCCCTGCAACCCATCACCATGTGGATCAAATACAGTCTGCAATAATGGTCAGTGCTCATGCATTCCCGAGTATCATGGAGATCCAAGAATTGGATGCCGCCCTGAGTGTGTCCTAAACTCGGATTGTCCCAGAGATCGTGCCTGTCTTCGAAATAAGTGCGTGGATCCATGCCCCGGAACTTGTGGAACAAATGCTTTGTGTGAGGTTAATAACCACATCCCAAGCTGCCGTTGCCCGGAGAAGATGAGTGGCAACGCTTTTGTTCTTTGTGAAGCGGTCAAAGGTAAACTCGGAGCTCTTTCTCTTGATAAAGAGACAGTGTTTCATTGTATTCCCATTTCTTTTAGACATAGTTCCTCGTAATCCATGTCAACCATCACCATGTGGCCCCAACAGCCAGTGCATCGATCGCAATGGTAATGCAGTCTGCTCTTGCGTCACCGGTTACCTAGGAGTTCCACCCAATTGTCGCCTTGAATGCTATACCAGTTCAGACTGTGCGCAGACCCAGGCTTGTATCAACAACAAATGTGTTGATCCATGCCCCGGTCAGTGTGGTCTCAATGCTATATGCCAAGCTGTTCAGCATAGGGCCCATTGCGAGTGTACCCCTGGCTACACTGGCAACCCTTACAGCCTTTGTAATAAGATAGGTAGGATCACGATCCATATGAACCCTTTACTAGAAACTTACCAAACTATATATTTATTAGAAATCCGTCCTCCACCAACCATCCGCGTTGAAAATCCATGCCTTCCCTCGCCATGTGGCCTATATTCCGATTGCCGCAACGATAATGGCAACGCCAAGTGTACTTGTCTCCCTGAATACATTGGACAGGCACCTAATTGCCGCCCTGAATGTACCAGCAACGACGATTGTTCCAATAACTTAGCATGCATCAATCAAAAGTGCCGCGATCCTTGTCCAGGATCGTGCGGACAGAACGCTCAGTGTATTGTCACCCTGCACATACCTAATTGTGTGTGTCCAGCGGGACTTACCGGCGATCCGTTCTTCCGTTGCACTGATATACCAAGTAAGCTCTGACTTTCTGACTTAGAGCCCAGCATATCATCGCATACTCAATCATAATGTTTCTCATTTCAGAAGAACCGCCAGTTCCAAAGGAGCCCAAGAACCCTTGCTATCCATCACCGTGTGGAATCAATGCCGAATGCCAAGTTCGTGGCGATAGCTTCACTTGCGAATGTGTCAACGATTACATTGGCAACCCGTACGAAGGCTGTCGACCAGAATGTGTTGGCAACTCAGAATGTTCCGCCAATAGAGCCTGTATTCGATACAAGTGTACCGATCCTTGCCCTGGAACATGTGGCATTGAAGCTGTCTGCACCATCCACAATCACATTCCGATTTGCTCATGCCCACCAGGCCTTACCGGAGATGCCTTTAGGCAATGTACTCCAGTGATAAGAGTTCAAGATAAGCCAAAATCAGAAGACCCATGCTATCCATCGCCATGTGGATTGAATTCCATATGCAAAAATGTGCGAGGAAGCGCGGTTTGCGAATGCCTACCAGGATTCTTTGGAAACCCGATCGGCCAAGGCTGCCAACCAGAGTGTACCCTAAGCTCAGACTGTCCAAAGAACCGTGCGTGTGTCAACTCGAAGTGTGTCGATCCATGCCCAGGAGTCTGTGGCTTTGGAGCTCAGTGCCAGGTTGTGAACCATAATCCAATCTGTTCTTGTCAAAGCCCGATGATTGGCAATCCATTCGTAGAATGCCATACACCAATCGCCAAGGAACCAACTGACCTATGCAATCCATCACCATGCCGAAGCAATGGAATTTGTCGCGTTATCAACGGCGCCGCAACCTGTACCTATCCCGAATGCGTCACCAATGAAGAGTGTCCAAGAAACCGTGCCTGCGTCAACCAAAAATGCCGTGATCCTTGCACAAACGCCTGCGGTGTCAACGCCATTTGCAATGCCATCAATCACAAGTCGGTGTGCACCTGCCCCACTGGTTACTACGGATCGCCATACAACGAATGCATTCGTCAAGTGGACGTAGTTGTTGTCCCTCAACCCGAATGTCTATCGGACAATGAATGTTCCAACGATAAGGCCTGCATCAATCAGGAATGCAGGAACCCTTGTGAGCAGTCTAACATCTGCGGACAGAACGCCAAATGTCATGTTCAACTCCACCGACCATTATGTGTGTGCAATGAAGGATTCACCGGCAACGCTCAAACCTTCTGCCATATAATAGGCTGTCGCTCTGATGACGAATGCCCCGCTACTGAGGCATGCATCAACAAGCAATGCGTCGACCCATGCCTATACACTCAGTGTGGAACATTGGCCACATGCCGAACCGAATACAACCACAAGGCCCGCTGTCACTGCCCTGAGGGATACCGTGGTAATCCTCAAATTCAATGCTCCCGACCAGAGTGCACACGCGACACCGATTGTGCCTTCCATCTAGCCTGCCTCAATGAACGTTGCGAAGATCCATGCAACTGCGGCATCGGAGCTCAATGCCGAGTGGACAACCATCACGCACAGTGCAGATGTCCGCCAGGCTATAGCGGCAATCCTCAACAACGATGTGACATCATCCCGCAACAGGAGCAACCTCAGTGCACCGTCGATGCTGACTGCCCAAGTAAGCTAGCCTGCTTCAGCGGAGAGTGCAAGAACCCATGCTCTGAGACGAAACCGTGCGGTCAAAACGCCATCTGTTCTGTGGTCGATACTCTTCCACTGCGCACCATGATCTGTCAATGCGAACCAGGATTTGTTGGTGACGCCGACGTTGGATGTCGCAAAGGTAAGCAGCAATCCAAGGCTGTCAAGCTTTTCAAATTGTTTAATGAGCGTCGAAGATTTTTGTTTCAGCGGTGCAATGTACATACAAGTCTGTATATATATTTTGAAGTTTCAAGGCACCAATTTTACCTAACCTCACTCCAATATTTTTCGCAAAACTTTCCTTTTCTCTCAGCTTTTTTAGTGTTAACAGTGCTTGCTAATAACTTTTTCTTTTGGTATTTTTCCTCACAGAACCTCAAAAGGACCATGGCTGCCGATCGCATGAAGACTGTCCCGACACCGAAGCTTGTCGTAGCGGAGTTTGTATGAATCCATGCATTGAAGGCTCGCCATGTGCTCGAACAGCCGAATGCTTGGCGCAGAAACACCGTGCAGTATGCACCTGTCCAAGTGGTTTGCTGGGAGATCCTTTCGTGAACTGCTACGAAGAGCAAAAGACAATCATCGCCGGATGCACCCATGACTCAGACTGTGCTCCATCGATGGCCTGCATCAATCAACGCTGCCAAGATCCATGCGCCGAAGGCAATCCTTGCGCAGGAAATGCCGAATGCCGAGTGTCGAACTACAGACCAATTTGCTTCTGTCCTGCCGGATGGGGTGGTGATCCACAAGTTCAGTGTTATAAACGTAAGTATTTACTTTTTTGCGCATAATGTTCTCCATTAATGACATATTTTTTCGTCCCTTAGCCGAATGTAAGATCAACTCAGACTGTCCGTACGACAAATCGTGTATCAATGAAAACTGTGTAAATCCCTGCACCTTTGGTTCCGTACGATGCGGTACTGCAGCTCAATGCGAACCGCAAAACCATCAAGCCGTGTGTGTCTGCCCACCCGGAACACAGGGTAATCCCTTCGTATCATGTATCGCCGGTCACTGTCAATACAACGAGGACTGCGCCGATCACGAGGCCTGCGATCGTTTGAACCGCATTTGCCGGCCAGTTTGCGACGAAGACACCTGCGCACAAACTGCCTTATGTATTGGACGTCGCCATCAACCACAATGCCAGTGCCGACAAGGAACAACTGGCAATCCGTTCGTGGAATGTGTCATCTTCAAGGAACCTCAATCGCCCAAACCAGAGTGTGAAGTTGACTCCGATTGTCCGACCCAATTGGCCTGCATGAACAACCGCTGTGCCAATCCATGCGCTGTAATGAATGTCTGTACGCCACAACAAATATGTACGGTTCTTGATACTCTACCTTTGAGGACGATGATCTGTAAATGTCCCAGCGACATGGTCACTGACAACTCAAGGAATTGCGTCCCCATTAAGCATGATGTCATCTCAGGATGTCAAGTGAACGACGAATGTGCCAACTCAGAGGTATGCCAGAGAGGACAGTGTATCGAAGCTTGCCGCCTCGACCGCTGCGGCTTGAATGCTCAGTGTAGATCCAGCGATCATTATGCTCAGTGCACATGCCCATCAGGCTACGAAGGAAACCCAAGGGTCGAATGTAATCCAATTGGTATGTCGAAAATTGGCCTTTCAAGGAGCTTCCTACAATCATTGTGTTTTAAAATTTTTCAGCTGGAAAGACCCCAACCGGCGTATCAACAGCCGAATGCTACAAGAACGATGACTGTCCAAACGATCAGACCTGCCGCAACGAACGTTGCATTAACCCATGCGCCGACGATGCCTGCGGACGTGGAGCCTACTGTCACGTAGAGAACCGCGAACCAGTCTGCAGATGCCCACCAGGATATACTGGGGACGCTAGAACCGGATGTATTCCACGTAAGCCCCGAGAATCCCACTGTCACTTGACTTAACTTAACACACATTTCTATTTCTTATTCACAGCAATTGAAGTATCCAGAATCGGCTGCAAGTCCAACTCAGACTGCGCCCAGACCGAGTCCTGTGTTAATGAACAGTGCGTGAATCCATGTAACTGTGGCAATAACGCCGAGTGCATCGTCCGAAACCATCACCCAATCTGTTATTGTAAGTCTGGTTTCTCAGGAAACGCCCAGTATGGTTGTGTACAAATCGGATGCTCATCCGATGACGAGTGCTCTCTGGACAAACAGTGTGTTAACAGGGAGTGCGTCAACCCATGCCTGGTGTCTGATCCATGCGCTCTGAATGCCGAATGCTTTGGAAGAAACCACCGCGCCACTTGCCGTTGCCAACAAGGACTAGAAGGAGATCCCTTCACACGATGTGTTCGTGTTGAGTGTCATTCCGACTACGACTGCGCCTCAAACCAAGCCTGTGTGAGAAATCAATGCATCAATCCATGTCTGGACAACCCATGTGCCCAGAATGCCATCTGCAGCTCCATCAACCATGCTGCTGTCTGTAGATGTCCTGAAACAGCGCCACTTGGCAACCCTCTTTCATACTGCGAACGCCGACCAATCGAACCACAATGCATCAACGATCCAGATTGTCCATCACGACTGGCCTGCATCGACAATAAGTGCCAGAACCCATGTATAGAACTCTCACCGTGCGCCAAATCAGCCAGGTGTAGCGTCCTCGACAGTGTACCAGTGAGAACAATGGTCTGTGAGTGTCCTGAATCGCATGTACCTGACGCAAGAGGAGAATGCAAGCCGATTGTACTACAAACGCCACCAGGTTGCACCTCGGACAGTGAATGCCCCGACACCGAGGCATGCGTAAACCGTCAATGCCGGAACCCATGCAACTGTGGAACCAACGCCATCTGCAATGTCCAAAATCACCGAGCCACGTGCTCGTGCCAGGATGGCTTCGACGGAAATCCCTACTCGACCTGTCGTAGCATTGGTTGCCGTGTTAATGGCGAATGTGACTCCGGAAAAGCATGCATCAATGGAAATTGCGTTAACCCATGTTTGGTGAATGATCCTTGTGGAATAAACGCCGAATGTTATGTCCAGGCCAATCAACCCGTCTGCCGTTGTAAGTCGGGCTATCGAGGAAACGCCTATGAACGTTGTCGCGTCATAGGATGCCGAACGAATAGCGACTGTCCGTCGGACAAGACTTGCATCAACGAACAATGTGTCAACCCATGTATCTACGAGAATCCGTGCTCACCAAGGGCTGAATGTAAACCGCAAAACCACATCGCCGTCTGTCGGTGCTCCACCGGATTTATGGGTAATCCCTACATTGACTGCCAACCAGAAATCACTCCCGAGTGTACTTTCGACACAGATTGTCCTTCCCGATTGGCGTGCATCAACAACGAATGCCAGGATCCGTGTGCGGTTCTAGAACCATGCAACCGTCCATCCAAGTGCGAGGTAACGCCTACCTCACCAGTGAGAACAATGATCTGTGTCTGTCCCGACGGATACATAAGCTCAGGCAGTGGAACGTGCAAACCTTCCAAGGCTGTGACCACCATCACCGGTGGGTGTATTGCCGACCCAGACTGTCCAGCGGACAAGGCCTGCATCAGCGGAGTCTGCCGAAATCCATGCAACTGTGGCCTAAACGCCGAATGCCGCATCAAGGACCACAAGCCAGTTTGCACTTGCCGTCAAGGCTTCGAAGGAAATCCCGAATTCGAGTGCTCCAAGGTGGAATGCGTGTCGGACAGTGCTTGTCCATCGACCCACAGCTGTAGAAACGGACTCTGCATTCCAGCTTGCCAAGAGAATCAATGTGGACAGAACGCCGAATGCATCGCATTAAATCATAGAGCTGTCTGCGAATGTGCCCCAGGATTTGGAGGAAATGCCAGAGTCTCTTGCATACCTGTAGGATGTCGAGCCGATGACGAATGTCCCAGCGACAAGGCTTGTGTAAATGGAAAATGCCAAAGCCCATGCGATACCACAGCTGCCTGCGCAATCGACGAAGTTTGTAAGGTCTATCAACACAAACCACAATGCGCTTGTCCACCTGGAATGGTCGCCCGAAGAAACGGCTGTGAAATTGAACGATCTGACCTATGCGTCTACGACTCTGAGTGTCCAACTCAGACGGCATGCATCGGTGGTGAGTGCGTGAATCCATGCAAAGCCACTACACCATGCGGTGTCAATGCAAACTGTCGCGTATTAGATACAGTACCAGTAAGGACGATGATTTGTGAGTGTCTAGAAGGATACACCGGTAATGCAGCGGTTCAGTGTGACAAACGTAAGTTTATTTGGTTGTTATTAAGCTTTTCCCAACCTCTCCTTCCTTTTTAGGCTCCCTCTGCATCATCGAGAAGGGCTTCGTACGCGATATCGACGGACAATGTGTCTGCCCACCAGGTACTGCTCTAGATGTCTACGAGTACTGCACACCGTGTGTCGTTGAAAACGGCTTCAAGATCGACGAAACGGGACACTGTGTGTGCGCTTTGGAACGTGGAATGGTGATCGATGAACGCGGACGTTGTATATGTCCGGTTGAGTACGGGTACCGCCTGACAAAGGACGGCGAATGCCTACCAACCATCCAAGCCGAGTGTCAATCGGACGATGACTGCGCTGACAACCGCTACTGCAACCTAGACTCAAAGACCTGCGAAGATGCCTGCATATCGAAGACCTGCGGCATCAACGCCTTCTGTAATACAATCAACCACAAGGCGGTGTGCCAATGTAACGTTGGCTTCACCGGCAACGCTGATGAATTCTGCAGTAAATACCTACACCTGTCACCAACTCCAAACATTTCGTCAACATTTATTCCATTTTCAGATCACACCAACTTCCGTACGG
Source organism: Ferdinandea cuprea (assembly GCA_963576555.1). Lineage (NCBI taxonomy): Eukaryota > Metazoa > Arthropoda > Insecta > Diptera > Syrphidae > Ferdinandea > Ferdinandea cuprea. The sequence continues at coordinate 9,495,440 of OY754958.1, forward strand.
ACTTCCCACGTCCAGAGATGATCGTCAGCTGTCTTGCCGACGGTGTTCAAGTACAAATTCATCTCCCAGAGCCCGGTTTCAATGGAGTTCTCTACGTGAAAGGACATAGCAAGGACGAGGACTGTAGACGTGTGGTCAACCTGTCGGGTGAATCAATTCCCAGAAATGAAATCTTCAAGGTACACTTCGGAAGCTGTGGACTAATGCATGTCAATGGAATAGCTAGCTTCGTGCTAGTCATCCAGAAACATCCTAAACTGGTAACATACAAGGCTCAAGCCTACAACATCAAGTGCGTGTACCAGACCGGCGAAAAGAACGTTACCCTTGGATTCAATGTATCGATGTTAACCACCGCCGGTACCATTGCCAACACAGGTCCTCCTCCGATTTGTCAAATGCGAATCATCACCCACAACGGACAAGAGATTAACTCAGCGGAAATTGGTGACAATTTAATGTTGCAAGTTGACGTTGAACCAGCAAGTAAGTTTCGTAAAAAAATCTTCCTTGTTCGTAGTGGGTAATCAGTTAATTTTTCACTTCCAGCCATTTATGGAGGCTTCGCTCGAAGTTGTGTAGCCAAGACAATGGAAGACAATGTCGAAAACGAGTACATCGTAACAGATGAGAATGGCTGCGCTACAGATCCAACGATATTCGGCGAATGGGAGTACAATCCCGACACGAATAGTCTGTTGGCCAGCTTTAACGCCTTCAAGTTCCCGTCAAGCGATAATATACGCTTCCAGTGCAACATTCGAGTGTGCTTCGGTAAATGTCAACCGGTCAATTGCCGCGGATATAACGCCTTCGGACGTAGACGACGTCGTGCAATTGCTGACAATTCAACATCGTCGACTGCGGTGTCCAGTGCCAATGGTGGCATGGAAGGAACACTGCGCGAGGAGATTACCATACAATCGAATGCGATACTCACATTCGAGAAGAGGGAGTCGGGATTCAGTGACTCAAATAGTAAGTACTTGATATTAGTTGCCCCGTCTGTCTGTCATCAGAAAACTGATGATCGCTTTGTTGGCACTTTGTGCATAACCGATGTAGAAATCGTTTTTTGACAAGCCTGCTTTTGAAGCTGGTTTTGACCAAATTATTGAAAGTCTGTGTCTTATTCGACTTTCACGAGCAATGACTTTCATTGTTAATGCAATTTTGAAACTAAATTTTTACCTTTTCTCTATAGTCAAACCATCCGCCCAGCGTGTCGAAGACATCTGTGTCTCAATGGTTGGTCTCATCATAGCTCTGGTCATCACAGCGCTCCTAGCACTTGTTGCCGTCGCCGTTGCTGTATCATGTTGGCTTATGGCCTACCGAAGACGACCAAAAACAGTTGGTCCACTGCCACATCCCCCAGAGTTCCCAAATCCCCTCTTCACTAATCCCGAGGCGATACCAGAACCAACACCTGACTATATATCGTAAGAACAAATAGGTACTTAATTAAAAAAAAAAATTAGTTAAAAACAAATTAGGTGCTTGCACTATTTTGACAAAAAAAATACAACCAAACGTGTAACAAAAAAAAATACTGGAATTGCAAAAAAAAAACTAGAATTAAGCTTAAAAAGTAAAACAAATTGTAAAAAAAAATGTGCAAAAAGATGCACTCAAACTTAAAAACCTGTGTATATTGAAACAAAATGAAATGCTTTAATGAAATGAATGAAAGCAATCTCAATCGAAGTAAAGAATGTGTCAAAGTTTCTGAAACTACAAAAAAAAATATAAATATATAAATATTTTTTTTTTCTAATTTTAAGTTAAAACGTGTAAAATATTTTGAATCTTGAAAAAATGGCTTTGCTTTTATCAGAAAAATGTTAGATCTATTAGATGAGAGTGGAATAGGAGCTAGGAAACCGAAAGGAATAAGAAGAATCCCCAACTCAAAGGACCATTTTCAAACATTTGGATAAAATCAAACTCATTTTAGAGAATATTAAAACCTCAACTTCCGCGAAGAACCGATCAGGGCGCCATCTATGTAAACAAAAAAAAACTCCTCACAAAATGTATGTAAAACCAGAGAGTAGAACCCAATTCTACAGCCAAAGCCACGAGATAAACACTATAAAACAAAATGGCAAAGAAAAGTATGCGTTCTTATAGGAAGTTGATAGCAGCGACATCTTCTCCGTTAGTCGAAATTATAGGCTTAGTCGTATTGTAAAACGTATTCTTATTATAAAGGGCTGAAAGAAAATCTTAAAACAAAACAAAACAAAAAATGCAAAGCAACTGCCCAACACAAAACATAATTAAACCTCTTATTTATGGTGAAGGTGTAGTTTCCCTTCTTCATGTTCTATACAAACAAAAAAAATATACTGCCTATAAAAAAAACTCCTAAATTTAAGTCAAGGTACTTAAAAAAAAATCACATTAACTTTTGGAAATGACAATACTCCTGCCACGTAGTATTTAGTTGAAAAGTCGCTCTCGAAATTTATGGATTTTACATGGGATGGGGCATATCCCTGGAGAATAATAAACAAATGTTGTATTATAAATAACACTTAAGCACTGTGGATTACTTTGAAGGTAATCGGAAGTCTTCGCTCGAAAGAAAAAAACACATACCCCGTCCCAGTTCTCTGCAAAGCTTTATGTTTTTTTTTTTATAGGAAACTTTATTTTATTTAGAATTTTAAAACGACGACTAACGGAGGATTTGATTTATATTTTTTTTTCTATTACTATTATATTTAACCCGATATAGATTAACAATAATTATTTTATTTTCCCTATTAATATTTTTAGTCAAAGAAAAACACATTTCTCTTTGTAAAAACAAAACAAAAAAAAAACCGACAAAATAAAACTTTTTTTGTGATTATTAAAAAAAATGATAGTGAAATAAATGCAACGAACAAATCATTCATCAAAAAATAAAATTTGCGGGTCACGGAAAATTCCCATCAGCAACTGATTTTCGGTTCTATTGCAGCGAAATTTTTTAGAACCACAATCAGTTGCTTTTGAGTATATTTTTTTTTAGTCCCGCATCGAAAGGAAGTTTAGTTCGCGACGAATTTAATAAAGAATGCATCACTAACTAAATATTAAATAAAATAATAATAAACAATGTATAGTCACTACTTTAAGGCGAGTTAAATTTATTTTATTGTAATTTTTTTTTTTATAAAATGTGTATAGGGTCTTAACTCCACTCGTTAACTATTCTTTTTTAAGTTCGTTTTTTTATATTATTTTTTTTTTCTAACTCAATTTGTTAAATGCAATAGCTAAAGGTTAGCCATTTTTAAAAGGAAAAGATTAATATTTAAATGAAATGCAATGAAAAAAAATTAAGATGAATATGAATAGTTTCAAAAATTTTGAATACTCCACTTTATTTGTTTTTTTGAATTTTAATTTTTATCGAACTTGACAAAATGTTGAACATAATCCTAATCTTTTTGCACAACCGAAATGAGTTATATAAATAGACTTTACGTACTATATAACGAAATTTGTAAATTGTTTTGAAACTTATGTAGTTAAATGAAAAAGAAAAAAAAAACAAAATATTTTATACAAAATTACAAAAAAAAAAATAATAAAAACAAAATGTTCGCTTATGTAAACTAATAAATAAAAATAAAAACAAATAAATAAAAATATTACTGCTGTAATTATTTAACTATTATCGAACAACAATCGGAAGTGTTACGAAATGGGGAGTGAAACTTACACCATTAGTACGGTTGTCAAAGATCGATATTTGATGTACGATACAATGCAGTACGAACTCGAACTCCTCGATTTTCGCAACACTAAAGTCGTAGCACATCTTGACTCTATAAGTACAACTTTCGAAAAATGCTACCTCGATTAGTGCAACTTCTTGTGCTTCCTTATTTTATGTTCTCCTTTTGGTTCGTGGTCTTACAGTTATTTATGTCGATTTCCATTCACCCAGTCGAAGTATTGTTCTAACCAATTGTTTCCAAAGAACATGCATTACATCTACACTACCGCCAAGCCGATTTTACATTTCTCGCGCGTCCTGTCATTATGTTTGTTTTCAGCGTGGACATATGTCAAACATGTTGGTAGTAGTGATAACCGGAACAGTACTCACAAAAAAGATAGAACAGCACTGACAGCAATTAGAACAGCACTTAGAATAGTACTTGACAGCATTTGGAACAGTTCCAACATCCCGAAAACTTCTTAATGACCGGCAGTACGGTTTTCGCAGCAACAGATCCAGTGGTGATTTGATGACATATCTAACCGAAAAGTGGAACCAATCTATTCACCGTGGTGGTGAAAGCAAGGTCGTTGCACTTGATATTTCAAAGGCATTTGACAGAGTTTGGCATCATTCTCTTGTCGAAAATGCGTGCATTTGGGATCGATGTTACCCTTCTTCAATGGATTAGAAATTTCCTTTCGGAACGTTCAATTCAAGTTGTTTTGGACGGTTTCAAGTCTGCAACTTACCAAATAAATGCTGGTGTTCCCCAAGGCTCCGTTTTGTCTCCGACTCTCATTCTCATTTTTATCAATGACTTCCTGTCTTTCACTTCTAATCCAATCCATTCCTTTGCTGATGACAGTACCTAAACTTCGTTTTCTGGACAACGCCCCTCATCTTCGTGCGTTGAACTGGAACGGCAACGTATGTAAAGCTCATTGAATTCCGATCTTGACAGCATACTTAAATTTGGTAAAACCAACAGAGTGGAATTTAATGCTTCCAAAACGCAATCCTGTCTGCTGGCATTGAAGCGAGCCCCTAATTCTCTGCCATTATCCATGGATGGCACTTGCATCGCCGAAACCGAAAGACTTTCCATCCTTGGTATGTGCGTTAACGACAAACTTCGTTGGAATGACCACATATTCGATGTCGCCAAGAACGCTGCGAAATGTGTAGGCTTCCTCAAGCGATGCAAGAAATATTTCAGCCCTTCTGATCTGGCTTGAATCTACAAGGCATTTATTCGCCCAAAACTTGAGTACAACGCTCATATCTGGTCTGGTGCACCAATGACATATTTGGAGCTACTTGACAGGATTCAAAAACGTGCGATAAAAGACATTTAAAACCAACGTGCATCGGTATCTCCTTTTTTCTAATCCTTCACTGCCCTACTGCCCGCACTGTGTTACTTCATTATAAAGGAATCCAAAATCCCTTTAATGCGCGTATATTATAAAAAAAATGGGTGAATGGAAAGATATTAATTTTGTGTATCTGGACAAAATTCATTGTAAATACATACATAGGTATGCATACATATTTATGCAATTATGTTTTTTGTGTAGTTACGCTTTCTTTAGTACGGGAAATTCGTTCAGCATGGGCGTATAACTTCTATAAAAAAAAAAACTCATAATAGTTTACTCTATGTTTTATATATTGTCCTGCAATGCCTGAAGCATGAATGTCCACCATAATATTCTAATATGTTTCATACAAAAAACCGTCTTATACTGCGAGAGCAATTAACATTGAAACGTGATTTCCCAACTTTTTCATTTTTACACATTCGTACATCTGACATGTGGAGGGCGATATGTTAATTTTTGTTACCCTTTCGTTTTCTTATTTAACAAAAATGTGTTCAACAATTGTGGTTTTCTTTACAGAAACAACCTTCTAACTTCACTTTTTTATTAAAAAAAAAATATAACCCAGTAAGTGCAACAACCTCGGTCATTGCAACTGCCGTAGCTTCTATTAGTTGCGTAAATCGAGTTTGTACAGGATATCAAACAATCGAAAGTTGAGTTTTATGAGTGTCAATTGATACGTTTTACTCCCATTCTTAATACTGTTTAAAAAAGTCATTGTGACGTTTGAATTTTGGAATTGTTATATTATTTTCTTCCTTGTGTTGGTTGTGCATATTATTTTTACTATATTTCGTCTATAAATTCGGTTAGAAAATGTGAGTATTTTGTATTAAAATACAGAATTCAGAACGAAGTTGAAATGCTAACCTACACCGAAGAAGCTGTAAGTCGCCTCATGCATTATGATTCCTGTGTCAATCATCCTGTCGCTGAATTCAGAATAAACGTTTGATCTTGAAAACTGCAGCATTGTGGGCGGAGCCCTTTAAGAAGTTGTAAAGGAAGAAGTCACTGTGCATTAATTGGGGCCTACTCGACAAACCGCAACAGCTTTACAAGACAAAAATAATAACTACCGAATGACATTGCTGGAAAAATAGACGTCGGTGCAGGGAATTTATTGTGGAAATATGATAAATATTATGAAAGATGTTCAAACAAATATGATTAAAAATAAAACAAAAAACCTTACATCTTCAGTTCGCTGTTAATATCGGCTGATACATCTACGAGGGCTTCTTTCAAAAGTCGGAAGTTATGTAAAAATCTGAAACCAACCCATATTGAGTGCTCGTTATTGCAAAAGCATGAATGTGCAAATTTTGCAAATGTTCTGCCTTGCAAGAACTCTGCTAACCCGGGTTCCATAGGTGCAGTGGCATAGTGGTTAAGTGCGTTGGACTACTAAGCGAGTGGTCTACGGTTCTACAATGAGAAGCTTCTCAAAAATAAATTGTCGGAATCGGCATTATCGCATCTACAATGGTTAGATCGGCAGATCGACCGTAGACCAAATTTTCTCACTAAGGCAAATTCTGGAAAAGACTAATGAATTTCTCGAGACACATATTCTTTTCATCGACTTTAAAGCCGCATACGATAGATAGCCGACAGAAGCTCTACATGGCGATGTCCAAACTCTGGATCGTGGCGCTGAAGAAGACGCGGTTCAATGTGCAGTTTGGCAGCAGTTCATCTGAACTCATGTACTGGATTGAAAGGTACTGTCTTCAACAGCTCAGTACAGCTTCAGAGGTGTAGTAATATCATAGGACGCTCCTAGAATGCCGTGATACAGGTTTTCTTGGAAACTCGTTGGCTTTGACGTAGACACAATATATTATATTAATTAATATATTATATTAATTAATATATTATATTAATCAACAAACAAACATCTGTCCACCAACAAGGACAAAATGTCCTCGATGATAGCAGCAACTTCGAAATAGTTAAGGAATTCGTCTGTGGAGATCGGATGCAAAAAGCCGAAACACGTTGCCCACAGCGAGCGAATGATTATATGTACTGCCGCGCCGCGTTATACAAGAAAGTCCTATTTCTATTTCGATCACTGCCATCTTTATATTAAATGGTTTCGCATTATGAAACTATTGTGGGATTCAGTAAATTAAAATTTTTACACATAGATATGATTAGAAAAAAATCTAAGGCTTTTTCAGAAAATGGAACTCATTACATTATCGACGAAAAAAATTCGGAAATGTTAAGCAAGAAATCCTATATCCATACAATTTCTTGGGATATAGGCCTTTTTTGACATTTTCGAAAATATTTTCAAAATTTTTTTTTTTTGATTTTGAGGTACTTTTGAGTTTCTGACTTAACTTAAAACATGACTCTTTGAGCTTAGGACTTTCATGTTTAACACGTCAGTATAGTGCTACAGCCTAACGTATGTTCGAATGCAATCTCCCAGGTTCGAGATGACAAAGAATACCGCAAAAAAAAAATCTAAATAAAATAAAATAGTGTTAGTGCAAAAAGAAAAGACAAAAGAGGACACAATTTTGGTCAGCTAAAGATAATTCATTTCAGAACAGTGTGATCATTAAGGCATTTGTGCGGGATACCTTCAAAATACATTGTCTCTAGATGCGAGGTATTTAATTGTCCGTTATTTTCAAAATTCTTGAAAAAATACCTCCAGTTACTTTGAACTAAAAAGGTCATTTTATCTTCGAAATATCATATTATGAAAAAAGTTGTTGAATGACAAAAAGGACCTACACTTACGACCCGTTAAAAAATCTGAGCATTCGGTGGCCTTTAAAATGGCTATAACCTCACCTTGACGACAGATACAAGTATCTTCTAAATTCTCCCCAACTTGCTACACGTGTGTACAGCAATTATCTTATAACGAAAGATGTCAAGAGGTGATTAGTGTTTACACAAGACTGATTTACTCAACTAGCTATTGAGGTAGAAATTAATCGCACAGCTGCAAACTTGTGTGAGTTGCCTGATAGCCTGTGTAATTAGCCTTCTCTCTGCATTATGATTAATCATTAGTGTTAATGAGAAAACATTTGCCACCACCGGACGTTGCCGCTTTGCCTTAATTCACCTCTTTAATGCTGTGTTCTCTTATCCGATATCTAAAATCTCTATGTTCCCATATTTCATCTGGAATGTCACCGTTTTCTAACTTGTCCCTCAGTCGGTCTTATTCATATTTATTTTGTCACAATCCATCATCGGCATTCGTACCTACCTCATACGGTGTGTGATAGACAGGGCCACATGATGAGCGAATATTTACGATACTCTTTAATTAATCGCACATTTGTCAAGTGACAGCTTGTCTGCTTGTTGCTATCACTTTAGCCATCCGTCTATCTGTCTGCAATTAAAATGTTCGCAGATAAATTTTAAATGGATGAAATGGATTTAAAGTTATTACGAAATATGCACAAACTTATGACAAATTGTTGGATCATATTGATGAATATATTGTTGAATTTATTAGTTGAGTCTATTTCGGAATTATTTTTATCGTCAAATGAAGAGTTCGGATGGATTTCAGCTTTCAACTTATGAATCCCGTTCGTGTTTATTGAGTGGGCTCAAAGTGTCCGATGAACAAATATTTAATATGCAGTTATAGATATGATAGTTCTGTTTGAATATGATATTCTGATATGCTTTGGCAAGATCATAACATGTTATGGGCACATCCTTTAGCGATCTCAAACTTATTGGGAGCTGCTTTTATTAATTTTTTAAAAGTTTGTGTTCAATCTTCATAATGAAATTTCACTTTTTTTTCATTTTTAGTTTGGGGCCATATTTCAGGTAGCCCTCAGTAGAACAAGTTTCGTGTTCTTAACTTCAAGAATACCTTTTTTTGGTTTCTGTTATTAGACAACATAACTGTTTAACTCGCAATTCAAAATATTTTGTTGACATTTTACGTCAGTGTGCATTTACGGTTTTAATTTATCGATAACGTTTTTTTTTTTTCATTTAGCTCTAACTGACCTATAAAATAGTTTGTTCTGACTAACTGCACGCAGTAGCGCACAACCTAAGCCGCTTATGGTAGAGTTATGAATCTTGGTATATATGCCCTTATATGACATAGTTTATCAATTATGTGTTATCAAGAAACCTTGCCTGACACAACGCAGCCTTCCATACTCTCCGATTGCTCTTAAGTTACAATTTTTCAGACCAAGCGCTCTGGCATCCACGATGGCTTGATCTTTGACATAGAGGTTCGGTCTTCCTTGTCATCGCGAATATGGAAGTTTAAATTTGAACATTCTCTTGGCTGACTACATTGGCTCCATTCCCTGGATGTGGCAGAGCCAATGTAGTCAACGCTTTTTCACAATCTTCGCCCGAAGCTGATCATTCGAAAAGCTATTGTGTCGCCTCTTCTTTCAATAGCTGTGAAGCCTTTATCAGGTCACACTGGGAGCTGCCTTGCGCACTAGAACATTTGCTCAAGAAAAAGATTGAAGAAATCAGATGATAGCTCATGCGTGTCTTGGGAGACTTTAGACGATGTGCTGCGAAAAGGGGGTGTGTCCAGCCTTAAAGTTCATTAGTATTTTTAAGGATTTGCCTCACTGTTCAGAGAGGCCCAGAGGCGTTGATACACTATTTAATGGACCTGATGCAACCACAAATGAAATCTTATAAATATCCAGTCATCCAGCCATTTAAAAAAATGCCAGTAGATATCTAAATCTAACTTAAAGTGTTACCAAAAAGTTTTTAGACAGGTCACCACGGTCTAAGATATAAACTAAATAAAATGAAAATTGGTTACCAGTGAGTGAATAAATTCATCTGCTGTAAGTTCATATGGAAAGTAGAACATTCTAGCCAAACTAAAGTAAGAAACTTATGCTTGAGGTTTGATAAAAATATGACCAAGAATGCCTTAATTTAATTCTTCATCTCGTGTAAACAAGATAGAAAGATCAAGAAAAAGCTTTGAAGAATGCTGCACAAAAAAAGGTACTGCAGGCCTATTAAATCTTTTGACAATGTCTGTGGACTAACCAGCAATGCCCTTTGGATAATGCCCACTCTTCGATCTGATTTATGGAATGTTTACTTCACACCGTGTACAAATGTAAGTTTGGGAGGTAAGACACCAAAGGAACAGGTAGCAGGCGAAAAAAAAATGAATCCAAAGTAAATAAGTGGAACTCAATTGGTTGAATTGCCAACTCAACAATCAGGCAATACTAATGATAAAAACACGGCTACAAATAACAAGAAGATACGAAAAATGATCTAAAAGTTTCGCATCAGCTTAGAAGCTCTTTCCAAATGGCTTTAATGCCTCCAGAGTTTTGCAAAAGAAACAAGGGAACAGTAAGTGTACACAAATTATTTCATAGAAAGCAAAAAATTGCCACTTCCAATCAGCCAACTGTCGAAGGAAACTCAAGAAGGCAGGAATGAAGAAAATAGACAATTTGGGGGAACGCTTTTTTAGAAAAACTTCGCGAGTCGAGTCCTCCATTTTTGGCAAGTTCAATTTAAAATTAAGTTCTGCAACTTTTAGACATACTAAACGAGTTAAAAAAAAATTAAATGGTCTGCTCTAGAAAGTTGTCCAAACTTGTACAAATTATTTAAAATAAGTAAGAAATAGTCTGAGCGTTAATAATTTTCCGCTCGATGAGCGAAATGTCACACTACAATGAGTAGCAGAGTTACCGTCGTGGACTCTTTAGAGTCATTTTGAGTCTTTTCGAACGCTCGGACTCAGTGAAAATCAACGAAATTGGACTCCTTTTAAAAATACAGGACCCGTTTTGCTATAATTCGACCATACAATCTTAAATTGTGTGGATTTTATGCTGCACTCCCCTTTTTTCGCTTGGGCCTCTTTTTTACTTTTCTCAGCTTCAAAACTGTTGTGGCGTAGTGTGCTTTGCGTTTAATTATTGTCGGCGAGGCAGATTAAAGATATTTCTTAAAACAATGTCCAGATTTTAGTGATTAAGTATAAAGATTTAAGTGTAATTAAAATGCCAAACGATTTTTAACTATTTTTCTTAATCCCGAAAAAGTTATCGAATATTTCAAATTACTAGAAGTGAAAGCACTAGAATGTAATTTTAAAAGTTTTTTTTTTGTAAGAGGAAATTAAAAATATTTATGTCGAGGTGGCCAATTTAAAAACCATTTGGGCTCTTTCTAAAATCGTTCAGAGGTAACACTGATAAGTAGTGAGTAATAATATTTCACCTCATTCACAGTTTGATCTCGAAATGTTTGCACAATAACCAGAACTTTCTCTTAAGTTTACCAAAATATACGAGAAAGTAACAAATCCTACACCTTACTATACATTTTCAAACACAAAACTATAACCAACGAAACACTGGCATGGCAATGGCAATCAACCAGCCACCACCTACACTGCGTAAAAATTCTCACGGTTATTCCATTTTCAATATGTTCCTGTTTACTTATTTTTTTCTCCTCGCTGTCAACTCAATTGTCATTTATGTCACAACATTCATTCATAAGACACACAGTAGCAAAAAAAAAGTGGAAGCTCTCACCTTTCATTGCAAGGAAAAGCAGAGAAAAAAAAACAACGCTTTTGCCCGCGTCTCCTTCACACGTCTTCAACCTGATTAAAAATAAATAAACCAACGTGGAACGTTCATAATAACTGATAACAAAAAAATTGCAAAACTTACCAACAAACAAAGCCAAAAATGAAAATGAAAAAAAAAAAATAATAAATAAATAAATACAAGTCTGCTAAAAGCTTTGACACTCTATGCCTGTGTTCATATCTTGGATATCAGTCACTAGAACGTGATACTCATACACACGATCGCTTTGACGATCAGTTGACATTTGACAGTGGCAGCAGTAACACTAGAAAATGTTTGCCCAGCAATTTAGAACAAGCTAAGCTCCTATAGATACTTTGTCTTGTCGGTTCTATCGGTGTGTCTTCAAATTTAGTCTTAACTGTCGAAAAATAAAAAGTTATTCTCAAATGATACTCATCGTGAGCAAGGATTACCATCGCGAAGCAAAAATCAAACAGTATTCCAAAAAAATTCACCGACGGGATCAGTGATCGTGTGTTTTGTTGAAAGCAAATCTTTTTCGTTAAAAGAAAAATATAATTTTTATTCAATTACCGTACGTATTTTCACTGAAAAAGAAAGAAAGAAAATAAAAACGTAAATTCTGTTCAAGTTGCATGCAAAGTAATCAAATCAAAGTGAAATAGAGTGTATCTCATGGATACGATTTTTTGTAAGCCGTGGTTTATGAAATATTTGTAACGCATATGACATCCATCCATACATCCATCCATCGGTCAATTATTCAATTATAATTAAAAATAAAAAAATATAAGTGCGTTCGAGTGCAACCATAAGTGCGGCAGCAACCGGCTGTATTAGATACTCTATTTCTCTATCTGTGATATCATAGCATTATAAAGATGTGCCCGGTCATAATTAGATGATTGTACTATATTATGAAGCGCGATTTGAATGCTAGCTATCAACTTACAACCTGTGTTGTTGGATTGAGTGAATCGCGACACGTAGAAAGTATCTATTACCCTTACAACCTGTTGAAACTTATTACTTTGTTGTGGTCTAGTTTGTAGGTAAACCTTTTTGTTTTCTACTATTGTTACTTGTTACAGATGCAGATCTTGTTAGCAAACGTCATTGGTAACATTATGTTAATTTTAGTGTGTTACAGTTACAGTTGTTCTTTTTTTGTGCTAATTTATTAATTGGAACCGACATCTGACCCCCTTTTCGCGGTTGCTTGGATGAGCATTCTGTATTCTTCTGAATCATCTTCAAGTGGTTTTCTGCTTTTGTTGTTGTGTTTTGTTTTCTTTTCTTTTTAACTCAAGTTTGACAGATACCTATGTATGTATAAAAATGTGGTCGTATAGCGGGCGGCTTTTGAACGCAGGGGCAGCTGCTGCAATATCTTATCTGTCATGTGGTTGATTAAATATTAATATTATAGATATCTTTTGTTTGAAAAGAAGATAAATTGTTTTGTATCTGATGTACACACAGGTATGGACATCATACGAAAACTAATCACATGCAAACACATAATGAAGGCCTTCTTTGGGAATTTCCACTTTTTGATCAGGTTATTGCGATTCCGAAAATATTTATTACTATTATGACTTATGAAGTGGTTAAAGATTCTGTTCAAGTGTAAATACATTTTTCTGTTTTTTCTTTGCTTGTTAAGGAGGGACAGACATTTCCTGTTCGACAAGTAGAAGAATTTTGACAAGCCCTAGTGCTTTGCTGAACTTGACTTAACCATGTGGCAGTCAAGCATGGTAAACAATGGTTTCTATAAATAGTTGTGAGCTGCGGAGTGTGTCTTGTCTTTGTTAGTATCTACAAAATATATAAATTTTTTTTTGTGGATTAGATCTGATTAAAATTTTTAATAGATTATTTATTTGTTAGAACATTTCGAAGGTGTTGTGTGGGATTGCTTGAGCAAACTTAATTACATTTCACAGTTTCGTGCTTTAAGACTTTGATTATTATTTCATTTGAACAGTGATTTAGCTGCCTATCGTCTCATTTACAAATATATATTTCAAGGGAATACAAGGTGTGATGAGAGAGAAGTTTTTGGTTGTAAGGTACTTTCTTACCTTGCCGGTAAGAATCTTTTCATGTGTTTCCGATTTAAGTACAAAGGGTCTTTCATTTTGAATTTACCGCGGTTATTTGTTTGTTGTTTGTAGCCGTCATGCCGCGTTGATGTTTAACAGATGTCATGTCTCAACATTGATGTTATGTCATGGAGACGCAAAGCATTGATAATGTGAGTTGTGCGGCGACAGTTCGAAAACAGTTTAAACTCGAAGAAATAAAACATATCCCCTTTAGTGCGACACGGTCTAATGAAAACATTGCAGGGGTTAGTAAGAGTGTAGACAAGACCTCCATTTGGCTCTATGACAAAATATAATTGAGCATTTCAGCAAAACGGGCTTTATGGGACACCCATTACCTATAATAGATTGTTGCTGCAAAATGTAAAAACTATCTTTTTAACTTCCATTTTTGTATCTATATTTGCCTTTTGAGCAAAATGTAGTTGTTTCATTTTCTATAACTTGCCCCTATTGTCTTGTTCTTCCCTTTTCTGACGGAGTTATAATTGGGAATACAAAATCATAAATGTTTCACTTCTACTAGTCCGCCTGTGAGTTTAGCTGGTTTAACCTTACTGCTGACAACTGCTCAACACATCTAGAGAGACAGTTGTAGCTGTGGACCTTAGATTTGGCACATGGAAAGGAAGGGCTACCCTTTAGTGCGACACGGTCTAATGAAAACATTGCAGGGGTTAGTAAGAGTGCAGACAAGACCTCCATTTGGCTTTATGACAAAATATAATTGAGCATTTCGGCAAAACGGGCTTTATGGGACACCCATTACCTATAATAGATTGTTGCTGCAAAATGTAAAAACTATCTTTTTAACTTCCATTTTTGTATCTATATTTGCCTTTTTGAGCAAAATGTAGTTGTTTCATATTCTATAACTTGCCCCTTTTGTCTTGTTCTTCCCTTTTCTGACGGAGTTATAATTGGGAATACAAAATCATAAATGTTTCACTTTTTCTAGTCCGCCTGTGAGTTTAGCTGGTTTAACCTTACTGCTGACAACTGCTCAACACATCTAGAGAGACAGTTGTAGCTGTGGACCTTAGATTTGGCACATGGAAAGGAAGGGCTACATTATTTCTTACCTGAAATGTCGTTGATGAATGGTTTTCAAAGTACTCGATCTCCGGCCCTGGCCAAAGCCGGGCACCAACACAAGAGGTGAAGGAACGGGAAGGGAGGAGCCGTGTCTTGCCAGCTCGTCGGCTTTTCAACTCCCGTCTATGTTCCTATGTCCGGGAACCGGCGGCACGCCCTACACTCTTAAACTACAGTGTCAGCCTGCATTTCCGATGTGGTCGGGTATTCTTCAGCGAATTTTTTCTGGAAGCTGAGTTTCGGTGGAATGTTGTCAGTAGATATTAAACCAGCAGCCGGCTACTTGCAATCTTACTGCGCTACATGATACATATGATTTGAAATGCAGCCTTGGTCGGGCTTGACCGTAGGGCTCCTATGGTCACAATTGCAGCTGTTCTCTGGATTCTGCTTAGCTTGGTGGGGTTTTCAGTGCAAACACGATAAAATAAGACATTTTTTTAATACTATTTTTTACTGCAATCTCATAACAAAATTTTACTATTAAAAACTACTAAACTTACTTTTACGACTCCATCATTGAAACGTCGAAATCATTATCGTTCGTGACGTGAAGTTCTGGCGAGAAAAAAAAAACCAAAAAATTAATTGCAAAATTCATACCATGTAAGGGGTCATTGCTTCTGTATTTTATTTTTAAAACGAAACGTACGAATCGTGACCAATGCTGCCACTAAGGAAAAAATTAGCGAAGTAAAATTCTACAAGTCAATGCAGTTTTTCATAGATAACAAACCAAATAAGCTTAATTAAAAATAAACTGTTTTGGAAGTATAGCAAAAAAATGGACAACGATGTGCGTGCCTATACATTTACTACACCTTCTCTTAATTGCGAAAAAGAGGTATTCCACTTTCAATTGCAATTCCACACAAATTCATAGAAGAAGAAGACTACAATAAAAGTGGTGTGGAAGTGAAGTGAAGTCTATTTTTTTTTACCCTATCTACCCTATCCTAAGGGTATATTAATTTTGACAGGCAAACTTGATGTGTACTCAAATGGCTGGACTAGGAGAAATAGGAAACAATCCTGCATCTTCTTTGTACCTCTCTCTCAAAAACGGAAGGCCCGCCTAGAAGCCTTTTTCTGACAACTACTGACATTAAAGATCTCTTTCGCCAGAGCTCCACCTAACCTAATCTCCTTAACACATTTTCTACATGTTTTTTACTACGCCTACTTTTTGGGGGCATTTTTAGCTAAACGTTGTTTGCTTTAAACATTTTTTTTTAAACAAAAAAAAGGTTAACAAGATACAATTACAATTATGACTATTCCCCATACAAGGTTTTTGCCACGATACGCCAGGTTTTTAGAAAATATTCTCCTTGACCTATAAAACCATCCATCGTGTTTTCTATGCTTTTTTCATGGGGAGGGTAGGGTAGGGTATGATACTTTTTGCCCCAAGCGGATTGTAGCCTTTCCATATGTTGTTGGTTGAAAATCTGCAGTTAGAATGTTTTTTTAGATATTACGAAGCAGTTTTGCTACGATCGTAGCAAAGTGGCAGCGCAGCCTCGGAAGACAACATTACACTTGTAACAGAGGTCCAAGCCAATTTCCTCGAAAAAATGGCTCAAAATTGCACTTCGCAATGGACCACTAAAATCGTAGTCGTGTAAATTATCGATCGAGCGTGCGTATGGTAGATAATTTTACCCGATTGAACCCAGATTAACCACAATGACTTGTAATTGAAGGATTAGCTACGAATAGGATAAGATCAGACTTAATAATTAAAAGGCAGTGGAAGTAGATGGTGTGTTATGAAGTTTAAAACCTACAAAGATGCAGATGCTAATCTGCAAGTGACAACTAACAATAAACAGCTAAGAATCTTCTAAAATGTTGTGCATTTGCCTTTTACCAACATCCAACTAAAGGACATTCCTTAAAGTTTTCAAGTGGATAAAATCACCGTAGCCTGCAGTGGTCAAATAATTTCCAATCGTACAATTATTGCTGACTGATTCCGCAATAAAATAATCCAAATTAAATTTCCCTCAAATGAACTAAAATGCAACCACCCACTCATCATTCTGTTTGCATATTGATAAAAAAAATTAAATTTAAATAATAATGTGTTGCCTATTTAAATTAAAGATAATTTAACAAGATAATTACCCAGAAATTAGCGTTGTAAAAATGTTATAAAAAAGCCACTGACACGAACGGTAATTGTTTAATTTTTTTTTTGGTTTGTTACTTCTTTGGGCATAAAGAAAAAATAAATAAATAGCTATAAATCAAAACCCAGAAGCTAATTACACACTTTAAAATTGTTTGGAGGTATGTTTATTTTTACTGAAGGTCAACGCGTCGTTGTACGAATTTCGGGGGCGGTAAACCCCTCGGCACGCAACTAATTGAATAAACTTTCTCCAAGCCCCCTATAATCAGTGTGTTGAATAAAGTTGAGTAATTTAAGCAAATTGCTGGTCGCATTTTTTGGCTATTTTAAAATGATAAGGAGTGGGCACCAGAGAAGTATTGTTTTTTTTCTTACCACTTGTATGTACATATAGAGTAAGTACCGTCTGTGAAAGCTAATATGGATTTATTTATTTATTAGCAAACGTAAATTATAAAATGAATTTTTTGTTTTCACAAACTCACATGACATTATGACGGATAAGGCGAATTTGTTGGGAATTATTTTCAATGGAATAATTCTATTGAAAGTCGTGTTCGAATTTGTTTTGTTGGAGATGTCATTAGTGCCAATAATCACTTCCTATGGAGGCTGTTGCTTGCATAAAACGTGGTTAGTTACGTTGAAGAGTTTCTGTTGTTGGCAATGGAAATGTTGATAACACTAATCATCCCACTTTGCTTAAGTTGTGTGGTATGCAAATAAGTGGAAGCGGTAGTTAAATCTATTAGGGAATGTAAGTTATCGGCATACAAGCGGGCTTTAAAAAAAAAAACGCTGGAAAACTTTTATCCAGAGCCAGTTGAGGGTTTTAGCTTCAATCGCCGAGTGCCTAGTGTGTTTGTGTCAGAAGACGTTGGTCAAGAATCGAGTTACTATTTCTTTATATATGATAAAGCGAAACACGTCGAAATCATTTCAGGCCAACACATTGCGTTTTCAGAGGAGAGCCGGTTACAGCTTTATTAAATCTCTAATACCGTACTGCATTTGATGAGTTTCTCAGGAATGGCTGGAACTGATATAAGAAATCATCACATCCCATTGACACGATCACTTTTTGAAAAAATAGCGGTTGTGGCACTAGGCGTTTCTTACTACTACAAAACGCAGCTAAAATCCTTTTAACTTTCGTATACATTAGTAAATTGAAAAGACAGTTGTTGCGTTCGTGCTGAAATTTCGAATTAAACTGTGTATAAGGTCCGCTAATGCGGTCCATCCGTCGCATCGGTCTGTCCGTTTGAGAGCCGTATAGCAAAACGGTTCGACAGATTTGTTCGTATATAAGGTTTCTAGGGTAACATCTCGCGGGTTTTTTTATTTTGTCCTTCATCGTTTTAAATAATGATACCTGCCATACCAAATGGTAATACAAAATTGGAATCATTTTAAGGATTTTGGTCTTTTTTTGTACTTTGGATACTTGGAATGGGACCGAAAATATTGCAATTCAGTTTTTTCCAAAAACAAATTTGAATAACGTTAATTTATAAAAACGCATGTTTGTACTTAGATTTTTGATTTAATTTTTCAAAACCTAAAAATGATTAAATTCATCTTGAGGCGATTCAAAAACGCATCTCATATACCCTGAAAGTTTCGTATGGCACAGTCTTGTACTTTATTATATTTCATACGTAACAGTCTCCCGACCCGCGAAGAGTCTCTGCCTGAGAAACGGCAGCCTTCTATGCTCTGCGATCCATGGCACGCTGCTTCCAGTTACTCCTACCAAGAGCATACGCGATAATTTAGTCTTTAAAACGGATGTTCCGCCTTGCTTGTCGTATTGTCAGAGACTAAAGCATTATTGTCCAATCGCTCGATGTGGCTGAGCGAATGTAGATTTTTGGTTTTCTAGATTACACCCACATCTTGGTACAGCTCATAGAGTTCGTGGTTGTATCTTCTCCTTCATTCGCCCTCAAAGGAGCTCTATACTCTTGGGGGCACACAAGAAATAAAACAATTGTAGTATATTTTCACGTATTAAAACTTACTTTGGGCACGTTCAACGTCAGTGAAGGTAAAAGACCGGCATTCTTTACATGCCAAGTTAAACATCAGTTGTCTTACTACGAAATGGTAACTGCGCCATCTTTTAGATGGTAGAATGCAATGCTTAAGAATATTAAGGTGCTGCCACAAGCCCATTATTAACTCTCCTTTCCTGCTTGTCGTCCAGCACTCGGCAAAGTGTCGAGCAGGGTAATAGTTTGTCCTTCGAGATATGAAGCTGATAGTTCAGTCTTGGTTAATGATGATTTGGTGCATGAGCCTTACCACAACATCACCCCCATGTTTAAAGAGCTCTGCTGATAGACTATTGGACTGCAAAACGACTCTTCGATCTCCTTGAGCTGCGGGACTGCATGCACTCTTTTCCTTCTACGTACAAGCAGGATCTTCTTTACGCTTCTTCTGGAGGATCTCCTATTTTTCGCTGCAGCGTTTTTGCGCCACCTTTTCCATCATCATCATACCATTGCCTTTTTGTCAGGGTGGCTACCTTTTTGTGATATTGCATTACTGTGACGACTGGTTATAGTAGCAGAGGAGAGTTTCTCCCTCAGGAGTGAGCTCTGCAAGATCTGCCTTCTCAAAATGTGCTTTAAATTTTCATACAAAAATTATGAAACTGTGACTAAATCAATGAGTCAAAAATCTATATGAATTTAGGTGGACTTATGTCTCAGTTGGGTGAGTTCTAACTCCGCAGAGAGTAAGATCATGCGGTAAAATTCCGTAGTTGTGAAATTATTTTCCCGTGTAGGTTAGGTACAGGCCGAACTTGTACTGCGTCAATTTTATCGAATACGTGACGCAGTAGCGCTTCTATTTATAATGCTGAATGACGCAACAAAGCATTTTTTCTCTCGAATTCTATTAGTAGTTAGTACTTTGACAAATGTGCGTTGGCAAGCTGCGACCATCGTCAATAAAACTGTTACACCCGTATTAATAAACACGGTGAGTTACAGTTAACTTACTAAAGTCATGAGTTAAGTGTAAAGTGTTATTAATAAAACAAATTTGACACTAACTGACGTTTTTCAACTGTGAGTTAACTTAACTCACCGCCGAAGGTGGTATAGCAATGGTTTAGCAGGCAAACGAAAACATTTTTTTTTGTTATTCCTAAAGAAATTTCTCACTTCTCTTTCTTTTTTTTTTTTTTTGGACGATTTCCCATTTTTATTGTCCACATTGCACTTTTAAATGAGAAATGCTCTATAGACAAAGAAAATTTTATTGATTTTAATAAAAAAAGTAGTAGATTTGCGTAAATGTTATTACTGAACATCTTATTCCATCGCTTAGTTAGCTCGTGAGTTAGAGGTGAGTTAATATGGCTGTTACTGTTTACGTGAAAAAATAGCTTTGCATGTCTGATAAAATTAAACTGCAGAAGTACTTTTGGACTACTATTGTATATATTTAGACTCTGCTCAGTATATAGCTTTATGCATGACATCTTCCTATCTAAAATCAGATCTTAATATTCATAAGAACAGGAAAGAATGATTTCAGTTCAAAATAACTTTCTGCCCACCTCGTAAAGCAGAGATCAGCTTTTCTAAGAGGTTGCAGGGCAGAAGAAATAAGGACTGTTTTTAATTTCACAAAATAATTTACTTGCGCTAAAGTTAAGCCAAAGTTATTCTCGGAAAGCATGATTTCTTTTTTCTCGTACTGCATAGTGATGAATTTCTCTGCCTCACAGTAATAAAAGGTCGCGATAATACTAAGGATTCGCTCGTTTGATTAATTATTTCGAATGCCTTTGACGTCAATATCAAATCCCCTGCCTTTTTTTGAGTATGCAATACTTTTTGATTGCTTAAATTATTTGAAATTAAATTGAAGTCATTTAGATTCGTTTAGTCTTTTGAATGCTTTCAATTTATTGGAGTCTTTTGACTGGTTAAAGTCTTTTTTACTTTCTACATTAAAAAATTTAAAGAATTCAAAGACTGTAAAATACCTTAAGGACATTTCAAAGAATCCAAGCATTCACAATGTATTGCAATCAAGTATGCATTTGACTGCTTAGAGCGCGTTTTTTACCAACCGACTTTAAAAAAAAGACTTAATAATTCAATATTGAAGTCAAATATCTAAGCAAACTCGAAATTAAGCCATTTTCATTCAAATGGTTGCGGTGTTTTACATCTCTGCCCTGCCTCAAACGTTAAAATTGTCAACAGACAATTGAGCCTTGCAATAGGCAGCCCCATTTGTCACTTTTACATCGCACACTGTCCGTGAAGATGACATTTATACATTTACAACAAATAGTAGTCACCAATAAAGTGCAAGCTACTGTTCCATTATTGGCAAAACACAAACAAATTTCATCACAATCAATTGTGTTGCAGCCAAATCATGATTTAGCTATCCGTAGATTTATGGTTCGTACGTGCAAGCACATTCAACGTTGCCTAATCTAGCATTCAAGATTAAAGAAATAACAATCTGATTATGTAGTTTCAAGTGAAATGTTTCAGGCAACACATTCATGAATATGCAAATTGTTCCTGGTAGAGTATCTACTTGTGATAATTATTCTTGAATTCGATAACAACAAGCACGACATAAGAATGGAATGTAAAAATCAATCAGATAAAATTATCTTGACTTAATTGCTTGTCCTATCGATTGAATGGTTGTTTTATTTCCTCGGTTAAATGAGGTGTATCCTCATGGGTGGGATGAAGTAAATGTTTGATGTGACGCACCTGTAAAAAAATACACAGAGTTACATGTTGATTTGTGCAAAAAGACTTGCGTCAAAAGTTAAACTTTCCGCGTTGTGTGGCCTTGGAGCAGAAATTATTTCTTTTCAAACAGTCAGTCAATTGAACCCTTACCGGAATGATATTTGATGGATAGTTTGACGATGCAATACTAGAGGGGCTTGTTATAGCTCACTAGCTGCGCTCTTTTTGCAAGCGCATACATATTATATCCGATTTACATCTTAGAATCCAACCAGAAACCAGAAATATTTGATTCTTAAGTCAACCAAGTCGCATGGTTGAATAAAACAACAACAAATTGTGATTGCCTCCACTAACAATGAAGGCTGGAATTACAGCTGTTTCACGGCTTGCTACGGCTGATTATTAGATTCGTCTTTTAGTTGTGCTGGTCTACCTGTTCATTTAATTCGAAAAACACTTTTCCCCTTATCAGGAATTGAACCCACACAAGACCAGCGATCTCGTTAGGGAAGCTAGGAAGCCACACGTTTAGCTCACTCCATATGAGATTTTGTTGTTTATAGATGTAATAATCAGGCTTGCGCCCACAAGTTTTATCCACTTACTTACTAAGGCCTACTTACTGGGCCTAAACCAATAAGTAGGTCTTTGCCTAATTGCCTCCAATTGCGCATTCCAAGTTAGTTGAGGTCCCCTTCCACTTGTGCGTGCCACCTAAGGCGAAGTCTTCTTCTTCTGCGTTGTCTCTCCGGATTGCACTCGAAGATTCTCGAGCTGGAGCTGGAGCGTTTTTGTTTATTCGCTCAACATGTCTCAGCCATCTCCATAAAACGCTCAATGAGCAGTTTTTTGATCAGGTCGATGACGCTGTACAGCTCTTAGAGTTGGTCATTGAATCGTCTCCTCCATAATCCGTCAACGCATGCGGGACCAAATCTTACGAAGAGGTTTTTTCTCAAAACGACCAAAGATATCTTCATATGCTTTAGAAAGAGCAGGATTGGGATTATGGGGGTCCTATATAGAGTTTTCTTAGTTGTTAGGAAGATAGCCTCTCTACGTTGTTGCTTTCTTAGCCCAAAGCAACAGCTATTGGCAAGCGTTATCCTTCGTTTGAGTAGATGTCACTTCCGATGTGATAGCAGAACCGAGGTAAATAAAGCCCCTTACTACCTCAAAGTTATAGCTGCCTATTTTGAGATTTTGGCCGATGAGTCGGTGTTGGGTGTCCCTTCTTGTTGAAAGCATATACTTTGTTTTGCCCTCGTTTACCGCTTGCTGTGTTCTTCCAAGTACACAAGACATTGAACAAACTTTTAAAACATCGTATCTCTTGCGTTGGCTTGTGAGTTTTGCACAACTCTTTCAAGTATGATTTTAGTAGATGTCGCCTTGCCTGAATCCTTTTTTGACATCAAAGATCTCGGTTGCTCTTTACCGACCTTGATGCAGCAGCGAGCTTTCTCCATTGTCATCCTGCACAGACGGACGAGTTTAGCAGGAATGCCGAAGCTAGATATTGCTCTGTATAGCTCGTTTCTATAGATGCTGTCATACGCGGCTGTAAAACCGATAAAAAGGTGGTGGGTGGGATTCGGACTTCTTGTGGTTTCTCAAGGATCTGCCGTAGTGTGAATATTGGGTCAATTGTGGACTTACCGGGCCTTAAACCGCGCTGATAGGGTCCAATCCGATCGTTGACAAATGGTTTCAGACGATGTTTAGGAGACTAATGCACATTTAAGAGTCTCTCATTTCTTGTGAATGGGGCAAATGATGCTGAGGTTCAATTTATCAGGCAAACATTCATCCGACTAAATTTTAGAAATAAGTTGGTGCATGCACTCCACCAAGTCATCCTCTGCTACCTTAAAAAGTTCGGCGGGTAGGCCGTCCGGCCCGGCAACCTTGTTCGACTTTAGTTTATATATTGCTATCCTCACTTCATTTCGGTCGGGTGAAATTCTTGTTTTTCATCGTCAACATTGAATGGTTTACTCTGCCTGACAGCGGAATTTGTGTCGTCTTAGAAGTTCTTTAGAAGTCTACAGAAATTGTTTTTCCATATCCTCAGCACCGAATGTGTCTCCACTACAATGTTTCCTTGTTCATCTCTACAGGTTTCTGTTCGGTTTACCCTGACGGGTTACAGGTTTTTGCTCTTGTTACCCTGACACGTTCTTCTTATCGTTTGTTAAAACTTCCGAACTTTATTCCTGGAGTAGCACCTCCCTACTTCGTCGATCACGCGCTTCTCATGTTCTTTCTTTTTTCTATGGAGAAGCCGATGGTCATCCCTCCTCTTTTGCTCGTAGAACTCTCGAGCCGCTGTCGTCCTTCTGTGCAGCGCCGCTATGTGGGTATGTTGTTTTGCTGCAAGTGCTTACCGGCACCAGCACATCGATTGCAGCATTTCTGATGGCTTCTCGACATCTAAGTCTGGTCTTCAGCAGTTGATGCTGGCTGCGAAGGACTTTTCGAGACGTTAAGGGATACGCGTTCGGCAAGGTCGCGATCAAGTGCTACAAGCGGACTTATATTCAAAATGAAAATCATGCAACATTTTTAAACTGTCTGTCTTTTGGTGTCTAAGTGCGATACATGGATGGTTTCCTCGACCCATTTTTAGGAAAATACGATCTTTATTTGCTCCCTTGTTTATCATAGAAAAAACTACCTACATCAATTCTTAAAATGAAAAACAAAATATTTTATACGTTTTTGTTCTTCGCGAATGTTTCGGTTTTAAGGGCCTTAAGAGGGTAAGGTTAATTTTGAATCAATTTGGCTTGCAGGTTGTGAGTTATCAAAACTAAGAAAAAATTCCCAAATTTTCTTGTTCGAAATTTGGACACTTCTTCCTATCAACACAATGATTTTTGTCATGTCCTTAATCCTTCACACTTTTCCCGAAAGGCTTGCTTTTAAACAATAAACCCCAATGACCTACTAAAACCCAAAACAAAATAAAATAAACCTCCAATTCACTCAACCAGTACGTAGGAGGTTGTAATATTTTCATAGGAAACACAATTTTGCATATAAATAAATTCTCATTTGCATTCATCATCACAGAATGCGACACATCATGTGAAACTGATTCATAACTTTGGCCCCTTCCAGTGAACACCAACAACAACAATAACAACAACACCAATAGTAACAGTAACGCAACACAATGTGATAAAAAACATCCGAAAGAAAAAAGAACACAAAAAAAGTGCCAAAGTTAGACCGTAACTAAAACAAAAAAAATATATAAATCAAATAATAAATAATTTATAACAAAAAAAAATGGACACCACCAACAGTAGCAATAGCAGCAGCACCACCACTACCACCAATAAATCTACACCAGTCGCGTTTGCCACTTCTAACCAGATACCATCGTTGGCTCTAAATTTTCGTCACAGCTTACTGCTAGACAATCAAGCGGACAGTTTAGATGGCGACGATCAAGCACAACTCATTCGCACCCCTTCGTCAAGGACACGAAAGTTCATTATTATCCCAGCGACACCGACGCCGCCAATTCAAAAACTGCAACAGCAGCCACAATTTCCTGCCGACCCATCTTCATCAAGTGAGCAGCAGCAGCATCAAAGCGGTGTGAATCCAAATAGCGGCGCGACATCTAACACCCACCACCACGCCACAATGAAAACCCCACAAGCAGCGATACAACAAAGCGGAATCTCAGCAACAACTGCCCCACCAGTTGGGAGCAATGGAACTGAATCGACCAGCACTACTAGTCCGACAATTGCTTCAATTAATTCGTCATCAAGTCTCGGTGCGGATCTAGGACCCAAACCAGAGCGGAACAGCAGCATGCGATCCGTCGTATCAGGTAAGTGTCAATGTATGTTTTGCGTCTGACAAGGGAGTGTGATAATTTGCAATTAAAGTGACAGCACTAGTTTTGCCAACTAATTCAATTGCATAAGACATGGGGTTGGGTTTGGTTCACAAAGTGATCGTGCGAAATTCTTCGGATAGGCTAGAAGGGGTCTGCAACGTTGATTAATCGTGTGCATTACTTTGTAAGCGCGTTCGTGTGATTTTTATTTAATTCAGCTGCAGTTGCTGGCCGGCAGTGATTTTATTAGCACGCAGAGCGGCAAGTGCACGTGTGCGTGGGCCACATCTGTAAGTGATCTTAAATCTTTTTATTAAGATTAATGATGATTTTACAAAACTTAAGTAGGCCACATTTAAATTGGGGGGTTTCTTCTTTTGTATTTCGCTAGACGGATGCAGTTCGAAGTGCAGGCAAATTTTTGTCGCACAACAGTGCGTCAAGTGACGTCAATCAAAAATTTATGTACACTCATGTAATCCATTTGCTGAGGGCTGACGCATAAAAATTATTGATATCAATTGATTGACTGTGTAAGGGACGCTTTACATTAAATTCAGATATGAGTGGAACTTTCCTCGTTTTGGTGTCACCTGACATTTCTATCGGCTTCATTCATAAATCTTGTCAGCGGCTTGCAGCCCACGCCACAATATCACATGACGAATTTCTTCGAAAGAATTAACAAATATCATATTCACAGCCATTTTTGGTAACTATTTTGTAGCTCCCTCATTTCTAACAAATGATGCAGCATTAGGTATACCTTCTCTGCTTTTGTATTTAATTTTAGATGTGTCATTTACAAACGCACAAACAGCCAACGTGTGAATTTTTACACAATTGCAGTAACGCCACTTAATTTTGGAGTAGGAATTCCAGATTGCAGACAAACAATACAATTTAAGAAGTTTATTCTTGCCCACACGCTCAACGAGCTGATAAAAAGTCTGAGATAACAAAACTGGCACAAGTATGTTGTAGGTATGTGACTCACTTTGACAAAACTTGTCTATGTATAGTGACATTGGTTGCTGTCATACTTCAGAATAGTTAAAGCCTGGTGGCGGATCTTGACACCTTTCTGAAAGAAATTCCTTTTCGAATTTGGAAATACGGAGAAAGTTATTTTATTTCGCGTGGTACATTTGTACTTCACTTGGCTGGATCTTGGTGGAGATTTGACGTTTGTAGAAATTAAAGCAAAGTAGGTAAATATTTACCCAGTAACTTTAATCACGCGTTTGACGGATGTCGATACAAAAAACTGCAAAACAAAACTTTCCTTTTGGGAAAATTATCGACATGCTGACTTTTTTAAGGTTTTGCTTTACTAGCGGGTACCCGCAACCAGCGCTAGATAAACAGAAATTTAAGAAATTTTGCAGCAAAAAAGTTGACTCACTGAAAACTCTAAAGTTTTACATAAAAGTCCACAGAAACACTCTCGGAAACGAGTAAATTATAATGAATCAGTAGTTTCGGAGTCTTTATGCATTTTAAATTAAAAGCTGAAAAACGTATTGCTTTTTTTTCAATTTTTTCTTAATTTATCAAAACATTTTTCTGGGCGTATTAAATCACACGACGTTAGTAACATATCTTGCGTTATTGAATTAGTTTTTGTATCTTTATCTAAAAATTCATTTTGAGTAGGTATACCTTAAAATCGCAGATTTTCACTTTAAGGGTTCCCTAAGTTGGGTCAGCGTTGCCGCTGTCACGTTGTCATGCCACTTTTTTCAGATGAAAGTGCTTTAAGTTTATGTTTAATACTTATTTAAGTATTGAAAACAAACCCTAACAGCCCTATTAATAAAAATGCCTCAACTCACCTCTAACTCACCAGGTAACTAAGCGATGGAATAAGACTTAACTCACGAGTTAAAATTTCTTATTAAGAAAAAATTCTAAAATTCATTACGCAAATCTATTACTTTTTTTATTAAAATCAATAAAATTTTCTTTGTCTATAGAGCATTTATCATTTAAAAGTGCAATGTGGACAATAAAAATGGAGAATCGTACAAAAAAAAGGAAGGAGAAGTGAGAAATTTCTCTAGGAATAACAAAAGCCATTGTTAAACCACCTTCGACGGTGAGTTAAGTTAACTCACAGTTGAAAAACGTCAGTTGGTGTCAAGTTTGTTTTACTAAAACATTTTAAACATAACTCATGACTTAAGGGTAGCTCACTGCAGTTTATTAATACGGGTGTAAATAATTAAATTAT
This sequence comes from Ferdinandea cuprea, assembly GCA_963576555.1. Lineage (NCBI taxonomy): Eukaryota > Metazoa > Arthropoda > Insecta > Diptera > Syrphidae > Ferdinandea > Ferdinandea cuprea. The sequence continues at coordinate 9,523,316 of OY754958.1, forward strand.
TTGGCTTAATTTAATGTTTTATAAAAAATGTCTGTTCTTATTATATATTTTAATATTGTTTGAAAAAAAAACTCGCTCTGCAGATCCGCTTCCATGAGGTAAGCTGAGGAGGGTCAATATAAATTTGAAGTATGCACGAATATTCTTTCATCTTTCATGTTTTTTAATTTATACAACTTAAGGAAAAATGTTTTTAAATCTTCTAGAAAATCGTTTTCAGCTAGTGCCATTTCAAAAATATTTCTCATTTCGGTAAAAAGAACATCTTTCTCGCACTGCGAACAAATTTTAAATTAGAATATTGAAGTGTGGAGAAATACTTCGTATATTTGAGTTTTGTCCTCATCTTTTAAATGAGTTTTCTTTCGATTACTTGGGAAAGTTTTTTATAAAATATTTGACAGTTTTTTAAGACACAAAATTGTTCATCAGTGCTCTGAAAACTCTGCTAAAGACTTAATTCCAAGGAACTTTTATTGCCATGCAGAACAAAATAATGAATAATGACAGACACAGATCTATATTTATGATTGCAAAGAAATGATGTTAGCATAAAGAATGTTAGTATTCTATTGATAAATTGAGATGTCGCATCCAGCTCTGAATGAAATATAATGGTGTGTTTACAATGACCCTTAATTATTTAAGAAAGTTAAGATAAATGAAGAAAGAATGCAAATTTCCTAAAATAAATAAGAGTGTCCAAAAAGTCCACTACGACAACGCTGGTTGGGGTGAATGTAGACCGTTAGAGTTATCGTCCTATTAGACTTTAATATTTTTATTGAACACCTTGCTGCCTTATATTTAGGGATATTACGTACTGGAAAATATATACTATTGGAATATGCCCGCGGCGTGTAATAATATTCCTAGGAAACGTTTATTAATCCGGAAGGCGTCACCATTACGACGTTGAAAGAATTTGTAAAGTCGGGTGAGTAGTTCCAGACTTAAATAAATGGGCAATGTAACCAAAACCAAAAATGAAACACGAAAATTAGTCGCTTTTGATGTTTTCTAAGTTAAGTTGAACAACTTTGAAATTCCTGCTTCTGCGTACTTCGAATTTTGAAATATTTTTTTTTCACTTCGTTTTCTCACAAACGGCTCAACGGTTTTAATCTGTTTCTCTATTTTGAGCAATTAGGTTAAAAATGTTGGCAATATGCAAAATAACATCAGCGTTAGAGCGGTTTTTCAGAAAATCAAATTTTTCAAAACTTAAAAAATAATTAAAATAAATTTAATATGTGATGAAATGTTACCATTCTTTTTGAGGCGATTAAAAAACAACTTATGTTCGATAAAGCTCATCTGCTGGATAGAGGACAATACTGTTTATAATAGCTCAAAATACTCAGGGAATTTTTTGAATAATGCCAAGTAAAAGACAGTGAATTCAGAAAAAAACAAGTTTTAAAAAAAAACATAAGTAGGCGCTCTTCTCCAATGGTTTAGACTAGCCTGCAGTGTACTCTTTCCTTAGCGGACACCCCTAATAACCGGACAGATTTCAAATAACGACCAAACACTTTTTTTCGTAGAAATAACTCTCTTATAATCGGACTCCCTAGATGCAGAATATTTTCCATCTCTCTTTAGCGGACAATATATAACTGGAGCACTTAAAAATCAAAACATGTAACCAATCTGGTTAAACTCGTAAACAGTTTCGTCAAATTTTCGTTAACTTGAATGGGCTAACGGAAAGTGTAAGTTAAATGAGACAGGAAATTTGACAATTGACACCAATATAAAATGTTTGTGTAATTTTGCTTAAGTTCATTATGAATAACTAGAGCGTTTGAGAGAAATTGAGTGTGCTTTTCGTTTAGTTCTGACCTATGGTTAATCCCATTTAACACTATTATGGTTGACCCTTAAGATTGACAATTAGCATTTCTTTCGTCAAATAAGTGCTTATTATCCCATTTCAAAACATTTTCCTTGCTCCATTATTTTCAAAATCATGGAATTTAATGAAGAAGGTGCCCTTAAAACCCCTCATGGGTTAAATAAGTGTTCTATTCTGCGATATTGAGACAAAATAATAGTATTTAACTATTGCTTTGTTTTTATAATATACACTTAATTAAATTATGTCTGGTTAAGCGAAACTATTATATTGTGATTTAACTATTGAATATTATTTTGCCTTACAATAAATGACTAGAAATACTAACAAGCCAAAAAAGAATACCATTTAAAGTATCCTTATGCTCAAAATTAAATTAAATTAAGTTAAATCATGACTATCAAAGCGTCAAATGGAATCATGCAAAGTTGCTTATTTAATAATATAAAGTGGTATTGAGCAATCTAATTTAGATAAATGAAAAGTCTATGTTGTGCGCTTGAATTTAGTTTTAGTTTCTCCTGGACTATTCTCTCAGAGAATGCATCGGGGCTTTCTCGTAAAAGGGTATCTAATTCCGGTTTAAATAAGAGTTCAGATCTTGTATTCAACAGAATAAAAAGTGATAAGTGAAAGTGGTTGTCATAAACCTTTCTACTTATGTTTATTATGAAAATGTGCTTGTTGTTTTAATTTTGTCCATGAGCAGCCTCAGGCATATAACGATTTACGATTGACCAATTGATAATTAAGTTCGGTGACCAATTTCTATCTCCTTTTGGATTGTTAATGGTCGGCTAAATCGTGTGATTTGACTCCTTCAGACTATTTTTTTATTGGAATACGTCGAATCACACATCAGTCTTGGAAGACAACATTATTAGCGAGATACTATGTTCAAAAAAGTGACTGAAAATTAAACTCTACATAAGCACGACTTAACTTATATTCGTGGTCAACATTTACATAAAATCATTTTCAAAAATTAAATGACAAGCATTTATCAATTCAGATATAATTTTTTACACTTTTGCAACAGTGATCAGTTAAAGAAAGTGCCTTCTGTGCTGACATCTACCCTGCGGACTAACTTCTCAAGAGCAAGATTGAAGAAGTTATGTGCAACTAGCTACCAAATAGTTGTTTTCTTTCCTATCAACGTGCACAATTTCTAATAAATTTGACTTACGTGACAAAAGCTATATTGTTTTAAAAAATTAAGCAACAAGCTAAAAAAAAATTAAGATTACATCCAAAAATCCTTTTATACTGGCGAATCTCTTAGGTAGACCAGTAGGAAAGTAGGAACGGTTATGATCCCTATAGTTCTGATCAGAACCTCATTAATAAAAGGAGAGAAGAAGATTATTTTAAAATATTTGTAATGACACAACTAAACTGCTGCAACTCAAAGATGGCTGCATTCAAAAGAATTCTCTTATACCACTTTATATTTATCAAAAGCGATCTGTTACTAAAATTCCATATGACGCCTTTTTTTGCTAAAGTAATCTTTACCTAGCTTTAAGTACTCAAAGTCACGAGTCTCATTACAAAAATTCAAAGTCGTTACCGATTTCAACAGTTTTAGTCATCATCATTATATCTTATGTCCTCCACTCCCCATGCAATCTTATCTAATCATTAAGTTATCGCGCATCTCATCAATTTGCTATTTTATTATTTTCAGCGTGCGCTCCCGATGCAGATCATCACGACTCACACAATAACCTACTGCATCCTTCAACTAGTGGCAAACTGCTTAGTTCAAGTTCCTATATTTATGGCGATAATGCAAGCAGCCAGATCTTCTCCGACGTAATGTCAGTCCGATCGTTAGCCTCGATCGGCATTGGATCAACGGACGGACGGAAGCTGGTGATTCGCAAAGTACCCACCACTGCTAATGAACTGTTCAACATGGTTAATCCACCATCGCCACCGTGAGTACTTATTCTTAATTAGACAGACACAATATCCTTGTAAAACAAAAGCAATAAAGCTCTCCTGTTATGTAAAAGGTATCCATTAGGCAATTTTGTTTGCAGGGAAATAGGCAATTATCTGTTATGTACATCTTCAAATTAAGCAAGCACGTTTAAACATAATGAGCTGAATGCAAGCAAGTCTATGACCGGTGGCGGCGGCTAAGTTCTATAATTACCCCCAAGGGTTATGTAAAAGTGGAATCACTATAATGTCGGAGGTACTATAGGTCGTGTGTTTGCTGTAAACTGCGCTTTCCTCAATTGAGCCTCTGTGCATGACTGCGAATTACATGACAGAGCCGCGATATTCGGTTGCTCTAGTTTTTTTGTTTTTAAATATTGTTTAATTGCTGCGAGATAATTAGTTAGTTACGTAGCCCTTGAAATAGAAGCTTATAAATGGAATTGAAACCCACGCTAATCGGAAGCTTCCGAAAAAAAACAAAGATCAAAGTTTAGTCGAAACGTGTCAATGGTTACGTCGTCGTCTTTGTAGGCAAACACGAAAGCCACGAAAGCCTGGTGTTGTCGGCATTTGTATTTAATAGCAGAGGCCATTCACTTTAATTGAGGAAAAACGACAACCGTTATAGCTTGACCCCTTCAGTTAGTTTAAATCACTACGTTAGCTGGTAAATTGTTTACGTTTTAGGAATAGGAATAGGTCAGGGAAGGCTTATGTACTTTATATTATTCGTATAACATTTTAAGATTTAAAGCATAGCATATAATATTTGAGAAATGTAGGAGGACTTACTCCTGCGCCTTACATTTTTTCGATGCGAGAAGTTTTTGACCGAGTTACAGAACACGGGCACTGGAGTAATGTATTTTTGCACCGAATAGGCATGTCAGTGATGAGAAGCTCAGATTTTCAGCATTCAGCCACAGTAAAACTCAGGGCTTGGAGCAAAACCAGGATAGTTGCAATCCACAGCTTTAATAGCTCTATAACGACGTAAGCTTCTGTTGTTTGCCACTGTACTGATGGTTTTTCCGTTTCCCGCACAATTCGGCTTTCATCTGCAACCTAACAGCAGCATTTTTATCTGCACCTAATACATTTTGGAACTAAACCTTACTGCTTTACCTAGCGGAGATTCTGATTTTTCGCAGCATTAATATCATTTTCGGCGCATTTGTCTTTGTCATATTGACCTCGAAAGTAAAATTAAGCAAGCAAACAAGTATTCCATAAAGTTTTATGCAGGTTAATTCAAAGCTTCTGCAGAAGTCTTTAGTAAAAACTTTTAGTGTTTAGCCGCGTTTCCAATTGGGTTTAGGTCCGATTAATATTCCGATGAGCACCGGGATTTAGTTCAAACAGCAACTGCTTATGCTGTTCTATTTTTTCTAAATGGAACTCGTCGTGACATCGTCAATAAAGCTTTGTATTGAAGGCAGGTAGTACCCGCATGTCAGAAAGTTGTAAGTCCAAATCAGAGCCGCATCTGGCTAGCAGATCTACTGTTTCCCTCCCTTGGACTCCAACTCTAACTTGACCGGGATATCAGCAGAGTAATACTCTGTGATGGCAGATACCTCTGAGTTGCGAAAAGCCTTCATTAACCGGTTTCTTATATTAGATTTTATAGCTAAGAGTGCTGCCCTACTGCCTATACAAATGGTTATCTCCATTACTTGTGGTGCAATCGCTATAACGGTCCGAGTAGCCCTCTCAACCATGTAGATCTCAGCTTGAAAGGCAGGACTGGCTGATACATCTTAACTTAACATAAACAATATTTAGTCGAAGAAAAAAAAAATATAAGATGTAACTGCTTTTTCATCCGACAACTACTCCTAGCTTAGGTTAGGTTAAGCTAATTGGGTTGGCTAGAAAGATCAATCAGATCCTTGTCACACTTTGGTCCCCATGGACCCATTTTTTACTCTCCAATGGGGGATAAGCTGCCATGCAAACGGAGCCAATATAGTTTCATACATACGTACATTCCCAGAACTTGTGCCTGCTCTAAGAGACCTGGGTTCGAGCTGATTGTTTGGCTGATCTTAAATGTACACTTGGTGGCTGATTTATGTAAGTATAGATCTAAGTAAATTGAGAAAATTTTGAATTGCTCTCAAACCGTTTGTGCCCTAAAGAAATTAAAATGTTACCTGGTTTGGAATGTGTATGGCTCGTCAGAAAACTCATAAGGTGAAAGCGACAATGTCGTTAGATTCACACCGAAATTGGTTATGTTGGGTTCAATCATTGTATAAGTAGAATATCCAGGCAAACCAAAAATGAGAGATTTCCACCACAGTAATAAAATGTGAAGGACTTACGAGGCTTCCCTGGTACACACCTTTCCTAATTGGAAACTCTTCGTTTCCAAAACAGATCTATAATGCTTTTTTCAGAATCAATCAACACCATATCAAACCACAGAAATTAAATTGATCTGAGTCTTTTCAACCACTCCTCCCGCTTTGCTGGGGCCAGCTACTTTAAATCCATCTTGATGTTCCGTTTTGACAACACCATATTAAACCATAAAAAATCCTTTAGGTAAACTCGATATTTTCCCTTTTATGATCCTTATACTTTGGATTGTATCGGTGATTATTTTCGTTATCGTACGGGAAAAAAACCGTAATATTTTCTGCAAAAAGCTGACTTAGCTAAATAATTTTTATTGTGTGGTAAGTTCATAGAACCCAATTGGAACCAAAATTACTAGTTTTCATTGTTTACATGAAGAAAATAACTGTCCAACAACAAGCGTGCCTTGAGCAGAGTGCTAAAGATACTTGGCAAACGGATCATCTCCACATTTCTCATCCATTGAGCGGCTAATTTTGAACACAGTTGTGCATTTGTTTAAGTTGATTTGTCGGAACTTTATAGTTTGTTATAGAAAAAAAAACTTCAGAAAGGTTACACCCAAAAAATTCCTTTAGAATTAGAGAAGCATTTATTTATTTTTCAAATTTTTATGACTATCATTAGCAGTCTGGGTTGTGCGTTACATTTTACAATATTTCGTATGACTATATTCCTTTAAAATAGAACAACAACCATGACAATGTAAACACAACAAAATGAGTTCAACGCTATCGATTATCGGAGATCGCAATCGGAATTCGTAATTAAAATGTAAAACACGTTCATCTACCTAACGATCTATCAATTATGTTTGCACGCCTATTTACACTCGCTAATTGAATAATAATTATAAACTAATAAAACAATAATCAACGCAACTTCGTTACGCGAAAACATGTCGCAAATATTGGCCAAGCCAAGACTGCTGATGTCGATATTCTCTGAGAGTACATCAAACTTCGATGTAAATTTAATTCTGAAATTGTATCCACATCCTCTACTGTGTGACTGTCTACTCATTACAAACACCGAGCAATGCGATGATAATTGAATTGTTTTATTATTCAAATGCGGTTACGAATGCATGTGATGCATTTGTGAATTGGGTTCCTATGGGTTGGCTATAGCTATTTATGTTCATATAATTTGCATTTTTATTGGATCGAATTTCAAAAGTGGAATATGCAGTTAAATTTCTCAGCGATCAGCTGATTATAAACGTGTGATAAAAATAAAATAATATTTACCTATTTACTCAATTTTTGTTTTTAATCAATATTTTCGGATCAATTATGATGACCATCTTAAGCAGAAGTCATCGAGAGTGTATTTTGGATTTATACTTTGCGTTCACTGTGTGCAAAAAAGATATATAGTTTTTTTTTAAAATGAATTGCTTACGTCCATTGTTGACTCATGTTTAAGTTTAAATATAAGCGGAAAGCCCCTGATTGCAAGTCACTGTGTCTTCTTAAAGGATTTACTACACCCAAGAGCTCTTATTGGGTTGTCGGAAATGTATCTCCGTTAAATTGATCTGAGTCTTTTCAACAGCTCCTGCTCGTGCTTTGCTGGGACCAGCTACTTTAATGTTCGGTTGTGACACACGATTTGTGTCGAAGCAACATTATGTGTTCTCATGGACTTTTTAGTGTACATGCTACTGCGACATACTACAGGCGTGGGATGATACTAATAAATAAATAAATATTAGGCGTAAACGGCACAAACAGGACCCAAAGTCTAGCTTCTCCGAACACTGTGTGTGCGAAGATAAATTTGTTTGACGTACATGAACGTATGAACCTTCTCTACGTAAAAACTTCAAAAAATGTAAGACTATCAGAGTTCACGTGCTAGTGCTTTGCATTATGCATTATATTGTTAAGAGCATAGGTGGATGGATTGAAGTATTTCTTTTTGTAGTGCACTTTAGGACTAACTAACTACTTCTAAGTTTGTGCTCTGACTTAAGAACTCTTTGACTTCGGTCGGAAAGCTAAACACTTTGAGTCTTGTTTGGTTTCCGGATTATACTGAAATCACGGGAAATGAGATCTCTTACGAACTTGTCGGCAGATCCAACTCCCTAGTAAGTGCCTCCATTGATGACTGGGTCTTCTACAAGCACAATATTCGATTGTTAGGCCGCAGAAAGACCAAGATAGTTAGATCGAATGCATGTCGGAAGACAGCGGCTTCATTGCTATCAATAGCGAGAAACTACGCCAACAAAAAACACGCTCTTCAGATCCTCTATATGAGCAAATGCGACACTACGATTGTAACTGCTTTCCTGACAGCTCACTCCGCCCTGAACCCTTATCTCATGAAAATGGGAGACAGTGTAGATTCCACTTTGAACAGCCAGAAACGGCAAAACACATCCTATGCGATTGATATCATCCAAAAGAAGCTTAAATGATTTAACTCATCGAATCTCAGGACATTGTCAAGTCATCGGCCTCAACAATGGAAAAGTTCATCAAAGACCTAGGATTGTCGCCAAAACAAAAGACTTCTTAATCACTCATAAGGAGTACAAAAGAGTTTTTTTTTTGTAGCAATGCCAATCATTCCTCATCTTTAAAATTTGCTACGCTTAAGCGACACAAATATCTTCGACGCTTGTTGAAAACAACACCGCGAAGCATTATAGACTCCAGGCTTTAAGTGTGTACGTGATAAGTGCTGAACATCTAAGCTGCTTATGACTTAAGTACTTTCTCGGCTTTTTAAAAAAATTGGTTGAGTTATTAAAGTCAAAGGAAGCACCTGTCTGTAAGTACAATGGAGCTGTTTTTGGTCTATGTGCTTCAGAAGGTGTACAAAGATCCCGAACAAAAAATAAACAAAACGTCTACTTTAAAATTGGCAACATCTCCCTGATCCCGCTCTCTTCTTGGTTAACTTATCTATATTCAGAGGGTGTCACATTGTTGAAAGACTTTGTAATATCAGGCGAGTAGTTCCAGAGATAGACCCCACTCTTTCTACTCCGCTCTCATTTATCCGACTTTTCTTACGCCCCTATTAGTTTTGATATGCTCGTTTAGAGGACTGAAACCGGTGACAAGGCCACAAAGGATCTTAAGTCGCTTCTTTTCAGTCACAGCAGATATTTAGATTTGCTGAGTTTTGAATGTCCGTATGATGCTAGATCATGCCAGTATTCGGTACGCTGCAGACGTAAAATCTCAGTCATTTCACTTTTGTGCAGCAATTCACCGACGAGCAGCATCCTATGGGTGGTTGTGGTCCAACAAGGCTCTTGCTGGCAAGCGTTAGCTGTTGCATTATTCCGGATGCCCGTATAACCGAGAACCCTGGTTATAGTTATAGAATTGAATATACCCAACCTGTTCGTTCAGATTGATGATGGACCGTACAAAAAAAAACTTTGGAAGGGAACGTAGCAGCAGAGCAGGCTTAAATAGCAACTTAACTCTTTAACTCTTTCGTGAAGATCTGTGCTTAACAGACAGATTCACATCATTTCATTAATCTCTGTGGGTAGGTATCAACCTTTTTATGTCCCAGTTTTCTAACTCGGTTAAGTGTAAAGCTTTCTGTTAAATTCAAAAAAAAACACGTCACTTATAAACAAACAGACCATTTAAATCACAATATGTACCCACTTTTGCACATTCCAACCTTGAAGATATTTTTTCCCTCTGAAACAAACAAGCTAACATGGCGGACAATTTGTTGATCAAACCAATTATCACATCCATTACTGAGAACTTCTAAATAGATCGCTTAAAATGTATTATTGATTTCAATTCGCAAACACTTTTTCAAATCATAGCTCCCAAATAAAAGTTAAAGATCAGTTAAGCGATACTATTCGGAGCGTTTGGGTCCGTCTTGTGTTCAGGTGGTGCTTAAATGGTGTTTGACGATGGCGCAAGAATTCTAAAAGTGAATCTAATTGATTTTTAAATAGTTTTTTTTTATTTTTATTTTTACTTCCACCGACGACGGCTAAGTTAAGGGATACACTAAAGTCCTACCATACCATGCCTTTAGCTGATCATTATCATAACGATATATCGTCGAGGCATTCGGAAATATCCTATCATAAATTTAATCGAGTGGCCAAAGTGTGAGTGATAAAAAAAAGTAATTGTTTAAATAAATTACATATGTTTTTATCAAAGTTCTAATTAAAGTATTTAATGCAGTATGTAATTTATTCAACTTAATTCTTAATTGATGGTCCTGCTAGCTTCTAAAAAGAAACAGATATTTTAAAAGAACAAGTTTGGACAACCATTATCATTAAATCTATAAATTCGTTTATTTATTTTTCAAATCATTCTGAAGATTTGCTCATTCACAACTGGAAATATGGCGAAAATCTAGATTTTTTTTATATTCTACCTATATGGCCTTATTTGACGAATTTTTAAGGGTTTCTTTTAAAACATATACGATAGGCAGGCTTTCTTGTTTACATAGACAGGTTTTCTTGAGAAGGCGTTCGGTTTGTTGAATTCTGTCCACCTGCCCAAAATATCTAAACTGAAGTGCAACAAGGTTGTTCGGACCGGGCGGTCTTAAACTCGGATCCGCTTAACTATTTAAGTAACATAACTCAACTGATTTCCAAGTTGAAATCAGTTCTCTACGAGAAGGACATTGACATGGTCAAAAAACTGCACCTTAAGCCTTTGAGTTTGCTTCTCCAGCCCACAGAGTCTTCGACTCTAATCTGGAGGAATAACAAACTAGCAAATAGTCTCGACCAGTATTAGTAAGTCGTGGGAAATTTACCTTTTTGTGGGAATTTTGATGGTTAAAAACCGTCTCGTGGGAAAAGGGAAAAAGTAGTTCTTAAATGCATTTATGTGGGAAATTCCATTTTCCCTAACCTTTTTTTTTTCATCTTTCAAACTTATATGTGTATTTATCAAATTTCTACTACGTTGTCCTATTTTAAGGAATTGAGCCCATCTAAATTCGATTATAGACACCGATATTTCAAAAAGAAAGAACTGCAGTACCATGTATGATTTTTCAGAAAAGGTAGAAGATTGTGACAAGTTTGAAGTTGACAATGAGTTGCGAGAATTAGTTGCCTCAGTTTCAAGTGATGAAAAATTGTTGTTGCAAACCTAAAAAGTAGAAGGTTTTTGGAGGAATATTTCAAAAAATAAAAAACATGATGGGTCTAAATGTTTTTCAAATTTAATGAAAGTTGTCAAATATTGGTTATCGTTACCTCATTCTAACGCAGAATCCTAACAATGTTTAAATAAAAAAAGAAATTAGATGTGTATACGGCAATCCACTGAGGATCCCAAAAAACCACATCTGGGTGAAACGCCTTGGAAACTATAGGTCGCAAAAATCATTTATTGATATAAAGTTGTTTCAAATAATACATAATATATCAATTAGTAATAGTTAATGACGAGTATTAAAAACATTTTTTGATTCGGTTTTAATTTACAATTATTTAAATATATCATTGTGGGAAAATTATGGGAATTTCGGTCGAACAGAGAGGGAAAAAAGGGAAAAAAAATGTTTTCGTGGGAAAAACCAGTCCAAAGACATACCAACACTGGTCTTGCCTTAGGTGGCACGCACAAGTGGAACAGACCTAAACCAACTTGGAGTGCACAAATGGAAAATATTAGCCAAATAACGCGCTAATTGGAGAGTCTTTACCTAAGAAGGCATGTAAGCTCGTTTTGTTACGTGAGTGATATATTTATGCGCACTACAACTACGGCGGACTCACATTCATTCCGAATTTCTGGTTAAGTTTTCGTAAGGAAATAATATATTTCGAAATAATTCATTTCATTTTATTTACGAATTTTTTTAAATTTCAACAAAAGTATTTGACACAATTTGATATGAAGCAGCTCTTTTGTTGAATTGGCGTGCTTTCAGTATCAATGTTTCTATTCTATACAAATGGATAGAAATTTTCATTCCAGACGTTCAATACATGGTACATGGTGGTGCAAAATAATTCATCCAATTTTTATTTTGAATTACTTGGAAAACATTATTTGGACGTTTATAATTTTTTTCTGTGCAGTGGAAAAGATGATATCTGTCACCAGTGTTGAAACGCATTTGTCCATTTTCTTTCCACAAGATTTCTGGTGATAACTGTTCGCATTCCTGCTGAATATTCTCCTAAAGGGCTGCGATTATCTGAGGCTTGAATGCACAAATCCGCAGCTTCAAGTAGGTCCAAATAAAGTCTGGGATGGTTAAATCGGTCGATCTTGCTGGCCATGCCAAATCGCCAAAACGGGAGATTACGCGACCAGGAAACGCTTCTTTCACAATATGCATTGTGGCTCGTGCTGTGTGTGCGGTTGCATCGTTTCGTTGAAACCACATGTTCACTAAGCCCCGCTCATCCAATTCCGGCAGTAAGAAATCGTTTATAATGGCCCTGTAGCGTTCGCCGGTGCCGTTCTCAAAAAAATGGCCCAATCACTCCCCCCGCGTGAATGCAGCACCACACAGTGGCTTTGAGTAGATGTAATGGCTCTTCGTGCATCACACTGCCTGTATGTTTTTTAAACTGCAGATGTCTAGTACACAAATGTCGAATATAATTGATGTACCTCGTCATTTTCAAAATCATCGTTAGGCTGATTAATTTTGGGCAACTTTGTATAAATTCCGGCGTTATCCAGGGCTACGTTTTGTTTCCGACGCCGTTCCTAATTTTTATTAATGAGGTCTTGTCTACAATTTACAAGGCATTCATACGCCTTAAACTGCACGCAGTTGTTCAACTTGACCTGACGAAGTTGTTCCGTCATTCAGTTGTCCCAATTCAGTAGCTTAATTGTTCTACATAAGGTTCGGGTCCTAAGAACGCTGATTCTGATCCAACGCTAGCAAGATAGTCTGCAGATTGGTTGCCTAAATTATTTGGTGACCAGGTACCCATCCATCAGATGATGATGATCTATCGAAAGAGATGTGTATTCTGACTCTTTTGGTTTCCTTTTTAGAATTACAATAGGGCAGATCTCAATGAAATGGACTTTCGTCTGAAATATCATTAGACGCATTCCCAAAGACACAGCTCCTACTCCAGACTCCATTTTCTATGCGATGCGATGCGGCGAACCAAATCAGACTTCTTCGATCCAGTGCCGGAACACTATTGATCCATTTACAACGGTCCAGTATTTCTACTTCGAATAGTTTCCCAAAAACTATATTAAGCTTAATAGCGCATCTAGGAGCCGTCTTGCTAATGAAGATTTGTAGAGGACAGCTCAATGGCATCTAGTGCTGTAGTTGAGCAGGTACCGTTATTCGTTCAAATATTTTTCGCCATCAAACGATAGCCACATACGAGATAATGGGTCTAAGACCCAAAATCTACTCAAGTCTACATGGGTCTCATGGCTCTAGTTGCACGCTAACTTGGGCGACGTTCCAGGTACTTCAATGGAGTAACTTTATATGGTGCCTTCTGTGTTGATACATTCAAGATTAGTCAGTCCCCTTCTAGTAAAGGGAACAAGAATAGTTTTGCCATAACCATTCTAAAACGTTTATCAATAGATAGTTAATTGCGAATCTTTTTCACCATTACATATTTTCCGCTATGCATTTCAATACAAAAACAACAATATTTCCGAAGTAGTTGGGAAATGTTACTGTTACTAACAGCCAAATCTAATTGGCACCCCTAAATCAAAACACACTTAAACTTTTAGTGAAAACATGTAAATGCCTACTTTAATTTATTTATCCTCTCTTGCGAGAAGGTGAATAGTTTCTTTCTTTGTATGATTTATTCGCACAAAGCTAGATGTATTCCCATAAAAATATACTAACATAAGTTTTATTTATTTCAAGAACAAGAAATCTATTTTACCGCATCGAATATGGCAATTAACACATGCGCCAATAACACGCTATAGATACATATTTAACAAGCTTGCTAAACACTGTGCAAACATATTTAAAAAAAAAAGCAAATCAAATGCCAATATGGCGTACCGACATATAACAAGACAACTAATGCTGTTTGCTTAGTAATCGATTTGAAGCTTAACCTTGTTTGCAAAACAACCCTAAAAGTGATAACGTGTTTTGCAAACATATTATTGAATGTTATGAATTTGGAGAAAACTATGCAAATGAGGGCGTCAGTAAGTAATAGCTTTACTAAATAATAGATTAAAGGTAATTGGTCTTAACAAATTTATGCCCTACATCAAATTTGTTACTAGTACCGGGCGGGCAATGAGTGTAATACCAAAAATTAAATATTTAAACTGACTTGGTATGTCCTGGAAATTCATATATGACAAATTGATCTTAGACTAAAACAAATATTCGGTTTTAGCAATCAAAAAGAATTTAAACTTTTCCAACCATTGTATGCCGGAATATATGTTTTTGAATCAAATGAATGGTTACCTGTCACAATTTCATAGGGAAAATAACGTTAGGTGTTAATCAGGACGGACTTGAATCCTGTATCAGTGTCCCGCAAATTGGTTTATTTATATTTTTCCAAATATTTTTAACTTTCTCATATGCATTAGAAAGGTTTTGCGATCGTGTGAAAATTTTGAACTCAAACTGAGTATGAGGGATAGTATTACAGATAGAGAAGTCCCCAATGCCGTCCGTCTGTCTGTCCAGGATCCATATGTCGAAGTGCTGCCATGGATTTGCTTCAAAGTTCGAACCTGTTTTGCTTTATCTTTTTAAATAACGGTACCAGCCATACCATTTTTTTTTCCACTGTGCAAAATAACATCAAAATCGTTAAAGCCGTTTTTGAGAAAATCTAATTTTTCAAAACTTTAAAAGCGATTTAACTAAATTTGGAATGTGATCAAATATTACTATTACTTTTGAGGCAATTGTAAAACGCAACTTATGTACCGAGAAAATTTCGTATGACGCAGTCGTACACTTTATTTATTGAGTGAGAAGTTTTGAAGTATGTAATTTTTAGTTGTAGATGTGTACTTATCTGTTCCTTAAATCAACCTGAAACTTTAAGGGATCAAAATTATCAAATCATATCACATGATGTGACCATATGATACGTAAAGTGACACACTCAAAGGTGCGCAGGTGTTTTATGCACAACCTAACATTTCAAATCACCTTCTGATGTTCGCTTCACTTTATCGCACCAAGAAGATTATAGAAAAATCGGCATACAAAATGTTTTTTTAAAAAAAAAAAAGATCGCAATAAACATTCTCTTATATGGTTCAACTTCATCAAGCACACCGAACCGAACCAACCCCAATCGAAAAGTTGATGTTCAGTAAAAATTTCAAAGATATTGCCCATTAGGATGTTCTCCCTTCTTTAGCGCACCAAGGTAGAGAAAATCTTCATACAATATATTTTTAAAAAATTAACACATTACTCCATTATCTCCATACACATTATTGCTTGGTGTTTTCCTTCATCAAGTGCAGATCGCGTCGGTAATCGGTTTATTCTTAACATATCGAACAAATATTTTAAAAAGTCCGAATTACCAAAGCAACTCGCAACTTTCATCAAAGAAGTTTGGAATATCTCCGCAGGATAGGTTACGTTTGGTTAGGTTCTGCACCAAGTGCAAATTTCACCCAGAAGCAATTGTGTGGGCCCATTGTGTTTGCGCTACTTGCACATGCAAGGACATGTGACTAACAAAACCACTTCTGTCCGTTAATAAATAATTTTATGGCTGATAGAGGTACCCCAGCCGAGTCTTTAAAGCACCTGTCCGACCACTAGTACTGGGCTCAGATCAGAGGCGTTAAATCGGGGTTTTCATTCCCCTCCGCCCCAACGTGTCTATATTAATCGTGAAACTGCGACTGTAGATCGTGTGTATTCACTCCAACTGTTTTCATTAGACTTAGTAAAAATATTTTGTGATAATAATACCATTTAGGCTTTGACGCCCAGTTGAACTCAATTCCCTTTTCGCGAACCATTCCTCTGCCCGTTTTCGCGGTTATAGATTTTCAGAAAGTATTGCCACAAGTTAAGTATAGCATAGATCTATCTTCCGTGTTGCAAAGAAGGCTTTCTCAAGGCCGGTTTCAATGCTACCTAAGGCATATAACTAATCCGTAAACATGAGAGACTTCGTAACTTCGGTCCGAAAATCAAAAAAAACCTTCTTAATATAAAGTATTCTGGTAATCCTATCATATTCTTCGCTTGTTTGGAATAAGCCTTCACGCTATTGCTTTGAAGGAATGTGACAACGTTATGTTTTTCTTCTCGTTAGACAAATATCAGTCAGTCTTTACCTCAGGCCTTACAGACTCTGTTAACCACTTCGAAGCCAGAGGATGTTGGATCTGACGGCATCTCTATACTTAGAGTTTTTGGTTGACTGGGTCTCCAATAGACAGACATTCGCAATTGTGTGGGCCCATTCCCAGTGGAAAATCAGCGGCATTTTTATTACCATTAAAAAACTGCAGACGCCTTGTAGGTATCCTAATGGGCCAACGGTATAACCAAATCAAACAATTTAAATACTTCTTTGCATGTGTTCCGTTTTGACATAGATAACACTACCTTTAACGAGTAGCA
Organism: Ferdinandea cuprea; assembly: GCA_963576555.1. NCBI lineage: Eukaryota > Metazoa > Arthropoda > Insecta > Diptera > Syrphidae > Ferdinandea > Ferdinandea cuprea. Next base: position 9,540,057 of record OY754958.1, read on the forward strand.
ACAATGTTCGTCATCATTTAAGCCGGCAACCAACCATTTAGCACTCATATTAAGTTGCAAAATAAATTGCCCCAATAAATTTAATTATTATTTGCTTCAAATCTGATTTCGCAAACAGTTAAATGGAAATCCAATTCTCACCATCAGCGCCGGCCATCTACACCCCATTAAGTCAACAGTTTAACCAAATGACGCACCCGAGTCAAGTGTTTCAATTAAACATTTTCATCGTTCTAATTTGTTATTAGATTTTTACAATACGCGGACGCGGATTTGTAATTGAATTGCAGTGCCACCCGCCTGCCACTCAGCAGTAGCCCAGTCCGGTAAGGGGCGGATCATGTGCGCAATTGTCCGTGTAAACTGGCACAAAAGACTGTAATCAGCTTATCCAAATGAGTGCAATTGTATCTTAATCGGCGTTTATTATTCACAGCTATAGGGCGTATAATTGTTGGCATGCGCGCATGCTGTCATTTATAGTGACAAATTATTCCTTTCATACACACGACAACATTGTAGAGAGAAGACTTTTAACAAAAAAAAATCCTTTTTTGCACTTTCAGACCGCCAGGAGCGAACGATGATGATGATGACAGCTTTATGGACTTTTCAGACGACTCGGCGAATCTGAAACCCCGCCAGCAACACTGGGCAAACAAAATGCAGTTCGTTTTAGCCTGCATCGGATACTCTGTCGGCTTGGGCAACGTTTGGCGGTTCCCCTATATGTGCTATAAAAGTGGAGGAGGTAAGTTGCGGAGAACGGAGATTGTTGCGCAATTGGTCACTTATCTTGAGAGATCAGCGCCAAGTGTCACAACAGATTTGTTGTTATAGCGCGTTTCCTCTGTTTGCTTGTTTCGTGTGACGCTGACGAACAAAGTATTGTGAGGGGTTGCATTTGAAACACGCTCCGGCTCCTCTTCATTGTCAAATTAACAGATCTGTCAAATGAGAAAATGAGATGAAGATTAAAATCTTCAATTTCCTGGCATTATGGTGACAATCTTTGAATGTGCTCTGCTGCCTTTGTGTTGGTGCCAACGATGAGGAGCAGTACACTGTGCAACTCAAGATGACATTGACGTGCGATTTTTCTCTCTCTCTTGATTGAGTGGGATGTTGCTTCTATTGTCACCCATCATCGTCACTTTACATAATTATGCTAATCTAGATACTTTTTTTCTTTTCTTTTTATTACAGGCGTGTTCTTAGTACCTTATTGCATTATACTGGTTGTGTGTAGCATTCCGTTGCTGTTTATGGAACTGTCGGTGGGACAGTACACCGGACGAGGGCCAATTGGTGCACTGGGACAAGTTTGTCCGCTTTTTAAAGGTAAGTACGTGTGGTTTTGTTTTTTTTTTGATGTTTGTGAGTTGCATTTAGTCGATGCGCTAATCTCTCATCAAGGTTCTTTGAATGTTCCTTAGTTTGACGGTTCTGTCACAGCACCACTTAAAGTTTGTATTGCCTGCGCAAGGTCTTGCGATAGTCTGAGTCAGAACTGCCAGGAGAAGATTCTAAAATTTGGAGAATGGTTGCAGAAGCTATCTGACTGTACGTACAGGAGGTAAATGTTTTATCAGCCTTCTGAATTGTTTATGAGGTCGAACCCCATTATTTGCCTATCAAAAAAAAAGAAGACTTTGAAGATTACTTTGGTTTTAATCGAACATTAAGAAAGCCATCAACCGTTTAAACTTGAAATGACGTAACTTTCACGAACAGCAGACAAGTCTTTAATATCACGGACAAATTGATGACCCATTGCTTGCCTCAAAAAAAAGCCCCAAAAAGTAGGCTTCTGTCAATAAAGATTATCACAAAATATGAAATCTTATCAATATGGTTTCTGTCTGTTGTCGCAAGATATCATGGACTGCAGAAAAAAATAATGAGAAAAAAAAATACTTCGCATTCGGCTTGCTATCTAAACAGCGAAGATATAATACTACCACACCCCCAACAAACAAATTTACTGCCGATTTTGAAAAAAAAAATGTTTATGGCTTTCGCAACCCGAATCATACTATTATTATGATGTCATTTTTAACATGAACTTAACATGAAAGGTAGTGGTATCATAAGGAAGTGTTAAACTAACATAAACAATCTTGATACTTAAAAATTCACTCCGTCAACTGGTTCACGATGTTAAATTAACATTAAAAATCCGAATTATATGTTGATAAGATCAACAGAGAAAGGATTTGTTGACCTTAAAAAGATAAAATAGGTAAAATAAGACATTTATTAAAAATATATAAGAATAGCGACATAGCTCATATTTAATTTTATTATCATTGAGCTGCCAAAAAACTTGCGTAGTAGGCGACTTAAATGTATTTGCTCAGCAGTTGTAAGTCCCGTATTTGGATTGACAGCGGCAGTAAGCTTCTTTAACACTTTCTTTGCAGCGTACACTCTCGCTTTAGGTTAGTTAGGTTAAACAGGGGTGGGGTGAAAACTAAATCATCTCACAACACTAGGAACCAAAACGGAACCATCTGAATTTACATTCAAAAGGCAGAAAGACCTAAACAATTTCCCTTTAAAAAACCTAGAAGGCCCTTGAAGTCCATGCCATATATTCCCATTAAATTTTCAAATTATTATTCCCTCAAAATTTTCTTCGACTACGCGCTATGGTCTCGAATTGTATGTTTGTGTGCGTTATGTCCTCAGCAGCGTACAGATCTCTGCAAAATCTGCAGATATTGGTATCCAATAATCCGAGCCTCTTTGCGGGTTTTCGCAGGAGTCAGTGCCCTGTCAGAATTTCGATTATTGTTCTAAGCTTATCCCTGCTTAAGTTTATTAACTTCACAGATCTTTAACTGTCGATAAGTGGCAATAGAGCCATAAATAATATATCCCTTTAGACTTGACCACCTTAGATTGTTTTTTTTTTCCTCAAAAGTGCCTCAATTATGCAGAGGGGAGGTTTGATGTCTGCAATCTCACTATTAACGAGAAGCCCTCCTATACTTGCCAGCTCATCCACCTGCTCATTTCCCTCAATACCGCAGTGTCCGGGCAACCAGCACAGTCTCACTCTGTTTTAACTTAAGCATTATGTATCAGAATTGATGTTGGTTGACTCCATTGCCTTGACTGATGCCTGGCTATCGAAGTAGATGGAGATCGGTATCTTTTGAGAAGATACCAAAACCTGATCCTTCCACTGCTATCGAACCATCTGGAAAAATCGCAATTTCGTTCAATCTTATTATTGGATTTATGTGCCAATTCTTCCGCTCCGAATATGTTATATCATACGGAATGTCGAAGTCAACCAAGTCATTGGATTGCCTAGGAGTAGCTCTGCTAGGACCATACCATGTGCCAAACTACTACTCTTGAAGTGACCCAAACTAGTGAGTATTTTTTTTTTTTTCGTAAATCAAGCGGTGTTACGTACATAAGGTTATCCAGTGCTACCGTTACGTTGGAGTGATTCGGAGCGCATTCTTAGCATTCGGTTTTGACGAAGCAATTTTTCATTTTCTTTCGTTTTATTTATTCAACCCTAGCTTTTCTTCGTCTCTTTCCAATTCCCGCTCTTTGACTTTTTTCTGGTTGTCTGTGTAAACGGTTCATTTTACTAATCGTTCTTGAGGGCACATCCGAAACAGCCCCACTCTGTCCGCCTTAAAGTGCCCAACCCACCAAAACTCACATTTTGTATGGTTTTTTTCAATAAGTTTTCCGAAAAAGCTTAATTTTAGGCTATGCAACAGGAACTAACACATCCACAAAATTAAACCAATTAAACATCGAAGTACGAACAAAACAGTTATTGAGTATGTAATTAATTATGTGACTATGCCAATAAGTTACATCAGTCGCAAAAAAATAGAAACTAACGGCATATTAAGAGGACACACGTCAATTGAACGAAAGAAAACTTAACGAGTTATTTTAAGTGCTGCCTAATTACCCTAGTATATACTTATGAGAAAACATGTTTTGTTTGTGACTTATTGGATGTGTCTGAATGTGCCCAGAATGCGAAAGTACCCCACTTCCCCTATTTGCGACTACAGCATCATGTCTATGTTATTGCGCTTCTAATAAAGAAATGCAAGACCAAGCACTTGTTTTTTATATTCATGTGATGAGTGCAAGCAAACTTGTTTTCTGTGTGCTTAAAACTCTGCTAAAGCAAAAGAGCAGCAAATGGTAAGAAAAGGCAAACAAAAAAGCCAATATAATATACACATTTTTAGCATCAGGAGAACATGAAACGTGTTTGTAGATACTTTCCAACGAATAAGCAAAAAACAGGCAAAGTTAGCAAAATCCTATCTCTGCTTATCAATTTAAAAATGTATGACTAATAAAATGAATTTGTTTATTAAATTAAACTCGTTTATAATGTTTAATATTAAATATGGTGTACCGTTTTCAGTCCAAAATAATTAACTGGCGAATTTAAAATAAAAATCCCTGATAATTTGAAAACACGATTCGAAGCACATAAACCAACATTACACTTTTTAAAATCTGTCAAAGTGGTCATGTTTTACTTAACTTATATTTAAACACTAACATATTAACACAGCACAGCAAACTGAATCAGGTTTAAGCTCACAGAGTGTGGAGACGACTACCTCGCCTGGTTTCTTTTTTCGCCAAATCTTTAAACTACTATTAGACGTGGCATATAACTGCAATTTTCATATGGCAGTGGCGTCACGTTTTATGCCATGTCAAAAAGAATTTGGCGGAAACGCAAAAAAATGGTTACTAGACGATACAGCAGTTTGTAAAATGGCAGTGGGTGTGAGGTGCGGATATTGCAGGTATTAGACGTTGCATGAGCTACAATATTGCAGCAATCTCATGAGCGACATGCTCCATCATGGCCATAGTATCCCCAGAGAAAATAATCACATCTTTTGAAATTAATCGTTCGTCATATGTTTCTTTCAGACCCGTTTGTTGATACTGTTCTTATAAATATGCCTCATAGATAAGTTAAACAAAAGTTCATGAAAAAGTCATAACAGAATCCAGTCCCCAACATTTTCTAATTGCAACTTAGGTACTTAATGCCTTACTATTTCTTCCCCATAAAATAGTTTGGACTTTGTGGCATTTGTATAGATTTTAAAAACAATAAATAGTATCGTCCACTGCACAATAAAATGCACGATTACTTTCCCGAATAGACCCAAGTTTGGAATTACCAAACCAAACTAACCTAAAAATAACCGAGAACTGGTTGACACTGGTTGTCACAGAAAAAAGTGTTGCCAATTCAAAATTGTCTGCCTCGCTTCACACCAAAAATGCTACTTCGCAATTTTTTCATTTACTTGAACATTGAAACAGTGTCGTACAAATGTACAAATTTCAATTGAATTTTTCTTTCGAAACAATAAAAAAAATTATTTTAAGCGCCGCGTCAAGGAAATGAACCTAAGCAGAACAACAACTATGTGAGACATAAGTCCTTGAAACAAGTATGGACGTCCTATTTGAATCGATGACAATTTTCAAGCAATGTCCATATAAATGCACACTTATTTGAACAGAACACAAAAAATAAAACTATTGTACGTTTGACTTAATAAATAATTAATTTGATCAATCAAATTACGCAAGTTTTTGCATTTTTCAGTAAATAAATCGCATTGTGATCAATCGAATTTCATTTGATAGTTTATAAATCAAAATAATTGAATCGATGAAGTCAGAGTCATGTATCGAGCGTTTAACTTGATTGATGGCGAAATTAAATGATCATTCAGTTGTCAGATTAATGTTTCTACAGTTTGATTCTACTGCGAAATTACCGCATTTAAAAAAAAAGAAAACCAAGGGTATCTAAATATAGCGGTTTACCTTGCGTTTGTTTGTTTCACCCCGTTCCATAGCTTTATGCTACTGAACAGCAGGGACAGTTACATTCAATGCTTGTACTATCCTCCTACCACTATGTTTGACAAATTACAAATGCATTTCAAATACAATGTCTGTGACCTAGAAATTTTAATCAATTTTCGATTAGGAACGCGTAGTTGTTTTGCGGAGATTGGTAGATATGCGGGCTGTACAGAAAAGAAGAATATAAATAGCACAACACTGTCAAATCAGAACGAAATAATACAGCTATTAAATGATTTGACGTAAATACTGTTCTGGGGTTGATGCAATTGGTACATACAGACATTTTCTGGAGATTTAGCCAAGTTTGAGAGCGAAAGCATTCAGAAGATGCAGTTTGTTCTTCTTCATTATTGCGGCTTGACCAACCAATATAATAAAGACAACGCAATGATTTAACCCTGAAACACTTTTAAATTCTCAGAATAGCTTCATGATTTATTGAGCCTAGTTTTTAATAGTCCATTTAATGAGAAGACAGAGAATACCAATTTAATATGTATGACCTTGATCTCACAGCTTATGAATAATAATAATTAGTAAACACGATGCAAACAATTATGAACCACTTCCCCGGTTGCAGAGGCTAAGTTGGATGTACATTTTTCTTCTTCCAATTTTGATTGGGATTTATAGCGATTTTTTTAAAAAGACTGGTTACAATTAAGCTGATCACTAGAGCTGCAACTTTTTGCAAAGTTATCCAGTCAACGGCCTCAAACTTTTTTCGAATTTTTTGTTAAATATCTTTAATTGATCGTGGACTATTGGAGTAAAACTTAGATTTTTAAATCGCATGATCTCGGTGACTAATTTTTTCTAAGCGAAATAATGATGATCTTCTACCTTCTTCACAATTTTCTTTACTTCGAAATTTTTTAGTAAAAAGAAGCAAAAAGACTGTATCGTCTGTCTGTATGGTGTTGATTGTAGAGCGCCTGTGAGCCCTATGTCAACCGTTTTCTGAATTTTGTTTAGTTTAGTTATTTTATAGGCTTTTAAGATGTATTCAACTACTACCAACTTGGTAGAGTTTATGTCTAGAACACTCTAGAAGATGGTATGGAAGTTGATGTAATTGCTGCTGAAATCTCACACGTAATTAATTAAGCTCTTTTTCCCGTTTTCAATCGGGACTTTTTTCGTGGATCGACTCATATTTGAACGATAGCCGTTTCCGTTTTCGAACCCACACTTGGTGTTCCCCAAGGCAGACATTAAAATCTCGATGCTCATATCTTCTTCAACTGACTCTTTAGAATGACCTAAATGGATTTTCAATATGTTGCCAACAAAATTTCTGGAACTTAACTTTGCCATGTGTCAAGCAATTACTTACATACTTTCGTAAACGGCTACCCTTACCACTAAGAACTTACTCCATTTGTAGCCAACCTGTCCCCTATGTTTCCTCATTGCGCGATTTAGGTGTCCTTTGCGAGAGAGAACTCAACTTCCGTTCCCAAATTGATAACATTATCAACAAAGTCATCTCTGCGCTTGGTTTTGTTAAACTTTGGTCTAATCGCGGGAATTTTTGTGCAATGATTATTTTGATTGGAGTCTTAAAAACTTAATGGGACTTTGGTCCATTTTAGTATTGTCTTTTGTCCAATATTCGGTTTGAAGTAAAAACTCGGGCTAGCACTCCGATGGGAACACTGAAAAACACGAATTCGTACAATACGAATGATGTTGAGCTTAAAAATCAAAGTTTCAAAATGGTAGGCATTTGGGTACTAGAAATCCATTTATTTTGCGTTGCAATGCATTTCATGTCAAGATCGCTCCCTAGACAAAAAATAAAATCCCATGCAATTGAAAATCACTTGATGATGACATTGATTTGACAAAATGAAAATGGCGATTGTTAATCGTGCGTTCATTGCTCCATCAATTAATAGCAGCAGCATTTCCAAAAGAATGGAAAATTTTAAAACCCATATATAAATTTAGCAGTATCTTTTAAAAGTATGTCACGTTTCTCGATTCTAAATGAAAGTGAATACAGATGGTCTAGGATTTCGAATAGATGTATTTATTATCAATTATCACCACAAAATTTTACGACGACAACGCAAATAAAATGGCAAAGTCGTTAAGTTTAGTTTATTTTAGTGGGAAATATTTACCAACTGTCGCGTATGGATCACCGAAGATAAACATAATGCGCCGTCTACCCATTCACTTGTATGTGTGTTCCACAGTGGCAAGTGCGTCCGACTCATGTCTACCTCTTACGAAAGTCTAAAAACAATAAAAGCAGAGATGCCAATCTTTCGAATATCCGACAGTCGAAAGTCATATTTGTCGCTAAGAGGACGCTGCTTATGTCGGCCATTTGAGCTAATTACAAGCTAAAATTTTGGCGATAACTGAGCTCGTCCTAGTCGAACCCCTCAATTTCTAGAATTTAAAAATCGCTTCTTAACACTCAGTAGAGCTCCATGTCGGCCGTTTAAAGAAAAAATACGCCAACAATTCCGGAGCTCGGAGTTACATCCTCTAAAGAAGGTACAAATCTATAACACGTTAATCCAACGCTGTTAAAGTGGCCAATAGCTATTATAAAGTATAATAAGAAAGTTTGTGTCTGTCGCACCAACATGCATGCAAGTTTATTATCAAAATTTATTACGTATACGCCGTAGTACGAGCACGATATTAAGAAAATCATAAATATTCCACATTAAAACTGTCATGAGTGAAGCGATTAAAAGCCCGACAACGTGTGTACTACAATTTAGTCGTAGATTATTATTTTAATATTTTTTTCTTTTTTTGCATAAGACACGATAAAAGTAATATCACGAGTTTTCGGGATCGCTGATGGCACGCTCAATTTTAATTTGTATAAATTTGTAGATACGAATTGTTCATCAGCTCTATGGAAATCTTTATCAAGGCAGCCGCGTAAAGAAACACGCATTTCAGTGAAGTCATTCATCAAGACAACTACTCCTTCATCAATTGCCAATTTTTATATTTTATTTTACAAAATATTGAGATTTATTTAATTGATTCGCACAGCATTTGTGTCAAACAATCTGCTGTAAGAATTCTGATTTATTGATTTATAAGTATGGCAATTAATTTAGCCACGAGCAGTTGTGCCTTGCAACCTGTGGGGCGTGAAATCTGAATAGTAAATCGTTTAATTTGAATTTCAAATTGAAACAACCACCCTCGGTCACTTCCCTAAGTTAGATAACTTATAAAATCAGAAACAGAATAGTTGAAGTTGAAGTTGAACTAAATATTATTTTTACTGTCTTAAGTTATAGTGGTGGGTGAGTTGGTTTGGTGGTGCCTTGTCTAGAACGTCATTCACCCCCACAGAGGTGCACTTGTAGAAACTTTCCATTTGAACGATTGATAAATATTCAATGGCATAGATTCATTAACTAGATTCGTTAAAAATGAGATCGGATGAGTGTCGGATGTAGATTTGAAATTAATAAGGAAACTGGGAGTGGGATCATTGCGTTGAACAAACAACTGAGCGAGTGGATCAGTTAACACCTGCGCATTTTTCACCTCCGATTCCATGCATATTGTAATATGCATAATTACATAATTATTCTTGCTGAACTGAGAATTAGAATTCAAATGTCTTTTTTTAGTTCTGCACTTTCGCAAGTAAAAGAAGTAACTAAAAAGACAAACGGTTAGGCACACCTAGCCCATTAAATACACACATTGAATTACGTCAAATGGTTCTAAGACATGAGTTCGATTACGTATTCTGTTGCTATTAGCAAATTTCCAGACTGAGTCATTTGGTGCTTTTTTATTAATTCCAAAAATACACAGAAATGGCTATAAAGTTTGCAGGAATATCGTAAACCATTAGTTTCATTGATAGTTAAAAATAGCTAAGCGATTGCGAATAGGTATATCCAAGAATATCTAATCAGAGAAAATGCATTTACGCGCGCTAAGGCTTTACTCACACGTATAAGTTTTATTGTCACGCTCTTCACTTCTCTAAATGGTTTTTTAATTTTATTCAGAAGATAAAAGTAATAATTAAAATAAGGAATTTTTTAAGTCAATAAGCCCATGCAGCTGTCTAATTACTTCATGTTGGATGTTAAATAAACTCTGTCTTTTTTTCCAGTTCCTTCCTATTTTGAAAGAGCTGCGAGATGTTTTTCACAACCATAACACGAGCACAATCCTGCGGGATCGCATTTAACAGGGATGTCATAACTGACTAAGTCTCTATGAATCTAGTCGCAAAATGCGCTATAATAGAATGGTTTTATTTATATTAGATTAACACAAACATTATTCAAAGTTAACCCATAAAACAAATTATGCTAACTTAAAAACTAATTAGAGATGGTAGAGTGATGTGGGGTCGTGGATTGAGTGACTACTGAAATTTAAGTCAAAGTGGTTTTTCATATTGTTAGCTTTCCGAAGCATTCTGGACATTGGTTCAATGCTAGCATAGTTAGTGCGATAACAATTGAGACGGAACAGATCGAAGACTGCAAATTTAAGTGTTACAGGAAACCATTTACAGTAGCGAAGGGCAGTTAATAGTTGATGGGTGGGAATGATGATGTTATGATTTTTGCAAATGGCGTCATACGTCAACCATATTTGACAGTTGTGAACTAGAAAGCTGCAGTATACAAGCAGGCAATGCCTGCAGATCATCAGTCGCGTGGGGTGAATTACTGTCAAGCCATCCTCAAACTCAACAACGAAGAGGATGATTTTGTGTCGACAATCTTCATGAGCGACGAGACGCATTTTACGTCAATAAGCAAAATCTTCATGTCGGGGACACTGCAAATCAGCGTGTGATGCACGAAGAGTCATTACGTCCACTTAAAGCCACTGTGTGGTGCGGTTTTCACGTTTTTTGATGACGCCATGGCAATACGGTCATTGTTACTGGCGAACTTCTTACTTCCGGAATTTGATGAGCGGGGCTTAGTGAACATGTGGTTTCAACAACACACAGCCCGAGCCATAATGCATGCGGCATTATATGAAAGCACTCTCTATCAGTTAACTCCGAAAACTGTAGGGCTTCATCTTTTCCAAAATAATAAAATTTATTTAAGTTAATTCTAACCACGCTTACAACTAATGCTTCTTTCTAATTTTCAGGAGCTGGTCTCGCAAGCGTAGTCGTATCGTTTCTAATGTCAACTTATTATAGCGTCATCATAGCTTACTCAATTTACTACTTCTTCACATCGTTCAAACCATTTATGCCATGGACTGACTGTAACAACAGGTAAGGCACCCACAACTCTCCTTCTCAGGCAATCGCTCATCTCTTCGCAATTTCAGATGGAATACTCCCGATTGCTGGGTACCACAAAGAAAGGACCTTAATATGACGGCACCTAATATGTCCAGAACTCCATCAGAGGAATTCTTTGAGTAAGTTCAATAAACATGCATAATCCAACTCATAATGTATTCCCTCGCATCTTTTACAGAAACAAAGTCCTTCAAATCAGTCCTGGCATCGAATTTCCCGGTATTATGCGATGGGAACTGTTTGCGTGCCTGATATGCGCATGGTTATTGGTTTACTTCGCCACATGGAAATCGATAAAATCATCTGGAAAGGTAAAGTATAGCCAACATGTCCAGTCCAGTTATTCATTCAAAGAATTCTCAACAGGTCCGATACTTTACAGCCACGTTTCCATTCTTTCTTATCATAATTCTCATGCTGCGCGCCGTAACTTTGGATGGCGCCGATGCAGGACTTCGATATTTCTTCCGACCAAATTGGTCGGAGCTGAAGAAATCCAACGTTTGGATAAATGCTGCCTCACAGAACTTTAACTCGCTGGGCATTGGCTTCGGTTCAATGATATCGTTTGCCAGCTATAACAAGTACAACAACAACATACTGCGGGACACTGTGGCTGTGTCGGTGGTTAATGTGATGACCAGTTTTTTGGTTGGTATCTTTTCCTTTGCGACTTTGGGAAACCTGGCATTGGAACAAAATACCAATGTCAAAGATGTCATTGGTGATGGACCGGGATTGATTTTCGTGCTTTACCCACAGGCGATGGCGAAAATGCCATATGCCCAGCTCTGGGGAGTTATGTTCTTCTTTATGCTGCTCTGTTTGGGCTTGAATAGTCAGTTCGCCATAGTGGAGGTGGTGGTAACCTCGATTCAGGATGGTTTCCCCAACTGGATCAAGCGGAAGCTGGGCTATCATGAGGTTCTAGTCCTGATCGTGTGTGTTATCTCGTTTCTTTTTGGACTGCCGAATCTAATACAGGTTGGTTATCAACCCCACGCATAATTATCGGTCCCAACTAATTTAATATTTTGTCGCAGAGTGGAATCTACTTCTTCCAACTGATGGATCATTACGCTGCCTCGATATCGATCACATTTTTGGCGTTCTGTCAAATGATTGCCCTCGCATGGTTCTACGGTGCTGGACGGCTGTCAAAGAACATCAAGCAGATGACTGGCAAGGCGCCCTCATTGTACTTGAGATCTTGCTGGGTTATATTTGGACCATTGCTGTTATTTGTAAGTTACTCTTTCGGTTAATCCCACAATACGTGCCTAATCACCGTTTATTCCGCAGGCCATTTGGATTTTAAGTTTAATAAATTACCACGAACCCACCTACCACAATGGAAGGTACGATTATCCCGAGTGGGCCTACGCTCTCGGGTGGATGATTGCATCTCTATCCTTAGTCTGTATTCCAGGTTATGCCTTCATAAACCTCATTCGAGCACCGGGCGAAAGGTTCTGGGAGGTAAGCGTGACTTTTATTTCCCTTAATATTAAAAGTTTCAACTAATTCTTGCGTTTCTTCGCAGAAATTCCAAAACGCAATCAAACCAAACATTTACGAGTGCAAAATCTGTGGCGAGCACCATTGCGAGCACGACTACCCAGAACAGGAGCAATACATGCTGGAACATGAGCTACCAATCTACCATCAGCCCAAGGTGCTACGTAAGACAGATTACAATCATAAAGGTGTTCATTTGCAAAATCCACTCTTGAAGATGGAACCACTGCGAACCGAAGAAAAGCCACCTCGAAACGAGGAGGGCAGATGAGCAGAGGATACACTCCAACTGTGTACATTTTACATTCCAGGAGATTTATTTTCATTTAGCACTCTCCGTTGTAGTCAATTCTTTTTTTTTAGTTTTTTGTTTGTAGATGCCGAAAGGATAAGGGTGCACTTCCCACGCCTTTCAGCAGTAGAGTCAATAAATAGTTAAACGAATATAAGGAAAAATAGTGCAAAAAGTTTGTGAAAAGTTTTCTTTGTTAAAATTAAAGTTGAAAATAAATAATGTTTAATTAGTATTTTTTGTTTAGCTACGAATACGATATAAGGAAATTGTTTGTTTTAATTAAATTTACCATACATTTGATTATAAAGGTCGGTGGTTGTGACTTGTGAGTTCCTTTGGCTATTAGCATTCGAGAAGAGACTTGGATGATGGCCAGTTCAATTCGCTGTGGTAAATTATTTCAACAGAAATCCCCTACCATTTGATGATGATTTCAGTTGAGTTTCCATTAACATACATTCAGTCTGGACCAATTGGTGACACTGAACAAGATGCAGCGATATAATCAGAAAAGTTGAAGATTATCAACATTAAAATAAGTGATCGCAAGTCTAAGATAAGACGGCTAAAGCTAAATAATAAAGGGTGTTTTTTTAGAGTTATAGAAATTTAAGTTGGCAACACTATTTTAACTGACGGCCATTTTGTTAGCTGTCAAGTGATTTTTTTTAGTTTGGTCATTTCAACATGAATAAACTGACGCTTCTAAATTGTGCAAATTTATTTTCAGCATCATGTTTGTGTTCGAAATACGCATCGCGCACTACGACCATTTTTCGTAAGCGAATTTTGTTTAGCGATAAAGCTCACTTTTGGTTGAACGGATACGTCAATAAACAAAACTACCGTATTTGGAGTTATAATACTCCTCAATTGTATGTTGAGACACCGTTACATCCACAAAAACTGACTGGATTGGTGTGCTTTATTCCATTTTTAAAAAATTCCATTCGTGGCAAAAAATATATCTTCGCACACACAGTGGTCGGAGAAGCTAAGCTTTGGTTCCTGTATGGGCCGTTTACGCTTTTTTGTGTGCTTTATGGGTTGGTGGGTGGAAACTTTGGACCGTACTTCTATAAAAACAAAGCTGGCCAGAACGTGACTGCTATAGAGCCATGATTACTGACTTTTTCGTTCATCAATTGAACAACCATAATGTGCAGGAGCTGTGGTTTCTAAACGACGGCGCAACATGTCACACAGCCCGTGTCACAATTGATTTATTGAAGGAAACGATACCGTTATACGTTTTTTTTCTATTTTCTTTAATGTAGTTTTCGTTTGGTAATCCGAAAGAGCTCTCCGAACCGAGATGCCAATTTAAATTTTAATTGCATTTGGCGTTGTATTTCCAACCGTCTCACTCCCAATCTGATGACGATTAAGGGGATAGAATGCAAATAGTATTAGCCATTGAAATATATTTATATTACACCCAAAATTATTAAATTCGGTAATAACTTTCAGCTAATCTGGGCAAAATTGAAGAATTATTGTAGGCATCAGCAAAAAATATGACGTTTGTGGTGTTTGAATGCGCTAGTGATTCTGGTTTTGATTCTGAATTCAAAGTGTTTTTTTCTGAATTCCGCGAATTTCTCTTCTTTCCAGAAGAGGAGCTGTCCATTTTTGTACCGAACGAAGTTTTAGAAGAGTCCGGAAGTCTGCCGGATTACCAAACGAAAACGACATTAGTGTTGTTCTGTGAATTTCACTCTAAATTTCTAAATGAACGTGTAGCCAGGCACTTAATATATGTATAAGTCGCTAAGGGAGAATGAAGAAAACAATTTTGGAAACAACTGATGTAGTGTCTTTCGCGCATCCATACTTTGCCGAAATTTTTTGTGTTCAATATTTAAGGCCGTCCTGAAAAGTAAAATGACATAACTCATTTTTCTTCATTCAGAAATATATAGCCTGCAAATGCGATCACTGCTCATCGTCAGATACGTGAATAGATTTTTTGTTAGCCATTTTCTGAACGAAACTGCCTCTTTATCGTCTTTGGCTTTATTCAATCTTTCAACTAAATCCATGCATTTAAGCCGAAATCAAAATATCATATGGCACCTACCTTCCATGCACCAAATATCAAAACATTAAGAAAACAAAAACACTCACTTTATTAGTTTAACATTTATTCATCCTGATTAAATCTCATCGATTAACTTAAATCGTTGGTGCTGCTTTTCTGGGATAACATTATAGAATTTCTTATGGATCGATTGATCCATTCGACCGGCATAGTGCCGCTGAATCCATGTGTGATCCCAATTGGGTTCTAACTTTTCACAGGTAACATAAACCTTCCCATGCTCCATAGCAAAAAGGGTTCCATTACGTCCAAAGCCGACCTACAAATTCTAGCGGTTATTTATTCTGTGGGTGGTTTGCAAAAACATATATATACTTGCATTTAAGCCTGGATGAAATCTCGGTGTTCTTTGCGTAACAAGAATACTACCTTGGGGTACGTAATGACCGTCTTGTACTTTCCAACCACGATGTTTTGGTCGTGGATGCTTCGGGTTGTTACGCGAACTGCCTCCCGTTTTTTTACTGGCATTACGAACAGTTGCTATAAAAGAATCAAATGTAAAAAATCGTTTATATTTAAGAAGAGGTTTTATTTACTTAAAATGGGTTGTTCCACTTTTAAACACTGCAAAGACAATTTCTGAAGAATTGTAAAAGACATCTTGAATAGTTCGAGAGAAAAAAAAAATTAAAAGTATTTAGGTTATTTTGACAGATTCAACAGCTGATGGCGGGTGGGTTTGACAGTCACTGGTAATGAAATTGGATGCATTCAGCAAAATTATTGTTCTTTTGGTTGGTAGAAAAAAATATTTGTTTATTTATATCGATTCAAAGGTTTTGGGAAATTTGTTCTAAGATTGTGAAGAAAATTAAGCTCTGAGCTTAATCCGAATTTCCCAGATTGAAATCACCACCAATCACGAAATCAACAAAAAATATTTTTGGGCACTATGAAATTGTTTATTTCTTCTGACCTCACTAGAGGATGTTATACTTTGCTTTCATTATATTGTAATCGAAACTCAATTTATTATTTTTAATTAGTGTTATATGCACAGATAGAAAATTATACAAATAGTCAACTGATAGGATTTTTTTTTCTCTCGCCCTCCCTTTTTTATTTACTTCAAAAATGCGAAGAACTGTGACTGTATAAGTTTTGCATGCAAATCAAATTTCAAAGTGAAGGAAACCATTTTGGAAAAAATTTCATTTACGGATCATTAATGTCAAACTCGGCTTCAAACACCATATTTTTAACAATTAGCAGGACCCTCTGTCGTTCACACGTATTCACAGATAAGAAATTAAAGAGAGGATTTTTATGCAGAGTTGACTATCTGGGTCTTTACTCATTTGTGGTTATATATTAGTTCACAATGCTAGAACAATGGAATGCAATGGATTTTGAGCAGGCCCGAAGTTAAGTGCATGAAAAAATTCCACATATTAAAAAAAATTTATAATATGTGCGATTTGACATTTTTCCTGCTTTTACCGTTTAAGGCAATATGGTCTTAACGATTTATCACGGTACAAAAATATTTTTAAATCATCCTTACTCATTCAACTGACTGACAAAATTTAAACAATATTTGCAAAAATCTTATCAAAATAATGGAAAAGTTTAGTTTTTATTTGATATTAGCACTAAAAAACGGTATGAATCCTTGGGAGAATTCATTTTTAGTCATTTTGACAGACAAAGTTGTCATAGTATATTTATGCTTACACAAATTACAAATATTTTTATATAAAATTGTATGAACCCGGAAAAAAATTTATATCGATATTACCCTGGTTCCTCAGCATTTCTCACCGTGTACCCAAATATCATTTCATTTTGACAGCAACTGATGGAATATGCTGTACGTCCACCTTCAACAACAAACGAATGAGCGAAAATTCGCAAAAATTAATAATTTTAAAATTAAATATCTCCTCAAAAGCCGCAATAATGTCTGCTGAAAATCAAATTGTCGCCACCGAAGTTCTACGTGAAAAAATTCGCAAATATTCGCGTGCCACTAGAGACGAGAAACGCAACTGTGAAACCGACTTGCTGCGCTTCGGTTTGGGTGAAATTAAATCGAAAATAGTCGAGCTAGAAAATCTCTCCGAAAAGGATGTCCAAGGATTGGCCAACAGAATTAAACGTCGCAAACATGCTACAAAAGAGGACATGTACCGCCTGAATCATGCGTTCCTCCAAGGAATCGAAAATATTCGAGCGTTTGCAAAGATTCCTGGCGCCATTCAAACCTTGGTTAAGGAATTAACGGGTAAGCGGAAAGCATTCACACTTATGTATATATTTTTTCAACGTTAATATCGCTTTCAAGGAACCGATACAGAAAAACAGTTCGATGCCAGTGAGACAATTTGCAATCTGTCGCTGGGCGAGCAACCGGTTTGTGAAAAAATCGCGTCAATGGCGGGCAGTTACCTGATCATGTATTTAAATTCGCAAGAGGAGCGACTCAAACGTACTTCACTCTGGACATTAGCGAATGTCATGTTCACCGGAGGAAAGGGAGCTATTTCTCTAATGTCAATGGAGCTGGTAGCCAAGTTGCTAATAATATATCAGGCTGATGATGAGGAAATCGACTATCGAGAGGATGCTGCTATTGTTCTTGACGTGATAACTGCATCCGAAGATAAACTATTAAGGTAAGTAGTTGAAACATTATTGAGCACTATGTGGAGTATCAGATTTGTTTTTATTTTAGACCTTCTGACCTTGAAGTCTTATTTAAAAAATTCCACCTTAAGAATCCAACATCACCAGCGGCGGAATACCATTTAAGAATTGTTTTTAACTCGGGAATTATAGCCCCTGACGTTCAATTCTCTGAGGAGCAGGTCGCCTATCTGGTTAACTTTTCCCTGGCGAATCTTACTCAAACACAAGATTTTGAGGGCGTCCCAAATCGAATGAGGATTCTCTATGCCATTCGAATACTCGGCAACTTGGTGGCTCTCGATTCGAATTGCTTCAATGTTTTGATCGATAAATGCACAGTTTGGAATACGAATCTTGTAAAGGTTCTGAACCGGATATTCGGCTTTAAAAATCAAGATTTGGGCGCTGAAGTTCTGTGGTTAGTGAAGAATATAGTGTCTTGTCAGAATGACAGCTTTCCCGCGTCGGATTTCATACAGCATCTACAGATACCTACAGATGGCCTACCTCCAGCGGACGTTTTCGTTTAAACTAGGATTAGATGATGTAAGTGATGAATTGTAAATAAATACTGAACTTTGATTTACTGCGTTCTACCTACTTGAGCCAAACGAAAGGTTTTGGGAAAACAATCCAATTTACTATATCACTTTATTTCAACCTCAACAGTTCCACCAACATTCCCCAAATCGTCTTTTTCACTGCACGAAGCTGTCTTAGGAACAATCTTCCGAAGCTTACTCGGCTTGACAAAGATTCTTTTTCGCCGTGGCTTTCTTTTGGCAGGGATTTTCTTCACGATCGGTTCCTTTTTCAGGTCGGGCAATGGGAAGTCGTCCAACCCTGGCTTCAATTCAAATGCGTTCTCTACTGTCTCCGGGAGCTCCAGTTGCACAGCCTTTTCGGTGTGCACCCTCTGCATGTGTTCCTTCAGCTTGTCCGAACGATGACTGGTGTACTCGCATAGATGACACTTGTGTCGATTTGTGTTGTCGGCGTGTTTCAGCGCGTGACGCTTCAAGTTCTTATTCTGGCTAAATTTGTAGCCACACACCTCGCAAACAAACGGCCGTTCCTGCTTGTGTGTGTCCATGTGAATCTTGAGATTTTCCTTTCGATTGGAAGTGTGAGAGCAGCCGGGATGGGTGCAGTTGAACACATCCCCTGTGTGAGTCAATTTATGAGATTTCAAAGCCTTCATGTGAGTCGTGCTGTAGCCACAGACGTCGCACAGCATTTGCTTTTCCTTGTTGTGGATTTGCATGTGACTGTTGAGGCCTTGTTTCCATTTGAAACCTTTCGAACAGTGTGGGCAGACATAAGGCGTTTCGATGGAGTGCTTTGGATGATGGACATTCATTGCGTTCTTTGTAAGAAACCTAGAGTCACATTCGAAGCAGAAAAATGGTTTTGGGTGATTATGCCGCTGCAGGTGTTCATCGAAGTCTTTTATTGAGAAGAAACCCACTTCGCAGAGGCAGCACGACAAATTACAACTGGAGCATGTGGTCATGTGTTGCACCATTTCCTGGACTCTATAACACTTGAAGTCGCAGCCGATGCAGTAGTTGATTTTGCTGTGGGCTCCATTATTCATCGCTTTCGGATTGCGGACCTAGAAAGAAAATGGTAGGCGATCAGGCCAGATACTCAAACAACTGGTTCCTTACCTTAAAATAGTTTTGCTTTTCCTCGAAAAGATTCTCCACCACGACCTTAACATCGTCGTCCTGTTTGGGTGGTTCTTCTTTACCTTCTTCGATGCAAAACACTTTTAGAATGTCCGTCACAGACAGAATCTTTGCCAGTTTCTTGAAATGATCTTCATGCTCTTGGCTGATGGAAACTCTATCCTCATAGAAAAAATCCATTATAGTTTGCAAACATTCGGCGCAAGAGAAGTTGTGTATTCGAATTCTCAAAGGATTGTGAATGGAAAATTGCAATGACTTTTGCAGGAAATGCCGTCCGCCAATGAATTCACTTTGCGCCCCAATTACACAGAAGTGTCCCCATGCTGATATGCCTGATTGTAGTTCGATACTGAGATCACAAAATGTACCTGTTCTGCGCTGTTCATTTAGATATTTAGATACTTTTGATTGGGTTAAAGTTTCCTGATACATTTGTTTTGGGAATGGCAATGTACTTTGTAAATTGTAAATAAAAACAAAGCAAAAGATAACAGCTGATTGTCAAATGTCATTCGGTCTGCTGTGTGAGCGGTGACATCTGGTGGGTTATTTTTTCTAGCCTAAGGTGTAGGGCACATTTTGGGATTGGAATGCCAGTTTTGTTCAAATTGTGTACCTGGAGATGAAAATAGAATTTTTTTTAATTTATTACTTAATGTTCACGTACTTTTTTAAATCAACGGATAAGAGAATATTTTAAAAAATTTTAAAACTTATATCTTGAAAAACAATGTTTATATACAAAATCTGATGATGTTGCTTGTACAATCCCCTTTATTGCGCATAGCGGTTAGTGGCAAAATTGATTCTCTCTTAAACTTCTCTGTGGCCACATAGCTTAATATACTAACCGACGGTAATGAGCCTACCTTTGTCACAATGCTGGAGGGGCAAGTAGTCGTCGGTAAGTAACCTTTAAACTAAGTCCAGCTCGGGTGCAGCTATGTTAATTGCCTATCTTCCACCCAAAACACCATTGATCTTAACTTTGCTGTTAACACGCTACAGCGCGGTTTTAAAAGTGTTGCCGCCTGCCCTGAGAAGGGTGTAGGTGGAGCTTAATTCAACTGTAGAATTTTGGCGCCATCTAATCTTAGAAGGAAAATTGACAAGTTATTATCCAAACCGAGAAAGAAGTCTTCCTGGAAGCCAATTAGGTCTTTTAATACGGATGCACAGACGTTTCAAGATGCACATAAATAAACTAAACAATATGTTCGACAGAAGTTCACTTTAGAACTTAAGATCACAACACCTTTATGCTTAACATCAGAATCTTAATATGACCATTACCATCTCCAAAGATAAGATACAATTTTTGATGGTGGGCACCCACTTTCCTAGCTTAAGGAAAGTCACCGATAGTGGAGTGAACGCGAACAGTAATTGTGCTACTAGCGAACAGTGGCGTGCTGCCGCGAAAGTTATTATTATGCAAGCTGCGCTTAAACTAATGTATACAAAAGCTTGTTAAAAACTAAACTTAAAGCTAATGTAATTGGAAAAATAATTTGTTGTATTAGTTAGGCGGGGGAAATGGTAGAAAGCAAATTATTCAGGGCGTTTCTAAGTACCTGTCTACTATGATGGAAACCAAAGCTGCTCTAAAAGTCGTTAGCTAAGCGCAGCATTCTTGAAATGCGTTCATTGGTTTTACAAACCCAAGCAAAGAATTGGCTCTGTTTATAATTTTATCGATGTGGGAGCTCTTTATCGCAGATAACACCTAAGTCCTTAATAACATGTCGACAACAACGACAACAATTTGTATATGACAAGTTAACGCGATCATCCAAGGGCAAGACCAGAGAATAGTACATTCAACCATATAGGATTGGCTGTGTCAGCAGTTTCATGCTCTTACCTGTTCTCACAGTCCCGTTGCATTGGGATCGCGTATATGACGAATGAGCAATTCGCACCGTAGGACCAGCGGTTTCCTTCATTGAGTTTGACTTCATTTGAATCGGTGATTGAAAAAACGCGAATAATTCAAAGTAAATTAAAGTAAATCGTTTTGATTGGTATAAGTCGAGCCGTGAGCATGCCTTCGCTTTTTTCTAATCTAATTTCCTCGGAAAGGATGAATTTAAATGGCATGTGAAAATTTACAAATAAATACAGGACGACATACACAGAAATTTCCCCGTCACGAATCGAATAAGAAAACCCGCAAAACTACGACTCGAAATCATAGTTTTCAAATATCAAATTCTGGAAAAAAACAAATGATTTACCTGTGTTCCAAAACATTGAGTAATGCCGCGAAACACCCAAACAACACTATTACTTAAATATTAAAACCAACCCAATCTACATCTAATAACAACAACGCGCAACCGCCCTAACTTTATTTCCATTCAATTCGACAGCTAATTCAGCAACAGTCGTTCCCCTTATAAAATCAACTGCCACTATATTTGCCATTGTTCCCAAGTTATTCCTATAAAGCTTCGACACTCCACTGTTAACATTATCAGCCATTCGCCTTAGGCCGCCATATTTATCCAAAGCAATTCCAGCTGCATCCGCTGTTAACTCGGCCATATCCGACCATGGCGTTGACGTTTTCCTTATAAAAATTTATTAATTCGGATTCCATATGAAAAGACAAAACAATACTTACTCCATGTCCATTTCGTAATTCCTCGTCAAGTAGCTTTCGAGTGCCTCCCAAGTCTGGACATTGCCCCATCTTTGATGAACAGAAGGAAGCAAGATATCTCTATACCTGTCGACTATAGACTGCTCGTCGTAAGCGAGAAACACATATTGCGACCTCTTCCACAGTTCGCCTAAAGTTGTGTTCCAAGTCAATTTTGGATCTACAATTAGCTCGGCAAACTCGTCTCTTAAATATCTGACAAACTTCTCATGTACATCAGCATCCGTGAATCCGAATGGGAACTCCTTCATGCCAAAAATTACGAATTCATTTGTGTCACGAACAAAATTTCGAACGTGCTCAATAACTTCCGACATTGGCCGCTGCCTGGTGAATCCATGGTTAACATAGAACGGCTTACCAGAATGCGACTTGTAGTAAGCTGGACGAATGTCCAAGTATCTCGCACCATGCATCAGATGACCTTTGATATCTTCGTCCTGGGTGAGTGAGTACTTTGTGATGGGTGTCTCCCATTTACCTGGATCGAAATCAACCCTGTACGAGCCCGCATCATGTGTTCCCGGAATGAAAAGATCTGCTATTCGAAGTCGCTCTATTCCAGGTCTAAGATTGTTCATCCATGTGGCATACGCTTTCAGGCATCCAACCGCAGTCATTTCACGGCCTGAAGTAATGTAACTCACCCAGTAACCGTAGCATTCTGTGGTCTTGCTGATATTTTTCGAGGTCTTGTAGTCGAATGTGACATTCGTGGTCAGCCAACCGTTTTCAGCTTGCGGAGTAATTTCAAAAAGAACTTCAGGATTCCTATTCGTTCCAAATGAGACCGACGGCGGTTGATTGGTGATGACGAGTCTGTCTCCCATTGACCAGTCAATGTTGTACCAAATGACTTCAAGGAGCCTCTTCTCAGCCGTTACGCTGAGGCTTATCTTTGGAATGACC
Source organism: Ferdinandea cuprea (assembly GCA_963576555.1). Lineage (NCBI taxonomy): Eukaryota > Metazoa > Arthropoda > Insecta > Diptera > Syrphidae > Ferdinandea > Ferdinandea cuprea. The sequence goes on from OY754958.1 coordinate 9,563,055, forward strand.
CACGTGGTGGTCAGTGCCAGTGAAACTCTGGTAAAGCAAAACAAAGCCGCCAGAACTTGTTTCATTGCAAACTGACAGAGAACTGATAGATTATTCGTTAATGTTTTATCTCGAAATGTTGACAAATACTAATTGAAACACTTGACTAGTTATCGATCGTCTTAAGATTAGACGCACGCACTTACCTGGTCGATGGCAGGGATTGTGAAATGCTATTTATAGAGTGCAATTCAAACAGTGCAGCCAATTTGTGGTCTACGTGATTCGTATACAAAGCCTGTTTTTCCAACGAGCTTTCGACTACGACAAATTGAAAAATTCTTTTGTAGAAAATTAAGCGCATTGCAGCACTGGGACTTGAATACTTGAATACCTGCGATGTAACCACGAAGCGGTCCCCTCAAGTTACGTTACGTAACGTTACCACATAAACCAATATTTTTCTTAACATTTTAGTTTCTTTATTTCCTATCTATGAATCACTTTTTTCTTATTCCATTCCAAAGCTATGTCGACTAGGCTCGTGCCACGAATAAAATCAGCTGCAACGATATTCGCACTCTCGCCCAATCGTTCACGATACAAGTCTGATATTCTCCAATTGACCTCGTCGGCCATTTTACGCAGTCCGCCATATCTGTCGGTTATAACACCCCAAGTGTCGGGTGTTAGTTCGGCCATATCGGCTACTGGACGACTAGAAAGTCGTCTGCAAATTAAATTACAATAAAATCGGTTGAATACTGAAAATTGTTCATATAAAACTTACATTCTGTCGTATTCATTAATTGCAATTAAATGCTTTTCAAGACGTGGCCATGTACGAACGTCTCCCCATCGCTGTTCGATTGGTCCAAAAAGGATACCTGGAAATTCCATAACTGTTGGACCGTGGTCATAGGCGAGGAAGATATTCTGTTGCATTCTCCAGACATCTTGCAGAAGTACTTGCCACGATACGTTAGGTGTCACCAGGAAATGAGCGAAACGATTTTTCAGGTAAGAAACGAGCAGGCGATGCACACTAAGAGTTTTTCCAAAGCCTGTGTCGGGGGTGAAATTAATAAGAATTAGTAACTTTTCATTTTCAATAATAATTATGGGATTGAATTTTAATATAAAACTAAATTAGTTTGTTTTGCAATTTAATGGAAACAATATATAGTTGTAGTATGATAGAGCCTGAAAAAGGGAGAAGAAGAAAATCCTGCGTAGAAAGAAATTAGCATACAAATTCCATCAAAAGAATGTCCAAGATCGAAACAATATTCGGATGTTGGGAAGAGGTCGGTTCAGCTGTTTAAGCTAAAAAAAACAAGTTCACAAGTTCTGTGATGGGCTGCAAGCTTTTATAGAGCTAACACTTCATTTTTCGAGTTCGGAGCTTTGAACCCATTTGCTTTGCCAAACCGAAGTAGCAGCGGTTTCCTAAGGTAATTCTTCGTTGAATCTCCGCTAAGGTGTCATTTGCGGAGTTGATGTTAACCTCGAAGGAAGTCCTTAACTACCTCGAAGAATGGACAGATGTTTGTTTGTTTGTTGAAAGCATGTATTTGGTTTTATCCTCGTTAATGACCAAACTCGGCCGTTCTTCAATTGCCGTAAAAGCCACGGCACGTAACTCTTTAAACATAGTTGTGATTTTTTGGTAGGGTGAATGCACCAAATCATAAACCAATTAAGGGTGAAAGAAACCATGCCAGATAAATGGAGTATCAGCTCCACTCCATGTGCCCATATCTACAAGAAAGACGAACCTGTGGTTTGTCACAAGGATGTCACAACGTCCACAAAGACTTCGACAGTTTATCTCGCGTATTTTGTTTGTGATAAACTAATAATAATTTTGTATCAATGTACAACGTATGGATACCCTATCCATATCCCTCCCTATGAAAAGGCATAGAAGACGCGATAGAAGTCTTTTTTTTTTTGGCACTCCGCAAAAAGACACTCTACAATTTGGGATCCTACGTTGTCCAAATTTCAGTTTCCTAACTAAAATTTAAAGGCCTAAAAGTCCCTCCACATTGTTAAATCGTCTTAGGTTTTGCTCATAATATACATATGTATATACTTTTATTGTTCTACGACGAATAATAAGTAAGTACATGTTTCTTGGCAATAGAATAATAAGTAAGTACATGTTTCTTGGCAATAGATATAAAAAGCTTACCCAAAATGTCTCCGACGCTTTATAAGTAGCTCAAAATCTAAGTGTTTCGGACCTCTTTCCGACTGCCACTACAACCTAACCTAATCTACTTCTGTCACTAGCGAGTTATTTTTGCTCAAATGAACTTTTTTTTTGTTGAAAGAGGAATGTCAGTCAACTGCATTTGTATAGAAAATCAGATCGTCACTCGCCAGTTTTCCTGAAAAAAATGCGGAAATTTTTGTTAAAAACCAGCTTTGCATCGTTATGGAATAATGTATATTGATATATCGGAAACTGTTTAGTTTTATTTACAAAAGCGTTTTATCTCCTAAGTGGGCACAGTTGTGGATGATGCCAAAATGGAAGGCATTGGTGTGGGTTATGCTTTTCACTAACTAAATCGAAATACCAATCTTCAGCCTTACTCACCTCAACAGCCAGCAAATCTCATTATTATTCTGTTCCATATACTGGAAGCTAAATATAGACCACTGAGTGTGGAAATCACTGATACAAGCTACTACGCCTAACCTAACCAAAACCAGATGTCGAACAATAGGCAAGCCGTTTTTTGATGACATATCGGACATTCAAATCCTTAAACCAAACAACCATTCTCCAACATGCTTCCGACTAAGAACCTTAACCTCCTTTTATTGGCGTACTGTATATATTCTCTAAATTGTTAGCTGGTTTTCAAAATATTTGCAAAAATGTCCCCAGGCCTATTAAAACGCCAAAAACAAAAAGCATTCCTATCTTAGTGAAATGTAATAATATTACCAATCTGGTTTATTATTTCATTACAACGATGGAAATGGATCCCATTTATCTTTTTCTTTTTATAATTTATTTAAAATCAATTAATTACGGCTGACCATCGGAATTCCTTCAGCATGAATATTAGGGGTGGAAACAGTCGTGAATTGTAACAGCTTTATTATTCTTTTGTGAGAATGAAAAGTTTTTCTTTGTTGACTAACTAATACCAGTTGGCGTAGTCTAATTAATTATTATTATAGGTGTCATGGGAATTGCTTTTGCGATGTTAGCTTTTGATTGTAATATCAACATTTGTATCAACTGGGGAAAAAACAAACGTGACTTGAAATGAGAACTTGCAACAGTTGTTATCCATTATAGTTAGTCATATCACAACGTGTGATTGATTTGTGTCATGTCAGAGAAGATTCGTTTATCTTGGAAAGATATAAGCATTCACACCAAAAGCCGGAGTTTATTTACCGTAAAATAATGATTCAATGAACAAACAGTTGTTTTCATATTAACTGACAAGGTAAACAACATTGTGGTGGTCAACGCACTTACAATTTTTAAGTGTCCACAAGTAAATTATGTTTATTTATAGCGATTGACTTAACCAGTGCCGGATTAAGTTCTTAGCAGAAGGGCCGCACATTTAGGTAAGATGAGAGTTAGAATATATTACATCCGTCAAATGCTACTGTCGTAATATAAATACTTAAAGCAACCCTAAACTCTACTTTAGTTTGGTGCAGCTAAGTCACTTTTAAGGTTTCGTAATAATAAACCAAATCTAACAAAATTCAAATTGAATGTAATCATTGTGACTGAATTAACTTTTCATGTTATTGTGAACTAGCACAACAAACGTTGACAGCGTGACAAAAGAAAATAATTGAAAATTTGTATTGACATGGCAGATTCAAATGCGGTAAAATTATTTCAATTATTATAACTGCAAAACACCAAATATGTATATAAATGGTTTGAAACTTTAAAATTACCTACCTATAATTTTTCTATATATAATTTAAGGGTGCTTTATATTTTTCCTGTTCTCTATTATTTTGCGAATCATAAATAATTTCAAAATTACGTAGAATTTGCTCAACATTAATTTTGTAATATTTAACTATCAATTTTAGATTCGACTTACTTGCGGGTGAGCCACATCTTTCTAAGCACTTTTAGAGTTTAGCAGTAACATAGATCATTTATTACTACCGATCTTTGGCCTATGTTTATGTAAAAGAGTGGTTCCAATATCGTTAGTTCCGTTAAACAATAAAATAAATAAAAAATAAAAAAATATTAGGTATAACCGGCCTATACAGGATCCAGAGAAGATCCTATATTCTCCAACCATGGTCTGTACGAAAATAAATTTTCACACGAATGAATGAGAACGTACAGTTTAACGCAGATTCCGAACTTCATTTTACAGAAGCTACTAATGACAGTTCTTACTATTAGATGTTTGTAAGACTTTCGCAAGAGGTGGGATAGCGAAAAAAGTAGTTTAACTGACTAACCACTGAGCTAGTGTACTTTTAACAATTTAAGGATACTCTTAAAATACGCACTTAATAAAACTGAACTACATAAACATATTGACTAATTTTGGACAAAACAATGCGGACTCGTTATAAATTCCCAAAAGACCGAACTTATTTAATTTATTATTAAAGGCATACCCTTGAGAGCGGCAATTGTGCGGCAAATACACGGCGTAGTCTGGTGGCAAGCATGGACAAAGCGACGAATCTGAAGACAAGAGATACATTGTACATGCAGGATACGGCTGCCGCTTGAAAACTTTCCGTGGGGATATGTGAAGTCGCTAGTCTACGCCGATAAGTCCGAAACGATTGACCACTTGGAGAAAAACATTCGCCGCGTTATCGCCGATATGTGGCCACAAATGTTGGAAAATATCATCGAATATGGGACTTCCAGATTAGCCTACGTTCGAGCCAGCCGTGGAGTCGTATGACAGAAATCATATTTAAATTATAATGCCAGAAGATTATCTTCGAATGAAGTCAATTTAAAAAAATAATATTTGTTTTATTCCATTCCAAAGTTCTATACCTCTAAAAAAGCACCCTATAGAATATGTAACTGGCATATATATATAATCAAGAAATAATATGCAGTTCTTTTGGCTTTAGTCAATTTTATTTCACTTAGACACTACTTCAGACCCCTTTTTTACACATAAGATATAAAAGATGATTTTAAAAATAGATCATGGTTGTAAAATAAGAAATGAGATTTACAAAAGAAAGCAGCTGGCCCCGCTGGCTTAATCCGCCACTGCCTGCGCACTTTCTTACTGCCTATATGAAGAGAAAAGAAAAGCTGTTTCTCCTTGAACATTTCTTATTCTTGAACGTCATTTGCACAAATTGACCACCACAAACGAAAAGTAAATAAAAATTCCACTCACCTACTGGAAACTCCTTGACTCCAAATATGACAATTTCATTTGTTTCCAAAACAAACTCAATAACTTGATCAACAATCTCCGACAGAGGTCTCTGTCTTGTGATTCCATGATTCACATAAAACAACTCTTCAGTATTCTTATAGTATCCAACTCGTATGTCCAAATAGCGCACGCCATGCATTAACTGCCCCCGAATATCTTCGTCCTGCGTCAATGCATACTTTGTCACAATGGTCTCTCGATTCGATGGTGAGAAATTTGGTCGATATGATCCCGAATCATGTGTACCCGGTATAAATAAATCACGAATACGCATTCCCCCTACAACGGACCGCATATCGTTCATCCATTTTGGATAGGCTCGCATGCATTTGCTGGCCAAAATATTTCCACTTCCATTCACATAACTCGCCCAGTAACCGTAGCACTTGGTGTAGGCTGTCACATTTTGCGAGAGTTCATAATCGAATCGTACCGGGGTCGTGTACCACTGTTTCGATTGACGCGGCCGCACCGACGCCACTATATCTGCCATTCCACTATTGCTAATCCAATACGATTGCGATGACTCACCGCTGTCTAGGGGTATCACATCGAGTGTTGAGGTTGAGGTCTCAAATGCGGGCACCACTCCACCACCCGCACCACTTCCGATACCGTCGAAGCCATCGTTGAGCATCTCGGTTGACATATGCAGTTTAACCTTTTCAAATGAGAACGGCTCCTGATTGGTGATTAGAACCATATCGTCGGGATGAGCTCGTGCATTCATCCATGACACTTCCAACTGCCGCTCTTTCGCGCTAATTGTCAGCCATAGTTGTAAATCATCCAAATCCAATGCAACCGCAACGGTAAGCACTGTGGCAAGTGAAATAATATAGGCCAAGGTTGCCATTGTAGTGTTTCACTTCTCCTTTTTCTGTGCGTAAATTCTTTTCTTCTTGAAAATTAATTCACTTAGAGAAAATAAAACCGTAAACACCGACGAGCGTTTCTTTTCGCACCGAACCGACACCGTTGAAAGCTCAAACGCGTCTGATAGTTAAGAGCTGTGCTAGACGGCGAAGAGAAGCGTTCATCTATCGTTGACGCTGTCGTTCCCCGGAAGGGTCTTGCTTATGCCGTACCCGCTCATTATTTTCAAATTACATATGTTCGTCGGTGCTAACCGGAAGTGTAGAATTAGGTTTGACAAAAAAAACTCACACAAATAAAAACAGATACAAATGCGCGCTAACATCCCCCACTGTCAGAGCTCAATTCACCACTAACTCTGTGCAAGTGTAGCAGTACTGTATCTCTGCTTCAAACCATCAGAGCTAAGCTTTTGTTGTGTATTGAGTGAACTCTCTGTTTGCCTTGGTCTCGCTCTCTGTCTAGATTCAGATAGTTCCGTAGAACTATGCTCCGTTCAATTACAGGGGGCTATCCTCTATTCCATAAACAGCAGCGGAAGCTTGGGCATCTCTACATTTATTTACAGATCTTACTACAGACCATATACAGGAAGGTTTCGCAGTGTCAACGCTTTGTATGCCATGACCGAAGGAAAATGTAACTATATTTTCGCGCCTTAATGTGATAAGTGTGAGGTAATTCAATTACCTTCAATTGCACCCAAGTGTACGAGTAGATAGATAGATGTGGTGTCTGAAACACATGTTAGCACTTTAATACAATTAGGTGGTGTTGCTTAAGCTTTTGGACTAGACGCGAGATGCTAATGGAAGAAATGAAGAAAAAGAAAGTGGGCGTGAGGTGGCCGCTTAAGTAGACAGATATCCCCTACGCGCATTTTACCAGACACCAGCACCGGTATTGCATAATTTAAACACAATTTGTAGCATATTTTTTTTTTATTTTTTAAGAAAGTGTTTCGAAAGTTTATTTTGATTAATGGAGTCAAAATCAAACTAACTGCTATAAGTGGAACTGTAAGTGGTCGGAAAGTTCTTTTGGTTATGTAGTCTGAAAGACATGGATGGTTTTGGTTTTGTGCGATTGATTATAATTTTTAAATCTGATCATACCCCACCGGGTAATTATCTATAAACTTCCGATGACCTTTAGCTTGAAATATATAATTGAAGTTTCAGAAAACTTTGTAAAATTGTCTATGTCTTAGAAAAATGGAAAGCGAGTATATTTTCCGTCGCGATTATTTAAAAAAATCCAGTTAGGTTAAGTTGAAGTGCAGTCGGATAAAGGTCCAGACAGGAAATCTATTTAAGTTTAGTTTTTTCTATTGCATCCAGTTTTAACAAACCGATACGCCTAAGGACCCCTTTTCAGGCAAGATTGAAAAGTAGTTCCAAGTTTGGCGAATGCCACTATGTCCCGGCAGCGTATATGGAAAAGCTACTTTAGTACGTCCCCTCCCAAAAACTTTGTTAGCATCTTTATACAGATATGGAAAAAAATTTTTTTTTGACAGATGAGCAAAGAGGGAAATGAAACTCCGTATGTATCTATACATGTATGTTCATACATTCGGCGTAGCGTGAAATTAAGGTAATGTTGTCATAGGTGCCTGTCTGACGTAAAGCACATAGGGCTACTAGGGCTACTAAAGAGTTTATAGAAAGGGATTCCAGAAACTTGATGGTCGTCTGACTGTCCGAAAAGATTCGCAGGACAAGACTTTCTCTAACACCAAAATTTCTGCTTGCAAATACTACAATGATTTGGAAGACGGAAAGAGAGACTAAGATTTGATTCTATCTGAGAAGACGCTTCCACCTACGCTAACATTAGTTTTTGATCCTTCGGTGTGGAAGCGGATCGATTCTTCCTCCAGGAAAGCACTATCCTCCCAATAGGATATGGTGAATTATCTAGGTGTGTTTTTGAATTAATATCCATAAAAAAAGGAGGAGGAGTTGATGATGATTTTTATTTTACTGATATTAAACTAAATTAAGTTAGGTTAGACAACATAGAATGCTTGGCACTCTCAAGCAATCTTGGTAGCCTAATGGTAATTACTCGCATACTTACAATAATTTTAACATTATAAATGTCGACAGAATTTATGTTTTTAATTTTGTTCTTTCATTATTTGTCAGTTTTTGACTGGTCGAAAATGCCAATGTATTTTTTTTAACAGCTCTTATAATTCCAATATTTTAAGCTAAGTCTAACGCTGAGGTCATTCGCAGTTTATTAAGTTTAACCCGATTCTTAATTTTTGCCCTCTAAACTTTTGGCACACTACGTCAAGACCGCCAACCGCAATGGTCATAAGTTTGCATATGCAAACGCTCTGCAAAGTACGAGTGTACTAGAATCCCGTAAACAAACCGCAATATGAATATTCGTACACTCGTTAAATGTTTTTCGTTTCGTAAAGCCTATGCAAAGTGCGCCAGCAACCGTACTTTGCATAGGGGAATACGAAATTTTGACATTTCAAAAAAATTTACCAATGAGAAATTTCTAAATGAAGTATGCTTTCTGAAAATTTTTTCTAAGGTTTCTTACCTAGCGATTTAAGGAACAAATATGAATTTGAATTGACATTGTGAATAAAAATTTATTGTGGTTTGACTATGCATTGACAGTGCATAACCGTACATGAACATGCATTCGTTGATTTTTGGCATTTATGCATACGCAAGCTTATGCACACTACGATTGGACCTTAAATCTTTAGTATTTTAATTCGGTATTTAAAGTAATAAATAATAATTCCATAGCAATATATTGTAACTAATGTGCAAAAATCATCCACTTAACTTAATCCAAATAAACCGAGTGCATCTTTTGTAGGTTGGTTCATATATTTCTGGTTTAAAACCGATGTTTTTTTTACGGTTTAAACGTTTTTAAACCAAATGAATATAACGCCCAATGATGAAACACATTTTACCGTCGGTGATAGCACACTTTACCAGATACCACTAGCACGAGAACGCAAATCTTAATTTACTTGTCATGTGCAAAACTGAAGCTGCGACCAACTAATCTTAATTAACAATGCAATCACGTGCATTTAAATTAACAGCTTCTGGCAATTATGAAGATTGTGAAACTATTTGTTTATTATTGTGCGGATCGCAACAACAGCAACTAAATATTGAAAAATACTGTAAAAGGGCTTTAAAATCGTATTGATGTTAAGGAACTGAAACCACAATTAAAAGTGAGTCGTTTTCTTCCCCCGCAATCAACACATGTTGCATGGATTATTTTGTAATCCGACTGCTAAATTAACAAAAATTTTAAGGTATTCTGTTTTCTTTATTCGTGCTTTTTAATCTAAGACGATGAAGGCATGTATATTTATACAGGGTGGGCCAAATACGAGTTTCTTTTCAAAAATGCAATAAACTGAACGAAACCAAATTGTTTCCATGTATTACGGCTTAATCAGTAAGAGCAACCGTTCCCATTAATTATGGAACACAACGTCGTTCAAGTGGCTGCCTCGGCTGGCTTCGCACTCGCAGTAGCGCATTCTCTCAATCCAATTTTCCAAAACCTTGTTGATGATTTCGAACTGTAGCTCACGGATTGCTTGGATGATATTGGAATTAAGTGCTTGAATCTATTTCGGATCCTTCACAATTCTCCACAAAAAAAAGTCCAATTGACATCGCCAAGAGGGATAATAACACGATTTGAGAATTTTGTGCGCAAAATCAAAAGAGATCAGCAAAACCTGTTTAAAATATGTCCAGATATAGCTTTAAATATAGCGCAAAATAGATCGGGGTATTTTTGCAACAAGAACAATAAAAATAATCCTTTTTTTATTTTAAATAATGCTTGTAAATTGTATATAATATACATTTTTTTAAAAAAAACAGTCAATACAAAATAAATAAAGTCATAGAAAATGTAAAAAATCATTCTCTTTCCAGGCAAACTCTAGGAAAAACATAAGGAAAGGCCACAGTCCGCTTGGGGCGAACAGTGTGTGACTCTATCCATATCCCTATATGCCCCAAAGAAAAAAGCGTTAAGAACATGAACATTTTATTTCATGCTAAAAACGAAACTTTACCATTTCGGAACCCTAGGGAGTATATGTTCCAAATTTCAGCTTCCTAGCATAAATTTAAACGCCTCAAAAGTTGATACGGACGGACGGACGGACATTGCTAAATAGTCTTAGTTTTTGGTCCTGATCCTGATCATAAATATATATACTTTTAAGGTCTACGACGAATATTAAGAGGTAGTACAAACTGTAAAAATTAACATACCGTTAGGATTGGGTATAACGACTCAGCGAACGAGACACAAATATTGCACATCTTCTTTTTCAGATGATGACCTTTTTCTACCTAGGGTTTGGCTACTCAAGAAGTTCTTGCTTCTTTAGTTCAAATTTTAGATTTTCTCAGTTTTCGCTAATTTATTTTCCTTCGTTGTGGGTCTTTTTAATAAGGACTTACTTCTTGCGGTGTAAAATTAACTTTTTTAATGCCTGATGGTTTAATTTCGTTAAGCCCGCTTGCTTCCTCAACTTCCAATGGCATCTCGACTGGTTCAGTTTCAGCAACAAGATGTTCTTCTGTAAGAGTAAATCCTCCGATGGATTTTCATGATCAATTTATTGGAAAAGCTTACAAGTAATCGTGTTCTTCAAAAATATTTTCATTAAGAGAAACGATTCCAGTTTTCTTAAATCCATTACTTATGTTGGTCGAATTGGCATGTTTTTCCAGGGTTGTTTATCATTTCGGCATATTGAGCATTGGCATGGCACAGTATGTCTTAAAAATTAACTGGTTTATGGCGGAGTAGACTTCTATCTATCTTTTCTTAAATAGTCGCTATCTGTCTATTGGGCCGAGAAATGATGCATTTTTTGTGATAATGTCGGTTAAGACTTCAGAACATTTTCCCCGGTAATATTCTCTAAAATAGTCAAATATCACTGGTTCGAAGCCCAAGTGGCGGAACTTTAAGTAAGTGGACTGAACTTTGCTTACTACTTTTTATTATATTTGGTGAGCATTAAAAAGCCGACTTTCATAGCCAGTAGCTCAATCCCTGGTCGAACTCGAACTTTGTATGTGTTCTCAAAACGATATTACGTTATTTACGATATTACCGGTAGAAGACTTGGCAATATTTGAGACAGTAGCACCTGGGGTGTAGAATGTCCCCACATTCCAGGTACATACTCTCATGTCCGTTGACGTTCCGGTCTGTTTGCCATTTGAAAAGTATTCGTATCCGTTGCTAATCCTGTCTCCCTTAAAACTAGATTTCTTTGACGTGATGGCAAAACCCCTGAAGGGCCAGGGGGTCAACTTCGAAAGTTGGTTCCAATTCTTCTTTCAAATAGCACTATCTATTAAATTAGAATTGAATGTATGTAAAGGTTTACATACCAAAAAAATGTCCGAGTTTCGAACGAGTCTCGCATTGTGTTTTTGACAGATAAAATAAAAACGAAGTAATCATTTACTATAGAAATTTATATGTGAATTTTTGTTGAATCTGGATTGAATTTATCTTGCGAATTCGAACATATTAATTGTAGAATCGAAATACATAGTTGGCACCTAGGTTCTGACATTGACCCAAAGACAGGCCCGTAACCCACTTTTGCGATCTGAGAGCTGTCGTTTAAATGCTTATCCACCGCAATCTCTTTTCCAAACTAGTCCTGAAAACTCCTCCTCAGCTCAAATGTCGAAATAGGTCACGTAAGGTATCTGCTACTCTGTAGTGTTCAACTATATGGTAATACACCTATTGCTATTATCGAATATTGAACAGCTAGGTTCCATGAACTGAGTGAAATGAAATCGCAATTTTTAGTGTTCTATATTTACTTTGAATTTTTTTTCGAAATCACTTTGCGTGAAATTGAAAACAGCGGATATCTGTCATTTGAGACATTTTTAAAAGTGTTTTTATTTTAGAAAATTGTTTGCTGATAAATTATTTTGTTGCTCACGCGTTTTAAAATATAATTAATGAGGCTGTGTTAATGGCTATTGTAGACTGAAAGGATTTAATACACACAAGAACAAATAAAAAGACGAAGGCTGAGAGATATATCTAATCCCTTTGAAATTGGAGAGGCTGCGTATGTTATAAAAGCTATAAACGAAATTAAATATTTATATATTACATAGTTCTGCATGTTGTGGATCTTCCATTCCTGTCACGTTGCAGCTAAACGCAGTTTGGCATTTCCGTAGATCAATCGGAAAAGATGCTGACGTCGCTTTTGGGCAAAGCACTGTATCAATAATTTTGACAAAAGTGCTTACGGTTTTGGAGAATCGAATTTGTTTTTTTCCACCCACTCGCGTCCTTCAGTGGTTGACAATGACTATTCACATCTTTTCTCAAATTTTCCCACAAAACTTATCTTTTCCTAATACCTCTTAGAAGATCTTCAGATTCCTCAGACTTGTTTAAAACTTAATTTTCACTCTGTTGAGTAAAAGTGAAATGTGGAACCTAGCTGTAAAACACAAACTGTATCAGAACATTCCGATTAAATCTCCACTGGTATAAGTACAACGTCTATTTCTGTTCTGATCGAAGTATCATATGGCCTTATTGGTGCGGTTCTTTTCTATAGGCAAATAATTCTTTTGGCTTATCTTGCATTTATCTATTTAAAATAGAAATAATTTGCAACGTACATGTAGGTACAATACAATACTTAATTTTATTACTAACAATGTATACTCCCTATATTTGTCATTAAAATAATAACAAAAACAACAGAACAAATTAAAACAAATCATAAATTACAATATTAAAAAAGCTAATAAATACTCGTTTCGTGTTGTTGACAAAAATTATTAAATTTAAGTACACTTATAAGTACGTAGAACTAAAATTAATCTAATATTTAGAACGAAAAATGCAATTAAGAAGCGCATTTATTAAAATATCCTTGTATTGGCAGAAGGCGCCAGTTTGATGTTGTTTTTTTTTTAGCTTTGAGTAAATTAGCAATGGACAGGTGATTATAATCAATGGTCCCTGTTTTGGTTATGTGAATTATTGTTTTATAGTATACAGTAAAATAAAGCTTAAGAACTACTCGGACTTTCAATGAAGACAGTGTTAAACATCGCCTGACAGAATGTCACCATTCCTTTGGACAAAAGTCCGTAGTATTTTGGTTTATTCTTCCATTTAATGCAGGCGTAATAGAATGGAATTCCAGCCAACGTAATTGCTATACCAACTAAAAGATTCAATGGTTGCGAGAAACTTGGCATCAGAACGAGTACGATACAGCAAATGATGAATGTTAGTGGAAGTATTATATGGACTTTGATTGGTCGTGGAAGGTTGGGTCTGAAAGTAGAAAGAAACGATAATAGGCTCACATTAGCTTTTGGTCAAAATCGAACTTACTTTGTCTTTCTCAGCCATAAGAGTCCGGCAATGCTTGCAGCTACAGAAAGCCAAAGTACTTGGCTTATGTAGTTAATGAGAATGTAGACGTCTGCTGTTAGTAGCATTACTAGGGACATGCAGCACTGTTGAGTAAACAAATTATTTATATTAATTTAAGAAAACTAAATATGTAGTGTGAAAAAGAAAAAAAATACAAAAATTTAATAATTTTGTTTAGTTTGACGTAACTGCAGACAAAAATCTGTTACGATAACGAAAGATTCTTAGTTCAATGGCCAAATAAAATTATTACTTAATTATTATTCGCGTGATCTTAAGAACACGGATTTTATTCGGTTGGCTTGAAGCGTTAGGAAATGTCAATTTCAACCACCTATTTTCGATTGTAATGATTTTTTACAAAAATGTCATTCAAAGCTAAAAAAAGAACGTGCTAAAGACGGGACATTTTAATTATACGGTAAATTCATTAAATTAACGTATATCCGTCTGCGTTACGTTCCGCGCGGTTGATTTCCCAACATAAACCATATGAGGCCTGCTTAAACTAATCTCTAACAAATTCAGACACTTTATGATACATTTTGAAAAATGTTTATGAAAGTCAATTCCCTTAGTGTAACGACAAGCAAACGATTTGATGCTGTCTTGCCAGTTTCGATTTGGAACTACACCTATGTACTTGACTTTCGCCAGAACATGCTTAGCAAGGGAAATGAACTGAAAAGTCTCAGAGCGACCACTTCTTGAAACAAAATAGCAACACTGTAGTACCGCTTATTCCTTACGGTGCGTGTCAATTAGAGTGGCTGCGGAGGGGCCAGCAGATAGCCTGTTTCTGAGGGGCTCAACCCAATCCACACGATAAAAGTGCGTTAGGAGGAAATTGAAGTTCCATGCCTTTGTAACTCTTTGTAATTTGCGGCAACCTTAGTGAGAGCCCACCAAACTATGACACGGAAATGGACCCTAAGAAGTTTAAAATCAAAGGACAGGTTCCCCAAGGTACAGTGATGGTTTCAGTCCTATGAAATATAATGAACTATGGTGTACTGAGGGTACTATACTAATGCTGATCAAAGTACGCATTATAGGCTGATGATTCAACCAACTTTGTCCTATTCTTAATTCAACTCAAATATATTTATAACCTCGTACACTCACGTTGCTCGCGTTGCAAGACCCGTACACCTAGTTCATCAACTCATCCAATTCCTGAATAACCGTACACCTAGTTTCATTTTGGCAAGAAACTCCATTGCTCCGGTTGTTTAACCACATTTTGACCACATTTAACCACATTTAACCACATGAGGTTGCGCATTGAGTTGATGCTAGACCAAGAATCGCACGTTGAGCAACGTTATTCAACACACTCAGCAACTGACATAGACAGCTGTACACCTTTGATTGTCAGATTTAATTTTAATTTATTTTGATTCCTTTGGCATAGTTTATTTTAAAAGAAAAGAAAAGAAACGTGGCTGCTGAAAATGTGGTTTTGGGTCGATAATTTTTTTTTAAGTGACAGTACGCCATTGACCAACTTAGATGTGTGAGATGTGTGTGGGTTAGTTTATAAATGGCAGCTCTTCAACTCGTTTCGGCGAAGAATTAAAAAAGTTGAGCAACGCGTTGAACAGATAATGTATTGTACTTTGTTTGGAATTCGTTGCTCAACCCGATGCGCAACTGTCTCCAACGAGCAACACGAGCTCGTCCACTAACCGTACATTTACTGAACAACGCGTTGCCCAACGATAATAAACCATCTCCAACGCGTTGGTTGAACAAAGTTGAGAGCCTCGTACATTTGTGCCTGGCTGGGAATGAAAGTCATGTCGTACGAGACAGGTAATTTTCTGGAGCAGTGACTAATTTTCACTGTGAGACGTTGCACTTGGTATTTGAAAGTGATTCAGGTGTTTGGGAATTCCTTCGAAGACAAAAAAACCGTGAACTTCTAATGTCTTCTAAGCCCCTTAAGAACACCACAGCGTTTACTCTTAAAAAAATAAAGTGCACAATTGGGTCATACGAAACTTTCTCGGTACATAAGATGCATTTTTAGATCGCCTGAAAAAGAATTTATTTAAATCACTTCTTAAGTTTTGAAAAATTCGATTTTCTCAAACTGATCTAGTGATTTCGATGACATTTTGAACATTTTTTTTTTCAAAACACCAAAATTTATCAAAATCAATCGAATTTTTTTTTTGAGAAAACGAATTTAATTTAAATTTAAGAAAATCGTTATATGACAAAAAAAATTATTTCAAAAATCGAAGTATGCAGATTTGTTCACCATAACATCATAAAAACAATAGTAAAATTTTTTGGAATTCCCTTAATTAGTTTTTAAGATATTGGCGATGTTATAAATTACCGTTATTCGAAAAAAAACTAAGTATGCAGTATTCTCGGGCTCACCCCAAGTATCCACAATACAAAAACAAACCAAAACAGACCAAAATCGTTTAAACTACATTTTTGAGTAAATTAGTGATAAGTATAATATATAACTGTAAGCCAGTTACGGTTATTTAAAACGATAAATCTTAAAATTAAAAATTTTTATATACGAAATTTTAAGCAAATCCGTCCAACCGTTTCGCCATACGGCTGCCGGATAGACAGACAGACTTACGGACGGAACTTATTTTACTTCTCTATAGTTGTAATAAATTTCCGAACGATTGCAATAATTTTCTCTTTAGTATATACACTAATGTGTACGAGAAAGTTAAAAATTAACCAAAGCGCGTATACAATTATAAAGCTCAAAAAGACAAAAACTGTATTCGACTTACCGAAAAAATCAGCGATGGAATCGGTGTCTCCTGCTTTCTATGAAAAAGTGAGAAAAACTTTGGTAAATGGCCCTCCTGGGCACCTGTTGCAAAAAGTCTTGCCGATGTAAATAGCACCCCGTTGACACCTCCAAAGGTGCTCAATGCGACAAAAATTGGTACCATAAATGCAAACGGTCCAAATACATGATTGCCAAAAGTCACTGCAACAGCAAAAGAGCTTAACATTTCAGTCTTTGAAACAACAGCAAAGTAGGCCAAGTTAACCAGGACATAGATGCCCGTTACAAGTGGCATGGCTATCCAAATAGCACGTGGCAAGTTTCTGAAAAAAAATAAAAAAAAATAAAAAATACAATTTGCGGAAAATAAGAGACGATGAGAATCAATAGCACTTCCAATTGCAAACAAATGAAACCACTTAAGGAAATCAAAAGTCATGGCTGGGGTGGAACTCAAAGGATGTAACCCAAGGACAGAGCAAAGTCGATGAATTGCAAACGACTGTGCAGCCTTATAAATCATGGCGAAAAATACACAAAAGTTTTATCTCCGTCATCTGTTGAATGTCTGTTGGGGCGGGACAAGGGAGGTGGATGTGGCTTTTAGGAAGGCAAAATGAGGCAATCTCACTGACGTAAGCTGGCTGAGACTTTTTTCTTTGTATTAAATGAGAGCCCTTTTATCCGCATCAACTAGTGGTTGCTTGTGTTTGATTTACTGACTAAACGGAGAGTGTGGGTGTATGAAACAAAGTGTGTGTTCTTCAATTTGATTAATGCGATGCAATGGGTGTGTTGGTTGTGTTGGTTGTATGATGGCAAGACAATTTATCCTAATTTATACATTGCTAAGGGTGTGAGTGGAGTTAAAGCAATCGGGAGAAGTATATGGAAATCTATGGAAAAATACATTAGCCATATACTAACTTGTACGGATCCTGTAATTCTTCTGTGACGAAATTTAAATAATTCCAACCGCCAAAAGCAAACAGTCCCGAATAGAAAGCAAAGCCAATATTCGCCGCTCCATACTGTCCATCCCACAAGTTGTCGAAATTTTCCATTTTTCCCATTGCCATGGAGTAAAGTCCCGCTAAAATAATCAGCACTAAAGCGATTAGTTTTCCAGCAGTGAATACATCTTGAATCTTCATTGACCATTTTACTGAAAGGCAGTTGATTGCTGTTAGGAAACCTAATAAAAACAAAATAAAGATATCTTTATAAAATGTTTTAATTATAAATAAAAATATATGTCACATTGACATGAGTGGCAACAATCTCATGGTCAGCACACAGCACGCGCTGCACATACTCTGTTCTACAAAAATGATACTGCGAGCTATTTTTACAACTTTACATGCAATATAAAGAACCGTGCACGATCGTCGTCGTATTATCTCCTCTTTATTACATTTAGCTATATAGCTAGATAAATTTACTTACATAAACATATGGCGGCTAGTAGCTTTACCGCCGATTCGGGCGGTGAACAGTCTTCGAAGAATGGTTTCGCTGCATACTGAGCGAATGTCAGGGCCACAATTGTCTAGAAAGGGGAAATAAAATTCAGGTATATAATTATCTATTTTATTGCAAAAGCGACTGCATCTGATTAAGACTTTCGTAATTAAATTTTGTTATAAAATTTCAATAGTTAAGATAGATTAAATGGATACACTCTGGGTAGTAACACAATACTGTGTTTGATTTTACAAATTATTTTATGATTTTGTGCCTTTGTGTAGATAGCACGAAAATATAGATATCTAAACAAACCCATATTTTATTGAACAACACTCATTTTGAAGCCAACGATCTTTAAATACTTTGACAGTGGTCCACGACAGCTTTTTAGGACTCAGGTATATTCGTATTTGAAAAGTACCCACCTGAAAATACAAGCGCTGTAATCAGTAAAGGTACTTCGCGGTGCGCAGTGGAGTACTATCTCCTCTTCTTTGGAATTTAAGAACTAAAATAAAAAAAGAACTGCTTCAAGACGCTCTTAACAAGCGAATAAATAAGACAGAACGTAGTGAAATGGGGTTTAACACCCATAGTACCAAACTTGTCTTCTTTACCAGGAAATACAAAAATCCACATATTGACTTCGTCCGTCGATTTAAGGTAATATCTGGATCTTCTCCGAAAAAAACCTTTTATGCAAGAAAGGGCTCGGGCCCTGCATCACACATTGGTATATATCTCAGTAGTGAGACTAATAGTTCTCAGTGGTTATCTTATTGACTGCCTCATACACACTTATGGAGCGTTCTGAACTACTCTCCATACAGCTCTAACATTTAGTTCCAACTGATACTCCTTTATATTTTAAGCTGGAAATTGACTGCTTATACGGCTATATGTCCCAATGCAATCTTTCCGTTGGATCCAGAACGATTTGGCCACTCCTCTGTCATTTATACTTTCAGAAGGCTTCCATGAATCATTTTATGCACCATACATCGTCCTCGGTTTGATAGAAACCTCCAAGTCACCATTCTAGTAGAAAGGCAATTTCCTGGAAGATGAAGCGATTAAGTTCATGGATCGAAGACTGCTGAGGGGTGGGAGTGATATTTAGTTTAACATCTCTGCGGTTCAACAACCCGCGACTAACGCCCAGACTATTGGTGCTTGTGTGCACCCTGTCGCTATGAGCTATGCTCTTAACAAAAGATTGAAATACATATGTATATACTACAACCGAACAGAGACAATTAGAGTTGTGAGATATTACATGAGTCCAAATATTACCGCAGTTTGTTGTAAGAGAAATCCTTAAATTGTCAATAATGGGGAGTACGTTTTCCTAGAAAACTAGGAAGTTAGTTACATAAATATCTGTCAAAGCAGTACTCGCTATACATTTTTTATACAATCAAAGGAGCAATATAACAAACAGGAAATAGCCTCATCCAATGTGCGTACAGCCCAAATATCTTTGTTAAATCTGTAGAACTAGAGTACTCGTGAATATTTTTTGTCTGCTGAAACATATCTATTAAATCAAATGTAAAAGAACAAATCTTTGTGGCATGGAAACTTCATACACCCATTCATCCTCGAATTCTTTTTCTTTTTATACCTTTTAAGTTTGAAGTAGTTAGGTGTCTGATAGCGCTATAAATCCTTAATTTGAAAGATTATACCCCTTCTCCTTCTTTGCACAACCAGTTTCATTCGTCAATGCTGAACAAAATTGTCTTTCTTTTGCATATTATTTGAACAAAGAGGCTGTCCTGACCAAAACTACAGCAAGCAGTGTTATAGAAAACTTTTTTCTTATCAATGCCGATATCTTTGACAAGTAAGATAATTTGTTAATGTAAAAACCTGACATTCTTCCAGTTGATTGAAAAATTCTCATTCCTTCGACACCTCAATTTTTTTTAAGCCGGTAAGGTGTGATAACTGAAATAGATAGATTGATATCTCGTTAAAGACACTAGAAGTAAAAAATACCGGCGTTATAAGAGTCGCATAGGGAAAAATTATATAAGAGGATCATCAAATCTGTTATATGTTTCGTGTTCAAAAGACCAGAATTACCAAAAATCAACTTTCGAATAATCGGACAAACCCCATTTTTCAACAAAACATTAATAAATTAAAATTAAAACTTTGCATGTCATTTCATTTCTTTTTCCCTTATTTTAAAACCAACAGAAATTAAATAAAAAAGTTAAAATTCATGGCCGTAACCGTAGTACAAATCAAGAAACACGACTCCTTATTCAATAAATAATCGGACGTAGAACCCAAATTAAGTATGATATGGGATACCGGTATTTTGCGATCTGATTCATTAGTTCAGGATATGAAAAACAAGATTGCAAGTCTTTTTTTAGAACATTGATTAATGCATTAATCACTTCTATCAGTGTTTTATACGAAATATTAGTTTTAAAATTGTTTGAAATAATTTTTGTATACATAACATTTTAATATCACATGCTAAAGTAATTCTGTTTCTTTTTATTATTTTATTGTGCCGAAATACAAAAATCACCATCCAGAGTTTTTACCAGGTATAAGGTATTTAATTAATAATAATCAAAAATAATTTTTTTGGCACCCATTCTTGCTGCTGTATTCTTAATAACTGTTGTTACACTTTTCTTTAAAGCAACCTTTTAAAAACCCTATAACTCAGTGGATAGATAGATTTTTTTTCATTACATGGACCAATGAATCCAATTCCAAAATAACTGTGTACCAAACCGGACCACATTGTATAAACTGCTTTGAGGTATGTATCAAAAATTAATTGAAACCCTGGAATAATGGCTTCGCCACACAGAACGCGTTTTAGCCGGCAAAAACCTCAACAAAAAAAACCTTATTTATATTCCAATTTAGATTATAGAAATATTTAGTTCCCGCATTAAATCGATTTAAAATTTAGGTATCACATTTTAAGGTACGCTAATTCTAATATGCGATAAATTAAATTATTCTCTCTTATTGTACCGAAATAAATTTTGGTAAGACCTCGAGTTTGGGAGCTTATTGAAAAATAATTTGCTTAATTTCATCCAAAACTATTTCTTCAATACGCTTCCAACGCGAGGTCCCAGCATAATCCATAATAATATAATGCAATTAGGAGAACATTTTTGGTAAATATAGCAACTTCATATTTGACTTCAGTTAATCTAGATAAAGTCCTATTAATAAATTTAGCCAAAATGGAACCCTGTTTTTTTGTTCCGTTAATCACATCGCACAATTTCATTAAAACCATCACAAATGAATCCTAAACAAATATTTACGGTTCATTCGGTGGTATACGTATTTTTTTCTGATTACACTGAATGGCCAATGACTGAATCTGTCAAAATCAACCTTGTCATTTGTGGACACATATAACATAGTGTCATTTCAATAATGCCAATCAGACTGTATGCCAGCATTCGTGAGCTATTTAACCAGTTTTATGTCAAATATTTGACCTTTCGGCGTGCAGACTAATCTTAGCTTACGATATAGATAATAACAAAGTAATTTTTAAGTTGTGTTCCTTTTCTAACAAGGCGTTCAAAATAGACCTACCGCCACCTTAAACAATCTCAAAAAGAAATTATATGTGGCGAAGCCTTAAGGTAGGTATACAAAATTACCCCAAGAACTATACCGCGGAACATGTTTCATGTGCATTTAATGCAAAAAAAACAATTTGTCAACTGCTGCGCATGCGTGAGATAAAGCAGAAACCAAACAGTGAACCACTACTTGAGGTTAAACAGAAAGCAGACAAACCCAAGCATACGAAGGAATGATTGAAAAAAAAAACCAATTGACAATGCAATGGAGGAAAGGAATTTAATTCATATTTGTGCGTATCAAATCAAGCAATGGATGGAGAAAAATAATATTCGCTTTCGCATAAATTATTTTAAAACCAAAACGATACATAGTCTATTTGCAAAGAAGTATGCATATCCGTATGAATATGTAGATCTCTGTTCGACGCAGAATACGCATAGTTTAAAAATACAAAATTATTCATTCAATTAAAAATGCCTGCAACGTTTTGTTGAAAATAGTTGAAATAATAATATAAAATTTATTTATTTGGAGCGAAATCGTGCAAATTGAATACAATCATACTTTGATTTATTTTGTTTAAATTAAGATCAGAAATAGAGATAACGAATATATGATCGCATACTACTCACCTGTGTTGTGGGTCGAATGATCAGCAGTGCAATCCAAAGCCGCAGAAATCCAACCAATGGACCGAATGCAACCAAAAGATAGGCATAGTCGCCACCAGACCTGGTAATACTGGTACCCAGTTCAGCGTAGCATAGTGCCCCTATTGTCGACAGTATTCCGCACATTGCCCATATGATTAATGACGTTCCAACAGATCTGTTCAACAAAAATGAATAAAACATTGAATAAATTACTTGAGGTACACTGCATAATTGTAATAACAACAACATTTGATATTGCTATTGTAAATTTGGATTGAAAATGGTTTGTTAAGTTCCCTAATTGTGTTTATCGCGTAGAGAACCTAGAACTATATGGTGAAAGGAAATAGTGTGAATGACAGTTTAAAATTTAGACCCAGTAAGTGGGAGATACATATACATACCAGTTTTAAGGAGCCATAATTTAAATTTAAATTGTAATTCAAACTAAATTTTATTTTACATATTTTTATTTTACACTGCAAAGGTCAAAAGGTTGGTTATGGTCGCAGATGAGAATTTAAACATATTCAACTGAGAGGATTTTCGGCTCTCTCGCCCTCCCTTTTTTTATTTGCTTCAAAAAGGCGGAGAGCATGCAAATCAGATTGAGCCAGATCACGCACACAATTGCAGTACTGCGCCAAGGAATCCATTTTGTAAAAATGTTATGTCAAACTGGGATTCCAACACCATATTTTTGACAATCAACAGCTCCCTCTACGGTTCACATACAATTTAATTTTTTGCGGTTTCAAGGGGAAAGTGGTATGTTAAGTTTAACAAGGGTTACCGCCGTCGCCTCTCCTCATCAACTCCTAGTGATCACCTCTGCTGGGCGCCTACAACCTTGACTGAAGCAAACAAGAGACAAGATGAGGAGTGTCCTCCCACTGAAGTACTTTCCCTGTTTCCGGACGGCAGCGGAAGAATTCTAAGGATTGAATCAACAGCTGCGTTTACATTTTCAATTAGATCGAACTAGTGATATTCCTATAGGAGCTGCTTTGTCCAAAGGCCGTTGCCCGGTTCATATTTGAAGTTTTTGGGCAACAACTTGCGGCATTTTGCTTTGCTTTTTGAGTATATTGAAGACCGGAGGTAAGTGTTAGAAAATTATATACCCAGAATTTCCAAGGCAAAGTGATTTCAGATTAAATTGGTATTTGGAATAACAATACTAAATAAAATATAAAAAATATTAGGCGTAAACGACCCATATAGGACCTAAAGCCTAGCTTCTCTTCGCAAGAGACTGGGTAATACTTTTCGCGACCTTCAAACACTGAGCATTCTTTATTCTACTCCAATTCTACTCGTATCTTGATCAGTTGCTTGACCAGTATTTCTATTTTACTTGACTGGCTGAAAACTGTTTTACAACAGTAAGCTAGCTTTCAATGGGCCAATCATCGCCTACGGTTGCACGTTGTGGTTAAAAATACCGCCGAATACTCAAACTAATGACAGAAGTTTGGCAAAGATCAGGGATGGTATCCCCTAATTAGCTTGGTAATGAACGTTGCAGTCTCAGAAATGCTTTCAAATTGTCCAAATTCACAAGTTTTCTTTATTTTTTTTAGTTAAAACATGTTTTCTGGTTCGGGGATGGTACCGATTTAGTGATGCAAACGACGTCTAACAGATGCTGCTTGAATATATCAACTAATTTTTGAGACACAAAGACATTTTTTAAAACTAAAAGACATCGAAATATTACATTTATTTTTCCTGTTTTAAATCATTTTCGCTGCCAGAATTTTAAAATACTGCACAAAAATTGCAATTACAAAGAAGTTAGTCAGAGAGCTTTAAGATCGATCTCATTTACATGATCCACCAGGTCAAGGCTGCTGATAACAATCTCGCTTTTCAACTGTATGCTCACTCCACGTTCATCTAACTGTATGAGATCGGGTTTGTTAGCTTAGACTCTGTTCTCTGTTTCCATATCACACTCACACAATGTGTGACAACAAAGATGACCGATGTGTCATTTATTCACAAATTAAGTATTTAATACAATATAGATCATAAAGCTTTTTACGGCTTTAAATTTGAGGGGTGCCTACCTAATACTTACATTTATGTTAGGCGTCTGTCATCTGTCTTTACATCCCTACATACGAAAGTACAAATGTACAATATTTTATTTAACTTTTCACGTCCCATTAGGGTAATTGCCCCCACAATCCAATACTTTCAACACCTATCATCTTTCATTATTGATAGAAATTAAATTCTTCTTTATACAAGTAATTCAATCCGCAGACTATTTGTTGCGTCTCAACCACACTAACGATAGATGTGGTAAGATAAACAATACTCACTCTGTGTAAAAGAAAACTCCAGTGGGTGATATGAAAATTCCCGAACCAATAATAGTTCCGACAATGATAGCCACTCCATTAATCAGGGTCAGCTTACGTTTGAGTACAATCTTATCGGGGCCTTCGTCATCATCCACATCGGCGAGGGTTTCCTTCCTGCTGGCATTATCACTGACAGTACCATTCCTATCAGACACTGCTGACAGGGGAACTGCCTCGACATTGTTATCTCTTTGTTGTGGCATACTTAACAACAATTTCACTATCACAGATTAGCACAAAAAACACTTTAAAGAATATACCTCAATTAATTTGTTTCTGTTTAAAAATGTTTGGTAAAGTTCTTCTTTTTTTCTTTCTGACGCAATAACAAGCGATGAGTAAACATAGGTTTCGTTAGCCACGTTTAAATGCCTGAGCGCCAAAAAGATCACACGCACACACGGTAAGTATATTCTTTCACTTTGTATTTTATTTATTTTATTTGCAATTATTAAGACTACTTTTGTCGAAGTTGTTGCTTGTTGCTGTTTTAAATATCTTCATGGTAAATGCAATGGAAATAATAAAAAAAAATTACTAATATCAGGTTTAATTCGGAGAAAATGTAGCGAGTATCAAATTGGATAAAAAGCCGAAGCGAACAGCGCGCTATCAAGCGGTCTCTATAGAACTGAAACGTAAAAGTGGAAAACTTATACGCTTGGTGGAATTGTATTCGCTTCGCTGTATGACAATGGCACTGATACTCTGACAGCCGCGGGTACATATTTTTTGCAAAACTAGAATTTCTCTCTTCCACTAAATTGTGAATTTATACATTTTATGACACAGCTCGAGTCAGCAACGAGGATAAAACGTATAAGAGAACCAATGTTTATGTATGTCATTTGTACTTTATTATAGAGGCGAGTACGGTCAGATAAAGTAAAATCTTTGGAGCTTTTTTTTCAAATGCACATTTGCTCTTTTTTTCATCAATGCCAAGTTGCCAAGTTTTTTTTTATCTAAATAAAAGGTTACTCGTGTCATAGAAATTGAAAAAAAGACAACCCCTATAGAAACCTTACAGATAAAGTGTGATGCCGTTTCGTCATTTTTCCAGACAGCACTTACAACGGCCGGGGTTTCTAACCCTAAACGTTTTGAGATGCTCGCTGAAACTGAAATCGTTGACAAGGCCAATACATATCTTAAGTCACTTCTTTTCAGTCCTAGCAGATATTTAGATTTGCTGGGTTTTGGACTGTCGATCAACAGTTTTTCTGCATGATGCGAGATCATGGCAATATTCGGTATGCTGTAGACGTAAAAGCTCAATCTTTTTACTCTTGCAGATTGATGTCTGAACGAGAGTGTCAGCTCTTTCATTAAAAAATTTGTGTCTAATTTTATACGCCCAGATAAAAAGTACGCCCAGTAATGAGAACTTAAGTAAAAATTAAAAAAAACTGCATCCGTTTTTCAGCTTTTCATTTACAATGCATTTTTTTGAATACACGTATACGGACGGGAGTAGTTATATTTAAATTTGCTAGGACAGCGCAGCTTTTGGTTTTGTAAGTGAAGAATGAAGATAATTGCCGGCTTAACGATGCAATATTTATTACCAATATGTATTCCTTGGGACCTTACCCTTAGAGAATGCAAAGTTTGCCTTGAATTCATTCCAACCTATTTACCGCCTGTTTTTTTTACTATTTAACATTTTTAACAACAAACTTATTGGCAACCCTTTTGTCATAGAAATACACATTCCCATACCATTCATAAAAAAAATAAACCTAACAAGCTTTTTAAAAGCTATCTAGCCTTCCACTGGTGCATGCGTAGTAACACAAATTAATATACTTTTTGACAATTATTCCAATGTTGTTTGGCGACACATGGTCCGCGTTATTAATCATCTATTATAAATTTTCAAACACCGGTTTACTTTATTCGTGAATTGATGAGTCTTTCATTTATTATTATAATTTATGCTCTTAACCATTTCATTTGTCTCACTTTATTTTCTTTCTTTTTCACTTTTTTACACTGCACACCATCGCCCGTTGAAATTTCATTCACTTACACATCTTGCAAACCGGCTTCTATTCCTATCGCAACCAGCCGCAGACTAAATTTATTTTCCCACAATAATTTTGTATGTTGCGATGGGGTGGATTTTTAGCCCAACCAAACCCAATTTATTTCTTTTAAAAGCGCATGTCCTTGTAACCAGACAAACAAAAACTAACAAAAATATGAGTTCATTGTTTGAGATAAAATAAATTTATGAAGTAGGTACTAAGAGTACAAATTCATTACACATGTATTTATGTTCTTATCAGACGTATTTAACTGTAGGTCAAGGTAAATGGTTGTATCTAAAGGTTATTCGCGCACCAAATGCCGGCAAACTATTTACAGTAGGTGGCGCCCCTAATCACCTTGGACGAAGCCATACAAATTCTTTACAACGAATCGTTAACAATTTTGAAAAATCGCAACGAGAAGAATGATACTGAAAAAAACATATTTCCCATCTCGAATGCAAAATGATACGTTTCATTTCTTACTTCATTTGTGAGAAGGAATGCTTTTTTTGTTTTTGTTCAAGGAACGAGGAATATTTTATAATTTCTACTTTATTTATTTCTAGGTATTGTTTTTGGTAGATCTTTAAATTAGGCAATAAAAAAAGTGTTGAATAAAGATTCCGAAAGAATGGCAGGTCTGTGCACGCACCGGTCGCGAAAAAGCCGACTAGGAGAGAAACTAGGTTGCATAACCATATTGCGGAAGTATGTGTTAGCTGTTACTTTTAGTCTTTTTTCCTAATACCTATAGTTAGTCCTAATAAAGATTTAAAACCGATCGGACGTGTTTTCATGCCTGCAAATCTCTCAAATTGAGGAAAAGGCTAAGCTCAAGCTCAACTGGGATGGAAACTTAACATTGAATAATGGAAATGGAAATAGTATTGTCAAGTTTAAAATAGTTCAGACAATGGCGTGCATATATATACGATACTTATTACACATTGCTCTCATTAAAGAGCCTCACTGACAGCTGTCACCATTGTCATTTCTATAGCCGTGTATTGCCTGTTAGCACACTTTATCGAGCATGGTTTACAATGGATACACCTTGTGAATTTGGTTACGCTAAGAGTGTGGCAGTGAGAGACCGAATTTACTATCAGATATAATTCATTCTAAAACACAGGTGTAAAGGTCGTTTGGAACAGTTTTATCGCATGTAAACGCTTCTCCTATAGCATATCTTTTTAAAAATATACTTGAATAACAATAATAAATCGAATCAAAATGGAAACTGCAACTTTACTACTCTTGTTTTTTTACATAGGTTGTAGAATGTGATGACATCTTTTTATTTTTTTAAATGGGTACTGCTTACACTTAAGAATGATAACAACACAAATCATTCTTTGCGCGTCGTTTTACATTAAAAAAAATCGGACATGTACCTATAGCGCGACACTAGGGAACTTATATCGAAAAACTAATTTTTAAAACGCACATGGTAACTCTACAAATTCTTTGCTCACATCACAGACAGTACACACCTACACGGCCACATACCCATTTTTATATCAATCGTCATCCAACGAAACAAAGTCAAAGAAACTCACTCAGTAGGTCACACGTCAGAGCGCATTTACTTGCTTCTGCCGTCTGTGCGCCTGGTAGAAATAGAGTTAAAATATCAGTTGGATGGAATTACACCGGACCCGATGGATGTGTCAAACCAACGCTGCTCAATCTGCACGACAAACCACAGCTCCCTCAGCCAACCGGTGTGTCGTATATAGTCATCTTTTGCATTCACATACACTCAGCATAATTCGCGGTCATAGGCGCGCATATATACATACTCTTTTGTGACAAACACAATCACAATCAAATTCCAATTCAATCTTATTGGATCCGCAAACTATGAGAAATGATGACGTTGCGTTGATATATGACTTGCGGACTCTTTCAATGGCACTCTTTCGTCCAATGTGATTAAAGAAAGATACCACTGTGAGTGCGACATCTGAAATCCCTGTAATTTGTGTTTGTATGTAAAGTGCCGTCGCCGCCCAATTGAATGTGATCCAATCATCATCATCATCATCGTCGTCCAATAGGAATCATCAAAAACATTTTGAATTCTGATTCCGAACTATGCGGTTCTCAGAATCATTAGCAAGGCAGCACTTTGTGCTGCGAGTAAAGAGTGTGTACATTTTTCAAGAGTAAATTCTCATTGTACTTGGGATGTGCTTGTGTTTGTGCTTGGGCGCAATTTGTGCTGTTGGAATTGGAATGACAAAAAAAAACTGCGCCAATTGGAAAAGTGTTTCATGACATTTAGTATCAAATGAAATGGAAGCGATATGTGGTTGCTGTGGGCGCTGAGCTCCTGGGAAAAAATTTCGCTGACGTGCCTAAAAGTACGGAATCGGGATTTCAAACATTTCGGTAATGCATGGAATTTCTCTTCTGATTCTCGTTATGTGTTCGCAAGAAAGAGCAAGCAAACTTTTTATATTGAGGTTTGGGGTTTTTGTTAAGGGCGAGCAGGGACGGATAAATGGAAATTAATACGAATGCGATGCGAATTGGGAAATCACACCACACCGTAAATGGCATTAGTACTTGTTGTATGTAAGTGGTGAGGTAAGCAATATTTGCGTGTACTTCTTAGGTACACTAGCGTTTAAAGGTTTTGTTTTTTCTTTCTGGGTCTTTGAGTTTCTGATTCCTATAAATTCGTTTGGAAAAATTATTTATTCAAAAACTATCTGGGTATTAAATTACTTGGGTATTACTTTTGGAAAGGCTTATTTACTCTTCGGAGTAGCCACTTGGTCTACACTTTTTTATCAATACCTGCTACCAATAAGTAACTTAGCGCATTTTTTGTATCTCTTTTCAATTGTTTTTTCTTTCCCGTAAATAACCTTAATTATTTGATCGGCGCCTATGACCGGGAATTGTGCCTTAATTATTTGATCGGCTACTGGAAAGAATATGAATTTTTGAAATAGAAACATAGCTTTGATTTTTTCTGTTCTTTAATATAAGAAAATACCTATAAACTTTAAAAAAAAAAGTAGGTATGTAGTTTTAGTAAAAATGAATGAATTGAAAATAAAAAAAAATTATTACATTTAGTTACACTTCCTCTTGCAGCTATAACAGCCGGAACCCTTTGTAGCATACTTTACGTGCATTTACATTTTTTCATTTCTATGCGTTATAAGTTGCTATGGGGTTAAGGTCTAAAGAGTTTCCCAGCCATGCAGGACCCTCGATATATTTGAGTGAATATTGAGTGAATATTCTGGTCTTGAAAGATAAAATCTCTCTGAAAATAGTTCATTTTTAAGGTGGCCGTATTACGTATTATTCTTCGAGTCAGGAGTTTTGAATCCATTTGCTTCCGCAAATCGAAGTAGCAGCGGTTTTTTAACAGATCTCCAGTAAGTAATTCGTGGAGTTAATGTTTACACCGAGGTAGATGAACTCCATAACTACCTTGAAGTTATTGCTATCAAAAGTGACACTGTATCCTATTCGGTGGGCGGATGCTTACTTCTTAATAGCATATATTTAGTCTTGTCCTTATTTACTAAAAGACCAACTACATATTTTCGCCTAAGTCACTTGATAACGCATCACCTTACCAAAATCCGGAGCACATTTGAAAGATTTCACATGATCTGGAGCAGAACTGCACATTGCACCGCATGCACTGCAGCATTTTTCCGTGATCTCGAATTCGGCTATCGCCACGTAGAGCTCCTCACAATAAATGTGCTTTAAAGTCGGTGGTGTGTTAAGTCTCGACTTGAAATTCTTTTGTTGTTTTTCTTTGCCTGGATTGGTGTCAGTGTGAAGATTTGGTCTACAGTCGATCAGGGCACTAACTCCGTAACTCTGAAGACGATAATCGTTCGGGCGATAATAGTCATCGATATCGTCATCAATGTCCTTTACCTAACTTTATCTCTATTGTGTCGTTCATTGTTATTAAAGTAGACTGCACTATTTAAGCACAGATAGCGCTGCTACTACTATTTTGCAAAGAGCTGATATTTTTTTCAAATTGATGAAATTAAGATACGATTTTAGGCATATTTATTTAATGTATGTATGTACACGCACGTCTGAATTTTATTATTCCAAAACTATTTGTCTGATTTTTATTTTTAAATCAGTTTTGCTTTTCACAATTCGTCCTCTGTGAGCGAATGACTGAAGATCGTTAAGGGATAGTAAAATTGTAAGCAACCCACTGGTGCCACCGCCGGATAAAATTAGTTTTTGTTTCAATTCCGCTTTTTATTAAGTTTCAAATTGAAAGGAGAATATGAATCAATAATAGGTTTATATTTGTATTGCAATAAAATAAATATTCTTGCCGTAAACGGGCCATAAGGAATCAAAACCTAACTTCTCCAACCATTGTGTAGATAATGCATAGATAATGTTCTGTAGCATTTGAAAATACACTAATACAAAGTTGTTTCACTTTAAAAATTAAGGAAATTAAGACACTTCGTGTAAGACGTTACCTCATTAGCTATCGCTCAAAAATCGCAATCGTTTTGGCGATTATTGAGTTACGTGAAGCTATTATTGAATCGTCGAAACGCTATCGTCTGGCGAAAATCGACATACGGGATGATTACCCAGTAAGCCATTTTTAAACAATAAATAAATTCCATTATATGGGATATAACTTTGTTTCAGTGATGTAAATTCCAAACGTGATGAAAAATCTGCAAACGTGAAAGAAAACTGAGGAAAAAATTTCTTAAGATTGGTAAAAGGGCAGTTTTTTTAACTGTAAAAGAGCTGTTTATAACCTAGGTTGAAGTGGTAGTCAGATAAAAGTCTGACTCACTTAGACCAATATAGGTCCATTGTGATACCACGTGGATCTGAAGTTTCTGCCTACACGTTGAACCATATTGAAGAGCTAATAAAGCGTGAGAGACATTTTGGGTCGGTTGAGTTTAGATCATTAAGATCATTATAGAAGAAGGCCCCCATATGGAGGTTTCGCTTTCGAGAGAGAGCAGGGCATGCGCAGAGAAGGTGTAGAGTAGTCTCCTCCTCTTCCTCATCCAAACAGCTCCTACAGAAGTCGTTGTAATAGGCACCAAGCCTTGCTGCATGCCTGCCTAACAAACAGTGTCCAGTTATGACACCAATTGTAGCACCAATGTGCGATCGATTAAGGGTAATCAAGATCCTTGAGCGTCTTGGATCCAGCCTAGGCCAAATCTGCTTCGTTGTCAGACAAGTAGTACCATTTGTCCATCTGTGATTAGTTTTTTCTAATGCATCCAGTTTAAACCAGAGCTTGCACGTGGAAACTGGTGTGCCTAAGGAGCCCTTTTCAGGCAAGATTGAGAGGGTAGTTCCAAGTTTGTCGAGTTCGTCGGCCTTGCAGTTACCCGGAATGTCCCTATGTCCCGGCACCCAACAAAGGTGAATGTTGAACTGCTCAGCCATCTCCTTTAGAGATGAACGGCAATCTAGGGCTACTAAAGAGTTAATAGAGACAGAGTCCAGACACTTGATGGCGGCCTGACTGTCCCAAAAGATTCGAATATCCTTTACGGATACCACATTCTTTCTTAGCCAGGACAAGACTAAATAATAACCTAAAACTAAACTGAATCCTTGTTCGATACGTTTGCTATCCAAAAATTACTTATAACTGAAAAGTTATGCCAATATGGCCAAGACCACCACTCATTCTGTGGCCTTTAAAATTAAGATAGAATGCTTAACTTAGAAACATGCCCAAAAGGTCCGAAATCATAAAATCCACTTAACTTCTTCGAGATTTTAGTTTCCAATGTATATTTTATAATAGGAAATTGCAAAATAAGTATTAATCTCTAAAGAGAATTATTCATCACCACTGTACGCAAAACCAACATATTCGCAAAACGAAAACATAATTGTGAACGTCTAAGGTGACACAAATACTGGCGGGAAAATCATAATTGTTAGCTATTCTCGCTGTGCGCCTGGTGCAAATAGAGCTCGATGACTGTTTTATTGCAAATAAAAATCGGCTTACCAAGGAGAGAGCGGGACCTCACCTTCCCGAAATGACGCTGGAATCCAAAGGACATTTGAATTTTGAAATTATCCTCACCTTGCAGGGCAGGCGCACGTTGTGTCGACAAAAGTATAGACGGTTTTGTTTTGGTTGCTTTCATTATATTATTCTTTTTATATTCTCTTGAGGGTCGGTCGCCTGTTCGCTTTTGAATAGAAATTTAAAGTGAGTGAAGTGCCGCGTAGTATTTATGTTCTGCCAGTAGTTTACATCGATCGTCTCAACAACATAATATTTTTTACAGCACATGTCGTCTGTTTGTTTTGTAGTGTTAGTTGAATTTGCTTCATAACATTTGCGGTGTTCCTATTCACTGGCGTGGAAAATCAATAATAAACTTATCAACGCGGTAAGTGCACGTGTCTTTCTGAGAAAAGTGCACGTTATTTATATTTATAGTTTTAGCGACTATTTTCTCATTGACAATCATTGTAATGCATGTAATGAACTTATGAAATTTTTGTAGGTTATAAGTTTGTCTAGCTGATTGTAGTTTTGACTTCTAAAACGATTATTTGAATATAGGTATCCGTGTACCTATCTAATCAGTAGATATTATTTACGGTGACTGTAAACATTGCTTCACAATTAGCAAATAATCTTAGTGAATTTCTGAAGTTTGAAATTGTTTTGTGCTTTTTTAATTAGAAGTGGGGTAAGATCTCTATGTATATTTACGTTATTTTAACTTAATATCCATAGATAGTAAAGTTAATTTTTTTTGGGTTTGCAAGATCATTTTGATTTTCATCCAAAAAAAAATTTCGATTAGTAATAAAATAATACAATTTCAAAAAAATCTCGAAAAAAGATCCTCTCATTGTTAAATGTGAAATCCTTGAACGGATATTCGAATGCCGATTGTGGCAAATAATACTGCTGTCCGACGACTAGTTTTGGTTTGGTACTGGCAAATTAAACGTTTCTACAATAAAGGTTATAATAGAAAGACATCGTGATTCCTCAAAGCACCTACATACGGTGTTGGTTGATTTTGAAAAATCATTTGGACTTGACAAGAGTTAGATGTCACTCTGGTGTTACTAAAAAGTTTACAGTCAAAGTCGGTGTGCAGCAGGGAAGTGTCTTTAGTCCTTTGCTTTTTATTGCTGTCCTCAATTTTTTGCTACAAGTAAAAGTGCAGAGTTACATCAGTATACGAGTGCTTGATGTTTGGGTGGATGTTTTGGAAGGCCGTAAAAAAACTAAGCTTATTGCAGATATTTATTTGATCTAAAAGTCATTAGCAAGTGCTAAAAGTGGAAGTAGATGCAATATATGATCAACAATGAACCGTGGACACAGATGAGTAATTATACAGTTAGTCGACTTCCAAATCCCCTGTCCCCCAAACCCGCAAAAAAGTGAATAATAGCGGCACAATTCTCTCTTAAATTGGGTATTTGTAAATACGTGTGAACCACAGATGGTGCTGTTGAATGTAACATAAATGGAGTTTGATGCCCTGTTTGATATTATTGATACGTTCATGACCAGCGTTGCCACAAAGATACAAGTGTATCAATTTGGATACATTTTTGCTTTCGTGTAAACATTTGATACATATATAGGTAATTTTTTTATTTTTCTTCGATTTGATACGTTTTTAAATTTTCATGAAAAATCTGCAAATTCTATCTTTTGTCATATATTTTTAATTTTTTTCAAATAAATTTTTAAATCTGGTAGTATCAATTGTTCGTTTTCATAACATTCAGAATATTTCACGTATTGTACGACCTGACTAAAGTTTGTGTTTTGTTTTTCAAAATTATTTTACAATTTTAAGAATAAATACCAACTAATTTTTAAAATTCCAATATGGACTATAAAATAAAAGTCATTTGGTGGATTTGTCATATCCATAACTTGACCCGTATAATATCCGGATCTTACAACCACCAAGGAAACTATAGTTTCGAAAGTGATGATTGTTACGATGCTTATGATGAATCAAAAGAAATTGCCATTCTTACAGATGGCTCGAAAACAACAGAGGATATTGCTATCTACATCGAGAGCCAGGCCGATTTAACCAATTTAAAAAAATTGATTTATCTGTTTTGATACAGTTGATACATTTAACAATCTGAAATAAAGATACATTTGATACATTTTTTAAAAAGTCAGCGGCAACGCTGTTCATGGCATTTTTTCCCAAAATTGATTCCATGGCGCAGTACTGTTATTGTGTGCGTGAGCTGGCTCAATTTGATTTGCATCAAAACGTTGTACAAACACGGTTCTACGCCTTTTTGAAGCAAACAAAAAAGGGAGGGCGAGAGAGCCACAATTCCTCCCACTCGACTATCTGTTTAATTACTCATCTGTGACCGCGAATGATGACATCAATCATTATGCGCGCACGCAATGATCGACGATAAAAACGTCGCTAAGCCGTTTAAGAAAATCCCTAATCGCAAATCGCTTGCGCCGCAACCGCCATACGATTTTACATGTTTTAATTATATTTCGTCGCTTAATCGGTTAGTCGCTCGTCGCTATCAGGTACAAAAAGGACAGTAAATTGAAAGCAACTAAGATGAAAATGCATCGCATGGCTGTAGGGGTTACGAAGCGTGATCGAATTCCAAAGGGAGCCTTCACGCTAAAGAACTCATATTTAAAAAATTTAAGCATGATCGGCTCAGCTGGAATTGTTCAAAGGAGGAACCTAACAAACACCTTCTGAAGGGCAATGTCAATCAACGTTACTATACAAATGGAGTCCTTCTGTGGGGTTCACAGGTTTAACTTAACATAAATATAAGCAGGCCCCTTGCTTTCGTACTACTTCAACACTGAAGTGTTGGACTACCGATCAAAGGGGTCTCAAATGCAAATACCCCGCAGTACAACATAGAGTTTTTCGCTGCCTTACCTCTAACGAAACATTTTAGACATCCATGACAAATATCTAAGAGTTTAACTTGTCATAAGAAGCTTCGCAATTTGCCGTTCGGAATCGACATAAGATTATAGGTCCCTTCTGTGCCAAAAAAAAACAAAACGAATGTATAGTTTTTCGGCCATAAATGGGCTAAGATGAAAATGCATTAACCCCTAATATTTATTATATTTACTTTTTCTTATTGAGAATCAGCTTCGAAGTTTCCAACTTTTCAAACAAAGGTTAGGCTATAACAAAAATGCACATAGTACATTCAGACGAGTGCGCACGGATCCTAAAGTTTTCACCTCTGCGGTCAAACACAATGATCCAAGTAGTAATAGCACGTGCATTGATCCATTAAGGGATACAGACGAAGCTCTTCCTTCAAACACTAAATACGCACGTTCTCGTATATGTATACCTATCCACAGTTTATACATCCTGCTAAAGCTATCATCTCTAATTTATATGTTTACACACATAAATATTCATTGCATTGTTTTGAAGTAACTTGATTGGGCAATAGAGTGCTTGACACTAATCATCAATTTAAACCTAATCTTCGAGACGCCTCTATCTTCAACGACAACGAAATCAAATTTACATGTAATCCATCAGACTATATACTCCCCAGTAGAATTAACCCATTTACAGCTCGCTTCACCCGAACAAATATACAGTGCGGCGTTAGTAAAATTTATTTCATTCTCAAGTGTGACATTGTCTACTTAGGCTCATCACTTCTGTTTTTTTTGTGTAACTTTCTTGTATCTAAATGTATTCATAACGTATCTCAATGTATTCAAATTTTCCATTTTTGGTTTTTACTCAATCGTAACTTATGAAGCAATTAATTTTAAACGATGATGCTAACTACTGTCAAGTTCATTCGCTAGTAAACAAATTCAATTGACAGAATGTTCTTCGTTCCCCAAAAACTAATACCACAAATATCTTGCACATCTTATCACTGAAATTGATGGATAATTCCATAAATTGCCAAGGTAAATACACAACAAAAGAGATTACACAAAAACAGAATTAAGAAATAAACAAAACGAAAGGGAAAACAGCTCACAAATACATTCATCAACTGGCGGCAACTTATCATATGTTGTCTTTTGGTTAGGTATTCTTATCGAGTCGAATGCGCAGTTGTTGATCAGCCTCAAGAGCGATACAATATCTAGAAAGCAGCAGCGGGCAGAACTAGTAAGACATCATGGAACTATCTGAACTTTCGAAGAAGTCCTACACCCTGAACACTAAGTTTGAGCTGGGCGGAAAGCCTCTATCAGAGGGTACAATTACTGCTGTTTCTGAGGACGAAACACAAAATGGCAATGACGATGTACTCCAGCCGGGCTCCGATATCCAACCAAAGGTCACAACAGAGGACGTTCATAGGCTAGTCCAGCGATTGTATGGAATCACTATTGGAGATTTTAAGGAGCTGAAATCCTACGATGATCGGAATTATCTAATCGAAGAAGACAGGTGAGTGATGTTTAAAGTTATAACAAGACGGGGAAATGATTAATGACCGACAATGTTGACAGTGCAACTGTACCTATATAATTGATTCTCACATGATCCGGAATTTCGTTATCGCGGATGAAAAGTTAATGCTATAAATAGATAAATAAGCTATAGTGTTGATTAGCTTAATTTTTTTCTTTCTTTGAGTGAATGTTGATTCAAGAAAATGTTGATTTTATCGAGATGTTTGCGAGTATATACATACCTAGCTTTCGAATTATAATTTTGTTTGCATCGTGATACTCTCATTAGGTAGAAATGTGTGAAAAGCAACACGGAAAATAAATGACTCATATATGGAGTTGTTTAATTTGAGGTAGATTTCAATGGGATTAAATATAATTTTTTGTTAATTTTAAAAGAATTTGGCGTCAGCCCTAACCTATTTACCAACAGAAGCAAAGTAAACAAGGGATTTGCGGTGTTTTCGTAGAGATTTAGCGAATATTATAAAAAAAAACTCAAACTTTTGTAGTGGTCTTTAAATTAAAATTTCTATACTTTTTATTGAATAGCCAAACCATTTGAGGAAAACCAAAAATGTACAAACGAGTTTGGATCGACTTGCATTCATCGTACTTGGTCGTACGCAAAAATTACTGAAAAATTTTCACGGCCATTAAATGCGTTTGGACATTTGTGAAAACCGTAAAAAATTCGTTATTCCTCCTGTCCATCACTCATTTGCAGTGACACTCTCGTTGTTAGTCCCTAGATAAGAAAACTCAGCTTCTTGTTCATTTTGCAGCTAGCGCAATGCTTCCAGATTTAGCTTTGTCTGACTTTATTGGATAAATCCACTTTCGCACTCTTACTCTGACAAGAGTTCTTCAAAATCTCAACATCTACAAATCCGCCCGTCCAGATTCCCTATCGTTTTATAAATGTGTTCATTAACGTTGTCGACACAACTGCGTAAGATTATCTGTCTGTCCTATACACTTTAAGGCTCTTTCCTAGAAGATAGCAAGCAGCATTTCTTGTGGCCGTCCTATAAAAGGCAAATTTTCTTCAACCCCCTCCTTCCGAGCAATTGCACTTATATCCCTTCTTTTCAAGGTCATAAAAACCCTGATAAATCGTCAGCTAATGAAAGACCTTGCATGCATCGAGACCAAAATGTTGTCTGCGTCTTTCAGTCTTAATACTGACCTAATAGCTACATATCTACTTACGCATATGTCTTTATGGGAAGGTGGAGTATTGAAGTGCCGCTGTAGAAGAGGTACTCAGTGCACAATGCAACCCGTTGAGCTTTTTCCATCTGTCTGTTTCAGAGTGGTGTTCCTTTCGTGAACGCCTTTAACTCATAATCACTCCGTACAGGAGAATCGGACTTACTACCGAAGTAAACAGTCAGGGCATTATATTAAATGAAGTAAAGAGTAGCCATCTTTTAGCGTTTTCTTTTCAGCTGCGTCATCTACGTAGGCAACAACCTTGCATCCAATTTTCTGTATATCCAAGAGGAGTTCATTGTGAATAAGATTCCAGAGCAAAGGTGAAAGAAAGAATGTTTAGGCGAAATCTGTAAGCATGCAGTAACCATTTTGGAAGGTTTCTGACCAGCGATAATTATAGAGCCAATAATGTGAGTATCCTTTAGCATGTTGAGCGACTCCTCTTCAAATCTCGGTCTTCCATCTTTAAGAATTACACTAAGACAGGTGGATTTTGAGGGAAGTCAAGCGTTCATAATGACAGTTTAATATTCTGTTGTAAAGTCTAAAAAACTGAGAAAGGGCAAACAAATTATAAATAATTAATTATAAATGTAGGTAAAAAAGTTAGCTATACCTTATATTGTGATATATAGGCAATGAGTGATACGGTACGGTTCTTAAGGTCCTACTTTTTTCGAATGGCTTTGTTGCGTAGAGTGCTACCGTAGCTTGCATGTTAGGTTTCTAGCTCTATATAGGGAGTGTGTCAATTTGAGACTTTGTACCTTCTGGCAAATAGGACGAGTTTGCTAGGGGTTAAGCCGTTTAGATTTGTCGAACTTTGGAATTGTAATTTGTTTAAGGTTTAAAGATGCGTACCTGATTACTCTGCCGCCCTTCCCTTCTAGGTATATCGAAGCTCGTTTATCCTTTGCTTCCTCTACTGACAGTTCTTCTAGCAAATTACAGACCCAGTTTTTAGTTTAATATCCTGCTTATAGCTTGCCAATATAGTTCTATCATGCTTAT
Organism: Ferdinandea cuprea; assembly: GCA_963576555.1. Lineage (NCBI taxonomy): Eukaryota > Metazoa > Arthropoda > Insecta > Diptera > Syrphidae > Ferdinandea > Ferdinandea cuprea. The sequence continues at coordinate 9,602,383 of OY754958.1, forward strand.
AGCTTGCCAATATAGTTCTATCAAAGTCAAGGGGGACTCCAATGATGCGACTGATCTTATGGAAGGAGTGCTGTGACTGACTCTTGAATGAATTAGCAATGAATGACTCTTGAAACTTCATCTTTAGTTACATTAATTTTGCAATTATTCTTAGTTTATGATATGAATAATATATACATGTGCACTATTTCACTGCATTTCTTGTAAGTTAGCAAGGTAATTACTCTTACGATAATGTCCATGAGAGCACTCAGTTTATAACGAAATTAATAAAATATGACCAAAGCAACAAAACATACAATCTCTTATCTCATCGCACAGAAAATGTGAACAGGCCTTATCTTATCAAGCAACTATTTGTCTTACACTAATCTTATTTTTATGCGTAAACAAAAATGTCCACTGTGTTCGTCGTTAATATAATAATAAAATGCACTTAACAAAGCAGAATTCATCATATTACTAATCCTTTCTTTCGGTTTGTTTGTGTTTGTTTTCTTTTTAGAAATGTTAAAAATCCCCTAATTACCCGAACCTGGCCGCATGGGTATGTTTTAAAAATCCTCAATGCACATGACTCGAAGAAGACGGATTTTATTGACGCCCAAAACGAATTAATGATCTACTTGTGTAAGTAACCCAAATTAGAATTTGATTGATAACAGTCTAAAAACAATCTTGCGCAGCTACAAAAGACGTTCAGTGTCCAAAGCCAATTGCCAACGTTAATGCTAAATACTTTTCGGTGGAGACCATTAATGGGGTTAATTATGTGGTGCGACTTTTGGAATTTATTCCCGGCAAAATGTTCCATGAGGTGCCAAAGTCGAACTTTTTGTTTTTCCAAAGTGGCGAATATCTCGCGAAGATTGATCGGGCTCTGAAGGTAAGCTTTATTGAAACATACCGTTAGCCAAATATATAGACAAGCAAAAACACTTCTCAATAGAATTTCAGCCACGAAGCCTACAATAACCATAAAACTCTATGGAATCTGCAATCGATCCCTCAGCTTAAGGACTTCCTTTATGTTCTCACTGATCACGATCGTAAATCGATTGTGGAGCAAATCATTGAATCATTTGAAACCAATGTTCTTCCGCACACCGATGATCTGGAAAAGCAGATCATTCACGGTGACTTTAACGAACAGAACATTATCGTTGAACAGCAGAAAGGATCGGACGAATACAGAGTTAGTGGAATCATCGATTTCGGAGACACCAGCCTTTCGCCGGTCATTTATGAAGTTGGAATCGCTATGACGTACATGATATTGCAGGCGAAGAGCCTGGCCGTAGGTGGTGTTGTACTGGCCGGTTACGATATGACTAGACCTCTTAAGCCAGAGGAGAAAAAGTATCTGAGGTATTGTGTTGCTGGACGCTTGGCACAGAGCCTCACTTTGGGCGCATACACGCATTCGTTGCATCCGAATAATGACTATGTGCTGGTGACACAAGAAGATGGCTGGAAGATAATCGAAGAATTGTGGAACGAAAGTTTCGTCCGTATTGATGAAATTTGGGAGGAAGCAGCCGATAATTATCTTAAGCAAAGCTACAAATAGATAGCCAGGCGCCTATGTTTGTGTCAATTTAGTAATTAATAAGTACCAAAACTCATTTTGTCGTATATAATTTAAAATAAAAGTCAATTAATAAGCAATGAGTCGGCTTCCTTTCGCGTAAGTACTCATTGTCAAATGTAAAGTAGTCAGACTAAAGTGCGAAACTCTGTGAAGATGGGTGTCGGTGCTACGTACTTTGAATTCAAACAAAAGTACCTGTGGAAATCCACAAAAAGTTTTTTGCTGGTAAACCTCTCTGACTTGCCGAATTTAATCAATCAAGGTTGGGATTGACAAGCAAATGGTTCGCTGTAGTTGTGTTTACTGAACTATCATATACGCGCTCAGGTAATACATACTCTCAAAGACTCAAAGTATCGATTGTCTACTCTATCTCTTTTGCATGCACAAAACGTTTGTGATAAGGAGCCTTTCCCATACAGACCAACTTCATTCCAATTGTTAGAGGTTAAAATATTCTTCTATCTTATCAAATCAATGTCTCAAACCTTTCTGGCTACCAGAATTGCGGATCGACCTTAGACTAACATGGAAGGCACTATCATAAGCAGATCCGTTTAGACTATTTGAAATTGGAAACAAAAACAAACTTCGAAGAACGCTATGTTCAAAACTGCTGATTCGAAAGACAAAATGCATAATCTACAAAACTTTATGCTGTCCGTTTTGCTCCCGGCGCCCAGAGCTAAAATAGAAGAAAGAAGAGAGAGCAAAAGAAAAATGTTTTGACAAATGTGTATCCGAACGTAGGAAAAGGTAGAACCGCAAACTAGATATTTGATGTACCAAGTCCTAAAAGCCAAAACACGTCGATTACATTGGCTCAGTCACGTCGAGAGAATGGACAATAGCTCACCCGCCAAGAATCCGTGAATCCAAGCCTCAAGTTTTGTACTATCATGAAGTCTGAACCGTAGGTGCAGTGGTTAAGTGCGTTCTACTAAGCGAAAGGACCCCCTTTAAATCTCCACCCGCAATGATTTGAAAAGCTAGCTGTATTGATTTTATGAGAAAAAAAACGTCAAGATCAAGGTAGAACAGAGAAGTGCAGCTCGTTGGCAGTCCCCTAATAGCTGAGCTGAATTTAAAAAAGATGACATTATTTTTGGTATACTGGCTGTTTTTTATGCGAGCTTGTTTAATGCGGTGAGGGTTTAATCTCAATTCGTATCAATTTGGCGGTTTCCAGACCTATCTTGCTCATCGTGGTTTGATAGCCGTTCAAGGGAGATTAAACTGATTGCTGCATTGGGCACTGTGATACACTTAATTCCATTTGATATCTTTGGTAAACTTCTTGCATCTTAAACGACTTTAAGACTCAAATCCCTGAAATCACCAAAAATAAGATCTAATCTGGTAAAGTAATGCAGAGAATCTCTCACCGGTAGCTGTTTATTTCAGGCAACTGGAGAGTGAATGAACCGCCCAGATACAACAACGAACAGTATATTTATATATTCATATATCAACAGAGAGGTAACGTTTGCTCCCATATAAACGATAAAATTCAATCTTTCTACACACCAAGCACAACATTTGGGGTTTAATTGCATCAGTCACCCCTCGTATACCTCTTTTACCATAAAATTCGCCCTCTTCTCGCTCACTCTCCTCACCTTTCGAGGATTTAGGGAAATTTTATTGTTTCAGTCACTTTACTTTGCTCTCATACCAATCCGGAATCAATTCAATTGCAAATTTCGGCTTTTTATCGTGGAAGACAATATCCTGTAAATTTCTATCTGCAAATTTTTCTGCAGTTCAGATTTATTTAAAATACCTAATATAGAGTTGTCTGGCAGTAAATGAGGATAAAACGAAGTATATGTTGTCAAATAATGAGAAAGGACTCTCAGGATCGACAACTAGGAAAAAACGTTCATGATGGACAGATACAACGTTAGAGTAGTTCGATGGAGTGTGTGGAACCGTCTACCTGGACTCTACTATTAATTTGCAAAATGACATCTCCGCATGGTTCAAGCGAACAATCATTCTTGCCAGTCGCTGTTTCTTCGGTCTGAGAAGGCATCTAAAAAGTAAGCCCTCTCATAGAACACAGCTATATGTTAAAGCATGGACTGTGTCAAACTCGGATGAAAACCTTCTGGAACGTAAGAGAATGATTCTTTGGGCGATATTCGGTCCAGATTCTTTCGATGGAATGTGTGGAAGATTTAACGACGAACTTTATGGTTTGGCTGTAGAGGCTGGATGATTAAGGCGGTGCCAAATTGGCATTGGGTCAAGTAGAACTCTTGATACATCTGGTAATTGGTGCTCACGCAGAAAATAAAACAAAATTCAGCATTTACATTTACATCTAATTTATTTATTATTTTATTATTTAATTCTTTTTTTGTTAACAATGTTTACATTTTATTTATTTTTTTATTGATTTATATTTTTGATTGTTTTTTTTTATTTTTGTGTAAGTAGTGTTTCGATTATTGTTTATTTTTCTGTTTTTATTTTTTTTTTTAAATAAAATAATTCGCGGAAAAAAAATTTAATTTTAAACTAAAATGTTTGTTGTTTTTTTTCTTCCTAAATTACAGGGTACTGGATGGGTTATCGATAGACAGCTAATTATGCACTAAAATTTAACATTAAATTTGTGGTAATTATTTGTTTTGTTAGGTATAGATTTTGTTTTTTGTTTTCTTCTACACGAGATGAATATTAATTAGTAATAATTAATTTATTTTCTATTGCTTTGTTGTTTAAATTTGTATAATTGAGCATTGTCTTGTATAGTTTGCACGTATGGTACATATTATACGCTACTTCTACTGGAAACAATGTGTAAATAGGGTGTGGGTGAGTTTTAATAGTAAAACACATCCAGAGGAAGTAAACTGCTGCTACTAATTAACAACTTGAAAAGGAAAATATAAATCGTACGACAATAATTTATTTTGGAAATAAGTTTATTTCTTGAACTTAATATTTAAGTGTGCTGATCGATATACTTGTCACCGCCTGATCGATACTTTAAATTTATTTATTTGCTATAAAGATGGAGAATGTTGTACAATTGTAAGCTTGTTGCTTTTTATAATGACATAGATTAAATTAATTAAGAAAGCAATGAAAATGAATTACAATGAAAATAAATAAGAAACAATGATAATGAATTATAATTTAATTAAAATATGAGACTTGCTGAAAAAAATACATAAAACGAAATTTAATACAAAAATTGAACAGAAATTTAATTACATTTTTTTTTTTGTAAAATGCTTAATAATCTCGGATACGTAGAAACTTGTTGTTTGCACTCTCTTCAATGTTTATGGCAGAAGATTCTTCGGTAAATGTCAAATTGCCGACTTCTTTTTAGGTATTTGAGGATCGGTGTAATTATTTCCAAAGATCTTATCATATTACACAAATAAGCAACATTCAAAACAAATCGACGATTAACCGGCAGGACCACCATAGCAGGACGCCATAGCGAGACAAGGAGAGCATAAGCCTTCATAGGCATGACTCGTTCTGCGGGTTAGGGAAACACACAGATCATAGACACTCAAACATAATTCCTGTTGAATTGCGCCATGAAGGGGCTCTGTAAGAGGCAACAAACCACCCTAACGTATTAGCAGGGAGCACAATAGACCACAAGGCTATTATTATTAACTGGACCACTTTGTATGTTTTTGCATGTTTTTTAGAAATCACAAAAAACTTACGTGGTAGTTTTATACGTATAATTTTGTGTACGATCTTTAATTCGAGCTTTTAAATTCTGCTTTTTCTGTAAAAAGTTCAGAACAACTTTACTGTCTTGAAAATACCAGAAGGTGGCGCTGATTCTTTTGATTTTTTGCATAAACAATATTTTCGTTGATTTTTACGACTTACGGGGTCTTTTCGTTTAATCTTTGAAATGCTAATTTAATTTTGATGTTTACATATTCCCTAAAAACGAGGAATCTCTATGCAAGACTTTTTAGGGAAATAAGATGTTTATCGAAACGTGCATAACCATTAAAATGAATAGATCGTAGTTAGGTAGTTCTATCTGTTCACAGTAACAGCAAACACCTGCTTAATTTTTGAAGACATAACATCTAATTATGCCTACCGCCGCTTTGTAGGAGAGGGCACAATGTTTTTGGATTTTCTTTTTCTTATCACTTAGGTACTTAAATAAAATGACGTATGAAGTCAACCTGAGTTTGTATGTAACACATAAGCTTCGAAAGTCGAAACTATCAAAAAGATTTCAATGCATGTGTTAGCTTACTCTTGTGGGTGCATTGCCTTAGTGGTTAAGTGCGTTGGACTGCTAAGCGAGGGATCGACGGGGCATTTAAAATAAAAGCTGAAAATCATGTTTTTTTTTAATTTTTACTTAAGTGGTTATAACTTTTTGCTGGACTTATGAAATCACAAGACGTTATGTATATATTTTGCATTATTAAATTAGCTCTAAATTAAATTAATTTTTTATTTTAGTCTTATGGTTCTGAAGTTATAGCATTAAGAGAAGTTATAAAGTCGGAAATTCTCATTTTAAATGTCTTTAACTTGGGTTGGAGTGAAAGTATGGAATACCTTCGTAGGAAAACCCAGTAGCATCGTCCTATTAGACTTTACTTTTTCGTTTTCGTACACCCTGGTGTAGGTAAGTGTTACCCTTTATCTAGGCATATTACATCCTGGAAAACAACGTGTTTCTAATAAGTTAGCCACAACTGTACGCAAGCAAAAACAAAACCGTTTACAGTATCTTACGAGGAAATTACAGTGCATACTGATAGTTTGTTGTGACAAAGCAAGTAGCTAGATATTGTAACACATTTGGGAAGTTATGGGAAAAGTATGATACCTCATTCTCAATCGACAACTGAATGTTTATATGAATGAATATTTATTTGAAAAATATGACTGCAGTCAAACTGTTGCATGGCTAAGAAAATTGCAATTGTCCTAAAAATAAAAAGTCAAATGAGGTATGGACATAATTTAAAAGCAGTTACATAAAACATTAGCATAAATCTTAAAATGAAGCCGTACAGGGGGCAACTCTTAATGGAGTTATTTACATTAATTTAGGTATAGGTTTACCAAAATTAGGAGATAGACTTTTTTAAGACAATGTCATTATAACAATATTGAAAATTAAGTCGGTCGCAACCCGTATAGACTTCCTATTTCATAAAATTTGATACAACATTTTTGGAATTTAGGACAAAATATAGACCTGACAGTTTTGCCGTCTGTCTTAAATCATCGGGCAAAATTAGAATGAACGCGTTTTATCTTCACACTTTCATAAACCATGTTATGGAATATATGTTGCAGAAAGTTTTACGTGTTAAATATATTTTAAAGATCATACTAATTTCTTTTATAAACAAACAACAATTTCTGAAAATCGATTATATCCTCAAAACAGACTGTAATGTCTTTTATTTTAATTTAAATACCACCGCGATACCTTTAATTAGAGGAATTGCTTATGTAGATGTTAAATAGTTTTAAATACATTTGATTTTTTGTTTTTAAGATTTCCAAATGTGAAAAATTTTTAGTAGTTTTCGCAAAGTACTGTAAATCCGGTGTATTAGGTTATATTTCAGTAGAAAAATTTCAATGAAATCGGAAGTAAGTACTTTTCGAAACTATATACCTGATTTCGAGATTTTGTTGCGAAAAATAAGCGCAATTTACAAACCATCCAAGATTAAATTCTGTGTCTCGTAAGTAGAAAACGTACAGACGACGAATGCATAAGCTGTGAGAATCTGAGAATACCGTAAGTTATTGCGAAATCCGCCAGTTTTCTCTCAGCTTACAGGTTACGTAAGTTGGTAAAATTTACTGTAAGTTACTTACAGAACTGCTTATACTAGTAATATTTTTAGAAGTTATTCGCGTAAGTAACTTACGTAAATAAAACTTGTGTGGATTCGTATGAATAATGTTCATTGACGAATGATGTCACAAAATGAACTAAATGAATTAAACTTTCGCAATCAGTTAAAGTTGAAACTGCTGGGCACTCTTATCCTGAAAAGTTCTTCAGGAAATTTACCTTGAACTTCGGGTCTGGAAGAGTAAGTCATATGTTTTTCTCCACACACTCAGTGACGTTATGCGGCGGTTCGAGTTTCTTTTTGCTCTTCTTTGCGGTGCAAGACGTGTATTTATTCGCCATAGGCATTTCGTTTAGCCGGATATTCGGCAAAATAACTATCCTTTACATCTCTAATAATATTCATTTATAGTATTCAAAATTGTTGTTTTACAAGTCTAGGCAACAGAAAAATTTATACAAGCAAAATATGACGCTTGTGTCGAACGATTCGAATCGCGAAACACTCAACATTCGAATGATCTAAATTAACTTTCCATTGATAGAATTAATTTTCTTTTCGTTTGAATGTCAAAATATAAATTCTTCAAATTCGACTAACTTTCGATCGAATTTGGGTCTCAAAATAAGGCTGCGATCCGTTACGCATAAATCATTACAAAAACTCCAAGCGCCAGTATCTGAGAGGCCCAGAAAGGAATCCAATTAGAGTCCTAAAACGGCTAGAGTCGAGGTCTATTCAGATTTATAATTTGTTTACCTAAGCTGGCCTTGGAACAATTACGCGGCAACGTAAAATGTCGGTACAGCAGTGTATATTCCCCGACTGTTATCGTCCGATAATACTATATTCTCATCTATCACCAAACCGATAACGGCCCTGTACATTGTCTGGGTCCATTTTTTTAAAAATAAAATTAAAAAAAAAACAAATAAAACGAACAAAAAAGGTTTACAAAAAAGCAGATGTGCCTACAATGTTTCTTTTTTATTATTTTGTATGGTAGCAACAAAAAAAAAAAACAACAAAGGGTGGGGAAATAAAACATTTAACGCTTTAACTGAAAAATTTGTTTTGTTACATTGAACATGAGCTACAAACACTTTTCGTAATTCTTTTCCTACCGAAAACTTAACTTTCCGGACTTTTAGCGGTACGAACCAAAGTAAATAAAAAAAAAACAAAACTATTCAAATTATTCCACAATTCATTGTGGATTGCTACCATAAACAGGATAATAGGGAAAACTGGTTGTGTGAGAGAAGGAAAGGAATCATTTACTGAAACAGACCTGTGAGATCCTCAACTTGTTTTTAGAATAATATTGTAACACAATTTTTAATTTCTTCCACCGTCCGAGGTGCTGCATGTGGTTTGTCGGGGGTGTACAGCCGTGGTGCGCCGGTTCTGCAACACGGAAGAGCTCTGCTGTCGTCGGCGTTTTTTGAGGAAAACAAATGAGCTGTTCTGCGACAAAGGCTGCTGCTGCTGGTAGGGATGATCCCGGTGAGATGTTGGGGCGTGACCATACACTGGGTACCACGGAAGTGTAAAATCGGTCGCCGCCAGACGAGGAATTCCTTCGCCGAACGCCAGCACAGGTAGCTCCGATGTATAGCAAATGGTTTGGATGGAGTCGGGCGATGGGAAGAAACTGGTTACACCCACTTCCTCTTCGCGCAGTTCGTCCTTGCAATGGCGGCGTTTTAGTCGTTCGATTCGACGTTGTTCACGGATCTGCTGGACGTCCCATTTCTTTCTCCGCTTCTCGTCGTGCTCCAGCTTGGCGTGGCGCTTGAGAAAGGTTTCGTCGGAGAGATCTTCGGTTCCCTCGATACTGTAGAGTGGATGCACCTCGTGCACCGTCCACTTGGGTATTTCGAGCATGGGTGCGTCGGATTTTAAAGCCTTTGCCTCTTCCTTGATAAATTCGTCGCAGAAGTCTTCGTCTTCCCACTCGCGTGTCGAGTACATCTGGTTGGTTGTCAGTAAACCACAGCGTCGGGATGATCTGCGGGGATGTTTCGCTCCGCGGGATGCCTCCTGGAAGGACACAAATAAATAAATATCAAACAAAAACAAATAAATGTGCGATGGCAACTAACCTGATCCCGTTCCATTGTTGAATCACAGCTAAAACTCTCGTCTGAGTCGATTTTGATCTCAGGTACCTTCAGACTGGGCGCTGACATCACCGAGACGGGAGACGACAGCGACAACTCCTTTTGCTGGTCTTTCACCAGCTCCGATGGGCTCAGAAACTTTCGAATGCTTTCGTCATCGTCGGTCGCGATACTCTGCTGGCTATCCTCGACCATTCCTATCACAGCGACGGCGTCCTCCGCCTCCGACACTTCTGACATTGAAGACGGACTCTTTCCCGCGAGATTTACCCTGTGCAAAATGATTTTGCTTATCAATTTGCCGTTGCACTCCCCGATCACATTGGAGCCATCATCTTCGCCCTCGGTAGTCGACTGAATCTTGTACTTGCCGACATCCTCTGTCGCCTCCTCTTTGATTTCCTTGGACGCCACCGCCGCCGCCGCAGAAATATCCTGCAACTGTTTTTCGAGTTGTTCATTCTTAGCTTTCAGCGTAAGATTCTCCTCCCGCAGACCGATCAGTACCTTGTCCTTGGCCAGTAACTGGTCACTCTGCTCCTGAATCAAATCCATGTGTAAAATCAACATGGCTTTCAGTTTTTTGATCTCTTTGAGCAGAGACATTCCATCATTGGACGATTGGTTCGAGCCGGTGTGGTTCGCTCGAATGTAATTGTTACTCTCGTTCGTGTGACAATAAACATGGTCCAGGTTGTATTTTGTCTTGCTGTCCATCATAGCGAGTGCTATTGGATTAGTTTGCGTTATTTTTCAAGTTCAATCTAATTTTATAGATAACAAATATTATGCGTTTTCAATTTGTCCAAAAAAAAAAGGTAAATAAATAACAAAAACACTGAAGAAAGCTCTCGCGCACTTTAAACGTTTGACATTTCGTTTGGTTGTCAAGCGTGCCCGGCGATTGACAGTTCACAACAAAATGCGTAGAAGCGAGGTGAATTTCACCGCAGGGGAGTAGTGGTGATGCAAAATTTCTTATGGCGAAATTATGATGTAGATGAAACTTTTTTTTGTTTACAATCGCGATGGAATTAATTTCGATGTAATTGACGATTTGGAATTAACTGTTTAACGGGGCAAAATGTTGGAGGAATATTTTAGAAATAAATTTGCATGGTATTTCGCGTTAAAAATTTGATAATTTTAGTTGATAAACACTCGCTTTTTGTAGGAGAACTTTTTTTGGACACACGGCTTTTTTTTCTTGTTTAGTTAATGGCAGCTTGATATTCACCATCCACGGTGATGACTGGAAAGTGCGAGATGTTTCGTTGTTGGCAGGCCTGATAGTGGTGGGACAAATTTAAGGAATATGTTACATAGGCTAGGAAGTTGAAATATTTTATGTTTCAATTTTTGCGTACGCTTAAGTTTATATATATGTACTCTAATTACTTTTGAAAAATATGTAATTGTATTTATTTTGACAAAGTAAATTATATAAATTTGCAAATTAAGAGCGTGGAAATAGTAATAAATCATATTTGTTATTGGTAACTTTTATTTAGTTGGTGCAAGGAAAACATTTGTTTAAATAATTAAAATGCAAAAACTCAATGAATAATTATTCCGAGAAAGATGTTATAATGATAGAACAGATTGTAAAAAATTTATATAACTTTTGGTCAAGATTCGTACAGTTATAATACTTTTAATTATTGTTCAGAGGACCCATTAAATAAAAAAATTCAGAAATAAATTTCAGCTGGTCATTGGAATTTCGAATTGGAAATAGACACAAAATGTCACAAAAACAAAACAAATTAAATTTTGGATCAAAATCTAAAAATATAATTAGAAGCATTTAATTAATTTATTTTATAAAACTGATAACACAGAGTTACTGACTTCAACAAATTATCAAGGAAAAAAAAAGAAATCAATTTAGTACAAAGTTATTGTTATCGTTGTTGGACCTCATTCCACAAAAAGGGTTTTACTGTGAACTTCGTTTTGTTTTTAAAACAATCAAAACTAAGAAAAGTTTTAGCTTAATAATGTAGTAATGAACAAAAAGACGGCTTCTAAAAGTTGATCTTCGAATTTATAAATTTCAATGAAATCCATCGGGTCTGTGGGGGTAACCAACTTCGAAAATATAGTTTCGAGAAAATCACGTTTAATGTATTCGTCTTGGTGCAGTATTGCATTTTCTGGTCTGAGAAATCATCACTAATTGTGGTATATCTCGGAAAATATTTTAAATAGATTAACTTTAAAGTAGCCGACCAAGTATATGGACTATATATGTATATGCACATATTTGACACAAAATTGATTATTGGTAATTAGAATTTGATTGTTTCGGAGAAGTCACTGAGGCATAATAAATGATGGCGTTCTCTCATTCGAATGTAAATATACTTCTTAAGTTATTTTCAGAAATTGAAAGTAACACATATAAGAAATTTTGTCAAGTTCTTACCAAAATAGAAAATTAGATAACATTCCGTTTGTTTTTTGTTCTACTGCATGGAAATTATCAAGTTCTTTGGAACAATAAACCGAGGTAGGTAAGTTAATGCAGGAGAAGCCAAATGGAGAAATGTCAAAAAAAAAACATTTTCCATGCCGTGGTATTTGTTAGGTTGTGGAAACGCGATGCGTCCATTGACAGGTGATTTGAGGATGAAAGATTACCTTGGATTGTGTTTATTTTCGCTTAGCTTTTTGTACCAACTCCTTAATAATTCACCACATCTGATTGTAATCTACCATCGCAAAAGTTAATTTATATCACTCACAACCCTGTTCAAAATAAAAAAAATATTTCGCGCGGTGAAAATTGACATTTCAATTCAAATTTTTTGCATTTTTGTTTACAATTCACTTTTTAGTTTTTATTTATTTTCATTTTATCATACTAATAAAACGATGTCGATTTTCGGTGACGATTGCGTTGAAGATCTCTTAAATGATAATGTTAATGAAAACGAGCTACCCAGCGATGATGATCAGGAAAAAGGCGGAGATGGCGAAGAAGGAGCTGACGGCCAGAGTGAACCTATTAAATTGGAACCGAAGAAGCAACGTTCCGTACGAAATCCACGACCAAGGCTTACGATTGACACGCTACAAGGCCCTCGTGGCATTCACACAATTGAAGAATACTTTAAAGACATCAAATTCCATGGCAAAGGTCATGAGAAACAGGACCTGAATGAGGTTATGCGCCGTCTTCAGCATTGGGCACATCGCATGTATCCGAGTTACAAGTTCGAAGATGTCGTAGCGAATATCGAGCGGTTGGGGAAAAAGAAACCCCTCCAGGTGCACATGACCAAGTATCGCATGGGCATGCTAGAGACTCAACCTATTACTAATCAACGAATAGACTACGAAGACGATGAAGAAGCTGTGCAGGATGAACCATTCGATGAATTTGACGCCCTTCTTGGTGAACAAATTGCTATATCAAAGTTGGCTCCCAAAACACCTAGTCACAGTCGACCGCATAGTTCTATGTCGGGAAGTTCATTAAACACACCGGGTTTCGGCCGGGGAGCTGCTGTCATGTCAACACCCTATACGGGAGCATTTCATAATGACACGAGTGATTTGGCTTTACCATTGCCACTTAGCCAACCACCAGCAGGAGATGAAGAATCTATGGAAATAGCTGTGGAGAAACCCAAATTATCAGACGAGCAAATGGCTCGAATTGCAGAGAACCGCCGTCTAGCTATGGAGCGGCTGAAAGCGAAGAAAGCACAGGAGACTTTTTAGGTCAACGCAATAAATGTTGTCATCAAATTTTTGTTCTTTTATTTCTTTTACCGCTCGGGCAAGTTTATATTTACAGCGAACACTGACAACGAGGGGCTTTCATTCTTGAAAGAACGGAAACATTTGCTGGAGATTCTCCTTGCTTCTACAGGCCTCAACTTGAGGCAGAAATTCCACGACACTAATCAAATAAATCTGCAGCTGCTGCCGCCTCTCCTCCACAAACACTCGTTTCATGTTTCCAAAATGCTTCTTCGGCGGAAATTCTATGCTCGAGATGCCGGGATGCAGGGCTTTCAAGTTTTTGTGCAGTGAGTAGAACTCTCGGTACCTTCGCATGATCATCCAATGCTCAAGTTTGTCACGCATAGTCAGGTGAACTTCGTATGCGTAGAAGCTCCGATGGCCGGCCTTGACGAGTTTTACCTGGAAAAAGAAACAAAATCATATCGAATCAGTTGGAAGCAAGAGAGCCTACCTGTGGAATTGTAATTAAGAAGTTGGCAGTTGTTTCGGTCACCGCATTGCTGGTCAGACGGCGCAACTGTCTGTTCTCCAGACTCAGTTGAGCCACACGCGTCTCCAGTAGCGAGCAGCGCTCCGTCATTTCTTGTAGCTTCTCCTCCAGCTGAAGCGTACTCTGCTGATGATTCGACGAAGACACTGCCGATGACGACTTGCTGTACTGTGACGAGGTTTCGCTTCTGCCGTCTGTCTCAGTCTCAGTTTCAACGTCGTCGGCCTCTTGCTCGGGGTCAGTGGAAACGATTTCGTGATCAAACTTTTTGGTCAGCATCTCGTGCAGCATTTCTTTGAGACACTCGGGTTCGTATTGAACTTCTTCTATGTCTGTTTGCACTGCCGGAACTTCGGGCACCACAGTTTCAACTTGCTTGATAACTCCATTGGGTAAAAATTCCTTGACTACATCCACTACGGCAACAGTTTCAATGGGACGCTCTATTGCCGCTGTTTTCTTGAACGATCCCACAGGAGACGGTGCATAAATTATAGGCTCTGTCTTCTGCACCACCTCGCGGGTCAGGTAGTTGACATTGATGTCTGGTGTGTCGACATTTAATGCAAATAAAATCGTATTCATGCCCGCTGCAATCGATGGCAGGAGATTTGCCGCCTCGGGATCGAGCATAAATGCCCACGGTTCGTACATCTCGCGGAGACACGGATCATCGAGCCAGGTCAAAATGTATCTCCTTAAAGAGTTCTCGTTGAGCGCGGCTCGAATAAATGCTTTCACCTTACCACACTTCGTCCATACATGCTTGAGATCATTGAATCGCAACCGCTCATCATTGGTCAAATGTTTTTGGCAGAAATCCCAAAATAACGAATCTGTTGTGGTAGTGGTAGTATTGCCGGATACTATTTCTTGGACATTTTGCAGAATCGTTATCGGAAGTGACGTCGTCAGTGGTCGAAGGCCGTAATTGAAGGCGTCTTCGAGGCCGTCGAGCAGCCCCGCAATTACGTCATCTTTCTCGGTGGCCAGTTCCTTCCGCCCGCCGTACTGTGTTTGGCATTGTTTTGCGCTTTGGATGAGATTTCTTAGAATTTCTTCACGTTTTATTGTTTTGGTGTTTAGCATTTTACCCGCACGACGGCGATTTGCATTATTTTTTCAACGCGAATTGGGTCAAACGGAGCGTAACAAGTTAACTATCACATTTAGCTCTGGATAGTCAGCTGATGGCTTTGTGTTTCTTTCTTGTGCATTGATAGCATGTGTCACTATTGAATGTCTGTCTATTCACGGATATCAGTGTGATTAATAATGATTGTTGTTGAATGTGGCTCTATTTACTAATTTGTTTTGGAAAATAAACTAATCGACTGATGTGCAAAAATAAATAAAATATATACTGTCATGTCACTTTGAAAAAATACACCTTCTTTGGGTGGGAGCAGATTGATTTAATTAAAGGTGAAAACTGAAGTTTATACAGTAGGGGCATGTAAATGTCTCACATTTATAGAAAATTATATTGCACCTTTAGTACAGTAAAGCATTAATTAGTGTTAATTTCGAAATTATGTTTCTTTGAAGTTGTATACTACCAAATTATAACATAATAAAAAAAAATTCAGCATATAGAAAAAACATCAAATCAAATATATATATACATATTTGTCATCGGTTTTACCAATACTAATATAAAACGGCAACATTAAGTTGAATCAGGTGAAAGTACTTCAGAGAGCTAAAAAATTTGTTTCTCTTTTTTTCATTCCGAACATTCAGTTAAACACAGTGAAATTCATGTTGAGAGAAGTGGAAGTAAGGAGAGAAATCATTGTAACATCATTAAAATAGTGGGAAAAGTTTATTTTTCTATAACAGATGATAATAAATATAATTTATAAAATAAATGCTAACAAAATTTATATTTTTCGTTCCAACGATCAAGTTTCGCCTTGTTGGTGTTGAAGTATGTCTTTTTATTCTCGATAATTCCGACTCACTCCGCATACAACGCTTTCAGCAAATACTAGAATAAATAAATACTAGCATAATAATACATTTTTTAATATCTCATATTATATATTATATATCCCTTGACAGTATTTTCTGTGCGCTTTCTACTTTTTTGGTTTTGTTTTAAGTCCATTTTTGGCAGGCAAAAATAAAATTTATGTAAGTCATTCATTCAACCTAATATTAAAAAAAAAAACTGTCAGTTAGTTATTTTAAGAAGAACTTTCCATTATTAATAAAATGTTAATACATGAGTTATGCTACATTTCCACCGAGCGCTAAAGCGAGATTAAGATTAATCTGCCCTTCATCTATCTTAAATCTTAAGATTTACCATACAAATTTTAATCTGCTAAACACACTAAGAATCGGTTTGTGAACACACTAAATACCAATTTACCATACCTGAATATGTCAAAGGTGACGTTGGTTGGTGAGAATTGAGAGCGAGGAATTCGAGCAATTTAATTAATTAAAAAAAGTACGTTCTAGTTAATTTATTGTTCAGCAATCTATTACCACCTTAAAAAACGCAATCCTCTGCTGTCACAACAAACCTCGTCAGCTGTTTCCAAGATAACAAGTGGATTTATCGGATTTGTTTTTTCCTAAAGAAAATATTTTCGTTTTGCAATAGATAAGAGCTGCTCTCAGCTCCACCCTTAATATTCCAAAATGAATAACAATAATCCAAATATTGTTTTTCATCCCCTTATCAGTTCAATTCAAAAGGTCATTCTATATGAAACCAAAACTGTGAGTTTTTTTTGTTACTTAAGTTTTTCAATCTTCTTAATATTGCTTCTCGTTGTCCCAGAAACTATATTTGGTGGGTAGCAACATCAGGGAGACGCGTTTTCGCCTCCTTGTCATAGATCGCACATCTCAGGATAAGCTTAACATATACGAGGACCCAAACGAAAAGAATGCCGCAGAGATTCGTCGCTTCGTAAGTGCTCTGAACAATGCAAAAGTTGTCAGCGCCTATGGTGTACTAGGCTTTGTTCGTTTCCTCGAGGGTTACTACTTGATTTTAGTTACCAAAAGAAAGGGATGTGCATTCATAGGTATGCACCTGATTTACACTATCAAGGACACAGTTATGGTGCGAGTGAATGAATCGTCCCATCGTACGCAACACCCCAACGAAGCTCGCTACATAAAGATGTTTCAAAGCATTGATTTGCGGAGTAATTTCTACTTCAGCTACAGCTATGATTTGACAAGAACACTTCAGTATAACATGTCAGCACCGCGTTACGTGGGTCCCGGTGTGGATATAGAGAAGGATGATCCGCTGCCCGATTGGAACACACTGACTAACAATGTTGAGGACGAGAACGAGAGGGTAGATTATGCTTTTCGCAGTAATCCGCGAAATCGCTTCGTATGGAATGCATTCCTGCTGAAGCCAATGCAGCATATAATGTTGAAGGATTGGTTGCTGGAAGTGGTCCATGGCTATGTCAGTCAATCATGCATTAGTATCTACGGACGACATGTAAACGTCTGTCTTTTAGCCCGACGGAGTACAAGATATGCCGGCACCAGGTTCTTGAAACGTGGCGCTAACTTTAAAGGCGACGTCGCCAATGAGGTGGAAACTGAACAGATTGTCACGGATGGACATCGAATGTGTGGCTTCACACAGATGCGTGGTTCGATACCATCGCATTGGTCACAGGACATCAGTAAAATGGTGGCTCGTCCACCAATTTCACTGGATATATCTGATCCATTTGCCCAGACGCCCTCACGTCACTTTGAAAGGTTACTCTTCCACTATGGAGCTCCCCTGATTGTGCTTAATCTTGTGAAGAAGCACGAACGTCGCAAGCATGAGAGCATTCTTAGTCAGGAGATCAAGGGAAGTATTAAGTATTTGAATCAGTTTCTGCCTCCTCCGGTTCGAATGAAGTACACACACTTTGACATGGCGCGCAAGAGCCGTGGCGGCGGGAATGTCATGGAGATGCTCGCTGATATTTCAGAGAAAGTTGTACAGCAAACTGGAATGTTCTTCAAAGACCGCAACGAGATTAGTTTCCAAACCGGCATAGTTAGGGTGAATTGTGTTGATTGTCTGGATCGTACGAATACGGCTCAGTTCGCAATTGGGAAATGCGCCCTCGCACATCAGCTCTCCAAGTTGGGTTTCATCAAGCCCGCAAGGTTGGAGTTTGATTCCGATTGCGTGACAATGCTGGAGAATCTATACGAGGATCATGGCGATACCCTCGCTCTACAGTATGGTGGGTCACAATTGGTGCACCGCATCAAGACGTACCGAAAGACAGCAGTTTGGGCATCACAAGGCAATGATATCATGCAAACTCTAAGTCGGTACTACAGCAATACTTTCAGCGACACTGAGAAGCAGCACAGCATCAATTTATTTTTGGGCTACTATATTCCCAGCAGAAGTCATTCGAAGCGTAAGTAACCACTCAACAAATACCATGGAATTGTTTTAAGATTGTTTTTCTTTAGAAAACCAACCAATCTGGGAACTTCAATCAGACTATTACATGCACAACGCATACAAGCCGCTGAGCCCACGCACGGACATTACGCTTTTAACCGACTGGATTCGTCCAAAAGTTCGCTCGTCTTTGCCCTACTCGTGTTCCGATGCAAATAAGATTGTCAAGGAACTGTTCCGTGTCCACTCGAAGGATCTGGAAATGATAGATTCCTACTCCAACTATCACATGTCGTTCAAACTAACAGATTTTGGAGAGCATATTGCATTTGAAATCAGCCAAATGTCGATCCGATATCTGCACACATTCCGGACAAACTTTAGCCCCTTTCAACGACACACGCAGGAGCGTGTTAGTCGCAAAAATCCCTCTCTAACCGGACAAAGTTCGACAACCAGCAACGACTCGAGTTCATCATCGGAGGGTGATGATTCCAGCACGGACGATGACTTTGATGGCGACTGGGAAAATATCCCTAAACAAATCGAAGACAATGAACAACGATCACTTACATTCGAATCCTTGCTGCCATCAATGGGAACCGTTTACGGATGCACCATTGAAAATCCCAGCCCAAAAAGTATGAGCATGTACAAAAAGTACATTCAAATTGGAAAACTTTCGTCACCCCAACTCTATCCGTCGGTGCCGAGTCGTGAGCAGGACGCAGTTAAGATGATGCGCGGCATCAACTTGCAACCACTAAGTGACTATGGAACAGATTCCTATGAAAGTATTACCCCGCCCACAGTTGATGCGAAGAGTCAACGTATATACGAGGAGTATGTTCGAATTCCGAGAAATTTCAATGCAGTTCCAAAGTTTGAGGAGTGCGGTGCACTCTATACGTACATACAGATGTTGTAATTTGGTGGTTGTGCACAATGTTTAAATTTTTGAAATATAATTTATTATTAACTCTAACGAGAGCGTATATTTATTTTTTGGTTTAGAACTTGCAAAAGTTCGATGCAAAAAGACGGCTGTCTTTGGTTTTAGTTTTTTTGCGACCTTTTTTTTTATGATTGCCAGTCAATCTTTGTTTTGAAGGATGAATGAGCTATTGTTTTGGACGGTGACGAATATATATATATGCTATCTCTATTCTTTTGCATTGTTTGCTCCTAACAACCCATCGAGATGTATTTTGATTTAATTGGTTGCACAAATAGAAAGATGACTCGGCAAAATCAAACGGCTGATAGTCAATGAGTCGACTTGAAGAGTACAGAAACCTAGAAAGCCATATAATCAATGTCAAGAGCAGCCGAATGCATTTAGGTATTACTTCCCGGAGTTAGCAACGTAGGGTCTTTGAGTAACGGTGTTTAATTGTTCATTCTCCACTGTTAAAATCTCTTGAAATAAAATACAGCATGCTCCGGATTTGGGCAAAATCTGGAGCTATACTATCTTTGGTGCTACTTTCCTATCCGACTTGACAGAAGACTGGCGAAGCTGTTCGCTCTTTTATTATATTCTTGCTAATTTTAGAAGTCTTTGATTCCAAAAATTGCTTCAGTGTTCTTCATAATATCGTTTTCGATAGGTAATCCGGAAGAGCTCTCCGGGATGTCAATTAAACAAATAATTTTTGAATTTTTGGAAGTGCTTTTGTCGTTGTATTTCCCAATGCCTTAAGTACTGGCAAACTTATGACTACGGTCATCCAAAAAAAATATATTAAAGAATTAAAGAATAATCAAATGCATCAGCAACAAATATTGATATACTGAATTGAATTGATGATACGTTAATTCCTCATCTGTGAAGATGATGATACTAAAGAAAATGTCTCTTTTTTTCGACCAGAGGAACTGTCATGTAAGTACCCAAAGAACATTTTAAGAAAAGTCCGGAAGACTTCAGAGATTACCAATCGAAAACGACGTATATCACTTTCTGTTTTATTAACTTGTCCAGTAAATTTTCAAATGTCTCACCTGACAGGAGATTTTTAACCTGTTCAAAATGAAGCTGTAATTTTCACACAAATTGGTTTTGAATGTCCAAATTAAATTCTACACGGTACCTACTTTTTTTTTGCCATACCGACATTTTTCTCCTTGTTTCGCGTTGGCTGCTATGTCAACTCCAATTCTAAGGTCGTGAACGGTTGAACACGATTTTCTAAACTTTAACTGATAGTCTGACAGCATGGCTTGTTTCCCTTTGGCAGCAGTACCAAATGTTGTAATTTCCAAAGATTAGGGAAAACTCGACAGCCACTTTTAGTGCCCAAGTCATAACAATACCCTATGCAGTACTCTGCCGATTTTTCCCCAAACCATTTAAAGCATATTATTTTGCTCTCGTTGATTGCCTTTTTAAGTTGCGGCTTGCTTACCTTCAAAATAATCTCCGTTTTCAGATCTTTGGGCTTTCGGTGCAGCCTTAAAGCACTTTGCGTTGAGTTTTTTAATTTCTTCATTCCACCAGTAGCTCCCTCCTATCTTCTGGTGCACCACTTTTGGGAATTGATGCATCGATCTTTTGCGAAGACCTCAGTGTCTTAGGAAAGGCTTCCACACATGCCGACACATGTTTGTATTTTTCTGTTCAAATAAAACACGGTTTGTATT
The DNA here is from genome assembly GCA_963576555.1 of Ferdinandea cuprea. NCBI lineage: Eukaryota > Metazoa > Arthropoda > Insecta > Diptera > Syrphidae > Ferdinandea > Ferdinandea cuprea. Next base: position 9,623,216 of record OY754958.1, read on the forward strand.
TCTGTTTTGTTTTTTTTGTTTTTTATAAAAAATAATAGATTTCTTTTTATTGAAGCAAATTTATGTATACATATGTTTTGTGTAAAATAGAAAATAGAAAAAATTTTGTTATTTATTCTGATTTTGATCTTTCACAATCAAACAACAAAATTTAAAAATTGTCAACAAAGAAAGCGAAAAAAAAAATTCAAAGAAATACCAAAATATTTATTACTTCATTCACTTTGCAGAGAAGAATGAGTCCGTACGAAGTGTGTATTTGATTTTTTTTTTTTTTAAAGTATTACATTGATTTCTTTCAATTGGTTTTGTGTTTTCCTCCTTGCGTCTAAATAAACTGTTTTCTTAAACAATTAAAATTAACGAACAAAAAATAATATGAAGAAGAAAATATATAAACAACACACAAAAGTATGCATATGTATCCACATTTTGTTTGTTAAACGATTGCTTTGACATTTAACTACATTGATAATAAGTATATTTGTTTTCATCTTTTTAATTATTATTATTTTTATTTTTATATATATGTTGATTTTGCTTTTATTTGATTTTAGTTTTACTTGTTTTTCTTTTTATTTAAATTCTAAAAATATGCATTAAATTTATTTCTATTTGAATATTGTTTTTTGTTGTTGTTGTGTTATTGCCTGCCTGCTTTAGATTTAGAAAATTGTTTTTATTTCATTCCTGTTTTTTTTTTGCTCTTTTTTGTGATTTGTGCTATTCATTTGTTTTGTTTTGTTTTTTTGGAGAAAAAGTAAGATATTGAGAGAGAGAGAGAAATTTTTTAGTAACAAACTATTATTTCGGCTTAGCGACACCTTAATTGCTAAATATAACAAAAATAAAATAAAAAATAAAACAATTCGTTTTAAAGTAAAAAAAAACTTTTACTGTAATTAAATAATTGTGTAATTGAATTTTCCTAAACCGGAGACGACGAGATACTCGAATGAAACGGGGCAGTTTCAAAAAAGCAAAACTCTCTCAGTTCCACCAAACTCGTGACGCACGAACGCGCTTATAAATCTTAGAAAAGTAAACAGAGTAAGAACTTTTATAAATAATAAGTTTAATTTATATATAAAAAAAAAGAAGAATATTTAATGCAATTGGTTTTAAATTGGTTGGGGCACCTCCTCAGCAGATGGAGCTACCGATAGTAGAGTGCCAGCGGAGATGTTTCTTCGCTTTTTGATTGGCGGGCCATCGTCGGGCGTGGTAGAAACTTTTTCGAAATCTGCTTCACGCTTGACCGATGTAGGCGATGGGCTGCTAGCGCTGGATGCGGTGTCGTGCTGTTTTACGGGTGTTTCTGGTGGCGGAAGATCTTCAACTGATGTCATCAAAGGCGACAGTTGATCCTCGTCCTCAAAGTCATCGTCCGCGTCGTCAGAGTCCTCCGACTCTGAACTCCATGATACTTGTGCACCGGGGAATATGTACGAGCACGATGACTCGTGACAGAAGTATGTCCCGTCGATCAAGCGTTCGGCGGCAGTTTGACGTTTTGATCGTTTATTTCTAGTCCAACCGCTGTTTCTTCGATTACTGGTCGATGGGCTGCAATCTATTGTTGCAATCATGTTGTTTTGTTCCTTAGAAGCACCATTTAGAGTTCCTGTTGCCCCAATGCTGCCACTACCACCACCACCACCACCTCCACAAACACCGCCGCCGCCGCCGCCAGCGATGCCTCCACTACCAATCACTGTGCCACACGATACTGAATTGGAAGAGTCACAAATACCACTGTCCTTCGAAGAATCTATCGACAGATGGCGGTAGTTAAAGTTTTCCGGTTTCTTCTGCAGCCGCCCATCAAAACTAAAGCTCTCACTTTCTTCATCTTCGATTTCGGGCTCGTAGCCTTCCTCGTCGGGATTATTCAAGGCCAGAATTCCGTGTTTGATTTTTTTTATAGCGTCCTCCTGTTCCTTGAACAGTGGAATATCGCTGAAACTGGCGCGTGTCGACATACTGCAGGACGGCATTTCGTCGGGCCTGCTCATTGGTTGTAGCATTGATGAAGTGGAACTCTCGAAGCCCGAATCAGAGTAACCTGTTGAGCGGAGTGCCGTGTCTGTGGATGTGGAAGATTTAACTGATTGTGTGTCGGTGTCCTGATTGCCAATAGTGGCTGTTTCATCCTCGGTCGGGTGGGGATTTAATTGTTTTGCCTCCGATAAGATTGTTTGATCGAAGCAGATCTCTGTCCAATCCTCGGCAAGTTTGTGACAAAGTTGATTGATAATGACATCTGAGTCCCCGAGCAGTTCGACATCGAACTCTAAGTGACGCAGCTGTTCGCGATTTATAAGAATTTGCGGAACATTCGCCGGAATCGAGCTGGGAATCAGTGCTACCGGTCGAACTTTAAGTGAGGATCCCATGACAATTAGCAGATCGCACTTGTCCTTATCGCTGGCCATAACTGTATGGAATTCCTCGGGAAGACCTAGAAAATCAAAATATTTTAGTTATTTTTAAGGCAGTGTTGCGGAAAGACTAGGGAATCTCGCAGAGAAAAAGAGAAGAATCGAAACCAATCGAATCCCGGCTCGAAAACGCTTGTTACAAGGTTAATATTTTTTTTTAAGAAATTCGACAAAAGGCGGAAATTTGAACGACTTTGTGCAATCGCATTCAGGACAATGAAAGTCTGTTCCTTAGGAAGCTCTCTAAATCAGGTTTAAGTCCCTCACGCAATTATGCAGAAGCATAAATCGCGTACTAGCTCTGGAAAGTCTTTCGATGATTTTGCAATACATTACTTTAAATAGTTGCACACTGTTGCTGTTACTGTCTATTCTCTTTGAGGTGGGGAATGTGAAAAATCATCAATGGAACTGAAATTAAAGAAACCTTTGTTTAAATTTTTCACTGCGCCCTTACTTTGGATGAACCATCGAGTCGATGAACGTCGCTGTTTAATTTTCAAAATATACTTACGTATTACGTTTGCCCTTTTTGATAATACAAAAATGAACAACAAATTGATAAATGAATATGGTAATGAGCCTTCATCTTAACATTCAAAATTTGTAGACATTTGATGAAAGCTGTACACCAACACTAAACCAAAAGTTGTGTTGCTTCAAAAGGAAATAGAACTGGAAAGTAAACTTCACAGATAAAGTGTAATACCGTTTCGTTGTTTTCCATACAGCATTTACAAAGGCCCGAGTTAATAACTGTGATAGTTTTGAGATGTTCGTTGAGAGGACTAAAGCCAGTGAGAAGACGGGTTAAGGATCGTAAGTCACCTCTTTTTAGTTTTGGACCGTCGATCAAGAGCTTTGAATGCCTGCATGATGGGAGATCATGCAAGTATTCGGTTTGTTGTAGAAGTAAAAGTTCAATCATTTCATTTTGTGAACTGTGAACTTTATATAAAACCTTAAACTCTTTTCTTAAAAGGATATTTGCAGAAGTCGCGATCTCCGATGGAAAAACATTGATTTGTCTACCTAAGAATTACATAATTTGAACTGAATCTGAATCTAGGGGTACCATTCATAATGGAATTATCTGTATATTCAAAGGTATCCCTTAGACTTAAGTTGATCAACCCATAGCTGTTCCATTCCAGGCGAGCAGGAATGGGGACTCGAAAGTGTTGCTCAAAAATTTGTATTGGGCACATGGAATCGAGTCCCCCTCTTCTATGACGAGGCATGTTATCAAAAAGTGTGCCCTTATAGATTTGCTGTCCAAGTATCACTTACATGAGCTTGCTAGGCAAGGTTCAGAAGAAGTTTTCTCAGGACCCGAACCTGTGTTGGGTCTGCCTGCATCTTTAGTCATGTCTTCTATCAATTCTTGGGTTTCTCGTGAACACAAGATTCGGTGACACGATTGCGGTGGATGTAGACAAACCAAACTACTGCGCCCGGACATTTGCAAAAGGTCAGCACCTTTTCTTCTATCTCTGAGGAGAACTACTGTAGGCTGCTTGTAGGCGTTCTTTCGGGCCACCAAGCTTTTGCTAAACACTTAAATGTTTTGGGCTTAAGCGACACCACTACCTGTTCTGCTTGCGGTGAGGAGGATGACACAGCAGAACACTTTCTCTGCAGTTGTCCAGCCTATGCTCGCATCAGGTGGCAGATCTTCGGGGCTGGTGAGTGTCGAACATCAAAGCTCTATATCACTGAAGCTTCTTCTCGTTTTTCTTCGAAAGACGGGAAAACTAAGTACATTAATGTAAGGTGTAGTACAATGGACCTGTAGTTGTGTCTGAGCGCTCCATCGGATAGTAGCAACCTCTGTCAAAAAAAAAGATGGGAGTTCCTCTTATTGCACCTGTAATGCATAAATACGCAATATGTTGTAGTCAGATGTCCTCTGAGATCACCAAACAACCGCACCATACATTAGGTAGTTATCAGGGTCTAAGGCCAAGAATCTGCCGAACATCCTACCGTACTGCCAGAGTATGTTTGTGGTCTTAGGACTTCTAGCCTCTTTGTGTTGCGCAAATGCAAGTTTTGGGTCGAGGGTGATACCCAAATACTTTACTTTGCTAGATAAGGTAAGTGAATGCCCAAGAAAAGCGACCATCTTATATTCAGCATGCTTCTTCGTCTCACATCCCACATAAAGCTCACATAAAGTTGGTAGGTCATTTCCGCTGACAATGATCATCAGCGTATCCAATTGCAGCAGAGTGGGGTTTTTTCAAACACACTCAAAGAGCAGTAAGGGAGTAGAACTTGCGGAATGGGTCGTCCGATTGGAACCTTTAACACTACATACCGAATTTTGTTTTCTTCAAATCAAGTAATAACATGGTTTTAGGTAAGATTCTCCGTTAATCCTGTGGTCATTGTTTCAAAAATAAGTTCTTAGATTGCAGAATCGAGAAACAACGACAACAGAAACGACAAGTTGACTTTAGTTGTCAATAAAACTGACAACTAAAACTTGGAGAAGCTTTAAAACGTTTTCATTTGCCAGACGAAAACCAAGTAATAGTCTGTATGATGCTGTGATATTCATGAGCCATAAATTAAAATGAGTGTGTCATCGCAGGCTAGGAAGCAGATAATTACATCGAACCACGAGATAACAACTGGATAGATAGCACCAGGTATGTAAAATAAAAACAAACTACATAGGATTCACAAGTCAGACCGCAGTGGTTTAGGTATAGCGAAGTCAAAAAAAAATCGAAATCACCGTGGTGCGCCTACATCTAAATGTAACAATTAGGCAGCCTTCAACTTTCGTAAACAAGATCAGTTTACTATCGGTTAAGCTGAAAGAAGTTCAGTTGCAAGGAATTCCAGCCACACTAAACAAAATTCTGATTTTCAAAAATGTTCTGGAATTACATCGAACAGCATGTTGTTGCGCAATTCAAAAACACAACAAAAGTGAATCACCAGTGATCCGAAATAGCGCTTTGAAATCTCACATTTTAGGAGCTGACAGCATTTCTTAATAGTTAGCCAATGGAAGTGAACAATATTTGACTCATTTCCGAGCTTTCAGACAAAGTGAAAAAGAGAGTTTTCGTCAAGTAAAAAAACCTTAAACTAATTCATCAATTAAATACTCACCTTCTCCAAAGAAGACAATGTCCGGCTTCATAATGCCATTCTCGACAATCCGCTTCAGATCGCCTTCTGCAACACTGTCCGAGGCGTCAGAGCTGTGCATAACATTCGGCTGACACTTGGGACACACGGGAATCCTTTGTGCGAATATATCCTCGCGGATAGCATCCGCAGTCGTCTTGAATTTGCATTTAGTGCAACTGGCAGTGGAAAAAGAACCGTGACACTCGATCACATTCCGAATCCCAGCCACACGTTCCAGTGTGTCAATATTTTGAGTGTAATTGCGCAGCAATTTCTGTTTCGTCTCGAGCAGCTTGATGAAACGATGACACGGCGACGGCGTGAACTGTCCCGGGTAGATCTCCCTGGCGAATTTGTAAAACGGCCGCGGGTCCCGCGAAAAGTAACTGATGTCGAACATTGCTTGTGGATCTGGTAGATCGGGGAAATCCTTAGCCAAACGACTGTAGATGCCATCGCTGGAGCGAAAGTCGGGTATGCCACACGACACCGATACTCCAGCACCAGTTAGGACAATCACATTTTTCGAGCTCTTAACGAGTTCGATGACATCGTCGAATGTGTTGACAGTGCGAATCTTTCGCCGCCTTGGCGGTTCCGACAACATACTCGCCAAAATGCGCCACAACGTCATATCATTTAGTCCGGGAGCGATTTGGGCAGCTGCGGTGCCATTTGGAAGAATTTGCGACAGCAACTCACGGGGATTAGCTCCCGAATGGATTTGCTTTTGTACCCAATTGATGGGTTTCGTTGCTGCAATGGGCTTCCATTCTCGACCTGACACATCGGAAATACCACTCAAATCGGAGAAGTCCGAATCGTCCGATGAATTGTCATCGCTGTCGTCGGTCTCGTAATTGGCATCATCCTCATCGTCGTCGTCTTCGTCTTCCTCATTGACATCTTTATTATTATTTGCTAGCTGTTCCTTCGAAACTACTGGTGAAGTGAAAACATTGTCCAACAATTGTTGTTGCGATTGTTGTGATGAGTTATCAGCTTCCTTACCTAGCCCACCGTCAACATCACTGTCGACGACCGTAGTCGTAGTGGTGGTAGTAGTGGAAACATTTTCAGCGTCGTTCTTTTCAGCGGGAGAATTGTTTTGGTCTGTGAGTGTGCGATGAATTGTGGGCTCGCTGCTAGTCGCGCCATTGCAATTTAGTGGTGCGGGACTTACGTGTATATTATTTTCCATTTTTAAGATATTTTTTTAGGTAATTGTTTGAATTTAATTGGAGAAATTTGGATTTTTTTTTAATATTTTGACTTTTTCTGCATTACTTGACACACACTAAACTACAAATGACGTGATGGCTGACATTAACAAAAATGGCCGCTCATAGCTAATGAAAGCTGTCAAATGTTATGAATAGAGTTGCCAATTGGATCGCTGGTTATGTTCCACTCCTTTTCAATTCAATTGTATGACGTGGGATTTGTCCAATTAGAAAAGTGGAGTAGATATATAAAATGGAAGGGAGCACTTTTGCGGGATTTTTTCTTAGACCACGAAGGAACAACACAAAATTGGATTTGTAGGATAGCAATTATCTCACTACAATACAAAGAACTAATCTTTGCATATCGCTAATAACGTGTTTCCGTGAGAATTTGATTCTCAGCGAAGTAAAATCTAATATGAGGTTCTTCCAACTTGAAATGTGAATTCAGATAATTTAACATATTTCGGTCAAGCTTATAAAAAAATGGCTTTTGTTTGCAATTTCTAAATATTTTATATTTGTTTTATAAATTGTATAACTCTCTGTGCTTTGAAGGGCCCATTTACGTACTAGAAAGCAAACACTTCGTCCTTAACACTTCAATTTATAGGTTGACATTTCACGGGTAATACAAAATTTGGTTTTCTAAATGTAGCCACTTTCTTGAGAAAGTTGTAAGGCTGTATTTGTTGCCTTATTCTTTTTCAATAGAAAAAAAACTAAATTTGAGTATTTATGCTTTGCCTTCCAAAAACCTCTCATATACACCAAAGTTTTAAATAAGCATGAGTTATAATCCAATCAGTATTTTTGAATTAAAAACATTTCCCACATAGCCAAAAGGAAAAACAAAAAGGCTACAGTCCGCTTGAGGCGGACAGTATGATATCCAAACCATATCGCTATATGCCCCAAAGAAAAAAACGTTAAGAACATGATGGATAGCATTTTAGTTCATTCTATGAAATAAATTAAAAAAAATATTTTGTTGAAAAAACACCCACAAAAGGTTTGCGTGGCCAAAAACTTTGTATGGACGATATATTGGAAAAAGTATTGGCTAAATATCTTGTTATACAATTTTTATTGTTTTTTTATAGAAATTTTCGATGAAAACAACATATTGTTTAAAATTCCTCTCAAAAAGTAGGCGTGCCAAAAACCCTATAAAGGAAACTTGTTAAGAAGTTCACTGTCTAAAGCGTTAAAACATTTTTTTCTAAATTGTGGGCGTGGCAGTGGGCGCATTTAATTGTTTTTAGCACTTTACAATCGCGGTATGGAAGTTCCAAATATCAGCTTCTTAGCATAAATTTAAAGGACGGACGGACGGAAATTACTAAATGGTGTGTTACAAACTATGTGTCAAAATATGTATACCCTTAGGCTAAGATATAAAAACATTTAACACAATTCTACCCGAAATGGTCTGCAGCCAGGAAAATTTTACTTATTGTGATAGAATAGTAATAGATTTAAGTGAAGTTTTATTGAATTAAGACCAGAAAAAATTTTGACTCATGAGCTAATTTTTGTACCATAACTTAGTTAACACGTGAGTTAGAGGTAAGTTGAAGGATTGTTTTTTGCCAAAACCAATCTCGAATTCGGAGAAAGCTAAATAAAGAATAAAATCATCATCCTTAAATCGCTATGTATGAAAAATAGAATTTTAAACATTTGAACAATTTGTCAGAAGTCATGTCTCCACTTCATGTAGAAATTTCGTATTGGTCAATTATTTTTGAATGTCAAAGTTTCGTATTCCTCTATGCAAAGAACCTTTGCTGGCGTACTTTACATAGGACTTTGCAGTGCGTTATGCCCATTGCGGTTGGTCTTTAACTTTAAGAAAAATGTTACAAGGTTAACAAAAAAATCTTAGATTTCATAAGTTTCATTAATAAGCATATGCTTTTTTTCGGATAACTTATTAATAAAATGCTAGGCCTTAAGACCTGTCACTCCTTCTGCACATTTGACTTAGGAGGTTAAAATATGTTGCTAAGGTCACCTAGGGATTTTGTAATCTATTCTGTTTCCCAGTTGAAATTCAAAGAAAACCTTTCGACTTTCAGGACTGTCTAAGAAAAGATGTCAAAAGAAAAATGTAATCTAAATAAATTGCTTTTAAACACATACGCAAGCTTTGCATGAATATTCTTCTTTTTTACTTGCAACAATGTGGCAGAGGCATTACATAGGCTTTTACAAATAATGCGCAGAGCAGGTATCCACAAAAAAGTGGACTGTATGCATCTGCAATCCGCAGCTGTCAAATTTGACAGTTTTAGCGCAACTACCAACAACAATTTTTTTCGTTATCTTCCAGTTTTTCATGAAAAGTTGTCGGACAATCGTTTTTCCTGGATAGACTTTGTGTCTAAAAACAAAATCCTTTCAATTTCAAACTGCTTGACAGAATTAAGGAAGAAGAAATTTAAACAAATTATTGTAAGACCATTGAATTGGGCGCTTTATTCTGTTATGGACGACAGCAATGCTTCGCTGTATGATTTGCTTGGTGTTACCAAAGACGCAACAGATGCAGATATAAAAAAGGCAAGTGCATATTTAAGTAACAACTATTCCTTTGGGGATATAAGATAACTGAATTCGTAGTTCCTTATGTAACAAAGAAAAACCAAAAAATTATTGTTTTGGTGAAGAAAAAAGTTGAAAATCGAATGAAAATGGCCAACTCCAAACAGATTCCACACAACAGTAGAGCACAAAAGAATGCCTACATGACAGAATAATATGTGTATATTTTGTTTTTGAATTTATTCCTTGTTTATTTGTAGAACTATAGAAAACTTGCAAAGGAATTTCATCCCGACAAAAATCCAGAAGCTGGAGATAAATTCAAAGAGATTTCGTTTGCCTATGAAGTCCTGTCAGATCCGGACAAACGACAGATCTACGATCGATATGGAGTTAAGGGACTACAAGAAGGGACTAGAGAAAGTACGATGGATCCAGAGAGTCTGTTTGCCAGATTTTATTCATTTGGTGGCAATAACAATGACCTCCAGGTAACACTGTCAGTGACGTTGGAAGACTTTTACAATGGAAACCCTTCGAAAACTGTCGAGTATACACGTATGGAGGCTTGCACTGATTGCAATGGTGCAGGTGGTGATGCATCCAAAGAGGAGTCTTGCTCAGATTGTGGCGGTTTTGGATATCGTACTACAATGGGAATCATTGTCTCAGGGGTAAGTGTCGGTGGTTTTTTTAGATGAGTTCGTATCTGGTTTTATGACATGTCAAGGACTCCTAATAGAGTTCTACTCATAGAGACCTGGCATTCCTTTTAGGGGTATTCTAATGATTATTATTTTTTAAACATTTTTTTAAATTCTTGAAACTTACGAGTTCTGCCTATTCCAGGCCACTTTCGCTGATTTTTAAATATTTTTTTCTTATTTTTAGCAATGCGAAATGTGCCATGGTCGCGGTAAATTCATTCAAGCGGAATTCCGATGTAAAACCTGCGCTGGTGCAGGCCTTTGCGAGAAAAATAATTCAATCAATGTTACAATTGAAAAGGGAATGCATCACATGGAGAAGATCACTTTTCATTCGGAGGGTCATCAGAATACCAAAGGTGATCGGGGTCATCTGATCGTAGTCCTGCAACAAGAGGTTCATTCTGTGTATGGTCGAAAATTTAGTGACTTGATCCTGCAAAATCTGGGCATCAATCTTGTCGAAGCATTGTGCGGCCTTAAGTTCCCTCTAACCCATTTAGATGGTCGAATTATAGTGGTTCGCACCCAGCCCGGCCAAGTGATCAAACCGAACGGCAAAATGATGGTCAAAGGCGAAGGTATGCCCAAACACAATAATCCCTTTGAACGGGGTGACCTTTTGATCTCATTCGATGTAATTATGCCGCCGGATAACTTTGCCACTGAAGACGTGGTACAGAAATTAGAAGAATTATTACCGCCTAGGATAGCATTTGAAATGCCCGAAGGCGACGACGTGGAGGAGGTGTTCCTGGAAAATGTCGAACCAAATCGAAACTTCCATAAACAAGAGGAGGAGGGCAAAGCGGAGCAGTGCACCTTCTCATAGGCATCTTAATAAGTAACTGTGGTATTTAATTTATTAAAAGAAATCTCGTATAAAATATTAATTACACACATAAAAATACAAAATACATACACACACACACAAACGTACGAGTACACACACACACTTATTCACCGACGATTGAGATGAAAGTTTTTTTTTTTTTTAATAAAAAATTATGATTTCTAATTAAAAATGAATCCTCACATTGTAATGGAGTTAACGTGACATGTGAGGCCGTAGCTATTAGGATATTTGTGTACATATTGCGTATGTATCGTGAGTCATGACATTTTGTAAGGATTGTGTCGTCGCTTTGCCATCAATTTGTGCAGCGACGCAGCACTCACAATGGCAGCAGCGCGACAATATTTTCTCCGAGTTCCAAGCCAGAGACATTATATTTTGAATGTTTTATTCATTGGAGTTTAATCTTTTGTTAAATAATTTCTTAATTCATAACTATAACGCTCTGTTAATATTAATTCCACAAAAAAAAAACATTTAAATAAAAAATTAATTCACAATTAAAATGTTGTTCATCTTTTTCTTTTAGCCTCCGTCTCTATGAGGCGAAAGCCAATGCAATAGTGCTTGAATCTCATTCGTACTCATAAAGAAATAAATAAATACTTCTGAGCTTGGTTTCGTAACCAAACCAGTGACCCTGCGTCAAAAAGACGTTTCTGACACTGTCTACCAAACTAAAAAAAAAGTTAAAAAACCAATAGAACATTTTTTAGGTGCCAAAACGCATTTCCATTTTGTATACTCTTCTCTCCTCCGCCTTATAAAATTCTGGTTCGTGCTATACCTACTCTCATAACTGATCAGAAGACATTGTCACTTAATTATCTCGCTAGTGAATAGATAATTGAAAATTAGTGATATACAGTGGACTTTCCCTAAGTCGAATTTTTGTGATACCAGAATTTTTTCGAGTTAGAGGCAGTTTCGACTTGCGAAGGGAGTTCGACATAGAACATGGTTTTGATGGAATGATTAAATACGATTTTCGTGTCCACTGTATGTGTGGATAGACTCACGCTGATTTTTCATGTCGTTTCAGCAAAAGAAGCCTTAAAAGTTTACTTAAAAAGCCAAATATAATTCTTAAAATCTAGAAAAAAACCCTTCTTTATAAATAGCCTTTATCCCTATGACATTTCATGTGTAAACAAATTTTAACTTTTTTGTTTTTTTTTCCCAAAAAAAGTAAGTAAAAGTTTTGAGTAGATTATTTTTTTTGCATTAAAAAGTCAACCATGGACCGCTATACATTGTGTCAAATTAAAAAATAACTCTTAGGTAAAGAGCGAAAGCTTGAGTAAATACAAATCACACCAAAAACAGAATTTTGGAGAATAGCCAAGTTCTTTTATACAAAAATATTTTTTGCCTTACAAGTCAGCCACAAAAAGTACTGAGATCTAAAAAAGAACTCCAAGTTTGTATTGTAATTATTAAAAATTTCACAAACAGTATTTTGGTACGCTTTTATATTTCGCAAGTTTTCCAATTTGAAGTTTTGAAGATATATACATATATATATAAAACACATGTGTACAGAGCCCCAATTTTCACGATTTTAAAAACTTGCCAAGTATAATATACACAAAGTTGGTGTCTGTTTTTCAAATCCTTCCTCAACATATAATTTCATAGCTTGGTTCGTGTAAATAATGGTGTATAGCCAAAGTTGCTAAAGAACTTAGCTGCGCACAACCGTGCCCTTAATATATCTCGCAGCAAGAACTAAATGTCATTATAAATAAAAATCCGAAAAGCATTTATATATATTAATTTTCAGTTTAGGACACGACAGCTTTTTTGCTTCGTGTCTTTCTTTTTTGCTTTGCTTCCGTTCGAAGCCAAAACGGTATTCAACAAGTTTTTGCGCTTTTAAATTCTCTCTTAAAAATATAAATACAATTTTTTTTGGAGCCCAAATCCCCAAATCGTAAATGTTCACTTATATAACTTAAATGGGAATGCTAATATAACATGTTTTATTTGTCGGAACTCCAGAAGACCCATCCCAAAAGATGTTTTTTCTAAACTCTGATATTCAAATTTTCCCTATAAATACATATGAAAAGTTCATTTCAAAGTAAAAGGTATTTCGGTTTGATTAAGAATTAGGGATCACTTTTCTCTAGTTTTACTGGTCTCCCATTTTCCCAGAGGCCAAACAAAATCTAGTGATGATATTTTTGTGTGAATTAGGTGTTCTAGTGGCTGCTACTATTTTGCGGTTTTTGCAAAACTCATTCATAGTCTTGATATTTATTTGGTTTGTTTGATATATTCCTTTTTTTCAGAGAGTTTAGAATTTACATAAATAATTGATTAAACTTATCTTAGAGTATTCAAAGTTTCCATAGACATTTTCAGAGTCATGCAAATCATTTAATAGCATTTCCATACATAAACCAGAGCTTCTGACATTATTGTTAAGAGCGATCATTTTGATGTCGCATCCATTAACTGCGCTTTACGATTATTGTGCAATTGGGATTTTGAAGTTACGAGTGAGAAACACATAAAAGTCTATCTAGAAATGTTGGTGCCGCACGTGACTGCTTGTTACTACATATTTTATGAAACTAGTTTCATTTCTTCCGCACTTAGTTCTATTCGTCTTAGGTTTTTTTAAAGAAATGTGTTTTGGCCTAATTTTTGTTTAAGTTTGTTAAGTTCACAAATAAAATTAAATCCCAGATTTATACCATAACAAAACCAAATTTGGAATATCTCATTTGTGTCAATAATATTTCCTTGCGAAAACGTACGTGCAGTAGGTACCTTTGTTGTGAACGTTTTAACCTAACTAATTATTTTCAAAATATAAACGATTGGATCAGAGGTATCGTAATCAGCAAAATAATTCATATTAATGAATGCGAACATTTATTTCCGATACTCTCCAATATCTACATACATCAGAAGAAACAATCTCATAATCGCATCTGATGATGCCACACAAGAATAGTAATTTATGATGAAAATACGATCAGAATATTTCCGCTGTCTTAATTACTGAATAAAAAACATTCATCATGAAAGTTTATTCTATTTAAGACTAAATGCAGTCCGATGACGTGCAGCATTACTGGTGTTATGTTTTATTTTTTTATATTTATTTATGAGCCTCAAATCTAAGACTATAAGATAAACTTTAAATATATACTGGCAGTCTTCTAGATTCTTCAGTGAGCGTGAAGTAGGAACTCACTGTGCATTCACAAACAACCAGTAAGTATGTTCCACCCACTATCAGCTTTTAATCAATAAGGTTGCCGCAACCACTGTAGCTTCCAGAGAAAAAATTACCATAAAAGTTGGCAGGCAACATGGGTGCTTGTGTATGGACCGAGACGCAAGTTCTTCAAAACAGCGAAAGAAATTTTGTCTCTGCTTGTTGTTTGCACATTATTTTATCTTGATACATGGCAGAAATTCCCTTACTTTTTTCTTAAGAATTGTGAAGACTGTGATTGTGAAGATTGAGAGAAACTTATGAACAAGTTAGGAAACACCACAACGTTAATAGTAATAGTTGTAGAAAATTTAAATTTGAATTCTACTGCCAACGGTCATTACAGTTTTACAATTCTTCATAATTTGTACAAATTGAGGGCATTCAGTGTGTCCTTTGCCTACTGCAGCACGAGCGCTGATTGGTTAAATACTTAGGATATTAGAGAGTTTTTTTTTACGTCTTAGGCAACAAACGTGGGAAATAAATATTCACCTTGTCGTTTTCAGCCGACAAAAGTTGGATAAAAATGCAAACGTTTCTTTGTACTAGATTCTTAGTCGTCTCCCGAATTTTGCTTTATTATCCAAGAGACAGTTTTTTTTTGTGTTCGTTGTTCATTATTTTCCTCGAAAATTTTTATAGAAACCGAAAAAAAAGTTTAACAAGATGTTTAGCCAATATTTGTTCCAATATATCGCTCATACAAAGATTTTGGCAACGTCCATTTTTGGGAGAGTTTTAAAAAAAAAAATGTCTTTTATAATTTTTTTTAGGAATGAAATAAAATGCTATCCACAGTGTTTTTAACGCTTTTTTAAAGATATAGATAACGTATCTTACTGTTCGCCCCAAGCGGACTGTAGCCTTTTCTTGTATTTTGCCTCTAACTCGTCAGAATTGTAGAATTATCAAATGCATTAGCAAAAAATTACATTTATCGGTTATGACGTTTGTGGCATTTGAATGTGTGCGTGTTTCTGGTTTTGATTCTGAATTATAAGGCAGAAGCAAATTTCTCTTCTTTCTAGGAGAAGAACTGTCATTTAAGAGCCAAACGAATACTTTCAAAAGAGTTCAAAAGACTTTCAGATTACCAATCGAAAACAACTCACTTGTCCTGTTCCGTTCTTTTCTGACCTAGGATTTATTTTATTTGGAAAATTAAACGAAAAACTCCATACAATTACATAGGACAAAGGTAATAAAACCGCAGTAGTAAATAAATAAGAAATTAAGATTAATTGCCCATACATCTACTTCCCTCCTGAATTACGCAAAGACCCACCCAGTTCATAAACGGCACCAATTTCTAATTATATTAAGTGTACGTACGTTCTGAATGCATACTCTGCTATAAGGGCTCATTGCAATTCCGGTTCGTCATGATCCTCCATCTTTTACGACGCCTTGACTATTACTGACAATTCTTGATTTGTTTTTAAATAAATCGAAGTAGGTGCCAGTCTTCCTGACTTAACTAAACTGTTTCACTTATGTCGATTTTCATTCACCCCATTTGCCATGTTGGAATTGTTCCAACTGCTGTCAAGTACTGTTCCAAATGCTTTTAATTAAATTCATCAATGAACGTTCTTCTTTTGAGAGGATAAAATAATTTATTAACAGGTAATTTATTGACAGATCGTTAGTGTTTCTACTTTCATACTGCTCAACATTTGCAATCATAGACTTAACTGTATTTGTCCAGAAAAAAAGTAACATTTACCGACGTTACTTGAACAAACGAAAAGATCGCATTTGTAACTCCGGAATAAATCAGTTTAAGAAAAAAAATATACCCGGAAACATCATCCAAACCAATCAAAGTACACTTTTAAAAGTAGGTAAACACGCATGGCTATTAAATTGTTATGTATCTACGTAACAACAAAGATTTCTGCCTATTGATTCTCCTGCCATTGATCATCCATATCAGACCGATCGTGTGTTTTTTTTTAAATTTTTTTTTTAAATCAATGAAACTGCAACGAGATCGTTTGAAAGACACAAAGAAATTGTATTGTGCTCCACTAATTGCACAACGAGCACACTTAGATGGGAGCTTACTTTGGATTTTTCAAGATCACAGTCCGATCAATCGATCGCAATATAAAGATCGAGATCGGCCGCCCAACTTTGGTTAGATTTTTTAAAGTGCGAGGTTATTGCATTTACAAGTACAAACGGCAGCGCGGCACATTTCTGCAATGAATTAAGGCTTCCAATTGCAGTTTCTAATCAAAATTCAAGCTATTGGCGAGAGAGAATGCGCCTCAAGTAGAACGGGTATAATATTAGTGCGCTGTTTTGTCATTATTGGTAGTAGTAATGGTGGTGGTGGTGGTTGACCCATAAAATAGGTCGACAAACATATATGTGTGCACATTATTCCTTATCAGTTGCAGTTCAAATATCGTATACTTACTTATGGTGCCTTGAAAGTGGGCTATGGAATTCTAATCAGTTCTTCTCCTAGAAAATAATGTAAAAGCAAAAAGAACAAAACAAAACAAAACAGAACAGTACAACTATAGGCACCTACATTTCGTATTTCTATTTGTGTTCGTTTGTTGCAACTTGCAAATGCCCTTGCAGTTGATTAATTTGTTGTCAACTTGTTGGGCTTTTATTGATATATTTTGTTTAAAATTCAAACTATGCGAAAGGGAGATTGTAAAAACATCTCTTGACCACTCGTATGTGTGCGCTTATGTAAAACTGACATCAGATAAGGATCTTTCTTTCACAAAATGCTTCATCTTAAAATCAAATTTAAGGTTTTTGAAAACGTCAAATCATAACTTATTTTTCTAATGTCTAATCGAAAGTTCTGAAGTAAATAACATTTATGGAGTTGCTTTGACAATCAATTTTAATGTACCTACTTTTTCTCAACGTTTCATAAAACACAATAATTTAGAAGTCAAACTATTGGAGAGCTTTGCTTCCCTATCATCGTATATCGTGATTATAATATACAATGGTCAGCTAGCTGATCGTATGCAGTATATCATCTACTGACGCGACGAAGTTGACATTCATCGCAGTTGTTATCGATAATTAGAAGCATTAGAGTAGTGTGCATCTAGCCCCCGCAGTTGCGTTTCCCATTAAATGCGAGGTGACCAGCTATTTTCAACGACAACGATCACTATGGTGTTCGTTCAAGGATAAACTTCCATACAGCTAGCCAGTCGTTTGGTTGAAGAAAATTCGTCTGAAAAAAGTCGCAGCAAAAAAACATGCAAAATGGTGTTTCGTATGTGACAGAAGCTTTCGTGTAGAAAATTGAGAGCTTCATAAAGTAGGTATCTAACTATTAATAGAGTCTGGAGAGGTAATTGTTTTTCTGTAAATTTTTTCTGACTTTAAAGAAAATTTTAATGAAGGATAGAACTCAGGCAGTCGTGTTATTTATTTGTATTTTTATTGATAAATAAGTAAATGGTTAATGGAAATGAATGACATTCGAAGGAAATATATAATTTTTTTGCCAGTTTTTGAGTACTTAGTTGGAAGTGGCTTAGTGTTTTTTTTTAAATATAGTTTTGTTTGTTTAACAAATCGTTAAATCGTCTTCTCCATATCTCACGAAGCACTATTATCTCGAAACGACCAAAGATATCTTTGTCCGCTTAAGTAAGTGTCCATGCTTTATATCCATAGCGCAGTACCGGTTCTTATATACATTTTTCTTAGTTGTTCGGGAGAAGGCTTCACATTTGTAAAGAGATTTCGTTTTCTAATTGTGATAGCAGCAGAACCAAAGTCCCTAACTACCTCACAAGTTATGGCTGTCGACTGTGACGGTTTGGCCGATTCGTCGATGTTGGATGTGCCTTTTTTTTTGCAACTTATACTTGTTCTGCATCTTTCATTGCCAGACCCATTCTTGTGTTTCCATACTTCCAAACGCATCAGTAACAGCCAGTGTTGTCACTTATACCACATTGTGGTAGATCTTCAACTATATCTGCTTAATTGTCTAATCTACCGCACATCTACCATTGTGGTCGAAAATTCTACCACTAGTTATCATTTCACTTCAATCAGCTTTTTCATTCTTTATCTACATATGAAAGTTAAACTCAAGGTCCTTCTGACTGAATTTTTCTTAATCATTTGTGACGTTCAATAGTGAAGTAAAAACTTCGCCTTTAATAAAAATGGAATACCTCCTGTATTGAAATTGTAATCACTATTCACTACAATGATGAACATTTTACTGAAACCTTGCCTACAATTGAAAGTTTTTTCGGTCTACTTAAAATTGTAGTGTCATTTCAAGTATAATACAAGAGAAGGCTTTTTTATTTCCAATGTGTTTCTGTTTTGGCCAGAAGGTATTATTTGGCATTATTTTATTGAAAGTTTTTCGAAAATGTAAAGCAAAGTGCAATATAGGTCGTTTACTTTATACATTTTAGCTTATGCAGATATTTTTCAAATCTATCACAATAGAATCTTTTGGAATCTACTGCCCTTTTTTCTTCAAAACTACCACATTTTGAAATTTCCAATCACTGTTACAACATTGGTAACAGCTCGCGGTGTTTACTTATTTTGCAGAATTCTTCGAACTATGATGATGAAGAAGTCGCATGACAGCGTGTGGCCTTGTCTCTATAGATTCTGTCATTATCTAGATTTTAAATCTATAAAAGGGTTGTAAGTATCGATCTGGACTTCCTGAGTTTTCTCCGGGATCTGCGTAGAGTGAATAATAGTGATCAATACTGCAAGCAAGATCTTATACGCGATGTTTAGGAGGCTAATACCTTTATGTTGTTTGGCGTTGTTAAAAGAGTATCGTCTCCTTTCTTGTGGATCGGACAAACAATGTTGTGGTTGCATTTATTAGGCACACTTTCTCATTCTTAGATTCATAAAACAAACTGGACTGGGTGATGTGTCCTGAGTAGGTTTTCCTTGCCAAGCCAGAGCATAAACACTCCAACATAATTCCTGTTGAATAAAGCTGTGAAGGTGCTCTGGAATACATTATTATTATTATTATTAGACCTTCCGGCCCAATAGCCTTGGTATAGTTTAGTTTATATTGCTTTCCTCACTTCATTCTACTCTAGTGAACGAACATTTTTGCTTTATTTTTGGCGGCTCTCTTTAGCAAACCAAAGGTTTCTTTGTGGTTGTCGGCTGTAACGCAGCATATCAGTTGCAGAGCTTCGGGTGGCTTCTCGGCATATATGAATGCCGTCAGCACTTACTGCTGCCTGCAAAGGACTTCTCGAGAAGTTGAGTCCAGCCCAGGGCATCCTCTAGTTCTTCAGCTGCACGCGGTCTGCTCAAGGTACGAACAATACACGTGTAAATCCAAAAGTCGTTGTCCTTTTTTCGTTTTACGTGAATTCTTCCTTATCCGATGCTATTGGCCAAATCGCAACATATTGTTTTTACGTGTTTTTTGAACTTTTACTTTCTGGGACCCCTTGGACAGAAGGAGCCAGAGCCGGATAATCCGGAGCCAAAAACCCGCTGCGATGATATAAGTGCTGCCGTAAGCCTATATCTGCCACCAAGTGTTGGAGATCGCTATAGACCTGTGATTAAAATGTTGGATCTTACTGAAATTGTAAACGCCTTTCCTGAATCAATCTTCAGAATTGGTCCTCTACTGCCCTGAAATAGGAGGAAGCGCCTTAGGCAGAGGGTACTTCTCTCCCTCTCTTGGGTCACAGTCCCGTCCCGTCTGCCTTTTGTCGATGTTAATGCTCAATATTTGACGTACGCATGCATATTTCGTTCATGCAAGTTCGGAAATAACACCCGAAATAATTTGGATTATTTAGCAATTTGCATTGGATTCCTGATCAAGCTTCCTATACAGGCTTCGTAGTTCTAGTTTCTTGGAATATCCGAGTTTCATCATCAACATACATCATCATCTTCCTAAGAATTGTCCAAGCCAATTGACATCATGAGAGTAAAATAAAAGAGCTGACGCCATAGAACTGCATGTTCTCCCCCGTCATCGGCAGCTGCAACAGCACATAAGTAACATACTAAAGTTTTCTAATTCGAATGCCCACAATGCGCCCATGGACAGCGATACTACTAATAAATGAAGACAAAGAATCTTCTCGTTCTGCTTCTTCGGACACTTTTGCTTTCCTGTACTCGTAGTCGTCTCATCGTACCTACTTGTAGCATGTTTGTAATTGTAAATTTTCATAAAGAAAAACATTTTCGCTCCACGAAGTAGGAAGCCAAGCCACAGTGAAAACGAAACGTTGATGATCATCTTGTTGTTGTCTTCATCATCATCTTTCAGCTTAACCTGGTTCATGTATTTACTCTATACAACCAGAAACCAGACGGAAGAAGAGTACTGAGTACTACCTCCTCCCTGAAAGAATGAGTCCCGTCCCGTTGTCATCATCATCGCCCCCCGGTCCCGGTTACGACTGCGATGCCAATTCGTTCGTTTTCTTTCCTCTCAATTTTAGCCATCTCTTCCATTGCATTTTGCACTAAATTAAGTAATTGCACGATGCTTCTTCGTTCTTCCATGGCATGGCGGCAGGTATAGATGTGTGAGCATGATCTGGCCAAAGAATGAGATGCATTCATGGAATCTAGCACAAACTAGGGCTGTAGAGCGAAGCTGCTCAGCTACTTGAGTATATAATATAAATGTAACTCAACACAAGCACACTCATAGATATGTCAGATTTCGTAATATCTCTGGCAGAGATCGTGTGCAGCTAAAGCAGCACCAGCAGAAGGCATGGCCTAGACTTGCTGTTGGTTATACAACAACAAGAATGCACTGGCACGTATGGATGAGAACTAAGTAGACATATTTATATACATAATAAACATTGCCAGAACTACATACATTTAGTTTGTTTGCAATAATTTCTCAAAAAAAAAAAAACACTAAACAGAATGAGACTGACGGAAGGAGAGAGGGATTATAAAGTAGGTAATAACTTTGAGGGTGTAGCCAGCTTAGCAGTGCTTCGAAGACCTAATGATTGTATAACAACTTGCAATTGCTGTTGACGTGATAAAGATTTTGATCACTTGCAGGCCATATCTAGGGTTAACGATGGTTTTTTTTTATTTGTTTATTATTTGCTTCATCAAATAAGCCGTATAATTATTTATTATTGTTACTTTCGAAGATGCTAAAGTCTCCCTTGGTGCGGGTAACATTACCTCATTTGAGTAGAGTAAGAGAAGCTGTTGCATTTCGATCACATAATTTTAAAAATGTGAGTAGAATTGTTCTTTTCGGATAGTGCGAAGTATCTGGGCGAAGTTCTAGATAGAAAATTGAACTGCAGAAAGAAGTAAAAAGGCTTATAATGCTCTTTACGGTCCTTTCGAAGCTACTGCCAGGAAAGCCAATCATAACGGATGAACTTCACCCCTTAGTTGACTTCGAAGTTCCGTGTGATGTAATATATCCGGAAAGGGAGGATTGGCATAGATCTGCAGTTATCAAATCAAACAAAATTGTAATTTTTTCAGATGGCTCGAAAACGATCTTCTCAAATGAGAGTCTATAAGACTACCGGGAACAAGCAGCGTCTTTAAGTCAGAGGTTCTAGTTTTCCTCAAGGCGGCTGAGCAGATGGAGATAAGGTCGATATCCGGAAAAGATATTGCTATCTACATCGACAGCCAGGCCGCACTTAAGGCAATGGAATCAACTAACATCAATTCTGATATAGTCAGGAACTGTCGCACAACTCTCAAGGCATTATGCAATCAGAATGGAGGGAGATTGTGCCGGGTGTATGTGCAGGGCAATGAGCAGGCGAATGAGCATGTAAGAATAGGATGGCTACTTAATAGTGGTGGGGTTGTTGACATAAAACCTCCCCTCTGAATCATTAATGGTTCGATTGGGGAAATAACCCTTAGGGCTACCCCATAAGTCTTGGGGAACACACGGTGTCAAAAGCTCTATGGCCGCTTCTTGACTGTAAGAGTTCCAGAAAGTTTATAAAACTTAGCAAGGATAAGCTATGATAAGTAGGAATCCTGACAGGGCATTGCTTCTTGCGAAAATATGCAAAGAGACTTGGACTGCCAGATACAGACATCTGCAGATTCTGTGGTGTTTTGCAGGCTGTTGAGGATATACCGCACATATTGTGTAAATGCGAACGTAGGAAATTCTTAGAAAGATACTTCTTCGAAGCTTTGAAGGAAATAGATGGTACAAACTTTAAAAGCCTTCTTGGATTTTGTAGGGTAATTGGCTGATTCAAAAAGGAAAATGTTTTGGTTCTTTGTCTACCGTTTTGACTAAAAATTCAGCCGGTTGCCCAGGTAAATTGGATTTCCATCTATCACTAACCCGTTATCATTTTGTGGCATTCACACCTCGAATTTTAGCCCTGCGATCCTTAGATTTGTTGGGTATTGAAATACACATAGCTGGCATACGTGCAGCTCGCATATGTGGAGATCTGGCGAAGAATTAGTCTATATTGTCGCCGAGTGTCGCCGATAAGCTGTCCTTGTCCGTTGCAGCATTCTTAATGTGTGCATCTTCTGCTATTCTCTAGGGAGGTTGGTAACTTAGAGTGCTTTCGGCTACCTCTTTGATGAAGTCGCAATACTGCGATCACTGATTGTTGGCGTTTGTGGCAAGTGAATGTACATTGGAGATATGCTGTGGCAGTTCTTTCTCCTTGGACAGTCGAGCTCAGAAATTATCCGCAACAAGAAAGTGATCAGAGTTATCGTTTTGTGGAGGCTCTGCTTACCCGACTTTAGCATTAAAATATGCGAGCATAACTTTGACAATATAGTACTCGGACAGGGTCCGTGGATTCGGGAAGTTATCCCCAGGGGACCCTCCTCTTTTGACCGGCAGGCCGATAATTCTGTTGCCAGTAAGTGAAAAGTTCCTAACTGACCTCAGCTCCAAATGTGTCATAGTAGCTTACGTAAGGTCAGAATATTATTAAAACGTAACTTATTGATTGGTTACCTTTTAAGATGAACTCATATCGATTTGTAGCTAATGGTATTATACAATCGAACATTAGAAATATCGCTTAGCCCCTAATAGTACCATTCTACGCTTTCCCTTGAATGTGTACATTTGAAAAGCGATACTCTCAATGCACAACCGAGCAGGAAAGTTGACCACATCTTTTTCTCCCAGGAATTTTACATTATTCAGCGGAAAACCATAAAATATCCAAACATCGATAGCGCGCACCAATTTGCGTCTTCCACCACTACCATAACACCGAGCGATCGACTTGCCAGTCAATTGAGACAAATTGCACTGCAGATAAGAACCAAACGTGTGTATGCTCCACAAGCTGTGTTACTCTAGGGCAGCTTGGTTCTGGTTTGCTTTCTGCGTTGTCGCGTCGTCGTTGATGTTGGCACCGGTACCGGCACCAGAGGCGCGATTCACAATCTCACTGCACTAGCCTAGTCGAGGGTATCTCACCACACCACATATGACTATCCGTCATCGTGTGGCATGGCAACATCATCATCATCATCTTTACAGTGCGATTTTTTTTACTTTGCCATTAATTTAGTTTACAATCTCACGAGTACCGCCTTCCCTCTGTTGGACGGTGTGGAGGAATGGCGACCATATTTACAGAAACAGATCCACACATGGAACAGAAAAACTAAGAAACTAGGTTACTAGATTCTTGAAAGCACTTTTAAATTTTGCTGGCTGGTTCTGGCTGCTCTGTTGTATTTAGTGCACGCACGATCGTTTTTTTCAATGCACGATCAGCAGTCTGGGGATGGTTAAGTGTAGGGGGCCAGCGCCAGCGATCTAGAGAATAGTTCAATTCTATATAAGAAACGTTTCTGCGAATACTCGTGTATAGTGAGAGATGAGGGATGTTGACGTTACTGATTGCGGAGATCAGCAAGTCATGCCCGCGCGAGGGAAGGAGCATGGCTGCTATAAGTACACCATGGACGAATGTGCAAATTTATTACATGGAATTAGATCACATATTGAAGATTCCATTATCTGTGCTGCTTTGGAAGATTTGTGGTGTGCCGTTTTCGTGGATTGGACGCAATTTCTATCTTCCCGGTTTCTTGTAATAGAAAAAGATCGCTCGAACTGTATACAATATACAAATGTTAGTGGACCATCCCTAGGTTTGCTTGGAGTGGTACATTTATTTAATTAGATTATCTCTTGCTCGATGCGAAAAAGTTGTTGTTGAATATGTACTCGTTCGCTGATGCAAAAAAAAAATGAGGAAGTTCTAAATACATCCGTGAAGAATGGCTGAATTTAGCACAACATTCAACATTTATTTTTGATCGAATGCCTGGCCATGCGATCAGAGAAATGCAAGCCATGCCCAGTGAGACAGGTAAGTTTTAAGTGGGAACAGAAGGGCTGATTTAAAATGTTGGTATGAATGGACAAACTTCAGTCGAAAATTTGTCTTTACATTTTGTCTAGCAAGATTGCTATTAACACGATCCATATGTATGTAAAACGAACTTAAATTCAAGAAAGGAATTGGATTTTGTTTTGATTGACGATTGTGTTTTCTTGTCTATTTATTTTACCTGCTCCGATTAATTAAAAAGTACAGTCGACGTCACTTATAACTACAGCGAAGAGACCGATCTGTTGATTCTTCTATTAGGTTCTTATATAAAGAAAATTATCAGATAAAGGGAATTTAAACGGGTAATAACGAGGTTGCCCTAAGCGGGGTCGGGAGTCGAAGTTACTACAACAACAATGACAGCTGACATTAAAAATATTTTTGGAGACAGATGTCAGATGACAGAACTAACTGCTGATAGGTAACAGTTGACAGGATGACAGATAAAGGACAGTCAGGCGAATGAATAGTAGGAATAAATGCGTCAATTTTCTTTAGACTCGCTAACCATATAGGGGTAGATATAAATATGTATTGAATTTAATTTTACATTGAATGATGTTAACCATCATATTTTTTGTGCTCCCTGACTTGCTCAGCATAAAACTGACAGGCTGTTAAAACTACATATTTCCTTAAAATCTGTAAATCGCTCAAGTGCGAAATGTTGCCCGATCTCATTTTAATGAGGTTTTTGCAGTAGCTGCCTCAGGACCGCCTTACTTATTAGAGGAATAACGATTATACCATGGCTCAGAAAAGTGTGTCCCACATCTGCCAGTCTGTGCAAGTCCATGCTGCCCAAACGAGTATACAAGTAAAATTACCACTCTCTGCATAACATCAGGGATGGACACGGTTTAAATCCATCAAGAAACCCTATAATGTCAAAGGAATCCGTTGAGGTGACTGCGTCCGGTAAGAATGAATTTTGTATTATTTCCGTTTGTTGCACTAAGCAACATCGGCCTCACTGTCTCTTTGTGCCTCCTGTGTTGCTGTTTTCGCATTTTTATGTAGACGTAATTCTATCCCGATGATATTACTATGTTTAATACCGATATAGAGTTGTGGGGGAGCTGCGGTCAACTAATAGACCTTACCAGCTAACGCAGTCTTTGGGTTACTGCCTTCAGTTACAGGAACACCTTTATTCAAACATACTCTCTCTCTCTCTCCAGCAAATCATCTTCCGTTGTCAGAAATAATTCGGTCCAATAATTTCATCGACACTGTCAAATGATTCGTTTTACCTGATAGCGAAATTAGCAATTTCTCATTAAGTCAATACTCTTGTTCTGAACTGAAGACCCTATAGATCTGCGACTCAAGTATGTTAAAGAAGCTCGTACAGTAGCCCTAGTTGGAATTCGTTTGCTGCCAGCAGGATCAAAAATATCTCTTATCCTCCACTTCCTTAATGTCCGCACTGTAGGGGTATTCAAAATCCCTTGTGTGAAAGAGGGGAAGAGTCGTCTGTCTTTCTCGCCTGCTGCCTCTTAAGTGATTGGTAGCTTTATTTTCAGTCGAAGTTACAGACACGAAGGAGTGGGGTTATCAGTAGAAGAGGCATACATCCGAAAATTCCAAAGTAATGACAAATACTTCCCACAGTATGAACTCGAAACTCTGGACTTAGACAACCAATTCAATTCGAAAGATGAGAACAGAAATTGGGCATTCGTATTTTTTTAATTCAAATGTAAATAAGAACATTTCAACTACATGGGTTATTGTTGTGCTTTTGCTTTTCCTTTCTTGTACTAAGCTCCAGTTGACAGATTCTTTGGCATAATAATTAGTGTCGATTTCGGGAAACAAATTGTGCGAAGCGACTCATATTCGAAGATAAATGCTAAATAAGATAATTTTTAAGTTGTTGTATCCGGATAACAATGTATCATTTAACGATTTCACTCATGCATCATAATTGACGTGAGATCGTAAACAGATCGCAATATACATCTTTGTTGTTGTTTTTTTTTTAATTTGAAATTTTAAAGAAAAAGAAAAACTTCAAAGCTTTAAAAATTTGCAACTCATTGAATGTTTTTTTCCCATTCATGTGATCACCTTTTGCTTTTATTTATGAGGTTTTGTTTTAATTATTATTTTGCACAAAGTGGCATTTTGTGGCGGATGAATCCGCAATTACCGTCGAATCAAATAAGGCTTTAAGCAGGTATGTGGTATTTTAAGCCAAAAAGAAGGCAGTTTATTAAACAAACAGAACATCATAAATTGTTTGGTTTGGTACAAATGTTATTTTTTGGTAATGCAAGCTGCACTGTGGGGGGAAAGAGCAAAGCTGTCAGAACTTAGGCCATTTCGATATTTACCTACCAAATATTTTACTGTTGACCCTGCATTTGCGACGACGCGACGGGAGCACAAATGCGGGTTTTATTTGATCTAGAATATTTGTCAATAAAAGCTTTATATACATAGACGTGGTGACGAAGTGCAAAAAGGTTTATTGTCAAATGCACTCTTAGTGAGAGTGATCTCGAAACACGAAGTGGGTCTGCGCGGCCGACATACAACATTTTGTGTTTTTAGTGCTTTGCCAAGTGCTCTCTGGAGGTCTGGGTTGTTGGTTCAAGGTCGGTGGGTAGCCAAATTTTAACCAGCACTGTCACTTTTTCTGCGCAGTGGCTTCTAAATGGTATCCGCAGTAGCTGGAGCGATTCGTACTCGTATAATGTTAGTCATGCATGCATGAAAAATTAAAATGCCACAAAGTAAATTGTTGATAGTACTCGTACTTTTATTTGGCTGTTGATGATGAGGATGATGACGATGACAGCAGGCGGTAGGTTATTAATTTGACTAGACAGCGAAGCTGCCAATTAGTTTGATTATACTTTTTGTATTGTGGTCAAAAGTTTAGAGTTGTTTGGATGTGTTTTTTTTGGAAATTATAATTGGGATTATTTGACTTGAAGCTAATTATGTTGTTTTGTTTCGTTTAATTGTGTAATAGCAAGGTGCAAGTGTACAAACATTTTATTCGTACGAAGTGTAATGAACATTAGACTGCATTTATTGTTTTTAGAGATGCTACTCTGACGTAAGATAGGTACCAACTGTTTGTTCTAAACAGTGAACCATACAAAACTCTTCTCGTCATTCAACATGGCGCATGTTTGCTGATTATTTGGGTATGAGAGCAAAACCAAATACAGGAAAACTTAAGTATTTAATTTTCTTAATGACAATCTTTCTTACATTTCTAATTGGAAAATGTTCATAAATAGCGATAAAAGCAAAGTCCAATAGCTCAACCCTGTGGAACTCCATTAGTATTTTTTGAACGAAGCTCTCCACAATTCAATAAAAATCAAGGATAAATATGATATAATACGGTGATTTGTAATATGATATAGTAGAGTTGATTTGTACAGTTTTTCTAAAAACCATACGTATTGTTGTAGAGCTTGTATAACACTTCTACAAAAATTCGATTTCAATTTAATCCGGAACGGAGTCAATTGAGTATCCCGTAAACTTTTTGTTAAGCACCATCTATGGTTTGCAATGTTATCTCTTTAAGGACAGCAATGTTTAGTAAATACATCCAACGAGTGTAGCAAGCAAAAGCTGCACCCAACTTCGTGAGTTTTTCTTGTTAATTAGGGACTTCCGGCATTATAGTGACAAATGACAGATGAGGAACTAACCAGATATCAAACTCCGAGTGAGTCCCTCAATTCATCGTCAAACGTACACTCAGCTGTTTTTACCTAAACAATTATATGAGTTTAAGTGCAAATGAAATTTTAATCTGAGGAAATCCTCGTACAAGTACAGTTATTTTGGGAACTAATTGACTTGTTCGTGTTATAAAAAAAAACTTTTGAGATTTTGTATTTTGTACTAGTTTGGTGCGCCATAACCTCACTTACAAATTTATCGTATAGAGTTTCAAACTATCGCACCTACAGCAATTCTATCGCTCACGTTTCGTTTTTTTTCTAGCAAAAGTTTCCGAAACAGCCCAGACTCATCAGCACTATACAAGCTTTAACTTAAAAGATCCGCCAATTTCAGGTTTTCTCCTGATCTTGAAAGATGACGAACAGCGTTTCTTTTTTTCAACTGGTGCGGCCATCCATTACCAGCAATGAATCCAATTTCGTTCTCTATAATTTTTGAATACAATTATTTAGCCTTTTCCTTCAGTATCAATCCATTTACAGTTTCTTTTTCGCATTCGGATGAACCAGCTAAATTTTTCCATTTTGGGCAATTATGGCGCTCTCATTGTTTTTCTTTTTCTTCTTCACACATATTGTAAATTTGGCTACATTATATTGTTCGGCTAAGCTAGAGACACTTGCTCTCGTTCTGAGCATTTACTTTTAATTTTAAGAAATTAGCTTTTTTTGAACACACTTTTATGTAAATCAATAGAGCACCAGTTGATCGCTTCCTCTACGCATACATAAGCAAATTGTGTACCAAACCTGCACATTTCTCTAAAACTGGGATTTACAAAACTAGGGAAAATTGAATTACAACGTATTCCATTGCCAACATAAGAACGTTGAATGACTTACTGTTCATCTTCTAGGGCTTTCTAACTTTGTTCACCTTTTAGAGGAGTCAATGTATCTGTTCACATTAAGGAGTGATCACGTTTTCGCGAGTGAACTGTATTTGAGTTTTCTTTTGGTTTTGGTGATCTGAAAGGAGAAATCAACTTTTGGCAGAACATTAAAAAATCATACAAAAGGGTCAAGCTCCAAAAATTCGGGATTATTTTTTTTTTCAGGAGAACTGATGGAGTTAACTCACGACAATAATATCCTTGACCTTAGAGAGTTTACAGCCAGAAAGCTGAACCATTTATAGCTTCTTAATTATAAAAATTAATAAATTCTAATATATTTGACAAGTCATTAACATCATTTGGAAGAAGTCTCCCGAATAAAGTTTTCGAGAGAGAAAGAGAGAGCGTGGCATGTGGAAAGGAGGCTATACAGCGTATTACCGACTTTATGTTTAATAATTTGGTATAAGATTTGTGGGCATAATATTTTATTACTTCGACCTAGCTTATTGCTTGGAATGGATTTGACTAGCTAAGGTGGATTTTTAAATATAAATATTATAAGTATGTATGTATGTACCTACCTAATACAGTTTTTCTTTCACTGTTCATAGCAGCCCGACAACAATTTTGCACATAGAAATTAATTTTGTTTGCTAAAAACACGACATTCAATGTGTGCAATGGAACAGCTCTAACTTCTAAAAATGAGTCTGAGCTAAAAAGCCTAAACTGTTTCAAGATTTATGTTCAGCTCTTCTCCTGAGCTTAATTTATAGAGAACTCTGAATGCATCTTAATGGGCATGCATCGCCATCAATTTAGTGGCTAAGTGCGTTGCACCACTAAGCAAGGGGTCGCCGGTCCGTACCACCTTAGAGTTCTTATTAACTGGTTCTCACACAGAATAGTTGGAGAAGCTAGGCTTTAGGTCTTGTATTCACCGTTTACGCCTAATATATATATAACACCACCATCGCAGCCCTTCAGTATATTCAATTGAAATAACTTTAAGACATTTACAATCCTGTCAATTATTATTAAAGTCTGTTATCCCCCCAAGCTCGAATTACAAAACAAAATCTGTTAAAAAAACAACAAAACGACCAAGTTGTAATGGCACACGTTGTACCAAATCTCTACCTAATTATGGTATTTTTTACATTAATATATTGTTTTTATCTCTTTATCGACTTAGAGTACAGATAGACCCACCCTGTCATTGAAACATCCATTCTGTCATTATTTATATCGCAGAAGTTTCTATAGAGGAGAACCAATTAAATACAAATAAAAAGTCATACAAAACAAATAAATTCCTCCAAACAACTCTATGAACATTTTCTTCGCTTTTGTTTGGAGCTTTATCGCACACAGGTAGAATTCCATTTTCGCCCGCTGTATACCCTGAAACCCATAAAAAGTGGTGTTGTAGCTGAAGCAAGCTGAAACCGAGGGCCAACCAGCAACCAATCGACGGATTCCAAGACCACTTGAGTGTCATTTACAAAACACAAAACCCATAGAGAGGCACTGGAGTACGAGGGCCTCCGATGATGATCAACGAGTCCATATTTGAAGTGATCAAGTGATCGACAAAACAACATTGTTGACGGATTTAGTTGCCGTTTTTGTCTACGATATATGTAGGTATGTACGGCCGGCGTGCATTGTGTTTGACCAAAAAAATGTTAGATGAGTAAGTGAGAGTGAATGCGAGGAGGCAATTAAAAGTATTCAATTGGACCCTCTGGCGGCAGTGGATCAGGTCGGCCAGTAGTAGTCGCTCAGTGGCATGAAAAATGAAGCGCTTCTTTGTTTAGCGAGTTAAAAGTGGATATGCTGATTTGATGTGGTCTACAGTTGCATGGTACTTGTACTGAAATGACCCATTTGCGGAGCTGCACTGCAACTGCAATTCGATATTGATTCCGCACGCTAGTGCACAGAATGGAAGGTATGGTCGCTAATAAAGCCTGAGAGAATAAGTGCAGAGTTTATGGTTTCTGTGAAAAATTAAGATTGAAATGTGACTTTTGCGTCGTGAGATTCAAGACCAATGACTTTCTTTAAAGAAGTCGCATAAAATTATTCTCAAGAAAGTCATTGGCCTACGGCTTAGAACTTGAATCCACAAGTATGATGCATGGGAACAAATCAAACCGTCAAGTGATTGGTTAGTGAATTTAATGGAACACACATGAAGCGATAATGACATTGGATCTTATTTTATGAGTGATCTATATATTCCAAAATGATAGGTTTTAAAAGAGTTTGGCAGCCATTATTCAGAGAGATTACTTGTTCGCTTTACTGATATAGTTTAAAGCTACGTCTCCAACAAACGCGAAAGCGACATCAAGATTAATCTGCCCTTTATCTACCTTAAATCTTAAGATTTACCATACAAATTTTAATCTGCTAAACACAAGATTAAGAAATAATCTTGAAAGAAATTGGGTTTCCATGTAAGAATCGGTTTTGGAACACACTAAATACAAATTTACCATACCTGAATATGTCAAAAATGATTTGGGTCACAGTAGATACTGCAGTTTTTCAGAGAACGATTACCTTCTTATTTTTTTGCAAAAACCACATCTATTTTTCTTCAGACTATACACCCATATAGATCTCGTTGTAGGGACGTTCGGATAGATCCATTAATCCATGGTTGGAAATATATTACTGACCCTCATGCAAGTCCATCATGGACTATTAAAGTAAGTTCACTTTCTCTGTGGATGTCTGGGCTTAGATAGAGCTAGATATCACTTACTAGGCCAGTGAACTCGCGGACATAACTTAACAAAATAATTTCTTTCCCTATTTACCATATTCCCTTATTATTAATAAAGAGAGTAATACCTCTTGCATCGTGCATACTCATTACCAGCCCAAATTACATATGT
This sequence comes from Ferdinandea cuprea, assembly GCA_963576555.1. Lineage (NCBI taxonomy): Eukaryota > Metazoa > Arthropoda > Insecta > Diptera > Syrphidae > Ferdinandea > Ferdinandea cuprea. Next base: position 9,655,212 of record OY754958.1, read on the forward strand.
TTACCGCATAGAAACATCGGTCCGGCCCACAAAAAATTATTGCATTTATTTGCATGCTTTCCATGTTTCATGTTCCACATAAGACAATTCTACAAAAAATTGGATAGTTGTTTTTGAAGAATTTTTGGACCCCAAACTGAATAGTCATGAGTGAAACTAGGCACAGGTTACAACAATTTTATACTTTAGTAAAGCCAGAAAAGTCCAGCTTTTTTCAATCTTACAGGCATATAGGGCTTACATCTTTTCAAAAATAAGACCCGAAAATTTAAGAAGCTATTATGTGAAATCCAATATTTTGTGGAAGAGAGAAATAATTTAGTTTTGTCAGAGTTGACACCTAGACCAAAATAATCTGTCCAACTCGTAAGCCTGCTACGAGTGTATTAAAAAATGTTTCTTCCCACGAAATACTCGTTTTGATGAAGTGTGCCGAAAAGCACATGCAGTCAAATAACATAACTATACAAAGCGGCGGGAGCTCCTCGTGAGTTCAACTAACAAATAAAGAGGAAGAACATGGAGCCAGTTTTATGTGGATTCGGAATTGGAACTGATGAAAGATTTTATTCTTGGATGTTTGTCAGACTTTCGCAAGTGGTGGGGACACTTGGTTGGAATTAAACATGGAACCCATCGGATAGTAGTCCAACGCATTTAACCACTAAGCCGCTGTTTCCTTGGGCTGAGAAGGCAAATATGTAAAGGGTGTTGAGGTATAACACTTTGAATTGAAATAAAACACAAGAAAATCGTTTTAATGTTCATCAATTTGGCTTTGTTAGAAGGATAATTTTATGCAATTAATTTTTAAATATGATATCGGGCATGTGGCCGCCGCGGCTGGTTCAAATAGAGACAAGTCTAGAGTTCCAATTTTCAACCACTTTTTCAATCAGGCAATAATGCCACGAATGTTGGCATGAAAGAAAATAATCCAATGGTGTCAAATCACACGATCTTTGTGGCCAATTAACAGGTCCATTCCGCGAAAAAATGTTTCCTCATCGAATGTTTCCTTTAATAAATCGATTGTGACGTGCGCTTTGTGGCATGTAGTGCCGTCTTGTTGGAAACACATCTCATCCACATTCATGCCATCCAGTTCGGGAACAAAATAGTCGGTTACCATGGCTCTATAACGGTCTCCATTAACGGTAACTGAACTTCCAGCATCATTTTGGAAGAAGTATGGCCCAATGATTTCACCAGCCCATAGAACACACCAAACAGTCAGTTTTTGTGGATATAATGGCGTTTCAAGGGTCTCATGTGGATTCTCTTCACTCCAAATGCGGCAATTTTTTATCTCTATTCGAAAAACCAACCTTTAAAAACAACACTTTTATTATATTAGGTCCTCTCCCAATAAACTAAGCTAACTTTATGTAAGACCTTGATAATCCAAGGTAATCTGAGGCATAGACTCTTTTTAAAGCGGACAACGATGTTCTCGATCGTGCTCTTGTTCTGGAGGAACAAATTCAACGTCGAACTAGTAAAAATAACTGCAATAAAATCAGCGATCGCTCTGCAATCCTTCGCTTCTATTAGGAATTTATTAATAATGCATTTCCAAAAAAGGAGGATAAGACGCCACCTTGTGCAGTACCTCTGCTGACAGTTCTTGCAGATGACCCAGCCAATAATTGAGGTACTTCCTTTCTGAGGACATTGAGTTCGATTGATAGCGATAGGAAATGAAGAGGAAAGACATAAATATGTATGACTTAGACTCCACAACATAATCTTACGTAACATTAACATTCGAAACAGCACTTTCCCCATCGGTACTCCAACTACCCTAGACCATCGAGGAGGCAGGGAGGGAGAGAGAGAGAGAGAGAGAGAGAGAGAGAGCATGAATATCTAACAAGTGCGAAAGGGCATAAAATGATTTTTGACAAAATTGATATTGAAAAACATTTTTTTTCCTTTTAAGCAGAAATTAACTCTATTTACAGTGAGCGAAGATCATCTCTAAATGTGAACTAAAAGACTTCCTTGGCCCCATCACGGCAACGTATTCAAAGATGCGTCATAACAATTTGATGAGTCACTAGTTATAGTACATTAAAAACATTTCGCATTCACTCTCCCCCAAGTTCTCATTAAATTGAATCGTTTCTTTTTGCGACTTGTCTTCTAAACTCGTATTTAGAACCATGTATGCAATCCAACTTCAGCCCGAAAACACAATGAATGCTTTCATTGATTCATTAGCACCACAATGGCAATGATTATTGAAATCACCTTCAAAAGAGCAACGCCATATACCTACCTACCATCGGTCGCGCTGTCCAAACAACTTCATTTTTATTCGAATTGCCAAAAAATCCAAGCTAATAAGTCTGCATTCTCATTCACCACTACCAATGCAGGCAGCTCAGCTCTTGCCCAGAACATAACCAGACCGCAATTGCAATCAATTGCTTTGTTTTTTTTTTCTTCAGACTTTTTTCGCTTCTGCCAAAGTTGGATTAAAATAAATTACCATCAGATACGTTTGTGTCTCGATATAATCCCAGACGAGGGAAAGACTTGTCATTGTCGGTTTTGTTGGACCAAAAGTAAGACAATCAACACCTAAAGATATACAATAAGAAGGAAAAGTAACGAATAAAATAAAAAAGAAGAGTATAAATATCTCCCAGCTTCATACCGCTGAACTCTTGACCTTAAACTTGCAAGTCACCAACCAAATAGATGGCGTGCGCTGCGACGCACACGAAGGAATTAGAAGCGGTCCGTCGTCACGTCATCATCCGTAACTAAGTGCTGCGCTTTGTGGTGGCGAAGGAGGTAGATGGAGGAGTTCACCTTCGAAAACCACATCCAGCTCAGATGGCGCGGTTGCGGGCTCTTGACTTGGAGAATTGGAATTCTTAGCCGACCTTGAACAAGTAAATTGCTGCTGACTGATTTTTAAGACAAATATTATCGCTTTCATTTGAGTGCGATGATTTGACTTGTTATTTTGAGTATTACGCTAGCGCTACGGAGAGGTGCTAATTCTGTCGAGCGTCAAGGTTGAATTTTGTGTTGTTTTCTTCATAATTTTTGTTTTTTTATTTATTTCTGTATAACTACTTCTTCTCTTCTTTGAGTTAGCAAAGCAAAGCAAAGTGAGTCTTGTTGAGTTAGACAGGCTGATGGGTTGTGGGATGAAAGAAGTTTTGCAGTCGATAATATCGTCTCGCAGTCGGAATCTCTTGTTGTTCGGTTTTAGTTGTTGACTTAAGGGCTTCATAGGAAATAGCTGAAGATGAGATGTTAATTATTTTGTAAGTCGTAATAGAAGAGGTTCGATATGATGATGGGAGAATTGGAGCAAAATATTAGTAGCTACAACAGAATAACCGGAAAGCTACTCTATAGATATTCGATGAACCAGTTCTTGGATTTAGATTTGAAGGTGATTTTATTTCAAATTGACAGATGCTTGGTTCAAAATATTGGTACTCTTGCTGAGCTACGAAACGTGTAGCTTGTTAACAGCCGACTCGTGCACGTAGACAGTTCTTGAATTGAAATTTAAGTTTAATTTCATTTAAGGAGAAAAAAACTGGCATATAATCCTGACGATTTATACAGTAGGTACAAGAACTGTGGCATTGACTAGGGAAAAATTACTTCTAGGCAGTCACAACTTAGCTGTCATACAAGTATGTGTGGTTCACAAGCTCTAACATCAGGAACCACTGATAAAGGAAGATCAAGATGTATAAAAATCGTTTAAATTTTAGCATTATAACAATGAACGAAACTTATGTTTAGCTGAGGTATTTCGAGGGCTTAGAGTTAAAACTTTAAGTCCAGTCGGGGTATAATTATATACCAACCAACTTTTTCCTCTTTTAAATAGGTTGTTGTCTGAGTCCAGGTGGTGAACTTGATTCCATTGTGCGATTTTAGTGGAAATTACTTATTTCCTTCCATCGTCTCAGCGGGTTCCCGACCCGTGGAGATTGATTTTGTTAAACAGCTTTAAGCTGATTTTTTAGGTTAGGAAACATTTTTATTTTTAACTTTATCGTATACATTAGAAAAGGCCGTCAAATTTCGAATAACAGTACTTTGTAAAACGAATATAGTGAATTCAAATAATATTTAAATATTTTTTTATAAAATGTGCTTACTTCGACATATAAAATATTTATTTGTTTAATTTATTTTTTGCATATAACGATTTTCCAAAAACTTGTTTTCTTAAATCTGTTTTTGTATTTTGGGCAATTAGGCTAAAAGTGTACAAAATTCAAATTTACATAAAAATCTTTAGAGCCGAAACTTCGAAACATAAAAAGAAATTTAAATAATTTTAGTATGAGATAAAATGTTTCAATTAAGAACAAACTCACACACAATTTTATGTTGCCGAAATATTTTGTATGATGCGATTCATAAACGCGTCTCAGTTAGCGAGATAGTTCGTATATCTCAGTCCTGCACTTTTATTTCCCTAATCGGAATTTTTTTGCCCCACGCCTAAGTAAGATAGACCTCGCACTAGTATAATAAAGACTGCCTCAGTCCGCGTTACCAAAAATAATAGTTTTTTAAAAATAAAAGTTGCAGAGCAATTTTTCAGCAATTAATTTAGCTTTCACCGAAAGCTTTCGTGTATTCGTAAAGTAAACTCAACAAATTCAAGTCTCGCAAAGACTTAAGAATATTGTATTCACTGATATCGTTATGTTCAAAAGTTGAACCGAAGTTTTGCCCCAAAATATATCTTTGCAAAACGATCCTAGTTTACTACTATAGTAATCTTGTCTCAGTAGGTTAATATATCTGAAATTTCGGCAAACAAGAATTTGTATGGAATGGAGAGTAAATTTCTACTCAACAGCAATTTATTGCTTTCGAATTGGGACACTTTCAGCTTGGAGGTGAATCTATTAAGTAGTTCTAATTTGTAAATATTACACATGTCCCTAACTCTATTTTTTAGACATATCTATTGGACTATTTCTCCACGAAATTGAGGCGATAAGGGTTATAGAAATTATCAAAATTGTCCCACTTTGGGAACGAAGCTGGTATAATCCTCTCGATATCGGCATCGAATTCTCTGTAGTATACCTATATTCCAATCAGACAAAAATGCTTCTTAGCACCTTAAAAACGCATTCGGGAGAAAATTCTGTAATATCATTTCGTTTATAACTCCCAAGGCAACAAACATTCATGAAGGAGAACAAATTAGGGTTAGACCTCGGGAGTTACTGAAGATTTTCAAATCAACTTCGGTGTTCAACAAAGAGGGTCCTCCAGACTCCAAATTGCATAAATAATTCCCTGCTGATGATAACATAAATAAGCAAGAATCAAGTACGTAAATACCACTCAGATATTTTGGAGAAGAATATGTATCATTTTGGATAAAAATATACCTTGGGTAGCACACACATGCAACAATACTAACATTTGATTGGCCTCAGTACAATAGAGTATATTAATGTTGAGGACCAACTATTATTTTGGATAGGGGTGCCAAAAATTATATTCTTTATGAGACTTGGTTATGGTTATAAAAGCTGCAACGCAAACTATGCTACTAAAAATGTATTATTTTTTTGTCGGATGCCTTGTAAATCCACTGAATCACCCAAACACTTAAGCACTCACCACGATAGCAGCTAAAGTTTGGAGCATGGTTCAAGCAAAGGCACAACATTCACAGATTCTCCACAAGCGTTCAGACAGTTGTATCAGTTGTATAAGTCTAGTATATTTAGGTGCGTGGTGGACAGTTGAACAAATTACTACTGATTGGAAAAGTCCTGAGGAAACTTGTTCTGCTGCTTTACGAGCAAGTTTGACTCGAAAGCCAAACAAAACTCAGAGAATTGCAATGTATACTGATTACCCGAAGGAGAACTTTTGCGTATGGAAGGACTTAAAAACACACCACCTAGAAATTATCGAATGCCACAAGGTTACCCGTCTACGCCTTAAATATTGACATTGGTAGTCCGTGGGGGAATTCGGAAGACTATATTTTACCGACAGTGTTACTTAGTCATTTTGGCATTGGAATTGGATCATTCTCAAAATTTTCAGCGTTAATTTCGATTTTTGGGCACCGAGAAAAAAGATCAAAACAGGAACTATTTAGCAATCATACTCATGCGAATGTGTTAATTTAGATTTTATTATTTATTTCTTAGATTTTATGCTTAGCGCAGAGATATAGATATAGATATGTGGAAAGATTATTTGTTTTGTGAAAACCATAAAAGGTATCGAAACTCGCGGTATATATAAAAAAAAACTGCAGTATGTTGAAACTTCATCTTATCCTTCGTCACTAAGTGTAGAAGGTTTTGTATACCTAAAGGGTTAAGATTGTTTGAGTCTGAACGCCTTAAGACGGATCAATAACTTAAATATTTCTAGCTGTAGAATTCTGCTGTTTAAAAACTGTTTTACTTTACTTGATGTTACTTGATGAGATAGATAGTTTTGCGTCCTGAGAAGTAAACTAAAAATCTGGCTTTACATTGCGCGTTATGGTTTGACCCATGTTTGTAAATAATTGTCCGAAGAACATATATTTACCTTTGTAAACGAATTTTTTCTGGATTTGTAATTACAACGATGTATGTATCTGCAACAAACCGCCCCACTTAAGAACACCGCGAAAGTTATACCTTACAAAGAACTCATGTAATAAGTAGTACTTATATACATATTTTGTTCATAAAAAAAGAATCTTAACAGACAGCAATGAATCACATAAAGAAATCATTAAAGTCCAAGATATGCACATTAAAAGTAAAAACTTTTAATTCTTTGTTTTATTTCATCAATTTGGTAAAGTTCAACAGTGCAAATGATGCAATTAGGATCAGAGAATGCGATTTTAAGCAAAAAAAAAAAAAAAACTGCACGCAAAAGTGCCCTCAAATGAGTTACGAGGTGATCATGGAATGTTAACTGAGGTCAAAGAACACATTAAAAACCAGGAATAGCTGCTAGCGAGCACGCGAACACATGCTCATACTATTTCGTTCAATTTATGAAAATAATTCTTTAAAACCAGTAGACCAAAGCAGTTAAATTGAATTGAACACATAATTAAAACAACTGACATATCCCAGTTCGAAATTTCAAAGTAGGAAGTCTCTTAGGGTCGTATTGCATTTTTTATTAAATATTTGACATATGAACCATAAATAAAACTGACTGATGCGTCATTTCAAGCATATAAATATAAACGAACTTCTTTTCAAGTTGAAATGTAATACTTACTTACAAGATTATATGACACATTCCTCATAATTTCATTGATCGTCAAAGATTTAATCTGTTCTACCTTCGAAGTCGGTATGTAATTCAGTTAGACGACGCAACTACTAAATTACTGATGGTGCGTGTTAATGGGAGGGTAATTAACGAAGTGAATCCCACTACCTGCATGAACTTTGATCTTTGACACGTTCAAGAATAAAAAAACAAAAAATATATGTGTCAACCTTGAATTTTACAGTCAAAACAAAAGCATTTGGGAAGTAGGTACTTTTCCTAATTTGATCTTTTACTCAAAGATATAATCACTATTTACCCAACGATCACGTTCTGTAATTTAATCTAATTTTTTTGCTTCATGAAAATCATACATGACAATAGGTAGCTAAGTTTTTGCTCTTGGTTTTCCAGAATGTTTGTTGGTTGGTCCAAGATACATAGATCCATTGTATTTCCATTTCTGATTTGCATTCACGAAACTATCGTTAAGTTAGCAAGATCATGTTGGGCCATCTAGTGGTTTCTTGTTAAATCATTGGTTATTTTGAAACTGACAGCTGTTCCGCGCTCGAAATCTTGACAGAAAGTCAGTATTATGCTTCCGCTTTACGCTTGAACAACGTTGGGAAATAAATATTAAAAACTTATTTCCAAACTGAGTGCTGTGTAGCCCAAACAGTGGGTTTTTTGAAAAGAAGTTTTGGCCGAAGTGAAGCACTCACCGCGCCTGCTATACGCAAGTTTGTGCAAAAAGTTCGCGAGACTGGTATGCTAGCGGACACCAGGGCAACACTCATTATTCCCGTCATCGTGCGGTGCGAGCAGACGAGAGCTTTTCTTCTCGGCTGCTGTAGCCGAGAGTTTTTCTTCGAAAATGAAGCTGAAAACAGCGTTTTGGTTAACGGTAGGCATTACAGAGCCATGTTAACCGACTTTTTTTTAACTTTCTCATATACTTTAGAGAAAGTTATTGCGATCGTTCGGAAATTTCGTGCTCAAACTGAGTATGAGGTATGATTTTACGATAATAAAGAAATCCAGAAAAGTGGGCCCGCCAATGCCGCCCGTCCGTCAGTCTGTCTGCCCGAGCGCCGTATGGCGAAACGGTTTGACGGACTTACTTCAAAGTTCGTATAAAGGTTTTTTGGGGAGTTTTTTTATGTTTTGCTTTATCGTTTGAAATAACTGTAACTGCCGTACAAATTTTTGTTGAAAATCACTTATCACTATTTTTCTAGAAAATGGTTAAAATGATTTTGGATTTTTTTTGTACTAAGAAAACTTGGGATAGAACCAAAAATACTGCATACTCAGTTTTTGGAAAAAAAAAATCGATTAACGGTAATTTATAAAACCGCCATATATAATATGGATGAATTAGAAAAAAAATTACTATTTTTTTATACTATAAAGTTGAACAAATTTGCATACTTCGATTTTTGAAATAATTTTTTTTTCATATAACGATTTTCTTAAGTTTAAATCAAATTCGGCTCTAACGATTTTAATAATATTTTGCATTTTGAACTATTATGCTAAAAATGTCCAATGTGCGAAATTCAATCATAAATTAGTTTGGTATGTTATCAAATGTTATAATTCTTTTTAAGGTGATTCAAAAACCCTTGTCATATTCCAAAAAAGTTTCGTATGACGCAGTCGTGCACCTTATTTTTTACAAGAAAACATGGCCCTTCTATAAATTTTATGTTTTTTGGTAAGACCTACTCAAATTGTAGCCAATGTTGTCTGTTCGTAAACAAAAGTTTTGAATAAGATAAATAAAACAAAATAAAAGATCAGACACAACAGAGCATTGTATTGGACAAATCTATATTTCACCTTTATTGGCCAGAAGTAAACGTAGAATTATGTTCTATGGATTAAAAGACTTTAAGTATTAAAAGAAGTTGATTTATTTTTGGGCTGAAATATATTTTCGCTTATTCCCGGTTAAAATCAAATATTTTGGTTTCCACGAACCGTCTCCTAATTACCAATAAAATTTTTCTAAATTCGTTCACTCGGTACTTTCAAACGAATTTGAGTTTGTTTAATATTACTAGGAATAAAAATCCCTTTTTTTTTCTGTAGATATCTTCGCTCAACTTAACCCTTAAAATCGACCTTCTGTGAAAAACTTCATGTTGTTCTTACATATCGAATTTCTCAATCAAACCGCGATGCAATATGTTTCGAATTAGCTCGTAAGAATCCTACTATCCTACGTTAACTTGAAAACCTTTAAATTTTACCACGTTTTACCCTTACCTTATTCATTTTATTTAGTGAAATTCTTAATTTTAACAGAAAATAAATTCAATTGCAATAAATTCTATTTAATAAATTAAATACACCTTACAAAAAATGACCACGGTTTGGACAGAAATAAAGAAAACTTCACATACCAGATACGTTTTTTTTTTAAAAGTATTAAAGTTTCTTCAGTGAATCTGATTGTGAGACCCAAAAAGAGTTTTAAGCATTCCATACGCTTTAGATTTAACAGGCTGAATAAACATAGTTGTCACAATTCACTGTGCAATTTGTATTGTGGCTAATAATAGTACGTTACAATTGCAGAAATAAAAATAATAAAAAAGAAATTAAAAAAAAAAAAAGAAGTAACAACTGGTTCCATCCAGGATCGAACTGGAGACCTTCTGCGTGTAAAGCAGACGTGATAACCGCTACACTATGGAACCACATGAAATATTAGCATCTAAAATGTAAACCGCTGGTTGATGTCTTTGCTGTTAAAGATTTTTTAAAGCAAGATTAATTTCTTAATTATGCATTCATGTTTAATTCATCATCTTAAGTTAGAGCCTATAATTTTGGATATCACATCTATCTGATGGCCAATGTTAACTTGTTGATATCTATGTGCATCGAAAAAAATAGCTTGTCGTGAATTCCTGACTGCAATTCAAAGAATTATGAAACTTTGAGATTTTTTTTCTTCTAAGAAGGGATTTTTGGGTATAAATTTAACTCATTGAACCAGTTGACTGAAATTTTAAGGGACATTGAGCTAATTTTTCCTGAGGTGGTCAGGGGCTGCAGACAAGGTAGCATTATGTCTCCAATTTTATAGTGTGTCGTAGTCGACTCTCAGTTGAATACGCTCAACCGTTATGGTCTCTACTTGCAAAGCTTATGCTGATGTGCTCCGGTAAATGTTTTTTAAACCGATGTTGTTATTTCTTTGAGAAGCACATTTACATTGCAGCTATCAGGGGAAGGTTAGTATCTTTTTTATCCAGTTTCTTTGTACCAAGCAGGTCGAGACGAAGACATCTAAGTCATTGTCTGCTTTCTAGTAGTGCTGGTGTCGGCACATTATACCAGCCAAGTCACAAGCTGCACTTAAAGCCTTAATTGATCCTCTTTAACCACTTCTAAGTAAGTACTTCAACTTAAGAACTCTTTAAACTCGGTCGGGATACTAAAAACCCCGAGTCTTGTTTTAGTGCCGGTCATAATGGAATCATGTGAAATGAGATCTTCGATGAATTTGCACTTCAACGTTCGCAGGATGTTTTTTCAGGACTATGTTGGGTCTATGTTGGGAAAACCGTCCCATTTCGTGCTTAAAGGTGTCACCATCCCTATATCCGATGAAGTCAAATATCTGGGTGTAATCCTCGATAAAAAACTTCTATGGTCCACACATGTCGAAAACCGATAAAGCACTGTCGACTTTCTGGCAGTGTAAAGGCGCTTTTGGTAAGCCATGGGGCTTGTCTCCGAAACGGGTCCTTTGGATCTATACGGCCATGATTAGACTGCTACTCTCATACGCATCAGCTGTTTGGTGGAACAGGCTTTAGCGGAAACGTGTTACTGCTTCTTTTGCTGGGTTGTTGCCGTAGGCGAGCGACTTCACATATCCCCAAAGAAAATAATCCAATGGTGTAAAATCACACGATCTTGGTGGCCAATTGACAGGTCCATTCCGCGAAATTATGCGCTCATAGAATGTTTCCTTCAATAAATCGATTGTGACGTGCGCTGTGTGGCATGTGGCATGTAGCACCGTCTTGTTGGGACCACATCTAATCCACATTCATGCCATCCAATTCAGGAACAAAATAGTCGGTTATCATGGCTCTATACCGGTCTCCATTAACGGTAACTGACTCTCCAGCATCATTTCGGAAGAAGTATAGCCCAATGACTCTACCAGCCCATAGATCACACCAAACAGACTGTTTTTGTGGATGTAATGCCGTTTCAAGGGTCTTATGTCATTCGCTTGTTGACGTAGCCATTCAACCCAAAATGAGCTTGCGGTAAACTTCGCGAACTGAACCATTATTTTCGAAATAAATTTGCACGATTTGCAAGCGTTGTTAATTTGTCAACCTGATGAAATAGCAAACCAAACTGAACATAAATGACATTAGAGTTGCCAGATTGTACCACAAAATGTCAGTTTTATCTCTATTCGAAAAACCAACCTCTAAAAAAAACCCCCTTTACAATAGATCAATTGTTCAGTTGGAGTCTTTGGTGGATGTACAAATATATTTAATGGCAAATTTTATATTTATATCTTAGCGGATATGTCAAAGACTACAACTTGAAAAGATATAAAACCATGTTGCCATTTGGCGAATCTTGCAAAAAGGTTTTCCTATCTCGACAGCAGATTAACACACAATTATGCAGCTCATCTTGTTATCCAAAATCACTGTTTCCCCAACCCAATCACACGCGATTTTAACTTCACACAAATAAATAAACTTCAAGACAAGTAAAAGCAGGAGTAAAGAATTTCATGGTGAAGCAGGTCCCTTTCAACACTAATGATGAAGATTTGTATTTTCGGAGACAACGACATTTCTCTTCTCCTTACCTTTCCTTTTTTTTTATTTTTTTATTTTATTGCATCTTGATAATGTCGCCGGTTTGGTGAATCCTAAATTCCAACAGCTTAACCAAATCATAAACATAATGCTCCAACATTCCAACAGACAAATAAAATCATTAACTCAAAACGAAAACGAGATGGCTGAAGAAGACTGCACGGTTCCACGGCATCTCTTCAGCGCCTCAGGGCAGATATATGTTAAAAGATGAATACATATTTTGCTGTTCTGTTTAATAAAAAAAAAAAAAAAAAAAAAACCTAAACTTAAAGCTTCTCAAAATCAAGAAATTTGCACACAAACATTCAAATTGAATTCAAGTCGTCCCAAGGGTAGATGCGAGGAGGGTAGTAGGGGGCGAACCACCGAACCACCTTAACAAACGTAACGAAGCGAATTGCTTGTTATTTAGATTCAGGGAATTCAAGGTCTCTCTACCAACAGCAGTAATAGCTCTCCATGTAGTTGGAGTTTCCATTGGCGAGTTGAGATTCTCAAGAGTCAAGACCAAGTCAAAAACCGACGCAGCCATAACCACGAGTATATAGTGCTACTCTTGGAAATGATATTGAAACAACAACAAAAGATTAACAATCAAATTGTAATGCACAACGCGAAAAAATTGATGGTTGGATGGGTTACGACTACCGAGAAACAAAAAAAGCTCAAGACTTCCTCGTATTTGGCGAAAAATAGTTTAGTGTGAGTATCGGTGGTTTTGTTGGGTGTCTTCTTTGAAATTTGAATGCAATCGAATTTGGTTAGTCTACGCTGGTAGAGTAGTAGTACTAGTATCGAAATCTGAACCTGTTAGCCCAATATCGCAGATCATTATGCTGGCTGTGTGCGATTTATGGAGAGCGAGAAAACAAAGTAAAAAGTTTATTTTCCGATTCCGAGTTAAATTGGTTGAGTGTCGGACAAGGTGATGATGGATTTGCGATGCAAATTTCCGAGTGACGAATGCTAAGTATAGAATATTGTTTGGTAAATTGGATTCTCCAACTTTGATTTGACTCCAATAATGGAGATTTGACTGTTAACGATCCATCAAAATGATATACGGACAATGACGTTTGGATTTGTACACGAAATTTTAGGAAACCAAGACAACGTTTGCGTTGGAGGATTGAAAGCTATCATTTTAAGTCGCCCTAAGGCAAAATGAGATTTTGCTTTTTATTGTACAAAATGCCTTTACGAGTGCGACAGCGTTTAGGACTCTCGAGGAAACACAATTGGTCCTTTCATGCGTTGCATAGAGAGAGGGAGAGTTCAAAGCAAATTTAGAAAGCCAAGCAATATTGCTGAATTGAGGATGCCGTGAGATCAAAGAAAATTAATTTCACTCTTGAATGCGCTTAAGAGCTGGTCCAAGATTTTGTTCGCTATGGTGCGCTCTTTGCCACCTTGCGGGATCATCTGGGCGACTCTTTGTAAAGAAGAATAGATAGTATGCTTTCGAAGTAACTTACCAATTCTAAGTGAGAGTATGGAGTGAGCGCTAAACATAGTTGGAATATGGCGCTGTGAAGCTCCGTCGGTTAACCCGACCAAGACGAAAATGGTGAAGTGAAAGTATTTGGGCATCACTCCAAACCCGACAATTTCAACACAATTTAGATTTTCATTAAAGCCTGGGGTCTCTCAAACATTTTGACTGGATATGTACGTGTATTTGCAAGACCTTACCTTTCGTACCGCGGGATTGTCTGGTGGCTCTATATTGTCATCTGACGACGATACAACATCTTTCGTTTTGTAGGTGCAACGAGAGGCACTTCTACCGCAAACGTTTTTTTTTTGTTGGAAGTGAAGCCAGAAAAGCTCTTAACCGCATATGTATGGAACTTGGACGGCAGTCCACTATTGGCCAAGGGACTAGAGGTGCTATGTTAAGAATTCTTCTGGATAACATCGAGGAGGGGCTCTCGACTCCATGTGCTCAAAACAGATTTATTATGAGCTTTCGAGTCCTTCCTCCTGACCGCTTGGAGTGGAGTTGCGTCAGTTTAAGGCAGAGTGATACCATCGAATACAGATGGTTTACGGAACTGTAATTTTGGAGCCACAGTTTACTAAAAAGATCAAATCAAATCTGAATTCCTTGGAATCCAACCAACTTTCGATTGCAACTGCTTCCAATATCCTCGTAAGGACAAGAATAAAAGGCAGTGGCCTATACATGGCCATAAACAATCCTAACATGGATCTTTTAACTGCTATCCTGGGTAATGAAAGAGCTGACGCTTTTGCCAGGCAGGGCTCATTATTGGGCTTTGTTCAGTCCACAAAAGAGAAATGACTGAGCTTTTAAATTACCATAAAAATCAGCATACTGAATAATATCATGTTCTTGCGGTAAAAATTAGAAGATTTTAATATTTTCTCAGACTGATGAAAAGTGGTGTGGTCTTAGTCCTCTGAGAGAGCAGCGTTCATTTTAAGCATTACAACGGTACATCAATTTGCCTACTTAACTTTCACAAGTGTAAGCTTATTTTCTGTTGTTTTACAATGAATATGCGACTGAAAGGAATACAAAAAATAGTCTTTATTTTGGCAATAAAATTTGTAGGAACTTAACTGTGTCCGCTTGTGCAGAAAAGAAAGCAAAAGGAGATTTATGATGAAATTGATATATGAAAGGGCTAAGCCGCAAGAGTAGTCACGTATTGACGTTAGTATTGACACTGCCAAGAAACTTTATGCGGAGAGGCTGGCATGATGGTCTCAGTGTTGTGTTCAAAAAATTATGTACCTTGTATGCAAACAAAATGTTGCAATGTGAACGTAGCCTAATGTTTCGAAATGGTCCGATTTTGTTGATTTTCTAAAAGGCGGCTCCCGGGGTCTGAGCTTCTATGAAAAGTTCATTTGGACAACAAGGGGTCCAAGGTTTTCCTTGGCACACATTTCCTACGTTGAGATGATCTAAATGAATAGCTAAGCTTCTTTGCCTTGCTAAAAGTACTGACATGTTAAACAGGATATAAAGCTAATATGGGCAGGCTTGTTGCCTTCGAACTTTAATTCATTATATTTACCTTCCAAAATTGAACAGCCTGCAGAAGAGGGACTGTTACAAAGGCGCCTTATTTAAAATTTAGCGTAATTTCGTTTGGCAATATTTCACGTCACCGTTTTTAGGCCTACCATTATTTCTAGCTTACATAGTAACGTTGATTAACTTAGCCTTTTTGAGAGGTTTGTAGGTTACCTCCTTTTAACATAACAATTACCAACTGAGCTGGTATTCTTTTTTTTTGGCCTTCCTCAAATATTGGTAGTTCTAATCCCTTTTCAAAGATGTAAATTGAAATATTAATTCGCCTCCATTTTGATTCACCAACATTTTTTGACATAAAAATAACCAAATATAAATTTTAAGTTCAGATATCAACGCCGCGATTTTAATTGATTCTAAGCATGGAAAAAGAAATCCCAAGGAGAACAAAAAATAATTTCAAACAATAAAACAGCTCTATAGTACCGGTACCTAGTATCAGTTTGATGTATTCCAGCTGATAGCTGACTAGCGACTGTAAATTGAAATTTTCGGTGGACGCATTCAGAGTAAACTATAGGTGGACGTTTGAAAATTTTGGGTGGATGTGTTCCAAGAAAACTTTGGATAAAGGAATCGTGAAGTATAAATAAATTTAAATAGAAATAAATAAATATAAGGCGTAAACGGCCTATACAGGACGCAAAGCCTAGCTTTTCCAACCACTGTGTGTGCGAAGATATATATTTTTTTTTGACACGAATGGAAGGGACCTACAGTTTAATGCTGATCCCGAACGTCAATTAATTTTTGAGAAGCTTCTCATGAGAGTTCTTACTCTTGTCAGACGTTCGCAAGAGGTGGGGCAACGAATAGAAACTTTCAGGTGGTACAGGTCGGGGTTTGAACCAGCGACCTCTCACTTAGTGGTCGCACTTAACCACTAAGCCACTGCACCTACCCATGAAGAAATGTATCGTTTTTAAAAATTCAAAAGGAGAAGTAGAATTGTTTTTCTGCGCCAAATATTTTCGTTGAGATCAAAACGTTGTAGATCTACTGATATGGGAGTAAGGTGTCAGCGCTGATCAGAAGTCAGGCGTCAACTTTCAGTCAGACAATGCAGTTCAAAGACACACAAAAAACAACAAAGAGTAAAACAAAAAAACATGTTGTAAAAGAACAAAGTTGGCGCCTCAAAAAATATAAATGGAAAATATGTTATCAAAGAATACACAATCTACTGTGAAGAAGGAATGATGGAACAAAAGAAGAATGGTTTCGATCATGCTATAAAGTATCCGTCGCAGCATTGCAAATTGATTAAAATTTTTCTAAAACTAAATAAGATTACCGTAACAAGATAGACAATTCAACTTCTGGTCTTGTAGGTAGGTAGCGAAAGTATGGTCTATGCATGGCGTTCTGCCAGGACACGAAATTAGCAATTAACAATTAGCGATGAAGCGTTTTTTTGATGTCACTTCTCATGGCACCTGTTGATAGAGAGGTTAAGCAGAGCTAAAACGTAGAACAAACCAGTGCAATTGAGGAATGCAATGATGTCGTTGAACCCAGTGCCTAAGATCTTTAGAACGTCATCAAAAGATGGCTTTCCTAATGTTCCGTGTCAAGCCCTAGATAAAGTCGGACACCCGCATAGACAATGAAACACTGGCGCCTCAAGAAATCTATATAGAAAATATGACGAGCCGGGCAGTATACCGTTCTTGTTCCCGTGACCCGTTCGCCACCAGTCTAGTGTTTTCCGCACCTATTCTGTGGATGAGATTACGGGGTTCTGGATTTGTTGAACGAGGACCAAATCCTCCTTGAGACAACGCGATTCGTCAGACTTATCCCCATAGACTATGCTATTGGAACAGTGATCGGGGAGAGGAGGGAAGCCATTTCTAGCAAGGTCGTCGGCTTTCACTTTCCTATATATGTTCCTCTGGCCGGGACCTTATTTAGATAAATATATTCTGAAGCTTGGGCAAGTATCTACCTGCACACATCAACAAATCTGGAAGAATACAACATTTTCCATTTCATCGTTCTCTTCTAATTGTAGACAAATGCCTCGCCGACCATGACACAAGTGGCATGCTGAATGTTTCGACATTGTTTATCAATTTATGAGATACTGATGTAAAAAAAGGGCTTCTTCCCCAACCTCGAAAATTCACAAAAAATGTGCCTCAACTATTACTTAAACTACTACCTAGGCAAGGTACCTTCCTCTGAAGGTACTTTTAAATGTTAGTAAAAACTTCCATGTTTTAAAGCACTTCAGCTTCAGCTTGATAATTGAGACCTTTAACCAAATCAACCTTCAAATTGTTGTTAAACGATACAATGCTTCTAACCAACAACAAAATACAAATAGAAATGAGGAAAAAAAAAAAGAAAATCACACAAAATTACAAATCACTTCAAAAGCACGTCTCTTGGACATGCAGCAGCAGTTTTTCAACGTTTTACAGCAGCGAAAAATACTTAGATGACGTCAATCCATCAAGTCTTACCCATTCGACTCGCGGGCACCACCAACATCAGCCAATGAAGCTCTTCACGTTCTACACTCACACAAACACACACACACACACATACTCACAACAAACAAAAACATTATAGCGAGCAGAGCAATCTCGCTATCTATCTAACTATCTATCTATTGGCGGCAGCAGGGCAATATTGTAAATACAAATCACTTGGAGCACTCCACAGAGTGTCGCCAGGCACATCTAACAAATCGCAATCGCAGAACCTCTCTCAGTTTAGCCTGAATTTTATGACCAAGTAGCGCGCTGATGTTGTTTGTTGCTTTTGTTACTTCTTAAAAATAAAAAAAAACGTAAAAGCGCAAAGCGACAAAAACGCGAATCTATAATGAAATAGAAGCAGCAAAAGCAGCGAAGACGAAACTGAAAACGAGCGGGCGGATAAACGAGGCAAAAAAAAAGAAAAACGAAAAAAAGAGTTAAGTGGACCTTCTCACGTTATCATCACATGGTCCGCCTGATTAATGCATGCTTTTGTGCTGTTTATTTTTTTCTCCACAAAAATACCCGCAAATACTTCATTACCTTACTACCGTCGTACGTGCTGTAATTGCAATGGATGAACAAACGCGACGAACCAACGCAACGTAGAGAGCGTAAAGATTTACACCATCCATCCTACCATACCCCAACCCCACTCGACCCTATGGCGTATCTGTAAATGGAAACCCTTGTAAGGTGTGTGAGTCAAGCCGATTTCGATTTTTATTACCCGTATACTATCGATGGATTTTTGGGTAGGTTTCAGATTCAGCTAGAAGGTTGAAGGTGTATCGAAACAGGAGGATTGTTCCGATTGTTATCGGCTGTTTTATGGCACATGACATTGTGTAGCATTTGTAGCGTGAATGCAATGCAAATGTGGGTCAGCGCTGAAAATGCATCACCGAAAAATGTGAAATACAATATTAGTTGCTACTACATGATTTAGGTACAAGCGACGAGGAGCTAATTAATTTTGTTCTAAAGCGTTTCTAAATGAATGCTGTAGTGTGCCTGCAGCTGTAAGGGCTTGTCTTTGTTTTTTTTTGTTATTGACTTACGCTTGGCACCTTGTGAGTATTTGCCGTACAAATCCACAGAAATATTTTGAAAATACCGAAATACGTGCGCAAATTTAAAAAATCGGACGAGTAGATCACAAGCCCCTCCATAAGCCAAGCTAATCATACAGTCAAACCATAATGGAGGTTTTCACTATGAACAAATTTAATGAAAAATTAAAATCGGCAGAGTAGTTCCAGAAATAGCCTTGCCCCGATTTAATCTCTCCCAAGTTTATTCCTCTCCCGTTTATCCCTATTCCCATTTCCTCTCGCTTTGCCCTTTTCGTAAGTGACCTAAGGATGTTACCACAAAAACGTTGCAAAAATTTTTAAAATCAGGCAAGTAGTTCCTTATCCCTTGCTTTTTGAGTTATGCATGGACGCACAAACAGACAGAGAGCAAAACTTTGGTCTTTTGGGAATTTATGCCGATTTCGTATTGTTTTGCCTACAAGTAAAGAGTCCCCAATAAGCTTTCTTAACGCTTATGTTTGAAATGACTTTGCCTGCTGCAAGCAGTACAACATCGTCTGTGCAAGAAATTAGGTAACCCCCTCAGTTTTTGAGGTATCATAAATATTTAACCGAAAAAAAATGATATATAAGATTTTGACAGAGGTAACACATAAAATCCATCAATCACGATAAGAGTTTTTTATATTGTTTAATGAATGAGGTCCCAGAAAATATCGCTGGCAAAATTCTGTTTTGGGAAAACAAAAGGTAATGTCTTAGCTTTAAGAGGTAAGCTAACCCTGGTTACCTTACGACAAGTGGTACGAGTTGTTGTGTCTTCTTTTTTTTACGATGGATCTAGGATCTGGATAAAAATATCCAACCCATTTGCTTCAGTAGTATCTAACTAGTCCGCTTGTGGCCTTTGCTGACTCGACTTCACAATAAGTTTATCATGATTCCAGAATTTTGATCACTTTGTCTCTGAAACCAGACAGTGCAGTTGACTTTAACAGCCAACAAAAAACCTAAGACTTTCAAAGGAGGAGTTCAATTTATTCATACAAGGACCATCAATTTAATGATAATTGCGAGCTCTTGGATGTTTATCAGACTTAAGAAGAGATGGGGCACTTTAGGAGCAAGGACGAAATCTACAAATGGACCACTAGGGACTTAGTAAAAGTGGAGAAAGTAATTTTCCCTAATTCTTGATCATATCCTTTTCTGCAATGGCAAAGAAGAAGAATCAAGAGGTATTGCGGTGAAAAATTTAAGGATATACTAGGGAGGATTTGGACCTAAGATCCTTGCGCTGCTGCAGTTAAAGCAAATTTATTTCACAACACTCCAAAATGGATTCGACTTTCTAAACTAGGGAGAGACATCGTTTTGGTTAAAGACCGTTTTATTTAAAAAAACCAAGTTCTGGAGCGAAAAACTGCTGGATACTTCTCGCTGTACGAATCTGTTAGACGTTATCTCGGAGCTTATATATGTTACTCTCTTTTATTAGCAGTCAAGGTATTCAGCAAACGGAACTGCTAAAGGCTTTAACTCTGTTTATTTTTCTCAAACCTGGTGATAACTTAGAAAGCCAAGTTTCCAAAGAATTAACTTCTATTGGGTAACTACCCAGTCAAATAAACCAACTAGTATGGCTGATAAGCTCGCTACAATATAAATTAAATGTTGCCCCTCTTACCAGAATAAGGTTACTAAGGAGAACCGATCGTCAGATGTAGGCTTTTCCTAACATATACGACCTTCGAACAAAAATTTAGAAAACGTAAATAAGTTAAGTTTAAATTTTTATAGGTTTAAAAAGCATGATATCCATTTCGTAGTTGGATAATGGTAAAAAGAGAAGAGCATAAGTTGAAATAGAAATGGTGAAACCGCATCATGCCTAGTGACAAGTACTTATTAATAATATCAAACATTTATATTATTTATTAAAAAAATCGATGGTGTTTGATCAAAATGACACAAGTTCATTTTTTGTGATATTACAAAAATATTCAGAATATAGTTACGATTTTTAAAATTTTTCTTATTAGTGTAATACATCATCTGATTTATGCTGTTGTTGGACATATTACAATATGGCTTTAATATTTAAAACTATATTTAGATATCATTATTGCATTTTCAAATGCCATTATCTTAAAATTTAGATTTTGGTCATGCATATGTCGTTTTAACCTGACTTCATATAAATAAAACAACATATAAATGGAAGGAACAAAACTCAAATAAATTCTTAAAATACATATAAACTTGTTTAACTTGTTTTTTTTTCTGAAATAAAAAACATGATTTTGGACTCGAAAACATTAAAATATACTTTGAATTCAAATAAAATGAAAAATATGAATTTTTTGGCAGCCCTGCAGTGGAGGGGCTGCGGAAAAATTCGGAATAACTTTCGCGCTGTTCCGATCCGCGATAGTGTGCAGACTCTTACTTAGGATCCAGTTTAGCTATCATTAAAATCCTTCATTGAAAATTTTGATTTCGTATTTTAAGACGACTAATCAAACAATAATAGATTTTAATGATATCAAATTAAAGCTAAATCACTTTAGATTTAGAATTTTCTTACAAACAAAATTACTTAATTATGATTTACACTTTTCTTTAAAGCTATTTTTATTATTTCATTGATAGATATCGAATTCAATTAACAGCTTATAGTCGTTTCTACAATTTGGAACACAATCGTTCCACTGATGTGTTTGATTCTTCTTCTATTCTCAGCTGTCAGTTTTGCTTTCAATGATCAACTTTAACCTTAAAACTAATACCAGTGGCCTTCCACTGACAGACATTTTTCAATAATTGCTACAGCCGATTTGTCAAAAAAATTAAACCACTATTCCACTGATTTGTTCCAATGATGCATTTCAATGATAGCTAAAGGGTGATTTTTTAGCTGGTTTGGTTTTGGCAACACTGGTTTTGACAGCTGACGTGTGTTTAGTACCTTGTGTCACTGTCAAACAGCTTCAGTTTGGTTTGCAATTTAACCATGGATCGTCTTACAAATGAACAACGTTTGCAAATTATTGAATTTTACTATCAAAATTCGTGCTCGGTTCGAAATGTTCATCGCGCGCTGCTTCCATTTTATGATCGGCATTCTCGACCTTCTGAGCAGTCTATTCGGAAGATTGTGACCAAATTTCGCACCAAATTTACTTTGTTGGACATTAAACCACCAACACGTTTACGTACTGTGCGTATTGAAGAAAATATTGCGGCCGTATCAGCTAGTGTGACAGAAGACCGCGAAATGTCGATTCGGCGCCGTTCCCAGCAGTTAGGCCTTTGTTACAGCACTACGTGGAAAATTTTGCGGAAGGATTTGGGCGTAAAGCCTTTTAAGATACAGCTGGTGCAAGAACTAAAGCCAGCCGACCTACCACAACGCCGAATTTTTGGTGAATGGGCTCTTGGAAAGCTGGCCAAGGATCCGCTTTTTTATCGAAAAATTGTGTTCAGCGATGAGGCTCATTTTTGGTTGAATGGGTACGTAAATAAGCAAAATTGCCGCATTTGGAGTGAAGATCAGCCAGAAGCATTGCAACAGCTACCAATGCATCCCGAAAAAGCCACTGTTTGGTGCGGTTTATGGGCCGGCGGCATTATTGGGCCATATTTCTTCAAAGATGATGCGAATCGCAGCGTTACTGTCAATGGTGAACGATACCGAGCGATGATAACAAACTTTTTTTTGCCCGAAATGGAAGTTCTTGACTTGCATGATATGTGGTTTCAACAAGACGGTGCCACATGCCACACAGCACGCGAAACAATGGCGCAATTGCGAGGCGAGTTTGGTGAACAGTTAATTTCACGTTTCGGGCCGGTCAATTGGCCGCCTAGATCGTGCGATTTGACACCATTAGATTATTTTTTGTGGGGGTATGCCAAGGCTAATGTGTATAGGGACAAGCCCGCTTCGATTGACGCACTGGAAGCCAACATCCATGCATTCATTCGTGAGATACCGGCCGATATGTGTGAAAGAGTATGCCAAATAATATTCTTACTTAAAATTTGAAGAAAATCTATCACTTTTTTTTCTCATCTAAGCTTTAGGAATATTTATCTTAATGAGCATTGTCAAATTGTCGAAAATTTGTCAAATTTATATTAGCTTTAAGTAAGCTTATATACATTTTATTTATGAGAAGCTTCTCAAAAATGAATTGCCCTTCGGAATCAGCATTAAACTGTACGTACCTCCATTCGTTTAAAAAATTAAACTTCGCACACACAATGGTTGAAGAAGCTAGGCTTTAGATCGTATATGGGCCGTTTACGCAAAATATTATTTTTTAAGTAACTGTAAGCTATATTTGTATTTTGTGCACTAATTTCATTGTAGCGTAGCTGTGTTTAAGAAATAAGTCAGAGTATTCAAAGCGCGTTCGGTTCAGAGCCTGCTTGTAAAATGCTTTTTGTGGACCTTCAAGTCGCTCCTTACGAAATTTAAGCATTTATGTTTAGATACAAAAATTAAATGCGCACCGATTGAGAGCTTCTGCTCTGATTTGGCTGAAATTTGTGTGCAAAGAAAAATTGTAAAAGTTTTATGAAAAATTGAATGTTTTAATCCCGGGCGGGACAACTAGTTAACAATAAATAACAAGGTAAAAAATAAAATAGCAATATTAAAACCATAACGATTCATATGTACAACTTTTAATTCTGTACCTGAAACTTTGTATCGCACCAATTAAGGTCTTCTTGTTCTGGAAAAAATGATGTTAGCATAATATTATGTTGCTTCACAAAATATATAAAAAAACCTGTCCCAAGTCCTACCCAACTATTCAGCCTCAATAACGACATTTCAATTCAAATTGGCCCCGGCAAATAAATGTCCAAAAATTTAACAGCAGATTTGTAAACCGAATTCTTTTTTATTTACCACCATGAAGCACCTAAAAATCCTGCCACATTCCATTCCATTCTTTATTTCTTTCATGAGGTCAAAATCTTTAAAAGTTACCAAACAACTCTAAATATTCCCGTACCTGCTAATGAATGACACCAAATATTGTAGGCGTCCGTTTGGTCAAAAATTCGATTTGATGACAATTTTTAAGAGCTCATTTAGCCATAAGGTAAGCGCCAATTACATCACCATATTCCCAGGATACCCATTACCATTCTTATACAAAAATAATTTATCGATACGAATCCATGTTCGATCAGTAAACATTTTAAGATTCCCCCATGGACCGAATTGCGATAACTAATGGATCTAACCAATAAGTCTCGTTTTAGTCATCTAAAACGAATAAATCAATTAATTTCCCATTTCGTGTATCGAAGATATTTTTGTTTCTTTTTTTTCTGTGTGAGACCTTGTACCCTCATCTGAAAGCAGTAAAAAAAAGCTATTTCTTTTGGCATTTCCCCCACAATAAATAATTTTTGCAGCCAAAGGAACCAGTAATCCAGGTTTTGGTACTTCTTAAAGAAAAGGTGACGTTTACCTCTTTCTTTTGAGCAACACTTTTTGCAGGGTAGGGTAGAGTTAATTTGATTTTGCAATCTTACGTGAAAAGAATTAAACATTGTTATTAGCACCTGATTTTGCTTAAGCAATTCGTTTTACTCTTGATCTTTTCATCTGTCAAATACAGAGAGGTTTTTTTTAGACTGACATATAAAAATCTTATCGTGGTCAAAACTTGGAAACTTATTAAAATTGTGAACATTTAGAGAAAGTTGAAATTATGTTTTTTGGGAATAAATAAATTGGGAATTACAAATTAGCCTCTAGTTGACATAAGAAGTCCCATTCTTATTTTCGACTTTTGAGGATGCCGCCATATGATCTGTGTTCAACAGATCAGTACCCGCGATTCAGAGCCTGATAAGAGTACAAGATGAAAGTCGTAGATGAAGGGCTGTCTTTCATTAATGCAAAGCCCTTATAAGAGATGCCGGCGGACCAACCACAGGTGCTGAGAAAACCTCATCCATGCAGATATAATACGACCCGCAACTCAGACAAAATTTATTGCGTTCAGTTTGAGGACCAAACTCTGAGTTTCTTGAAGTGCATCCCTAGGCGCGCCATTAGAGTATCAGAGCATTTGAGCATTCATAGTAGACCTAGGAAAGTCTCCAATGTAGCATTAACATCCCGTTGTTTGCAGTTTAGTAAAACTAGCAGCGACCTACGTTTTTCCAGTGACACACATGCTCCAAAAGAAGAGACTTTGGAGTCCAATTGCCGTTTCGTCATTTTAGTCTTGTGGGGAATTAAAATTAAAAAAAGTGTATAAAAAGCAAGTTGGAAGAATGTAGAGCTTGTGATGGTGTTGACCGTACAACAAATGTAGTGCTCAGTAGTTGTCTATAGCGGGTTCTAAGAGCCACACATGCCATATTTCTTCATACACAGAGCCAGTTTTGATTGCAGATCTCATATTTTGGCAAAGGTTTTGTTGAAGCTATAAAAAATATTCTGAAATAATTTTTCAAAAACACCACTTACAGGACCTTAAGAAAAGAAGGGCACACGTAGTAAAGGTTTGAATCCAGCCATGGAATTGAGCAAAGAAATTATGTTGTCGAGTTATATGGATTAACATTATTCGTTCAAGTCAAAAAATACAAAAAGGAATAAAAGAACATCAATGGTAATATTGACCTAAAAATGACTGCCTTAAGACTGAGTTTTTGTTTTTAATTAAAGCAACGGATGCAGTATTCTCTGGGTGGTAAAATTCGGACAAATCCTTCACTCGCTATCAAACAATAGTTTTCGTCAGCATTTGGGTTAACAATTTAAGGTTCATTAATGTCTTTCAAGACAACGCAGACTAAGCTCAATTATACCAACTTTATTTCATTGTCAGCCATCTTCAGGTGAATTATAATTGTGCATTAAATAAGTATGTATGTATTTCCCCAGCACGATCACGACTCTTCGATTCTGAAGACATAACAAGTCTCAATGAAATGAAGCTTTTGCAGGATTATTGCTAATATTATTATTATTATTTCATTGCGACATAATTGCTCACTTCTACCGCCAACTTCAATGTTAGAAGAAATGTTAAATAAATGTCATGTCATCGCAACGATTAAGAGAATCATCTGTCAAATTTGTCACCTGTCACCAGTTGTACGAAGTGCACATTTTATGCTTTGTGACATTTATCGCACCCGTCAACTTGCTGCTGGCATTAGAAATACAATCTCAACTGGTATCCATGAGTCTCTGGTTTCCCATTGTGGCTTACTTCATCTAATTACTTCCTCCCCCTGATGTCAAGAAAAAACAAAAAAAAACAGCGTTCATACTTTGACAATGACAATGTCGAGAGAGAAGCACGGGCACCTAACTATCTTTGCATTCCATTGTCTGGTAAATCGGTTCACATTGGCGTAGTAAGAGTTTTCATTCAATTTGAAGGGTTGTAGTGGTACTGCTTCTATCTCATGGCACATGGCACATGGCTCGATGGCGGAGGTGGTGATCGAAAATGATTTGCTTCGATGATTCGATAATTAAAACCACACGATATGCAAGCGCAAGGCATTCATGGTGCGAATGCTGAAGCTAAAGGGGGTTGAAGCTGGCTATGCAACCAGCTGTTGGTTGGTGTATCGTAATGATGGTAATTATAGATTCATGTCTAAATTACCATGCTCTCTCTCTCTCTCTCTGTTACTGTGTGTCTCGGGATTGCATTCAAGGTCAGCAGAGCTGTGTGGCTATGATTTACGACAAATATCAATCTGTCGAATACAGATTCATAAAAAAATGTGAGACTTGAGAGTAAACAACATAAAAACCATATGCAAACTCAATTAGATTCACTTGCAACGATAAGACATTGGACCGTGGTAATCGTTACTGAGAAATTAGGGGTGATTCAGAATGGACTAACTAGTGTTAAATGGGTAACAAACGCGGAATGTATGTAGGTGGAACGAGAGATGACTTAGAACTAGGATTCTGAGTCATCTTAGAAGAAATTGTTTTCGAAATACAGCAACATTTACACTCACGACAATGGCGACGACGACGGTGATGGAGTTCGTTTGGCCTTGACGAATGTCATAGTCATGCACGCTAATCGTATGCAACCCTGAATTTCATAACAACATTCACACAGCAAGAGAAATGTTGCGGGGAAGCCCAGAGGATAGCAGCGGTAGTGTGATGGTGGCTCATATATGGTGTGTTTTCTTTACAAAACAATTAACTATTACACAGTCAATTGGGATCGTGATGATTTATGGTGTGAAGAGCGGTTCTATAATGACAGACAAATTTTGTGAAAAACACTGTTATGCGGGTGTGATACTGCAGATACTTCGATAAAAATAATAATACATATTTACGTCATTGAAGGGATGCAGGATGCAGGTAGTCGGCTAATCAATGCGGTTGGTTTGACACTTCAACGCTAAACAAGAAATGACAAATCTAATGGTGTCGTGTGCCGTTGCGTTGCGATTGGGAAAGCGAGTGACTCAAGGAGTGATAGTAAATTGATTCAAATGAATCATTCTCTGACTGGGGATATACATGGATACTAACGTACGCTCATGATCCTTACAGAACTCGTGTGGTGATAGTCGTCGGTTTATTTTTTTTTGTCGTGAACTGACATTGTTCTTGTTACAACACCGGCTACTTGTGTACGAATATCTTAAAAATACTGAGTCTTATCACTAGATTGTGGTTTTGCAAGGCTTGGAGTCATACCTCTTATTTCGTGGTAATAAAACTGCCTTTCACTAACACAGATGAGGAACGTGGATATAGTCAACTTTCCGGGTGACACACCCAAACACGTGTGAATCAAAAACCATCTACGAAAATTGTCAAGTGCACCTGAGGCTAACTAGGGAATAAAAATCCTGCGCCCATTTTACATTCCTGCGAACCACTGAATTACAATGGTGTGAGTACGCTTCCGAATTAATTTTAATGCAAATAGTATTTTACAAAAAATTACGTGGTTCAAGATATTCACTCGAGGTTGACTAGCTCAATGTACTTGATCTGCTGTGTTGGCTACTTATTGCTGATGTTCTGACTAGCTGGTTTAAAAGTCAAAAATAACCCCTCAGAAGGGGGGCAGAAAGACAAGAGAAGCCTATGAGAAAATACACTCTCAAACGACACCAAACAGACTTTGATGCCTCTCCGAAATTTCCACCATCCAGCAAGGGCTTGAGCCGGGCAAGAAAAAGATGAAAAACTGTGATCTTTTCTACGGTAGTTGCTATAGGAAACGAAAGTAGCATCTATTAAGGTGCTAGAAGCAAAAGTCTTATAACAATCCGTATCAATAGTGAATTCACCCAGCGCCACAGTCTGAAGTATAGCCTAAAAGTCGCCCTTAGCGATTAGCGAGCACACGATTTCCTCAACCAATATTTGTAAATGATAATGGTCACCAGATCAGCAAGCCGTCAACAAGATTGGTGATTTAAGATGTTCAAACATGCCGAGCGGGCAGCTTTAACTCGGATCACTTACTAGTTGCAGCAAAGTCCTGTGTACGGATATCTCGGAGTTGGAAACGCAACAAGCCGTTAAAACTTTAACCGGCCGCGTATATCTCAATATCTCTAGAGAAGTCGGGAAGGATGCCCAAAACGGATGCGAATCCCTTCGTGAATCCCTGGTGAATGCAGCAAATAATATGCCTACAAAGCGGCGCTGCACAAAAGAACGAGGGCAGTTCGCGGCTTCACAAGCAAAATAGAAGGAAAAAACATCGGCTTATTCGCAGGAAGAAGCAAGAGGATTAAAAGCGTGCAATGGAGGAAATTGAGTGGTGCAACTCCAGGAATAATGTTAGGAATTCTTATTAAGGAATATAAAAAAGAACCTTATCTGAAGACTGTTCAACGGTGAAGATGACACAAATTCAGCTGTATGTTATAGCGAACCTTTCAACGTTGATGACGAAAGTAAAGAATGCCGTCCAGCTGACTATATAAACTTTAATCCAACAAGGCAGACAAATTAGTTTTAAGTCGTGACCAAACTTTTTTCAAAGACCTTAAAGTGATAGCACTCATCTACAAGAGCTCTACATGGCGATTGATGAGTTCAGTATGAACTTAAAGCTGATTCTTATTTGTCGCGTGACTTTGGGAGCACAATGTAAAATCTGAAAACATACGTTCTTCACCTATGCGAAGGTCAGATATCGATACGGAAAGTACTTTGTTCAACAGATCCATTCAACTTCTGCGAATATTATCTTCTCTTGGATGAGAAGTTACTATCGCAATATTATGATGAGCTTTTGGGTTTTACCAAGATGTGTATGTAGTCAAAATGCAACAACACCTCGACTGCATTAACTGGGCCATATCGAGCGAAGAGACCAGCCCCAAGGTTCGAATCTTCCCTTGAGTCTGGCTGGATAACTGGAAGCAGCGGTTCTCGGAATCGAAGAGTGTAAAAGATTGCTTATTATCAGCACAAATTCTTTCAGGAGCTCGTTCAGTAAATAGGTAAGTACTTTCTGTTATTTGTCATTTGACAGTCAATGGCGACTTACAACTGTCATAATGCAAAACATTGAATCACGTTGACACCGATAATCAGTTTATGTTTCCCTCAGATGCTCACCTTTATTATTTTCGTAAAACAAAACTCCGTTTCTAGCAAAGCAAAGTTCCCTGTGGAATGTTTAATTTGTATGCATTAATAGTTCTTCATTTTCTATATTTCTACCGCAATTGAAGGCAACAAATTTATGAAATCGATGTGACACCCAAAGCCATCTGTATTATCTACAATCATCTTGTTTTAAAGTATGAGAAAAACATTCCAAATAAACGTCTCTAAAAATAGATCGTTATATGTATATATGTAGGTATGTACATAATATACCTTTCCACCACTTCGCTTCTCCTTTTTCTCTTTTATCAATATGAAATGAGCAAAATTAGTAAAACCTTGCCATCAGTTTTTGGGCTCCCTAGGGGATGATTAACTCGCATAACCACCCACACAACCACAAAGACAATATTCACAACCGCAGATTCAATCTATCTGTTGCTTCTTTGCTTTGCGTTCGCTCGCACATCGTATTTAGGTATATCCCCAGATAAATTGTAAATTACTTTTGCTAAAAACAGTTCTGTAGATTGTAGAGGCTTTTTTAGTGCTGCATTTTGTTGAATTTTACGTAGATGGAAATGTGAAGTTACCACCACCGTGGTGAATTGCATTCGTTTAATTTTTTTTTTCGACAAAAGTGTTATACCACCTTTAATGATAGAGCGTCCATTTAGTATTCATAAAGTAATAAGTCGAGTGTAATTCCTATTTTCTTTTTACCAAATCGAGAAACAGCGAGAGAATAATTTGGCGATATTTTCTAAAAATTGTATGACTAATTCATACAGGTTTTCCCAATTAAGTACAAGTACAAAAACATTGTTTCTTTATTATTATTAGGTTCATAAAATAAAACACATTTGTTTGAGGAAAGTGAACTCCAAGTCAAAAATGTTCATTTGTAAAAAACAACAGGTGGCTTTAAAAGTTAACATTTATTTCAAAACTGAAATGAGATATTAACATAATTTAAACGAAATTTAACGGATTCATTTATTCTTAAAATAAAGACCTAATTTTAGTTTCTAATAGAAAAAATAATAGATATTTATTTTTTCCCAAAAATATGGGTCAGGTACACCACTAAATGATGATACTCACCTTTACTAACTGGGGTATGAATTTGGAAATTTACCATTACTCTAGAACGATTTTTTCTTAGAATATGTGCATAAATCAAATTTCCATGTTATGTATGTACATAAAGTGTCAGTTACACACTGTATAATAGAATTTCGGTATGATGTACTGCGGCCGAATTACGACATCCCAAAAAACTGTAGTACCTTAAGTCTTGTACCAAGATAATGAAATTTTGTGTTCTGTCATTCGCGTTTTTGTGTGAAATTGTGAGTTAAGTCTTTTGAAATTTAAAAAATAAAAACAAGTTAATAAACTTTATCAATAAAAAATGCGATTCGTAGCTCTTCTCATAGTCTAGAACAAGTTACGTTCCAGACACAGTTTAAGAAAGTATTTTTCGCAATATATATTTTGTTGAAATTTAGTCTGTAATTAATTTAAATTCGAGAAATACCTGTTTTAGAAATACATTTTCTGCAACTTTATTGCCTTACGACACCTTCAAATCTGTCCAATTAAGGAAAACTCGATCGCTGACTAGGAAATCTAAATCAATCAAACTCGATACTCGTTACCATGCTCGATAACTGAAGCTGTAATGTCAAACTGAGGTAAACCAGTGACGTATTTTTCGTTAACTAATGCGGTAATTCGGCCCTGTTCTAAACGATGAACATATTTTTGAAACGTATTATTTTTTGAATATGTACTTTTGTCTTATTTGTTATAAGTTCTTTCTCGTTTTTTATTTTGGCTCACGGCTACCTCGTCCGGCGAATACCAAGATCTAATAAATAAGCCTTTCAAGTAAAATTTGCAATCCATTGTTGTTAAGAATCCCTTCAAATTACGTATGACATTTAAGGCGTTCGTGGCATTTTCAACTTGATCTTATTTTGAATTTAAGGTGGAGTTTGATATTTCATTTCCACCCCATTTCAGGTTTAATCTCGTAATCTCGTCGAAGTGTAATACCTCCGACTTGTAGGTACTTAAAATATTTTAAATTTCACTCTATTAAAGTTAGATACATTAACACTGCGGTACGGTTTTAGGCCCGGAAAGTCCATATTTTACTACCAAGAATCTTCATCTATATTAGCCTTCCTGCTTAACTTGTCCCATTTGAGCACGATAACTATGGAGAAAGCTCGATACTGCGCCAAGGCCGGAAAGAATTTAACCACAAAGTTTAGTGTCAATATAGAATTTAGGCATGTCGACCTTAGAATTTTCTGTTCAATCATTGCAAACGACTAGAATTGACAGCTAAAAGTTTAGGGGAACTAAGGGACTTTGTCTATCTCGGCTCTGTTTTCTCATATGAAAACGACATCTCTTCAGAAAGAAAGGATTCTTTCATAGGCTGCTGAAGATATTCTTGGTTGTTGGGGAAGAAAAAATTTAAGGTTTTCGGTTTCGTTTGCGTTGACGTTTTCTGGAGGAGATGACGAAATTTAAGACTTGATCGACGTGATCAAAAAACTACGTATTGGGCGTTTAAGATGTCTGCGATATTTATAGCGAATAAACACCGCTGTAAAGGAAGACCTCGCCTTTGATGCTGCGCACAGGTGGAAGCCCCAAAATTTAAATTTTTAATAAAATTTTAATCGAAATAAACTTGAAAAATGTAGGAAGCCCCAAAATTTAAATTTTTAATAAAATTTTAATCGAAATAAACTTGAAAAATGTAGTTCGTAGTCAAAAACTTTGAAGAGCAAAAGTTAAAGAGAATCATTTTCTTAAAAGTTTTGTACAAAGGCCAATTTCCAGTTGGTATTGACGAATAAAGCTTTAACGAAAAATAACAAGTTGAAAATTAGTATTTAGACAAGTAGGAAAAGTTGTCTAATAATTTTAGGAAATTTCTTGATCCCGTGAGAGGGAACTCGTGGAGGCCAAAAATTTTGAATGTTAAGTGCTGTAAAGCCATTAAAAACCTCTTGGAAATAAAATGACAAAGTTATAGTGCAACGAATACTTTGCATTTCATTTCTCAAAACAATTCACAACCTTATTTTGCACGTCTTTGACAGCGCAACAATTTACGCTCATTGTTTGTTTTCAGATACCTACAACTTATTTTGCGTGTTCACTTTGCAAAGTTTTCTGCTATTAAACACTGCTCAGCACTCGCCCCCAAGTCCGTTGGGTACATTCGCTGCAGTCAGTGTGGTGAATCTGTGTTTCTTCCATTCCTCTTTTGCCATGCTTTTCCATTTTCTTTTACCACTTGTGCTGCTGCTGCTTCTGCTGTTACGACAATATTGCAATTACGAACGAGTACGATATACGACATACGAAGCGTGAGCATGATATTCCACCACCATCGCTTCGTTGTCGTTCGTATTTTTGTCCGCTTCACTACTGCTGTCACTTTGCTGATTGCTGCTGCTGCTGCCTGCTTGCTTTGCTTGGTCTGCTATAGTGTAGTTGGTGTGGTTGGATTCAATTGGTTGCTGGCGCAATTGGAATATTCTTCTGTCCATCGTGTGTTGCTAGGTTCAGTCGTCCAAGAGTTGCCGACGAGTGTGGTATACACGGAGAGTGGCTTGTAATACTAAAAGCTTTTTTTTATTGCGTTACTGTTAGAACAACAACAAATCAACCACGCGAGAAACAAAGAGTTAGTGAGAGAGAGAGAGAAAAAGAGCCGATCAGTCATCTAAAGAGAGACTTTTCGTCGGCAGCACTGCAAAATAGCAAAAGTGTAAAATTTCTTATTTTTTGTTATTAATAGACAAATTGAGAGAGAGACAGAAGAAGAGTACATTCGCAAAATACATATTTATGAAAAAAGAGCATTTTCTTATTCAAGTGTTTTTCCTTCTTTTTTCCATTCTCCACCGCGCCATCTTCGTCGTTTTATTGGTAAATAAGAAAATTGTGTGAAATAATAAAAACAAAATTAATTAATTCAAATTTAATTGAACAGCGCGCGAGAGAGTAGAGAATCATATGAATTTACTGTGTCAAATTTTGTGAAGCTTTTTGTTTTTTTTTCTTCTGCTAAATATTTTATCGCTCTTTTGGATTATCAGTGTGTAAGTGATGATTGACAGTGCATTACACTCAGTTGCACTTGAAAACAAAACAAGAAAAGTGTCTTCTAATCGAATTTAAAAAAATTTGAAACTATGTAAAATGTCAAATATCAACAACTCACATATATAGTATTAGACATAATAAAAAGTGGGAATTTTTATTTTTTCATACGTTGCAGAATAACCTAACTAATTATCTAACTAAAAAAAAAACTTCTTGGATTAAAAAAAAAAATTGTGTTTTATAGAGTTATTTCGGGTTGTTTTACTGTCTGTTCTTGGAAGGCGAACCAAAGATAAGAACCGAATACGCGACGGACGTCAATTCTTAAAGAAGTCACAGCTCAGTGTTGTTGGGTTAAAGAGAGGGAGAAAAAGAATAACATACACAAAATGTTTACGTTTACAACGTACAGATAAGACGAAGACCAACGACGGATGGTTTATGTTGCTTTTGTTCGTTTTACTTAAATATTAATTTGAATTTTATTTAATTTTAATAAATTACTGTTTCGGGTGAATACACACAATCATATGGTTCGGAAACTTGTTGATAAACAAACAGTGCAGCAATGGCAAAGTGTTTTGGTGAATTTAAAAAGTGTTAAAGTTGTGTTTTTTTTTGCAATTCTATTTTTTGCTCCCTAAAATAGAGTATTATTTCGGCGAAACTTAACGGTGTTTCGATAAAATTATTTGAAGGAGTTTATTGGATTAATTTTCATTACTATATTTTGGTGAGTACCAATCTACTACTAAATGATTTTTATTTACCTAGTTTCGGTTATGCATTGAGGAAAGAGCGACAGGGTGTCGATTCTTCATCATTAATTTGATGCAAATTTTATTATCTGTCATCAGTCATCAGTTGACTGCATTTTTGGTTCGAATTTCGTTGATAGATGGTCAAAATTACATTTAGATTGCGGTCAAGAACTAATATTGCAATAATAGATATTCTGGTGGTAAAGAATCAAATAAAAATCTATAAATAAATGAAAATGTTAAGCAATTAATGGAATTTCACTAAGATGTCTTCTGTTGTAATATTTTCAAAATCTTAGTAAGTTACAAACCGGTTTCTGTTTAAATTAATTAAAATTAAATAAATAGAAACGATAAAACATTTAGATATATAAATTCCAAAATTTTTTAAAGTACAAAATTTAAAAAAAATATACTTTCAAGGTAGGTATGTTTCGTAAATTTTTTGTCGTGTGACTTTAATGACTTCAACTTAAAAAATAGGGTTCATGACCTAAGGAAAGGGTCCTATTTAAACAAAAAATCATTTACAGATGGACATCTGTCAAAAAAGTTAATTTTTAACGGCTGAACGGTATAATATTGTTTTAAATTCCAACTCAAACTTTTTCGCTTGCATAAGAATTACGAATTTTTCAAGTATGCGGATTTTTCTAAAATGTCATATGTCATATATGGGATTAAACCCCATGAGCTCTGTGTCGACAACCTAATACAATGTTCGTTGCCACTGCTGTATTCCATACAACTACGTAAATGGTATAAATATTACCATATTAACTTAGGGCTAAGTGCTTACATTTTTCGATTTCGATGATTTTTGAAATAGCGGGTCCTGACGTCCGATCTTCAAAGAAATGTTGCATTAAACCTTAAGGGTCCAAATTTCGTATATTTTGATCTGCTTCCTAAAGGATATGAATATTTCTACAAGAAGCTGTTTAACAATTATTTCATACTATCAATATAATTATTAATCGCATATGCTGTTATGCGAGGACAAATCTAGCATTGATACCGTCCCGTAAACATTTTTGATTTCTGTTAAGCGCCACGTTTTGGTCCTAGGGTGAAGGCTATAAAATATAATCAAAACCAACTGAGAGGAAATAAATTTGTACCTAGTCTCCGACAGCCTGTAAAGATAAAAGTACTGTAGTTCCCTGAAATTTGTAGCGCTTGCACAACGAAGCTTATGTTATGCGACGAAATAAATACAAAAATTGTGTCATGCTGCACTCAGTTTAACCAGAATTGTCGGTTTGATTCAAATATATTTTGAATTATATTCTGAATATCGTATTTTATATAACCGTGTTAAAGGTTGTAAATGCTGTCAAAACATGTCGAGGGAAGAATGCAATACGAAGTCCTATCATTGACCAATTAAATAAGTTCAATGAATGGAATATTTATCCAAGACCATGAGACATTGGTCTAAGGGTAACAGCCTTAGAGGCACACTACAGAACGAAGTAGCATTTGCATTAAGTCCACGTCATTATCTGTGAGTTAAAATTAAGATGTTCACAAACAAGAGAAGGCGTTAAAAGCCTATACAGGGCCAAAAGTCTAGCTTCTCTAACAGAGTGGGATCTACAATTTTATGCCAACATTTAAGTTATTCTCTTGGTGGATGCTTGTCAGGTGATTCAGCTGACAACTTAAGATGATACTCGCGCAGAGGTCCGAAACACTTATAATTGAACAAACTACATAGACAGAAAGTCCATTCCTTTTCCATTATCCGGCTCACGACCCGTGAAGGGTCCCTGCCTGGGACACGGCTGCCTTCCATCCTCTGCGATCCCGGGCACGCTGCTTTCAGTTTTTCAGACCAAGCGCTCTGGCTTCCGCGATGGCTTGGTCTTTAAAACGGCGGTTCGGTCTTCCTTTTCGTCTCCGGATCTCCACCAAGATGTCATTCGTGGAGTTGATGTTTATACCGATGAAGATGAACTTCTTAACTATCTTGAAGTTGCTGCTATCAATAGTGACATTTTGTCCTAGTTGGTGGACAGATGATTGTTTGTTTGTTGATAGTATTAACTTGTATAGAGAATTCATAAGGGAACTAATTTATGTTTTAGGTGAACTCAGGCATATGTCTTTCGTTGTTGCATGCCGACATTAAATTCAATAATCTCTAACACACCACTCATATGCCCGAGCTACCACTTAATGTTTCTTGTTACTACTAAAGTACACTCGTGCTGATATTCTCGTCGGTTGTTACGAATTAAACATTTCTGGGTTTACATTCGGCCATCCGACTTTACACTGTCCTCAGTGTGATTATTATTCTCCACCCTCGAAAAAAATCATTTCATCTTCACCACGGAAGGAATCGTTTCATCCTCACCACGGAAGGAATCGTTTCATCTTCACCACGGAAGGAATCGTTTCATCTTCACCACGGAAGGAATCGTTTCATCTTCACAACGGAAGGAATCGTTTCATCTTCACCACGGAAGGAATCGTTTCATCTTCACCACGGAAGGAATCGTTTCATCTTCACCACGGAAGGAATCGTTTCATCTTCGCCACGGAAGGAATCGCTTCATCTTCACCGTGAAAGGAATCTTTCATGGTTCTACATAGGACACTCTTAAAGTTCAACCAAAGTAATGGGTGCGCCTTTGTATGTATGTATGTAGTGGGAAACTTACCGTATTTCAATTAACCTTCTGCTTCCTGTCAGCAGAATCTCCGGGCAAAGATATGTAATGTATAGCTATACCCATCAAGTTTCGGCCAACAGCCTGAAATTCATTAACTCAGTTTTTTTTTTGTTAACCAAAGCAATCTAGTCGCCTTTTGCTTTTATTTTCGAATTATAAAAGAGATATAAAGAAAATAATTTGTATATCAAAACTTTAGAATTCAAACAAATAATAATATTTTTTTTTTTATTTCATTTCATCTATCTAGTAGGCTCTTGCGACTGCAATAAATTAAAAGTGTAAAAGCAGTTGAATGTTAAATTCAAAATAATAGTTTTTTTCTGTTGGATTTGTTTAGTTCTCGTTATCGGATATCGCGTTATCTTGTTGTTCTTCTTCTGGTAGTTCTTCCCAACCAGATAATCTAAAGTCGCGAAGTTTTCCCCACGGTTTAATATGATCGGCGGAATGTATTGATTCGTACCGTCTCGAGTTTACGTTAGTTGATGCTGTATCCGCTATTACGTATCGGTCGTTTGGGAGAATTTGCTTAACCTCGTACGGCCCTTTAAATCGCGGCAAGAGCTTTCGTGACTGTCCAGTAGAAGGATGTTCTGCTTTGATAAGGACTAAGTCCCCAACTGTATAAGTTTGTGGACTTCGATGGACGGCATTAAATTTTCCCGCTTGTGCAGATTGTAACTGCTCCGTTCGTTGCAAAGCCTTTTCGCGGATCTCGTAAAGGGGAATATTTTCCTCATTATCATCGGAGTCATCTTCCTGCAGAACGATATGGAGGTGATTCGCGAGACAGTTTCTTGGCTTGAAATCGAACATTAGTTCTTGAGGACTACGGTTAGTTACTCTATGCTTCAAGGAATTTAGACCCCATTGCACTGCTGACAAGTGTTCTTGCCAATCCCTTCCGTCCTGTCTTTTCGTCATGCTGGAGATTGCGGTACCCACTGTTCGGAAATACCTCTCGATCTGCCCGTTTGCTCTTGGCGTTCGCACTGCATTAAGAATATGACGAATTCCATTATCTTTGCAGAAGGTTTCAAACATTTTGGAAGTGAATGCAGTACCTCTATCGCTAATTATCTGTGAGGGATTTCCGAAAAACTGTGCTATTTCCTCCAATGTCCGCACAGCAGCATTAGCGGATGTATTTCTTACAGCGCGCAGTATTATAAACTTCGTGAATGCATCTATTACCCCTAGAATGTAAATATTTCCTTTTGTGCTCTTGGGCAATGGTCCTAAATGGTCTATATGTAGTGTATGAAATGGAGTCGGGTGCTTGCTAATGGGATGTATCTTATAGCGTGTCTCATCTTTAGATTTTTTATTTGGAGACTACCATATCTTTTAATCAGGCATACTTTAGGAGAATCAAGGAAATTGCGGCCAAGGATCATAGGGACGTCTTGTGCTGAATTATCGACGACAAGTATTTCTACTGGCATTGTGACTTCACCGACACAAACACTTTTTGTCATTTTCCCTAGTGCTTGAGCTGAGCCCTGTCCGAATCCATTCAACTTGGTTTTGCACGGCTGCATTTCCCAGCCATTTTTAGTCACCTCTGCCATAATAAGAGTGGTACAGTCACTTCCTAGATCTAGGAATGATTTAACCGGCTTGCTATCTACCACTACGACTTTCACAAGTCCACTGTCATCGCCGGACTGAAGTACGCGACGGATTTTTCTAGCTAGTGGGAGCTTGTCGGCGCTCAGCCTTGCAGTCGTAAGCAATGTGTCCTAACTTGTTGCAGTTATAACACTTTGTGTTGGACAAATCGTAGTTTTGCCTACGGAAATTGTTCGCTCTGAGGATACTCGAAGAATGAGTTTGTCTTGCGGGATAGGGAGCAATTGGTATTGAAGCTGGTCGGGTGGAATTAAAATACCTGTGTTCAAATTTATCGCGGATCTCATATTGAGTCTCTACCATTTTGTGTGCTTTGATTTTTTTCAGAAGTTCAGTGATATTGGAGCTACTACTCGCTGTTAAATAATTTCGAAGCTCTCTATCGCGCAGCCCTGAGATTGCGTATTTTATAATTGTGTCGTTACTGAAGCTAGCTTTCTGAGCAATATTTGCAATATCGTAGATATAATTCTCATAACTTTCGTTTGCCTCTTTTCGTCTAAGCATTAATTGGGAAATAATTTCGCACTCGTCAATAGAACTGGGAAAATCAGACACTAACTTTATCTTAAATTCCTCCCATCCATTTAATTGATTTTGATTAATGGTAAATCACTTACGTGCTCCTTCTTCAAGGCGAAGTGATGCGTACAGAAATGTCGAGCGATCGTCCCAATTGTAAAGATGGCGCGCGTTGTTGATTGACTCGACCCATTGCGATGAACTTAAACCAAGTATCGATGATGGATTAAATGGGGGAACGATGTTTTTAATTTCTTCTGGTGATAATCGAATCGAAGGTTGAGATAAATTTCTTGATGTAACTGACTCTTCGATGGTGTTGCTTTCTGAAAGTCTGTTAATGGTGACTTCTCTGCACAAATTTTCGTTTTGCTCCTTTAGAGCAGCTATTTCGCGTCGTAATTGCTCGATTTCTTTTGCAGTTGCTTCTGCATCTGAACTTTTCTTTGAACTTCGCTTCTCCATTTTAAGTTTACGCGAACTTTTAATATTAATTTTTCTTACTAACTCTTTAAGGACCGACCGCAAACTCTCGACGTTAATATTCAAAAAATAGAGGCTTCGAGAATGATTTCTACACACGCCTATATTCCTTTCTTCTTTTTTTTTTGTGTGCAAGCGAGAAAAAAGAGAACAACAATACAACGATGCCTTTACTTGAACGCAATTTTTTTTGATGAACTATGTGTGTAGCTTTGGCTTGTTCACTCTGATGATTTAATGAAAAAAACGGAGTGAGGCAGCAGGATATAATTACACGATACGTACGAGACGACCCTCGTGGTATATGAATATACACTTTTTTTTCAACTTAAAACTATGCAAATATTACCTTACCAGATCACTTCATATAAAATTAAAATACCACTATGACACTTGGGCGATCCCACTTCTGATTTTATTAACTTGTATAGAGAATTCATAAGGGAACTAATTTATGTTTTAGGTGAACTCAGGCATATGTCTTTCGTTGTTGCATGCCGACATTAAATTCAATAATCTCTAACACACCACTCATATGCCCGAGCTACCACTTAATGTTTCTTGTTACTACTAAAGTACACTCGTGCTGATATTCTCGTCGGTTGTTACGAATTAAACATTTCTGGGTTTACAATAGCATATATTTTGTCTTGTCTTCATTCAATTCACTTCACTTCATTCGCCCGCATACCCCAGCAGTTGGACTGATCTGTTGAAGATAGTGCCTTCCTGCCTTCCGTGTTGACACATGCCCTGCGCACTCTATGCTCGAGAACAAGATTGAAGAAATCACTGCCAAACTGCACATTGCACCGGGTGTTTTCTATGGTTACGCGACACAGCTGCATCCCAGATTCGGCCATCGCCATGAAGAGCTCTTGACGATGAATGCTGTCGTATGCGGCTTTGAAGTCGTGGTCTTTTCCACAATTTGCCTTATTGTTAGTGTGAAAATTTGATCTAAGGTCGACCTGCCGGGTCGGTCGCCGCACTGGTACGTGTCGATTAGTGTTTTTATGTTCGCACAGTACGTTAGATAGGATCTTATATGCGACATTTAGCAAGGATATGCCTCGATAGTTCTTGCAAGACAAATGATCGCCTTTCTTCCAGTCATCGGGCATGCTTTCCTCCACCCAAACTTGGTTGATGATTTGGTGCATGCGCCCTACCAAAACACCACCTCCGTATTTAAAAAGCTTTGCAGGTGACAAAACAGTGTTAATTAGAAACCAAAAGTCAATGAAACAGACACTACATTCAATGCATGAAGCTGTATCATCGCCCGAAAATGAAAAGTTCAAGTTACCGTCTGCTGAAACACGCATAAAACAGCTTGCGCAGATTACCGATTTTGAAATTTGTTTCTCGAAGCAAAAGATGCTGAACATTCCCTGTAAGAGTAGGCTACCAACTCTTATCCCCTACGGCTTAAAATAAAAGTTAAGTTAAAAATACCTGCATGTACATACCTGAGATCTGAGTACCTCCACCATGAGTATCTCTTCAGATTCTTACGCCATGATTTCTTTGTCCGTGCAAATTTTTAATAACAAGTATTGTACATTCTTATTGCAATGCAATGCCTTATCAATATGTGACATCAACAATTGGTTTCACATTTATTTCCAATAAATCAATCTATATGCAATTGCATGAAGAAATTTCTTCAGAGATTGTGTGCTCTTACAGCACCTCCTTATCTATTGGATGTATACGAGTATAAGTACTTAGAAATGTGTGACAAGGTATTTTTCAATTTTCTAAACAATCACATTGGGATGTCTGAAATGAATGCAAAAATTAAGTAACACTGAAGAAATACAACACAAGGCAGATATTTATCTGTTAGCAGGTGACGCAACAAAAACCAAATACTTTTCGCATTCTATGGCTCTCGTCTACTGTTGGCCCAAGACCTAGGTTTGCAGTTTCCACGACATTCTTCGAAACAAGTACTTCTTAGCTGTTTGGAATTTTTTTACAAAGATTTTGGTTTTATAATATTCATAAATGATAGCCGAAAAGTTCCTCTTGCGTTACTTAATGGAGTTATTTTTGGAGGCAGTATTGGATTCTATGGGTTACGGGTTTAGTTGTTAAACTACATAGGTCATGGTTTCGAGCTTTGATCAATTAAATTTTAAGACCGGGCCCTAAAAGTATTGCAACAAAAGTTCTTGATTCGGTAAATTTCTAGAAATTATAAATA
Organism: Ferdinandea cuprea; assembly: GCA_963576555.1. Taxonomy (NCBI): domain Eukaryota; kingdom Metazoa; phylum Arthropoda; class Insecta; order Diptera; family Syrphidae; genus Ferdinandea; species Ferdinandea cuprea. The sequence goes on from OY754958.1 coordinate 9,696,967, forward strand.
GAGATCGTGCAGCTTTTATCCTCTGCGGTTCCGCGCACGCTACTTCCAGTTATCCAGACCAAACGCTCGGTTTGGCTTTTTGAACTTTATCCACATCTAGGTACAGATCAAAGAATTCGCGGTTGTACCCGGGCTCCTCGCAAACAGGGAAATATTCTCTCAAGGAATTTAGTACCTGCTACGCTTTCCAGCTTATCCTATCCATAGGACAGAATCAGAGAGCTCTTAGAGAGCTTAAACTTCGTCCTTCGAACTATGAGTTTTGAGTCCATATGTTTTGACAAACTTAAGAAGCAAGGATTTTCTAGGGCAATTGTTCGTTGACTATCCTTTGCAGAGTTGATGTTAACCCCGAGGTAGGTTAAACTCCTTACCCACCTCAAAATCTATGCTTTTCATAGTTACATTGGTGGATTGATGGTTGCTTCTTCAGATTAACTGCTGATGCAAAACGGCGCATTGCACCGCGTATTCTCTAGGGTCGCGGGGCATAGTTTTGGATCCCGAATTCGTAGTGCTCCTGACGATGACTTCCATCAAAGGCGGCTTTGAAGTCGATGAGAGGATGACGTGTCTCAATTTAAAATTCGTTTATATTTTATAAATAAGCAATTTAAAAACGTTCATCTTCACAATGCTGATGCCTAATTTGGCGTACCTACACAGGTATTGCCATATCTCCACACTTTAATAGCAGTCTCCGTACCTGGTTTAGTAGTAATCACCGATAATAACATTCAAGGCTCCTGAAATATTCACTTAAAAATATTGTTTTTCGAAATGGTTACGCTAAAATGTGAGATTTGACCACTCACTCCCCACAAATCTACGTAGGTATGTATCGCATGGATGCATCAATTGCACCCAATTACGCGAATTGTTTTTTTATTTACTATTCCACTGTTCCTACAATGTAGAGATGTTTTTTTCTCACTCTTTCTCTCTTTCAAACATTACTACTAAGCAAGCACTTACTATTACTAATCGCTTAAGAGAAAGACAGAAATGTAAACAATTTGTTATTTGAAATATTAAATGTGTCACAAACTGGATTTTTATTAAATGACGTCTACAAATTTGTGCGGTTAGACATGTTTCTACATTCAGCAGGTGGAATGGAATGGAATATGCTAATGCTGAGTTCATTTATTGCGTCTAAAATCGGAAAAACATACATATGACATTTTCTGATTGCGATCTTTTTAATAATTTTGCAGAATTTCGAAACATTTCGAAACATGTCTCTTTTGTTTCCACAAATCGCACACACACATTAACCCACCTCTTCCATGCCATGGATTAGATAAAAATCGATGTCAATATCGCTATCTTGAGTCGCATTACCTTACCCATGTTAGAGGTCTTTGGCCATATCTAGTCTCTGATAAGGCAACAAGGCAATTCACCACCAACACACAAAAGTCAATTCCTCATCAGCGTTATAGCCACTCCAACTTGACAACATAGCACGACAAAACCAAGAATATAGCCCCGCAACAAACCAATAAAAAGTCAACCAACTTTGGAAAAGAAAGAAAAAAAAAACAACTAAAATTACACCTCGATTCATAGCGCCCAAACGAATTTGGAGCAAAGCACGAAACAAAACGAAGTGAAAAAAATAAAATAAAGAACTGATAAGCGCGATCTATCCGCCCTAATGATGTTGTTGCTGTAAAGCACTTGCCAAAGACTTTGGTAACATCTTATCTATGCGACTGTTAAATTTTAACGACAAAAATATTTATTGAGAAGAACGTTCATCCTAATATTTGCGTTCCCAAAACACTGTGTGTTTTTTTTTGTTCTGTTGTAAGACGTGAAGAAAGAAGTCTGCGATGATGAAATGGGTTTTTCTCGCCGCACGCCTCTGTGGATTATCAATTTCTCAAGAATCGCAACACCCCATTACTTGGGTTCCTCTGCAGCCTTATCATATTTAACACATTAAATTTGTGTATTATTTGTTTTTCTGCCTCCGAAATGGTATCTGTTTCCACTGTCCGATTTGGTGTAGGTACTATTTGAGTCGCTTTTAGGTTGTGAAAAACAAAAAAAAAAAAATATCTACTGCCGATGATCTAAGATCTAAGACTAAGAAATGGACAAAGATGGGAAAATTTTGTATCGCTCAGATGAAAATCCCCCAAAAAAAAAACAAAAGAAACGGGAGCAAGAAAAATTTCCTTCCGACTATCTATTTGTACACATGACACATGTGGATGTGATTAAACAATTCGTTTCCATCACTCTCTCTCTCTCTTTATATAGGGGAAAAAAAGAGCGATAGATACATTTGTTTTTCATGTCAACAAGTGCGCCGCGACGACGAAGACAACGACCGACGACAACTATTAAGGCTGTTACACGAAAAATTCGTATTGTAGGTCACAGAACATAGTCCAATCCATAGAAATTCATCCCCTCCTCATCCTGTAGTAGCATAGACTCTAGAATTCCGATGGAAGAAAAATGACTATATGTGCACAAATATAGTGCGCATGATAGGAAGAAGATACACGCTCATTATAATGAAAACAAGATATGTATACCTCTTAAGAGTAGATATCTGTCTGTTTTTGTGTGAAGTAAGTATAAGACTAAACAACAACTACATTGTGATGCGTGTCCTCAAAGTAAAAATGGAACACACATGGTCTGTAATTGATGGTGTAATTTGTGACCAAATCAATGAAAGAGGAGGATGCATGTTGGGAGATGGAAAAAACAAATCAAAGTCGCCTTGTTTTGCTCTCTTTCTCGTTCCAACCATGAAGGTTTATGTACTCATAACTCATAATACAGTAAAGATGAATGTAAAAAGTCGATAGATCAGAGTATGGAAATTAAGTGAAAACATAAGGAAACGCTAAAGTCCGCTTGGGGCGAACAGTATGATACCCTATCCTTATCCCTATATACCCCAAAGAAAAAAGCATTGAGAAGATGATGGATAGAATTTTATTTAGTTCTATTAATTAAAAAACAAAAAAGTTTTTTGAAAAAACGCCCCCAAAAAGTGGGCGTGGCCAAAAACTTTGTATGGGCGATATGTTGGAAAAAATATTGGGTAAATATTTTGTTAAACAGTTTTTTTCGCTTTCTGAGAAAATTTTCGAAGAAAACAGCATTTTAGTCAAAAACGCCCACAAAAAGAGGGCGTGGCAAAAAACTTTATGTAACAAACTTATAAAGGAGGGCAGTGCCTACATATCTTGTGAAGGTTGTAACACTCTATATCTCTAACTTTAGCTTTAAAACGGTTTTTTTTAAATTGTGGGCGTGGCAGTGGGCGTATTCAAAATTCATTTTACACTTAACCATTTCGGAGCCCTAGGGAATATGTGGTCCAAATTTCAGCTTCCTAGCTTAATTTTAAAGGCCTAAAAATTGCGTACGGACGGACGGACATTGCTAGATAGTCTTAGGATTTGGTCCTGATCATAAATATATATACTTTTATGGGTCTACGACGAATATTAAGGGGTGTTACAAACTATGTGTCAAAATTAATATACCCTTAGGATAGGGTATAAAAATAAAGACGGCATTTACGTATTTACTTTTGTACTTTTCTCAAGCCCACTCGTTTAAAACGAGACAGTTTGCCTGCAGATAGAACACATAAAATAAAAACGACCAAACGTTTCCATGATGCTTTGAAAATAGCTAAAATTGTTCGGGTATTCGAAGCTGGCAAAACACCAGAAAGAACCGATAAGTTGTGCTAAATATACTGACTTACACTACCTTACCAGCTTCGAACCTGTGATAAGAGTCTCTGCCTGAGTCACGCCGGCACCTTCTTCAATTTATCCGAACTAAGTGTTGGCATTTCCCTTGGCTTGGTTTCTTCGTCTCGAACGTGGGGCTGGAATCCGAGTTAATATGTGTGTCATAGGGGTCTTTTTGTAAGAGCTCTCCTTTCTTGTCTATCATCCAGTATTCGTAGACGTATGGCAGAATTTGCAATATGAGGGTTCTGTAAAGCAAACACTGCTTGGAAAAAACCAAAGATTTTACCATTTCCTTCCAAGGTGCCCCCCGGATAAGAAAATATTTAACTACAACAACTTGTTATGCATAAATCAATTATGCAATGTCTGGCTTCTGTCAAAAGTACAGCTGTACTACAACTCTAATAAATGTTGTGGCAAACGTAATGCAAGCTCTTGATTGTGACAAAGTTACTTTTCTCGTTCTCTTGGACTTTTCAAAGGCGTCTGACAGTTTTATTTCTCTTTCCCTTCAGCAATGTTAATCCATATCTGATCTGATCTTCAGATCTCAGGCAGTTGTGGCAAATCGTTTCGTGTCTGAATTTCTCATGTTGAGCAGAGGCGTTCCACAGGGTTCTATACTAGGTCCGCTATTGTTCTTACATTTATGATTTGACTCTTTGCCTGCAAAACTGTCAAGTAGATATGTATGCCGATGATATTCAGTTACGAAAAAGCTAGGTATGGTTGAAAACGCAGCAGTTGAAGTGAATGAGGATTTAATAAATGTCCATAGTTGGTCACAGAAAAATGGACTCTGTGTTATCCACTTAAATCGAAATGCTTGGTAATCTCAAGAAAATCCATTGACAAGTCTGACTTATAAATAAGCATATTGAGTTTGTTGAATCTGCTAAAAACTATGGTATAACATTTACAATGATAGGTTTATGGAGCTCTTCGGTTACTGTGGAGCAGTCATAAAATAACACTCTTAAAACACGTATTATATTGGCCAAAACATTATTTATCCCTGTCATGCTCTATGGCTGTGAACGGTGGATTTTTTAATTAAGTCCCGCTAAATAGTGAAATTGCCCCACTGTGCGATGGCTGCATCAGCAACTGCGCGCCCAGGACCGACCTCTGATTTGTATTTTGCACGCCATATAAATATAATAGTACAACATTGAAATATAACTTACTATTGTTGCCTAATTTCATTTCATTAAAACATCAAAACATCATTATATCATTTCATTAATAGGCGAAGTTTTGATCGTGGTTTTATTTGCCAAAAAATGCAATGCTTATCGGAGCTTCATGTCAACAAGGTTCGGCCATTTTTTCATGGTAAAAGTGTTACTCGCGTGTAAAGGTGCGATCAGATGGTCATCAAAACTTGTCTTCCGGATGACAGGATGACGTCAGAAAACTTGTTTATTTCAGACGGGATGAGCACATTAGCATAAATTCTTCGTCAGAGTGACTTCAGGATGACAAGTTTGTATGACCGTCTGATCGCACCTTAAGTCTTTCCATGATGAAATGACATTTCACGAATCACGTTTGAGCTATCAACTATAGAACACTGAAAAACCAAACCGCAAAATACCATTCTTTAGAACGATGAATTCGATTCACTTGGTTTTGTGAGGACTGTGGTATTTCGCATAAACTAAAAAACGGCAGTCAGATGCAACACAGTCTTATAAAGGGTGTTTTTTTTAGAGGTTGGTTTTTCGAATAGAGATAAAACTAACATTTTGTTCAGTTTGGTTTCCCATTTCATCATGAACAGGTTGACGAATAAACAACGCATAAACAGGACTCAAATGAATCAATTCGCCACCGTGCACAAAAATTGGAGCTTGTTGATGGACAAAACTTTATGGAAGATTTTGCGCAAAGATCACTTCTTACGACCTTACAAGATCCAGCTTGTGCTTGTTGATATCGATGCTGATTTTCATAGCAAAATTTTGTTCAGTGATGAGGCTTATGGCTACGTCAACAAGCAAAATTGCCGCATTTGGAGTGAAGAGAATCCACATGAGACCCTTGAAACGCCATTACATCCACAAAAACTGACTGTTTGGTGTGCTCTATGGGCTGGTGGAGTCATTGGGCCATACTTCTTCCGAAATGATGCTGGAGAGTCAGTTACTGTTAATGGAGACCGGTATAGAGCCATGATAACCGACTATTATGTTCCCGAATTGGATGGCATGAATGTGGATGTGATTTTGTTCCAAAAAGACTGCAACTAAATACATGCAACCACATGCCGAACGTCACAATCGATTTATTGAAGGAAACATTCGATGAGCGCATAATTTCGCGGAATGGACCTCTCATGGGCCACCAAGATCGTGTGATTTGACGCCATTGGATTATTTTCTTTGGGGATATGTGAAGTCGATCGCCTCCGCCAACAAACCAGAAACGTTAGGGGGCTTGGAAGCCAACATTGCCGACATACAGCCCCAAATGCTTGAAAAAGTGGTTGAAAATTGCACCTCTTGACTTGTCTTTATTCGAACCAGCCGCGGCAGCCACATGCCCGAAATCGTATTTAAACATTAATGGCATAAACTTATCCTTTCAATAAAGCCAAATTGATGGACATTAAAAAAATTTTCTTGTGTTCTATTTCAATTCGAAGTTCTATACCTCTAAAAAAACACCCTGTACAACATTACATCGTGTTCTGTTTAAATGTTTAAATACATGTTCGGTCGCTGAAGTCGATCCATCGAAAGTAGCAGTTTTGCGTGCATAGACTGGGATGATTCTTTCATCCTTTCCTTAAATTTTGAGGAGAGAATGCATCATGCACCGTAAAGAAGAAGGCTACTGCTGTTTTGGTGTGTGGGACTATGTCGTGGTGGTCCCGGTGCTTCTTATCTGTTTGAATCTTGACCTTTAATCTTGACTTTGTTTCTCGCGTTAGTTCGACAAAAGAGTAGCTATACCAGTCCTTGCTTTCAGCTTTGCAAGCATTGTTTTTCGGAAAATTTTATCTTGGGTTCATCCTTCATAATTAATTCGAAAAAAGTGTGATTCCCATAATTTGTTGTGATGTCACTCACAATACTCTATAGTTGCATTAATTACTGAAATGGGCAGTTCAAAGTCGAATGGGGCTTAACACCGACTTGCAATGGCGCAAAAACGTGATCCCACTTCCAGTGCTATTCTCAGATATCAACTTCAAAAATGCTATTTAAGACGTCTGTCTCACAGTAGGTTTGGCTTAGCAAACAACTCGTCAATAAATACCACAAAATAAATAACCCATGACGACATGTCAAAACCACTTATAGTGTACTTCAAATTCTGACCACTTTATTTGTGGCTTATAATCGCCTTATTTTTGTCTTGTTCTTTTAATTTTGCTTCTTTGGATTATTTCGACAATAAATTGCATTGTTGACTTTAGGTAGTGCGCGCCATCTTATTAAGAACCCTCACCACTTTCAAATAACAAATATACCATCCATCTAACTATGCTCGTATCTGTTTCCATCTAATTGAATAATCGCATCCGTAAAATTGAAATGTAAATAATTAAAAGTAAACATGCATTTAACATCGTCAAATGTCTGTGCTGCTATAATCCGTAGCAACAGGTTGGATTTCGAATTCGCAAAATACTGCTGCCTCTTCGCTTGTCTGTTGTAAAGTGGTTCCATCAAAACGTGTGTTCTTTTACTGTGGTGAACGATGATTATGCAGAAATTTGTTTTCTTATTTAGATATTAAATTACTTAACACATAAAGAGGACAACAACAACAAGAATGCAAGTAGACGAAAACATAAGTATATGGCTACACTCGCACTCGGATAAGTACATTTTTATATTCGAATTTTGAGTGAAAATAAAATCTTTTCTCGCACCAAGTATTCCAGTTTCGTTTTTTAAATCATTTAAATGAATATTCTATTAAAAAAAAACGGGAGAAGAGAACATTGTTTCCTGAAAATTTCGAAACATCAACAAGCAACCATTCTTGATATGAATACAGACTAACAAAACACTCAATAATGCGCGCAATGACACTTTATCAAATGCATTCGAACAGATGCATAAAATATCCAAAGCGGCGGTGGTGCGGTGTGTGGTGTATAATATGAGCGAGCGTAGAGGAAGGAATAGGCGAGGCAACAAATAATTATTATTGTTGTGCAACATTTCTTCAAGCCGAGGTGAAAGTTTAACAACCCCTAATGAACTTTTGTCAAATCGATGTGTCGATGCACACAAACACTGATGTGTCGTACTGCTTGTGGATACCATGAGTACTCTTGCAGATTGACGGATTCCGCATGCTTTTCTGTACCTATCTACGAACCGGAGGGCACAATTCTGGTTCTCTTTCCTTGCGACGACACATGCATGGATTTATGTACGAATATTTTGAAAATGTGTGTTAAAAGATGTTTTTTTTTCGGTTTTCTTTTTTACTTTGGGCCAGGGCACCGGAAGATGTTTTGTGAGAAGTTTACTTTCCCCTAAGAGTAAGCATTGATTTGATTGTGCTGTTTATGGGGAAAGTGTCTTATATTGCTTTATTCTATTGCATAAGGGATGCTGGAATTTCGAAACAACCTGTTTTGACAGAAATGGCGCCCAACGAGGGGCCTTCTAAAGAATGACGTTTAAATTGAATTTAAGTGTATAACAGGTATGGGTTTTTTCAACGTAAATAATAGGTATTAGGCTACAACAAAGGCCTGAAAACCTAGGTTCTGCAACGATTGCGTGTAACTCATTGGCATGAATTGGAATGAGCTAGTTTAAGAGATTTCTCATGACATTTTCTACTCTTGAAGAACCGTCAGGCTTTTCCAAGTGAAATTCTGGAGGTGGTACTCAAGGCTAAAATACATACTGAAAATCAGTATATTACCTAACATAAGAAATATACTTTTGCAATGGTTGCGTATTGTGATCCTATGGTAGTGTCCTTTTAAATAACAAATTTTAGACAAATTTAGAAATACACTTCAATCCGGTATGACATTCTTCATCCATATTAATCACATTGGCGCAGTATTCAATCATACGGTTAGGTTAGTTTAAATGGGTTGACAAAGAAGAACAGTCTCCTCCCTGGCACACTTAAGTCCTTGTGGACCCATTGTGGGGGATACACCGGTGTTGTGGCCTTCTTTGTAGTTCCCTCCCTCCGATCATGGCTACTCAATTTAGAGAATGAGTCGTCTAACAGTTTCTCAATGACTTGGAAGTAGAAATTTCCAAGTGTTCTCTAAAAGAGATAGTGGGGGATGTCCTCGTGAAGATCCTCATCGGCGCAGCCCCTACAAATGTCGTCATCCTGGAAATTTAGTTTCATCATGTGGTTTCCTAGAAAATTATGACCAGTTAAAGCACCAACCAACTTTACTAAAACGTTTGTGGGGTTCGGTTTTTATTATATTTTGGAAATAGTTTCCTTGATATCTCAGAGTTGATTAAAGATTTTCATCTATTATTGGCTTTCATTCCGATCTTGTATTCCCCTCGCTTTTCTCTGAGGTTGCAGAGCGGCAATTTGATCGAGTGCCTGGTCCCAAGCTATTTTGGAAGCTTTTCTTGCTATCTCGTTGGCTATCTCATTGTCGGTGATGTAACTGTGACCAGGAACCCAGCTTGTGCTGTGAGACAAGAGCTTTAAGTTTTATGCGACAGCGGTGAACCAGATTGGATTTGATTTCAAAAGCATTTACTGCCTTATTGGCCGCTTGGCTGTCAATGAAAACCGTAATATCATTCTGAGGTATTACCGAAATTGATACAGGATAGGCGGATTCCACGATTTAACCTCAGCTTGGAAAACACGACTATGATCAGGGAGTCTGACGTATAGTTGTGTATGTTTAATTCTTTTGAGAATAGACCAGCATCTTCAATCCATTTGTGTATATGGATAAAGATTTAATATTCGTCGGTTCATTTGTATTTTACTCTTCCCTACTCGGAAACAAACAGGAGAATGGTCTGTCAATGTCCATGTAAGGTTCTATGTAGCCGGAGCTAACGTCGTCCCCTACATAAATGTTCATCTGTGCGTGCCCTTAGAGCCCTGAGTTCCAGCTTCAATCAAACCAAGGAGGCAGTTTCGTCACATCTGTTCATTACATGAGCATGGAGTAGAAAATATTTGGAGAAATTCTTTGATATAAAAAGAGGACTTACAATCGAACCTTGTGGAACCTTAAAGTCCTGTTTTAAAAGTTGAATGAGTTATGATCGAAAAAGCAACTTTTATGAGTAATATTTTTTGACACAAATGGAGGGATTCTGTCTTCATTTCGAAAATTTAAGTTAAGTCTGCCAATATCCATGAATGACACTTGCATCGCTAAAACCGAAAGACTTTCCATCCTTGGTATATGCGTCAATGACAACCTTTGTTGGAATGACCACATATTAGAAGTCGCCAAAAAGCGCTGCGAAAAGTATTATCTTTCTCAAGCGATGCGTGAAATATTTCACCCCTTCTGATTTGGATAGAATTTAGAAGGTTTTTATTCACCCATAACTTGATTACATCGCTCATACCTGGTCCCGTGCACCAATTAAATATTTGGAGCGACTTGTCAGGGTTAGAAAACGTGCGTTGTTTTATTATTACTTCCATCGAATAACACTTTAACCGCAATAGCCGTCCATAAGAAGAGCACGCTGATATTAATTTTGAGTTTTAATTGATGCGAAGGGAATTTTAACCAGCAGTAAAAGTTGAGTAACACTAAATTTTTCGAAGTTGTAAACAAATTTGAAATTTTTAAGCATTAAAAAGTGTTTCCATCAGTGATCAAAGTGGCTATCTACAATCAGGAGATCATAACTCCTCCCCCTCTCTTTGTAGTAAAACCGATTTGTCATAAACAAATACCCAGACGCGAAACACTTAGCCATAAACCATAGCCTAAGACTTACGGCCTAGTGGTGATAAGTCGGTTTGTATTTTGGCTAAACACTTTTAATGAAAAGTGCAAGTCGTCACGAATCCTTTTAATTTTTAACTACAGCAAATTTTGTTTACTAATTTAAATGATACTAAATCAATCTACATAGCAAAGAAATAATAGATAGTGGCTCTTTCCAACAATCAGCATTGCGTTATCGTTGCACATTCCATCGGGCAGAATCCAACATATCTTGTTTTTTTTTACTAATAATGATATATTTATGAACAAGTTATTTCTCTTGTCACCCTTCTATAAAGTCCTTACTGCAAGTAACCAAACTTTTTCCCGACCCCACGTTGGGCGCCAGATTTCAATACCTATATCTATTTCTAATACACACTCATTGAACCTAATGGCAATTATGTAAATGTACGAGATTTTGAGCCTCTAAATACGCTATCTATTCACTCCCCCTTTCGAGACCTTTAAATATCCAATTTAAAATCCATTAAATCAAGTTTATCACCAATTCAAACCTCATCATCATCACCATTGTCACAAGCATGGCTATCATCTGAATAGAATTTTCAAACTGCTAGATAAAAAAGCAAAAAAAAAAACAAAAACTTTCGACAGCTTAAATGAAAATAAAAGCAAAGAATAATAACTAACCATTTACCGCGCATCGTCTCGAATCGTAAAGCGCGCATACATACAAAAAAGAACAGAAAAAAAAACACATTAGGCCCTCTCGCCTATGCCCATGGTCGTGCTAAACGAATTTCCACACTTTTACTTTCATTCTATGCGCCGTGTTCTCTTCCTAGTTTTTAATATGTTTTTTTTGTTGTGTTGTTGCCTTCTCCCTTTTTGTGTCGCGATAATCCATTGCCTTTATGCCTTATGGCATAATAAATTCCGCACACTAACTAACCAAACTAAACTGTGAGCCATTTTGGTATGGAGTGCGTGTAGCTAGCACGGCCCACTTCTTTTTGTGTTTTTCATTCTTGTCTACTTGTGGTTTCATTTAAATCCGCACGCACTATTATAATACACACCGCACCGCACTATACAGATACACTTTTGATTTCGTTTATCAGTATCTATCTGAAGGCATAATATAAGTTTGTATGGTTCTTTTTTTGTTACCACACACACATCCTCCAATAGTTGTGTGTCTTCATTGCGCTTTGGACTCGAGAGTCTCTAGGCTAGGCATATAGTTAAACCACCTCGATTTAGCTACATCGTCGTCGTCTCGTCACTCTCTTATAATATATTGTAAAGAAAAGATGAAGATGAATGTTGATTAAAAGAAAGGAAAGAAAAAAATACTCTCGCGGAACAACAAAATTGTGCGTGTGGTGGTTGCGGCTTCTTGTTTTTGGTTTTATGCTGGAATATGAGGCTTTATTGACGACCCACATTCCATTTATGACTGGCATTTTATTAGTTTTTTTTTGTTACTTTTGTTCCTCTAATTCTACTCTTTGGAGGCCATAACCATTGTGGGATGGCTTAATCTAAACGATGTACCGGTATTTAGTGACGCGCCGGCGTGGAAGATACTTTTGTTTTTCATACTGAAAGGGAAAATTTGAATATGTTAACTGCAAATGATGATTAATTTTTTTTTTAATTCAAATTTTCCTCCTGAATGGATTTGTTTTTTTTTTGTGTTATTCTAAGCTGCGGGTGACATTTATTTCGGTTTTATAATGCAAATAATATATGTCAGGTAGGTATGTATCTGTTTTTAAAGAATTGTGAAGCTTTGCTTTAAAGAAGAAAGATATAGGCATTAAATAAACATCTTATTTATCTATATTGATGGATTTTATGTTACGGCCATTTCCAAATGACAAGAGTTTTGGGTATTGGTAAACTTTTTAGTCGATAGCATAGAACAAGGAATTAGTGATTGAATGATGATCTGCTTTTGGCGAACTTGTTGGTACCCTGTCAATCAAGGGGCAGGGTATAGTGGCTTCATATGGAAAACAAGTTTAGAACAATGTACAAAACAACCCCTCAAAAATATTCACACCATTATAAAAGAAAAAACAAAAAAGTCGCAGTGGTTATTGCGCAGTTGTAACAAGTAGGGCGAGGAGCACATGGGCTCAGATTCTCTAACTTCGCCCACGGCAGCTACTGACTACTGACGAATCTAAAAATATGCCACCTTGCTCTTTATAAATACAAAGATAGTGGTCAGCTGTCAGTTTTAGGCTGTGGTTTATGGCGAAGTGTGATCGCGTCTGAGTATTTATTTATGATAGATCGGTTTTACCAACAAGGGAGGGGGAGGAGTTATGATCTCCTGATCGTAGAGAGCCACTTTGATCACTGATAGTAAATTATTCGGTGGTAGGTCTTCATTTATAGAGTGGTGGCCAATAGAATAGAAACATTTCTTCTTTCCGTACATAAAATTCCTAAATATATATAATACCACTTGTAGGTCAGTTGCAAAAAAAATACTAAAGCTTTTGAATATTTCTGAAGCTTAGACGAATGAAAAATGCTACAGTAGTGGGGTCAAAAATCACCCCAACACAAGTCAAGTTTAATCGAATTTGTTTCGATTTTGAGGTAAAACTACTCTATATAATAAAAATATATAATATATATAACTTCTGAAATATTAAATACAGTTAAAAAAAACTACTTAACTCATTTGGTAGACCTAATTTAACTACGCAAAAAATGTTAAAATCTTAAGTAAAAATTATAAAACTTAGCTTTTTTAATTTTTCATTTCAAATGGATTTTACTCTATTGATTTGAAGACACAGGCGATTGAAATTAGTCCTAAAAACTGGCAGTATGCTCTTTCATCGAGTTACTACTGAGAGAACAAATACGTCCAAACTAACAAAAAATACTAGGTCCATCACCAAGTAATGCAAAAATGCAGTTGCGTGGTGGTTCGAAACCAGAGATTCACTCATCAAGGCGGTACTGACCTTCTGCTTGACGGTGCATGACACCTTAGCATAATAAGCTCGTAACTATGGAATTAGTAGACAAATATAAAGGTACTATGTAATTTTCGCTAATATTGAAATATTCCTAATTTTGATACTACTATACTTGCTGTAGGAGCAACTGTTGAAATAGCAAGAAAAAAAGCTGCAAAGAGCAATAAACGGTATCTCGGAATGGACTAAGAAGTGGTGGATTAGATTAAAGTCGGTCCATGTTAATTTTACTTATAAAAACGTACCACACATTCCAGTGTACATAAAAAACAATGTAGTGAAATACTCAAATACAGCAAAATTCTTGTCATGGATCTAGACGCTTAACTGCGTAGGAAAGCGCATTTGAAAAAAAAGGGAAAGGAGTTCAGTAAAATGTATTGGCTTATTGGAAGATACTCACCTCTGTCCAACTATAATATGCTATTGCTATACAGGCAAGTTCTTAAACCGGTATGGACCTCCAGGATCCGGTTGTGGACATGCACATGCCAAAAAAATTTACAAAAAATCCATGTCCTCCAAAACAAAAAAAATGCTAAGGAACATAGTAGCTAATGCACCTTGGTATGCACGCAACGCTTATCTACATAGAGAACTAAATATTGAAAGGGTTGAAGATGAAGTTAAAAAAAAGTTGCTCAAAGGCACAGAAGTAGGCTTCTCAACCATGTTAACATAGAAATAACCGAACTGTTAAATACTGACAATTTAATTTAAGGCGGGTAAAACCTCTTGATCTATAAGAGATCAGAGAGAGAGAGGCCAAGAAGTTATTTTCAAACAAATAAGTTTAGAGATCCGTCAAACGACGACGAAACAAAAATAAATTGCCGATTAGTCAATCCCCTAGGAATGACGAAAGTCATTCTGTCCCTGGAAGGTTTTTAAATCGTGTCCCTCACTATTGCAGAAGCATCCCTCGCGTAATAGCTCTGCAATGTCTTTCGATGATTTTTCCTTCCAATCTCTTATACGAAGATGTTTTCAGCGCCTTTTTTCTTTGGGTGCTGGGGATACGGGATGGATATCAAGCACCTAACATTATTTAAATTTAACATAGCTTTTAATAAGTGTATGATTTTTCTACCCTGTTTTCTCACTGCGAGTGACCTGGGTTAGCACTCCTACTTTATTGCATTTCTTTTGGTCTGCAATGAGGCTTATAAATCGGTGATGTGAAATATTGCCAAACGAAATAACGCCAAATTTTAAATAAGGGGCTTTTGGCAACAGTACCTTGGTGATCCGCTATGCGGGATTAAGAGATTTCAACCCTTTTTCACAGGCGGTTCAATTTTGGAATGGAAATAATGCCAAATTTTTAGAATTCGGCTTTATTTCGTTTGGTGTTATTTCACGTCACCCTCTAAATCGCCGTCATTCTATTTTGAACTGGGTTTGTTTCATATCTCCTTTGACGATGACAATTACCTGCTGATCGTGTCGAGCTGCACTATCTGGATATATATTAGTTCTCCCTATGAGAAGCTCAAAACGTTGAACCCCATCAGATTTCTAAATAATCAAGAAAAAGGATTTTCTGATGTCAACAGAATTTTATTAGAAATTAATTCTTCGATAACTTCGGCGCACAAGAAATGGTACGAGTATTTACCCATTAAAAATGGTATGGTCAATTCGATACTGAAGTATAAAACATGATGCTGTCCAAGCGCCACCAATACCAGATCACTTATAATCATTTCAATTTGTTTTTGAATCACCATGTTTTCCCGGTTTTCTTTCTGTATAGTTAAAGGATGGGCCATCCAGTGGTTTCTTCTTAAATCTTAAGTTATTTTGACACTGACAGCTGATTGTGGAACAAATTTACTCTTGAAGAACGTTGAAAAATATTGAAAACTTATTTCCAAAGTGAGTGCTGACAGTTTGTGCAAACATTTTGTAAGACTGGTATGCCAGTGGACAACACTCATGATCCCTGTCGTCTTACGGTGCGCACAGACGAAAATGTGGCTGCTGTAGCCGTATTGTGGAGTGGTGGCATCACTGAACCATTTTTCTTCAAAATTGAAGCTGGAAACATTGTTTCGGTCAACGGTGGGCGCTACAGACCCCTTCTTATCGACTTTTTTTTACCGAAATTGAAAACATGGATTTGGATGACCTCTTGTTCATGCAGGTTGGCGAGCCATGCCACACAGTCGATGCCACAATCAATATTTTGCGCACCAAATTTTCAAATCGATTGACCGCCTCGGACTTTTTGGACTTGTTTTTGTGCGGAACCACGAAGGACCGTTATTATGCCAACAAACCGAAAAAGTTTCAAGCACTTAAGGCCAATATCATCCAAGCAAACCGTGAGCTACAGCCCGAAACGATCAACAAGGTCTTGGAAAATTGAAGTGACAGAATGCGCTACTGCGAAGCCAGCCACTTGAACGAATTTGTATTCTATCATTAATGGGTATTTTTGCTCTAATTTAATTTAATTTTGTTCATTTTATTGTATTTTTTAAAAAAAAAACTTGTATTTGGCCCACCCTGTTCATTCCCCAAGCAGAGGGCTTAATTTAGCTGAACGCTAAATATGATAGGATAAGCAACCGACACAATTGCATCATGTAGAAGTGTCTGTCACTGTGCAACAAATGGCCAAATATTAAGACTAATTTCTTTACTAAACAATCAATAAATGTTCATCATTGCATATCGCTATCAAAACAAATATTTAAATGAAATTATTAAGTTAATTTTGTTTCGAGGATTAATAGCTTATTATGTATTGTACCGCTTAAACGGTGACGAAAAGCCTTGGAATTCGCTCTCTTAAGAGGCGAGTTTCTGCAGCAATTGAACAAGAGCAAAATCAACAAGTATCTGCAGACATCTTGGGGCGCTGTTATAGTGTTAACAGATCAGTTTTCATTAGAGAAGTAAACAAACAAATAGCTACACAATAGCCAAATCGCACCGTTGTTTTCTTACGCATACCAAAACCACCAAAAAAGTGTACACACTTTGGACTGGGAACATAATTTTGTTGACCATATGGTAACTTAAGTGCTAATTCGAAAAAAATCCAAAAAAATTCAGTAAAACTCTTAAATCCGCTTAACAGATCTCTACGTGTTGCTAACGTAAATGTATCCTCCTAGGTGCTCCCTTTGAAGTGTCTTACACTTGCCCTTCATTTGTGAGGTGTATTTCGTATACGTATAAACTAGGGTAAGTGCCTCGGTCAAGAACCAACAAAGCATCATTTGATAGCAGCTAATTTCATTGCATTGATTCGCTTCTGATATCAACGATCTTCTGCAATCGCCTTCGGGTCTAAAACTTACCATCTTAAGTACACAGAGAAGAGGAAGTTGTATGGATTTTTCTGCATTTAATTCCATTGATCTCTTTGCACCTCCGATGAAACACATTATAACGATTGAGACTTAAGTACCAAAATAGCCTTATACAAGTTGCTACTTCACAGCTTCCAATAATTTGAAAAACTTTTGTCAAACAAGGCAATTTGGAGTGGAGCGGGCGCCACAGCCAATTTTCAATTACAATACCGAGAGGCATCACTTAATATCACGACTTTATGAAGCACTCAAGTGTGGAGTTGCCACATTTATCTGTTTTCTATGACTCCAATCTCAAAGTTGGTTTACCTGAAGCGTCTTGGCAAACAACTCATGTGGTTGTGGCGATGGAAATCTAAAAAGATTACCTAACAATGAACCGATCATGGTAATCTGTATTATAAAATTCAGCAATGGAAGATTGAAAGTTGACTCTGACATCTAAAAAACCATCTTCGCACATATATTTTTTTTAAGGCTTTATAGAGAAATTGCCATATTTAGCTGGGTTAAATTTAGGACGGTTTTAGAATTATTTAAAGGTGTGTTTTCACTGAAGTGATCAATGATTATAGCTGAGGTTCTAGTTTCGTTTTCAAAACCTTCTTCTGCACTTAAGCTGTTAAAGTGACGATCTGGGATATGTTAATACTACGCGATCTAAGGCTTTCCGGCTCGATCTTTATAGATGTCTGAAGGATATTGCTCTCTAAGAGTGCGTTTGCCTTATCTCAGGTCCTAAATCACATAAGGTGACGATAAAATTTCGATTATATCTGTTTCTTTTTTATCTATGAAGATAAATAATAGCCGTCGCTAAAACGATGTCCTCAAAAGATACTGGACTTTGATCTCGGCACTGACTTTTTCTTGTCTAAGGCTCCCAATAATTTGTTTCTTGCTCAATATTTGAATACGTTTCTAATAGGCTTGGAAGAAGAATTAGAATTAAAAAAAAATTCTACAAAGTTTCCTCGGGTTGCATCTGGCGATTAAAATTAAAGTTAATAGAGTGTAGGCAACTGAAAGCGCAGTTGTAAGGAAACGTAAAAGTCGGACACACTAATCATTCTATTCGTGCTTTGTAAATGTAAATGGTTCTGGAAGGATTGTTTTTTTAAGCGATTGGTGCCTTACGCAAAAGGCTATACAAAAAGTATGACAATTCATAGGCTACTGGTCTTAGGCAGATTCTAACATATGGAATGGTGGATTGCCTTAGAAAGAATCGCGATAAACTAAGCAACGTCCAAAGATCAGCTTGTTTATGCGTAAGTGGAGCATTTCGCATCACTCCCTCTGCTGCATTGTATATTCTGTTTTAATTTAATATTTTTAGCAGGCAGGCAACTGCTACCACTGCCATTCGCCTCAAGGTGATCTCCCAAAGACCGAAAATACAATCGGTCACTTTGTAATTGTAAACATACCCAGAATTCTTCCTTGAAATATAGACTACAACATACCCCAATGGCAGTTTGGTAAAAACTTCCATCCCACCAGATCCTTTTGAGAGTATGGTGCCTTGCTGGAGAAAGAATCGGTCCATTTCCACAAAAACGGGTCAAATACAAATGATGGGGCTGTCCCTCTTTCTGTCTTCCTAATCATTGCAGTGTTTTCCAAGCTGAAATTATGGTGATCAAAGAAGTCTTGTCCTCGCTAAAGAATAAAGTGGTATCCGTAAGGGATATTCGAATCATTTCGGACAGTCAGGTGGCCATCAAGTTTCTGAATTCTGTCTCTATATCTGTACTAAATACTTGTCTGCCAAGGAAGCAGATTTTGCCTAAGCTGGATCTAAAACGCTCTAAGAGTTCGATTACCTTCGATAGACCCACATTAGTGCTACAATTGTTATCATAACTGGACACTGTTGGGGCTTATTCAAATTACTTTTGTAGCGGCTGCATGGATGAGGAGGCGGAAAAGGCAACTCTACACCTATTTTGCCCATGCCGTGCTCAGAAACGAAATATCCATCTATGAGCTTACTTCTACAATGATCTTAACGATCTAAACTTGACCGACGCAAAATGTCTCTCAAGCAGCTCAAAATTGTTCCACGAGTAGGCATGAACTTCAGATCCAATGGGTTACATTTTTTCTTGTTTACATTTTTGTACATCCTAACCAACGCGTCTGACAGTGCTGCTTTAGAAATATTTCAGAAATTTCTAGTTGTCTTTGGTGTCTTAGTCTTAGCATTACAATTTGTAATTAGTTATATGCTTATTCTGCGTTTTTGGCAGGATATTTTAGTAACTCCTCCAACTTTACAGATTGCACTTCGTGGTTTTCTGCTTATCCTGCTACAGTTTGAGTTTAATTATTTTTCTTCCATCGATCAAGAGTACTCTTGTCTTCCAAACTATTCAAATAAATCGTTAACAGCTTCGTGGTAATATTTAATTTCGCAATCTTTTCCCACTTTATCCCTTACTTTCTAGGAATGTCTCGTCCGATACATAATTATTTCTGTGGTATCAGGAGAATCCATCATTAGTTAGATTCTAGTTTTAGTGAGAAGTTTTGCCAGGATACTGTGTTAAAATTCCACCTCTTGGTAGCTGTTTAATTTAATTGGATCCTTCTGAGTTTCGACTGAAGTTAGTACCAATCGCTTCCAAAATTTGACCGCGCACATCCATACTGGAGATAATTTGTACATATTTGTATACAATTTTTAATTTAGTGAAAACTCTAAAATTTTGTGTGTAATTTTTTTTTCATTTTCAGATAACTACCGTTCGTTGGCAATAATTACTATTTTTCAGCAGAAGGTAAGTGAATCTTATAGCGTAATACAACGACACAACAACTATTGAACCTATCATAAATCAAAATTTGTTAACCATTTCAATGGAATGTTTAAGAGAAGACCCATGACATGTGATGTAGGAAAGCCGGCTCATTAGATACTCTAACTTATTGCGTATGCCGTATATATATATATTTTTTGTTTTGTTTACCATAAAGAGAAAGTACCCGCATCGCGTACACTTTGAGGAAGTGTATATTCAAACTCAAGGATAGCCATAACTTGTGAAAGGTAAAAGTCAAACGCGCAGAACTTAGTGCCATTTTGAACTATGCATGTATCTATTTACTCATTGCTACAAGTGAATACGAACGTATTTTTTCCCTTTTTACAAATCGCGCACAAGAAAGTTAATTGTTTTTCAATGAAAAAAAAATGCCAAGTTGTTTATGTTTATGTTTACATTTTGTCCAGTGAGAATGTAGCAAGAAAAAAAAACCCATGAGACTGAGAGAAAAAACAAAACAACGCGGTTATTAGTCGTAATACCAACTTATTTTGCGCCGCGCACACAAACTCTCGTTAGAATACCTATTTTCCTCGAATAATGTTAATACGTTTTATGGCTTAAGCTTGTTGAGCTTAATAATTACTTCTTGTTATTTGTTTGTCTTTGGAAGCATGGTATTGGCTTGGGATTCCTGAATGAATCAATCGGAAGAAATCGAAGGCGATTCTACGGAATATGCAGATACTTTAGTAGTCATCGAGAATTGGTATGCAAAAGTTGTTTAGGTTTCCCCTTTCGCTCATAGATTCTTTAAAAAAAATACAAAAAAAAACAAAATCATGCCTAAAGAAAAACCAAACGACATTGAAAAGTTTTAAACTAGAAGTTGGAGTTGTAATTTTCGTAGGTTGGCTGCACGTTGAAAAGGCGTCTGAAGGTTAAAGTTGGGTTAAAAATTACAAATCAGAATAGCCATACTTAGTATGGGTATAAATTAAAGTAAGGTCATGATAAAGCTGTAAATAGCATCATATGGCGGAAGGTAGATACTAATTGAGTTTAAACAGCTGCTTATTCATTATGCCTTGGCAAAGAAATGGAGAGCGTATCTGTATCGAAAAATAGCTCAGTTAAGTGGTTTTGATGTTGTATTTTTTTTCAATATTAAGTTCTTAACAAAAACATTTGCTGAAGAAGTTTCCCATCTGTTTCATATTAAAGTAGAGTTTTTGTACGGTGCCGTTTAGGCATTATCTGACGTCATTAATCGAATGTAGTGGTAAGATATCAGGGCCAACAACATCTACTAAGCTTTCATGTAAACTAGAAGGCTTAGAACACTAAAGTTTGATGTGATCCAGTCGTGCTTGGTGATTGCTGAGATCAGAAATAGAAATTATAAAACGAAGCAGTTACTTCTTGGTTTGTTGTAACCGCATCTGGAGAAGTTCCTTATTCAGTTGGTTCACATACATGTATAGGTATAGGCTTGAAAAAATAACATAAAATGTTTCTTGCATGGTTAGGTGAAACAACTTGTCCTCACGTCAAATGAAGAATTACAGCAGCTCCTGGCCAAGGCCGATCATGAGCCATTTGTTGATTTCTTTTATTATCGAATCGGTGATAACAATTTCCAACGAAATTCGAGAAAAGACCTTGAAGTCTGTGCGGTGCCGAAGGTTAAACTGGTTTGGTCTGTCTGCAGCCCAACGAATCGTTCCATTGATTCCATCGTGCCTATATGAGACCGAGTATTCTATAAGGGAACTAAGTACGAATGCCGGCAGACCAAACGCTTGGAAAAATCGATGCATATGTATAGCGAGGAGAAAAGCTTTACAGGGCACAAAAGTAATAGCTCCTGAACCCTAACAGGTTTTGGAATCATCCGAGAAAAAGCAATTCCTTGGCTCAGATCCTTGGCCAGAGGAAAGTCGACTTTGACATTTTTTCTCAGCCGAAGTTTCTATATCATTGCATAGGATGGCATATCCATTAGACAGAGATCGTAGGATAGTTCTCGTGCAGCGCCATCGTACTTCTAGGCGAGACTTCTTTTTATGGACATGAACCAGCTACTTGTTACCCACTTACGATAGTTAAAGTCATAATTTTTTAGAAGTTCAAATAAATTTGTGGAATCAGGTCGTCAGTTCATCAATTGTGAAGGCATCGACGTAAAAATTGGACATTAAATAATTGCAAATAGAACTGGGTACAGCTCATTTTAAAGCGAAATAGAATCGAATTGCTGTGGAAATTTGCATCAAAAATCGATTTTTAACCATGTCAACTCCTTCGATGTTATCCAGGGAGACAGTTTCGCTTGTTAATAATAAATGCTTCGCCCTTTTATTTGTCTAAAGAAAGGAGGAGGCAATATTACTTTGCAATATCACTCGGTTTTGTGACTGCTACTGCTAAAAAAACATTACTTTCTCACCGAAGAATTCATGATATCCCATCAGTATCCTCTTCATTGCAGTGTCCATAGTCTTCGTTTGACTTTTCGACATATTCAGCCAAACCTTAATGAGATTGGGACTTGGGGAAGTGGTTTATATGTTTTCAGTCGCAGAGATGATAATTCTAACCAGTTCTAACCCTGTTATTTGAGCTCGCCAAATTAGGAATAACTTTATCGCTCTCACCTGAAAATAGTAATTTAGGTTCGCCTGCTGACAATGTTGGGTGGCAAGGATAAAACAAACCTTAGGTGGATTTAACAGATCTGCCCGAAGCTGTATTTCTCTTTCTTCGGTCCTTGACATTGTAGCAGTACAATTGGTGTTATTTTTGAACACTGTCTCATAGGAGATCTTGCAACTAGGCTTGGTCTCATTCTTAAAGATTTTTTTACAGAAGTTGCAAGGGCGAAGAGGAGATGGAAACTATCATCCGCCTTTCTACTGCTCTCTTTTGTAGTGTCACAATGAACCAAGTTTTGATACAAGTTTGTCGGCAGCCACTCCTAACCTAACCTACATAGCCAAACCCTGTTGTGTTTCATAGCTCCATAGTTCCAGACCTTGAAGATCAAAAGTGCGATCGCAATCGGCATCCAATTTTATGTTACGAAAACTGTTACGATAACTACGTGCTTGATATTCTGCTATGATCTACGTACTCTTAGTCTTAGAGACATAAAATGGGAGCTTAACAACTCAGATATGACTCTAATAAGACTAAATTGATGCAAGAAAAAAAATACG
Source organism: Ferdinandea cuprea (assembly GCA_963576555.1). Lineage (NCBI taxonomy): Eukaryota > Metazoa > Arthropoda > Insecta > Diptera > Syrphidae > Ferdinandea > Ferdinandea cuprea. The sequence continues at coordinate 9,719,907 of OY754958.1, forward strand.
ACTCCCATCTTGAATATGACACAGCAAATAGGTATTTTTTTTGTAATTCAATTATCGCGAAGCCAAACTTCGTTAAGCTCTCACCGGGTAATAAAATATATTCAACTCTTAATTACCGACCTGACCATAAAGCATCGCGTTCAATCCATCTATCTTTCGGTTCTAGGAAATTGCAATTATAACACACATCCAGCTGCCATGATTCATATCCGCAGTGCCTCTGTGAACATTTGCTTCTTTATTTTTTTTGCTATTTGCTATTTGCTATTTGCCCATATCTCTTAAATATATTCCTGTAAGTGCTCCCATAACTAGCAGTAGATTGGCGAATTCACTAGAATTGATATTTCTCTTCTAATCGCTTGCATTTGCCTTCCTGTTTTTGCATCCGATTTATTTATGTGGTGCATTAGCCAGGGGCAATTTATCATAAACATAAAAGAGCTTCACATCGCACCCACCCACTCAGCTCAACTCAACTACTGCTACTTTTGGAGTCACAAGTCTAATCATCAAAAAAATGTACAAGGACGCCCATTAAAAAAGATTTGTTTAATTAAGAATTAATTAAAAAAAAATTTCTCTTTAATTTGCCAATCACACTTTGGTAACTTGTATCCCGTATCCTCTTCTTTTATTTAAATTTTTTTTTATTTTATTGCATTTGATTAAAAATGTGCAAAAAAGAAAAAAAAAGAAGCAACCAGCCAAGCAAAGTAACAAAACAAACAAAACTAATTGCAGTATCTGTATCTGTGTGTACTGTCTATAGTATTATAGCTTTTTTTTATATTACTACATTCGCTTGCATTTATTAATAAAACGAGTATATTTTCTTACTTTGACCTTGAACTTGATATTAGACAGGTAAATAAGCTCGAGAAGTTACCTACATTTTTGTCGTCATCTGAGAGATATGCACATGAACAGAGGAAAGAGAGAGAAATAAAAACAATCAAGTATCTGGCCTGGTATACATATATGTATGTACGTGAAGTGGTGGTGCAGGTACGAGTACCACCACCATCCATGGACCGTCAAACAAAAAACCCCGACCAAGTTAATGGGACTTAAAAGAGGCGTGGGCATCGCAGCGCAGGGGGTATATAAAGTCGCGCGCACTCTCTTGATAGATGCAAGCGCAGGTGAATAATGATCCTCCACCAGAGAATAAGTAGATACCACAGAAAGATGGTAATTTCCATAAAAAAGAAAACAACAAGTATCTATCTATTTATCTGTACCTATGACTCGGAACCACACACACGCTTCTAGTTGTATTCTATATAATTATATTCAATTCCATGTCTGTTTGCAAAAAAAAAATTTGCAGACCAAAGGTGCGGTGGAAAATTCACAAGAAAAATCTCTGACAGATCACCAGCACAGCACAGCACCACTGTTGTTAGTTTTAGTTTTACGTTTACGTCACTTAATTTTTTTTTTACATGAAATGCAGCAGGGAATTGTGTTCATTTAATTAATGTGAAGTGAAAAATTAAACTTATCATCATCATCATCTTCATCATCATCATCATCGCAACGGTAGCATACAAGTAGCAGTTTAAATATTTTCCGATTGGCCTTGGTTTGCTAAAAAAAATATATATATATTTTTAATATTTTTCATTGAACTTCAGTCAATGCTATAATTTAATTATGATGATCGTCGTCAGCCGCCGACATTATCAACAGAGTTTTGCGGTGGTTTTTGTTTGTGTCGGTGGCGTGGCTGTTTTCTAATTTACCTGGCGTGTATATTGTAAATTTAATGGTTGGCATGATGACAGCAGCAATAAATATGTACGAAAATAAAAAAACAGCATACAAATTGCTGCAATGCACTTGAAAATTATTAAACAGCAGAGGGGTTTTTTTTATATATATAAACTTTATGTATTGAAGGTTCTTGCGAAGTTTGGCATAGCTGTTTGTGTAATCTTATCATTGGAACGATTTAAAAAGAAGGAAAGCTTTGCAGATAAGTTCTAACATTTTTATCGGACAAGTGGTAGAATTTTTTTTATTTTAAGTGGATACCCACTGTTGTCCACTGAAGAAATTTCTGTGTTTAATTTTGTTATCGGTTTGTACTCACATGTTTGTCCAAACTCTTTGCTTTTCGAAAGGTGTTGGCTTATATTTTGGGTTGGGCGGTTAAAAGTGAAGTCAAATGGAATATTTTAAGGCTTTACGGCTTTCTCTAGCTTATCCCCATTACCTATTCGTTCTTTGTCTTCAATTGTCCAACTTTTTTGCCCAGCTTCCCATGCTTTGCTATGGAACCATTTTTCATTGAAATGAAGGAAAAGTAATAATTATATGGTTTTTGAGATTTGCAATTGTTATTATTCCAACAGGCCCTTAGGATTCAGTCTACCCAACATAATTTATTTCTTAAGAAACATTTAACATTTTGTTGGGTAAATAAGAAGACTTGCATTTTCCTGCGCAATTGAATTAATCGATCTATAGAAAGTATTAAGCCGTTTTTGTAGTTAAAGCATTTAGAGCAGTTAATAGCTCAAATTCGATAATATTCCCTTTAACTTCATATAATTTAAATTGGGGTGATGGTAGACCCCACTGCTCTTAATACTGATATCCATCGTAGACCCCTAAAAGTATATATATTTATGATCAGCACCAAAAGCTATGACGATTTAGCAATGTTGGTCCGCAATTTGTAGGCCTTTACATTTAAGCTAGGAAGCTGAAATTTGAACCATGTATTCCCTAGGGAATGATTAAGTGTACATTTTTTTTTATTACATTCACTGCCACGCTGACAATTAAAAAAAAGAAAAAAAACTAAAGTTAACGAGATAAAGGGTTAGAAACTTTTAAAAGTTTGTCATATAAAATTTTTTGCCTTTCCTATTTTTGCGCGATTAAAAATGTTTTTACCCCAATACTTGGAAACAGGAGATAGGTAGTCCTATAACCTGTGAACTATTTTTTCATACCAAAAACTATGTTAAATTTTATGTCAAAAATTAACTCAAAATTAAACTATGATATTTTTTATTTATATTAGTTATTTACGCACAGTGCCTGCTTCAAAAATGTTTCTTGCACAATCAGAGATAAAAGTTTTTGTGAGAAAAAAATGTTAATTTAGGGAGTCACTGCAACAAACACAAACTGACCAACTTACTGAAAGGTGAAATAAATATGCATATCTTTAGGGTTGGGTATAAACATACTTATATAAGATCGTGAGAATTTTATTCAATTCTAAGGGCAACAAACATCACACCAGCACTTAGCTTAATAAGCTTTCAATTGATTGTTAGCTTAGACCAGCAATAATCGTGACTGATTATAACCTGTTTAAGACGGCCATCATATGTATACAATTTGCATTTAAATAAACAATTAAACAAGAATGAAGTCCTTAATTTAGATGGTACTGTACTTTAGAGATTAGTTTGAAATGAATAAAACCTGGCAATTTTTTTTACTAGGAAAATATCACATATCGAAAAGCAGCACCTCCGACCTTCTACTCCGATTGATATGAACAAAACACAATAATTAAAGCCGTAATAGTTTTTTTGTTTTTTTTTTATTATTTGGTTAAGTTTAATAATATTTTAAAAAAAGGAACACGAATGTTGCTAAAAACATTTTGGTAAATGAAGTCGGAAACGCTTACATTTAAAATGTCTGTTTTATTAATTGCTAGTTACAAGGACTTTAATCGTACAAAAACTACGGTCATCACTCTGGACACTCTAAAATAGGCAGGCATGCAATAAGGCTTGGCGCTTATTCAAATGAAATGGAGCTGCATGGATGAGGAGGAGGAAAGATAACTCTACAGCTTCTTCGCGCATGCCCTGCTATCTCTCTCTCTCTGAGAAATTAAATCTTCATCTAGAAACTTGACCGACCCAAAATGTCTCTTACGTTCTACAGGGTGTTTTTTTTAGAGGTTTAGAACTTAGAATTGAAATAAAACACAAAAAAATCGTTTTATTGTCCATCAATTTGGCTTTATTGAAAGGATAAGTTTATGCCATTAATTTGATTTCGGGCATGTGGCTGCCGCGGCTGGTTCGAATAAAGACAAGTCTAGAGGTCCAATTTTCAACCACTTTTTCAAGCATTTGGGGCTGTATGTCGACAATAACGCCACGAATGTTGGCTTCCAAGCCCCCCTAACGTTTCTGGTTTGTTGGCGTAGGCGAGCGACTTCACATATTCCCAAAGAAAATAATCCAATACACCAGCCCGTAGAGCAAACCAAACAGTCAGTTTTTGTGGATGTAATGACGTTTCAAGGGTCTCATGTGGATTCTCTTCACTCTAAATACGACAATTTTGCTTGTTGACGTAGCCATTCAACCCAAAATGAGCTTGCGGTAAACTATTTGTGAAATAAATTTGCACGATTTGCGTTGTTCATTTGTCAACCTGTTCATGATGAAATGGCAAACAAAACTGACCATAAATGACATTGGAGTTGCCAGATTTGACCACAAAATGTCAGTTTTATCTCTATTCGGAAAACCAACTTCTAAAAAAACACCCTTTATAAGCAGCTCAAAATGGTTCAACGAGTCTAAGTGTGTCGGTCCTCTATCCGACTGTCACTTCAACCTAACCTAACCATACCTAGACTTTAGCAAAGTTTAACAAAGCCGAGAGCGGAGCTGTCCTTTTTGATTGACGCATCTATGTGAGATCGAAAGTTCAAATGTTTAGCACAGATATCTCCGAGATCACGCATTAAATCAACTTGGAAAACATGTTCTTGGGTTGGTGGAATGTGTTTTATGATGGTTATAGATAATAGCTTGACACTTACCAGCATTTAGTTTAAGAAAGTTAAAATCGAGTAGGTGCAGCCGACGTCAATAATTGTGAGAATAAAAAGCAGTGATCCAAGGTAGCTAGCTATCTTCTGGGTGAATGTGAACAACTCGGTTAAACACTCTTTTCTGATGTTCTATATTGAGAAATGTGAATCTACTTAAGACATTTTGGTATTTTTGAGTGGAAGGAATCGAGACAGCAGTCTTGCTAGATGCGGCTTACAATTGGCTGACATGCAGGTTCTAACTGTCTTCTAGTCACAATGAGTTTGACTCAACAGCAATGTAGCAACCCGTCATTTGTAGTAAAAGTTCGAAGATCCTAAATTCCTTTAATTAGAATTAAATTCATTGGACAAATGCCTAAGAAGCTGGGACTTTTTATGAACGATTTCTGCAGAAGCTGCAGGAATGAACAGGAGCTAAATTCAGTTGAACATTTCTCTCGTGCTATTGTCCAGTACTGCTATATAATTATGTGCACTCTGGGTGAAATTGCAAATGTTGAAATCCACATGTAGCGCAAGGCAGTTGAAAACATTTGCTAAAGACCGCTCAAATTTGGAATGGAATTGTTAAATGCAAAATGACTGCGCATATCTTTATGTATACAAATTTAGTGTATCTCGCTTTAGTATTAATTCTAAAATCTTAAATCGTAATCTATTTCTTATTTAATCTCTATGGCATCAGCTTATTTACATTGCAACCACATAGACCCAAACAACATCAGTTTTTCATTGCACGCATTCTATTTAAAACGTTCATCTATAATATTCGTGTGGTTGTTGTTGCCTGTCAATAATGACATTGAAACAAATTCTGATTACAACAAATCACATAATAGTTACTAGAATCTCCACAAACAGTGGACAAACAGACGGCATTTAGTTGGGAGTAATACGACAAAAAAATAAAATTCAACACAACAAACCAAGTGAAGCCTTGAAATTCTCAGTGCTGCGCATTGATATTGGTCTTGTTAGATGCGGGAATAGAGAAATGATTATACATTATATTTATAATTCAAATAAAACGCTTAACACCCAAGGAAAATACCATGAATAGTTTTATTATAAAGAAAAATATTTAAATAAACTAACATCGAGAAGAGATAAGCGCGGCCACAAGTGACGACGAACAAGTGCAATTTTGTACTTGCTATGTTTGTATTTGTGAATATTCGACGTTGTTTGAGATTGCCGAGTTGATAGTGAGCTCTTTGATCTAAGGTTGTTGTTCGGAACTTAAATGCAGTGCCTTTTTTCTAATGTAACTTTGTATGTTTTCATAAGTTTATTTAAAGTCTACAGGCTTCATCTCTGCGCAATTAGAATCTTTTGAACTCGTAAGTTGAACAGTAGCAAAAACTTGTTGTAGGCATTACAAAAAATTAAGACAGGAATTACAGCTGTTTCATTCTTTTGTGTACAGCTGGTCTATTTCTGTTTAAATCTGGACCGCAGACTCATTATTTAATTCAATTTCCCACTTCAAATGAGTCATAAGGCAACCGTAATGTAGGGTATTGAATTGAAGTTATTTGGTTGCGCACATGGAAACGCAAACTAGAAAAACATTCTTAAATACGCAAGAAGTCACGAGGATTAATTTTCACTGGTTCTTTAATGGACGCAGTCAAGATGCGCAATGCTTGCATTCACAATCAAAATGCTCATAATCAGCTTCAGAATTGCATCTGTCAACTCATTTAAACTGTACAAGCCATCTGGTTCCAGCCCCCCTTTCTTTCGACTCATCCCAATAGCCCTTTTTTGGTTAATTTTCAACTGGTGTTACATACCTTACACTTGGATGGATGTCAACAAAGTGTGTATTTATCCCACAAACTAGGAAACAAACCAGGTGAACTACGTAAACCTTAGCGTCCTAAAAGCTTTTTGTTTGAAAAAATTAAAAGTATTATTGACTTTACAATCAGTTAGAAATAAATCCGTGTCAATTCGGGTACCAAAAAGACAAATCAATTAAGCAACAATACGCATATTCTGATGAGCTAGTCAATTTGTTTAAAAAGGTTTACGAATTCAATTCACATATACAAAATGTCTTTAAGACTATTGTAGACTTGCGTCTTTTCATAAACCCCAGCAAAGACTTCTTCTACTGAAAGAAGAAACATAAACTTAGTTGTAGGTAATGTTAAACAGGTGTGAAAATTGAAAATGGGCCTTAAAAGACCGCCTCCAAAAAAGTTCGTTTTCTTCAACTAAGGGTTTTCCACGCAGATTCCAAGAAGAGTAGTAGGGGCTAACAGTAGCCTAAATTACAGCCTAGAAGGCATTAATTGGTAAGCGGATGCTCCTTATGTGGAATCGAGAGTGAGAGCTTGTATAGACGGTGAAACCGAAGTATCACAATGGCGATGATAAAAAGCCCCAGTGTATTTCAGTCAAAACTCCATGCCATTCAAGAAATCGTCAGACTTATTAAAAACTGCGGTATATGATGTGCTAACATAACAGCTATAGATGTCCTTGGCTTGCATTGGTTCCCTCGACATGGGGGTATTGTCGGTAACGAAAAAGTCGTATCTGCGGAGTGTCGACTTTGCCGAAACAGATGAACATATCTTACAAGAATGCTCTCTAGGTTATAAAACTCTCTAGGCTATGAAATGCATGAATGCAGTGCTTGAATCGTTGGTTGATCATTGAAGTAGACTTTATCTACAAAAAAGGCTACAGGTGCTAAGTCGCTTGATTAAAAGTCTCTATACTTCAAGAAGTAAAACGTAAAACGTTCATGTCGCAATATTCTGCTTGTATTTCAGGTTTGTGGCCAATGATGATGAAGTTGTTACACTACTAAGATTCTTTACAATCTCAGAACTTTACAAAAAGTTTTCTCTAAATTCTCCTAGATATCACTATTTCAATAGATCTCCGGTTTAAAAACTTCCCAGTTAAGTTAGTTTTACGTGTCAAAAGGAATCGCTATGATAATTTAATATTAACTGTTAAACAATGCGCATCCAGCTTGAGCAAAAACTAGACAAGAAAATTGTTTGGCTTGGAAATATTAGACATGTTTTAGTGATAATTTGTTCCTGTTGTGTTTGTTGTTCGTGTCCCTTGCTTAGCATATATTCCAGAAAACATGTTTATTGATGGAAGCTTTAATCGTTTAGTCGATGGGGTGTTCAAGTTTGCAGGTATTATTCAATTGAGTAGGCCCTCTCTCGAAAAACTAAAGTGACCCTTTAGGACCCTAATAATCCCAGTCCTTCGCTGCGGTGCAGATGAGGCCACTCTTGTTTTGAGAGGAAAATTCTTCGAGTAATTTTTGGTCCCATATGCATAGACGGTGAATGGAAGAGGAGATACAACGACGAAAAGTTCGCCTGTACAGCGACTTAGACCGAAGAGTGAAGGTCCAACAACTGAGGTGGCTGGGTCATATAGAGCGAATGTACAAGAATGCTTTGGTCTGGGAGATCTTCTAACCCACACCCGAGGGACGGCGCAGTAGAGGAAGACTGCGACTCTGGTGGGGCACGCAAGTGAAAGGGAACCTTAACCAACTTAGCGTGAGAGACTGGAGACAGCTGGCCAAAGCTCGTGCTGTATGGGGACGCTTGTTGGTTGAGGTCCACCCCGGACTGTAGCGCCACATTAAGTAAGTAAGTATTCGATTTTAAAGGATTACAAAAACAGCCTGGACAAAAACAGCCTGTCAACAATCAAGCTTTTAAAAGATGTGTTTATATGATTTTTGCAATCTCACAACCCAATTGAAAGTCTTCAGATCAGAGAGTGCTCAAAGGCACCTTGTTTGCGAGTTTTAAAAACAAAGGGCACACTTCTTAGCTCACTTATATTGTCGTTTTTATTCACCCGGAAAAATGTCTCTGTAAAGAATTGGGTTACATTTGTGTTTATTTTCGAGCACACTCTTTGAAAGGGTTTTTCATTACCTTTTCCAACTGCCAGTTAGACATTATTCAAATACAACAGTTTGTGGCCCACCTACATTTGTACAAGATTTGCTTTGAGTTCGAAGACTCTTGCGATGACACTTTGCAAACCCATAATTCACAAAGAATCTTGACGACATAAATCCCGAAAATCACGATATTGCCAATCACTTCATTATCTCAGACAATATCTACACGTATGGCAATCAAAATTCAGGCAATTTCCCATTAAATATTCATCACTCATTCTTTGGCAAAAATTCAAATTACGCAAAAGAATAAAAGAAAATAAGAAACAACAAAGAAAGAAAGAAAATAACTGGGCCCCAAATGGTAATCCCGTGGCACCCCACGCCAATATCTTATTTTCAATCAAATTAATTATACTGCACGCCATCAGCATTGTCAGCGCCAATAATTGATGGTACTGATACCATCTATCCTTTGACGGGCGATTATCGAAATTTGCCGATTCTGACAGAAAACAACATCGTTTCGTTTCTCTGGTGAATTCGATGATGACGTGCGCCTGTCAAAGTGACTAACACACAAAGCCATACCGATTCTCATTAAAATATTAGTCACACACTACAAACTGCTCAGATTGCACACAACACCACCTTTGGGTTGGGAATTGAAATTGGAAATTCGATATGCATACCGCGGCTTGAAAAACCGACCAACTGACTTTTCGGGGTAGACCTCAACCGAAACCAAGTAATCGCCGCACCGCAGCAACAATATAAAGCATATAAAGCAATGAATCAGAGAGAATCACATTGAAATTTTCTTTATCAAGGCTGCTGCCATGTCAATAATTGTGATTAGTAATTGGCATAGTACGACTATATTGCATGACATGCATAGTACACGTCTATGGTGGCGGTATGGTGCACAGGTTACTAACTACGTGTATGTAATACCAGAAACCACGATGGTATGAAGTAAACTTTATACCAAGTGCACACGCTCTGCCACTGCCAGTGCCACGACTTTGCATTTGCATGTGGTCTGCGTGCGCGCGGCGGCCTATAGTTAGTTGCACGCGCCTGCGCCACTGCCGCTGCGCTCTACTGATCCACTAGTCGGCTTCGGCTTACTATTACTAGTATCTAGATACTTATATAATCTGTTTTTTCTCTGTGGGTTTTTCGCTTCTTTTTCGTTTCTAGTTTCAAGTTCAAATTCGATTTGTTTTTACGTTTTTTATTCGTTTATTGCTCGCGTGATGGAAACATTTAATTTTCCATCCACAACAAGTGTGTGTCTTGGACATATATATATATATATATATGTGTTTTTTATATCATTTTTGTGTGTGCGCAATCTGGCAGTTGATGTAATTTTAAACGTAGAGGAGCAGTTGCGGCGGGGTAAAATGTAAAATCGCGCTATTTGTATTCGCTGTGTGTAGAAAAGGTAATTACGCTTTTCCACGGCACTTTTCAATGTCAGATTGTTAACTCTTTTTTGGATTTCGTTGTTTTTTTTTTTGTTGTCTGATCGTTGCAAGGAAAAACAAACAGAAGCACACATACACATGTTTGATTATGATGATGATGGGAAAAAATAACAAACAAAATTTCAAACGGAAGATAGGTACATGACTGACAGAAAATTTTCACTGCTGTACCGGGAGCCACTAATTCTATACAATTTGAGAAAATTTGCAATTACAGATTGATGAGGAGAAAACACACAGTATGTGAATACGTATTAGGTATGCTGGTGGAGTTCTATTAGTAGATAATTTAATATATATCCACATATGTATCTTTGCCTTGAATGAGATGGAGTAGTTGTCCTCCAATCATTAGATACACATACCATGCTGCTAACAACTGTGCGTATTCATTCAAGTTATTAAATGAAGAAGAAGTTTTACATTTCTAGAACGAAATTTGCTCTTCTAATGATGCAAAACAATTTAACGTGCCACTTTTGCCAGGTCCTTGTCAGGGCTCTAAATATGTACTAAACTATACTATACTAATGGGTGTGTTTTTTAGAGGTTGGTTTTTCGAATAGAGATTAAACTGACATTTTGTGGTCAAATCTGGCAACTCTTATGTCATTTATGTTCAGTTTGGTTTGCCATTTAATCACGAACAGGTTGACAAATGAACAACGCTTGCAAATCGTGCAAATTGATTTCGAAAATAATGGTTCAGTTCGCGAAGTTTACCGCAAAATTTTGTTCAGTGATGAGGCTCATTTTGGGTTGAATGGCAACGTCAACAAGCAAAATGCCGCATTTGGAGTGAAGAGAATCCACATGAGACCCTTGAAACGCTTCTACATCCACAAAAACTGACTGTTTGGAGTGGGGAGTCATACTTCTTCCGAAGTGATGCTAGTCAGTTACCGTTAATGGAGACCGGTATAGAGCCATGATAACCGACTATTTTGTTCTCGAATTGGATGGCATGAATGTGGATGAGATGTGGTTCCAACAAGACTACAACTACATGCCACATGCCACACAGCGCACGTCACAATCGATTCATTGAAGGAAACATTCGATGAGCGCATAATTTCGCGAAATGGATCTGTCAATTGGCCACCAAGATCGTGTGATTTTCTTTGGGGATATGTGAAATCGCTCACCTATGCCAACAAACCAGCCCCAAATGCTTGAAAAAGTGGTTGAAAATTGGACCTTTAGATCTGTCTTTATTCGAACCAGCCGCGACGGCCACATGCCCGAAATCACATTTCCACATAAATGGCATAAAATTATCCTTCCAATAAAGCCAAATTGATGGTTTAATGTCCATGATTTTCTTGTGTTTTATTTCAATTCGATTCTATACCTCTAAAAAAACACCCTGTGTATATAGTACTGATGTTATAACATTTAGAGAAGTTTTAGCTAAAAAAATTGCAAAAATTCACTTTAACTTGATATAAATTGAATTGGGGTGTTACTACTGTACCAACTTTTTTTCATTCGAGCTTTAAAAATATCTATGTCCTTAAGTATTTTGTTTGTAACTGAAAAGCCTTGAATTACAGCTAGCTGGTCTTAGGTTAGGTTAGGAGGGAAGTTTTTTGCACCAGATGCAAATTTCACCCGTAAGTCGTGAAGGCCCATTGTGAGTACACTATTTGTATATATTTCACACTTTTATGAGCAGCGGTGATGTTCCTCGATCGATCTGGCGTTCCTTCAAAGTACAGGTGTTGGCTGATTGCGAGTAACTTTAAAGAGCTACCACGTCTGTTGTTTAATGGTCGCAACTTTAGCTCTGCCGATCACTTATGTTGGCTTCAGTGACTGAATAAAAAACAACAGATTTGACAGATGCCGTCAAAACTACATGGTCGTCACAGACTGTCAAGAGGGACCCGTCCCTAGGTAGGGACATTTTCATATAAGAAAAACACATTTATTCCTGCGCGGTTTTTCTAGAACTATGCAAAATGCTAAATGTTTGAAAAGTTTTGATGATTGAAAATGTGTTCTCAAAAGACATCCCCTTTCTAAAATAATTTCAATAAGACCAATATTAAATACGTATCGATTTGCTTTTTCTTCTATATCACCAAGTAATATTCGACTATGATATTTTCAGTGGCTTGTGAGTTAAAAAAGAAAATTTTCAAGTTTTACGGGTTATTAGGGTTTGAAGCCTCTAAATCTAAAAACTTTGGAGACTGGGCTATACATATCGTAAGAAGTAAGTCCTTACTAAAAAATATGGCGTTCGAGTTTTCTGGATTGAGTACGCGATGTAGACTCTTGTTCCTCTAGATCCTCGGTTCATGAAATCGAGGCGTATTTGTAGCTGCACCCCTCGTTTAGCAGTCCAACGCACTAGATAAAATAAGATTGCTTATAAAGGTGGAAGATTAGCAGAGTGGCCTCTTTGATTCTATTGATGTTTCCTCATATAAGTGTTCGCCAATGTGTATCTGCCCTCTGAACAATTGTAGGAGTAGCTTTGAAATTTCAAGGAAAGAAGTTAAACGAATGCGTTTGGCCTGTCTGTTACTTCAGTTTTTCTTCTTAATCATCTTTTTCAGCAGCTTTTTCATTACCATCAAATCAAGTGTACGGCAAAGTTGCTGACAACAAAGTTTCGCATAAATAGAAATAGAATGCCCCTAGCAATGGTTCTTTACTGCAACATACCTCTTTGCGTATATTGGGGCCAGTTTTGATTTCATAGGTATCAATAGAAAAAAAAATCCTTTAGCTAGTGACGAATGAGAAGATGAGGTTTCCACATACGACATTAATTTTTTGCGATCCCTTGTCCAGTTTTCACATCAACCACTCTCACAATCGTCTTAGAAAAAAACTTCTAGAGCAGCGACGAATTATCACATCAACTATTTTGCACAGCCTACGAAAAGTGGTGACCGGACTTACTTAAAAACAGCTTCAATGGGTATAGTTACCAGATGGTCCAAGAGCCGCATAATTTGTTCAAGTTCGCGTAATTTTTTTTTTCGCCCAAATTTGGTAGTTATGCCCAAAATCACAACCAAATGTCGAATAACGAAATCGATTGACCAAAGATTAAATATGGAGAAAATCCATTTAACCAATCCGCCCAATATCCCCTTTCGGATGGAGAGGCATACATATTTCAATCTTTGCCACTTTTGCGTTTCATCTTCTCGATCAAACAATTGCACAATGTTATTATGTGATTTGTGATATTCGCAAAAGGGCTGTTGAAGCTGTCTTACGAAGTATCTGGCTGTTACTTCTGGACTGGTGTGCCTATGATAAACTGCTGTTCCACCTGCAGATGCGCAATAAGTGTAACAACACTTTGAATATAGCAGCGCTCCACCACCAAGTACGATGATGCTGTTCGGCATCGATGAGAGGATGTTTTATTTTCAGCACAGTTTTATACGATACGCGAGTACGTTGTGGTTTGTATTCTGTTTTCTGTTGTTTTTTTTTATGAATTTTATTTGTTTCTCGCTCTCCATGAAAGTCTTGTGTTTGTGGAGCTTTATAAGATTTTCTTAATATTTTATTTTTCTTGCTCGCTTTACTTGGACTTGCTGCTGCTGTGCTGCGGTTGCTACGATGCTGCTGGTGCTTGGTTTTTTTTTTGAATTATGTAATGTTCAGCTCGGTCGGTTGGTTGGTCGGTTGGTTTGTTGGTGGTTTTCATGGTCATAGCCAATGGAAGTAATTATACTTTATCGTTGACGTCGACGTCGTTGTCGTCGTCGTCGTCGGCGTGGTGGTGGTCGCTTGTAATATGTACATATCTAAGTGCGCGAGCAGATAAACCCAGATAAACAGAGATCTTTTTAGCACATTTTTTTTGTTGCTTTCAATTTTGTGGTTTCATTTGAAGTTTTAATTTTATCTTTTTGTCATATTGTTGCTCATTTTCTTAGTGTGACAGTTGAACAAATTGCATGCACTTGAGTTGGTCGATTTTTTGGTTATTGGCGGTTGGTTCATTTGTGTAACACATTTTCATTGCGATGTGTCATAGATAAAATGTGACGTTTGATTGAAGCAAGTGCGCTCTAGGGTCAACCCTAATAAATTGGTGGTTTTGCGTATACTTTACTGGTCTTTGAAGGGGCGGTGTTGATAGCGTACACTAGGAAATTTATAGCGCACACTTGAATTTGATTTTAGAAAAATGTTTTAAATAAGGAAATATGAAGAGGCTGCTCATGTTCATTGTTGCTTTTATTTTTGGTCTTTCTTCTTCTCTTCATTTAACGACGAGATTATGATCAGGATTATAGGGATCATAACCCTCCCCCTTCACTGCATTCACTGGTGCGCAAGTGGGGTTCGTCGGTTCGACCTCAAAAAATATCTGCAGGCCTCCCGATTTTGGATCGCTTCATCATTGAGGCCAATCAAATGCTGATGTTTCTGCATTTGTGTGATCCAGGAGTTTTTAGGCCTGGGAACGTTGATTGTCATTCCCTTTTTGACGGGGTTCGTAGGATCCCTCTACAATTGCCTAAGAAACGTATGCAAGAACCAAACTCTTGATCCACTTCCAAGTTCCCTTAATTCGTGTCAATAATAGTTGGGAAGGAGCAAATCTGTTACACTTACCTTAGATTCCCGGAAATAATTATATCCAGGGGGCTTATTGTTCGATCTTAGTGTTCTGTTAAATGACTAAGTTTATAAGCTTTCAGCATACTAAAAACTTCAGACAAACATCTGAAGAAACTGGTTGAAATTTGGTCCAAAAGATGGGCAGTTCTTCGACTGTATTTCGGATCCTGAACTAGAATAACATTAAAGTAAGAAACGCGGGCTTATGTGAGTGCTGTCTCAAAGCTGACGAAACGGCATCGGATTTTATTGGTAATTATTGGTCTTTTGCCCAACCAGCGCATAGCCACTACTACTTCCTGTTTTTAAGACAGGTTCAGCGATCTGAGATCCGATCAAAATCTTTGCTCTTTTACTCACATGGGCAGCTTGAGTGAAGTACAATGGACAAGGTCTAGTCTTTAGTTGATGACTCCCAAGACTAATATTAGACAAGTATTAAAAAATTACGTTTAATCTGCTTAAAGACTGACTTAGGAACAACTGGACTTTGTCCTCCCAGAATCCTCAAAGATTACATATCTGTCTTGTGACCAGTCTGCTGACTTCGTGGTAGCTAATGATTAATTATTATGTATAGCTTCAAAGTCATAAACTTAACTTTGTCTAATCTGTTACTCTAAGAACATCATGCCCCAATTTAGAACGAAAAGCAACTACTGATCTTTGCGAGTACAAATTGTGTGCACTAAAAATTTAGAGATAAGAATACACATTCTTTGCAGATAAAGCGTGGGTGAAGAACTTTTGCTATAAATTAACCCCGAGTGTTTCAGATGATTATTTTTCAATGACTCACAAAATGTTCATGCTCATGGTGCTCTTTTAGATAGCTCAAGTCCAATGAGACAATTTTATGGTGATACATTTTTGTGGTGCGGTGTGAAGTGTTTTGTTTTAATTTTTTTTTTTAAATTAAAGTTAGAAAATCGTATTTATTGGTAAATATATATGAAAATATTTAGCTTTATATCATGCATCCGGGTCTGTCCCTAAACCTCATTTAACAAAAGTAGAATGTTTATATTTTAGTTACAAATTTTAAGATCGAAATTCGGAAATGTTGGATTTAAAATACTTCCTGCACTTTCTAAAGAAATATAGCTTCGGAACAAACTTCACATTCAGTCAAACGTATATCATCGGCGTGTGACACTTTATTTCTATATAACTCATCTTACTCAAATTGGGATTGATGTCACTATTGGTAATTGTCTTTATGGTTGAAGCTATACGTCATGTCAGTTTGTTTGCTGTACAGCAACGGGTTACTTAAAACTGATATTTGCAAAGTTGTTCTTTGTCAGCGGCTTAAATGTTGTCGTTCGAAATGTAATACCCAAAACTAGGAACTTAAATGATGATTTGAGGTACATGCCAAACTTACAGAAAACTGTCGACAAACTCATTATTTCTTTGGAAAATGACACTGTTCCCAAGTATTTGTCTATTTGCTTAAAGCTAAAAAATGATTCCCTATCGCAAACATGTATGTCGAAAAGGCTTCGCGGTTGTATAAGTTACGCCTTAAATAATGTTAAAAGGAGGTGATCCGCAAAGCGTTCCTTAACCTGGATTAAAAGAAATGAATCGGTGCGTGATAGGCACCAGAATATTCCTAGTGAACCTTAAAAATTGCAAAGCCGCCTTGGATCTTAGAATTGAAACCAGTACATATTCATTAAAGATGAGAACCACTTAGTTAAATTTGCATACCCCTGTCCCCTTGAACCCGCAAAACCATCGCGTATATTTCCTAGCTCTGAATACATGTTAACCAGAACTTTAACCTTCGTTTGATGGTATTTACGAAATTGCTGCAGGTGCGGTGGCCGTCAATAAAAGCCACATAATTTCTTATCACCTCATTTGGCGTTGTACGTTAAAAAACGAAATTTATCCAAAATTGAACTTATTTTATCGCATTCGCTTCCATTTCCAAACCACATGTAATGCCTGAGAATAATCTTGGACAACAATCTCATTTTGGAATTTGCTTGAGCCTGAATATATTAGACGGCGGTCACCATAGAATCCTATAAAAGATCTTAGGCTCCAGATGGGACCTACAGCCCAAATTAGTTCACTTGTATCTTGGCTTAGTGGTTGCACTTCTCATGAAATGGAACGCCAACACCATGAATCATGTCCAAAGATAAGCATGCAAATATGTATCATTAGTTACCTAAGGTCTACTGACTATTGAGCTAATTCCAATTCATATCTTTGGTAAACTTCTGGCATCCAAAGCAGCTTCGGGACTTAAAAAGTCTTATAATTTGGTCTACCTTTCACACTGGACACATTCTTGCAGATAACAATATCCCTAACAACACGAACTACTCAGTTCCGTCTGTTGTTCGGTATACAGTATAAGACTGCCATCGCAGACCGATCCGACTGAGATGAAGGTCTGATTGTAAACAGTTTCGTTATAGTCAAACTAGTCTCGCCTATGCTTGAAGTAAAAAAAAAAATCAAAAACAATCGGACAGTTGGAGTACTGCCTAGCGACTTTGGTAGAAGCTGTTAAAATGTTGAGGAAAAACATATTACCCTTACTATATTGTGCAAACCAATTTTTAAACGAATTCTTAAAGATCTGAGCGATACATATATGCAACATAGCGCATAGGTTTCTGCTGCATCAGTGAACTCATCACGAAGTCTACATGGTTCGACTGGACTCATTCCACAGTTGCCTGGAATTTGTTTGCGTCAGTTCATCAAGTCAAGAATTCGAGAGAACTCTAGGGTTTGATGCTATAAGTCCCCTCCACAGATTTAGCAGTATTCTATCTTGTCACATTAGTTATCTGCTTTCTATAAAAGGCGTAAAGCATGCCCTTATTGAGAGCATTAAAAAATAAAGATACCGATGCCCATTGGTTTTCAATTTCTTTAAATTGTGATGGGCAAGAAAGATATTATTCTCCTTTGGTTGCCCGTTTACCCACCTTCGTAAGCGCAGATATTATTAATAATTCAGTTTGCCATCAAAAGGCATCCTGGATGTGCTGATATTTTTTTTTAAAAAAACAATAAATCTTCCATCGTCGGCTTATTTGTCGTGCTTTCGTCAGGGACATTCAAAGTATATTTTTATGCAAATACTGCCGTCAACAAATGCGACACACGACAAACTACTTACGATTCCTTCTTCTTGTAAAAGATTCACAAAGATACATGTCACTTGGTTTCTCCAATCGATTAAATAATTTATGATTATTCTTCCATTGGCACTATTCATAACTCCCCCACTGTCATAGAATCTGCAACCCCTCGTCTAAATAAAGGAAAACCATTCCTGCTAATAATGGTCGGTTGCCTTTATCTTAACAATTTAACCAAAGCCAGTCGCCAGTCATTTCTCACTTTAACACTTCGCGCACGAGAAGACGACAACGACGATGGTTAATGTTTTTTGCTGGTCTAAAGCTGATGCTGAAGCCACCATTTCCATCACCACCACCACCATTGCCGCCCTAATGCGATTAACATGGAATTGAATAATAATGCAAATTCAATTGAAATTATACAACAATACAGCGCGACATCATAACCACAAGCTGCACCATCACTTCCTCCCGCATGGACGAACATCGTCCAACCATTCATTCCCTGCGCATATTTTGTTGCCCCTACACCTACCATCATTCCATTCAAAATGCACTTCGAATTAAAATCTGTTGCGTTTGTGACTCCAATTTCAATTAAGAGACTGTGAGATACCTCTGCGGTGCGTCATTCAATTCAAACTATCCCCGCACTTCTATAGAATTTCAAGCAGACTCCAGACTGCAGTTGAGTGTCACATCATGGCACTGACACTGCGGCGGTAACTACTTATAGATTGTTTTTCAATAAATTAACCACTAACTATCTGCGCGCTTTAATTAATAATTTTATTAGAAAACAACCGTCGAGATTTTCCCAGAAATAAGATGCCATATCTATATATAATATCGATAGATAGATACTCTTTGGTTATTCACTCGCATTTAGATGCGCTATCTCAGATGAACTTGAAGAATTGCATAGCTCATAGATTAGCATAGCAAGTGTTGTTTTGCTTGTTGATAGTTGAAAGTCCACTCCTAGTCTTTGGACTTTACCTCACCCTAAACACGCTGTGCTGCGAGTCTTTTCTATATAAATGTATCTACATTCGTTCGAGTCGAGAATGACAGATTTAAAATGGGCAAATGCAACTACAAAATTACCGCATCCGATGACTCGAGTGGAGTGTTATTAATTTTGAAAAGCGATTAGCGCGGTCTTCGCCAACATCTATCTCATTTGCGCGGTATCCAGAGAGTTTGACCTAGTCACACATCACACATACACACCGCACATACATCTCTCCGGATTTAATTGAAAGCAATCCAGAGTGGCACTTGAGTGACAAGTGGTTGTTGTTTTAATTAGCATCACTGAAAAGAAAAAGATGCTTGCAGGGAACATTTTACGAGAATATAAGCAAAAACAGATGTAGTCACACATTCGATAGATACACGAGTATTTCCTTGAGGTGAGATCAATATAAGATACCCAACACACACACAAAAAAACACAGATTGATCATGCCGCCGACAAGTCGATCGTTTAATCGTTGCAACAAGGTGGAGGTTGAAAAATCTACGACGTCAATATCGTATGCAAATGCAGCGCACAACTGATAGAAATGTGTAACGAGGTGTTAACACGAATGAAAAGTATGCGACTTAGAATGGTGCCTTGTGGGATGTCACATTCTATATTATTTTGCCTACCAATTATCTATTATTCGCTTCCGTCCCAAATCTAATGGTGTTTGTCTTCATTTTACAAAATCAATTCACATCACCTTACGAAGGTCGTCGGAGCTACCAAAAATCACGAATACACCGATTCATGGTGACCATGAGCCAAATTAGAGCACGTCTAATACACGAGTACTCGCGCACGCACTCGTTCCTTGTCTATTTGTCGAAACGAACAGGGTTAATTGAGTACTCTTTAAGGGCAGCGAAATTTATATAAAGAACGACAACTTGCAAGATGAGAGGACAAATCAATTACCAATCTGACATCTGTCAACTGTCATATTGACAGACTAATGTCCGATGTAAGTAGCAAATTAAGATACCTAATCATAATCAAGTGTAAATTTGTTAGTTAATAACATAAATCTAACAACGACGCAACAACTACGAGTATCTATCATGCAAAGAAATGTTTTGTTTGCAGTGTCACTACGAACCGACTCGACCACTGTCGCTAACAGTTATGTCAAACAAATTCAAACCACTGACAAGCGCCATCCTAACATTTATAACACTGACCACAGTGTACCTATTATGGCTCGGTTCGGAAACATATTCCTAAATGTAGTTACTAACTATTCCACTTGAATGACAACGCTAGAGGTCATCATGACCGACCACTATTAGTGACTGTGGTATCCATTCACCATTACAACAACCGATGACCTATTTCGAAAGTGGGTGGACGACTTGCACTTGGAATTCTCTATGTAGATATTTATATCCATGGTGTAAGTGTAAATTGAAAATGAAAACAAAATTGGTGGCATTGCCGAGGGCGTATTGGGAAAACGCTAAGGAATGAAGTTAGCTATCACAAACGAATTGCGTAAGAGACTTTGAAGACATAGCTATACATGTTTAGAAGTGTGATGATTGGATATCGGTTGTTTGAAGCGTGACTACTTTGATTTTCCGCGGAGTTTTGTCAAAGGGAAATGGCAAAACGCACGATTGCATTATGCGTACTTTAGTACCATTTGTTAAAATTTACACTTGTCACGTAGTTTGAGCTATTGTTTGATGCTTATCCAGTTGATGTAGTCTTATCGTGGTGTATTGTAGAAAACGTGATTTAATTGATGCTGTCGACAACAGAGTGCTATTTGAACTAACAAATTTAATACTTTAAGCATAGCTGGAAGTAGTTTTGCACATGTGCGAATTCGATTTCGTTAATTTGAGGCGCAGAGGCAACCCTTTTTGGTGCTTAGGACGTACTTACGAACATGAGTGCAAAATTCCGATAAAACCTCGACAGGTAAGAGATCGCCAATAAGTTTTATTGCACGTGTCGGAATCCTGAGCGTTGTCCTTCGGTTGGGGGCAAGTAAACGCCTTATAAATTGTAGCCAGATCAGAGGAGGTGACAGATTTCAATGCATTTGACCGCGTTCTTGGCGACATGTTGTATGTGATCATCCGACATGTCATTAAGCTTGTCATTAAGGCAAATTCATTTTGGTCTGGGCAATGCAAGTGCCATTCATAATAAATGGCAAAGGTTAAGGCTTGCGCTTCAATGAAAGAAGGAAGAATTGTGTTTTTGAAGTATTGAATTCCAATCCATTGGTTTTACCTCACTCAAGCATGCTGTCAGGGTCGGCATCAGCTTATCATACGTTGCCGTTCCAGTTCAGCGCCCGAAGATTAGGAACGTTGAATAGGAAACAAATATGAAAAACTGTCATCAGCGAATTGTACAAAGATAGAATGGGAGTGACAGACAGGGAATCATTTCTAAAAACGAGAAAGAGAGTAGGAGACAGAAGAGAGCCCTGGGGAACACATGCATTTATATTGTTAGTCGTCCGAAGTAATTAAATAGACCGTTGAGAGTAGTTGACGGCTTCATAGTTCATGGCCCTGACTTTCTTCATGTTAACAGCCCCCGATTTATTTGTAAGGAAGGACAACGCGTTGCATTTTATGTCTAAGTCTTCTGCCTTTGCTCCAAACATGTCCCAAACCCTGGGTGCTGATGTGGTGAGTACTGAAGAGCCATTTCAGATTTCCGAAATTTTAAAAAAGAACAAATTCTCTTCATGACATATCAAAGCGAGCTGGGTATAGAATTGTAGTCATTATTCTTGGGTGGCATGGTGTAAAGGTAAGTGTGTCGTGGTCCGAAGCGGAAAGTACAGGATCAATTGGAGAAATTGAACTGTGACAAAAAAGTTAAGCGAATAAGTAAATAGCAGTCATAAAAAGTACACTTAGCATTGGAAATGGCTTTAAGATGTAGAAAGAAGTAAAATCTATAATAGAAAACGTACTCCTAGGCAAATAAATCAGCCCTAGTGACTGACTGATCAATAGATCCACATGGGCTTACTCGATACGTCGACGATTGTCAAAAAAGATTCATCAGATTTAAGCTATGCGTTTTTTTGTCTTTTAGTTGGAAATTTCACACTGTCAAAATGGACATTTCAACTTAACCGGGGTCAAAAGCCCTATCAAAAAATTAAACTAAATGAAACGAATTCAGTTTTAGACCTCACTTTAAAATATTTATTCTGCATCACTTGCATTTGTCGTTCCAAAAGAGACACTAGAATTTCTTCCTGACATTAACAAAAAAAAAAACACAGATGGCAGTTTTTTTTGCTCGACACCCGCGAAAGCCTCTCGTCAGAGTACCTATGCAAAATAAGCCCCGAAAGCTTTAAAACTAAAAACCCGATTAAAGTAAACCATCATCTACCACCCAAGACCAGATCGCAAAGCTGAAGGTAATCAACTTTGTTCATCAAGTTGTCCCGCTAGCAGCTACCGATGCCCGCTGATTGTCATCTTGTTCTGCTGGTTTTGTTTGGTCAGCGTGCTTGCTATAGGTATCTGATTTTAATATCACGAGTATGTACTGCTCGCATGCTGGTTGTTAGGTTTGGTCGGTGTAGTGGTGGCGGCTTCGGCGGCGTCATCGAAGGCGACCATGATGCCTGCTTTCGCACCAGCGAACCATCTGCAGAAATATTATGCACACAATTTATCTACAACCCACACAAAACCAAAGAGAGTCGCAAAATATAATGGCGTGCCATATGCTTGTATGGATTCAATGAGCGTGATATACTGCGATGATGGCTTACCTACCCATCCAGTTCTTTAGTTGGAGAGTACAAGAACTTTTGTTTTTTCTTTGTTTGCACAGCAAACAGTTTGCAATAGGGTAAACGAGGTTTGTTAGGATTACTTTGAAGTTTGTATTACAATATTTTTGGCCAAGCATTTGCTTTTGTTGGTCTTAACAGTTTTTTTTTTGGCAAATAAAAAATTAAAAAAAACAAAGAGAGGATGCTTTTGGTGAAGATTTGGTCATCCGAGTGCAGAATATGAGATCCCTTCTTGCGTTCTTGATTTTTTCCAAGAATCATTCAAAGATTCGAAAGTGATAAATTCAACTCAAAACTGATTTTAAAGTTAACCCTAAACTTCTTATGATAGTTCTTACTCTCACATATTTGTCAAGAGCTGGGGCAACGAATTTGACATTTGAAATCATGTTCATGTCAAAAATATAGCTTCGAACATACGATGGTCGGAGAAGCTGAGCTTTCGGTCTTGTATGGGCGGTTGAGGCCTAGTGCTAGTTCTATACATTTTTAAGGCTTTGACTAAAGGATTCAACAAACATTTGGACAGACAAACATCACACGGAAGTCAACCAATTGCCCTCCATCTATAGGGTACTGACCCGCCCCGCCTTTAACAGCCTGCAGTCTTTCCATTACACTTTTCCATCTGTCAAGAGTCGTGGTAACAAACTATGCAATGCCAAAGAAGTGATCAGTAGAAATGTAGTTTTTCAACCTCCATATCAACTACCCTGTCTGCACATGACAATATAGCGCGCAGAGGAGGCGAACAAAAAGAAAAGAAAAACTCTGCAGCAAACCCCCCAAAGCAAACAAGAAACGACATCGCCAAACGCTGGTAAACGAAGTGAAGGCAGAGAATGAAAATTTTCAAAACGAAATTGAAAGTGAAATTAATTCCATTCTGCGTTCCCTCATCTGCAGCAGCAGCAGCAACAGCACCACCAGCAACATACCATACACGTGATAAGAATGAGAGATATACTCGAACTTGTACTCGAAGCTCGAACCATCCATGGGGCATGATGATGTTGATGATGGCCTCGGCCGGCACAAGAAACCTAATGGCATTCTGTTTCTGTACCTCTTTCTGCACCTCCACAACGACGCCCCATCCATTCCGTCGTTTCGTCGATACTTTATAGGTTTACTTCGGAGCTGCCTCTGGGCTGTGTCTCTCGTTTGTGTAGTGTGCGAAGTGTGCTTGTTGGTCGAGTTCGGTTTTGCATTCTATTCGAGTTCTTACGGTTCTGTGTGTGCAGAAAGATGATGATAATGTGGTTGGCTTGGTATTCCCGCCTAAGTGCTTATAACGGAGTCATGTGTAGAAGGTTCTCGTTAACATAGTTGTTCTTCCACTTTTTCTTTTTTCTCTTCATTATGTGACCACTTTTCCTTGTTCAGCTTTAGCTGTGTATATTTAGTTACTTCTTGTTGTTTGTGTTATTGTTGCTTGCTTTATATTGCACGCACTTTTGCTTTTCTTTCATGGCCTGACTGTGTAACTAACTTGGTAGTGGTACTTCTGATTGGGGAGTGGTTTACATGATTTCAAGGGATTGCTCTGTAATTTTAGAGCCTAGTACATCTTGGTCATGCTCTTATATTCATTTGGTAGTGCCTGCTAGAGCACGTTTCTTTGGATTATTTAATTCGATGGAATTACGAGTACTTTGGGACTATGAAATGAGCCTCCACACCAAAACACCAAATGACAAAGACTCTGGTGAGTGAAAAGTTTTTCCATGAACCATACTGTCGCCGCATATCTAATTATGATTGATGATGATGATGATACATGCAGATGGTGAAAAAGCTTCTGACGACGACGACGACGACGTGCTTGATGAAGACAGAAATCTCGCCAAGAATAAGAGGAACAAAGCACAAAGAGGTGGCGTGGGAGTTTTAGCATCGAAGATTGAGCTGTCGACCAATCGCAGAGGAGGGATTTTATTTTTGGAAAATCCCATTGAATTATTGAGCTTCAGGGTTCCTACTCTGATTTGCCTCACTCGTAACATTTGGTTGTGCTGTGTCCTCGTGCATCATGCTGACTTTCTGAAGTTAAACACAACTTGCAAGCAAAATAAAACATGTTCTATTACTTGTAGGCTTTAAGTTGTAAAGAATTTCGCTTAGCCCACAAGCACATTAAAGAAAAATATCATAACGCATTCCACTCAAAATAGTTGACTTTGCTCACGCAAACAAAGCAGGTTCTGTATCTGTACACCTCTGTGATATGAATAGTGGATTTGCTTAGGGGCTTATGAAAATCAATGGAATGTATCAAAACATTTTATTCCTTAAACAACCTTACATTTTTTTTCAAACAATGAAAATTATTGCCCGAAATTCTTCATAAATCAAAACATAAACTCCGGTAATTTTGTTGGGTGCAAGAGTGGCATTTGGAATTCGTAGCGCACAGAAGATGCACACTGATTTTTGTTTCAGTTTTATATTCACTGAAATTGAACTTCTAAACGAAACAAGACGCACTACTATCCAACCCGGCTTGCCAGAGAACTGAAGCTGAAGCTGAAGCCCCTAGCTCTTCTCCTTTTACAATTTCGCATGCATCTTGTCGCCCTGGAATTATTCTATTGTTTAATTCTCAACATCTCGTCCGCGAAAATGTCGATCGGAATGATTTTGCTTCTTCATCCAAGATTGTTCAAAATCCACAGATCGCTCTTAATGCACCTTTATGGCGAGTGTTCCCGCCCAAACTGGAGCAGCGTATAAGAGCTGACTACTCTAGATAGGAGAATCCTCCTAGCTTATTCAGGTCTAAAAGTATTACTTGATGTCTCACCCGATATTGTTGTATTCCACAATTTTACAGTTTTTACGGTTTTGTGGCTCGCTAATTCTAGACCGGCAGATTCTAACCAGTCTGTGCTGCGAATACATCCTTCATTGCAAATGTCGTCTGTAAATACTATTATTTGAACTCCCCACGGCAGCATAAGCATTAGCACTTCGTCATTCATAAAGTTCCATAGGGGTGGACCTAGTACTGATCCCTGTGGAACACCACCTTAGTTTTCTGCTGGTGAAGTAGTTTTCTACTATCCTCAGCAAGTAGTATGGATAGTGATCTTCGGATGAATGCTCAGTTTGCCGAGTTAAGGGAATTTGCAATGTCCAAAGTCAACGCAATGTTTCTCTTCAGCTGCAATGTCGACCACAGTTTTCACGGCTTGAACGGTAGGCCGTGTTTTTCTGAACCCAAACTGATAGTCTGATAGTGCTTCTCTCTCTTCTGCTACCACGAGCAATCTAGCATATATTATCCGTTCCAGTATCTTTCAAATAGTGTCTAGATGGCATATTGGGCCCAGGTTGCTTGTTTCCTTTGGATTGCAGGACTATTTATTTTAGTTTTCAAGCATCCGGGAAAACTCATTCTTCTAGACATTTTTGAATTGTTTCCATGAACATGTTTGGCCTCCTTTGGATAGCCGCTTTAAGAGCTTTATTTGGTGTGCCATCAGGTCCGGGTGCTTTACTATCTTCTTGCATCCGCTGTGACAATTGGGATGTCCCCCGTGCCGGTCTTCCTAATGATGTTGCACATAGTAGATGTACTTAGTAGAAAAAGGTGCTCTACTATGGAGCTTAGGATTGCTGAAAAAGTTATTTGCGGCGACCTGCTGCTCTTCATCTTTGTCATGACGATCCTGTATGCCGTTCCCCAAGGGTTTATGTCGGTTTTTTCACAAAGCGTTTAAAGCATCTTGTCTTTCTCTCCTTGATTGCGTCTTGCCATTTTAAAACCACTAAGGTATTCCTCAAAGCGATCTCTTTCCCTAGATCTTTGGACCTTGCGTCAGGCTTTTAAGCACTTTGCTGTAAGCTTTTTAATTTCCTCTTCTAGTACCCGTTCTTTTGTGAGAATGTGGGCGAGTTGTTGCATACAGGCTTCAGCTGTTCTGCTTTGAATTAGGTTGCCGGTATTTATCATTTTTTCGAACGCGCCCAGGTCGAAGTGTTTGTCCTTCTATTTTGGGCTTGTTTGTTCAACGCTTTGCGCGTTACTCTTTCCCTTCATCTTAAAAATTATTGCTTTGATGGCCACTGTGCGCAAATTTCTCACGCGCACAGTCATTTTATATTCCGCAAGAGGGGGCGCTTCGTATCTGTGTAATTCCTTTGCGCTTGTATGTACACCCATCTCATGCTCCTTGATAAATCTTTTACGTCAAAAAAGGTCCCGTATGCATATTGAATGAACGCAATCGGAACTATATTTAAAAGAAAGATAGGAAATGGTTCCGACATAGGACATAGTTCGTGGAACTATACGGGTCCGAAACTACCCAGCTCTACTTTATTGCCGACAGCATCAATTAGGGCACAGATCTGTTCGATTTGATTTATTGACTAACTCTTCTGTGAATAAGTGGAAATCAGTCTCAGGGAGACCAAATTGCCTGATATGTTTCTTGAGAAGAAAGGATTCCAATTAGCGTACTTAGCCGGGGTAAGAGATATTTTTATCCAAGCTGGGTTAAAGGTCTTCGATACTCTGTGAGACATTTCTTTATATCGTGGAGGTGTGGATAATACATTTTGAGTTGAAAGGAAAACATATTCCGCCTAGATTTTTCAGACCATTTTAGCATCTTTAAAAATATGCAAAAGAGACAGTAAATCAATTCATACATATTTTGTTTGCAATTTAAGATTAGGCTTTCTTTCGAGACCCACGTTACGACTACGCTACGCACCATCTCCTGACATGTCACGCTGTTAACTCATAAATGACAAATCCATTTACCCGCCCAACACAACAAAGTGATAATGATATCACTCTACCACTTTCTATCAAAATCAAATCCTTAATCCAAATTAGCTTCAATCAACAAGAAATCCTCATTCAAACGATAAATCCAATTCATGCTTAGGCAGCTCAACAGTGATTTCATCGCTCGTCGGATACACAAAAATAACTTCAAGTACGCGTCAAAGCCGTCGCGTCGGTACATAAGCAAATTTTATCTTTACTGCATTTCCAATTGCAAAAATGAAAGACTTTAGCAAAGGAAACAAGAGAGACAGAAAAAAATAATAATAATAATAATTCTATACCTTCACCAGCACCAGCACCACCATCCATATCCACACAAAAATTCTTCGATAAAGAAGAAATAACAGACGAAGGCAGCAACAAAAATAAAATTTAAAAAAAAAAAAACAAAATCACACTAGCAAAGACCGTCTCTGCACCGACAAAAAAAAAACAAAAAAAAATTGCAGAGTTTGCGCATTTGGAACACAGGCCATAGCCATATCCATTCCATATCAGATACACCACCAACAAATAAAAAAGAACCACGACGACATATAACTCATCAAATGGTAGCAATAGCAACTGCTAGAGTGTAGCTTGTAGCACACTAAAAGGGCATTAGCCTCCCTATAACACTGCTGCTAGAAGTTTTGACTACCATCAGCACACCGAAAGACGGAGAGAACTCCATGCAATGGACTTTTGGCGAAAAATGAGAACGAGAGTGCAGCATGGCTTGGGTAAATCTGTTTCTTTCTGGATTAGTGCTAGTGCAGTGGAATTCGAGAGAAGTAAGACATTACCCTGGGCCGAACAGGGGGGGAAGGGACGCTAGCAACATCACAATTCACAAAGCAACACTGCAGAGAGGTTTTCATTTTTTTTTCTGGATTCTCTTCATCGGCCTCCTACTCCTTCTTCTGCTGTTGCTGACTTTAGTAGATAACTGCTTTGATGTCGTCTGGAGATGGAGCTCATCATTGGGCGCGCACACAAATTGGATCTTCTTCATTTTCATGAGATGGAATCGGTTACGGAATCCACAACAACAAAAAACAAACAACACCAGAAGCCATTTCGCATAGTTCGTTGTCTGGGCAAATCTTGAGAGGGAAACCATAGTTTAGTCCACGGCGACACCAAGACAAGGAGCAACAAAAAACACAAATACTATGAACAACCATATAGTTTCGGAACAATTGACCGCTGCTGCACTTTGTTTGTATGTCGCGGCGGCGGAGGATGAGGAGCAGACAAAGCCAGAGAGATGCTGCTCTCACTTGGACAATGATGACACAGAAAGACCAAAGACCAAAGACCAACTCTTACCGAATTGCCAGCTCTGCATGCAGTTTTAATGATTGCGATGCGGAATTGAATACTCTCTGAGGATTATGCTCAGATTGTTGTCGAGAGTGGAAGTTGGAATTTCCGGTGTGGTAGCAGGGATCGACTATACCCGCCTCCTTTCCATCCAATCCATCCATCCATTCATCCATCCACCACACTCCTCTTACAATGACTCTGGCTAGCTGAGTTTGCTGGTTGCATTTTGATTGGATGTTTGATGACCGGATTAAGTGTTGCATTTAATGCGCTCAGTTGGGAATCCTCTTTGTTGTTAACGGGATAGTGTTTTGTTAAATGGATTTTCAGTAACAATTGCTATGGAGGTGAAAATGAAATTGAGAAAATGAAGTTTTTAGAAATTATGGATTTTTTATTTTTGTGGTTTGTTTAGTTGTCCTGTATCTATAGGAATTAAGATACATATAAAAGGCTTGACATAGTGCCTAAGAGTATACGTACCGATAAAACAGCACTTTATCCTCTAAATATTCCCTTGATTTTGAAAATTAGACCGATAAAAAATCCCATTCAAACCGAGATAAAATTGTGTCTTCGAGCAGTGCTTGTCTGAGAAGATTGTTTGTCAAGGTTCAAATCTCAGTGGAGAAACTACTTTAGAGAATCATTTACGTAAATGAAAAGCAATCGACAGATGATCGCGGTCATTATGTGGGTGTGCACTAAGGAAACATCCTTAAAGTGCCGTCACACTATGCGAGCAAAACTTGCACGGCGTGACAAACCTAAAAGTCATTGCATGCAAGCGATTTGTTTGCATGCAAACGCTAGCGCTAGAAACAATTTCAAAATGTTACCTAAAAGCATTTGCATGCAATTAAATCACTTGCAGAAAGCGCTTACCGTAACACGAACTGTATCTGCAAGTTTTTTGCTTGCGAGCTAGCGGAAAATTAATTTTCGACCGAGCTACGTGTTATATCGATTTCACATGACAACATGTGAAGAGCAAGAAACATCTTGCGTTTTCAGTGATAGCCAACCCGCACTAGATAGTGCTTGAACTCAAGCTTTCTCTTAACTTGGTCGGAAGGCTAAACGCGGTAAAAATTTTACGAGTACGGAACACCTAAGCTCTTCATCACTAAAGTTCCTTCTCAAAATTTTTCGAAATAAGGGAAAACTAAATACATTTTCGTGATTGCTGGCCGAGTTTTAATTGCTACCCTTTCCTCTTCGCAGATGGGCACACGCAATGGTGGATTTCTCACACAAAAAATCGAACTGCTTCTCCGATACTTGTGCATATTTACGAAAGAAATCGTCTCCCTCTGCTGGCAAATCTGTCATCAGTGTTGCGGTACCAACGAATATTAAGATGTTGCTGAGGATATTAGTTATACTGCCCAATGTCGATCTAACTATATCACGTTTACTCAAACAAAAACTGAACCGAAAATTTCGCCCATCCTCATCCCCTTGCCAAGAAAAGAAACTAAAAAATACACAACTTGGACCCGCAAATGTGCAGCTTTGGGAGGATTTAAGGTTCAGAAGCTTTTACATACCAAGTTGAGTTGTGGATTTTTTTATTCAACTCGTTAGACACAGATAAGTTATTCTCCTTATCTTCCCATCAGTATCAGATAAATCGACCATGCGAAGGCTAAGTGTTAGCCTTACAAGCGCGGTGTATATATTTTCGACTATGCAAAGTTGTGAGCCCCACTTGTTTCTAAAAGTATTCCAAAAGGCAAAGAAGAGTCACGAAACTGGTATCTATTCGGAATGTACTCATATTCCCAGTCTACTGTCTATCGCAGTCATGAATTAGGTTACATTCCAAACGCCTGGCGTCTCTTCATTCCTATGGCAGGGAAATCTAGCCAAGGACTTCAGACCCATAAGTTTAATATCATGTGTCCTGTTGTGACAGAAGAAGACAGTGTAGTTTCTACATCTCAGCATGCTGACGTTAGGGGCAAAAGGAGTGGAAACTGCACTCTATGAAGTGGACAGCACTACAGAGAAATCATTAAACGACAAAGAGTTTCAACATTTAGAGGTACATCTGCGTTAGCAAGTACTTTAAACCCTCTCTCATTTCTCAACTACTATGAGTCCTCGTCATCAGTATAAATCTTAATACTTATGACAGAGGGTTTAAAGTACTTGCTAACGCAGCGACCTTGGTCTAGATCATCCAAAATTCAGTGCTTGTGTTATTCACAAATAAAAGGAACATATCACATTTCGAACCACCAGCTACCGAGGAGATCCCTGAAAAGGTGATGGGGAGTGCGAAGTATCTGGGTGTTTCCTTATATGCATGCTATGCGTGCAACCGCGACCGATACTAACATATTGGGAAAGTCTGTTGAAGAATTGCCAGATATTTCACTCTCTATTCTTTCCAGGTTTCTATGGAGACATTGGAATGGCTTGACCGAATTGAGTAGCCTCTTAATGGTATCACAATGGTTCCAAAGGGACCTAAGAGTCTCAAGGATTAGATTGAACTTCCTAGTCACAGCAATTAACCTAAGCTTAACCATTTGACTAATTTGATTTACATTTAACATGTCATAGCGCACCAATATCTATCCATAGTCAGAGTAGCTCCATTTCCACCTCCACCACAGAAGACAGAAACAGCGTACCGCATCAAAGATAAATACAAATTAAGGTCGATCAATATCTAAGAAAAAAAAAAACCAATGGATAATATGTGTAGCTTTACTATTTCAATAAATCTACTGCTTCGCATTTAAATTGTAAATTAAAAAAAAAAAAAAAAAAAAAACAGAAATTGAAAGATTGATTGAGGAAGTAATCATGCTAAAGATCTTCACATGCAAAACTTGCTGAATGAAGAGCTATTTAATACCCGTTCGTTCGAGACAGACGAAGATGAAATGAAGAAAATTCGAGGAGAATCTGAAGGTAAACCCGCAATGAAATGCAAAACCGACCTGAAGATAGATATTTGCTCTTGTCTTTCTTTTATTATACTCGTACACACCCACCAAAACTTTTTGTATCTATGCGATTTAGCGATTACGGTCAAATCTTAACGGGTGGCTACATCGGCTATTTCTCACTCGATGATGGTGACAATGGCCATTTTTGGGGCGCAATTGAATGGAATTTTTAATTTTTTTTTTCTTCTTTGCCATCGAGATGATGGTGGCTATGGCTAATTGAAAGACAGCGTGGAACGGAACACACCTTAAATGGTCAATAAATAATGACAACGAAAAAAAAAAATACCATGCTAAGAGAATAAAGAAAGACGATGGTGAACATCGAATGATGGGAGATTTAAATGTCAAAGAAAGATTTAAGTTGGCGCGACGAAGTAGATACTGGTAATTAAGCGGTGGTTATGTGGTTGCGTTGTCACAGCGTGTGACAAGACAGTATGCGGCATAGAAAGATGTATGGGCGGAGGAGGTTTTAAAAAATATAGGCAGGAAGTAAAAAGTGCAAAACGATCGGTAAAAGATTTTGGCGTAGGTACCTTCCATCGAAGACCTTTGGCGGACTATGTTGAACTAGCTATAGCTACCTAATTGTGTATATAATAATGTTGTAAGTCGCAACAGATATGTAACTCATTAGTAAAAATGTATACAAACGAAGCGAAGGGGAGATACCTCATTTTGGTAAATCAACAATTACTGAGTCTTTAATAATGATCACGGCTTTCTTCTATAGACTCTTAGTTGCGGCTTCAAAATAACAGTTTGTCGTGGAAATTCAGCGGAGGCGATGTTTGGAATCTACATACCCGCATATGAAGTGATTTTAAGAATACTAAGGGTTTTCTACAAAAGAAAAATAGTTGGCTAAGTTACTAAAGAACTGCCTGGTCTCGGTCTGTGGCGAGTGCCTTTACAAAACCCCAAAAATCTTTTCTGATTAATCGTGGAAATAAGGCGGCGGATTGAAACGTGAAGGAGGACTGGGTAACAGCCAACCAATGTTATGGTTAAAGATAAAGGTATAAGCTTCTACCCTCTTCGACTACATGACACCCTCACCGCTTGATGACAATTATTAATAGTCTTTACCTTCGCAAATGTCCCGTCCCACTGACCCACCAAACCGCATCTGCACAAGACTAAACCTAACAATCTCACTCCAATTGCTGGGTTAGAAGGGTTACTTGAAATTGAAAGTTCTTTAAATGAAAGTGAACAACGAACCAGAAAGAAACACGTTTTATGTCAATTTCAACATAAATTCCGCTCGGATTCACTTGGCATAATCTCGCCAAGTCTTTCTACCATCATCATCATCATCATCATCATCGCCGCATTACCATCTTCGTCGTCGTCAGCGTCGTCATCGCATCCACCATCAAATAGACATAAACCAGCAGAGAGTTTGTGGTTTGACCTTCAAGCCAGTTCCAGAAATACAACTTGGCCGAGACCAGTCAACCACGCCAACGTACGATGGTAATATCATGTCGAGATTCAATGGGCATTCGATTACGGTCGCGGTGGACTTGGAGGCTGGAAGCCGGTGCTTCTTTAATTGGTCTGTATTGCTGGTGGATTATTTGACATTTTAGTTCAACAAAACTGCGAGTCGGTGCCGCCTGATATTTGTGTGTGGATTCTTGTTTTATTTTTATTTTTTTTTTATTTTTGCATTATTTTCTTCGTCTTTTTCTACTATTTGAAGGCAGTAGTTGACCTCTAAAACAAAAGTATCCGACTGGACAAACGAGTGGCAAAAGATATGGGCATTACTGTTCGTTTGCCATATTCAACTATTTCTTGGACTTTAACTGTTGTCTCTCTTGTAAAGCTCCTCGAATGTCAGCTCAGGCGGAATGTGCATTTAAGCATGATTATCCCCAAATGAATGATGGGTGTTGTTCTCCTGCGGGGTTCTCGTTGTTTGTAGACGAATGCGTGCTGTACGCTTTCGGTCGACCTAGATATCGTATCTATTTTCAGATATTCAGATGGTGATGGCAGGCAGGCGGTAGTGGACCGACATGCCTGGGTGTGTGTCATTTTGATAGATTTTAAGTATTTAAAATCCAAAATCCATGACAACGATGATGGGTGCGTGAATTGGTTGGATCGGATCACTACCCGAAGCCGATGTTGTTGATGATTGGGAAACTGTGACACTTGAAAGTGACTGTTGGATGTTTTTCGTTTTGAATATTTCTTCAAAGGGTGTGCGTAGCAGATGACATCTTTATATACAGATGTTGTCTAAATTGCTATTTGAGTGATCGTTTTGAAATAGATTTTTTTTTATTTTCTATGAAACACATTCTAATGGAATTTTATTTGTATTTTTTATTTTCAGATCGTTTCTTCTGATGTGCTAAACAAGGTAAGTCAAATATTTGTAGTTAAATGTGTGAAGAAAATACAAGAACAAATCTGGTTTTCCATTCATGGTCAAGTCGTCTTCCTAACCTTGGAGAGGCAAGCAAACATTAGGAAGTCGAACGGATTAAGTAATTCAAATATGCTAATTCATAGGTAGTCTAAGGAAACGGAGCATTTTATGTATTCTAATTTGACGGTTGAGTTAGTTTTGATATGGCCGAGAGAAAAAAAACTTAGTTATTCAATTGTGACTAGACGGTTGTTAAGACGTCTAAAAATGAAGACCTAAAAAGCGAGACAAATTTTTTTTCATTGGATTATTCGTTTTTTTTTGGGAAGTTTTTAGGGAAGTGAAATCTATTGTTTTAATCAGCATGCTTTCTTCGTTATAATATTCATTGTCGGTGGCCAGAAGTCGTCATTATCATTTAAAGTTGGGTTAGTTTGAAGTTGCAGTCCATCCATTTGCGATACCACGTGAATCTATCATTTCAAGCTTTGGATATAGGGAAAGAGATCTTGGTTGTAAATAGTGGACAGATCATCAAGATGGCTGGTGGGGCTTACGTTTCTGGGATACAGCAGGGGTAGTGCAGGATGATCTTGTCTTTTCTCTGGTCATACAGCTTCTGCATAAGTCTTTTGAGTACACACCAAGTCTATAAGACAGTATCCAGTGATAATATTGTAGAACTGGCGTACAGTCGTTTTAGAGGAATCAAACACTTAGATCCAACACGTTTCAGATCCAAATCCGCTTTGTCGATAGACAAGTTGTGCCACTTGTCCACCTAAGTTTGGTGAAATGCTAAAGAAACCTTTATTCGAATGTTGAACTGCTTCGAAATCTTTGTAAGAGAGGATCAGCTAGAGTTTAGAAAAAATTAGTTTTAGAGCTGTCACAGAATATTCTGATATCTCTAGTATATATTACTTTCCTTTTCATCCAAGATAAGGATTCTTGAATCGCCATGACAATGATTGGGTGGACGAAACGCCACCACCAAACCCTTCATCAGTTTTTGATCCATCGGTGTTCATTTTCTGCAAGATCACTTCCCTCCCAGAATGATCTGAAGGCTGAGGTGTTATGTAGTCTATGTTTCTAGGAAGGTTCCTGAATAGATTTAGAACATCAGAGTGAACAAATCTGTTTTCGGTCCACTGGGAATCATTTAATGTAAATTCCTCTTAATGAACTAAAAACTGAGCATTTAACAATTACAAGAACTGAGTACATTTAAGTAACTTCAAGTCTTTCCACGGACGGCAGTGAATCCACCCTGAAACTGCTCTTTTTATTACATCAGTGTGGTGCCCATTTTTAATTTCGGTTTAGGAAGACTTCTAGTCTGTCTTCTGTGGTTCTTCGTTTATTTTATTTGTCCTGAGGATGCTTGCGTTGAAGGAGCAAATTTTATGCACAATCTTTTTGAATACTTTTTCTCGATAAGGCAAAAAACTTGTGTTTTGCTTCATCTCCCGTTGCCGATTTTGTGGAGAAAAACGTTGAAATAACCATGCCCTGCGACGATCTAGTTTACCTCACAGTGTTTCCGTTCAACTTACTGAGACTCATCTCTGATAAGCCTCGCCTTCCATTAACCTCTAGTTCCTACGGTTCATATTTTTTTTTGCCACTGCTGCTTGGCGATCTCCTTGACTTCCCAGTTCCACTCGAATTTCCACGTTCTTATTGAAGACGTACTTTCTCTCTGCCACTAGGATATCAACAGAGATCACTCCTGCAACAACGAGTACAGCTGGTTGGGAGGCGTAGAGCTCCGTCCCTCTGTACTGAAGTAATTTTCATTCTTTAATTTATTTTTTGCCGCAGTGCGTCGGCCCGTGTCTTGCAACCATCTGTTATATATCAATCCGATGCATTATCATTTGCCGACATTGCAAAAAGTTCTTCTAAATCTTGGAAAAAGTGCCTTCCCAGTGTCCAATTTCTAATATGGCAAAGTGATGGACAGTCACAAATAAATTGTCGAGTGTCCTTATCCATGTTATGTCCTTAGCATGCTATGTCCGGTGACAAAAGGGGCGAGGAGTTTTTGCCCAATTGTGGAATTTAGTCGGTTTTTTCTTTGCTACATAGGAACCCCATTTTTCTGTTGACAACACAGTTATCGAGTGCACGCCATCTTTTGTTTTATTCTGCTACAGTTTTTCTCTCAATCCTTGCCCTAAAAATAATGTCTGTACCTTAAAAATTACCCTTATTGCACAAACACTATTCTATCGAGTATTTTTAAGGAGTCCAATACAACATATACTACAAAAAGTATTTTTTAAGCCAAGGTGTGATGTTATAAGTTTTTTGGGCCGATCCTCAGCATTTGTTCTCACTGGTACGCTTACTTCAACCGTAATACCAAGACTAATCAGTGCTTAACAAAGATTTTTGGATAGAAAACCTTCATGTAGCTCAGCTTCTAAATGGAATAGAAAGGCAACAGATGGCTCAGAAAACTCAGGAGAATGCTTTCTAAAATATATATCAGCCGAATTTGTTGTTCTAAGTAATTTGTGAAGGTAATGCATTTAAACGAAGTGAAATCAACTTTCCACAAAGTTTACCAAAATTTAATTTTTCTTCGCGAAAACTGTTCGTTTCAGAAGCCTCCCAAATGTTTCGCAAACTGAGTAGAATCAAAAGTTGACCAACTTATCTTCTTCTCTGGGTGTATATTTTAAGGAAATCGTTCACCCGTCTTCTTCATAGCAGAAGTTTTGCAACACACTCCTTTGATAGGAAAAACGTAGAGGTATGCATGTCGACAGAAAGTCAGAATTCCCGTACGATTTCTGTAGAAGGAGATGGAGCCACGCTCTTACCAGAAGACTCCGAACATCTAAGTGATCGGAACGGCCAAATCCTAAGTTATGCTCTCTACAAAAATGTCCGAGTTTACCCCAGCTTAAGTCCTTCTGGTCAAAATTGGTAACTTCCCTCGCGTCAAAAAAAACCTTCAAATCTATCAATGGCCTACCAAAATCCATTCAAAGAACCGCTCAATTAAACTCCTCAAACGTGAGGCACCGACTCAGCTCGTTAACAGTCCAAAATCCCCCTACCTTTTACACACACACACACTTAACTTGCTACCCTCTCAATCTATTTAATCTAACATCGCACTGCCAATTATCGCAGATACAATTAATTTCCTAAATTACTCTCTTTTTTTTCGTCCAGCACCGTCCGCCGCCGTCACAATGAGTGAGTGTGTATATGCGAAGTCTGGTCCAAATTGTGTCAGTAATGGCTTGATGAGCGCGTACGACTTTTAACTTTTTTAACATTCTCAACTACACTGGATGGCGGCGGCGGCAGCATGGCTTCCACTACAATTTTTTATTTGTCTTCCTTCCCATTCCCTTTGCTATTTGTTTCTTTTGGTTTTAATCTAATTTTCGTAAAAAAAAAAACAAAAAAAACAACCTCCGTCTACACTAATTTATCTAAATTTTGTTAATTTTCCAATTCAGCGAACCAACTCTGGAAAGATTTTTTTTTCTAAGGCCCCCTCCACACTCCAATCACCCACCAACCTATATTTTTTTTTGTTACAAATTCTTTGCATGTTTTTTGTGGCTTTTGTTTGTGTTTCCATTTCCATTTCATTTTGATTTCGATTTTTATTGTGCGAAGTGTATTTTTGGAAATAGTGCGTAATGTCTGACTGTTTCTGGTCGGTCGTCGTTTATCGTTTATTACAATATAGGGCAGCTCAGAGCACCGCACTTTCGATTTCGGTGGTCAGTCTCTGACCATTGTTGTAGGTACGTCTGTATTCACATTTTGACTGTCCGTTTTCGTAGTGTTTTTTGTAGTTTTTGATTGGCTATAGTTTTTGTCTTATTTTGTGTTGTCCGTTTCGCTGTTTGTTTTACTAATCAGAGCCTCTGGCTCATTATGTATGGATGATGGACAGGCATGGCTGGTTGTAGGTGAAGGTTAAACGCGTTGACTTGACTAGAATTTATTTTATTTTTTTTTTTTTGGTTTTGTTGTCTCCCTTTTTGTTTTTTTTTATTCTAATGTAAGTGGTATCAACGCATGGAATAGAAGAAACCATTGCTGAAAATTAGTTTGTCATCATAATGTCTCTTAGACAATTACTTTTGGGGGAGGTGTCTGTCCTTTGACGGGATGTCATGATGGATAGTTAATTGTGCAATTAATATTGCTAATAGTGCTGACAATAGCAACAACAACCACCGAAAAAAAAAAGAAATACAAAATTGTTTCTGTATGACTTGAATTGGTAATGAAAAGAAGAAAAAAAAATAATTAAATTGTTATGACACTTTATGTTTTGGTGAATTATTTTTTCGGTTAAATTTTATTGTAGTAAATTTTTTTTTTTGTAGTTATTGTTGGTGGCAACAGTTGGCGATGATGATTGTTATGATGGGTTTTCGGGGTTACAGGGTTTTTTTTTCATTTTTTGTGTCTCTGTTGGATTTTATGTTCCGCGCATTGTTGGTCAAAAGGGCACGTGCTAACTGCTAAGTGGAGAAAGTGACAGATGGGTTAACGAGGCTGCGGAATTTGTAATGTTTTGTTTACTCTGTACACTTTTGGCGTCGTTATGAAGGAGAGGAGATTATTGAGTCATTCATCCAATTGGTAAGGTTTTATTTTTAGACATATCAGGGTTGGTGGCAGTTACTATATTGTGGTTAAGTTGTGACAATTATTGTTATAGACTTTTGGGAGTTCCCGTCCGGAAGAAACCGTGAAATGAATAGGAATTTTTTGTGAGTGGCTTAAGTCAATTGACATTGTAGTTGTGTGACATAAATTCGCACAAATTAATTGCTAGACTCCTTAAATCGGTAGGGTAACCTTCTGTATTCACCAGCGTCCATAAAATAGTTAATGGTATTTGTAAGGATCAGGTCTTCAGTTATGATGTACAGTTTTTTGTCATTACTTTTTGAAGATGATATCGGCCATGTTAATGACCATTTGAGCATTTTAACGCATTTCATCATTTTGGCGAGACATTATTGAACTTTTATTGGATATTCTTCGGTCAAGTTTTTCAAAAATTACACGATAACTCACAGGCGCACTCAAATTGCTGCTTCTAACTTCTAACAGAAACTATTTCCGACCAATACAGATGAATGCCTAAATACTTGAGCTCAATCGGTACAGTGGTGTCAAAGGCAAAAGAACAAAGGTTAATGTAATGCGGGCGCAATAAACTAAATCGCTATAAACTCCCAGCCTCCCTTGCCTATAACTCCTAAACATGTTTCTTGCTAGTGTTGCTTTTGCATTTCGATACTTTTACGAGCTAGTGTCCACTTTTGAAAGTATAAGACATACCTCTACGAAAATGGATTACATACTGGTGGAAAATTGTCAGCAAGGATGTGCTCTGATATTCCAATTCTGTCTCGCAAAACCTATTCTGTAGACAAAATCCTTCTATATAATTTGTCCTAACACAAACACCTTAAACCGTAAATTCAAACTAGCATGAACTTTTCTCACATTTTCTGGAAGATGGAAATGTGATTTATTACTCATGATATTAAACCATTATATTGTCGGCTCTAAATGTCAACGGCTCTAAATGTTACTATTTTAATCTTTTGAAAAGGGAGGTCCAAATAAAGATATAATGAGCTCTTGCCTCGACTGAACTGCTATCAATAAATACGGCAATAGCTTAGCTGAAATGTCAAGGAATATAAATTCGTTTGTTTTTTTTTAGAAATAAAGAATACATAAAATGCACCAGCCATGTTTAGGATTTTATTTTAAAGGGACAAAAACCGTTTTTGTGTAGTTTTTTCCATCTGCTGTAAAATTAAAAAGTGGTGTTTGATTGGCAATGTTGCCAATATAATATATATTTAAGAACAAAATCGTATAAAATTGTCAACACAAAAACAAGTTCCCTTATATATAATATGGTGGTCGACGTTAAAGTACTCGAAAATGCTATTAACTTGACGTTGTAGTTACTTTGAAGCACTAGGTTCAAAACAGTCAAATAAAACTTTTGCAGTTGTAGCATTCACACAATTCACAGGTTATCCAATTACCAAGTTAAACTCTTACTCTTGGATGTTTGTCAGACTTTCACAAGAGGTGGGGCAGCGAATAAAAACGTTATGGTGGTACGGTCTGGGATTTGAAACAGCGACCCTGTCCTAGTGGGTTAACGAACTTAACCATTAAACAACTGCATCCACAGTAAAAACTTTTGGTCGTTTGAATTCGGCCTCATCTTGCTGCTCATTTTGCACCCAACTTTTCGCTTCCAGATTGCGCTTTATCTCCCCTTCTACTTGAGACACGGGACATATCCACTTCCGCACCAGTACAGTGGCAAGAGGTTCTTAGAAGGTGATATTCCACGCCGCAAAAAGAAATGCTTAAGCTTTCCTACCTGTTCTATTCTTGCGGACTCTCCGAGTAGATGAAAAACTACATTTCTCAAGCCCGTTTCTATAAAAGACGAATATTATTCTCCCTCCTATCGGCCAATTGCACCTACTTCCCTTCATTCCGCCGAATAATTGCCGATAAATTGTCAGCTTATAAAATCTTGAAGCCCGAAAATTTCTTGATGACCGGAAGTGGAACCATTCTGTTCACCAGGGTTGCGCTTTATATTTTAAACGCATTTGACAGCTTTTGGCATCAAGCTCTTTTGTCGAAAAAGCGTGCACTTGGAATCGATGATACCTTTTTTCAATGGATTAGAAATTACCATTCGGATTGTTCAATTCAAGTTTATTTAGACGACTTAACACCAAATAAATGCTGGTGTCCCCCAAGGCTCTGTTTCTCCTCCTCTCCTCTTTTTTATTTCTAGTCCAATGCTATTCTTTACAGATGACATTATTCCAAGCATCTTATGTTCGACGTCTGGCTTACGCCCCCTTTTCTTCAGGCGTGGAATTGAAACGGCAACGTATGTTACTCTAGGGAATGTGTTCAAAACCACAAAATCTGTTACCTTGTCATCACCATCTAGGAGTACACAATCATCAACTGAATAAGTCCGGCTGCACCCAAATAGACGCGTAATAGTTCGTTCGTTCTTCCCCCTCATCCTCAATATAATTGCAAAACAAAACAACAAAAAAATGTATATCTTAATTAAACAAAAAAGAAAAAGAAAAAAATATCACCAGAGAAGCACAAGGAACTTTCTACCTCTGATGACAGCAGCAGCAAGCTCGATGGAGGTTGAAAACATTTTATTGTCATCTACTATGTCCGTCGGCGTCGTCGGACAGTTTGTTCCGTGTCCGTCAGCACTTCAAGGAGAGAACAATCAGCCATCAATGTCGAAGATGACAAATCGAGACCTGGAATCCTAATTAGTCACAAGCCAAGTTTTTCGTGTTGTTTACGTGTTCTTTTGGCTTGGTGGCTGTGACTGGCTCCCCAGAGCTTGATGTAGTAGGTGATTGTGGGCGCGTGCTCATAAGACCCGACCAGATATAATTTTTCAAAGAATGCATTTGGAATTCTTGATGCGCACAATACCTACCATCACCCACTCCATACTCCACTCCATTCCACGCCACACCGCAGCGAATAACGACGAGGGTAAAGCAATTTAAGAATCAGCTCTGATATACCATTTTGGATGAGGAGGAATGCGTCGACGGCATTCAGCATTCAAATGCGAGAAGCGCGCACTGCCAAAGAACGCGGTGCGGCTCGCAGTGTGTCCGGCCAGCCATCTAAGTTAGTGCAAAAGTGCAAATTGAGACGAGGCTTTGACTGGAATACTAATGGCAACAATCGAGACTGCTCTGTCTTCGTACCAATTCACCTTCACTTGACTCGATCATGATCGACGAACGTTTGCATATTCGTCTCGATGCATTTGGGGATGGTGGCGAATCAATTAAAAAAAAATTGTGTTTTATTTTTATTTTATTTTCTTCTGCTTTTGTATCTCCTAATCGTCCCGTTCTTTGTTTAGATGAGAAACAGAGGAACTTGGATTGAATTGAATTTGGGTTGGGTTTGGTTCCGTTGCGGGGGTGGCTACTTAAGATTTTGCAGGTGGTTTTGCTTTCATATTCGGTTTTGAATCTGATTTTGATTTCGATTTTGATTTTAGTGGCATTGTGCATCTGTAATGTGTCCATGGTGTACGGTGTACGGTGTCGCCACTGATGCATATAATATCCTCGCAATTAATCACTCTATTGGATCGCGCGCCAAACACCGAAGCCCTCTCTTTCTCTCTAGCGCGCGCGGTTTGACTAATTTATGCAGACTTGAGACTTTGTCGCACATACAGCGGTGCATGTGGGTTTTATTGGCCAAATGATGTATGCAAGCTCGCGCACTCGCTGGGAGGCTGATGACTGACTGCATAAGGACGTGACATTAAAGCGAAAAGATCGTAATTGCGACGACGACACGGGCTTTGTTCGTTGTCGGCGGCGGCTGGTGGCGGCAGCAGCGGCGAAACACATTAAAAATGGAAAGTGAGTTTTGGACATGAACAATTTGGGCTGGTGCTCGCTGCTGTTAGACATGGTGTTGTATGTTGTTAGACATACAACACCACAAAACAAAAAGTTACTTGAAAAGGTTAAAACGCAAAGTGACTGAGTACAATGGGTGAAGTTGACACATATCTTTAATGTGGCGCCGCTCCATGGTAATGGAAACCAATTTGTCTATTGCTGGTTATGCGCTTTCGGAGTATCCACCTGTTTCATTTGTGTTGATAAACAATGTCTTATCTCATAATGATTCAATAATTTGATAAACCGAGATTATATATAAAAATCTTGAAGTATTGCCATGGACAAAAAATATACCAAAATATTTAGATAAGAAACAAAATGTTGTTCCATACTGGGCACAAGGGCGCTGATCTTGTATGATTCTTTACGCCATTCTATCTAGTAATAATGGTAATGGCTGAACAACAGTAAAACTTAGTTCATTCGAACAGGATAATCCAGTATGCGTGATCAGTAGCCGAACGAATCGCACGTATTCCGTAATAGTCCCTGAACTCTATTCTTTTTTTTTTTTGCAAGAACGTTACAGCTTCACATAAGTTTTTTGCCACCTGAATTTTTAATTTGAAAAGTTTCAGCAACATGTCCCTTTCGCCTAGAAGACTTTATTTGTCAAAGTAGTCTCTGCAAAAAATTACAATACCATGGGCATCTGCTGTCTGTCTACAGTGAATCCTTCCAACAGTTTGCAAAATCTGATCCTATATCGAGCCTTTTGGACGGTGAACTTGAGGTTATTCAACGTGGAATATAAGTTAAGTTTAGTTTATTTCATCAAAACTTCAAAATATCACGAGAAAACGCAATTGGTCGACTCAACGAATTTATAAACCCCACGACCCTTTGGCTGATACCGAACGATCGTATAAAAATTGCACGAGCTTTGAAGCATAGTTTGCCCTCAGTCTTTAAAGTTTTTATTCGTACCAACCACTTGCATAGTTCTTCCACACGTTCAAGAAAAATTAAATTTCGATTAACTCTCCCTACTTACACTTGCATTTTGAACAATTTTATGATGTTTTTGTATTGAGGTGCAACGTCAATCATGGACGAAATATTTTGGCTCGTATTCGAAAAGATAAAAAGTTATTCACTTCACTTCCGGCAATTTTCTTCTTGGTTATTCTAGGTATTTACCTATCGTACGGCAACTGTACAAATAGACCTGCGACACCTGGTGCTAAGAAGCAGAACAGTTATTGATATACAACAATCTGTTAACCGTGTTTCATTGTTTATGAGTTAAGTAAATATGTCCTCTGGTAAACAGCATGAATTAATTTAATTATAAAATATTCGTTTGTCATAACATCGATATTATTGGCGGCCAGAAATAACCAATTCCTTAAAGCAAAACATATCTAAAATGTTTTGTGTACCCCATGGCCCTATTCCACTAATCACTTATCACATTGTACTATGCAACTTTTCAAATTTAATTTCACAA
This sequence comes from Ferdinandea cuprea, assembly GCA_963576555.1. Classification (NCBI taxonomy): domain Eukaryota; kingdom Metazoa; phylum Arthropoda; class Insecta; order Diptera; family Syrphidae; genus Ferdinandea; species Ferdinandea cuprea. The sequence goes on from OY754958.1 coordinate 9,764,082, forward strand.
AACGCAAATTTTCAAAGAAGATAGATATTCTTTCCATTGTTCAAAATTTCAAAACATTCAAACTTTGCAAAATTCATGGTTTTGCAAAGCGCAAAGTTCTACTGCTTTGCAAAGAATTTTCCTTTCGTTTCACCAATCAAATAAACTTTGCATTTAACATTGCATCTTAAATTGTGCAAAGATTGTCAAAAATTTGAAAAAAAAAACTTTCATTTGCAGTTGAATATTTATAGTCAAAAGTCCGTAAATGGGCTTAAGAGCACATGTTGGAGACTATACTTAAGTTGTTTTAATTTGAAAATAATTCTTCAACTCTTTAAAGCTTAAAAACGCTTCGACTAAAGCTAAAGCAATAGTTGTTTTACTGCATTGTAACAACTGTTGGATTTAAATTTGGATTAAAATTTGAGCTTAATAGAATATTTCAATCTTTATTCTGTCAAGTTTCGCACCGATATTCGGAAACAATAGTTAACAAATTTCTTGCAAACACCTTTAAAATTTAAAAGAAAACGTCTATGCCTTTGTTTGCAACAAGCAAAGCTGAAATTGAATAGCATAACATATATGTTTATATATTGACTAAAAATACTATTGTTTCTCTTCGCCGGACACCTTGCTTCAACGGACAAATTTTCCAGTCTCGTAGCTGTCTCGGTTATTGACCTCATAACCGAAAGGATTTAAAATATTGGGCGAAAATATGTGTATTTCCATTCCACTCGCTAACAACCGGACGCGGACACAAAATTTCAAAACCGCAGAAGAGAGATCGCTCTCTCTTAAGCGGACAAAATGACAAAATATAACTGGAGTACGGTTTTGTGTTGTTTGTTTTATATTTTGCTCTTCTTTAAAAATAAAAAAATTAGTGGCCTTTCATTTTGATCTAGGAAGCTTAAATTTGTTTTACCTTCCTACGCTCACTTGTCGAGTGGGTTTTTTTATAATTGAGTAGATATAATACAATTCGACTCAAGGGGACTGTAGCTCAACTTAATTAAGAACTCTTTTAAATGCTATTAATTTAGTTCAGTTGCTCATAAGCGGACACATTTTTCTGTACCATCGGTGTCTGCTTATAAGTGAGTTCAGTGCTTTTCACATATCAGTTATTAAGGGCTTACATTTTAAGAGCAGTTTTCGATCTGATAGAGGTGCCGTACAGATGACAGAAAACGGACTTGGCTTCTATTATATGGAGGATATACTTTTAGGAGTGTAATATTAAAGTTGTTGACTACTATGGTGTGGTTGGTGGATGCGATATGTCGCAATAAGCAAAACCTTAGGAAAGTGTATGAAAAGGATTACAGCTAGGGAGTGAAATTGGAAAAACAATCAAATTGAAATCCAAGTGAAAGTTTTTAGTAGTAATATTGAAAACTTTTCGAAAAGAATTTAGGCCTGTACTTTTTCAAGTAACTAAAAACTGCTTAAAGCTGTTCCACAACCCAAAAATTTATTAAGAGAGGTAACGAGAAAGTAAATAATTTTCCCTCAAATGAGAAAGTTACCAAATTCAGCCCAAGAAATGTATTTGGGCAGTTTTGTAAAACAGCTATTTGCTGTCAAAATCTTTTTCAAATATTATTAGTAAATAAGCCAAATGAAAACAAAAAGGGGAATCATTTAAATGTCGAATGTTCCCATAAGTTGAATTTTCACCGGAAATTCACTTCTTTTTGTCAAACATACAAAAATTATGTTTGCGAATCGAACAATAAGTTAAGAAATGTGCTTCTGCGAATCTGTTTTAAAAAAAGACGTGGAATTTGCCTGCTTTTGATCGTCATTGGGACATTTTATAAAATCGCTGTAAAAACTGCTAATAAATGCAGAAACCTCGTCAATAATACGACACACCAAGGACAAGGAAAGTTCGAAGCGATCTTCCAAATCCCTAAAGCTGAAATGCAAGCCTTTTCTCCTGTCGATCGCTTATTTATTATTATTTTTATTATTCCTGTCAAGTTAATATAGTTAATACAACTTACTACAAAAGCGTCCTCTTTCTGCTTTTTCCTAACTTGAGCATTTTCTGAGAGAATAGATCTCCGAAAATATCAAGTGGGTAGTTCTACTATAGTGCACTATATCCATTTTTTTTGCCAGACCTTCTGTAGCGACATTGCTATTTGAAGATAGCAAAAAATACTTTAAAATACATTATACATCCTTTTTCGGTTTTTTCAAAAACTTAAGAGTGATAGTCTCTATAGATTCTCAAAATTGTCTGCCAATCTTTTGAACTGCTAACCTTCGTCCATAAATTAATGGATGGTCATTTTTGAATCCTCCCTCTTAAATAAATATATTATGGATACGACCAACTTGAGCGTGTGTATGTTTTAGATTATTTTTTTCTTTTCTTTTTTTGACTAAGAAGAAGGGGTCAAAATTTTCCCATCTCTAGATCGCTCCATTCTCGCAAGCTACTTCCAAGACGCACAGATTACAAAACTCCAAAGTAAAACCTTCAAACATCTATGATTTGTAGAACTTTATCTCTAAGCGATTATTATTTCCATCTCTGTCAAAGCCACAAGGCTTCCCGCCCCTTGGTAAACTTGATAACACAGTTTGTTCAAGAAAATTCCTCATCTGGTAAACATTTCTAAAATGTTTTCTAAAACTAAATTTCACAGCACTCTCCGACGACGACGACGAAACCAATTGCAAATTTCTTACCAGCATGAACTCGAAATGAAATTTTATTCCATTCCTCATTTCGCGTGAAACTTGCAAAAACAATAATTTTTTGTTGTCGTTGTTATTTTGTTCTTTTTCCCTTCCCTATAATTCATCTAACACCCAAAGCCAAACGTCCCCACTGTCCAACCCCCTAAGTGGCGTCGGCCTGTCGCCTCCATTATACACCACCCAACCAAACCACCGCACCACATAAAATTCTCTATCTCTCTTTTTCTCTCCAAAAACAAAAGCCACCAACAAATTGCTAAAGGAAAATGCACAATTTCACTGTGCATCTAACATCATCAGTAATGCAGGCGGCTGATATCGCTTCAAGGTCAGCTCGAGAACTGCCCCAAACCCCACCGCGCCAGTCAACCCAGTTTTCTTTTACAACAATAGCTTAGCTTCTCAAAGCCCCCAAACTAAAACTGAACATTTTTTTTTTCTGTTTTTGTTCATTGAGGGGTTGAAAAAAGCCAGCCAGCAGCACACAACACAGCACAACACTGCTGCGGCTGCCACCGGCCGTAAGAAAAGAAGACGAAGAGAAAGAAAAACTTACACATTTACTTCTCCTCCTTTGTTTGCCTATGCAAATGCATGTATGTACGAGTAATGTATCTACGTAGACATTTTCTTTTGATTTTCTACCACGATCGTGTCCGCGTCCGCGTCCGCGTCCACAATCCACAAGCACAACACCAGCAAGCAGTTCTCGATCGATGGCCCAGCAGCGCGATCGCAGACTTCCTTTTTAGTTGGATCGCTGCCACAGCCACACTCACAAGTGCAACACAGAAAACCAAGCAGAAGCCCGCGAAGCAGAAGCAGCCAAGCAGAGTAGTAGCCCCTAAAGATAGGAATAGGAACTATAAAGTGCGCGTCGCGTGTGTTAAATAAGTTTTTTTTTCTGGTTTTAAGTTTTTCGTTCTCTTTTCCGTCGTGCTTCTCAAGTTAATTCCATTTCCATGTAGTCAGCGCGAAAGCTTCTTCGGGCGATCTTCACGAGCTGCGTACTCTACTCCTCCTATATGTAAGTGTAATTATTATTTATTTTCTTTTGTCTCATCTTCTTGTGGTGGAATGGTGGGGGGGGGGGGGGTGGCTGTTGTCGGATGATGGTGGGAAGGGGTTTCATGCCTAGCACCGAAAAGCTTCTCAACTAGTAGTAAGTCATCGTCGTCGCACACGAGTAAATAACAAACAAACTGAAGATGACGACCTCGAAAACGAAAAAAATATTGAAACTAAGCTTTGCTCTCCAAAAGGGGTGTAAAAATGCAACCCAAAGAAGAACACGAATAAGAATCATCATCGCATTTTCTCCCTCTCTTCTCTGACATGCCATCACGTCGAACAACGTACGAACGAAATAGAATTTCCACAGTAGTTTGCAATATTTAGATTGCTATCTGGTTGTGTGTGGTGCCTATACCTACATATATGTATGTTAGATGGGTGTTTTCTCCCGCACAGCCACATCGCCCCTATAACCAGCCATCGTCGTCACCTACTTTTGGGCTTATTTATCTTGAGTGCGGTGCTCATTGCATCTAATGCAATGGAATATACGTTTCTTGAGGAATGTTTACCCCCCGCCAAAGATACAACCGACTATTACGAACAAAAGATACGATTTTATCTGCAGCAGTTATTTGTTGTATTTTCATTTTTTCGTGCAGTAATCTAGTAAATTTGCTTCCTATAGTCTGTGGGATGAATCTATGTGAAATGAGGTCGAGGCTGGTTCGGGGGTTATTGGCGGGAGTCGCCTGGCTGCCAGATCTCAGATCTCAGAACTAAGAACACTCTTATTTTGTCGTTCTTTTGATATTTTTAGTGGTTTTCACCTGTTCCATGCTAGCATGTCAATCCATTTTTTTTTTCTTTAAATAATTAAGTCGCTGTTCTCATATGGTACAACAAAACTGTCGTGACTTTGGCTTTGTCGCACTTGTTTGTGAATTTTTCAGTAAATTAATTAATAACTTTGCATACAGATATATCCAGGAATGTGTGTATCGCGCGAGACCTTATCGCTTGTCTACTTCCTCATTACTGTGCGCAATCAAGTGTGCGATAGACAAAACGCACCTTATGAGCGATTTGTAGTTGCATTTTGCACATGCCTCTGTCACAGTTAGAAGATGTGATGTGGTGAGTTACGAGTTACTATCTTTAGTCTTTTTTATTTTTTTTGGCTCACACAAGTTTTCTCTGATTAATGTTTAAGCACACGACACAACCCAGACATACACAAAAGGTGTATATTATGCATTTGTGCACGTTCATATTTTATTTTTTAATTTTTTTACATTTTTGCCATTTTGGTGGATTTTTATCGTAGACTGGACTTTGACGACGATAATTTTTTTTGTTTTGTTTGCTGTTGAAAGAGAAAACGTTCGTTCGTTCTCTGGCATCTCATCATGATGAAATGAAATGAAATGAAATGTAACTTGAGAGGCAACTTTAACTGCGCACACATTGGTTTGCATTAATTTTTCGAATGTGTTATTGGTTTTTCCGGTCGCGACTTTGACTTCTTGGGAAAATTTGCAAATATTGCATAATTGTAAGGCTAAAACGATAATTACCTAAAAAAAAAACTATCAAGACAATCTTTTCGAATGGAAAGGGTTAACTAGCGCATGTGGTTAAGGAGGCGATAAGATCAAAAATGTTATCAGTGTAAAAATTGTTTAATTTATTTTGACGTACTTTACATAATTCTTTGGAAACTGTTTGCGATGTGTTTCTCTTTGTGTTTCATTCTACTGGAAAGAAACTTGCGGCGCTAAAAGCTCTCAAAATATTTGCAATTTATTAAGTTGGTTGGTTGTTAGCGAACGAGGGGAACCCTTTGACTATGTTTGATATTCAATTTTAGATTCTCTCTACTACAAGCACCTCCCTTCAAAATAATACATACTACAATTTAGGTTGTTCCACATCTAGTGGGTTTGCATACGTGTTAGGCAGGCAGTTCCTAGAAAAAGGCTCTGTATCGGCTATGAAACGTGGTTACATGTTAGTGCGCTTACTGAAAAGATTTTATCTGTTGTAGGTTGGTTGTCGGCGACCTAAATTGAATTTCTTGCAAAGCGTTATTGCGAGTCGTCTCTTGTTTACGCGCAAAAGACCGTCTAAGTCTCTGTGGATATCACTGATTCCGATATCCCATGGAGGTTTACACTGTATGTTTGCACTTTATTTGGAAAAGTTTGTTAAATTAGATTGCTCCAGAATTTTGTTACAACCACAAAGTTGTATATAGTACATCTAAACCAGTCTTAGAACCTTGCTTCTAAAGGGTGTTATTTTAGAGGTTCGTTCTTCGAATAGAGATAAAACTGACATTTTGTGGTCAAATCTGGCAACTCTAATGTCATTTATGTTCACTTTGGTTTCCCATTTCATCATGAACAGGTTGAAAAATGACGCTTGCAAATCGTGCAAATTTATTTCGAAAATAATGGTTCAGTTCGCGAAGTTTACCGCAAGTTCTGTTCATTTTATGGTCAACATAATCGTCCATCAGAGGAATTAATTCGGTTAACCATGGATCGTTTTGCACTACGTTTTCTTTATGTGATAAAATGCATCCGCAGAGACGTCGAACAGTGCACACCGAAAAAACAATTGCACTGTGCACAGCAATTGGAGCTTTGTCGATCAACTTTATGGAAGATTTTGCGCAAAGATCTCTTCTTACGACCTTACAAGATCCAGCTTGTGCAAGAATTAAAGCCGCGAGACCATGCAATGCGTCGTGATTTTGGTGTATGGGCCGAAAATTAGATTGATATCGATGCTGATTTGCATCGCAAAATTTTGTTCAGTGATGAGGCTCATTTTGGGTTGAACGTCAACAAGCAAAATTGCCGCATTTGGATTGAAGAGAATCCACATGAGATCCTTGAAACGCCATTTCATCCACAAAAACTGACTGTTTGGTGTGCTCTATTGGCTGGTGGAGTCATTGGGCCATACTTCTTCCGAAATGATGCTGGAGAGTCAGTTACCGTTAATGGAGACCGGTATAGAGCCATGATAACCGACTATTTTGTTTCCGAATTGGATGGCATGAATGTGGATGAGATGTGGTCCCAACAAGACGGCGCTACATGCCACACAGCGCACGTCACAATCGATTTATTGAGGGAAACATTCGATGAGCGCATTATTTCGCGGAATGGACCTGTCAATTGGCCACCAAGATCGTGTGATTTGACACCATTGGATTATTTTCTTTGGGGATATGTGAAGTCGATCCCCTACGCCAACAAACCGGAAACGTTAGGGGACTAGGAAGCCAACATTCGTGGCGTTATTGCCGACATACAGCCCCAAATGCTTGAAAAAGTGGTTGAAAATTGGCGGCGGCCACATGCCCGAAACCATATTTATACATTAATGGCATAAAATTATCCTTCCAATAAAGCCGAATTGATGGACAATAAAACTTTTCTTGTGTTTTATTTCAATTCGAAGTTCTATACCTAAGAAAAAAAAACACCCTGTATAAAAGAAGCTTGTTCTGCCTTTGTATACATATTTAGCAAGCTAAAATCTTGTTTTTCAAATCATTTTATATCGAAACATTAGCTTTAATGGTTTTTGAGATTTACAATTAGCATGCGTTTAGTACTTTCCTCTTTGTGGTCTCAAATGGACAAATGAGCTATCACAAATGTTCCCTCATTGAAAGCGAATTACACTTTTGACCCTAAAACAGGGGGTCTTGAAAGGGCTAATGTTTTAAATCCAAGGGAAATGCAATATACTTGTATTCCGTCAATTTTCATCTGTGTAGAACATTCGACGTACAAAATGTTCGCGCTCCCTTAAAAGGGTGAATGATACAATTAAGTGCGGAAGGGGCCCTTGAATCAACTCCTGGCTCGTAGGTTGAATTTAAACAAATTCAAAAATACGCGTCTTTTGATTATTATATTGCAGTGTATTCCGAGTTTGCATCCCAAAAAATCCTGAAATTGGGATGATAAAAAAATATGCTGAAACACGTATCTGATTATTTATCCCCATATCCATACACAATTTCAGTTTATTACATTCACCTGCTGTGAGTTAAGAGCCCTCAGCTTCAAGGTGTATAAATGTTTTTTTTAAGGTTAACTATACCCCTAAAATATTAAATAACTTTATCTTTTCAATCAACATAGCGGTTATATTAAAAAATCGCTTCTTAGTCAGGGCAAACTATATTGTAAATATAGAAGAAGTCATTATTTATTATTATACACGTAAATGGTTAGGTTTTATGAAACCTACCTTTTCAAAAAAACTGATCCCATATGTGCTTTAGTGATATTGTGAGCAAGCAAGAGTGTATGGTGTCTATTTGTCTCATTAAGGATAATACGCAAAATCTCTCCTCTCGTCCACTCATAAACACTGTCAATACCTCGTGGACGCGTTTCCATTAGTAATATGATACAGCTCATCGGCAAACTCCTGCCACGCTTTTTGAGTCCGGAGAATTCGTTTTCGTGCTTAATATATAAATTGTTTTGGAGAGGCGACTTCAATCCCTCATGCCTTATCAAAGGCCTTTCAGACGCCAAGTAAAGGTCGTTTCAACTGGCTTTGTAAATTTTTTAACACTCAAAATATAAGAAGGCAATTGGAAATTCCGTCACTAGACAAACAAACAGGCGCCCTATCTGCAAAACAACCCTCATGGCAGCAATACGAACCGAGTTAAACGATAGCAAACGAAGTGTTATTGGCTAATCTATGCCCATGCCATCAGTATGTCGACCGATGAACATGTCACATGCTCTGTGCTAGGCTATCCGATATTTTCACACGATTTGTTACACTTTTTGAACTTAAAACTGGAAGGATTAGTGCCTTCCAAGAAATTGGAACACGTTAATTTGCAGCCGACACAAATCCCTCCGCCTCTAGACCTTTTCGAAGGGTTATATGCGTTGAAGCCGCTTTAGGCTTTGGAACTAAGACATATTATGTCAATATCGAATAAAGGACGTTCAGGGTTTTTCTATTACAAATCTTTCTTTCGGCTCTTTGGACAATTACTTAGCCTCTTTACTACGTTTTGTAGGTTTCTAGCTACTTTGCAGCCGCGATAATTCGCGGGGTCTAGTCCTATTAGACCACATTCTTTAAATAAATGTTTTTCAGTGCAAATAACGCCTTCGGGTGCTAATAAGAATGAGTCTGGCCTATTCATTTCTAACTTAGTTTGATAAGTGTAGCATTGGAAACTGTACTTTAACTGTGGGGATCGCTAACAATAACTTTATCTGTTCAAAAACAATACTCTGAAGGTAGCGTTTCGGATTTCTTAAAGTTCACTATATAACTTCCGATAACGTTTATCGGTGACGTTTTTTCTGCTCTTAGTGGAGTGATTCCATTTTGCGCTCTAGTTCTTCTTCATCCGTGAAAAATCGTGTCGAACTAGAATTTGTAGAGCCTGCCTCCGGAGATTGTGGATTTTCTAGGAGATATAGTCTGTCACCTGTGGTGCTCAATCTGTTTGTTTTGTCCTATGCATGATTTTAACGTAAATACAAAAAAGCGTTCCCATTGCAGAGAAAACAGCTTGGCAAATAACTGTTGAAAATCAAATTAGAGTCCGTTTTTATATTTCCCTCGATGGCAGGTCCATATCAAAATCGTTCCTTATCGAACTGAAGTTTTCCTCACCCACAAATCCAGATGGATAAACCCAACCCAATGCTTAGTAAGTACCTATACAACAACTCACTTGGACATTCCATTACCAATCGAATATTTGCTTGTCAACGATATGATCACCCTCCAACTCGTTAAATCCCAATTATCACGTCCATTGATTTCTCAAAAGGTTTGTCAAATATCATGCGTCGCAACATGTCAATGTCATTTCACTTCGTAGAAACTGAAAGGTAGCGCACCTTTTTCACAAAAAAAAAAAAATAAATAAATACCATTTTTTTTTTTTTTTTGACCATTGAGATCTTCGCTCTCCCGAAATATAATCGATTGTTCGTGTGATTCATCATATTCCGATCACCACCATAACTGTGCGGAATTTATAATTAGTCGGATATGTACGCGCAGACCTTATGATCTCACCTCTCGAGCGCCTACACGTAGGAGTGCACCGAAAAATATTTAAGTCCCTCAAATGACTCATATTTCACTGCGTTGGACTAATAAAATTTGTTTACCTAAACCTCCTTGACTTCATAGAAATGCACAATATTCAATAGCCAGAAGGCTGTCATTGAACCGAATTCGTTTTGTATTTTAATAATAATTATATGTACATTAGTATGAAGTATATTTTTTGTTTTGTTCCGCACAACTTGTTGTGATAAAAAAACAATTCTCGAACGTGCCCTTACCACATGCGGTCTTACCTGTTAAAAAAAAATACACACTTGTATTTAGCGCAACACAATCTACAAATGGATATTTTTTTCGTTTTTAAAGAATTTTACACAACACAAAAAAATTTGCTATGCATTTGTCACGTTCTTGAGTAATTAAGACAACCAATTGTATCTGAATATTTACACAAAGTAAAAAAACAAACACAAAAACGAGAACACGTCCAAACAATGCTCTTTTGTTCCACAGAAGGGGTGACAGATCAGCTGATTCAATAGAATGCGGCCAATGTTGAAGAAATAAATCGTATCATCTTTGCGGCCGATCAATTTTAAAATAGTCGGAATTTTAATGATTGCTAACATTTTTTATGATGGAAAACCAACTTTCATGAGGTTTTTTATTCTCCTGAATGCAACCGCACGATGTGTCAAATTTGCAAAGGACCGACCAAGATTGATGTTACCAAAAATATATTCAAGTTCAATTGTATATAATATGCAAAAAAAGGGATTCCTATTGACACTAGTTTAGTCATTAAAAAAAAAATCATAGCGGAAAATAATTACCATTCCGAAATCGGTCAATAAAAAAGTCCACATTAATGCCTCATAAAATTGATTTATGCGTCGAAACGAACGCGAACGACCACATTACACCACATTACAAAGCAAATGGGTAGATAGAGGTAGATAGTAAAAAAAAACATTTTTTTAGTCACAACAAGCTGAGAATATCTCAGACTTTTTAAATGTTCATCAGACGAAGATGTGATAGAAGTAGAAATGCAATAAATAAAGTGCACGACTGCGTCATATGAAACTTTCTCGATACATGAGATGCGTTTTTCAATCGGAAAATGAATCGATAATGAATGGTGAAAAATTTATTTAAATTACTTTTTAGGTTTAGAAAAATTCTCGCACATTGCACAATTTTAACACAATTGTTCGAAATACAAAAAATTATCAAAATCGTTAGAGATTTTTTTGAAGTTCCCTCTGTTAGTTTTTGATATTTTGCCGGTTTTAAATATTACCGTTAATCGATTTTTGTTCCAAAAACTGAGTATGCAGAATTTTTTACTCCATCCCAAATATTGTTAGTACAAAAAATGACGGAAATCCTTGGAACAACTTTCGAGAAAAGTAGTGATAAGTGATTTTCACAAAATAAATTGTATGTACCTACCATATTTATTTCAAAAGATAAAGCAAAAACTAAAAAATATGCCCCGAGATGTAACCCCAAGGACCTTATATACGAACTTTGAAGGAAATCCGTCGAACCATTTCGCCATACGGTGCCCGGACAGACAGACCGACGGACCCATTTTTTTGGACTTCTCCATAGTCGTAATATCATCCCTCATAGTTTGAGTTCGAAATTTCCGCATGATCGCAATAACTTTCTCTTTAGTATACTAATGTATACGAGAAAGTTAAAAAATTTTGTTTATAGCTAAAGGGAGTTTTTTTTAAAGAATTCTTAGGGATCATGGGCTTTGTAGCTAAATAAATAAAATCGAAAACGAAGTCTTCATATAAACTGTCTAAATTTTAAATTTGGAAAATACTAGCTGACCTGGCGAACTTTGTTCCTTCCAAGTTCGTTAATTAAGAAAATAATTCCGATAATGCATGCATATGCTGCTTCATGTTATTCGCTCAATCAAAATTCCTAATTCAAAAGTTCTATTAAATCAAACAGCAATGATTGGAGTGTTGGCCAACCTTCCGCTTTTTCACTGAAGTGCTTTATGAGTGCGCAAACCTACACACGTGAGTACGCCACATACAATGTGAGTAACATGTAACATTCAATATTGATGCCACAAACATCCAGCGATGGTCCTTGCGTTTTATTAATTTACTTAGCGAAATCGAGACGCTCGGGAAATTGAAGGCGCTTAAAAATATGAATGGCAAATCGTCCTGAATAAGCGGAATTCGCGGAATGAAAACATCTTCGCTTCTTAAACGTAACTTGAATGACATTTGATTTGAGATTCGTCACAAAAGGGTTCCGTTACATAGTTTCGGTGCATTGAGGTGCGCCACAAAGTTATAACGGCGCCGGCTTTCAATTTCAAGTTGTGAGGTGCCAACGAAACCGAAATAAACCGACTAAGTCGATTGAAATCACGCCATTGCCCATCGTCAACAATTGAAGAAGAAGAGGTCTCAATTCTCAGGTCTCTCAGCTCTCGAACGAATCGTAAATCGAAAATCAGTAAAATGTTTTTCGAACAAAAGCACTGATTTCCAATATTCCTTAAAATTTTTCACAATTTTCCACCATAGTATCCTTCCTTGGGCCAATACGAATCCATGAAGCCGAAACTCGTGAAAATCAACCTATAATCAACTTACCCGGACTGCATTCTCTTTTATAAATATAGATGACCTCTTGGCAAACTGAAATGTTTAAGTTCAAGGATTTCTTAACTCCGCTCACTTAGAAAAAATAATTGTCAAAGTTTATGGGTCCAAATATTTTCTTTGCGATAAAATGCCTATGCAAAACAAAGTAAAGTCATACAGACATATACAGAATACATCTTTAATAATAATCTTATTCAATTTGTTTTGCCATGTCTTCTTCTTTTGGAGGCGTTTTTGCACCAAAAAGTTATTTATGCAAAAACAGTATTCATTCATTGGTGTCTATCAGTCGGCCTTTCTTTAAATATGTTGAGATAGTCATTTAATAGTCAGATAGTAGAAATATAGTTGTACTGTTTATTGAAAAGAAGATGAATGTTAACGCATGTGTGACAATGGGTGCAGGGATCCCGGGATCAACTCCGCCCCATACCACCTAAGAAAGTGTTTATTCTATGCCCCACAATGTAGGTCCCGTTTTTTTTATTAACTTTGACAGACAATAGGTTGTCTATAAAACATAATAAATGACCGATTAAATGCTAGATGAAATATGACGAAAGACTTACGACAGATGACATATGACAGACGAAAGATAACAGACAAACGATGACGGATGACAAATGTTTTGCTTCTGCGACCCACGAAAATTAATTTATTACATTAGTCATTTTTTGTTTTCGGAAATGATCTATATGGATCAGCCGGATTCGAATAGCTTTGTCCAGTCTAATCTACCACTAAACGACTATACTGCAGTTAGTCACATCCTCACCACATTTCTTCATCCCCAGCTAACAAAAGTATTTCTACAGTCCTAGACAGTTCAATAACTTCAATCATTATATTGACCGCATGGTTGAGTGAGTTTCCATTTTGATATCTGCTGCAGCCTCATACCAAAAAACTATCATCACAAAATAAAATTTTATTTTTTGATTTAAAAAATAAAACCACAACAATAAACGCCATAGACATGAAATTCTCCCGGACGACGCGACGCCGGGCCGTAGCCCGTTAGCAATAAAAACTAAGCTGGATCATTTTTTGTATTCAAATATAAAAATGGCTTTTTACTTTTTGGATTATGAATTTTATTACAATTTAAGTATAGCAACATGGATCGTAAATGAAAATTTGGTTTCCTATTAACACTTGGGGCACCTGGTGGCAAATCGATAGAGAGCTAAAGCATGTGTATGTATGTATCACGTAGTGTATAAAAATGCAAGATCCATATAGATCATTTCTGATAATAAAAAACGGCTAACAGCAGAGATGAGGTAGGAAAAGTATATATGCAACAGTTTTCAAGTTATAGCCATCTATCGTGATATTTTCCTGGTCTTCGATGATGCGTGTCGCTTCTTTTTGACAGAATATACGTATTTACTCTAGTCCTTAACCTTTTGTTGGGCATAGGTTTTCGCAGAATTTGCAATTAAATAAAGCTACAAAGCTCTCTTCTTTTAAAATGCTAAATATGAGCCCCATTATTCTAGACACTCCGCAGTGCCTCTCGTGGTCATATTGAAGCACGCCAAACTGCATTACCACCGGAATGATGTTTTATAAATTGCCAAAGGCAACTAACGATTGATCCTAGATAGTCGTTTCTATTGGAGCTGTTCAAATTTAAATCTTCTCAACATATTAACCCATTGTTGCTATTTGAGCTAGTTTGAGAATACTAAGTGTTAAAATACTATCATCATAACGTTAAGTCCTGCAGCTAAATCATTTAACTTAGCAGATGTGGAAATTTTCTATATTTTGGCGAAAAAGTCACGACATAACTCATAACCACGCCTCCCTTTACTCCTCCAACCATCTCTCAAAATAAAAGACCCCAAGTGCACTTTATCTGTTAAAACATGTGAACTTATTTTCAGTCTCACATTGTTAAGAATTTCAAAGACGAACATGTCGCTCGAAAGATCAACAAAGTATTTACTCTTGCCTCCTGGCTTTCTTCGAGACCTCTTTTAACATCTTGTCGCTCCAATTGCCATCATTGTCTCGTGTTAAATTCAGTTCAGTTCACCACCATCTCGATCGTCATCATCATCAACTTCATCACCACCATACATCGCACACAATTGAGTGTATAAATATTATTGGCCCAATTAGGATCACCTGTGTCATCGCATCCGTTGCGTTGTGCTGATGTGTACACCCAATAAAAGTATTGTGTTTTTTGCTTTTGTTTAATTCTTTTTTACTTTTATTTTCATTTCATGGTCTTTTAGGAAAAGAAGGAGAGTCTTGTCTTCGTTGTTTTATTTTTCTGTATGCTTTTCTTTTCAACGTTTTCTGTTGTCTCTCCGCTTGTTAACTTAAATAAAATGTGTACATGTCTGTCTTCAAAAAAAAAAAAAAAAAATTTAAAGGTGATAATGGCAATGACAATAAAACATTTTATTGTTAAAAACATTTTCACTTTTGACTCTTGACTCTGGTCGACAGCCACCTCGCACACTCGTATGCAAGTGCATTTCAGACAGACAGAAGTCGTCAAAAAAAAATAAAACAAAAATCCAAAAAAAGGGCGGAAGCTTAAAGTGAAAATGTTTCAAGACCTTCTGTATACACAATTGACATTTTTATTTTTTTATTATTTTTATATCTCTCATCACAATATTGGTCGCAAGACTGTTTATATTACCAGCAAGAGTCGTTAAATATGGTGCAATCTGTGTGCGCAGTGAAGAACTTGCCATGCCACCAAGAAAAGGATCTCTGCTGCCTTTAGATGGTGGTTCTTCAACAGATTGCAGTGTGGGTTGTCAAAAAAAAAAAAACAGTAAAAGAAAAATCCATATACGTATGTGGGTGAAGACTAACCAATAACAATGCAAAAAATTAAATGGTACTTAAATCCAAGGTAGAGAATCCATCAAAAAAGGAAAAGAAAAAAAAGAGATAACGACTGCAAAAATAACGACAGCGAGAGGAGAAGCTCTCGCGCGTTCCTACGTTTTTTGGGTCACCATCAATGGAAGCTTAACATAATTCCATTTCATCCGAACCAACTGGGAGTGGTTCGACATAGTGGGGCCTCTGGTAAACTACACTGTCACAATGGTGGTGGTCGTTGGTTTTTGTACTGATGACGACAACGTCAACGACGATGATGACAAAAGTCGTGACAGTGTAATTGAATTATTATGATTTTCCATCTTATTTTTTTTTCGGTACTTTTGTATAAGAGATGAATGAGGGCAGAAATCATCATAACCATCTATAGCACCCAAAAGCCATCAACAATCATGCGCGTCGCAAAAATCCTGCGACGATGAAGATGATGATTATGACGGACGTGTACACCGAGCCTATGTGTCTTAATTTTGTCGCTTAAATCTTCCCTATTGTGCGACTGTGTATGTATCTTGGCGATGTAGAAAGCTAAATGATAGGAGCTCGGTCGCGCCAAGGGGAAGTGCAACTTTTACTTTCTCTTAAACGTTCAGGAATTTTTAATTCAATTTTAGTTTTTCATTTATTTTTATCGAAGGAAATGTCTCCCGCATTATGATTATTGTCAAGGGAAAAAGTTTCTTTTTGGATTAGAAGAGATGCGAGTAGATTGGATGGGATTTTGGGACTTCTATTTGGCATAAGTTGAGAGGGGGTTTGAGTGGGTTTTAAAGCCGTACAATTCGTCATTATATGTATTTTCTTGTAAGTAATTTAATAGGTATGTTGACGGTAGTTCCATTTATATATTTATCTGTGAATAAGTTCTACACGAAGAGACTACAAAAAAACGTAGATGTTACACAGTATTTACTGCCCTAGACCAATGACCAAGAGGTCTTGTTTTATTTACATACAATTCATCTTTCAGCTCTTACCTCTTGTGGAAACAAATATAGTCGTTCAAAGACATTTAGCTCTGCATGTGCTGATAATGCCTTATATTGTATTTATAGTATGCTTTTGTATTGAGCATATCGTCACTCAAAAAAATCCACTTAATTTTGACCAAATGTGACCAAATTTGCACATGAAATCATTCCAACCAAAAGCTTTTTCCCTCATACCAAGTGGAATTATAATGCGTTATTTTTTCCATACCATATCAAATCTAATTAATGAGATATTAGAGGTCCCACAGGGTAGTCATCTAAGGGCCCTACTTTCTATATTGTCTTTAACTGGTTATGCATTCGATTCCTTGACAATGTGAATTTAAATTTCAACGATTTGGTGTGTGGACAGCCTTTGACGGCTGTGATATGTTAGGTTGGGTGCTGCTGCACTTACAATTAGACTCTAATCAAAGTTGACTCCTTGAGCTGCCCATAGGGGGTTCACATGTGTATGACTTTAGTGCCTGTCCAACCATCCTGAAAATTAAGCGAAAAAAAATTATTTGTAACACCAACAACAATTTATGTTACTTATATGCGTGAATTCGGAAAACTAGGATCTGCTGTAGTGTGAATATTTAGTTAATTGGACTGATGGGTCCAATCAGATCGATGATGAAAAATGGTTTTAGGCGCTTATACGGCATACAAGATCATAGTTGGCGCAGTTTCAGAGGGTCACAAGAAAGGGAATTGGGCAAACGATGCTGAGGTTCCATTCAACAGGCATACATACACATGCTCTTCCTTTTTTCTTCGGAGAAGCCGATGTTCTTTCCTTCTCTTTTGCTCGTATCACGGCTGCTCTTGTCCTTTTGAGCAGCGCCGCTTTGTAGGTTATTCTGCATGTGCTGCGCTTTTGTGGTGGAGGGCGCGTGAAAAACCCAGCACGTCATTTGCGTCATTTCTGATGGCTTCCCGGCATCTAAGCCGCAGGTCTTCAGTAATTGATGCCGGATCCGAAGGAGTTCTGTAGAGGTTAAGGGATATGTGAACGGCAAAGGTTCTGGCTGGCTGCATCTAGGTGGTGGTCCGAGTCTATATTAGACCCTTGGAATGTTCGGAAATCTAAAATACTTGAAAAGTGCCTTACGTCGATCGCAACATGATCAGTCTGGTTGACGGGTTGGTGATCTGGTGACCGCCATGTTGCCTTGCGAATATTGAGGAAACCGTGTGCAAGATTGTTTTACGCGGTTGAGCTGTTAACCCCACGCCTTGACCTTGAAGGCCAAGCCCTTTTTTTTGGACTCCTTGGACAGAAGGAGCCGTAAATTTCCGTAAAATTCAACATTTTTCTGATAGGCACGCTAAGGATTAATGGGCTTAAGGTGATTATTAAAGAAGACTTTATCAAAGTATTATTACTCGCAACATTGGCCTGAACATGCCTTAATAAGCACAGGCAAATTTCACGAAGCTTTTACAAGATTTACTGTCGTACGTACCTTCCTCTTACCTCGTAGCACTTTCTCAAGGATGCTGAAACTGCGAATTTTCAAGTTATATTTCATCGCAAGCTTCATAAGGGTAGCTAACCATATCCGAGAAAGGCAGGTTCATATTGGGAACTACGAAATCTGTACCGTCTTTCACCGTATAGTTTTAAAGAAGGAAAGGCTACTCAATATAATGTATAAGCAAGTGTCCCATAGTCACAAATGTAAATAAAGGCATGAGCGCCAAAATTCGCAAAATATTTCAAACATCAAAGCAGAAGAAGTAGATTTGCAAAAACTATCGACATTTTTCTTTAACACGACAGTAGCTATACTCCATGTTTATTCTAGAGAAGAACTTCCCCTTCCCGAATCTGTCTCAAATTCCAAAAAATTCTGTCCAATTATTGCTGGAACACTTGTTCCAACAAATCAACCGCCTATGAATCATGGGTTCCAATTTGGAGCTCCTTTAAAACAAACACTCGAAACAGACAAGACAAGACAAAACAATCGACACTTCGACAAATAGTGTGTCACCACATTTTTGACACCAAAAACACACAATATTTTCTGACAAAAGAAATGAAAACCCAAAAATTCCGGTGAAAATTTCCCCAAAATTTCATAAAACGGGAACAGGAAGCCGCATCTTCAAAAGAAAAGACATGTAAACGAGTACGCTGCAGTAGTATCTACCTCCACCAGCCTTCACCATCTCAGACAATCAACGCCGAAAAAAAGAAAAAAAAAAACAACAATTAGGTTGATGTTACGAAACAACAAACATTCTGCTCCTCATATATGGACTTGAAGATACTCGTCGGCCATACGACAGGCCGCCTGAGCCTCAGCACATATACGACAACACAACTCGCGCTGTGAATATCAATTACACGCGCGTCTGTTTGCACACAGCAAACTGTTGCCGCTGCATATCGACAGCAGCGGTGAGACACGAAAATTGTTTAGCTGTTAGCAGTTAGCGTACAGCGAGCGGGTAGGTTAGGTTAGGGAAGGGTTGCCGAGGGACGAGTGGGTGAGTGGGTGAGTCTCCTGTTAATGGCATTGTGTACGTATCATATCGTAGATACTATTATTATTATTATTATTATCATATCATATGCATGGTTGCTGTTGGCGCATATTTTAATTAACATCATGAGCGGAGATATTATTATTGTAATTCACTTGTTATTTTTTACACAACGCACATGGTGGCCAAAGAAGGGGGTAGCAGGGATGTAGTTGGGCGCGTCGCGTAGCGTCTTACTTTGGCTAGAGATGGGTGACACTTGGTATTGGTGGTGGTCGCCAGTTGGTTCGTTGGTTGCGTTTAAGGCCTGACGAGTACCTACTACGAGTATTTGCATGCAGTTTTCATGGTCAAATAAATTATAACATTTTTATTAATAAGCGAGAAAAACACCCGCAACTCGTGATGGACATCGGCCGTAGTGTGAATAAATCATTTTAATACTTATGGGAATGTGGACTTGAGAGAATGCGAAATGAGCGGACGTTACTTTAGAGCGCCTTAATTGCGGGATTAATCGATTCAATAAGGGATAACTAATCAATTGTCTGGATGTGAAGGTGTGACAAAGGAGTCGTAAAGGAAAACGAATCTTTGATACAATGTCCATATTCTGGCATGTATAGATCTTCAAGGCTGTGGATTGAATATAAACTCGATACTATTCTTTGGAGAATCACTTGAAGGAAGAAAGGTCAACTTCAATTGTGTCCTGTCCCTCAACTGAAAATCTCCACTAGAGTCACTAGTTAAGTGTAAGTTTTAAAGCCAACAGCATTCCTGAGCGATTCCACAGACACAAATTTGCATATTTTATGTAAAGTGTCGCACTTGGGCCCACTTGTAGAAAATTATTTGTTTGAAAAGGGTAAGGTGAAAAGTTATTGGGGTAACAGGGCCCAGAAAACCTCTTTTGAAGGAACTCCATCAAAAACTGCGGTAACTAGAGTGTCCATATGAAGGAATCGGAAAAAGAGGCAAACTCGGCTGGCATGAGTTAATTTGGTCTGGTGACAAGCGAATTGGCAAATGTATCAAACGTAAGGCTACGACTTAGATTTAAAGAATTACATGTTCTGACACTACGGGAGTAATGAAAACAACTCTTCCAGTGGTATTCGAAGTCATACTAGGTAAACTGGTATTTCTGTTGATGATGTAATGGAAATTTCCATAGAAATAAAATGAAATATTGTAAGTCGCTGTTGCGAAGAGTATGGGTTCTTGCAGTTCTGCACAATGTCAGACCTTTCTAGGGGCCGAAATGTTCCAGCGAATGAAAGTGTTGATGAAACAGAAATTGCAGAATCATGTCTTTCTGTTTCTCGTCCCTGAAACTTTGGCAGAATTCCCTTGGGGGGACAAAGATTCCTTCGAGCATGCCTTGCCTATCACTCAATCTCCGGTTATCGTGTTAGTTGAGAAAATCGGGACATGTCCACTCGGCTTTGAGTGTTTGAAGCCAATTTCAGTAGGCACTTTATCTGTCGATTTGGGTGGATAGCGATGGACTCTCCATAGTCGATAGAATCTTAGTGCCGAACTGGTAGCCATCTGTTATGGGGAGAAGCATGAAGGCATGGTTTGGAGCGCGTTTGAAGCAAAACTTCTTAGTACTCCTGCAATGCTGAAACGTGCAATTCGCTGAGTTTTTTCCATCTATTTCAGAATGAAGTCGGTCACCCACACCATCACTCAGTACAGAAGAATCTATATTGTTTAGAACATTGCTTTGCTATTCCCGTTATAGCCTGGTGCAGGTCTATTTGGACCTGGGTAAAATAATAGGAGTATCGAGACAAAAAACCCTATCAGAGTTCCACACCAAATCCGACAGCGAGCTAAGCACCCAAACGGTTAGATCCATGGACAGAACTCGATGCTGTCTCACCGCAGACATACTGACTTGTTGATAGTCAAAGCCTGACCGCGATAACCGTAATATGGAATGCCACCGAATGTTTTAGTGTACAGTGGACAGGAACCGAATGTTTAGTGTTGGACACCAGCAAAGTTTGGTAACCACGGTAGTTATGTATCCCTCCCCAGCCACCAAGCCAAAGGCAGCACGAAACCCGGCACCACCAGCACCAACCACAGAGGCATCGTATTCTTGATCGTGATTTGAGTACTTTTTGGAGATGGCGTCTGGCTTTGATGACGTACTTGTACTGCCGCGAGTGATGTGCAGACCGTAAGTGATGTGCAGACCACGAGTGATGTGCAGACTACGAGTTGAATAAGGCTTGGCATGTCGAAAAAATCCGCACTTGATGGGGTTATGCGAATAACAGGAAATTACAAAAGAACAGAAACTGCGATTTTCACAGTGCTCTCCCGATGAAACTTTTTCGTTCGCACCGATTGTCTAAACTCGAAGATTTATAAACGTTGAAGTTGAGTGGTATTATTAAGTATTCACCATAAACAAATCTGTCATAATTGGATTAAGATTTGTGATTTATAGTTCCCACCTAAAATGTGTCAAGGAAAATTCATGCTGTAAAAGCAAATAAGAACAACAAACCATTCGCAACGCATACTACCAATTTGACGCAATTAAGTTTGTATTTTTACATAATTAAAGCTGCGAAATTCTATTATCAACGTTTTATACTTTGCTATATTGGAGCTGGAAGTAATGCATTCCATTTCATTCCACGCTACCAGTAGAAATCTCAATACTATTTCTATTAAAGTTTTCCTTCAACACGTTCATGCAAGGTTGCAAATATTTGCTTAGAATAGTTAAACTAACAACGAACGACGATGATGATGATACGTTGCACACAATTCAATACAAATGTTCAATGCGAAATTTATAATAATTATTCACAAGAGGCTTTTTCCTTGCACTTTGAGTCAAAATTGGTACTTGAACTTGCTGTTCGACGAATCATCGTCATCGGAAAAGAGTTACGCGGCATCTACCGTGCAAAATTGACTGTTCTGTCGAGTCTTTTGGTAATGACACGACTGAACTTTTTGTGGTTTTTTATTGGTTTTAGTTTTAGTTATTTTTATTTATTGAATAACGATTTTTATATATGCGCGGTACGGTGTTGTGGTTGACACTTTTAACGTCAACTCGAATTGTTTAGGGTGTTATTTTAGTTTTAATGGCATTTGACAATGATGCATGCGGTAGGTAGGTAAGCAGGCAGGTAGTGGTTAAGAGTTTTCATTGTAATTTGTGGATAATTTTAGTGGAGAACTGGGCGGGAGGAAGTACTGATGCGGCTGCTGAATTATTATTATGTAATAATTAGTATTCTATGATGAATAGGTGCTGCTAATGAAATTACTTGGCAGTGGCAACCTTGAGGGTCTAAAGGTGAGCTATTGATTTCTATTTGTGGCACATTGTATTGCTGGAATTTGTATTGAAAAGGTGAAATTTGATTTAAGAACATTTATTAAACTAAATCCTTATTTGGTATATTAATTTTGACAAATCGGTTTGTAAGTGGAGGGGGAATTTTACTCACTTAGATTCCCGCTAGCTCAGATACGATAGTATCGTCGGGTGTTTCTTTCAGGACTATTATGCTGCTCCTCCATGCTTCTGCTGTGCTGTTCTTTGACTTTCCTGTCGTGAGAGCCCACTCGACAGTAAAGCGTTATTCTTATTCCATTAACTCTTCGATTTCATCATTCTCTGCATTAAATGTTATATTTACTTCGCTATTTAGCTCTCTCTAGCTCCTCTCCATATTTTCTGCTTATCCATGCATCTGTCTTCGGAATGAGTTTTAAACGCAAGGCCGTTAGCTTTCGTCCACTTTAATAGTGTTGCTTAATCATGCATTTCCCGAGACTGCTGTGCTAAAGGCATAGTTTTATCAGATAATGTGCCGAACCAAGCTACTCATATAAAAGCGATCAATTAAAATTGTTAATGGTTAAGGGATTTGTTAATTGTTCTGGTAACTTCATGTAGCGTTGTTTCCACGGATCAGAAAATATAAGGTTCCCACATTTGACTTAACTAATCTTTAAGGCGTTCGCCTCAATATCTCAACTAGGGCCAAGTAGGACCTCCAAACTGAATTGGAATTGGCGCGCTGGTTGTTAACTTTGATTATGACACCCATTATAACCTATGGCTTTAAGCTATGGGTATAGCTAGTTCAAAAAATGCCACACCTCCGTTAGGCTTGGATATTTTATTGAACATACAACCCATTTGCTATTTGCGAAGAGTGTGCCAGATAAAGGTGCTCTCAGATTGAGGAAGAACAAAATTTGAAGCAGTCGCAGTAGAACTTTTAGGGTTTTCAAGAGGTATGAATAAAACCTTATTGGATTTGACTAGGTTTCTCCGCAACCTTTAAAGATTGTCTTTCCTCTTCTGCTCGTATAATTTACAATTCCAACTGCATTTCTGCATTTTCATCTCAAAATCGACTACAATCCTTCTCCACTCTCCAAATTAACCTAAAAACGTTATTCTCCCTAATACACCAAAATAAAAAACCGTCCTCTAATATGTATTCAAAACCCTTCGAACGAAATTTATTAATTTATACAAACTTAATATTCGTCCAAAAAACTTACAAAAGAAAAAACACAAATAAACTGACAAAAAAAAACTAAGGAAAATAAATTCCGAGGTCATTAGGTCAACTACAAGCAAACTATGCACATCACTCATTGAATCAACAATCGGTTCTTGGTCTCATTTAGCAAAGGCACCCCGAAAATAAACCGACCAACAGAGGAAAACACTCACAAAGAGAGAGGACAGCCTAAATACAAAAAGAAAACAGCCCCACAAAAGCGGGACAAGCGCGCGAAAAAAGACCAAAACAACCTAACCATCGCCGCACCACCACCACCATCGTCGTCGTCGTCATCACCACAATATCGGTCTCCCCGGGCACATTTAAATATTCAAATTGCCCTTTGGTGTAGCACTCGCTGTGTAGAGCATTCTGTCACTTTTGTCGTTTGTCGCCGCTTTGCTATGTGATGTGACTGTGACTCGCTCTTATTTTTTTTTCATTTGTAATTCGTTGGCTTTTTAACATTCGCTTCTTTCAGGACAAGCCAAGCACATAACAATTTGACAACCTCCCCGTGACTGCCTGGCCGCTGTCACCTTGACGTAATGTTTAAACCATGAATGCGTTGTCGTTTCGTTTGATGTGGATGACTCTGTTTAACACAAGACTCTCTTCTTTTGCACCAAAAGGAATTTGTTAAAGATACATATCGGAATAGAAAGTATAAAATATTTAAACGCACTTTGTCGGTTCGAAAAATTCTCTGTTCGGTCAAATTTGACGCGTCTAGGTCATAGATACAAAATTCACACATCCATACAAAATATTCATAATATCTGCATGGAGTCAAAGCAAAAAAAATGTAGAGGTCATCCTCCGATTGACGCCATCCAAATTTGTTTGTATAACTTGCGGCATTTGAGTGTCTCTAACTCAACTTGGATATATGTTGAAAGCAGAGGCCACTGCAGCCAAGGTTACTCGGCTTATAGTAGGAGTAGGTGCTGCTGCTTGATAGTAAATCACTTCAGATACTCTTTTACTGGAGAAGAAGAAGAAGAAGGATTTTTAAGGATGCTCTGCCAAGTTTCAACTATGCTAAAGCTAAAAGCAAGGCCGTACACCATCTCTCTGTGTAAAAGTGGTTGCTTAAACAATTTGATGATATTGGCTACTTGAGGGATGATTCTGATGATGATGATGAGGAAGATGGTGGTGGGCGTTTCAGATGGATGGATGAATGGACGAAAAGATGGATAGATGGCCTTGGATTTTTTATTCTATTGTCTTGTATGTGTGTGTGTTTCCTTGAAAATGGGGCTACAGGAAGGAAGTATTCCTTTCAATAATCCCTTTGAAGGGATTCGTTTTTCTTTATCGTCTCCTCGTCTGAATGTTGGTTGTAGTATATTTTATTTAATTTTTCTTTTGTTGTGATATTGTGCTGTTTCCGACAAAAAAAATTGTCTTCCGAAAGCTGACAGATGGTTTTATTTTTCGAAAAGGGATTTAACGAAGATGGATTTTTTTTTCTACCAAGATTATGGAAATATTTTTACCGTATGCTTTGTTCTAGTTCCGGAAAATCTCTGTTTTTCTGGAGCTTAATTGGGTCAAGTTGAGGATTTGTTTGTTGGTCGTTTAACCTTGACACGATAAAGTGGTTGGTTTTTGGCCTTTTGCAAATGGGAGTTACTGCACTTCATGTTTTAAAGCCACAAATATTAGTTCAGATAGAATCTTAAGAAAGACGTACGCAGCGTATAAAAGCTTCCCTCAATCATAAGGTGGCAGGGACTTATGGATTTGAACAACAATGACAAAGCCAATTCTATACCTTTTATCCATTGTTTGGTATTACTTCATATAGCTTCCATACAAGTCAGCTCTAGCGTACTAAAGGTGTTTTAATGAATTTTCCAACTCTTGAGATTTATAGAATGAAAACCCTCTTATAGCCTGTTGATTAAAAAGGAATGCCTTATGAGACATTTTGCACCCGCTTTCTAATGCTTTTGTAGTGTTTGGCGAAGTTGCTCAATAAGAAGTTCATCTTTAAGTCTTAAATCCCATTCATTTATTCCCTAAACATACTGAAACAGCGAGAATTGAGCCTGTCATTAATAAGTGGGTCTCATAATATATGCAATGTTCATATGTCAAATACACCTGCAAGAAGACCATCATATGTTTGCTATCGTCATAGAGCACCTGAAGACATTCTCAAAACTTAAAAACTATCTGTGGCATTTGTTGTCAGTTTGCGAATGCCATCAACACCAGCATAAACGAAAATCACCACACCCTAGCTTTATTTTTGGACTCAGCAAAGCATTTCCATAACAAACTGATGAATGCAATCCAAAGAGTTGATATACATATGTTCGCAAAAAGTTAATTTTGGGTAAGAGTCAAAGATAGTTGCAACAGAGCTTATAGAGTGCAGTTTCACAAGGTAGTGGGAGCTCTACTTGTCATCTTGTAAAATAATTTCCCATTTGCCTCTGTCATCAATCGCTAGAAGAAGCAGCAAGAATGATACACCCGAAGTGCATTGCAATTGAAGTGATAACAGTTTGCGATGACCTGTCGAGCTACGACAGATCCAAGCGTTATTGTCGATGTTGTAAAGCTTTCTTTCACCAAATATCATAGGCGTTCTTAAACCAGGTCTTTCAAATGCCTAGTGCATGCCTAGAGTACAACGATGATCTAAGTTTCCTAGCGCTAATAACTCAACAAGGAGACAACTTAAGGGTCTTTTAAAAAACCTTTTAAACGTTGTTAGAAGCTACCTTACATCAATTCTAATGTTTTGAGAAAATTGCATTTTTAATGGAAAGCTGAAACACGATGTTTTTTAATTTTTACTTAAGGCGTCATAACTTTTTCGTGGACTTAAAAAATCACACGACATAGTTAACATTTCTTACCTTGTTAAATTAGGTCTAACAAATGTTATAAGTAGTTTTTGTGGCTATGCCTAATATTTCCGCAGTAATACCATTTTATACCCCAAAATTATTTCAATTATTCACTATTCCTTGATATAACTTCAGTTGGGGCACTACTGTAGCATTTCGTCTGAACTTTTAAGATTTCTATCTAATTTTCTATATTTTTGTTTTTGAGTAACGTACATGTGGTCTTTTAATTAGGAATATTATTTACTTGCTGAGATAGAAAGTATTTTTAATTTTATTTGTTTTTACAACTTATTGTCGTGGGTGCAGTGGCTTAGGGGCGTTAGACTACTAAGCATGAGGTCTCCGGTTGAAATCCTTCCCGTACCACCTAAATGTTTTTATTAGCTGCCGCACCTCTTGGGAACGTCTGACAAACTTCCAAGAGTAAGAACTGTCATGAGAAGCTTCTCAAAAATATATTGCCGTTCGGAATCGGCATTAAACTGTCAATTTCAGTCAAAAAACCATTCCCGTCAAAAAATATATCTTCTCACCGGAGTCAACCGTTGGAGAAGCTAGGCTTTAGGTCCTGTTTACCTGGGCGGTTTACACCTAGTGTTAATTACATTTTTTTATTTTATTGTCACGAAAGAAGATAAGATAAAATGCTTCTGATCTCTCAATAAGTTTGATGACGTACAAATCGCGTAAACCTACCTACTTTTCCGTGAATTACTATTTGTTTGCCAAAATATATAAACCAAGCTAACACATTGTTTTTTACTTTATTGCAGATATCCTATAAATTTCAAATGTGTCAAAAGCATACGTTAAACAGTAAATGTCAAATAAAGGCAAGGTCGTTAAAATGGTAAGTCAAATGCTTATTGAAATTATTTAAATTCTCTGGATGTATGTTGAATGTAAGTCGCCGCATCTTTTATGTCAAATAACAAAAGTTATTCTGACAAAACATATCTGCACCGACGGTTTTAAGCAATAATAAAAGATCAGCCTAATCTACCTTTTGACATAAATAACAATTAACATAATTACAACTAAAACTACAAACCAACAGAGCGCACTTATCCGAGAGGGAATGCCATCCATCACAAGATGGAGTAGGATTTGCTCTTTAACTAAATAGGCACCATCACTTGTCAATCCCAGCTCCTTATTGTGGGCATGAATGTGCTGAAAAGTGGGGGCTTATAGCCCCAAAAGTGTTGTTAAATCATGCAAATTTTGATGCTAAAGAGAAAAATCGGTGTTGTTTATGTGCGAATTTTAACGAGTTCTCAAAACATATAAAAAAATGGTTAACTTGCAGATCAATTTTTCACATTATTATTATTTAATTCATACACTGAGCGGTCATAAAAAGAAGTCATTAAGGGTGTTATTTAAAATGGATTAGCATTATAAGTGAGTAATTTAATTGAACTGCTGCGAGATCCGTTAAAGGTAAAGAACGATCCTTGAAGATCGTACTTGAGCCAAGGCTTGGCAGCCTTTAATTCAAGAACGCTTCTACACAGATTTTAATATGTTCTATCTGGCCGATGTTGTTACAATAAAAATGGGAAATTGTACATGGAAGGTGCATCGTAGAAGCCCTAAATGAAATAACTCATCAGCGTAAAGGTACTTGCTGCGATCACTTTTCGGATAGGATTACTCATGCAAGCGATTGTCGCAAAGTGATTTGTGACTGTGAGTGGACTTCAGATACGTTTCCTGTTGCATCACATCGATAGAATTTTGCGAGAATTTTGCACACGTTTCAGAGGATTTTTTGTGTGAGAAAGAGTGACCGTTTGTCCAGAAACAAAATAAACCATTGCGTGTGCCCATCAGCGAAGAGGAAAGAGTAGCAATGACACCGAAAACACCTTTCACATGGTGATAATTAAAACTAACTGTCACAAGTGGTTTACATTTGCTGCGAGCACTTTCCTCGTAAAGTGTGACGGCACCTTAAGACTAAAGAAGCAGTAATATGAAAGCGAATTACGAACTTTTTTTTGATCGTTAAATCTTCTCGTTCAATACCCTTCAAAACCGTATATTTCGAAGAGTTTTTCTCTTGAAACGACCGGGGATATCTGTAAAAAAGCTCATGCTTCAGTGCTATAGAGTAGGGCTGCAATTGGGATTTTCTGTGTTGTTCAATCTTAGAATTCTTCTAACTGTAGTGCCTTCTCAGCCCAAGGAAACAGATCTTGGCAGGAGTTATTCGTGGCCTGATTTCAGATGAGATGCAATTTTAAGATATGATACCAAAGCCAAAGCACGTTTTCTATCTATACTCATAAGCGCACCGGTGACAGCTCAGTTCTATTAACATTGTTTGCAGACTTTTTCAAGGTCGTAAATCCCTCTTTGACGTGAAAGATCTTTTTTCGGTCGTCCCGAGCCTCATCCAGCGTCTTCCTTCCCAGACGGACGTATTTGGCGCGGATGCTAAAATAAGTTATTGCTCAGCTTAAATTCTATAGAATACTGCCATATAGGACTATACTATCGAAAAAAAATAAATCTTTAATGGAACTTATCTAGAGGTGTACTGACACATACATAGATTTAGTGTTTTATGAGAATGGTTAGACTATCCAATAAATCTTGGTACTCTAATATTAGATTAGCGATTATGTTTCATTATTAGAGCAAATTTTAATTTCAATCTCCAAATAAACAGAAAACAAAATGATTCTGCCAAGATCCGCCCATTATTCCCTTCAATTTTCGAATCACGCATCGCAAAACTGTTTCCCAAGCACATCTGTGTCCGTTGCTCAACCACTTATGGCGCGTATTAACTATGAATGAATATGTGCGTGCGTTTAGTGCTCCAGTTTTAGAAGAAAAATTTGGGTCAATAGGTACAAAGTAGCTGTAGCCTGCCAATGTGTACATTCGCTACAATCTGCAAATATGAAGTCTCTTTCTTATCTAAATATCCAAACCGCTGGCTGGCTGGCTGGCGTGGCTGTCTATCCACCACGACAAGACTCAGGCAATAAAGTATAATGGAATGTAAAAACAAAAAAAAAAACATCAAACGAAACAGAAGAAATTTTGCGCGTGCTCTAAATTTACCCGTTTGCGCGTTGCGAATTGCACATTGCACTTAGAAGCCATTTAAGTCAGTTGGGGTTCGAGAGATGTACATTTTTTTCCAGAGCCAGTGCATCTATCAGAGATTACATAATGCGCACGGATCATTGATTATCTGTTTTTCCCATTCGCGCACGTTTGTGAAGCTGGAAAAGCTCCACTAAAATCAAACAATGCGCAGAAGAGATACAAAGATACGAGTATACTAGCCGCAGCAGCAGTCAGCCAGCAGTCCCATATGTTGTATGCCTGCCTGCCACACCGAGTTTGATGGCCATCCACTATGTGTGTGCTTCTTCTTCTCCTGTTTTTTATTTTTTTTCTAATGACTTTGGGAGCAGAGTGTACCCATATAGTGTGTGAATTACAAAGGAAAATAAAAGGCGCCGCTGATTGAATGCATATGTGGATGGATTGGTACGAGTACTCGTCGTACACCCTGGCCAAACAAAAAAAAAACAACAAACCTCTATAGATACTATTGTATCTATAGAATGTTAGAAGTGCTTAACAAATGAAAAATGTATTCTGTATTCTTCGCTCTCAAGGTTGCAGTTAAATCGTCATCGTCAGACGAATGGACGGATGGACAACAAGCCAGCTAATTTACGAAGTATCTGTGTCTGTGCGCGGTTGCTATTGCTAATAGGAATGTATATTTGTGGGTGGAGGTTGTGGCAACTGAAAAACTGAAAAGCCGTGCTGTGCTGTGTGCGATGTGTTTCGTTCTTTGTCAAAAAAAAAGTTAATTTTATCTTTGTGTCACTGTATTTGTGGGATGTTTTACGACAATATATCTACAAAAAATAATATAGGGTGAGGTGGAGTGCAAGCTGGACAAGCCGCTGACAATGGGCTCTATCGACCATTCACCAAATTATCTTCTTTTTTTTGGTTTTTTTTTTGTTCAGTCTCGTTAAATACACTTTCTGTGTGCACAAAAGTCGGGAGCTTTCTGTTTGTTGCTTTGCTTTCATGATGTCATTTTGGGCTGGTTTCGGTTCTAGATACTGAACTCATTATAATGAGTTTGCTCCCACCTGAAGCATGAGTTCTATAGTATATGTGGCCCCACCGCTAATGCATTTTTGTCATCTCCAGGGTCAGGGCGGTAGTTGGCTTTAATTTGTTTTTTTTTATTTTTTTTATTTTAATTACCGTGTCCGAGACAAGTGTACTGCAAAAACCAGTGTCATCCGCAGTTTCTTTATGGATTATTAATTATAATATTTCGCACACAGACACACAGAGTGACAGAGACCACCTTTGTTTGTGGCGGTCGAAAGACAAAGAGAGTAATTATTATCCGCCTACCGCATCTGCACAGATTAATCACTCAAAAATTGCCATCAAAACTGACTACTGTCCACGGTTTTGGTATATTTCAGTTCTTAGTCATATAAACAACTCCAAGTGTTGCAACACAATGTCAATGCCATATGGGCAGAAAATACAATCATTCGCCGTTGCCACAGCCACAGTGGAATGAGCGATAAATTCTTGCTCGAAATGGAGATAAAGCAATTATTCAAAACTGTAGATAAGCTGAATTTATTTTTGATTATGAAATTTAAGTATCTACGTATACACAACCATGTCCATGTGGTAAAAGATTTTTGGGTTTGACGAGACAAGAAACAGAGCAAAAGTATTGTTCAATAAATTTAAAAACAATTTTTTTTTTTATTTTGAGAAGTTGACGAATTTGTCCACACAAAGAATTTTTGTTTTTTGTTCACTGCAATTAAAAAGAATGCAAATTTTTAAGTGAATTTAAATGTTTTCTTAATTGGTAATGGATAGCAATCATTTAAGGAAAAAATTATGATTCAGCGACGTGTTCGAAGAGTGACGTGGTTTGGATGACCAAATTTTGAAATCGCTTTTACTCATTAGTTTAAAAAGTTGCAGGTAAATCCTTTTACAACACTGGACACCAAAAGCGGGCCTATCGTAATCCCTTGAGAAGCGTTTGAGATTTTAATTCAAATACGACCAACTTGCAAAAAACACACAATTTTGTTACAGAAACAAAGTACTCCTTTACGTTGTAAACTGCAATTCTTCCAAAGATTCAAGGAAGTTTTTTTACCAGAAACTCCCTCACTTGCGCACAGTATACGCTCGACATCCTCCTTAGCTTATGAATCAAGAATCCGTCAGTCCAATGTCAGTCGTAAAGATTACCTTCTTAGAAGACAATAACATGACAGCATGCTAATTAGGCGTTAAAATTTCCAAAGATCCTTATTATTTTAAATGTGGTCAAAGCTGTTCGGATACCCTATAACCGGTCAGGGTTTGACCATCTTAAGTAAAACATTATTCTCATCATTCCTAGTTTGTAGCTCCTCTCCTCTTTTTGCTAGCTCCGCAGTGTCCCGGGAACCAACTCAGGTCTCACTTGTTAGTACCTGACTATTCCGATTTAAGTGCTCCCGATTCGTAAGATTAATTTGTCTGAGACGCGGCAGCTTTCTATCTGCAGCATTTTGCCTACAGATATATATAGAACTCCCTGCCATTTTCGATGGCTTTATTTTTAATACATTCCTCTTCTTTTCCCCATTCCCCTTCTACAAGTACACATCGAAGTTTTTCGAAAACAAAATCGAATATTAACTCTATGGTAGAACTACCAGGTTTTTAAAGAGCATTTTGTGCTCCGAGTCATAAGTTTTTACCCCATTTTTTATTTTGCCTAACCCCTAGAAGACCGCCGGATCTTCTCTTGGTTCAAAAGTAAAGATGAGCTTTAGCTAAAAGATGGCGGCCACAGGCTAGGGGCTATGAAAGCTGGTATATTCAGACCAAACCTGAACAATAGAGCAGTGATGAGAAGTGTATTTCGGGCATAACTGCACGCCATTGAAGAATGCGCCAACCGCTTTGACAGCTCTGGTTTCCATACATCCATTTAAGCCGACGGACGGTGAAGCAGCTATAAATGCGCTTAGCTCTCCAAATAGTCAAGTCCTGCATCAACTCTTTCCAAAAACTGAGCTGTAGGAACAAGACGAACTATTGTTGATATTGACGTTTGGCGGTAATGAAAAAGCCGATGCGCTGGTCTGAAAGGGCTCTGAAAGTCCCTTTAACTGATCTCAATCAAATGACAAAATTATAAATTTGCGATGAAATTAGTCATCTCCTTCCAACATTTTAAGATCCCAATCCGACAACGTACGTCCTTTTATATGATCGATATGAAGACCTTTAGTTCTTGAGTTACCTTCATCTTTTAAGGGTTCAGGCCAAGATACTTTCGTAAAATTCGCCAAAGTGCGGTCTTATCGACGCGCAATTCATGAGAATGCCTCGAATTTGAGTTGGTTTGTTTGCGACGGACAGTTGAACGGCAGCAATATTCTCTGCACTTCGACCAACCCGTTGTCTCATTGACACGGGAACATCTAGCAGAGAAAATTTTCACTCGAATTTGTTCACTAGACTATGAATTATGGACAAAACTACGGCCAACAATTGACGTTCACGTTCTTCGGTGCATGAACTGCATCATGTTATGACTTTGACAGTTTTGTCATTGGTTTAAGAAGGGTTCAAAGTTGTCAAGTCCCAATTGGAAAATACTTTACCTTACTTTAAAAAAATGTGTTTCTGGAAAGTTTAAGTCTTCCACTGGATCCATTGGATAGGATCTTATATACGACTCTGGATATGCCTCAACTGCCACCTTCTCACTAATGAATGAAGAATTAATAATGCTACTTCCGCGTCAATAAATCACTTTACCAACCAATCATAAATCTGTCACATAATATAGACCAAACAGAACTATCTTACATAGCTAACAAACAGAGTCCGTCATTAAAATGCTGGGTACACATAGAACCCCATCCATAACCATTAATAAACCATCTCACCACATCATAGTTAGATATAGTTACTTAACAACATCATAGTCAAATCGACTTTTAATAGTTCTCTTAAGCTTGTGCTTATCTCAATCAGTTTTAAGCGGGACATTATTATATACCCCTTGTCCAATACCGAAGTGACAAGATAATTAAAAACAATGCCAAGGCAAAAAATATAGTACTCTCGTTCGTTCAACACAAGAGACAAGAGTGCTGTGCTTAAAAGAACCTCGAACCAAGGGTCACTATATTATTGTGTTGTTCAAATGCGTATTCAAATGTTCAAAAATGCGCATCTTATTCTGTGTAAACAATGGACGAGAAGATAAAGAACGAATGGAATGATGTTCAAACGTCGAAAATGCGTGAAAGATGCTGATAGATACTGGCACGAATAATTATTGTCATTTGTGGTTCTCTATTTTTTTTTCATTTTTTTTTTGTAGCGAGGAATGTGCGAGGCAGAAAAGTATTTACTTTAATGTAGACTATTCGAATACACAGCATATATGTATAGTTATGGTTGTTGTGGCACTCATGGTATAGTAGTTTAATCTTATCTTGACCTAAAGAGATAAATTGAATCGTTTGACTTTGAAATTGTGTTGAGTTGCGAGTGGGAAAATGAAAAATTGTGTATTTATGTGTTAGGTGTGAGCTGGGAAAAGGAGTTTGACTTCAGGCATAAGCTTTTGATGGTAAAGTTTTTAGCAAAGTTTGTACAGACCATAGATGGCTCCTTTATTTTAAATGTGTATGTATCTTTTGCATTTTGAAATTTATTTTTAACTTTAAAACTTTATGCCGTACATTTTAAAGTCGATTTTGAAACAATCATAAGCGTCAAAAGACTTAAAATTATTAGCTCCTTTGATTGCAGTCTCCTTAAAGTCTTTTATTTCTATTACATTCTTTTAGTTTTTTGAATGCATTCAATGAATTCATGCAATTTAACCGTTTAACGTTATTTGGGTGGTTGAAATCTTTTAAATGGTAAAACTTTTTTTATTGGCCTGTTGACTGCTGATAGCTTTGAAGTATTTGCATTTTTTAATATTTCATAGCTGAATTGATGCTTAATACGTGGAATTGTCAAACCTTAAACCTATAAGCAGTCTTTAAAATAGTCAAGGCTGTTAAAAGAAAGTAAGTCAAAAAATTTAATTCAAGTCTTTTCAAGTCTTAAGTCTCTGGTCAACAAGGGATTGCTTTACCAGAGACTTCAAAATATACTGGGAAGTCGGTTTTGAAATATAAATATATAAGTAATGTTTTAAGATTTTAAAGTTTATTCATTATTTTAATTCGGTTGACTGAAGGAAATCAAATGATTGCATTCATTTACATTTCTGGAAAATGCTCTGAGTCAAAAAATGTAACATCTTAGAATATGGCTGAACTTTATTCATCGACTTCTAATAGTTCTATCGGTGAAACCCACAGGCGGACCAGTAGTGATGCAGGAAAGTGGGAGGTCTGTAATCCATATTTAAGAAGAATCAGCTTCGAAGAATGCTTGCATGGGGGAATGTTGTTGGTGTGTTATTCACATACAGTTTGGTGAGAAATAAACGCAATGCATTTAGTCGGGGAGCAAAAATTAACTTATCTATATTTTTGGTGGATTTTTTAAAAAAAATTCTTATATGGATAGATATTTCTAAAGATCAGACGCGAAAAATGTGGTACATTAGAGGGGTCTTTCATTAGACCAACTTATGTTTTATCAAGTTAAAGTGAATATATCCAATTTCGAGGTAAAAACACTCTAAATGATATGCATTCAGGAATAAATACATTTTGGAGACCAAATTTCATTGCTCAGAAAATGTTAAAAAAAAAATATATGATTTTATTTCCCAAACAAAAAGTTACATGGCTCTAACCTTATAAAACAAAATAATGATTTTGGCTTTTCATTTAAAATCAAGTTTTCTCAAAATCTTTGCTACCTAGAAATGATTTTCTTACTTAAAATGTTTTTTTCCGACAAATTTTCCATAAATTTTAAGTAAGAAAATCGCGTATTTGTTTCTCGTATATATTATATATTCTGAGTCCAAAACAATTCCCAAATACATAATAAGGTTTTCTTGAAGGAGCAGTTTAGTGTCAAAAAGGCAACAAGCCTCCTTAACAAAGTATATCATTATCGTTGTAACAGTAACAGCATCATATCAGTCTTAGTTAAAACAACTAACAAAGCTTCTTTTTAATTCTTATACCCATTAAGTGTTGATTACTGAAGGTTTCCTGAAGGTTTCTGAAAGTGGTGGATAAAACGCCACTACGTCCGCACATGGACATTTCGCAAAGCTCTGCAGTAGTTTCCAACAATTTCCAGTGAGTAAACCAAACTTCGTAATAATAATGTAATTGGACTCTGCTGCTCTACTTTCCGTCGTTTAGAGATTTCCAATATATAAATGTCGGGAATCAGCCGACCATCCAAACCTCGACTTCAACCAACAAGCATTACCAGTTAGAACGATCTTTGGCTAAATGTCTCCAGTTGAGAGGTCGGAAGCTCAAGACTTTGCCAATATTTTTGTTGAGGAGCTCGTAGAAGCTTGTCCTTGTACTTTGTCTGAGCGAAAGTGCATTTAATATTAAACTAATTAGACTTCTAGCATAAGTTTTCCGCTTACATCAAATCCGCATCCCAAATGTTCAACCATCATATACCGCGCCAAAAAGTTATAACGTACCTAAAAACTATTTTAAAAATAAAATTAGAAAAACATCAATACATAAATATCTAGGTGACCGTCTACTAAGCAAAGTTCAGGGATCAGCTTTTCTATGCATGAGTGCACTTCGTACTACTCCTGGGGCAGCACTTGACATCCTGTTTCGTTTCAAACCACTCGACATCTGAAGCAGACAATCAGCGGCCAACTTGGCCATTCGCCTCAAACCAACATACCAGTGGACCGAAAACAATTTTTGCCACTCTGCTATTCTAAATATATTTAAGACCCTTCCTAACAAACATTTTCTAGTCACTATTCCATCCAGATCATTCTGGGATGAAAGTGATCTCGCGGAGGATGAATCGATCCACTTCTACACCGATGGATCAAAAACTGATTAAGAGGATGGTGGTGGCGTTTTCAATCATTGCAGTGTGTTTCAGGCGGAAGTCATGGCCCCTGATGCAATTCAACATTCACCTCTGCTGGGTGCCGGGGCATAGAGATATTCTAGGGAATTGCAAGGCGGCCGAACTCGCAAAGCACGGAACCACACGGTATGATAAACGTTCTTTAGGCATTCCAATTGCCACATGCAAAATGATCCTAAAATCAGAAGCCATTGAGGAAACTAACCTTAAATGGACAAGTGGTACAACTATCTAGCGACAAAACGGATTTGCCCTTAGCTGGATCTGAAACGCTATATGTGTTTGATCTCTCTAAAAAGACTGCATATCAGCTCCACAATAGGCAGGTATGCAACTAGGCTTGGCATGTACTCAAATGACTTTTGCAGATGCTGCATGGACGAGAAGGAAGCTGCTCTCTCCCAGAAACGTATGATCCGCCTAGGTGCCTTCTTCCATGACAATATTGAAGATCTGTCAACTACTGACGTTAAAGATCTCTTTCGAGCTCCAAATGGTTTAACGTGTAGAGTAGTACAATTTAGATCCACGAGGTATCACAACGGACCTTTTTTTGGTCTAAGTGAGCCGGACGCACCGCCTGCCACTTCAACCTAACTTAACCTAGGTGTCCGTTTGACAGACCCTTTAAACCGGAATAGGATTGTTAAATCAGTTCAAGGCCTTCTCTACTGCACGCCAACGTCCAAACTTCGTTGCCCTTTATTCGTATTGGGATATAATTCTCTTCATCCGAGATTTTTGTTTACGTTTTGACAGTTTTTCTTATATAATCTCAAATGATTTAGTCCCTTCCTTGAATGAAAGTGACGTCAACACACGCAGACGAATCAAAGAGCTTGTTTTCCTTTTAAAATCAACATTCATGACAGTCATGACTTTTGGCTTTATAGTTTGTTTTAATTTGAAGTCACAATCCGTTTCATTGACTTGACTGCATTTTAGTGATCTCTTGTAAGGAAAATTACATTTTGAAAGATTTAGATTTACGTTTAAGTCTAAAAAAAATCCTTTGTGGTTCTATTTCACGCAAATCCTTTATTTCACTTGAATGCAATTCACTTTATCCTTCTCCCGCAACTTTAAAAATATAAACATAAATTCTTAAGTGTGACAGGCTCCTCATTTGACCATGACCACATTTGCCGCGCTCATCTAAAAAAAACCCCCGATTAGTTGGGCTAAAAACCGCATAAAATACAAAATATTCTTAAGTTTCAGTTATTGTGATTTCACTGTTGCTCTTCATGAAAAAGTGATAGTAAGACCCAAAAATTCTAATTGCACTCACTTAGTGCTCCACCATAAAGACAGATACCTACACCTAAATGTTCCTCGATAAAAGTTCATAATTTTAAAGAATACCAATGAAGATTTTTTGTTATATCTACTTCAAATTAAGATAGTGCCTAACAGAAGTTGTTTCGGTTTTTTTGAACAAAAAAAAATCAAACACTGCGCATAAATGAAGTACAAAACAGCTTAATGTCATCGCGTTGTTGTGTTTATGTTTCTGTTTGTGTTTGTGTTATTGTTATGGAATTACCAGAAGAAGTAACCTTGAAAAGTGATATTTAATTTTTTTTTATTGAATTCATTTTTAAGTGAGACTGTAAATGCGATGTGGTTTGGTTTTGTTTCTTTTCTTTTTTTCGTTTTGTTCTTTTTATGAAGCAAACACTTAATAGGTGCTGATAGGAGGGTGCGATGGGAAGAAGAAGAAAAAGAATTCTAAGAAAACTGCCAAAATGTGGAATAACTTAGGATTTACTTAGTTGATCTCAATTGATGTATTCGTAATTGCTTTGTTTTTTTGTAATGCAAGTTGAGATTGTGAAATAGTTGATGGATTAGATTAAGATGAGATGAAGTAGATCTTTTAAAATATGCAAATAAGGCGGATGTGCCCATCGACCAATAAGAGTGGTCTGTATCAGGGTTACGAGGTTGTTATTATTTTGACCAGGGTTGATGATAAATTGAATCACATTTGTGAAAGTACAATGAAAGGAAGCAATAGTCAAAAGTTACTGATTTTGTCGGATGTTTATAATATTAAGAATAGTATTAATGCGAAAAAATATTACATGTGGAAGTCCGATGAAATGCCCGTGCATTTCGCCAGTGCTTGAACATATTTGTTTGCTCGAATCGAAAAATGGATCCATCCAGTATCCGTACTATCTGTAGTCGTAAATTATATTCTAAAATGAAAAAAGGCTCCCGTTGAGCATCGTTCGAACCGAATCCTACGCATTTTTCATGCACTGCTCTTCTGACCAGCGAACTTCTTCACTCGGATGGTATGGAATGGAGTTAGGTTTTGGTCCATTCTGCTGTAGCTAGGTAAAAGAAAAAGGTTAACCATTTTGGTATTTTGGGGTTTTCAGCAACCATATCACTAGAGTTCAGCCCTTTTACTGTTCTTGAATAAGAGCGATATCTATCTTCTTCGTTGACAAATGAAAAATAAGATTGACGCTGGCTACCTTACTGTGGTGAAGATTTTGTTGTTGAACTCGCTTTGCCACTTTTATTAATTTGCATCGCTTAATATCTACACAAAATTTGAAAGTCTGCTTGCAGCGATTTATGGCTTAAAATTACAAGAACTTCCATTCCATGATATCCGCTGTATGCCTTACATATGAACGTACCTTTGGTCTAATAAATTGAGCATTTCGTTTCTATCAATGACAGGCTGGCCAAGTTGTCATATTCGACTATCTTGAACCATTTAAAGGGGACTGGAAACTGGAAACCTTACCGAGTGCTCTCAGAATGGAATTATTAATACCCCCTCCAGGATTCTAAGTTGCAGAACTTACATTTAGTCATTAATGAGTCTCCGAATTGGATTTCCATGAACGACAACAGCTACACGGAAACCTGCAACCGAAGATATTGTATCTCCATGCCGGCTCTATTGGGATACCCCGAAAAATTTACCCGGAACATTGCCGTGTGCTAGACACAGTCGATATAAGGGGAATTTTTTTCCCAGTCACCCCTGGAGAACTGTTAGGAAATATCTTTGGCTGGGTCGGCATTTGGCTTCCTGGGTTTTGACTTTTCCAAGCCGGAATGCAATAAACTTCCCGGTCCTGCTCCCTTTCTTTCTAGCTGCGGCGCCATGCAATCACGGCGTTTGCAATGGCGATTTATGGCTTAAAATTACAAGAACTTCCATTCCATGATATCCGCTGTATGCCTTACATATGAACGTACCTTTGGTCTAATAAATTGAGCATTTCGTTTCTATCAATGACAGGCTGGCCAAGTTGTCATATTCGACTATCTTGAACCATTTAAAGGGGACTGGAAACTGGAAACCTTACCGAGTGCTCTCAGAATGGAATTATTAATACCCCCTCCAGGATTCTAAGTTGCAGAACTTACATTTAGTCATTAATGAGTCTCCGAATTGGATTTCCATGAACGACAACAGCTACACGGAAACCTGCAACCGAAGATATTGTATCTCCATGCCGGCTCTATTGGGATACCCCGAAAAATTTACCCGGAACATTGCCGTGTGCTAGACACAGTCGATATAAGGGGAATTTTTTTCCCAGTCACCCCTGGAGAACTGTTAGGAAATATCTTTGGCTGGGTCGGCATTTGGCTTCCTGGGTTTTGACTTTTCCAAGCCGGAATGCAATAAACTTCCCGGTCCTGCTCCCTTTCTTTCTAGCTGCGGCGCCATGCAATCACGGCGTTTGCAATGGCGTCTTGAACGCTTTTCTCTCCCGTGTGGGTACTCGGTTTTCTGTCAGCGCGCATACCTACTCAGTTTTATTGACTTTACCGAGCCTGACTGCCTCACTCCGTCCGTCAGATTCGCCTGAGTACCAGCTTCGGGTTTGGTTAGTTCCAAAATCCAAACATGTGCTTTCCTTTGCCTTGATGTTATGGTTGAATTCGCTTCACCTGGTAGTATGCTAGCAACCTTGCTGTCAACTTCATTGTTGGGGTCAGATGCAACAGAGAAATAACTTCTCGAGATTGATGTCAAATCTCAAATTATTTAAAGTTGCCATCATAATGTGATCAAACTTAAAACTACTTCTACAGCTCTGTGGCAATAGTCAAGGTTAAAAGTGTTTCCATCAGCCCCAAGTCTTCAGAATTTAATCTATACACATGTACATTGTCATCACTTAACAAAACCTTCATTGATTGAGTGGAAAGCACCTCGTTTCTTACAAATAGTGCGCTTTTACACCTACCTCAATGTGTGAACCAAACCGCGGAAATGAAGGAATCAATTTCCGGTACAATTTCCTTTTCAAATAAAATTCAACAAATCTGTTACAAAAAAAAGCTGCCATAAGTAGAAAACTCATTTAATTAAACTCAAATCAGTTACTCAGCCATAGAAACTCACTGCAATTGCGGGTTGCAATTGCAAATGAAACAAATAAACAAAAACCTGCTGCATTCGGCTACGCCAAATGAAAAACCAAAAATACCATCAGCGCTCGAACACTTTGTTGTCCTCCAAAAAAAAGTATGCGCTCGCCTTTAAGCGAATTATAATTTCGAACAACGACAGCACAGCAACGGATCGACCTGGTCGGTACTGCGCGCTCTCATTGTTGGAGGTAAATAAAAGTTTTGTCGTTGTCGTCGTCGTTGGCCATAACAGACGGACAGACGGAAAAAAAAAGTATGAAACGAATGAAATTTCGAACAACGACGAGGAAAATATACGTGCGTCGCGCCTCATCCGCCCCCATGTACCCACGTCGAGAAGCAACCAATAAAGTAGATCACCCCAGCACTGGTCTAGAAATAGATTTTCTTCTAGCATCGACGAATGAGCAGTAGTTGGTGTGTTGTTGCTGCTGCTGCTGGTCATATCGACTAACACAAAAAGCAAAAAAAAATAAAACTGAAGTTTCCTATAAAATTCATGAGAATCGAAATGCAGACAACCGTTGTTATGGTGAAAACACTGGGGTGAGATGTCGGAGGCCTTGTGGAGGCAGACGCCACCAACGAGCCCTGGTGTGAACAAAAAATTATTGGCTTTCGGCGCAGTCAGTACAGATTTACACAAAGTTGACGATGGATTGCTGTATTTACTGAATTTAGTTTCCGTTCTTTGTCAATATTTTGCTGCCTTTTGATTGAGTTACTATGAGGCGCTTGTTGGGTGTTTAACTGCAGTGAAAAAGTCAGTACCCCGCATGATCATAAGCCAAAGTCCAAAACATAAAAGATCCAAATTCAATCATCCCAATCCGGCCATGTACCACTCCTACGGCATTTCTAGTCAGATGATATCTTTTTCCCATAATGACCGTCAGTCATGTATCGTCGTCTTTTGTGTTGCCGCTCGATCGCCCAAAGTCAATAGGTCGTATACGTAACACATTTGTCATGGCTACTACTCCTCGACGACTCGATATCGATTTGCTTGATCAGCGTCGCATCGTCGTCGTCGACATACCTATTTCAACTTCAATTACTCCAGAAATGTCGAAAACGTCCCAAAGATCGAACGGAAGCCGTACATAGTAGGTTAGTTTATTGCACGTGCATCTTCTGCGTTTTAACCGCCGCGGGGCAATGTGCAAGCTCAATACAGACATACAGCAATGTTGGTATGTGCATTTAGAACTACACTCGTTGTATTTACAAATGGAAGTGTTTCTGGCTGCCACGCCCGGAAATCGAGATCGTGATGAAAGTGTGGAATTATATTCGATTGATTCCGCAACACTCATCATTGGCGGACCGCCACTACTACCAGAATAATCATCAGCAAAACACTTGAGCGGCCACAGCATTCGTGAAATAATTAAAAAAGGAAAACAAATTTACATTAAAACTTGCATGGATGGAATGCATGGGCACTGTGAATAGTGTTAACAAATATAAGTATCTCAATGTCACACTATGGCGTATATATGATAGATATACTCATACTCACACTCAAATGTTACAACACACACTCGCTGTTACTATAGCTATTTGCGGTCTGTTTCTTTAGATCGTCTTCTCTAATTGTATAATTGCTGCGGTGGACTACTGATTGATATAAGGGGGATCATTTGAGCAGACGCGCAACTTCATGAAGAAGAGGAAATTCGCTGTTAACACGGAATATCTTCATCAATACTAGTTAACATTGAAACACGATGGATGCCCGATGATCCATTAAGTGATGTAACCGAAATGAAGAATCGGACTTTTTTTTTCAGCAGAATGACTAGTTCAAATTAGGGCTTTAATAGTTTTCATGTCGTGTAATTTAGGACGGCACTTTGGAATGTATATGACTTAATTTAAGAAAGGCTTGCATGCATACAAGTAGTTTAGTTAGATTGCACCAAACTTTAATTGAAAGTGAATTCATAATTGAATGACTTGCTACCTGATACACTTTGAGAAGCTGGACATTTTTTTGATTTGGTCAACAGGACATACAGGAATTTGTATACAAAGTTGGTGTTTCCTATCATTAATCAAACATGGAGCGGCATCCGATTTGGCTCTTTATGAACCCGGATTCTGAAACAGCTTAAGCTATCGGCCTATCTGACCAAAGATTGAAGCAACACTTCCCAGCCTTGACTAAATATCTGAAAAGATAAATTTTCTCTCTGTCGCTTTTGATACCTTTTATAAGGTTTAACCGAGCGAAAATCTAAATGGCCTGGATTTTCGCGTTGAATACAGTGATACATTTGGTCCAGTGATAGCGCGGTCTTTGTATGCAACAGCAGGGCTGTTTGCACCAAGTGCAATATCACCAAGAAGCTATAGAAGGCCAATTGTGATGGAAGTATATGTTACTAGCAAAACAACTTGTTGTTGTTAGATGGCGCTACAAAGCGTGGTGCTCTTGGGCGATTGTGACGTTCTGACCAAGCCTGTGTTGCGACTGGAAGTTTTTTGATGAAAGCATATACTTCGTCTTGTCCTCATTTATAATCAGTTCCTGCCTTGCTTGCTGCTGACTCTATTGTAGTGAAAGCACCTGTTACTGCTCGCTTTGTTCTTCAATTACATCAACGGTCGTACCATGTCCAGCTTTTCAATTCCTGCTAAACTGATACGTCTTATTTGGATGACTTTGGAGAACACTCGCGCTGTTCAGTCAAAATTGGTAGCGATTCGTGCAGCTGTTCCAATATTGAGCTTGAAAAGGTAGTACGCAACACCCAGGCCAGTACATCAGGGGTACTATCCTTAAAGAATCAACACAATTACTTGGGTTTGCTTACGATGTTAAATTGGGTCTTCTCCAGGATCTGGCGCAATGTGAAGATTTGGTCGGTCGTAGATTTTCGAAATCAGAAGCCACATTGGTAAGGACCTTTTAAATCTTCAGCAAACGATGTTCAGATGGTACAGAGATCCCAATCGTCGGGCATACTTTCCTTCGATCATATTTTGCATATCAGCAATACAACTTAGATCCGTTTAGAAATCTTTTGATCTGAGCCGAATCGCCGCCAAGTTGTCGAAGATTTTAAAGAATCGTGCTCCCATGTAGGATAAGAGGCGTGTCTGAAGAGTTGAGCAGTAACATACGAGATCTTCTACTGACTCTCTTTTCTCTCATATCTACAGCTTCTGCAAAAATCCTGTTGAGGGTGCGAATTTAGCTTCTATCAACAAACCAGAACCAGAGACTTCGAGTTATGGCGCAACCACTAGTGTTGTTTCATAGTTAACAATGTAGTGTCAATGTCCATGCTACTTTTTAAAGGCATTAACACCGAGAAAAAACGAGAGATGGATTAAAGCCCTAAGGACCATGAAGCAAT
This sequence comes from Ferdinandea cuprea, assembly GCA_963576555.1. Classification (NCBI taxonomy): domain Eukaryota; kingdom Metazoa; phylum Arthropoda; class Insecta; order Diptera; family Syrphidae; genus Ferdinandea; species Ferdinandea cuprea. The sequence goes on from OY754958.1 coordinate 9,808,189, forward strand.
ACTTTTGGTGCTGCTTGACTGTCCGTATGTATATTTATTTGCGTTCTTGTTAGCTGTGCTGCTTTTTTAACAGCATACCTCTCACTTATCAGTCAGGCGATAAGTCTGGTTGCTACGCAGTGTGACTGAGAATATACCCGCTTCAGGTCATCGTCTTACTGCCTCCAGTTTCCCACTACAAGTTGGTTGAGGTCCCTTTTGACTTGTGTGCGCCAGCTAAGACGACACTTTCCTCTATTGCGTTGTCCCTCCGGACAAGTTGAATGGTTTGCCCCGCTTGTCATCGCCGTTTAGCAGTCTGCAGAAATGTTTTTTTTACTAACTGCAAGTTTTTTTTAAAATCTGTCACACCGATCCCCCTCATTGAAGGACAAACATACTAAATAGACGCTTTAGGAAAGGTCCACAAAATTTTTGAAGGCATTTTCATCCCAATCTTTTACAAAATCATCACAGGACCTACTTCGCAGTCATATGCTTACTTTTATTACTTCTTATTCTTACCATCGTATCATTTCAAAAATAAAAAAAAATAATTTTTATACAAAACAAAATTATTATAAAGAAAACCATTTAAATGGTGAAATTTTGGTCGTTTCTTGCGTCTTTAACCGAGATAACCTTCGCCGGTATCTCGGTCTTTTCCACCTAATTTGAAGAGTGCATGTACTCCCATCTTCTGTTCTGTTCTTTTATTGGTTAGCTACTCGTACATTTCTTTCTTCAGATAGTGACAAATTCCGGTTCGAAATATGATGAAATATTCTCGATGGATTGCACCATTATTTACTTTTTATAGACGTAGCCGCGTTAACCTATGATATCAGCCTATCTGTCTGCAAAATAAAAGAATAAAATGTCAAAAATAAAATTCCGTCCATCAGTGTATCTTTTATTTATTTATTTTTTTTATACATTAGTCGATTGTGCATTGTTGACCTCTCTTCTATTTTAAATTGGTCCGTCGCTTTTTCAACCATCGTTGAGTTTCCACTGTTTCCATTGGACCCTTTGTCGCAATTGTCTTCTTCATCTCATCATCATCATTGTCGTTCGGTTAACTACTAATCTCGTTGGACCATAACATTAGAGTACTTTTCCTTTCATCTATTCGGTACAGACACACACACACACACATACAAACTAATCGGTCTGTAAGTGTTCGTAGAAGAAGAAGAGGAGGAACAAAATAACCTAACTCCACGGGTGAATTTGAGGATTGGCCGGCCCGTCCATGTGTGGTATACGTATAACGCACTGTTTGCCGTTCTTCGAAGCCTTTGATGGTTTCTGGTTTCGCTTCATCACACATTTTGCACACTCCATCTCCATCCATACTCGAATATCAAATCACCCCAGAAGGGTAACACGACCAAACCCGCGTGTCACCATTCCACAGAGTGACTGATGGTGAACCGCACGAGCTACACACAGATTAGAGATCTGGAATCGGTCTCCACCGAATGTCCACACCCTAATTTCGACATCGGCCTAAATTTCGAAATGAAACGAAAAAAAAACACAACAAAACGCACAAATCGTTAAATGAAAACGATTTCTTGAGCTCTTCCTCCGGAGGCTTCTCGGGAGAATTGAACAAATAAATGAGAATCATCGTCGTCTTCGTCGTCGTTGTACGTTGTACGTCATGACCACCTCTAATGAAATTTATTACCCCAACGCTAATGTGGTGCACACTCTCCTCGCGCTTGCACGCACAATATGGTCCCCGGGCCACCAAGATACTACACACACAAACACACACTGACTGCTCGACGACGCAGCGCAATTCATGCGGGATGAGAGTTTTATTTTCGTTTACGGATTGCTATTGCTACTGTAGCTCCGCTGCTGGGCTGATGTTAACCATTTGGAAGTTTTGCAGTAGCTTTCTTTGGAATCCGCTGATGTTGTTGGCTGTCGCGTCTTCGCGGTGTCGTTGTCGTTTGCCCTGGTTTCGAGCGAGAGTTAAGTAATATTTCCGCGGTATTGTGCGTATGGTTCGGTGGTACATATTTTTTTGTTTCTCTTTTCTCAATGAAGTCAAGTAAAAGAGGTCTGCATTATATATTTTTGTATTTGTATCTATTAATCTAAAGTAATAGAATCATCTGCAGAAAAGATGATGTTAAGTGTTTCAGACGATTTAAAAAAGCGGAAACAGTATTTTAGATGGTGGTGGCGATCCATCTTCGAAATGATTTTCATCAGTCATCAATGAAGATTAGTTAAAATATAAAAGATGTTTCTTTGACCGCTGAACTGTAACAACCAAAGACTGAATTGGTTCTGTAAGAGGAGAGATAAAAAAACTTATTCGGTGGAGTGGTCCATTGTACGGTATTATTTTCGCCCGACTTTTTCCGAAAGTTGGAAAGACACTTTTAGTAATAATAAACTTAGCACTCACAACTTCACCGGCCTAGAGCCGGGTTAAAGCAAAGCCAGTCCATTTACAATAGCAATGCTCCGCGATGTATTCTACTCGAAATAGTTTGCTCCATCCCAAAGAATTGTGTCTATAAAAGACCCAATCGTGAATGGAAGCTCTGAAAACTCCTGAATGGACATCCTGAGGTTCATTGCAGATCTATGTGACTAGGACCCACCCGGGACCCAAAACCAAACTCTGAATGCATTACAGGCATAGATCTCTGCCTAAAAAACTAATGAAAATTCTGACGTTGTGACATTCTACGAAAGCATTAGCACCTTCTGTGAAAATGTCATTGCATACTTCCTCGGCTCAGATCCTAGCCGACACTATTCCTTTGAACTTGGAAAAATTAGAGGAAGATAGATTGGTCGATGCCAGGCGTCCTGTCAGATCACGCAGTCAGTGCGACCTGGAAATAAACTGATATTACAACCCGCATCTACCCAGTGAAGTTCAGGAAGTCAATGTTATCGTTGAACTCAATATCTGATATGTCCAAGAGTTCATAAAATAATAGCTTTCCTAGCTTAAGCAGAGAAAATTTCACTCTCATTAGCATCTTCGTAACTGCGGCAGTTGGTGTTGTGGGAGATGCCGAGCCGCTTATGGCCACAGGACCACTGCGATGTTCGGTATATAAGGTTAGGTCTTTTGAAATTTTGGTGGGTGAGTTAAATGTTCCTTGATGTGATGAAAAACGCCCACTTAGACTCTGCCTTCGCCGGGAACCTAACTGAGATGGATTCAGAAATACAATATCTCTGTACACTCCCCAAGGAGTCTAGATGTTATTTTGGTTGAGAAAAGCACCTAATTTGCGACCTGACTATTGGCGAAGATATATACATGTATTGTTTTTGGGTGTCACACTGCTTAAGAGCTAGTTACATGCTTCCTTGATCGCCCGAAAAGACCACCGCTCCTACAGTGCATTTTAGACCCGTTGCAAATTGTTGTACTGCGGAGACATCCCTTCTAAATTAATCACATTCTCAAATTCTTTGCAAGCTTGGCAAGCTCAGCTTCCTCTCGAACTAGTTCTCAAACTTTTGCAACGAAAAAAAAAACTTCCACCTAGAATAAAGATACTTAAAATTCGAGATCATGTGAAAAATCTTCCTGCCAAAAACCACCGCTAAGCGTCATCAGTTTTTCGTCAGCATCTGGTGTACCTGGCGAGTTTTATATGAGCAAAAATATTGCATCCACCTTTTATTAGATATTGGACACCACTTTTGTCATCATTATCAGCTTCCGAAACAGACAGACATATATCACATAGCAATGCTAGCTTATATTCCTGTGACTTGTGCAACACTTAATCGGATACATACAATAAAACACTTGAACTTAATCTGCATCTGTCGAATGTGTCTGAAACAGAAAACAAAAACAAAATTAAAGAAAACTTCTAAAGATAATTCCATTTAATCTTTGTCACCGCACCGCACGATCAGAATTTGCAGACGTCCGTTTCCACGCTTAGTTGCTGTTGTTGGTTTTTATTTTATAAGCCAACAACACGGCACCGGACGTGATTCTACACATAAAATGTCGTCCAATATGCCATATGTGGGATGAAAGAATATACATTTGATATGAAGCTCTCGTGTGCATGTTGATGATGATGTTGGTGCTGAGCCGACCGATGTTGATGATGATGATGGCAACCGACCTGGGATGAGTTCGAGATGGAGGGAACACACTTAGATGGACAGTTTGATGGTCAAATGATTTTATTTTATTTATATTTTTCGAGGGTTGTTAAATGACATGGACGGATGAATTATCTGCAGAATGACAGCGGGCTTATAACATTTGATGAGATTGGATTAACTAAGAGAAGCAGCCGCTGGCGCAATGGTGGTAAATTAAGAAATTATTTCCAGAGGGATTCATTGGAAAGTTAATTGAAACTGTTTTTTTTTTCACATCGTCGAAGTGGGTATTTTTTGAAGCTTATTTTAAAGTGGAATTGACTAACTGTGTTTACATGGTTTCTATTGCACAATTGTTCATTCTCATCATTTAACTTTGTTCTGCTGCACGATTAAAATATCATATTTTTCAACAGATCTTATATCTTTGCTTTCAAGACTTCTGTAATCTTATAGGTACTCCTTTTAAAAGAGAAAATCAACCTGGTTAAACCTACGCATAACCAGTTTAAAGTAATACATATTAGAAGTGCTTCTATTGAAGGGGTTTGTTAAGACTATGTTCAAATTGAGCTTAGTAGTTAGTAAAATTAAAGAAAGATTTTAGCAAGGGAACAGTCTGGGCAAGAAATAATTATTTTTCCCACCAAAACCATAATACCCGATTTAACCCTTCTCCGTCTAAACACCCAACTACTTTCTCTATCGTCCAGCACTATATATTTAGACAGTCAAGCTGCATTAAAAAGCTCTGTTCAACCCGCTTACCTGGTCCAAGTTAGTGCTCCAACTCAAGCTTTCTTTGAATTTGGTCTGAAACTTGTCTGGTTCCTAGGTTACACTGGCATCCAGGGAAATGAGATCTCCGATGAGCCTGATATCCAATGTTCAGAAGAAGTATTCTCAGGACCCGAACCTGAGTTGGTCATGATACTTGGATTCTTCGTAAACACATGATTTGGTGGTGCGACTGCAATGGATGCAGATAGACTTAACTACTCTCTCAGGATAATCGAATTCAGGCTGCTTGTAGGCGTCCTTTCGGGTACCCCAGATTTTTCTAAACACTTAAACGTGTTGAGCTTGAGCGACATCACCACCTGTCCTGCTTGTGTTTAGGAGGATGACATAGCAGAACACTTCGTCTGCAGTTGTCCAGCCTTTGCTCGCATCAGGTGACGAGGTGAGTACCGAGGCTTTTCCTCACTGAAGCTTATCATGGTTCTTCGAAAGACAGGAAAACTAAGTATATTAATTTAAGGTTTCAGCATGGTAGTACAATGGACCAGTAGTTGTGTCTGAGCGTTCTATCGGATAGTAGCAACAAAAGAAGAAAGAATGTATTTAGGTGTGATTCTAAATCCAAAACTGATAAAGAAAGCATGCATAGGTTTCTACTATCCTTGAAATGAAATAAAGTTAAGGAATGGAAACAAAGTCAACCCTGTGGATGTACACAGGTGTGGTACGACCTTTGCTCACCTGTTGTTCCAATAGTATTTGGCCGGCCCATAATATAAGCAAACTTCACTAGGTTCAGAATAGAGCACCTGCAAAAAACACCATCCTTCTGCATTTCCTTACTCGGGACCTTTATAATTATAACAAATATTAAAGTACATGGTGCAAAATCTGCGAAGCCCTACGGCAGTAGCAACATACTTCTTTCTTTATCTGGAGAATTCGTACCACCCGCAACGGTATATATTACTCCCAAAATGTTTTTCACAACACTAGCTTCTGGTAATTCTTATTATGGTTACAGGGCACAGTGATGTTTATGGAATCTTTTATACCGCTCGGGGCAGTCAAGGCAAACATTTTCTCAGAATGAATGCCAACCTCAGACGGAAAAGGCTGAAAAAATGTGGCCAAGCTACAGCAAGGGTAAAACAATAGTCAAAATAACAGCGATTCCCACGAGTCACTGGCATTTAGAAGAGGAATATATGGTCCTACTGTAGTAATGTCGCAACCGAAAGAGGAACTTTTTAAAAAATAATGCACCTGGCTGGCACTAGCGAGGAACAGACAGCGAATTCTTTGAAAACTCCCTTGAGGAAATCTCGAAGAATATAATTTAAGAACTAATTACCTTCATGAATTCTATTGGTTGGATGTAGACTTTCTTCTTAAAAAAGAGCACATAGTGCCACTTGGGTTTTTCGAAACTGTCACAAAAACCATTATGCATACCTACCTATGACGGCGGCTAAACGATTCAATAAGCAGTTTAAACATTAAGGGCCCTAACATGCAATACCACAAGCGCTTGCCTAACTGTCAAAAGTAAATGCAAAAATGCCGACATTGACGTGCTATGTTGTAGCAAGAAAACAAATCCAAGTGAATTTACTTTGGGATTCATATATAATTTTTTAGCTAAGCTTTAGCTTTTGCCAACAATGCTTGTGGACAATTGTAGCTTTTTTTGTTTCAAGTGGAATCCAGACAAAGCTCATTTAAGGAACTTAAGAATGTTCTCGCATCTAGATAATATCTTAGATGTGCTATGGAACTGGCGGTTGACTATTCTAAGAGGAACTTAACATTGACACAATTTTCAGGCTCCCCGATCACTGCAGTGTATTCCTAGCTAAACTCATATAAATCTCGGAAGTGACAAGCATGGTGCAATGCCATACGTTTGTGAATGCAGAAAGATATCCGACAATAAACTGGCAAAGTAGAGCTTGATCTTTTCTGCTACACTTTCAGGTTATTCAATATTTTTCGCATCATAATTCGAAAAGTTTCAGTAAATGGTTTGACAATTTTTAGATGTTGAGTGATGTTTAAACGTCTCACTTCGATAAATTCAATCCTTTGGAGTCATTCGAAGACTAAATTCACAGGAATTCATTTAATTTGAACTTCAAATGACTTCAACAATTGAAATTAATTGACTTAAAATCTTTTATCACATTTCCCTTTTCCCAGCCCGCTGCAACAGTGCTTGGCGAATTGTGTAATGTTTTTCTATACGTGATCGTTTTAACAGGCTCTACAAAACCAGATTCGCTTTAGATGGAATACTTACTTGTATTCATCCTGAGAGATATTGATCCTTTTGGTGTCTCTCAGAAAAACAACAACAAAGCTTCGAAACATACATGCATTGCCTTAACCACATCATAAAAACCTGCGGGAGCAGCTTTAAAGCAGTCTACCTGGATTAAGGATTTTAGGCTGACCGTTTTTCAAGCACACGAACTATATAATTTAAATCTCTACTTGCACCCCTGGTAATTGCGAGTGAAACAAAGATACGAAACAAACCTACGCAAAACAAAAACGCATTCACTCAAACTGAATTTAATTTGATTTGCGGCGAAATCATCGAACAAACGCACTTAAATCATCTGACAATGACAACCATCCACCATCAAGAAACTATTAGCAGCACCCTAAAAGCTCTTGCATTTCATCAACATAAATCCTCGCCCTCTATGAAAATAGGAGACGCAAAGAAGGTGCTACCTACCAATTTTGTGTTGTTGTTGGTGTTTTTTTTTCCACACATGTGAGCAACCACCACCCTCACATATCTTTTAAAAGAAAAAACCTCACACACACACTTTTCCGCCACCTCATCGATAAATTCAATAAAACAAAAAAAAAAAAAGTTCGACAAGAGCTTAGGCATAGTCTATCGTCATCGTCTATCGGAAGAAGGAAATTTTGTTACCGCCACACGAACCACATTGTTCTTATATTTAGACCTGAATTCTACAAGTCCTCAAGTTCCACACCTCGGTCTGCCCCACCTTTCATCCCAAAAAAAAAAAATAAAAAATAAAAAACAAAAAAAAACCCATCACCATTCTTTTGGATGATGGTCGTCGGTTCGTTGGTGCTGCTGCTGCTGCTGCTTCTGCTGCTGTTGCTTTGCTGTGTTGTTGTCATTGTCACATGCACAGACAGCAGTAGCAGAGCGCATGTGCTCTCTTCGCAATCGGTGTCTTGCTCTCTCCGTTTCCGTCGAATGAATCTCTTTGGAGATTGGGTTTTCTATTATTAGACCAACCATTGGGGGGTGCAGAAACCAGCAACAACAACAAGAAGAAGAAGAAGCACAAAGCAGCTACCAGCTACCAGAGAAGAAAAGTCTTGGAAAAGTTAAACGACGACGAAGAGAGCTTTTCTTCGCGGCAGTCAGCCAGCCAGCTAGCCAGCGATATGCTTCTGCCACGAGAGAGGTGAGTGAGATACACCAGTAGTGGCTCATAAGTTCTCTGGTGTGGTAGACGGAGACTCCTTTTTTGTTTTCAAATACACAATATCGTGGAACGGAAAAGATTTAACGCAAAGGGAATTGGCTTGAAGCCAGAAAAGACTTAATTTAACGGTCACCATCAGGCATTTAGTTAGCAGTGGCAGCTGCGACATAAGAATCATCATCTTTTGTCAAGCCTTTGTGTTCCGACATCTGACATCAGTCTACTGTCGCCAGTGAAGCACTTGGAGGTGTCTCTCAGTCACATATAGACGTGTTAAACGCGCGCGCCATATAGTCTTCGAGTAGAGACTCCATCAACTTTATAAACTTTATTAGCGTACCAATAAAAGTGGATATCTTCTCGTATCTCAAAAGAAAGTGAAAAGGTGACGGTTCGGTTCGGTTCGGATCGGTTCGGGGGCAAACAACAAGCCGGTATCACGTTACCACACACATTCGTACAGTTTTAGCCTCTGTCCTTATGGCTGCAAAAGTTTAAGATACTCGCTGCGCACAATAGTATCTATCTATATTTTTGAGTAGGTATAATATATCTGCTGGATGTGCTAGTACTATCTCGTTCGTATGGTGTTTAGGCCATCATCGTTATATTGTCATTGTTAAAGCCAGAAGAAATTCATTTCGCTTTTGTGTTGTGGCGCGGTTTTAGACGGTCGGTTTTTCTTTTTTGGCAAGAGGCCATGTTCTGGCCGAAATCGTTGTGAAGTGGTGTTGTTGGTATTATTATTTTTTTTTTTTTTGCTCATTTTAAGATGTTTACCAAAGTGCGGCGGCCATGCTGGTGATGTTATTTGTATCTGTTTTTACAAGAGTGCGACAGTTTTGCGGTTACGCGAGTACTATCGGTCTATGAGTCAATTTGGGCCAAGGTACCACAGTATTACCGACCAATGATGATGTCGTCGATGTTGTAGTTTTGTTGTGTGTAATGTGGAGTTAATGAAAGTGTGGAAGCTATTTTCAAAAATATATATAAAGTGTTTATTGGCTACGAGAGGATTAGATCAGCCGATGTGTTCTCTGACGGAATACACTTCGAGAACAGTATATGTGTGTGTGTTGAAGTGTTGAAATACATAATGCGTTCTCGTGTCGCCCCAAAACTGAATTTAAAAGGTAAGGTTTGTTTTTTATATATATGTGTGTGTTTGTCCTAAATTCTGTTGCTTGTTCTATGTAGGTAGTTTATTTTGAAAGACCTTCTTCTTAAATTTTGATTTCATCAATATCTTGTTTGTTTATTCAGTGCTGCCACAAGAGATAATGTTGCAACTCCCCGTGTGGTGAAAGGAATGCGGGCGGTACCTAACTCTTCGATGGTGATGGGTGAAACTGAAAATGTATTCGTGAAAGGTCGTCTTCCTGTGAATTTGACCTTTGATGTGTATCTGCTTGTGATGCTTCTGATCTGCATTAATATTAATTTGATTAATGGAATTTCCAACTAAAAGCATTTAATTTTTAATTACATTTTTGGGGAAAATATTTTAAGGGACCTGGGTAGATATGCTAAAATAAAACTTTGCACGGACTTTAATGGATTAAATAGATTTTGGTCCATTGACCTTGCCCTTTCGGGTTAGTAGGTTCTTCATATTAAATTACGCTTCGAACACTTTTAGTTTGTGCTGTTGTTATTTCGCAGATTGCGTTTTAGATAAATTTTGATTGCAAAGTGGGTTTGGAAGAATGCGATAATTTTTATAAATTTTTTGAATCTCATGACAAATGTTTCAGTTCAACGAATTTGGATTGGGCACAGGAAATCACAATTTAAGTCTGATTCGAGAAATTTTAAGGAATGCTATAGTCAAGAATAATGCAATTCATTTGACTGTTTTGAATTCATTGAAGTCAGTAATGCATTTAGTAATTAAAAGTCCTTTGAAGTCAGTAAATGCATTAAATTGATTAAAGTCAATAGATTTAAAGTATCGTAACATGTTTAACGAATCAAAAGACTTCACTCAACTTAGTGTATTCAATGACTTTAAAGATTTTGAACTAATTGAATGCTTGACTTTCAAATGATTTAAATAAATTAAATCATGACTTCAAAATGAAAGACGGAGTTTTTTTTTCTTGTTTAATCTGAGTATGGACCTTGGGATTGGCCCCTATCTCAATTGAAGTGAGCATTGGGTTAGTCAAATTATTGGGATTTCGCGGGGAATTTGCTTATGCAACAAATGTTTGTTGAATCAAGAGTTTTGATAGCAGCCTGACTATCAAACAAAGAGGAGACGAAACGGTTTTGACTTATATTGTTGAGTTGAAAAACTGCTAGAGCTAACTTCGCAGTACGTTTATGAACAATCCCAAGCTCTTATCTTACGCAAGGCTCTCTTCATGGTTTTACTTAGTACAACTACGTCAAACGCAGTCAGTTCAGTTTCGTGAGTTTGGAGTCTTAAAATAATTTCCGAATAAGAGGCAAAATGATTACACAATGTCCTGAGTTTCGGCGAGTACTTTTTTGAAGCATTCAAGCCTCTTCTGGATGATTAAAGCGATTTGTTTTGCCGTTTCTGGCTGTTCAAGGTAGAGTCTACTTTTCCCCAATTTCATAAGATGAGGGTTCAGGACGCAGTGACCTGTAAAGAAGTCAGGTATTTTACGATTTTAGCGTCATTGGCAAAAAATGAATTTTTTAACATAACGTAATCCTTGGATAGAGTTCCATTGGGATATACGCATTTGGCATTTTGTATTGAGTTCTAATTTGATACTACTGGTGAGTAGTCCACAGAAGGGCTTTGGGCCAATAAAAGGGGATACAGACCTTTTACGGGCTAGCTCATCAGCCGCTTCATTACCAAGAATTCCTTCGTGTCCTGGGACCCAGTCACTCTGTTGTGGACGGTGATTTTGTTTAAGGGTAAATAGGCAGTTCCTAACAAGTAGAGAGTTGAACTTGTAGTAGCTAAGAGTTTTGAGTACTGCTGAGCTTCGGCTTAAGCACTCCCTTGCGCATTGTTCGATGGCGTAAACTTCTGCTTGGAAGATTGAGGTTGTATGGCCCAGAGGCGCTGCAATTTTGTAGTTGGGTCCACCTCCTAAACCCGTTGGCACTCTTGAGCCATTCGTATACCTGAATGATCGGAACCTGTCCAGCCTGGGGCCTCCAGTTTCATACACCAAACGGTCCGGCATGGTAAGGTTATATTAAATTTTCGATGAAAGTTGACTTTTGTGAGCATGAAGTCGGTGACATGAATCGAAGGGCTATATATAATTATTGAAGAGTTTAGGATTCTTAAGTGTCCTGTAAGATCATGCTGTTTGAAGCGCACTTCCAAATTCGTGCATGTAACGGTGGGAAGTCAAGGATTTTCTCTAAAGCACCGGATGGAATGGAGCTCATGGCTCGCGTGATTCCTATACATGAAAGTAACGGCATTGTATTCTTTGAAGTGCTTTCGGGGCAGATATTTGGTCTAGCTTTTTCCACTTCAGAGGCTTCATAGGTTATGGCTGGCAAGATTATGTCTCCAATCTCTTCCATTAGATAATTAACAAGTGGCAAAGCGAGTCATACTTCAAAGCAAACATTTATGTCTGCTTTTATCCTGCAAACTGTTTATCTTATTAATTCGATAACTTCATTCATTATCGATAACATTTCTTTAATCTTAATTCCAATGCTTGACAGATATAGAACAATTCAAATAGTGTAAATTTGTTTCATCTAAATTTCTGTGACCAAGTTTCAACATCGTACCCTTGCTTCGCAGCGCCACTGTTAACTAGCTTAACTACCAGTAACCGTACTTAAAAAAAAAAACACTATACATACCAAATAGAGTAACTGTGGTTTGACACAAAACAATATTAAAATCCAGCACAAGGATGCACTAGGATAAGACAAAATCTCTCTACTGTTCCTCTCCCTTATTCTCCTACGTGGTCGTCGTCTTCTTCTGCTGCGCAATAAATATATGTATCTTCATCACCTTATTCTTTTTTACAATGACAAAATCATGCACACACATCAAGTGGAGTCAAACGTCTGCATGACCTTCTGCTTTGACAAATTCTCTCCTCATCTCCTTGTTTTACATATCAACATCATCTCTCTTCAAATCCTTTCCTGTACTATTCTGTGCTGCTGCTACTCATCCTCATTCCTCCATCTCTGCTCTGTTTCATTGCAATGTCCTTCCTCTGACATGGTCTCTCTGTGGTTTGGTAATAACAGCAACAACAGCTGTGTTGTAGCACCTTTAAGCAAGCAAGCAAAAAAAAAAACGACAAACTGTTTAATGATGGTGGAGGAGGTGGCTTAACAATACAGCAACAACAAAAAAATCAGTAGTCCCCATCAGCAAATGAATAAGTGGGTGGGTGTTTGGTTGGCTAAGTAGGATACAAAAAGCTTTTGCTCATCATGGGGATGGCGGTGATGGCTCTAATGTGTGTGTATGCTTACACATGCCATCGGGATTAGTTCCAATAGCTTGTTATTTTTCGAAACTTAACTTGTGGTGCAGGACGACACGACAGAAATGGAGGCAGCTGAAGCAGTTCTATTCGGAGAACACCCACTCACCCATATATATATTGGCAACAGTGACGGTAATCTTTTGCTGCAGATTTGATGCCAAAGTTCTTAGATTGGTTTCTGAAGATGGCCTTTGCTTTCAATAGAGCAGGACATAGACGAAGAGAGTATAGGTATGCATACGTCAGGAAGACAATCAGGTGTCTGATGATATATGGTTTTATGAAGGCTACCACTTTCAATTGATTGCGCTTTTTCATTTCAAGGTAAATTAGATAACTTATAAATGGCGAATTGGTTTCTTTGAAGATGGTGTCTTTGGTTAGTGGTGATGGTGACGTCTGGGCTTGGTACAACTGCCAAGGACATAGTCTTTTACATATTTAAAATTGTTACTAACATTGATCAAACTAGAATGATCTTGTTTTTCATTTCTGCATGATGATGCGCTCGGACTTCAATGGTGTTTGAACTGCTAAAGGCTTACATTTGTCAGAGGTAAGATCAAGGCCACTTGTATGCTGACCAACAAATATAGAAATGCAACACAAATACGGTCCGCTCATGACGAACGTGCAGCATCTTGCGGTTGTGTAAAAGGTTGCAGAGAGTACCAGTACCTTAGCTCCTTCTTGATTCATTCATTTACTTCTCGTGGTTGCTTTATACAGGGTGTTTTTTGTTTTAGATATAGAACTTCGAATTGAACTAAAATCAAGAAAATTTTAATGTCCATCAATTTGGCTTTATTGGAAGGATAATTTTATGCCATTTATGTTTAAATATGACTTCGGGCATGTGGCCGCCGCGGCTGCCTCGAATAAAGACAAATCGATATCAATCTCATTTTCGGCCCATACACCAAATCATGGTCTGTAAGGTCGTAAGAAGAGATCTTTGCGCAAAATCTTCTATAAAGTTGATGGACAAAGCTCCAATTGCTGTGCACGGTGGCGAATCGATTCATTCGGGTCCTCTTCAACACTTTGCACTGCAGCGGCAATTGTTCGACGTCTCTGCGGAGAGTAAACGTAGTACAAAAACGATCCATGGTTAACTGGATTAATTGGACGATGGACGATTATGTCGACCATAAAATGAACGGAGCTTGCGGTAAACTTCGCGAACGGAACCATTATTTTCGAAATAAATTTGCACGATTTGCAAACGTTGTTCATTTGTCAAACTGTTCATGATGAAATGGCAAACCAAACTGAACATAAATGACATTAGAGTTGCCAAATTTGACAACAAAATGTCAGTTTTATCTCTATATGAAAAAGCAACCTCTAAAAAAAACCCTTTACAATTGAAGACTTCTCGATATCCTCAGAAACCCGTACGGACAGAAATTTTTAAATTAATTTTTTCAAAGTGGCCTGTTTCTCACGTGGCTTCGAAACCGTAGCCTCAACAAATTTCGTCATCCTTGAGTAGAAGTTTCATCCGTAGCTTGTTTGAATGCTATGACCAGCTCCCGTAAGTGCGACTTCCAAACCTCATAGTGATATTTTACAACTTCCTTTATATGCCGTTACAGCTATATAAGTTAAATGACTATTTAAAAAACACAATAGCCTTTGGCCATTTCTCAACTAAAATCCGCCCCTGTAATGTTATCCAAATTTCACCCTATTTCCCTTATATTGTTGCATGCAACGAAAGACTATGCCAAGGAAAAAATTATGCGACTAAATGAATAAAAGGCACAAAGAACAATACCCGTACAAGGATAACAGTTCCATAAATAGCAAAAGAAAAAAAATTATATGAAAAAGAGAAAAGACACAGCTCATCCACGAAGAAGCTGAGGTAAGTATAATTACCTAACAAGGACACCGCAAGTCCTATACTACCATCAATCTCGTTCTCCCATCTCTCGAATTCAATCCTCCTCAGTACTGCTGAACCAGTGTATAAGTTCTGCGTCTGATGAAGTGCGGCCAGAAGAAAATTTCACTCTCACGAGTGCGTCTTGTTTGAATGTTATATCTTCAAGGATATTATATGATGATGATGATGACGCTGCTCTGCTGATGACTTGGGGATATCTAGTACTAGCCAGAACCAGTCTGATATTATTCATCCATCCATGTACCATATCCACATGCCGATACAAGTTACATAGGTTATATGTATACCAAGGTTACACTAATACAGTGTGTTGTTGTGTAACTATATGTACCTACTTGGCGCTACGGGAGATGGCATATTTGTTTGTCCTTCGGCATTGTTATAAGTGTGACTGTGTGTCGTCCCTTATTGAGGTGCATCAAACTGTTTTCTATATGCTACTGTTTGAAACTTGCACAAAATATATGTGAAGAATTTATGAAGTACAGAGAGTCTGAGTGGCGAGTAGCTACTGCTCGTCGTTGGTATACCGCACTACCACGTGGCTTTTCATTATAATTACAAGATGGATAGATGGATAAAAGTCCTTCCATTAAGAAAAAAAGAGCGAAAGGACGAAGAACACAATAAATGGCCTAATAACTTTTAAGTAGCCATGACATAGAAACTGATCTGTTTTGTTTTGAACTGGATTATTTCCAAAAAAAAAAAACAAAACCAAAACAAACGAAAAGACAAAGACAAAGATGTTGTAGTAGATTTGTACACTCTCGATGTGGGTTGCGAATGCTTTCAAGGACCCCAAAGTAAAGAATCTACATAGGTATGTACATACACTGGGGCCAAAAAGTTGTCGGACCGCACATACATATCTCTTCGTACAACCTATTAAGCTACTAAAATTTGTTGGATGTGATAGGCGTGATTGAAAAATCTATAAAGCTCGCTAACCTCATGGCCTTAAATTTGTTGGATTTGGAAGGCGTAGAAGGGGTCGAAGCCTAGGGTAAAAAATGAAAAAAAATATCCGTCATATGAATAAGCTTTATCCTCTCATTCTTCGCTAGCAGTGGAAGTTCTCATTCAGGATAAGATTGTTTTGGAATATATCTATAGTAACGCTCCTTTTTACAGCTCCCACAGCAAACCATTGTTAATCTTTTAACCTTAAAAGTCAATCAGATTATCAAATTCTAGTGATGAATGAGAGGATGAAGTTTTCACATACGACTTAAATTTTGAACACTTCAGTTTCGATCCCTTTTACGACTTTCAAATCCAACCAATCTTAGCTAATGGGGTCTTCAAAAAAAAGAGAATTTTCTATAGGGTACACTAGGTTTGTAGATTTTACAAATAGATATGTGCTGTATGGCGACTTTTTGGTCTCAGTGTATATGTAGATTTTTTTTCTTATGAATGCGGAAGTTCTACAGTGCGCTATTTTGAATGTATCTATGTTGATTAATGCTAAGTGCGAATGGATGATTCTGTCCACACGTAAGTAACGCGCTGGTTTCTGTTGTTTGTTTTGTTCTTTCCACCAAAATGCCCAAAAACCCGTAGCAGACACAGTGATAAACTTTAAGTAACACTCCATCCTGATATAAATTTTGCCAACAAACCTTCCTCAATCAATTCATTTGACTGTCATGCCACTAATACGTGGAGGTAATGTAATATTATTTGGTAATTTCAAGAAGAACGCTTTATGCATATCTTTTAAAACCATCTCCAATTGATCTATATAAATAAATATTATTTGCAACATTATGTTTGAACTCTGTGATCGCATTTTAACAGTCCCAACTACTCTCAATCTCTTCTCATACCAACAGAACTTAGAGACTCATACCAAATACTGTTGCATATCAAACTCCCTTCTTTGGATGTGCTGCTTTATACCTATTTCTTTGGATAATAATCATCCTTGGCTTTTGTGCGACACCGGATGAAATGAGGACGCTTCAAAGACAAACCATCGCCTGATGATGTTATAATGCGATGCCGACGGTAATGAGCCAGAGTTTTTTCTTCTCTTGCATGTCTCTTCATCCTTCTTTGCACCTTACTTTGGTAAAAAAAAAACTGACTGTTTCGCCAGCAAAATATCAACATCTCGCGCGCTCACCTTCGATTTAGCTCGAATGAATCTCTGTATCTATGTATCTAAATGCACTTGAGTACATATACACAGATTCTTGCATCATCTTGTCATCTTCAACCGTGAATTGGTCTTTAATGTTGAATACACCTCATTAAAGGATATTCGCATAAACAATCCTGTGTAAGACTGCAAAGGAGTTCTTCAGCTTCACCAAGGTGGCTGTGGTATTTTGTGTTAAAGTTTTCTGTGCTGGTTGTTACTATGGAAAGGTCATCTAGATCAACTTTCTATAATTTTGTTTCTCTTCTTTAGCTTCTTTTGTATGTTTTTGGCCCCCTTAACAGTGTGCATTTTGTTTAATTTTTCTGGTACTTGTCATTTATTTTTCCTGTGCGTAAATCTTTTATTTGCCGTTCACAAGATAAAAATGAAAAGAAATTTTTTCGGTGAATTTGTAATCGGAGAAGGAAGAATAATAACCTTGAATGGTGATAAGGAGGATTTTTTTTTGGTGGCAAAGATATGACATCGTCGTCAATGTAACATAATTGGATTTTTCTCCTTTATTATTTTTTTTTGTTGCAGTTGTTGGTGTTGTTTTGTTTTTTGCTGTTACTGATTCGGAGGTTTATTGATTTGTTTAATCAAATCCTATCATCTCTTTTCTTCAGTGCGGGCCATCTGTTGTTTTCTTTTTGAATTATTTGACACTGACAGCTCTTAAGCGCTCAACAAACTGACAGAAACTCAGTGCTATATTAGGGCGGTACCAAATGAATCTATTTACGCTTGAACAACGTTAGGAAATGTTGCAAGTAGATGCTGTGTTGCCGATACAGTGAGAATTTTTGTAAACAAATTTGGGTCGAAATAATGGACTGCAGGTAAATGGGGACCGAACATATTCCCATGTTTTTCCAGTGTGCCTTGACGAGGTTTTTGAAGAGCCGGCATTATTGGCTCATTGTTGTCTCAATAGCAATAGAAATTAAGAATTTGGACTGGGCGAGCTATGGTTCAAGAAATAGCTCGGCCGCCACGAAGCTGCGATTTGACGCTCTGTTTTCGTGGGGTATGCAGGCAATCCAGGAACGATTCAGATACTTAAAAAACAATATTGGCAAATCTATTTGTGTATGGCCCACTACCAAGGATATAATTAATCAAAAAGTTTACTTTTTTCAATAAAGCATTAATCGTTGAAAGGTATTGAACAATGTTTTTTATTTTGTGAACAGCCTCTTTCGTCTTCTGGCATCCCGGGCACTTTGCTTTTCGTTGTCCGGACCAAGCGTTCTGGCTTCGGAAGAGGCCTAGTCTCTAATATGGAGGCTGGTCCTCGAATGATCACTTGGCTGGAGTACTTGGGGGTGATCTGGTTCGTTTCCCTCCGTTCGCCATTCTAATCTATGGTAATTATTCATCAAATCATAACATAGTTGTCATTGGTGCCGTCATCATTTAACCCGAGGTAGAAGAACTCCTAAAACTATTTAACTGGAGCTAGACAAATCCGGGTTATCTGAAGAACAGGATGAAGGAAGTTTCATGATGGGACATCTTCTTTGCCAAACGACACAACTTAATCATTTTCGCCGGGTTCCCGAACTCTGCCATCGTCATGTTCTCTTCCTGACGTTAAAAGGTCATTATATTCGACGTCAAACCCGATCAGTGAATATTAAAATCCTTGGTCTTCTCCAGGATTTTCGTTATTCCAACTTTCTGAGAGTAGCTCTCAAGTGGAACCATGAGTTGATCAACCTCAGAATAGAGTATCAATATTTATCCTCTTGGCTTTCGATATTTTACATCATGTGGTCCGTCATATACAGTTACTGCAACCTTCAGCCAGCTTTAACCACCTCTCCTGCGACACCCCACTATTGTGCTTTTGCCAATTATCTAATTTTCGAAATGTCATCACATTTCCCTACGCAATAGGCAATTTTCGAAGGTTTTTCCTTCAGAACAATACACGTTAGCTATCGATTTCGGTTCCTGGAAACCAATGAATAACTGGGCAAGAGTCTATCCTAGCAGCACACACAAAAGTTAACCGAAACAACACCCTTCGTCACACCATAGATACTATCGCAGCGTTCGCACATCCTCTTTGCGGTATTGATATATATAACTTCTCGCAGTAGTGTTGGGTGCCGTCAGCGTCGTCCGCAAGTCTTATATTACTACACCCAGGAGGCCAACCAAGCCAATTAATAATTTCATTATACTGTCACCTCGACCTTCGATCAGATGGCCAACAGCGGCAGCAGCTGCTGCCAATGGAAATTGGAAAATAATATTCGTTTACATTTCAATTTTTATTGCCAGCACCACACACCGTGGAGCAACTTCATTTGGTATTAATTTCGAGCTTGTGCTTGATGCCAGGCAAGGTTAATCATTACCGCTATAGCGAAGCGTAACGGCAGCGTGACGCTGCAGCATCTATAAACGGTGTACGCGATGCACAAATTCAAGCCATAAATCTCCTTCTAACGCGTCAATAGTATATGTATATGAAACAATAAAATTCCCCTGAAGCTATAACTCAAAACCAGAATCAACGTGATGGCTTTATGTCTCCATAGTCTCTTCTCCATGTGCTTCAGTGTGTCTACTGCGGCTGCGTACCATACCATCATTACCTACTAAACCACTTAATGCACTCACCACTCACGTAATACCTGACCCGACAACTTGCTGCAACTTGCTGCTGCTTTCCCTCCAACCTCCTGCCACATGCAGGGAATAAAGTGGCAAAACAAGTGCTGACAGCTGCCCCGCATATGTAAAAGGCGCATACACTACACACTTGTGTACCCACATTATTGACTTAAGAACCAGGTCAAGGATGCGCGATTCCTTGGACAAAGTCAGAGTTTAAAGTCGTCGTCATCGACGACGCTTATGTGTCGTTGTCGCGCTTTGGTGTACATGACGAGACGATGTGATAGTGGTTGGGTACCGCTGCCGCTTGCATTGATCGGCGGACTCTAAGTGAAGCTGAGGCTGGTTAATGTGGTCTAAACGAGAGTTGTTTGAACGTTTGCTGCACCGCAAACGAGTGAGTGCGCACAACTTCATTTTAATTTCATGGTGGACTTACCTGCGATGATCTTATGCCAAATGCAATTCATTTATGCAATTAATTATGCACGGCTTTGTGTGCATATGAGGGGCTTTTGTGGTGTGTTTTTTTGTATTTTTTTTGCGTGAGACACCTTCGACGGTGTCAGGGCGATTTTGCCGGCGGTCTCGTGTTGTACTTGATGTTTATTTTTGTTGCTGCCACACACTCTGCGGTGTTGTTTGCCGTGAATGATTTTATTTCGGTTTATTGAAGTTTAATAGAACTTGTTTTGTTTTTTTTTTATTCAATTTTATTGTTATGGATATTTATTGTGTATTTGAACTGGATATTGGTTGAATGAATGTTGTTGAGTGGGCGATTTTTCAATGATATTATTGATTATGATTGCGTTTAATGGATTTTTGATGAACTAAAGATGGATGTTTTTCTTTTTTTTTGCAGAATATTCTATGACGTGCAGTTAAATGGTGAGTCGTAATGTATGTGGCCAATATTTGATATGTGTAAAACCCCGAAGAACAGAAAAAATCTACAAATGGAATCAGCAATATGTATTCCTTGCCAATGAAAACCGAACAATTGATTTATGTTGAATGTTAAGTAGAAAGGGAAAAAGTTATATTCCATGTATTCCCGGAAGACTGGCATATGCTCAAAATGGCACCAAAAATGGTTCCCTCAGCATGAAACCGAACAAATGTAACTTGATTTTGTAGAAGTTAACCAAACAAAGCTCTGATTTTACGGTAATTATAAGAAGGAACCGTATTTCATGTCATTTCGAAGGACTGACAATCTTGTATTCAAAAGTGGCGCCCAACATGAGCCCTTCGACCCAAAACCAAAGAAACATTTACCTCTATCATTTCTCCTGCTTACTTACTTACATACTTCCTTACTTAACGGGCTCCCGATCCGTGAAGAATCTCTGCCCATGACAATGTAGCTTTCCGTCCTCTGATAACCTAGGCACACAACCAAAGCGAATGTTCGAGTGGTCGTCTCGAATATGGGGGCTTGAAGATCTTCTTGGCTGAAATTCTGTTGTCATGGCTTTCTGGACTTCATGCACATTTGGGTACTGCTAATAGAGTCTGCGGTTATGTTGTCAGGTTGTTGACACTTTTGCAAAGACTGTTTTCCATTTCAAATCGAACTTTATCATGTCTTCAAAATTAAATAAGAAGGACACTTTGCCACAGCTTTGAACGCTGCTTTCTTTTCTATGCCGTTTCCATGCATGTTTCACTCTTATGTTGGTAGTGACCTTTTGAAGCTCTGATCAGTTCTTTAATCTTGCATATATTGTGCTCTTCCTTCAACTTCATCGATGTTGTTACGGAAATAAAAAATTAAATATTGTACGCCATCTAGCTGCAATGCATCTTGTTGTTGCATCACCTTAAAGTCGCTTTTCATAAAGGTGATGCCGTAGGTATATTCTTATGCAGTCCTACTCAGATCTATTAAAAACATCAACAAGTTCGAGTGCATATAAAGGCTAACCCTATCTACCATATAAATATACTTATTCCATCACTACCAATACCTGCTTGCTTTTATGGCTACGAAAAAAAAAATCAGTCTACGTAATCAATTCCACGTTCAATCGATTACCTTCCCTCTAAAGCTGTAAGAATCTAGGTCATTTAAGCCAAATCTTGCACTTGATCTCAATTGCGCGCTCTCTGGAAAAAAAAATCGTGCCAAGTCGCCGTAGTCCAAGATCAAACCGCATCTCCACTGATGGAGAAAACCAAAATAACAAATCGCCTCCGACTTACGTAGAGATCGCAGCGCGGCATAAAAAAATGTATTGCTTTGGATATAAATCAGATCGTGACGACCTTGCTCTCTCTTTCTCTCTCTATCTCTCGTTCTCTGTTTATACCTTGATCTGCAGTAGCTAAGAACGAAGCCCAGGTGTTAAATAATACCACACACCAAATCACATCGGAAACTCATGAGCTTACATCAATAATTGTAAACCTTATCGTGGTAGTTCAAGAATTATTAATTGAAATTCAAGCATCATAGCGTTCCACAGCAGAACCTTGTCTTAATGTCAACTAAAAAAAAATGAGAATCAAAAAAAAAACGCTTGTACCACGCCAGTGCACGAGCGACAACACAACCAACCACGCTGTCAGATAGAGGAATAGTGGTTGCACTTGGCGCTCCATTTGGATGACTTTGAAAATTCTTGAAACGGCCAATGATGGTGACTCAATCAGCTCGACCGTGTGTAGACGAGACCAAGACAACCATTTACGTAGTTATACTGTCACTGTCTATTTCTGTTTCATCGCGCGCGCGCGTATTGTGCGTTTCTCTGTGATGCCAGGCACAAAACAAATAAATAGACGCACCGATCAATCGGTCATGGTAATTGGGTCTTTAACTGCGCACACACTTGTTGCGCTCACGTACATGTTACGTCCTTAAGCACTGTTTTGTGCTGGATATCTTTGAGAATCTAAGCCAATGTCAGAATCGGCTCTTCGCTTAAAATGGTCACGATCAATCGAATACCAGTTATAACACTGGGATGATGTTGTTGGACATTGGTTGCGGCCGCCCGGCGGCGGCTTGTGTGTATGTGATCTCAATTAATTGATCGATGGACTGGTTGCCGCTGCTGATACTCATGATATGACGTGAGTTTAATGCGCCTTGAAAAATAGCTGCGGCGAGAGTGTGTATGGAAAGTGCGTATCGTCAAGGACATCCTGATCGCCATCCTGAGTAGTTTCAATGACGACTGTGATGGATTCCTGGTGACTATAGATGGTGATGGTGGTGGATCAGCTTCGTTTGCTGAACACGTAGGTGAGAATAAATAGGATTTTTTTTTTTTTAATTTTAAAAATTGGAGCAAGGTGATGTCAAGTTGTTTGTGTGGATTGTATCGAATGTTGCATTTTGAGTAATTTTTCATTGTCAAGTAGGTGGAGTTGATTGATGGGACAGATTTTCAGAAAATCATATTAACGAGCGAAGAGTTGAGTTTTATAAAGAGTCAGTCAGCAAAGTCATTAATTGAAGTAGTGATTATCTTGGAAGGGTCTGATGGGATGTTGAATGATTTAAAGCAAAAGTTATGACCCTTTTTATGCTCAGAGGAAATTGAATCATTTAACGTAGTTGATAGAGCGAACTATAGCTTTTTCGTAGCACTTGTAACTGAACGCAGTCAATATGAAAATATTTCAATTATTCTCATGAACAATGTTAGCTTATGATTATGTGGTTCACCCCCTAAGTATAGGTAGGTAGATATAATAATAATATAATAATATAATTTATAATAATGCGGAGTGGCTGGCGCTGTTACCATTGAAATTATCACAGTAACACAGCATCCTTGTCCTTTCAGTCCTCTTAAATCATCCGGAATTTGGTGAAAACCTCCAGAGACTGGTCAGCCTGTTACGGGCTTATAGTGGATCGCTTGAGTCCAGAGTTTGACATTATGTTGAAGGCCAAGAACCTTAAGCTCTTCTTGATGCCTTCTCACGAGCTTAGACTTGATTTTGACTACGGAGATTGCTTAAGGAATGCTATTAAATTGTATTGTATTGTATTCTCTCGCTCTCCTCTGTGCTGGAAAATTTGCAGGAGAATCATTTGTGAAAATCGAGATTACGGCCGTTGTTAGTCAGAGGGCACTGCTAATCGCAGTTAACTGTTTAAAATTTGCGCAGACTCTGATAAATTCATATTTTAGCAGCTTAGCGGGCTTAGGTATAGATTTCCTCACATCTGCTGTAGTTTCTTTTGTATGCACATTACGTTAACTTGGAATAACTTGGAAAACCTACATGATTTCATCATTTAAGGCTGAGGCCTAGGCCCTTAGTTCTTCAAAATGTACCACATCACGACCGTGCACTAATCAGTTCAATACCATTTAAACATTCTTTTAAGGATTTAGACTTCTAAACACATTAAATATTTCATTCCTCTCCCCTCCAACTCTTAAACGTATTCCCCAATAATAATACTTTGAATATCTCCCCAAGTTCATGTTCATTCAGCACGAACATTTCCCAAGCTTCTGTTTGCAGTCAAAATTGTTTGTTGTTTTCGCTACAAACAAAAAGCCAGTCAGAAAGCCCTGAAAAAATAAAACAACAATAGCCGCTTGTCAAGTTGAACAATCTAATCCTGTTGTTGGCTCTCCCTGAGGAATTTTTAACTTGGCAAATATGTACCCGAGTAAATGCCAACCATCCGGAGAAGCATAGCCTTCGTCTCTCGCCTTGCACTGCTGCCGCTTATTCTGTTTCTGGCACACAATAAACCTTCTAAAGAAGTAAGCAAGCACCACCCAACCAGTGCGATGTCATGTTTCTGCTATTTTCAGCTTCCACTGCTGAGGTCATTTCATCTTCCACACCCTCACTCACAATGCCGTGTTGTGTAGTCGCTCTGCAACCCTTTTTGATATTTTCTTATTCTTCGTACAGAACTGAGGGTTCCTAGTAGCTCTACTAATCACCATCGATGACATCATAATATTTTTTTTCAAAGCATTCAACACGGTTGTGATGTTGATTCCTTAAGGGATGAAAAAGAATCCATCGAAGCGCACTAAAACGAGGAGAGTTGGTGTGCATTAATCTGCTGCAATTTGATCAACCAAACACTGTTAAGAATGGAAGAAGGATGCAGGAAAACAGCGGATTTCAAGGTACGACGAAGGCCTCCTTAAATACAAGAGAAAAATATGCATAATAGGCAAGGATTAAACGACTATGTGGTGGTTGCAGCAATTGCAAAGGTCTCGAATTCCATGGTGGTTAGAACAATAGATCGCTTTCATTTTGGAAATTTATCGTATACGACAAGGATTCGGGAAAAATAAGAATTACAAAAAAAAAATTGCTTTTCAATTCGACATATTGTTAGTCACTCATCCAAGAGAGAGAGAGAGAAAGAGAGTTATCAGAAAATGTTAATTATATCTAAAGTAGGTGAGCTTTTCGAGCTTTTATGCTCTAAAAGGAATTTGTGTTGTGCTTGTGTGTAATTTTGTGTGAAAAAGATGAGAGTGCCGGTGTTGCCATGATGCATGAATGACTAAAAATAACACCGATTTTAATTCAAAGACATTTGATATTTGTTTTATAGAATATAAAGGGAATTCTTTTAATTATTTGAGGTGCTTTCTTAAACCGGCCTTAACTTTGCTTGCTAGACAAGGTGTTTTCCTCAAATTAAACCCGTTCATCGATTTCCTGAAATTTTTTGACTGCTGGATGTTTGTCTTACTACCACAAAAGCTGTGGGGCAGATACATAACCACCAAGGCACTGCATGCAACCTCAGTGATTGTATAATTTTTACTTTTATTTCATACTACATTGGCAACTCTATATGCAGAAATCCTTCTCGAAAGAGAGAGTTCTTGCTACTTTAGCCAACAAATTAGAGAATTACAACATCTGGACACTCAAGAGAGTGCACCACCATACAATCATATCCTTGTTTCAACACAGCGTGGTTGCTTTCGCTTGAGCGGCTTGCCCTTCCAACCGTTCCACATATTTCGGCCATATTGGGCTTTGGGCATGGCAATACCCTTCGCCAACAAACTGCAGTCTGTAAGGAGAAAATCTCTGCATGGATGGATATGATACCTTCAACATCAGCAACAACAACTGAAGAGCAACACAAGCAAGCACCTCCACCAGCCACCAGCCACCAAGCCATCAGCAGTTGTTGGCTTCGCTCTGATGTTCGCCTTCAGTTCTTTCGCTGGTATCACACAGTATAGTGTAACAGGAGCTTTGCATTTTTTTTATTCTCACAACGTTGACTTTCAAACTATAACGGTATGTATATTTATTGTCTCTTTTTTTGTGTTAGTGTTGGTGTTGTTGGTGTCATTTATACATATCCGGTGGTTCTCACTATTCGCTTCTCACGCGCATTCAGCCACGAAGTTACTTAATTATTGTGCGAGTCCTTGATGATGAGCATAGACAAGGCGAGGAAGGGGAAGAGCAATTTACAATGTACCACCTACCTACCTACCTACCTACATAACTAACTAACCAAAGTCGACGACAGTATGGAATGAAAGAAATAGAGAAAAACACATCGAGATACACTTCATTTGTTGAGTTGTTAAGTGTTTTTTTCTTGTGCCTGTCCCTTACCACGTGAGTGGCCAGGAAGTTCGATATGAAGGAAATCCTGTTTGCAGTTGAACACTTGATTTTATTGTTCGTCTCTCTATTTTGTGTGAATGATTTCTATTCAATTAGATGGAGTTTTTGTAATTTGGTTTTATGGTCAACTTAATACACACTAACATGACTGCTAGTTTAGAGCATTTTTTGTTGAAGAAAATTAAACTCTCCTCCTTAGAAAGCAGCGGTCGGGGAGTCCCAATGATGTGTCAAATATGTATGACTTTTACTTTTCGAAATAGTCCCTAGAGCCACTAACTGGAATCGCGCGACTTTGCCAGCCATATGTGAGTAATCAAAAAAAGCAGACGGACCAACTTCGAGAAACCAGGCAATCAGCTTAACATTTTTTCGGTGGCGTATACGTACTTAACTACATTGGTTATGTGTGAGTGTTTATCCCTACGAACCATCATGTCTTATTCTGTATTATGGTAGATTAAATTGCCTCCCATATATATTAGTATGCATGCAAGTATGAGTGTGAATAAAAGAGCATATCCTTGCCACATCCATATGTATGTATATGCCGAAGAGTAAGACATCTTTATAGACGCGCGGGTAATGAACTTTCTAGGTCATCCATCTGGGAATAATGCGTTTCGATGTTTTTATATTCTTTTTCTTTTACATACATATACATACATTACGACTTTGCCCTTCATCGTAATGGTTATCTTTCTTGCGGGATGGCTGGGGCATTCAAGAAAGGTTGCTGCCTAACTGGTGGTTAAGTTCGTTACAGAAATTTCGCATGACAATATCAAGTCTGAAAGGATAAGTCGGGTTAAATAAATTTTAACAGAACATAAAGTTATTATGTTTGCATTTGGGGACAACGAGGAACTGCTTAAGTGAATAAATAGAGTCCTTTTTGTGACATTCTGGATGGGTTTGATGGTGCTATATCTTTCATTTTCCTACTTTACCACAGGAGTTGGGATGAGTTTTTAAATGAGACACTTGTTGTTCGAGTCTGTCTGTGGGGAATTTAAAGACAAGCCGAAAATGTTCTCTTAGCTGAAAACCACGCAAACCACTGCGGTATTATTTCAAAGTTCATAATCCACTTTTTCGTGGTCCGGTGGGACCGGTGGAACCTGATGCAGTGCTATGCATACCATAAGCTTTGTCGGCAAAGCAGAGAAGAAGAAGAAGATGATGGTTGAATTTTTGGTGAAAAGAGAATGAATTTGCGGGACTTCGAAAGGTCATGAAAGGACAACTAGGAAACTGAAATCGAGGTTGACATTTGGACTTAGTGATGAATTTGCTGAAGCAGCAAATGCTTTAGTTGCAAGATCGCTCAAATCTTCGCGAAAGTATTTATTTAGAAATTGTTTTCTCAAACTAGAAAGTGAGAGGCAGTTGCCCAGGACGACTTGTGGTGATTTCCTCTTCCGCGACGTCGTTGGTTTGCACGCCAAACTGGCAGACGCCAGTGTTTGCTCTTATCATTGAACTAATATTTGTCCTTATTATCTAATTGAAAAGTTTTTTTTACAAATCATGGTTCAAAGCATTCCAGATGATGTACTTTAATGTTACCGATCGTTAGCTGCTTTTAGTGTTTTCGCTAATCTCTGTTTTTAAATTGATACTATCTGATGCAAGGCAACCAAGCACAGGGAGACTTAGCACCTGTTCTCAAATTTCAATGTTGCGAATGTTTTGAAAACGTATAAACTTCATGACTTTGAAGACAATAGACAATAAGGCTCCGTATAAAGCTTACGTGCAGGTGCGACAAATCAGTGCTACTGTTTGTCATAATTAAAGTTAGTATCGCATAGGAGGCTTTAAAATTCAAACTTAGGCTATAAGTTCAGCATTATAAAATTAAAAAAAACATGGACTAAGTTCACACAATCATGTAATGTATGTAGGATACCCTGTTTCTCTTTATTTTCTTTGAAACTTTCTAGTCCTTTTTTAAATATATATGAGTACCGCCAAGGGGGCCTTAATTACATTCCTAAAAGCTACCAGCGATTATGCCCTTACCTACTCCATCTTTGCTCACCCATTTAACACCTCACAATTATAACTGTTGCCCTTTACTTTAAGTTTTCCAAATCAAAGGTGGTCGGTAAGAAAAATTCAGAAACACCCCTTCGTATGTTTTGAAAGAAAATTTTCATTTCAGTCGAAGCCACCTTCAGCGCAGAAAGGTTCATAGAATTTAACTAACTAACTTTCTTTCCAAACCAATCGGCTTATTACGTATTTTCTTCTCTTTGCAGATAATTGAATCATCCTGATTGCTGGAAATTGTTCCCAAGTTAAAAGAAGCTCTTTTTCCAACCGATCATGGACGTCCCATCTATGGTCCAACGCTCGGGCGATACCCTTATCGTGCGCAGCGTAGTTAGTGGCAATCAACTATATCTAGACCAAGAAACAGGCAACGTTGTCAACAACCCATCGCCGGTTACCTTCCATAGTCCGCAACAACAGCCACATCAAATGCAACAGGACAATGATGTGCAAATGGCCGCTGAACATCTGAAAGACGAAGGCCTGCCGCAATGTAAAATCAAAAGAAACTATTCCTGCAGCTACTGCACCTATTTCACTCAAAATCCCCGTTATCACCTTACACATCTGCGCGATGTCCATGGCGAGAAGATCGTTATTAACAAGTGCAAGCTGTGCTTGTACGCGTCGCGACACTATCAGAAGCTTGTGCGACACATGAAAATGGTTCATGGATCCACGGAGGGAATCGCCGGCAATCATGGACAGTCGAGGAAACGTAACATCAACCGAGATGCGGCCCGCAAGCGGAAAAATGATACTACCGAGAATGGTTTAATACTTCCATCCAACTTACAGCAACAGCTCCAGCATCAGCTGGAACAGCGGCACAAGCAAGTTCAACAGCAGATTCAGCAACAGTTGGAACATCAAGAATACCAACAGCAAAAACATCAACAGCAGCAAGCGCTGCTACAGTTTACGATGCCAAAAGTTGAATCGCCGGCAATTTCGCTGGATGATGCACCACAGAATCGCCTTCTCAAATGCAGTCTTTGTGACTTTACGACCCTGTACCGAGCACAGCTGGTGGATCACGAGCAGGAAGAACACTGTCGAACGGAATTCTTCCGTTGCGACAAGTGCACGTATGTAACGCACATAAAGGCTCGCTTTAGCAAGCACGTGAAATACCACTCCATGCCGATGATCAAGTGTGTAACTTGCGACTTTCGGACACCCTACAAGTGGAATCTGGATCGCCACATGAAGAATCATGGTGGCGCTGGTCCATTCAAATGTGCAGCATGTGACTTTACCGCCGATATTAAGCAAAGTCTGACGGTGCACGAGATGAATCATCATGTACCACCTGTGGGCCACGCAGCTGGAATGAGTCTGGCCCGGCGCCGAAACAAAGTCGGAGGTACTGACATCTCGGACGATTATCTCAGTGATCCTGGCGATCCCGATGATCAGTTCAACAATAACAACAACAACATTGACGATTTCGATGAAAGCTACGCAAAGAAGTGTAAATTCGAGCCCAACGATGATGACGACGATGACGATGAAGAACAGCCAACGGACCTGTCTCAAAAGGGAGGCGGTTCCGATGCCGGCAGCTTGACCCATCAAAAAAAATTGGTCCGACCAGTGCCAAATCTAATTCCAATTCAGTCGGCCAACAATGTGCTAAATCTCTCAAAGGACCTCGCCTCTTCGAGGAATTCTTTAAAAGATTTCGCCGCTCTATACTTTGCTGAGAATCAAATCCCTGAAATCATGCAGATGGACAAAGCTGATGTAGCACAATTATCACCTACTTCCAACCATTCGGCGGCAAGCAAACGAAAAGTGCCCAATTCGTCGTTCTTTGACGAACTGAAAAAATCATTCGCCGATGAATCCGCCCGCAATGAGAATCTCTCGTGTAACTGTGGCCATGTGTCCAAATGCTTGTCAGAGTCCATTATTCATAGAAAGTCTTGTAGTTACTCGGATGAGGATAAACATTCCGGTATATCGCCAATTAACCTTACAGTGAACTGTAGTGGGTCAACGCGATGTCAATACTGCCGCCATCGATGCAAGTCCAGTGCGGACCTGCTGAATCATCTGAAGAATTGTTCGGACGCTGGGCGTTGTCAGAATGACTCCTTTGACTCGATGTCAATGTCAGGTGGCAGCAGTGGCCGACAGGAACACGACGATGATGGTGCTGGGTCAGAGGACATGAGCAAGCATCCAATGGAAAATCGGGTGTTTGTGTGGAATAAGATGCCAGAAATGGGTGGCAGTAGTGGTAGTAGGGGTGGTGGTGGTGGCGGCAATGCAGATGGTGCTAATGGCAGCAGCAGCAGCAAAAGCGATGTGAATGGTAATCTTGATGCGAAGAATGTGATGCTGATGGGCGGTAGTGGTGGAAATGGCAGTGGATCTGGTGGAAGTAGTAACGGTGGAAAGAACGAGGACAACAGCTATTATGGTGTGGAAACTGCGCCGGGTTACGGTGAGGTGAGTGGACTTTATTTGAGAACGTGTTCTTTGTTTTTCGTTGTTTTTTTTTTTATTTTAAATTGAAAAATCGAAGGTATACTGATTTTCAATTGGAAGTTAAGTAACAGCTTTTGATGTTGTAAAAGAGTATTTCTTTGGTGAAACGAAATTTCAGGCTAAGGAGAAGACTTAATCATTCCATTCTGAACTAAAATCCCTTCGCCCTGATCCAATGAAATTTGAAACTTTCAATATTTCTAGGTAACCAAAAAGATGACACCCGAGGAGGAAGCCGCCAATTCGTCGCTGAAAAAAGTGTACAAATGTCCGCATTGCTCCTTCTGGGCGTCGACGGCATCTCGATTCCATGTCCACATCGTTGGCCATCTAAATAAGAAGCCATTTGAATGTTCGCTCTGTGCCTATCGTTCCAACTGGCGTTGGGACATCACAAAGCACATTCGGCTAAAGACCATTCGCGATCCAAGTCATAAGAACGCTCGGGTGCTAATGAACGACGAAACAGGGCGCCGTAACTACACGAAGTACAACAAGTACATCACTTTGATGAAGGTCACCGACGAGGATGGTGATCCAAAGCTGATGAAATCCGGTGAAATGACACCGAATCAAGTGGCGTCGTTGGAGTTTATCAACGGTTTCAATAAAGCTGCATCAGAGTCTGGTCTACCCAATGGCATAAAGAGCAACCACTCTCAGGATGGTGATTCTTCGCGGGACCATCAAATCCAGAAGAATGACACCACAGACTCTGGTGTTGATACCAACGGTCTGACGAATCTTCAAATACTGTCATCGCATTTATTAACTGCGGCCTTTGCCCAGCAGAGGGAACAGCATAAACAAGCAGTTGTAGCAGCTGCATCAGCAGCGATCAAACGCAGTCCGCCGCCACTAATTAAGCCCAGTGATGACCTCATTACAGATGTCAAGCAAGACGGGCTCGAAAAGAAAACATTCTACAAGTGCCGCAAGTGTCATTTTAGGTGAGTTCGATTTTTTGTTCGCATAGATCCAGCCAAACAACAATAATTGTATTTTCTGTTTCAGGCATGCCAATCGTGATGCCGTGTTAGCTCACGTCAAAGTCCACTATCAGGACCCATTAATGTGCTTCCCATCGCCATCCAGTACACCCCTACAGGTAGCTGTCCATTCGTCGAATCTTTACAACATGAATAAGGTTTTGTCGGCCGCCATGTGCCTTTCACAGAAGAAACTACTGCAGGAGCAGCAGCAGAAGTCACCAAGCAGTAACAATCAACATTCCATTCTATCACCTGGAGCTAGTGCTAATGTTCTACAACAGGCTATCTCACCAAAAGCTTTGGCTGCTATACAAGCTGCCGGCACCACCATTGAGCACGGTGAGATGGTTGACGAGGCAAGTTCTTCAATTATTGTTGGTGATGGTGTAACGCCTCCACCACCTGCGGCGACAGCGGTTATAGCTAGTAATTCTACGGCTAGTGGTGCACCAACTCCATCTAATACTCCTCCTACAGCAAATAGTACTCCTATTGCGGGTGGTACTTCATCATTCATTGGTGGTGCTAGTAATTCTACTACGGTGGTAATGGGTGTAACAACAAGTTCTAACTTTAATAACGACAGCAACGAAAGGCGAGAACCATCACCCTTTCGTTGTGGTCATTGTCATCAAGTATCAAATTGGAAGCATGTCATTCAGGTATTTTGGTATAAGAATTGCACACTAAAATGGACAACATTATAACACTATACTAACTGTTTTTTTTTTAATTTTGAGTTAGTGTATCTGGAGGGGTTTCACTTTTAGAATTCAAGAACTATTTGAAATTCTAAAATTTGTCAAAGATTCTCCTATGGATAACATTAATAACTTCGGACAAGTTGACCCATCTGGCCCTCCTAAATAGCATCGTAGTGGTAGCTCCTCGAAAACCAACTCAAAGAAGTACTTGTACGGCAGGCCCCATTCCACAGAAATATCAGATTAAAATGTTCTTAATCAACCACGAAATAAGTTCAATGGAGTACGATTTCCATCGCCTGGCTTAAGCTACCTACCATCGTTGTTGAAAGCTCTTATAGCTTTAATATCGACTTTTACTTTTAACAACTTCCACTCTGCTTTTCTTCCCTTTCAGTACCAGTTCTTGTACTACGACCTCCGCAGCATCCTCCATACCACTTTAAAAGCCATATCGTGTTTTATTTATTCATAGAGCCTATATAAAGCTAGCTCAAAATGCGATTTGTCTTTGCATTTACTTGAACGCGTAGAGTATTCAATGGAAAATTTTCTTTCGCACTTGCACTGTTGCACGAACATTCGAGGATCTGCACGAATCTTCTGGACAGATAGTCTACAATAATTTTGAAGAGTTCTTCTACTTTTGGCTTCTCCGCTGTCTGTTTGAGAGGAATTTGCTTTGGATATTTACAACATTTCTATCCACAGAGGTGCATCTGATTCACGTCGGAAATGTCGGTAGTGATGTGCACTTGTGCAGCGTGAACGCGTTCACTTTCAGTGGAAGGGAATTGGAAGTTTGAATTGAAGATGCGATTAACGCGAATAGCAGAATCGTGCTAGATGTCATTTTAGTTCCTTCTTTTGAAGGTTACAGAAACGCTTACCAATATTTATAACTATTGTTAATTAGCAAAGGGCTCAAGGCTTCTTTGATGGTCTAGATCGCCGATAAGATTTTTGTCGGAAATGTTTGGATCAAAAATCGATGTTTCTCTTTTTGAATGGATGGGCTCTGAGCTTAATACAAGTTTTTTTCGATGGCTTCAAGTCTAGTATTCACTATTTTAATGCTGGTTTTCTCCAAAGCCCATTTATTTATGACCTTGACAGCTTTATTAAGTAAACAATGTTCTCTTCTCTTATCAATGCGAAATTATCCATGAATTTCACCCAAATCGTTGAAATCTATGGCAACCTTTTTGTAAAATATGTCGCATGGGATTTTTTGTACCGTCCCAAGATGATAACATTACCCCCGTTGCTTCCGAAAATATTGTCAAATAAAGAAAGTCTATTATAAGCCAAACGCAAACGGAATGCGATGCCTCACTGGCATTTTCGCACTCGTGCTTTGTTCTAAATAAGTTGTGCAACATTGGATTAAAAAACAAGGCTTCCTTCAGCCCCTGTCCCTTCAGATACACTAACAACAAAACAATCAACAATCGTTACAACCTTTCCTAAATATAACAGAAAAAAATATAAAGTTCCATTTTTATTTCCAATTGTTATAATTATTTCTTAAATTTTACCCCGAGTTAGAGTTAGACGCGTGTCCCTCGTTTGTCCAAGCTTAAGAAGACCCTGTTTTGTATTCGTTTAATATTTCATCTATTCAAAATGATAGCTTCGTGCATCTGTCCCAAATGAAACGTGTTTTTTTTAAGTTTGTCTTTTTAAATTAGATGATTTTGTCCGTGTGAGTAAAGATTACACTTTTCATATTTTTAAATGTCATTCATACAATTTGCTTTTACATTCAAATACATATCGATCGGTGTGGGTGGTCATTATTTTTTAAGTGGTTATTTTTGGTTTATGGTTTATGATTTTATGTTTCATGTTAATTGTGTAGCTTTTTAGTGTTAAACTTTCATTTTATTTTGGATAATAAGAAAAAAATACAAATCATTTTAAGCGGGTTCAAATGGTTACGGCAATTTTATTTATTCCTTTCTTTATTTTTATTGGTATACGCTCATTTACATATATTTGTTAAGCTATATTTGGTTTTTATGGAAAAGGTCCTCTAGATTTGTCTACATTTAGTGAATGCAGGAACTCTAACCCATTTCGCTGTACTTAATGTGGCTCAAATAATCTTACTCTAACACTATTTTCTCCCAGCTCTTTTGCTAACTCCATCTATATGCGTTAAATTTTGTCTGCAATTGAGACTAATTAAATATTTTGTATAATTTTACAGCGTCATTGCCGTTTAAAACACTCTGGTGACATTCGAATCGAGACACTCGATCGCAACAGTGATGCTCCTGTATATCGGGCACTTGGTCTCGGCGGCAGCGGGCAGTCAATGCATGTTTTGGGTCCATCGGCAGATAATTACATTTTGGGCGGCATGAAATCCGCCCAGCAGCAGCAGTATCAGCAACACCATAACAGTAACAAAAGCAGCAGTGTACTTAGCAAAGACGACAACTATTCACAGAGTGATTTGGCATCCAAACAAAAGTACAGACATGACCTTCTGTTGAATCACATTGAAATCGCTCGAATACCGATGGATTCGCCTCCATCCTCTTACATCCCACCATCGAACAAGTGCAAACAACAAAAGTGTCCTTGCTGTTCGTACATCTCGGAGAGTAAATCGCAAATGAACTATCACATATCCCTGCACAAGCCCACACAATATGAGTGCAATCTATGTTCCTATGTCTGCACCAAGAAGCAGCATTTGAGCAACCATGTAAAGGCGATGCACGAAAGTGGTGGATCATTTGTGCACGAGCCACCAGCGGCAATTGATCTTCGATCAAAGCAATCTCTTGACAGTGATGATGAGGAAGTGAACTCCCAAAAGGTCGTCTCATACTGTCCCAAGTGTCCGGCGAGGTTTGTCAATAGTCCAAAGGATCTGCAACAGCATTTAAAGGCACATGGCGCAAACTTAGATTTTAAATGCGAAGCTTGTGATTACTCGACGAAACAGGAAACAATTCTATTGTCGCATTCGTTTGTCCACACCAGCTCGCATCAGGAGAAGACAGAGCAAATTGTCAAAAGTGCTAAAGAGGATACCGAGTATAGGTCTCCGAAAATGCAACAGATCACTCTACCCAAGAACGGTGCAACTGTCTTGGTTGTGGCCGAGGACACCGCCAAAGAGCCGTCTTTCTTCGAGGGCGATGGCTCACTCCTGAAGAAACAACTCGAAACGGGCTCCGTTAAGGAGTTCTCCTTGAAGTCCGAGCCATCGGTTTCGCCAAGCTCGAGCTCAGTCAGCGAATGTGGCGAACCAGAGAAATGCGCCCATTGTCCGTTCCAATCGACGTGCAACGACACCTTCAAATTGCATCAACAGCATCACATTTGCATTTCTAACCAGCCTGAGAAGTACACCTGCGATCATTGTGATTATAGTACAAGCTCTGAGGACCATCTAGCCGAGCACACAAGCGTCCATTTCGAGGCAATAGAGAATCGAAAATCGGTCGCATTCTTCACTTCCTATGACAATCTGGAACTGATTGTCACCGATGATGAAGCAAAGCAAAAAGGCGAAGCGCCAAAACCAATATCTTTCAACTGTGATTCGAAGACCGCTGATAAAACATCAGAAAAGGACA
The DNA here is from genome assembly GCA_963576555.1 of Ferdinandea cuprea. Lineage (NCBI taxonomy): Eukaryota > Metazoa > Arthropoda > Insecta > Diptera > Syrphidae > Ferdinandea > Ferdinandea cuprea. The sequence goes on from OY754958.1 coordinate 9,844,105, forward strand.
CAACCACTACGCCGAATCTTCGTCGCAGTAGTCGTTCGAGTGCGCACAATGGAGAGGAGAAATCTTCGCCACCGCCACCGCCGCCGCCACCACCACCACCACCGTCAAGCCATAAAACTATTTTAGTGAATCCCAAAACTGGTCAGGTCATCAAAAAGAATTAGTTGTTTTGTTTATTTTATTTGAATTTTTTTGTTAAACACTGAAATAATAATTATTATTTTTATTTTATTTTTTTTTTTTTGTGTTAAGTTAAATTTTAAGAAGTGATACGAGGCCTCTTAGAACCTCTGATCAGAGCTGTTATGTTGTTTATTTTAATTGTTTCTTCTTTGAATAAACATTTTAATTTTTAATTCGTTAATATTATTCTTCTTTTCTACACACAAAAATGTAGAAAAATTAAAAGTCTAGAAAATAGTCTGTTAAATATAATATATATATATATATATATATATAAATATATATTTAAAACAAGTATATACATACCTTACACTTTGTGGAATAGCGGGGCCATATTTATATAAACAAAAAATAAACACACGAAACATAAAACAAATTTAGATAATTAAAAATTTAAATAAAAATGTGACTAACGTTTTATTTAAGATAAAAAAAACAAAAAAACTATTATTATTAATATTATTTTCGTTTTGTTCATTTGTTAATTGTTATTTGAAGAAGGAGAAGAAGAGAAAAATCACATTAAACAAAAATTATATACATGCATAAAAATAAAATATACTATATTATTTGTTATTACATTAACAGTTAGGTTTATTTTATGTTTTAACTGTTTTTCGTCACTTTGTTACTAATCAGGAGAAAAAGGCACCAAATTTTAGGTTTATATTTTATTTCTTAATTAGTTTTAAAGTTGTTAGTTGAATATTTTAGTAATTAATATTATTTTATTTTATTTTGAAAAAAAAAAGGAAACTTGAATCACCACTTTGGGAAATCGAAAAGAATAATGCAAGTTGAAAGGTTTTTATATTAAAGATGCTTGTGTGCACAAAGAGTCGGTTGGTGTATTTAAATGGAATGGGAATGTGTGTTTTATGCAGATTGAGCGGGAGAAATTGAAAATAAAACTAAGTTTAGCAGGATCTAAACCAGTATTATACTTGAATAGTTGTTAGTTTTCGTAGTAACTATGAATTAAGTATGCTTGAAATCTTTAGCAGTCAGATTAAGTAAGCAAGCGGAACATTTACGAAAGGAATGACGGCTTGAAAGTTACTTTGGTGAAGCACAAAATGTTTATTGAATTATTGCTGCTTACACCGTGGGGGTATAGTTTTCTAGTCGATTAAAATATTTTATGAAACGACTACCCGGCTCGAAGCTTCTTTATAATTATCTTCATGTCATGCAAAACTCTTTCACTTTCATTAAATACGATTGCGTTTTCTTATTTTCAAAATAAAAAAGAATAAAAATGACTGGCTGGCGGCTACTATTTGAAACATAAAACCATAATTTATCCACTAAGCTTTAAAATCCAGAAGATGCTTAAAAAACTCTTAACAGTTCATAAATTACGTAGATTCTAGATGTAACAATAGTCCAGAACGTTAAGGTCCTTGCCAATTATAAATTTAGTTTGAAAATTAAATTTTTCGTCAAACTTATTAAGTCTTTACTTAAAATTTCTTATTGCTAAGGCACTAAGTTCAAGAAACAATGGACTTAGGTTTGAAAAAAATGTTGATTATGGTACTTTTATCACTGTTATTGCTAGCGCAATAAAATTGGAGTTCCATCTACTCCGCATCTCGTTTTCTTTTTTTAGTAAGATATAACCCTACCAGCTAATTTGAACTATTGTTATACTCGAGTAAAACTTACTTAAGTTTAATTCTGTAAAACGTTCGCCCCTTTTCTGTCTTCTCTCTTTCAAAACATGGTCTATTATTATTTATAACATGTACCACGTTTTGTCGAGACACCCAAAATGATTTGAGTTTAACCTGGTTTGCATGCCATCAAATTGCAGGAATCGCTCTCCAAACCTGTCTTCAACTCTATCAAAAAACCACTTCCATGTCACTTCCCTTATACACCAACGAATAAATTTTTCATCAAACAAAAAATATCGGGTTAAAATAATTCTTTACACACACACATTAGCAATAACAAAAACAAGCACTTTTGCAAATTTCCCAATACAACTAATTTTATTTAAGCGTTTTTATTATTAATTAATTATTAATTGTTTCTTTAGGTATTTGGTGCAGCAATTTGTTTTTAATTTTAGAATTTTATTTTTCGTCTCATAAAATTAAACAAACAAAAAAAAACATCAAACGTATCTCCTTATCCCTAGAAAATAAATTCGTTTAGATAAATATATTAACACTTTAGATTTAACAAAAAGGAAAACAAAAATTTACAAAAAAAAGAACGGTTCTTTATTCATGTAGAATACAAAAAGAAAAACCAACGTGCATATTTTTTATTAGCTAGTAAATTGTCAAACAATAAAAACAAAATCGTAGAACCGTGAGTTAAAAATCAAACTAAAAACATAATTTATATACAAAAAAAAAACAAAAATAAATGAAAATATATTATACAAAAAATAAATATATATACAACATACATACATAATTCTACAGACATTCGAATATATACATTTAAAACTATTTTTAAAAGAAAAGTAAAAAAAAAACAAAAACAAATTTTTATTAAATAAAACAAAACAATTCAAAAGAAACAAAATAGTCTCGTAAGTGAAAGAAACAACAATGTAAGGGAATATCTCATTTCATTTTGATAAAACAAGTAAATAAAATTTAAAACAAAACAATATATTAACAATAAAATAAATAATTAGATATTTTTACCAAAGCATTAAATGCCAAATATTTGTTGAATATGAAAAAAAAGAATAATAAAACAAACAAAAAACTAATATAATAAACTCATACGCATATATATATATATATATGTACATGAAGGAAAACGCGTAAAGTTTAACAATTTCTATGTTAAATATGAAAACAAAAAAAAATATTATTACATAAATATGTAATTACAAGAAACAAAACAAACACAACTTAAGAAAAACATGTATAAAAAAAACAACAATACAAAATCATACAAATCTATGTAAATTAAATTAATGTTGCAATAAAGTGAATTAATAGGAACAATTTGAGTTGAATTTATTTTTTTTTTGTGGAAATATTTTAGGTACGATCTTGATAGCAATGCTGATTGCATGGGCGATTAAGAAACATAAACATTTTGATCTAAAATTTGATTCGTAACCAAACCATACAAACAGTTTTTCAAGTAAATATTTTTTCAATTTTTTAATCGAAATGCGCAATGCATTTGACATTTTTTACAATCTTGAATATAAAGTGTGGGTCATTTAGTGGTTTCTTTATAAATCATAGGTTATTTTGATACTGACAGATGTTTCCCGCTCGAAATCTTGACAGAAAGTCAGTATCATACCTCCTTGGAACAAAATGACTCGCCCAACGCTTAAACAGCGTTGGAAAATATTGAAAACTTATTTCCAAAGTGAGTGCTGTGTAGCTCAAACAGTGCGTTTTTTGAAAATAAGGTTTAGCTCTGTTGAAAACGTTTGTGCAAAAAGTTCGTCAGACTGGTATGCTGATGTTATCCGACTTGTTTTACTAAAATTGAAGACATGGATTTAAACGACCTCTGGTTCATGTAGGACCAAATCCCAAATCATGTTATCAGCCTTGAGATTTTTTAGACTTTTCTTTTTTTCAAAATCATCAAACACCAACAAGATCTTGGAAAATGGGAGTGACAGAATGCGCTACTGCAAAGGCAGCCACTTGAAAGACGTTGTGTTCCATAATTAATGGGAATGTTTGCTCTCACTAATAAAGCCATAATATATAGAAAAATTTTCGCGAAGTGAATTTTTTTTCTATTTTGCATTTTGGTAGTTCGCGGGCGAAAACTATCGCTCTTCGCTCTATAACATTCGCGCAACTATGCCAATGTGAACGCCATTTTATCGACGTCAAATGTGATAGATGTTTTGATGCCGAATTAATTTGTCAGTGGTGGGAAAACAATAAAAATAAAATAAACGACAGCGGAAAATATTGTGATTTTTTATACACTAAAACAAACCACAACCGAACAGTTCATCTGCGAAATGATTATTGAATTGTTCACAATTTAGGAAGTTACTTAATTTAAACAACTTAAAAGGGGGCTTAGAGCTCAAACTTATTGACTTCCTTCATTGCTGCTAGTTTTAATAATACGCGCGTCACACTGCTTCCTCGCCTTGAAAATTTGTCTTAACATTTTCAGCAGATGTGTACGTTAAAGGGTCTTATGTCGTTCTTTTTCGTTTGGTAATCCGGAAGAGCTCTCCGATCCGGAATGCCAATCAAACAAGCAAACATATTTCATTTGAATTTGAAGTGTATTTGACGTTATATTTGTGTATATGGATTTCCAACCGCCTTACTGCCAATCTGATGGCGTTGAAGGAACAGGATAGAAGAAAAACAATATTAGCTATTGAAATATGTTTGTATTATACCTAATATTATTTCTTTATTTGTTGAATTAAATTTGGTAATATCTTTCAGCTAATCTCGTCAAAATTGAAGAATTGTTAAATGCACCAGCAACAAACATGACATTTATCGATTATGACGGTAATGGTGTTTGAATGTGTTAGTGATTCTGGTTTTGATTCTGAATTCAAAGTCAGAAGCGAATTTTTCGTCTTTCCTGGAGAGGAACTGTCATTTTAGTACTATACGAACAGTTTAAGAAAAGTCCGGAAGTCTTCCGGATTACCAAACGAAAACGACATTAAAGTCAAGTTTTTTAACAAACTAATAGGAAAGTTTGTGAAAAAAATTAACCGAAACGTGGAAATGTTTTGGAAAGTCTACATTCAAATCAATCGCAAATTATGAGATTTGCCCGCGAAGTACATATAGGGTCCGCCAAATAACATCGAGTGTAGCTTCGACTGTGTGGCACGTAGCGCCGTCCTGTTGAAACCTAATGTTGCCAATATCCTCCTCTTCAATTTTTGTGAACAAAAATTTGTTCAACATGGCCCGATAACAATCGCCATTGATTGTAACGGCCACTCCTTGTTGTTGTTCAAGTTGTTGTTGATGTTGTTGTTCGTTGTTCAAGCGTATACACAACCATATTCGTTCAGCGGAAGGATAAAACTAATTATCTGTCAAATCAGACATGAGTTAAGTGTTACCATTCGCGAAATAAGCACTAGTTGAAAAAAAAACGTTAGATGGCAGACCCTATAGTTAGTCTAATCCCCTGAGTTTACGTTTGAGGGCGAATTGGCTATTTGCATAATTGCTAATCTGTGGCAGATACGATCTAAGAACTAAACTCACTTCGTCTCTCACACTCGACTGCATTACTAATCATTCTTGAGAAGAAGGGATTTGCTTTCTCAAAAAAGCTACGGCATAGACTGTATGTATGGCTGGGATAGGCTTACATGAATAATAATTAATGCAGTAAAATATTGCAATTGAACGAAAAGTGGCCAGAAGTGTGCAATATATAGCATGAACAGATATGCTCTTATAAGCATGAACAGATATTTTACTTATATTTTTAATAGCCCAGAAATCGCCTGAGATAATAGGTATCTCGCATACTGAATTCATATAAAAAATCACTTCACAAAGCATTGCACGGGCCAATAGAAAGTAACAATAACTGATAACATCCACACTAGGAGGCAAAAGTCAGAGATGCCAGTGAATAACATCAGGTTTTAAGTTGTTTAAGCATCACAAATCATGGAAATGGTGTTATTGATATTCACCAACTTAAATTCGGGAAGTTCAAGCGACATTCATGAAAATATCAAGTACCTACACTTAAATGTACGTTGCAGCATGATGATATATGAAGTAGAGCGTTTTTATGTATGCATATTGTTGTGTGTTGCTTTATCCTCATATTGTTTGTATGTCGTAATCTATAACTATAGCTTAACTATATCTCTAAACTGAAATAAGATGCTGACATAATTTAAACGCAGTCACACGGAGTATTATTCTATCTAAAAAGAAAGCCATACCTAAATAAAAAAATGTTTGTAAAATTTGCTGCTAAAGCTGCTGAGCGCCTTCCGGTCATTGTTATTGTTAGCAGATTTTTCAATAACTGCTCTACATATCAAATGAGTAAATTGTGAATTTGAATGCACGGGAACAAAACCATTTAAAATTTAAATAAAATAATAGGTACTAAGTTTCCAGAAATCGCCTGCAACAATAGGTATCACGCATCCTGAATTCTTATAAAAACTCACTTCACAATGCATTGCACAGGCCAATAGAAAGTAAATCTACTTTAAAATATTGCACAATATATAAATATTTATTTTCTTACAAGTTTTCTACCACAAGAGAAACTCCTCTGCCTTCACATTGGATCCACCCATAAATAACGGAGCCAACCGAGAAGGGACAACCATCTCAAGACCGTGTAATGCTTTGCGAAGAGAGTTTTTTTTAAGAATCATTTACCTATACGGGATACCTACTGTTTCACAGCAATTTCTGGGCGCCTTTTTGAATGTCGTCGGTCCATATTTCTTTAAAAATTATGCCGGTGTGAACGTAACCGTCAATGGCGACCCTTATCGTGCCATGATAACCGACTATTTGATGCCTGAAATTGAAGCTCGTGATCTCGGCGACATTTGGTTTCAGCAAGACGGCGCCACTTCCCACACATCGCATCAATCACTTATTGAGAGAACATTTCGGTGAGCACATAATTTCACGTTTTGGGCCAGTCGATTGGCCACCAAGATCATGTGATATCACACCGTTAGACTTTTTTCTGTGGGGATATGTAAAGTCAAAAGCTTATGCCGACAAATCCGCTTGGATTCAGGCCTTGGAGGAAAACATCACGCGTGTCATTCGCCAGTTACCAGTCGAAATGCTCAAACGAGTGATCGAAAATTGGACTCAACGGATGGACCATCTGCGACGTAGCAACAGCCAACATTTGATAGACATAATCTTCAAAAAATAAATGCCAAAGAATGTTCTTTCAAATGATAATAAACATTCTCCATTAAATTTTAATTTCCTGTGTTTTTTTCTTTAAAAATGTAGGGAACCTCGAAATGGACCACCCTTTAGTTAAGGCTATATTTTGGGATAGTAAAAATAACTAAATTCGTCTTCTTTTTAAGTAAATCTTCGTTTTTATTGTTTTCAACGAGTTACAACTGTCTTTTGTTAACATTGACTGAATTGCTAAATGCTGAACTGCCTGCCAAGTGCATTCGCATACATTGCTTAATGCAAACACAAGCATCCGTACATTGCGTCACGTTCCGAAATGCATTGTGAACTAATTTTACCGCGAAAACAAATGTAAACAGCTCATCGTGAATTTGTACGGTGCAGAAATGATTATTCACAGCTTTATTTGGTTTGAATTATTCGCCGACGACATAAATAATGTAAGTAATTATTAAATAATAATAGTAGTTTTTCAATATATATTGCAATGTCCTTATTTTTGACAATCTTCAGCAGGAAGTGGTTTAACACTATAAACGATTATGGGAAACCATGATGTACCAAGTGGCCTTATATCTAGGGATATAACCTGCATCTATTTATTTGGCCATCACTGTACCTATGAGAAGTGATATTTCAAAATCGAAAAGCTTACGAATTATTTTGGGGGTCACTGTACATAATAAAATTTAACATTTTATTAAAAAGAAATCTTTGAAAGCTTTTTTCTGACTTTAACAATCAGTCGTGAAAAAAATTTAAACAAACAAACAACAAATAAATTAGTAACGTGAATAATAAGTTAATTTTTTTTGATAACCTGACCAGTTTTTGGATTGACCAATATGGTTTTATGATTCGATGACGAAGGTGGCGGCATTTTGTCCTTCTCAGTCTTTCCCCCTTTATTTAAGGCATTACCCAACTTTATTGTCGGTTGCCGGACTCTGTTAAACGCTTCGTCATTTTTTATTTCTATTTCTAGATCAGAGTTGTTATGGGACACTGAAGAAGTCATTGCATTTCTATTTACAATTTCTTCCAAATGAATTCGTGAATGCTCGGCAAAGATGGCTTCGGAACTTGTATTAAAGTCACAATGTTGGCAAATATGTTTCTCGCGACGATTTGTAACACAAATATGGAATTGCAAATGCTTCTTTAATGTTTTATAGCAGACACTTTGAAACGGACAATGAGGACATTTTTCCAGAGTATCGGGGGAAATCGAAGCCGAATTATTTTTCTCATTATCATGCAGTGTATCTACAAATGTATCTGGCGATATCATTTTATTTTTAACATTAATGGGAGGCTTATGTAACGAAATGTGGAAATTAAATTGTGTCTTAGTTTTCGAAATGAAAGGACACAGATGGCATTTAAAGCGCCTGCCCGCAAGTGACGATCCGATGATCTCAGTTTTATTACGGAATAAATCTTGGGTTAAATGTCGTGCACGTTTACTTTCCTTTTCAACAAGCGGCAAGCAGGAATTTTTTTGACTACACGGTAATTCAAACGAATGATAGACTGGATATCGACGGTCGCTTTTTGGATCAAACGCTTCGATTTTTATGCTGCCAGAGTGCTTCAAGCGGCAGTGTCGCTGAAAAATAAAAACAAATCTTATAGCTGTCGTTATATTGCACCCTAAAAAAGACGCTTTAGATTACCTGAATGACATGCTTCCAGTTAGAAAGTTGATGGCAATGTCCACAACGAAAGGGTGATGGCTCTTTTCTCTTGATGTTAAATATGTTGCTCTTTACGTCTTTCATGGACGTAACAGTGTTACTACAAACAGCAGGAAAATCTGACTCCGTTAAAGTTGCTCCATCAGTAATTCCGTTATTTTCGACCGAGATTTGGGAATGTATTGGCTGCCTTGACTGTTGACTACTGTTCATCAAAGGCTCATTTAGAAGCAAGCTCTTAAGGAGTGAGATACTGCCATTGCCAGTTTTGAATTCCTCTTTTTTTAATACTGCGTCGTTTTGATCATCACAAAGTTGCTTTCGATTATCGTCCAATGAAACTGGGTTCGTTGAAGATGCTACATCTATTTCAGAGTCGCTGCAGCACTCAGCACTTCTAAAGGAAAGCACATTCTAATTAGGTTTCTAATATAAAGTCGTTGGAAGTAGTTTACCCAGATTCGTCCTTAACATCACCCAGAGACTTCTTTTCTTCAGAATTCACAGGTGTTGCATCGTTCAATTTTGAACAAGATATAGATGCGCCCAAATCACATGGAGGAGCTACTTGCTTACCCACCCCTTCAGTGTACTTTGTAAGTTGGGCTACTTCTTCCTCGTCAGTGATTTTTTTTAAACTTATATACTTTTTGTATTTGCTGTAGTCCACTCGTCCGCCTTCGCCATTCATAACCACTTTAGCATTTTTATGGCAAACATTTCGCAAGGCCTTTATTCGGATGTGCTTTGTTATATCCCATCGCCAGTTGGAACGGTAGGAGCACAATGAACACTTGAAAGGTTTTTTGTTAATATGTCCAACGACGTGGATATGAAAACGCGATGAAGTTGATGCCCAAAATGAACATCTTGAACATTTGAAAACTTTTTTCATTGGCGAACTTGTGAGCTTCTCCTGGGGTGTCATCAATTTTATCACCTATAAGAGCGGCTTAAATAATAAAGTCAATAGACAACATTTTCACTCACCTTTCCATAACCCGTTGCCATTTCTATGCCATAATAACATGTTTCCTTAAGAAAAATATCTTCCTTGGTAGAATCGTCCTGTTTTTCCACGTCAATGAGATCAATAACATCAGTCTTCCCTGACACTTCGTTTTCTTTTTGCCCACCGAACAGACAATCCAGTAGATGATTTACCAAACTCTCATACGACGTGCACCAACAGTGACAGTGCTGACATCGTGTGGACTTACTACTGAGATCAATTGGATATGCCTCACTGTAAGTCTGTTGGTCGACAGATTCCTCGAAACCGTTCCGCCCATAATCACACCAATGATGCAATAAGTCGACCATAGAATTGCATAACTGACCACAGTTTTGACACCGTCCTGTCCAGGTATTTGTGGGCATTGTCGACTTTCGAACAGAATTCCTGCATATCTTACGGTGGATCTTATACTGTGAGAAACACTTGGAAACACTACCACATCTACAAGTAAGATTGCTTTCGCTAAACATGGATTTACTCATCCAGTCATGGGAGGAACCGAGTTTGCTTGACGGTGGCAAGTGTATAGCATCAGCTTTCTCCATTTGTTTGATAAATTTATCGATATGATCTTCTGCAAAGTATATAACAGCAAAATCCTTTAACGAATTTCGTGACAACTCCAAAGCGCTGGCAAGATTCGTAAAGTCAATTGTTTTTTCGAAGAAGTCGGGATATGCCGGTAATGGTGGCAAAGTTGGCGATGCTACTCGTATCGGTTGCTGCTGATGCAACACACCAACTATGGGGTCTATTCGCCTCTTTGGTTGTTCGCGAATTCCTCCGATAGACCCATGAACCATTTTCATGTGTCGGACAAGTTTTTGATAGTGACGCGATGCATAAAGACACAGACGACAATTGTTGATTAGGATTCTCTCGCCATGGATATCACGTAAATGCGCCAGATGAGACCGCGGATTTTGTGTAAAGTACAAGCAATAATTACAGGAGTAGTTCCTTCTTACCTTACATTCTGGCAATGAGACCTCCTCAGGAGAAGAACTTATGATTTCCATTCTTATATTCTATCTGGCGAAATACTTAACTTTACTGAATGTTTTTCTTAAAAAATAAATTTGTCTTCGACTCTTTGTCGGTTTCTTTGATTAGTTTTGAAAGAAAATTCATAGTAAACTCTAAAGATGTACCACCAGCAGGGGTATTCAATATAAGTAGGCCTTGAGTTGGGTTTTCATTTTGTTTTTGGGGGTTGCTACAACGTAAAATGTAAATCAATTGAACAAGGTATTCGATAGGAATTTGCATGTGACCAAAATAAGAATTTAAGAATTTTGTTTCTTATTTTTAAATTCAAAAACTAAACTGTTGTGATCTAGTACAATGTTCCGTTTTCTGAATACAAAAATTAAATTTGAATTTTTGAAATAACGGTTAAAAATGATGAGATGAAATCGATACAGAAAGTATACTTAAGCGTTTTTTGTGGTGTTGAATGGCTCATATCGATTGGCCCATCCATAACTGTTAGAGATAGCTCTTGTTATGTAGAAAAAGCCAATATTGTAGATGGGCCAATTAAAATCTATAGCAGTATCCTATTAAACAGTCGAAATCTAGTAACGTCGTGGATACACACACAAAAAAGACTCATAAGAATGAAAGCAACTCGAATCTGAAACAAAACAACATTTTTCTTGGGAAGTCGAATACTTTTGTGCTCTTTAGTACCTGTATTCGGTCTTTTCATGGTCCTCTGTTGCTCTCTAGTACCTGTATTCGGTCTTCAATCTTCCAACGCAAATTTCAAATGAAGATTTCTGTGCACATAAAACATTCCAAAAAGGCTGTGTTTGCGTTTTAGAAGTTGTTTATATTTTCTACTCTTTTCTTAGAAATTATCGAGAGCTAATTTTGTAAAAATATTTTTTTTTAAACAACCAAGTTTATTCATTTTGAAAGAAATCAGTTATTTCTTTTTTATTAGGTGAGCGCGCTTACTCAATCAAGTTTTCTATCGTTGCGAAGGCTGAAAACAGTTTATCACCTACCTCAGATCTAAGTGCATATGAACGCAAAGTATTCAATGACGACTTTGTCTCTTTGTTATCGAGACGGATTCCTCTTCATCGTCTACAAACTTGTCGTCAACCGAATCCGCTCGAATGTCCACACAAAACAGAGGACTATGAAAAGCCACGTCATCATCAACACGAATCAGTATGCCTCTCTGTAATCCACATTTTCTGAAGCAGTTGAAAATTGTTCTTTGAGTTATATTTCTCCAGGCTTTTGTCACTCAGGGTCATGGGACCTTGAACTGTTATATTGGGCTTCGCTGTACAGCAGCAAAGATACAATTTATTTGCCGAAGAAGGTGTTGTATGAGAAACAGCTAAGCTTCAAATTAACGAGTGTAGATGGAAACATAGGTTTTTTTTTAATTTATCGAGGAATTTTCAAGGGGCCAGTGAAAATCTACTATTTAACTATGTGGACTAATTCATGAAGCAGAAAGTTTAAGAATTTTGAATTCAACACTTGAAAAACCAAATCTACTACTTTCTTAGTCAATGCTAATTATTGCAAACGCCAGTCAATTAAAATCCAGATAAGTAGTCACCTTGTGCTTCACTTAAGGAAATGACATGAATTATTTGGAAAGCACTGCTCACGAAATATTTACACGCAAGAAGCAAGAAGCTTAACAAAAAAGAAATGAAACAATGTAAATGAAAATCAACAAAACAGATTAAATTTGTCTCTACAACAACACAGCTTCCACAGTCTATATTATTCAAAAGTAGTAGATTTTACAACCCTCTTCTTCACATACCATTTTAATGAGTGAATATCTGAACACATCCGCCCAAATAAGTGGATCTCATCTTTGACAGATGGTGGAATTTCAAACAAAAGTCAACAAAAATAAACAGAATAATAAAATATTTTTTCCAATTCCAATTTTTTTGTAATTCCTTTTAGTTAAATTTAGTGTAAAACAATTAAACCGCATGCACAATGGATCCAAAGGGTGATGACTCTGGTAGTGATACCCTTGATCAGTCGTTGCAGAAAAAATGCGTGGTCGCCGACGATGACAGTTCATCATCAAAACAGCCGGATGCAGCAGGTAAAAAAAAAACATAATTTTCACAAAATATCCACTTATTATCGCCATCAACATATTTACCAACAGTGAGCGAAGACAATGCTCCCGATGAGCCCACCACGGAACCAGGGGGAAATATTTCAGATCCCAAAGATTCACCAGCATCACCATCACCACCGCCGTTGTCTCAGCAGTCCACAGACAACAATACCTCTGACACCGACTTGGCCGCAGTTAAAGACAAAGAAGACTTGGCCGACGAGGATACGAATAGTAGTGGCGGCAAAGACGACTCTCGAGGTTTCGAATCGAAAGTCAGACAGATTTCAGACGATCTCAAAGACACTACACTAGCCGATGAGAATAGCTTAGAAAAAGTTGATAATGATTTGAATGATGATGAGGCAGATCGAGGGGCGGCGAGCTCAGAGAAAGTTGATAATGATGCAGATCGAGTAGGTGCGAGCGCAGAGAAAGTTGAAGGTGTTGATGATGATGCGGATCGAGTCGGTGCGAGCGCCGACCATGCAATAGCCAATGCGGGCGAAGCAGTGGCAGCGGTGACGTTAGAAGATGTTAAAAACGATAGCGATGGCTACGATTCGGACCGGACAATAACGTATGAATCACCATCAAAGAAATCCTCTAGTTCTTCGTCCGAAAAGAAGAAATCAAAGAAAATCACAAAGAAAGTCCGGTTCAAGTACAGCCAAGGCAAGGTGTGTTCGGACGATGAGGGTGACGACGAAGAGGATGACGAGGATGATGACGACGTAGACGATGATGATGAGGATGATGAAGACACTCTGAACGAGGGTGGTATGAGTAAAAAGATACGAATACCATTGTCCTTTGTCTCGGCTCACGACGAGGACGATGACAATTTCAGTGACGAAGCAAGCGCGCAACTGCTCGCGGAGGAAGCGGAAGCAGTCGATCCGCCGCCAGAGGGCGGAGTGCAGAATATTCTTGGAAAGCTATCCCAAATGGGAAAGGTAAGGGGATGTCATTTGGAATGTTATTTGCTTTTTTTTTGTTTTGAAATTTGTTACCATATGTCAAGAAGGGGGTGTCGTAGGGTGATATCTAATGCAATGCATATCCAGCATGAATGCTGCTTTGCGCGGATATTTTCCTGTTGCTAGTCACCTACGGAATCGTTTTATTTAACAAAGAACGCCCCAAAGTGTACGTATTTCGTCATCGCACTTTTACCGCAGATTAGATTGCGGTCAGAGGTGGGTGGTGGTACGCCTTTCACTGCAGCCGGGTTGGGCATGTTGTGATGACCTCATGTTAGAGTTCATCCACAGTGACGGAATTTTTATTGAATTCTATTAAATCTTCTAAATTATCATGGTAATGGTTGCATATATTGGGTTGTTGTTTTATTTTGACCCTTGCAGTGTCGCAGCAGAAATGGAGTAGTTTACTTCTTCTAAAACAGAAGATTGGCAGATTGTTGTTGGCCATTCGTGTCCCATAGAAGCGAAACTCTAACAAATGTGCAGCTATAACTACTTTTGCTAAGGGGCTTTCGATCTGTGAAAAGTCTCTGTCTGCCTTTCATCTCTGCGAACAGGGGCACACTGCCTACCAGACCCTCTGTCTAGTCTTAAAAATGAATGTTCGGTATTCTTTGTCGTCTCGAACTGGCAGGCTGAGATTCGAACTTCCTTTTGGCTGCAGCTCTATTGTCCATTCGTGACGTGTGTTGGCTTTTTTTACTACATACACATCTTGGTTGCATCTTCTCTCTTCCCACTATTCGCCTACCTCTACACAGGACCAAATATCCGTTGAAGAATTTTTCTTTTGATGGACCCCGGTATCAACTCTCCTTTCCTGCTTATCGTCCAGCACTCGGCGTCGTATAGTAGAACTGGCAGAATAAAGGCTCTGTAGAGCAGGGACTTTGTCCTTCGTGTTAGGAGTTTTGAACCCATTTGATTCGCCATACCGAAGAAGCAGCGGTTTCTTAGATAAATTCTTCGACGGACCTCCATCAAGTTGCCATTCGTGGAATTAATATTTACCCCAAAGTTAATGAATTCCTTAACCACCTCGAAGTTGCTGCTATTAGTGACACTTTGTCCCAGTCGGTGGACGCTTTTTTGTTTGTTGATGGTATTTCGTCTTGTCCTCATTTAATGCAAATCAAAATATCATCGCATGTTCTTTAATAGACGTCGAAGCCTCTATCAGGCACGCTGAAGGCAACCGATGTCAATAGCATCCGCGTACCTCAGTAGCTGGACTGATTTGTTACCACTATCTGTATGTTTTGAAGAGTTCAGATGAGCTTTCTGGCTTCAGTTTTCAAGGGGTCCCGATTCCGGTTATATCCATTAAGATCATCTGACCATGAATGCCATCAGTTGAGGCTTTTAAGTCGATGAAAAGATTTTGTGTGACGACTTGGAATTCCTTCGTATATTCCAGGATTTGTGTTAGTATGAACATTTGTTCTACAGTCAATCTGCTGGGCAGGAAGCCGTTGCAGAAATGCTGAAGACGTTCACATAGTTCGTTGGATAGGATTTTGTATGCGACTTTTAGCAAAGATATACCTTGATAGTTCTTAGAAGACATGCATTTTTTTGTAGATATTGCGAATGGAGCTGATGGTCCAGTCTTTGGGAACTCTTTACTCCATTCACCACTTCGTTGATGAATTGATGAACCCGCCCTATCAAAATATAATTTGATCTCCGTAATAGTTTTTGTTCTAAACCATAAGAGCCGGCCTCGATGTTCTTGAGCTAATTAACCTCTACGAAGATACAAGTGATCCTACAAACATTGACATCAAACGTCTCCTTCGCTTCGTCAAAAGCTCCAATTCGTTCAACGAGTAGGAAGGAGGTCAGTCCTAGATCCCTGTGGTATCACAACGGAATAATACTAGTCTAAGTGTGTCGGTCTTATGCCAAAAGCCATTTCAACCTAACCTAACCAAACATACAGTGTGGCGTGACTATTTCTCCATTCACTGGAAGTGGAAGTGGGTTTTCTTCTTCGTTCCCAGTTAAATAGCTCTTAAAATATAACCAGTTATCTTTAAGGTTATTCATAATAGTAAATTTTTAGTGTTTTCTTGCACCAGGAATTGGTGAACCATTATAGACGTTTCTACCATCGCTTCTTCTTGTATAAACGCAGATGAAGGATCTGTTCTCATTGCACGCGATGTACACATGCATGCTAGCCTTGGTAGTTCATTGCGTCCGTCTTCAGCAGACCCCAGTTTCGTTTTATGACTCGATGTAAAGAGCTCTCTGGAGTCGGAGATTTTTTCTTTTGTCGGTTCTCAACTTTATAAGTTTATAAACCAAACTTATAGATGGGTCTGGTCAAGCTTAGTGGTTATATTAAATCTTAGATTAGCACAAGCAAGCTCTGTACAAGCCCCAGTCTCTACATATTGACTGTGGACTTGATTGAACGATTACGCCCAGAGTGACTATTGTTAAGTCATCGTTTTTTGTTTTAGTCTTCTTACTTACCTATTTATAATTCGACAATACTTTTAGGGACTTATAAACCCATTGCGATACCCTTTTGTGGAGGATAGCCAATGTCGTGGACCACTCTGCTGTATTTAAACATAGTCCTCCAATGTTGCCCAGCCAGTTCGACTTATGCAGAATCTGCTAAAGATTAATAATCTAGGGTCATGCCAAAGAGAAAATGGTGTGTATTCTGGTAACTCTTTTCGTCACCACAGCCTGTGATAGATTGAATGGTTATGGCGAATGACAGGTACACTTACCAACCTATACAAAAATACTCAGCCTTACTTGAAAAGTTTGCCGGTCGGGCTTTACTGGCATACTTCGACCACAGTTTCATTGTAAAGTGGTGGTTTAATCGATTGAACTACTTACTCTTGCTCATTTGGAGACTCTTTTCTTGCATGTTTTAATTTTGCCATCCGTGATTGCTCGAATCTTTAACATCTTCTATACCACTCCCCTGACGGGGCTTTTCCTGAATTGGAGGAGTACGCTTATTTTAGAAGCATGGGCGACCTAGCAGGCTATCATTTGTTAGAATTTAAAAGATTTATTAGAAGATCCAACTGGTTTTGTAAATCACTTGCACACTGTCTACACAAGCCTCTCAAACAAACCTAGTGTTCAAATACGATCAAATAGTAAAGTGTGTTGCAAACAATGTATAATGTTTGGATTATGATAGGATGTAATTAGCCGATTGTGGTCAAGATCGTGACAACTTTGCCAATGACAAGTTCTGCGATCGTGGCTCGTATAGTTATAACTCCCAACGGACATTTTATCTCTAATATCTGTTTTACTTTAACAACTGATGAACCATCCAAACTCTCGCTGTAATCTTCTTATGGAGGAATTTTCAGCTTGAGTAGGCTTATTGCTTCCATCTCCTTTGCACTTTCTAACTATGAAAGTCAGAGAAATAATCGATGTTGTTGAGAATCTCTGTTCCCTAACTACAAACTCCTATAAATGACAGGCTTAGATTTCTACATTTTCGTTAAAAGTTTTAATTCATACGTTTGCTGATCTTATTAAGTAAATGTGTTATTGCATTTTGTAACGATATATAGACTGCAGCTACCATCGGAATAATGTCTCTTTAAATACTGCTGATTGTACCTCTGTTGCATCGAGCGGTGTCATGTTGACCGTTTAAAATATCATGTCTAGACTAGGTAAAGGGTTTGCCCCACCTTCACCCATTATACTTACGTATCTTACGTATCATGTGTTATTACAAGAGACCAAGCAGTGGTATGAGTTATGCTGATAGCCTTTCTACATCAATGCCAATCAAATATATTCTACCCTACGTTCTTACCTACAGTTAACTAAACTTTAATTTTATTTCTCCTTTAGATTGAATATCTCTTTCGATGGGTGGACAAGCCCGGTTTATATTGGGAAAGTGTAGACGTGCTCAATGAAATGTGTCCAAATCTAATAAAACTATACGAAGAGAAACGCGCCAAGGAACGTGAGCACGATGTAAGTTTTCTAGTTTCTTCCGCATTTTGTTGTATGCTTTACGAAAATAAAAACTTAAACTCTCTTTGCAGATGCACTATGTAATGCGCCGTAAAAAAATCCGCCAAGACCTAAGGAACGTCTAAAACTGATAAACAATAAAATCAAAAACAAATAACCTATTTTTGTTTCTAAAACAATTCCGGATTATTCCAAGAGCTACTAAATTTTTTTCCGGGTTTCTTAAAACTTGCAGCAGCGCGCGAAATAAAATAAACAAACAAACAAAATAAAACTCAACAAGCAACACGAAAACGAAACAAAAGAATTAAAAAAAAAAAACTGAGGAAGAAGTAAGACAAACGGAAAAGAAATACTATAAAAGCGATAAATATGAAAACGATATAAAGGGTGGAAGCTTGTGTTATCGGTAGCCTAAGTTTGTTTAGTACTTTAAGGATATTTCTAAACAAATATAGTTTTTAATAAAAACACGGACAAGAGTTGTTGTTGGCAGGCATTGAAATATGGTTTTCTACTAGTTCTACGATTGCTGATGGGCAACTGAAGCAATTGGTGAGGATCTAGGGTACAAAATAGTTTGCCCGATTCTTAAAAAAAGATTCCAAAATAATTGATCAATATGTTATTATTGAACAAAATTGATACTACCTGCATAAAAGAAGTCACAAAAGCTGCATAAAACGAGAGTTGCTATACTTGAGAAACTTCATAAAACTTTAGTCGAAAGTCTTAGATTATAAAAAATAATATATTATGAGAGGAAGGCTGTAGAGATTGGCGCATAACAAAAAATATTTTCGCTTTATGCATAATCTTATCTGTTTCCTTAAACCTAAACTATCCATATGCACGCACTAGTAAATCGCTTTTTGTATACCCTCATAAAAGTATGAATGTATATCAAATCTTTATAAAAGTTATGCCGATCTACCCTTGCTCGTTTCTCCGGCACTGTGTTCTGCCTTCAGAATAAATTGAGTTGGATAAATTAAATACCTAAGTATACGCTCTCTATATTAACAATGTGCACCTTTATGTGCTGTTTTAAGACAGAGAGAGAGGATGAGGAAGGTATTTTCAGCTTGTACAATGAGCATGTCCGATCACGCCGATAAAGACATTACGAGATCGCTTGACTCCTTTGCACAGATAATGAGCTTTCTCTCAATTATTTTTCTTTTAAGAAAGAGCTTTTTGTGTTCAATTTCCTTTTCAAAGGCAGATAATACTTCTTGGTATTTTTAAATTCCTTGCTGTAACAACACCAAGGCTTCACGTTCATGGGAATGAAAGTGATTCCCATGAACGTCGTGGCTACACACACAAAAAAGTCTCATAAGAATGAAAGCAATTTGAATGGTGGTTGGAAAATCGAATACTTTTGTGCTCTCTAGTACCTGCATTCGGTCTTCACTCTTCCAACACAAATCTCAAATGAAGATGTCAAAAGTTATATGGTTTGGATCCGAAACGTTCATGCCCACGCCGAGAATTCAAATCGAAATAGGATTTTCGGTGGATTCTTGGTGCAATCTACCCCTTTCTTTCTGATTCACATAAAATCTACCTGTCTCGTGCGACATGACGATCATTCCCATGAACGTGTAGTAGAACGCCAGGCACTTACTGTGACTAATTTTTACCAGAAAGTTAAAAAATATCTGCGTTCTCTTAACTCTTAACTCTTGCATTGACAGATCTTGTCGCCTCTGTCAGAGTCGTTACAGGGTTTCCAATTTGAATGTTAATACTTCAGGATATGATTGTTGGGCATTATCTATGAATCACTCGTTCTACAGTAAGTGTCCATCCTCAATTTTGACCGCAGTTACTGAGGATTTAAGAAGGAAAGAATTATTTAATGTTAAAATTATGACAAAATCAATATAGCAAAATTTTCTAAAATTTGAGAAATTTAATTTTTATGGCTTACCGATGCAAATTCCGAAGAACCCTATAGTACACACACACATAAACAAAGAATATTATACTTCTAAAAAGAAAACCCCACATAAAGTTTCTGTTTTTTTCATTTTTATAGTTTTATTCTGATTCAAATACAGATAAAATGTATTTTCTGAGGAATTGCCATTTGATTACCATTATAGTTTTCAAAATAGATAACTAATGGTAAACGGCATTTTTCATTTTGATCATTTTTTATATTGCTTTCCATTGGACTTTTGCATACTTTTCGGCACTAATGAATACTTTACATTACACTACAATTACTTACATTCTCAAGATCACCATAATATTTTACATATTATTTAATACTATAGCAGCCCTCTATTCAGCTAAGCAGGCGATTCCAAAATAATTGATCAATATGTTATTATTGAACAAAATTGATACTACCTGCATAAAAGAAGTCACAAAAGCTGCATAAAACGAGAGTTGCTATACTTGAGAAACTTCATAAAACTTTAGTCGAAAGTCTTAGATTATAAAAAATAATATATTATGAGAGGAAGGCTGTAGAGATTGGCGCATAACAAAAAATATTTTCGCTTTATGCATAATCTTATCTGTTTCCTTAAACCTAAACTATCCATATGCACGCACTAGTAAATCGCTTTTTGTATACCCTCATAAAAGTATGAATGTATATCAAATCTTTATAAAAGTTATGCCGATCTACCCTTGCTCGTTTCTCCGGCACTGTGTTCTGCCTTCAGAATAAATTGAGTTGGATAAATTAAATACCTAAGTATACGCTCTCTATATTAACAATGTGCACCTTTATGTGCTGTTTTAAGACAGAGAGAGAGGATGAGGAAGGTATTTTCAGCTTGTACAATGAGCATGTCCGATCACGCCGATAAAGACATTACGAGATCGCTTGACTCCTTTGCACAGATAATGAGCTTTCTCTCAATTATTTTTCTTTTAAGAAAGAGCTTTTTGTGTTCAATTTCCTTTTCAAAGGCAGATAATACTTCTTGGTATTTTTAAATTCCTTGCTGTAACAACACCAAGGCTTCACGTTCATGGGAATGAAAGTGATTCCCATGAACGTCGTGGCTACACACACAAAAAAGTCTCATAAGAATGAAAGCAATTTGAATGGTGGTTGGAAAATCGAATACTTTTGTGCTCTCTAGTACCTGCATTCGGTCTTCACTCTTCCAACACAAATCTCAAATGAAGATGTCAAAAGTTATATGGTTTGGATCCGAAACGTTCATGCCCACGCCGAGAATTCAAATCGAAATAGGATTTTCGGTGGATTCTTGGTGCAATCTACCCCTTTCTTTCTGATTCACATAAAATCTACCTGTCTCGTGCGACATGACGATCATTCCCATGAACGTGTAGTAGAACGCCAGGCACTTACTGTGACTAATTTTTACCAGAAAGTTAAAAAATATCTGCGTTCTCTTAACTCTTAACTCTTGCATTGACAGATCTTGTCGCCTCTGTCAGAGTCGTTACAGGGTTTCCAATTTGAATGTTAATACTTCAGGATATGATTGTTGGGCATTATCTATGAATCACTCGTTCTACAGTAAGTGTCCATCCTCAATTTTGACCGCAGTTACTGAGGATTTAAGAAGGAAAGAATTATTTAATGTTAAAATTATGACAAAATCAATATAGCAAAATTTTCTAAAATTTGAGAAATTTAATTTTTATGGCTTACCGATGCAAATTCCGAAGAACCCTATAGTACACACACACATAAACAAAGAATATTATACTTCTAAAAAGAAAACCCCACATAAAGTTTCTGTTTTTTTCATTTTTATAGTTTTATTCTGATTCAAATACAGATAAAATGTATTTTCTGAGGAATTGCCATTTGATTACCATTATAGTTTTCAAAATAGATAACTAATGGTAAACGGCATTTTTCATTTTGATCATTTTTTATATTGCTTTCCATTGGACTTTTGCATACTTTTCGGCACTAATGAATACTTTACATTACACTACAATTACTTACATTCTCAAGATCACCATAATATTTTACATATTATTTAATACTATAGCAGCCCTCTATTCAGCTAAGCAGGCGATTCCAAAATAATTGATCAATATGTTATTATTGAACAAAATTGATACTACCTGCATAAAAGAAGTCACAAAAGCTGCATAAAACGAGAGTTGCTATACTTGAGAAACTTCATAAAACTTTAGTCGAAAGTCTTAGATTATAAAAAATAATATATTATGAGAGGAAGGCTGTAGAGATTGGCGCATAACAAAAAATATTTTCGCTTTATGCATAATCTTATCTGTTTCCTTAAACCTAAACTATCCATATGCACGCACTAGTAAATCGCTTTTTGTATACCCTCATAAAAGTATGAATGTATATCAAATCTTTATAAAAGTTATGCCGATCTACCCTTGCTCGTTTCTCCGGCACTGTGTTCTGCCTTCAGAATAAATTGAGTTGGATAAATTAAATACCTAAGTATACGCTCTCTATATTAACAATGTGCACCTTTATGTGCTGTTTTAAGACAGAGAGAGAGGATGAGGAAGGTATTTTCAGCTTGTACAATGAGCATGTCCGATCACGCCGATAAAGACATTACGAGATCGCTTGACTCCCTTAGTCATCGTCGCTGTTCTGAATACAATTTCATATAATGTATCCTACGTATCGTTGTTTTATCCCTACTTCCACCAAAAGTTGCATACCACTCCTACAGCGGTTTAACCGCAATACTCGCCATGCTAGGAATGCACATCAGTTTACCCTGAAGCCTATATTCGTACGGAGACTGAAATACAAGGAATCGTTTCTTAACCGTATAAACTCTACCTCGCTCTGTTTTTCCTTGACATTTAAAACCAACCTGCATCGGTCTCTCCTTTTTCCCCATCCTTCACGTCCCCAATGCCCGCACTGTGTTTCTACATTGCGCGTATATTATATAAAAAAAATGAAGAAATTTGTAGTGTACGAACATAATCACCGCTATCATTAATCTGCCTTGAAAATATTGCATCCGATATGTGCGACCCTTCTAATAAAATAAGAGGCACATTTTTATGGAGAAATAAGATATTGAATAATAGAGGCGCATGATATTTCGCATCGTATAAATCTGCTGCCCATTCCCCAACTCACTCATTTTTTGTATTTCTTTTTTTTTATTTCCTTTTGTTAGTCTTTGAAATATTGACGTTCTCTACTTAAAAAAAAATTAGAACATTCCATTTAGCAAAACTCAATTATACCAAAAAAATATCCTGCAAACCCGTTTTTGATGAACGACCTTTGCACAGATAATGAGCTTTCTCTCAATTATTTTTCTTTTAAGAAAGAGCTTTTTGTGTTCAATTTCCTTTTCAAAGGCAGATAATACTTCTTGGTATTTTTAAATTCCTTGCTGTAACAACACCAAGGCTTCACGTTCATGGGAATGAAAGTGATTCCCATGAACGTCGTGGCTACACACACAAAAAAGTCTCATAAGAATGAAAGCAATTTGAATGGTGGTTGGAAAATCGAATACTTTTGTGCTCTCTAGTACCTGCATTCGGTCTTCACTCTTCCAACACAAATCTCAAATGAAGATGTCAAAAGTTATATGGTTTGGATCCGAAACGTTCATGCCCACGCCGAGAATTCAAATCGAAATAGGATTTTCGGTGGATTCTTGGTGCAATCTACCCCTTTCTTTCTGATTCACATAAAATCTACCTGTCTCGTGCGACATGACGATCATTCCCATGAACGTGTAGTAGAACGCCAGGCACTTACTGTGACTAATTTTTACCAGAAAGTTAAAAAATATCTGCGTTCTCTTAACTCTTAACTCTTGCATTGACAGATCTTGTCGCCTCTGTCAGAGTCGTTACAGGGTTTCCAATTTGAATGTTAATACTTCAGGATATGATTGTTGGGCATTATCTATGAATCACTCGTTCTACAGTAAGTGTCCATCCTCAATTTTGACCGCAGTTACTGAGGATTTAAGAAGGAAAGAATTATTTAATGTTAAAATTATGACAAAATCAATATAGCAAAATTTTCTAAAATTTGAAAAATTTAATTTTTATGGCTTACCGATGCAAATTCCGAAGAACCCTATAGTACACACACACATAAACAAAGAATATTATACTTCTAAAAAGAAAACCCCACATAAAGTTTCTGTTTTTTTCATTTTTATAGTTTTATTCTGATTCAAATACAGATAAAATGTATTTTCTGAGGAATTGCCATTTGATTACCATTATAGTTTTCAAAATAGATAACTAATGGTAAACGGCATTTTTCATTTTGATCATTTTTTATATTGCTTTCCATTGGACTTTTGCATACTTTTCGGCACTAATGAATACTTTACATTACACTACAATTACTTACATTCTCAAGATCACCATAATATTTTACATATTATTTAATACTATAGCAGCCCTCTATTCAGCTAAGCAGGCGATGGTATAAGACTTTACTCATTTTAACTCATGAGTTAATAAAAATGCTAATCGTCAGTAATCAAATTTGCGCATATCTATTACTATTTTATTACAATCAGTAAAATTGTCTTCGTTTATAGAGCATTTCTCAAATCTAATCTAAAGAAATGAATGTTCTTTAGTTTAAAAAGTACAATGTAGACAATAAAAATGGAGTAGTATATAGTACAAAAAAAAAAACAAAGAAAAGTGAGAAATTTCTGTAGGCATAAAAAAAATGTTTTTGTTTGTCTGCTAAACCATCGTTAAAGTTAAGTTAACTCACAGTTGAAAAATGTCAGTTAGTCTCAAATTTGTTTTATTGCACTTTACCCTCAACTTACGACTTAAGGTTCACACGGGTATTTAAAATAAATTTTTGAGACTTTTTCAAGTAACTATAAAAAAATGGTCTTTTCGGATCTTTATCTGTAACTTCTGCAAATTTTGAGCGAGTTTATTTATAAAAAGTTAAAAAACCAATTTAATTTATATATCGTTAACATATGCTTAGGCTATTAATATTATTGGGCTGACATGACACATTAAATAAAATCTAGTTTCATGGGCTGAACACATTCCATTTGCTTTTGCATTTTCGTTCAGATAAAATTGCGATAACTTTGCTAAGTTCTTCAAATGAGTATATTCAGCACAAAGTACATAATACAATTAAAGTAATAGGCATGTTTTATTGGAGTCGTTTTTCAATTGTTTCAGCCTAGTTTTGTCACCATTTTATATATAAATTGCAAAAAAAATTGTCATCTGACAATTTTTTAGATGATTCACTGTGCATATGATGATGTCAAGCGTTCAAACGAATTCGAACAACTGGTTGTATTAATAATTATATTGGTAGCATTGTGTTTATAAACACCAAAAAAATGAAATTATATATGAAAATCTGAATATACCAAACGACATTACGAATGGATTGACTAGTAGAACAGAAAACTCTATTTGTTTATTATAAGAAAATTATACTTTGTTTCTATCAACGCGCTGTGCATCGAAAAAGGTGATTTACGCTCTTAAAATATGACCCAAAACAAATGTTGCCCACTAAACTCATCCACCAAAAGGTATCGATAACTTTTTGCGCTCTGATATTTTACTCAACGAAAGCGCTACGCCATTTTCTTTGCCGAAAAATATCACCGTGAGTTTAGCCACCGAACTGAACACTCCAATAATTGCAAACGGAATGTGCTTGTGCATTTCAAATTACTGAGCATTAACTCGATACATTTATTTTTTTTTAAAGAAGAAAAAAAAAAAAAACGGGCGCCTTTTATCACCGCAATACCCAAGTTTTTTGCAGCAACACAACAGCATTATTCAAATTGTATTAAATAACTCATTTCGCAATTCCAAAAAATAATAATTGACGTAGAAAATTCTATCTACAACCGGCGGAACGTAAAAAAGGCAAAAAAACTGCGAACAGCAAGAGAAATTTTTTTTTTTGTTAAGTGAATTTTTGACATCGAATTTAGACGCCGCCGTTTGCCTGCTGAAAGTGGCAATTTTTATTTGTTAAATTTTTCGCAAAAACAAGCAACATTTCGTCGTCCAAAACCAAAATGAGGTCGAAGAAGAGCTCGACTGAAACAAAGCCCACTGAAGATGATGATCAAAAGAAAACGGCGCCAGCCTCTTCCGATGATGAATCTACCGAGGAGGAATATGCCGTAGAAAAAGTGGTCGATCGGAGGACGCGCAAGGGCAAGGTGAGTTGGACTTGGAATTGTTCAAAAAAAAAAAATTTGTGTTTTCGTCTGTGGTGCCAGTAGTAGCAACATATTTTTCGGTCTTGTCTTTTCGGTAGATTGAGTATTTCCTGAAATGGAAAGGTTATCCGGATGAGGATAATACGTGGGAACCGGTGGAGAACCTTGATTGTAAGGATTTGATTGCGGCATACGAGGCCGATCGTAAAAAAGCCGAAGAGGCAACGGAGGTAAGTTTAAAATGAAAATTTTATTCCCTTGGCGTGTTTCGTTGGGTCGCGGTCCGCGCATAATTCAAAGCTTTTCTGAGCAAAAAAGATGCACTTTTTTGTGTTTTGTTTTTATATAAAGCGAATAATTTTTTTTTCCGGTGAAAATTTCCAGAAATTTTTGTTTTTTGCTTGCTGTGTGTGAGTGTGTGTGTATGTATGCAGTGACAGCAAATACATGGGCGCCGTTTTCGCAGTCCCATGGTGTTTTGGCGGGAAATGTGTATTAGATTATAATGGCGGCATGGATTTGTTTATTTTGATGAACCGAAAAAAACATATTTATGTAATTAGTAAAGCAGTAATAGTTTTTGAAATAAATTATGGGAATATTCTGGCAATTGGCAAAATGTGTTCTGCTGGAAATTGCTAATTTTATGTACTGCTCCTGTTTCCCGAGATTATTTTGGGGGCAATGACCAGAGCTGGGCATTATTTACAATACCACAGTGGCCAGGTACCCATCCAGTTGGATCTTGTTGAGCGTGGCTATTATTTCTTACATCTTTTACATCTATTATTATTACATCTCGATGGTATGGATTTCCGCCTAAAATGCCGTGGGACACATTCCTGTAGTTATCGAGTCTTTAGTGTTTGGTCATGGATGCCATTAGTTAAGGTGCGATCAGACGGTCATCCAAACTTGTCATAAGGATGACATCCTGACGTCACTATGACGTTGATTTTCTCCTAATGTGGTTTACCCGTCTGTTAGAAACAAGTTTTCTGACGTCAGCATGTCATCCGGATGACAAGTTTGGATGACCGTCTGATCGCACCTTTATGGTTGCACCAAACTTACCACTTACAATGATCTCGCAAGTTCATTTACACAGCGTAGTCAGTTTAGGCCGACTAAAATATTGCAAATGACTAGTGTCGTCACAGACACTTGAACTCCTCCATAACAGGAAGTTATGATTCAACTTTCCAGCATAGCTTTGATCCTTTGGTCCACATGCTTTTCACTCGTATAGAAATTACTCGCATTTATGTGAAGGGTTCTAATATGAATGTTTACAAGTCTCTGTGGTTTAAAGAAAAACTATGTTCGTAGGTCTGTACGATGTGAGTAGCTTATTTGGTCTATTTTCACTTTTGGGAATGAAATGTATCCCCAGTTGAAACTTGCTCTAATTAAAGCGATAATAGCCGAAAGCCTATACGTCTATACCCAATTGAATAAGAGATGGATAAATCTTATAGGTAAATAAGGTAATAAATAGGTAGTACCTTTTAAGGATGCAAGCCAAGCATTTCAGGCGAGTGGCACGTTAGCTGTCATAAGCTGGCTAAGTAAATTTTCGCTACATATAAATTTGGACAGATCGTTTGAGAATGTTTTATTCTGTTGATAACAACAAGAACGAAAAATTATTTTTGAGCCTTTTATTTGAAATGATTGAGAGATATTTCAAAGGAAAAGCTGTTTCTATGCAACCAGTACTGGTTTCATGTATGTATTCATACGATGTATCTTCGGTGGCACTGGTAACAACCAGGCTTATCTACTGATTGATTAATACAGCGTCTTTTAAGCTGAGCTCTTTGCTGTTCAGAAACCAGCCCTTGACCAATCGATTCCAATCTTGTTATGGTGAAATGCGTTACAGATTGCTTCCATGCATTTGGGGCTAAAAGTCATCACTTGGTTGAGTTGAAGCGAATGAAAAAGCGGATGAATTGGCCGGATAAGAGCAGGTGTTGGTTAATTTCAGCATAGTGCCTTTTGGTAGAAGCCAAATGCGGATGCCTGTCGGTAGAATACCTCCTTTGAAAATGGAAGCACGGTTCTCACATTATGGGCGCTTGTGAGGTATACCTTATCTAACCTACATACATACTTAACAGGTAATTGCTTGTATGACATAAAAGTGCGCTAAAAATATCTCTTTCGGCAAACAAATTGTTTTTAGAAATGTAATGCATACAAAAACACAAGGTAAGGCTACAGTCCGCTTGGGGCGAACAGTATGATACCCTATCCATATCCCTATATGCCCCAAAGAAAAAAGCATTAAGAAGATGATGGCTAGCATTTTATTTCATTCTATTAATTAAAAAAAAAAGAAGTTTTTTTGAAAAAACGCCAATGGGCGATATGTTGGAAAAAATATTGGGTAAATATATTGTTAAACATTTTTTTTCGCTTTCTATGAAAATATTCCAAGAAACCAGCATTTTAGTAAAAAAAAACGCCCACAAAAAGTAGGCGTGGAAAAAACTTTATATGACAAACTTATAAAGCAGGGCAGTGCCTACATATCTTGTGAAAGTTGTAACACTCTATCTCTCTAACTTTAGCTTTAAAACGATTTTTTCTAAATTGTGGGCGTGGCAGTGGGCGTATTCAAAATTTTTTTTACACTTAACCATTTCGGAGCCCTAGGGAATATGTGGTCCAAATTTCAGCTTCCTATCTTAATTTTAAAGGCCTAAAAATTGCGTACGGACGGACGGACGGACATTGCTAGATAGTCTTAGGATTTGGTCCTGATCATAAATATATATACTTTTATGGGTCTACGACGAATATTAAGGGGTGTTACAAACTATGTGTCAAAATTAATATACCCAATATAGAGTATAAAAAAAGTGATTACTAAAGCTACTATTAGACGAGTCATATTTTTGCCAAATGCCCATGACAATCACGCCATTTTTTACCATGTCAGACCATGTTGGAATATACATATGTACACAAAATGGCAGGATATAAAGAGGCAGTTTGCCATATAAATATATTTCACAAAAAAAATGCCCGTCTAATGGGGTCTGCCTTTCGAAGTGGAACAGTACGACATCTATTTTATCGAAATGTGCCACGGATATGGCAGTGTTTTTGCTGTCGTGTGTCAGTTTGTGTCATAATTTATCGTTTGAAGCGCTACATTAATATTAAATTTGTGTATAAAACAATTTGTTCTAACTGAATGACTGACTGACTGACTCAGCAAGGCATATATCAACCCAACCAGTAGAAGTACATGAAAGTTACCTATACATACTACTTTTGCGTTGTTTTGGTATCAATAACGAGCTTATTCGACGTATTACATTAACGTTGGTTGCATCAATGTTGTTAAAAAGTAGAATAAAAGGAAAAATATGTTAGTTTTAAATTAGCCACTACTATCAAAACTAAATCCTAAATCGAAAAATATGTCTCGTGTATAGCAATCTGCCATATCAAGCCGGCTTGGCATATCGTTCATGAGGTTGGTGTCATACTCTAGAACTGTGTAATTCCCTCTACAAAGTGTTATATCAATATGTCATGAAATAAAATACAAAGGGCAAAAGGTTATTGAATCAAGTGGAGGTTCCCATTCTATCAAATTCACATTTGTTGGGCGACAAAAAAGTCATAAAATGGCAGCTGTTACTTTTTAGTCAGTGTCGCATAACTAATCTGTTTTCTGACAGACGTCAGATGTCTGTTTATTGTAGGTCGCATAGAGGCGACAAATGACTATGACTTTTCAGTCATATAGTTTTCTAAATGCGACGTTCACTTTGTTTCCAAGTTTCTGCTTCCGCGGCAACTATAGAATATATGCATGAGCCATCGGTTTACAGTTTATGTGCAATAAAATCGACGAAAAAATTAGACGTCAGAACGACCGATCCATTAATGCGTTTCATGTTTTTTTCAGAAGAAAATATTCCATAACAGAAACCAAATCGAAATCCTCCTTAGCTAAAACATTTCGCTAAAAATGTACTTTAGCTCAAACTGAGTTGATATTCCACAAAGTGGAGAGAACAAAAAATGCGACTGTGAAAAACATGGTAGATCTTTCAACCAACTTTGTCCAACCAACTTTATTCAACTCAAATATATTTATAGCCTCGTTCACTAGTGCATAAACTGACGTTGCTTGCGTTGAGCAACGCAATCCGGTTAAAATTCCACCATAATTGTGTTCCAGCGTTGCAAGACCCGTACACCTAGTTTCATCAACGCATAAGTGACAGGACGCTATGGAGCAACGCAGATGTGTGTGCGTGTTTGAGTTTATAAATGGCGGCTCTTCTACTCGGTCCGGCACGCAGTATTACTGCACTCAACCAACGAAGAATTAAAAAAGTTGAGCAACGCGTTGAACAGATAATGTGTTGCAAATTGTTTGGAATTCGTTGCTCAATCCGATGCCCAACTTTCTCCAATGAGCAACACGAGTTCGTCCACTACCCGAACACTTGTTGAACAACATGTTGAGCAACGAAAATAAACCATCTGCTACGCATTGGTTGATCAAAGTTGAGAGCCCCATACATTAGCATTGAATCCGTTGAACATGAAATTGATGAGATGGGCACGTAGTAGATGACCCGGCATAACGCATGGATATTTGCCATTTGGACTGGCGGATATAAACGCCGGTGTGTTGGCCTAGTGGAATGTAGTATATTCCTCCGACAAAATGAGACTGTTTTTGCCTCAAATCGGATTGGAATCGATTCAGGAGCTCTGCGGGTGTATGCGCTGGTGATCGTTTTACACCTTTCAATATAATCGCCAAGTCTGCTGACAAACTCCCCATCTTGGTGTTTTCCAGTTTCGTATCACCACAGAAAGTACATTGTTTGGACATGGTCTCTGGGGTTTTACCCATGTTCACTGATCCATGTGATCCGAAATTTAGTAAACCCAGTGAATGGCTCCAATTCATAATGAAGAGCCCCCATAATATTTTCTTTTGTTTGCGTGATTTCTCTCAAAAAAATGAGCACTCGAAATTCACTCTTTTCTATTTTAACGAAACTGCACACAACAAAACTATTTGACAGTTCTTTCTGAAAATTTGGATGCGTTCTTTTGAAAGATGCTTCTTGACAAACAAAATTATGGAGGTAGCGACGCCATTTGTTTTAAATTTCAGGGTAATATTCACCCACCTTCGTATATTGAAATGACTTCAAACGCTAAATGAGCTCAATTCATTAATTGGGCAACACACTTGTCCTTAAGATTCCAAAAATTTTTTGGACACGTTTGGCTACGTTTTTAATTTAATAAATACCGCAGAGCTCTTCGTCTGTCGATCAGAATATAATCTCAAAATAAGCCAGGCATTGGTGAATAACAACGCTAAATCTGACCTGGTCGTCGATGTAAATGTATGTGATGTTGGCTTTACAATGCGACTTTAACCTCAAAGACATTGCGATGATTGCCATTAATTTTCAACTACAGGCGTCTAGCTTCCCTGTCAGTTTGTCTCATTGATAAGGTCTTATATAAATCATAGTCGTCATGTGTTTCACAGATGAGACGCTTTAGAGTCTTGAGGTGAATGCTTAGGTTTATTGGATAAGAATCTTTAAGAAAATCTGTCGCTCTGCAGATTCTTAGTCACTGCGAGATTTCGGGATCGCACTGTTAGAATTTCGATTTTGAATGTGGTTTTTGTACATCAGTCCACTTAGCACATAATTGCATAAAAAATCTGTGTAATTAGTACATGGCGAATGATAATCCTGCAGTTTATAGTGGGTTTGAGATGTTTGGATGTATTGGGGAGAAATGGGTCTCGTTGTTTCCCAAAAATTCAGAGCCCTGTCTATTTCCTGATCCGCTCCGATCTATTTCAGATATTTATTTGAATGAAAATGTTGTTCCCAACTGCGAAAAGTTCAAACCTTGGAAGCAAATTTTGTTCGAAAATTTTTCGATGAAGGGGGAATGTTTTTCTCTCATCGTTGACTTTCTTTGTTGCAACTCTTTTTGGGTTAACAAAACATTTTTTTTTGGAAAATAGGTAAAAAAAAAAATTTTAAGTCACCAAACAGTCCTTAAATTTAAGCAATTGTCCATGGAAAAAAGGCTTTCATTTCTCCCAGAATATTATATCTTATTACTATCGAAACGGTTTTTTTTTCAATCTGACGGTACATAATGTAAAATTATGGAAAAGTGCTAAAAGAGTTCGATGTGTCAATTTCAAAATTTACATATTCATTGGGAGTATAATTGAGCTGTAAAAACCATGAACATGGTATGCATACTTGGCCGTTATAGAAACATTTAATGTTGTTTACCAACCAAATGTGATTTTTGTAGTTAGCAGTTATGTTCATGCCACTTTGTTGACGAGCTTCAAAAATTAATCCAATCCAAAATTGCTTCGAGAAATTTTCGCCAGATGTATCGTTTGGCAATGCAACTCCTCGCATGTTTGACGTCGGCTAAAGTCACTTCACATAGCCTTTTTTTTAATTTCAAAAACCAAAAGAATTTTAAATGCAAACAAAATAAATCTATTTTATCAGCAAATAAGATTGTTCCCATCCTATCTGTGTTCAATCAATAATTTGTTTTGTTGTTTTTTCGTTTATGAAAAATAAAACAAACCTTGAGAAAAGGCAGCAATACGATGACTGGCTTAGGTCAAATTACGATGACTACAAACTGATTTGTTGTGCAAAAAAGGCATAATGTGTATGTATGTAAAAAAAGGTGATATATTTAACACCCTCGCTCTCGTTAGGTTACCTAACCCTCATCTACTATAGAAATAAGTATTACATCTAAATGTAAATGAAAAATGCAAAGGAAAATGTATTGCATACAAAAAATATCACTGAAACAAAATAAAAATGTTGCAAGCTGTCTGTCCAAATGTTATGTCATTTAATGACGTCTAACAAACACAGTTTAAAGCGAAACAGATTGGGTGTAAAACACAATCTATAACGCTAAGATAGGCACTTAATTCCTCGGAATGTAACAGCAAATCTGATAACGTTCAATTTAATATGTGTTCCTTCCCCCCAATCCCTTTATGTGTAACTATTATAATTCGTGTCATTTTTTTATTTCTCATTTCAGAGCATAAAATCAGATAAGGCAAAGCCAGCGCCGGCTAAGCCAGGAACTAAGCGCAAGTCCGACGAGACACCGAGTTCAAAAGACAAAACAAACAACAGTACAACAACAACAACGTCGGCCAAGCGAAAAAAGACCGACGACCACAATCAAGACTCCAACAATAGCACTGCTACAAACAACACAACAACAACCAACAGCAAAAAGAAGGGCCGACGAGATTCTTCCAAATCCGATACGGACAACGATTCGCCATCAAACGATTCGATCGTCTTGAAACTCGATAAGAACGGATTCGAACGAGGTTTGGATCCCGAAAAGATTCTCGGCGCATCAGACGTAACAGGGACGCTTACTTTTCTCATTCAATTCAAGGGCGTTGATCAGGCTGAACTAGTGCCAGCTCCTGTAGCGAATGTCAAATGCCCTCAGCTGGTGATAAAGTTCTATGAGGAGCGGCTATCGTGGTACTCAGACGGCGAGGATTAGGCACGCTACTCATCAGCGTGCCCAAAACTTATTAGACGACGGGGATAATACAACATCCGAGTTAATTTGTTAAGAATCAATTTATAAAGAATTTCTAAAAAAAAAAAAACCCCAGATGGCGGCAACAACATCAAACAGCAACAACAATAGAAGCGGAAAAAAATGTTTCCACTTGAAGAAAACATAAAAAAAATCTTGCTCTCTTACTATTTGTTTTCTCACACTGTGCAGAGTTTTTGAATAGAAAATAATAAAAAACAACAACAATCATTGCCACAGGAAACCTTCAACTAAAAATGAAAAAAGAAAATACTAACAGCGCAAGCAATATTGTAACAGCAGCCTTAACCCAAACATGGATTGATAAAAACATTTAAGTTTTAACTTCTTAGCCGACCGACTATATATTTATGTACTCCCTCATTTGATCCTCCATTCGCTCGCCGCCTAACACGGTTTGAGTGTACATTGAAATACCATTATTCATTCTCTTTTATTTTCCTTCTTTTGTTGTGTGGAAGTAACATTTATAAATATTTTCATATTTAAGTTGTTTGTACTTTTTATTTCCGATATTATAAAAGCGTTGTTCTTCTGTCAACAAGCCAACAACAACAACGACGACCCAATTTATCATCAACTTGAAAAAAAAAAATAATAAATGCTGATCGAAGAAGAAAAACTCTCGCGCGCACACTTAATCAAGAGCATCTTTCCAAACATAACCAAGTTACAATGATATTTTAGTTAAAAAAAATAAAGATCAAAATAAAATTTTAAAACATTAACAGAAAGTTTGAATTCAGTTTTGTGTGAATGATGATAACATTGGGTTTTGGCGTTTCGGGGCGTCTCCTTTCCAATGGAATGGGGGACAGGAAAGGAGCGCCTCGCTAGCACAAATCATGCCTAGGCACCAAGGGGGTATTTTAAATTTCATGCAATTTTTAAGAAATTCCTCAATTTAGATTAGATTTAACCTTCAACCCTTGGTGTCGATGATAAATTTTCTTTTTGTTCTCTGTTGTATTGTAACCGATTCGGTGAAAGTAATTTAAAATAAGAATTAGTTCGTAAGAGTAAATACATGAATTGGAAAATAAATTGTGATTGAGTTTTGATTCCAATCGATGGTATTGTTTTTGCTCTCTCAGTTGAGTTAGCTTTGCATATCAGTTTTTGACGCTTTTAATTTGGTTGGTAAGGCGGTTCGGAAGTTTGATAATTAACATTAATAGTTTTGCGATTGCTTCCTTAGCCATGTCCATTTGAATCTGTTGGCGGCTTTTTCTAGAAAACTGATCCCTTTTGTCGGTGGATTTATTAAGCGTTTGCTTTGGCTTTCATAAATAAGGCGCCTGGTTTAATAGTTTAATAAGCCAGCAACTTAACAATGTCAGGAGAAACTGTACTTTTATCACAATTTTGCGGAATGGGTATGAGGAACGGCCATATTTTTTCCGTCACTTCCCAAATGAGGGGTTTGTGTAAAGATCATTATTCATTGCGAATGTTGTTGCATTTTCTGTGCGAATGGGGGAGATTTATTTTGTGGTAATCCACAGATGATCACTAGTGACGCCCTTGAAACTAAAACCGCAAATGCTTTTGGAAAATGGAAATTTCATGAAAATGCGGACATAGATGATTCTATTTGTTCGTAAGATCGGTCTGAAGTCTACACTGAGGTCTGCACACAGTTGACTATTATTTAAAAGACCCATAAGTTAGCTTGAGGACATGTTTTCACGGCTTTTTAAGTAAGGAAGACCCAAAAAATCTCAGATAAACGTCCAATTGAACAGCTTACAACTTAACCTCAAGTTAGGTGTAGACGAAGAGTGCATTCGAAGTGCAAGGTTGAAGTGTACACTGAAGTTCAATTCATGTGGACCGGATGGTTGCGATCTACAGCTTACACTGGGACTGATCTGGGACTCTCGATTTAAATTGTCTTCGTTATAGAATTTTTTTTATTTTTATTATTTTATGGTGTTATCCAAAATCCATGATCTCCTTTGACAACTTTCGTGGGTATTTCAACATAAATAAATTGTTCGTTATGTATATGGAAATATTCGTATACGCGCCAATCGGGTTCTTAATCATCACAGTATTTATTATTTTTTTATTTAAAATGTAAAATGGTTTTATATTTAACGGATTTCGGGATGCGTTCAATTCGATTTCCTTGATTGGCATTATTGTCGAGGTTTTCGTTGTTCCATATTTACGCGTCAACAGACCTCTTATGTAAATAAGAAGTAAAGGTGTTAAGCAGTTATTACATTTTGAAAAATTACATCTCCTAAAAGTATACTTTATTTTTCATTTAAGTAAAAGTTTGTAGTGGAACTTCTATGTTGATGCTAATTTTGTAAAATAAGTGGTAATGCCCATAAGTATGCAATAATTTCTCCATTCATTTAATAGCAACCAGGTATAGGGTAAATAAGGAATCGCTAATAAAATGCGCATTATTGTGGAAATGCTACATAAATAACGATGCTGGTACTTAACACTGGCGGTGTTGAAAAATGTTGGCATTAATGAAAGTGTGCTTATTGTTAACAAAAGAATTCCAAATCGCGATATATGTATTCTACCCTAAGCTAGGGGAGTGTGGAAACTTTTTGTTACCATGGGTACATTTGTTTTTATTTCATCGATATGTACCTATTGTAATAAATGCAATTTGGGAATTTCAATTAGTGTTAAACCGAATTGTACTGGTACAATTTTTACAATACTTACAATTCCTTTCGAATGATGACATATAATAGATGAGAGATAACAGTTGCCCGTTAAATGTTTACCATTAAGTGACCGGTAACAAATAACAAATCGGTGGCAAATGACAGGTAAGGGATAGGCTGAATTCCAAAACGTCAAAAAATGCGCATTATGAGTGCACACTGCTTTTCTGATGCGAGGTTATAAATTCTTTTGCGCTGCTTTGCATTTGTTATGCATCATAATCATTCACGATGCTCTGTTTGCTTTTGTTTGCGCAGTTGATGCGTTCACAATGCGTTTTAGAAAAGTATGCATTGCATCATAGAAAGCAGTTGCATTTTGGAACGCTTAATTAAGCAGTAATGGAGAAGTACAGCGTTTTGGAATTCAACCATAACTATTAAGAAATCGCATATGAAATATAACGGATAAAAATTAGCAGTTAGCTATTAAGTGTTGAAAGACAGCAGAGGACAGAGGTGATGATTAAGGTCATTTTTAGGTGGCTTAGCTATAACAGAATGATATAAATTAATGACCTACTTTTTGTTCGGCGTTACTGCAAATTAATGATTCAATATAATGAAATAATAACAAGAGATCTGTCAGTGGTTGGACTATGGAGAATAATGATCTAACTTTAAGTTCAAATGGAATCACAAATCACAACAAATAGAAGGATATGTTAAAAGTTAACGAAGTAATGAAAGATCGGCGTATAGGTGGTATAAGAGGTAGACGTTGCTACAGCAAAATACTTTTATAAAGTAAAAAAGAAGGAGCCTTTCCGTGTTTTCTTTTTAAATTCTTTTAATTGCTGTAGTAAATAGTAACGTATTGAGAAAAAAATAGAAGTATTTAAGAGTACATAAGCTCAAATCCCAGCACTGGCAATGGTAATTTCTCGTATCCATGTCGTGACCCAATTTGTTGTTCTCTTCGATCTCAAAAAGTTGATTAAACATTTCTTGACAGCGTATAAACAGGAAGGGCAATACGATAACATTATCCTGTATTGATTCATGGTTATTGCTACCACATTCGTTATACCCTTAGCATTAAAACAAAAATATTTTCCCTATTCCCTCGTTCATGGTAACTAAGAGTCCTGGCGCACAAGTGGTTGAGGTCGTCTACCGCAACCACTTGTGCGCCACTTGGAGTGCGCAACTGAAAGCAGGTCCCTCTGGACTGTAGCGTCACCTAGGTAAGAAAGTAACTACGGAAGAGTCCCAAGACTCGCCTCTGCATTGATCGGCAGGCGACAAGAATAAAACATTCAGGATCACCAAATATTTGATGAATTAAAAAAATGGTCCCAATGCTGTCATTTTGTAGACAGTACGTCTATATTTATGACATGACGTGTCGGGTATTATAGTGGAAATATTGTGGGAGTAAAATTCAATTGGCTACTTCGTTCAAGCACTTTTGATGAAAGTAACGATAAAAAAAACAAACACCTTGCGACGACGAATAAAAGAGTCGGGCGATTTCGACGAAAAGTTTGATCGCAAGTTTTTGGACCCTGTCAAGTAGCATTAGTAAGTACGGCAGGACTAAAACAGAAAAAGTCGCCTTTTTTGGGATAGGCTGAACAAATGCTGTTTTTCATGAACTCGGAAAGAGACCTGAAGAATATGCCTGCTTCTTTCAGCGTGGAATAGAACTTCTAACATTCTTATCAGTGGATTTGTTTATGTGAAGATCTTCAAGTGCTCTTGCCACTGTACGAATTACTCTGGAAAGTGCAACTAATATCTCCACCAGTTTGGTGAAACTTGAAAGAGTTCATAGCCATAGTTCATAGCATCCTTTAATAGCCCATTGCATTTCGTCCCTTTAACATATTTCCCGCAAAACTTTAAATCCATTGAATCCTTCGAATCAGCTATCTTTCGGACGTACTGCCAAATATGAAGAGTCATTCATATGTTGCAGCCCAAGTATATCAGAACCTATCTTCTTCTCTTGCACTCCTTTTCTCAGTCGACGTTTATAAATAAACAAAATAAAGATTAATTAAAATAAATTTATCTATAATTTTTTCATTTGTTTTATTTTTCTTAAATAATCAAGAGAATGACTTTATCAGCTCATATATTTTACATACAAAATTGTAAATATTCATAAGTTAGACAGTAAATAAATACAATTATCCATCCATCATTTCCGAGAATAGATGGATTTGTTAGAAATAAATTTCAGAAAAAAAAACAAAACAAAAATTAATTAAATAAAAGTAAACAAAAAATAAAAACAGCAGGTGCACCTTTTATAAATTAAAATAAAAATAAAATGAGAAGAAACTATAACAATTTAAATATCAATACAGCAGATGGCGTTTTTTTTTCTTTTGACATATCAATTTATTCGCAAGAGCGGGTAGATCGAGCATCCATTTTCCAGTGCTGCAAAAATATTTTAACATAAATTCAATTAGTAAATTTTCAATTTGGCAAAACCAATTACTATTTACCAATTGTTATTGCCATCATCATAGCCAGCAATTAGATTCAATTTCAAAATTAATTTACCCGTTGAAATGTGCATATCCGTTCGCTTCTCTGCATGGCGCCACATCCGCACTTACGTCATCTGCCAAATAAAAAATTAAAAATTTTAAAATTAAAATAAAAGTTTATTTAATGCGTGTTTCTTGTATGGTTCTGAAGGATATTTTTAGAAATTTATACAGATTGCCTTTCGCTTTCGGAATTTTTGGCACAATTTTTTGTATTTTGGAAAATTCCGTATAAATCGAGGACGGTGGGTGGTGGTTGAGCTAAAAATGTGTTATATATATATTTTTTTTTGATTTAATGTACGGCTTTAAAAGAATTTCAGTCCTCACTGATAGCAATAAATTGCACACCGAATGGAATGGCTACTTGACTAATTGAATTCATGTGGTTTAGATAAATCTGTTTATTCATAATTGATAGATAAATATTGCAGTAATGTAAGCTGCCGCTGTTAAATGTTTAGTTTAAAAATGGATTATTATTGATGTTTAATTATATATGTACAGCAGGCGACCGGCGCTGGAAATTTGTATTTTGCTTTATCTGATTGTTGATGTTTAGATTGCATCAAAAGAAGATGATGAGAGAGTGTATTCTTGGGCTTTGGGACACTTTTTAATGCCTTTAATAAATTGATTTGGTATTAAGGTTTATTTAATTGATGCCTAGATCAATAGATGGAGAAGCATTGGTGAGATTGGTACAACTGTTGGGTGCCACTTTCTTACCTCCTATTTCTGTCTTCAGTATTCTGAATTGTTTAAAAGTTATTGCTTCAATTCAATAATGATTTTAAAATGAATGCATATATATTCTTCATTTCTTTTTATATCTTTTCGTATGAGTTTAATGAACCTCTAGATTTTTTGGTATTTTCGCCCAAGAAAATTTTTGATACTGTACCAGGAAAAAAAAATGTTCGAGAATAGTTAACAATGTAGAACAGCACCAAAAGTAGGAATCTGGGGACTGACTGATGAAATATTTAATATTGTAATTAAAGCCTCTATTTCACGTGATAGCAGTGATAGCATAAGTTGTTCTTGCATTCAAGCTGTTAAATCGAAAATCAATGCTTTCAGTTTGGTTGAGTCATCGCAACGAATTTGTTTGAAAATAAGTCCTTTTGCACAGTCCTTATCTAGGGCACAAAGTATGTCATCGACTAGGTTCGGAAGAGTAGTAGTAAAGAGTGTCACACTGAGACCTAAATTTATCGCCATTTTTGTTGTATCAATCATACAGCTTTGTTGTTTGACAGCTGTCACGTGTGAAGTAAAGGTTTTAAAGATTTAAATTACCTAACCCATACAATATTAGAATTAATTAAGAAATTACAGGCGATTGAGTCGGTTCATAATCAGAAGAACTCCTTCCATGTTCGTGCAGCGAGAGTGTTCACCAAAATTCTTCCAGCTCGATCCGGCACTATGCCAACGACAACGAGTGCCATTAGTCACGAGGCGGTTATTTATCGGATAGTTGGTTCATAGAAAAATTATATTATGAAAAATAAGGGCTTAATCATAAGCATTAATAGGTAGTTAAAATGTGTGATTGTGTTTTTTGTTAAGGCTGAATATAGTTAAATAGTAGTTCCATTTTTTAAAAGTGGAAAGATGGTGACTATTGTCATAATGGCATCACCGTAGTAATAGTAATTTTAAAAGTCCCATGAACAGAAAAGAGAACACCAATCTTATTGGTACTGTTACTATATTATGCGTTTATGTTGTGTATACTTGCGCTTTTTAAGAGATTTAATTTAAAAAAAGATATTTAATTTAGATAAGCTATATTTAATAAAATAAAATACAAACGAAATTCTGGGGCAGTAGAATATATATTAAATATATTTTTATATCAAGCAATAAAAAATCTGCAGGAATATCTATTTTTTTTGCTTCGATGCCAATCTCATAAAAAATAACCACATTTTCATAATCTTCTATCCAATTTGTTTTTCTGCTACAGAAATAACATCGAGGTGTATAGCTATAAATATTATGATAGAATTGCGATTTATTTCTTTGATTCCAAAATTTTGCGAAATAAAAAAATAAAACGATCCTCTGTTTATAAATCATCATAAACATGAAAATGTTAAAAAAACCTACGCTAAAAATGTTACGTATACGACTACGATGTTTTCATTCGACTAGACATTAATTTACATTTAAGTATATTATTATTATATAAAAGATGCGCACGACGCTATAGAATTGTTAAATGCATTTATTTAAAGTGTACAGAAATAGAATACGATATGAAATTCCAAATGGATAAGAATTCATTTCTAACGTCAATCTATTGTTTGTTTTAATTCTTGACGCTACAATTTTATATCTGAACTTCTATTTAGTTATGTACATCAATTATTGATATATAGGGAAAAATCTTTATATAGCGCTTGTTTTAAATTGATCGACTGATTGACTGGTGGATGGTGGTGTTTAAATACCAATTTCATGAGTAACTACATATAATATAAC
Source organism: Ferdinandea cuprea (assembly GCA_963576555.1). Taxonomy (NCBI): domain Eukaryota; kingdom Metazoa; phylum Arthropoda; class Insecta; order Diptera; family Syrphidae; genus Ferdinandea; species Ferdinandea cuprea. The sequence goes on from OY754958.1 coordinate 9,885,450, forward strand.
TGGAATGATTTAGAGAAATATAACGGAAAGAAACGAATTCGTGATCGAAATTGAATTAAATTTCTATCAAAATATCTTTTGAACGAATGGACAGATCTGTTTATGAACTCAAGAGAAAGACACATTTTCAGTAGAAACCTATTTTAAGAAATCAAAATACGTTTTTCCATTCCTTTCAAGAATAAAATTGCGATTTAGCAGTGTGCACGTCCAGCTTAAAATAAAGCTTTCTTTTAGGACTGTTCAAAACATATCTGTCATAATTTTAATTCAATTGCTTGGTACATTTTTACTGGCTAAATATTGACAGAGCGTGGTGAAGTGCGTTTTCTCTTCTGTACATGAACGAAATTGAAAGAATAAAACAAAATTTGTCCCGAACTTCAAGCAACGTTTAAGCCTAGTACCCTGCTCGCGATATTACAAAAATATCTACATAAATACATTTTCGCGGGGTAATTTAGCAAAGTTGTATATCGTGCTCAAACTTATTTTTTAAAATTCATAGAATTGGACCAAACAAAACGTCGGTTGGGTAAAATTCTTCACTTTTTTAGCTCACGATTTAATTGTGCGGCACATTAAATTGTAGTTAACATTTTAAATCAAACACTGAAGCAAATATCCATTGCAATGAATAAATTGAAATAATTGGACTAAATTTTCAATTTTTTATGTCAAATCAAATATGTGACATCTGTCAATAACAAAGAGTTTTGTTACCCCATTTTATACTTTTTGGGTATATAAAACTTGTCTTTGATGTGAAGAAAAGAAGTGAAGGTTGTGCTCGCTAAAATTTAGCCGGAGCTGGTTACTAGGCTTACTAGAACCGGATAAATTTTTACCATAATTTTAGGGACACCGTAAATTTATGTGTCAACCATATTGTTTTCACTTTGCCTTCAATTGCAGAAGGTAATGGTGGTGTTAATCCTGATAACAATGCAACAATGACAACTGATTACAATGCAGACAAGTATTAATAGCAGGGATGTTCATCGAACGGAGGCAAAACACTTGCATTAATGAATGCGAGGTACCAAAACAGTAATTGGTAAAATAAAGTTAATCATCTACGTGATCTACATCAGCGATAAAATTGCTTAAACATATTTTTAAACGAAGAACACAGCATGAACAAAATGTTTACATGGTAATAAGCTCTTCTTATTGGTTGTTAAATATTCACTAAACTTTTAAATTTCCATACAAAAGATTTATAAAATCGTATTACCAATCATTTCAACCACCATTTAGACTCATTTCATTTAGCAGTTTTCAATCAAAAGAAATTGTTTTTTAAATGACTCTTTAAACTCACCTTAAATTTTATGATATCAATTTGGTAAGACTGCTTTAAACTACATCCTTCTAGTAATACATAACGTACGCGATAAATTATGATGGAATATTTGTATATTCTTTAGAATTAAATTGCATTTTGTGTATATATATATATATTTTTTTTTTCAAATAAATTAATAATGTCGAAGTCTAATTGGCTAATGTTATGTAGAAAGCGTATAACAATCCCAACAGGAATACAAGGATTAGGAAAGTGGACATCAAACTTCTCAACTCATTCATGGTGATGGAAGGACTATTATTTTTTTTTGTACAAAAAGTAAACACGAACGCGAAACGGCTTACAAAGATTTTACAACTCAACCGATCGAGAGATACTGTTCGAACCGAATGCTTGGAAATTACTGGGACTTGTTTCCACAATTTTCTCCACAAAAATTTGTTGTCGATAGCAAAAATTGATCTATCTTTCTACGTAAGCTCTGCATCTACAACAACCCCCCTGTGTATGGTTTCTTTTCAGTTTAATTTTGGATGAGTTTTTCACTCCAGGCTGGGGGAAAGAGGGTTTTTTTCTTTTCTTATGCACACTTGAGTTACTATATAATGTACACATATTTAAATTTGTTGTTTTTGTTGGTCTGTTTTTGACCTCAAATGAATCGGTTCCTATTTTTTATGTTTTTTTTTCATGAAAAAATTCGGGGCTGCTCCAGAGTATAAATAGCAACAGCACGATTAATCGTGTCTGGCGTAGCAAATTATTGGTAAAAACAAATTTTTGTGTGGTTCTACCTGGCAATGTTTGATGAATAAATCAATGTCGTCACCTGAATGCAAGATCTGGGCAAATTTAAATTTTCGGATTTTAAGAAATTGGCGCAACAACAACAATTTTAGCAGTATTTTTTTAAAAATGCTATTAACAGGAGGATACACTCTTGTGCATTTTCTAAATCTTAACCGACCTGGGGCTCCATTTTGATAGAATCAAGGTAACAGATCAAAATATATTTCAAAACAATTTGAGTATTATAGTTGACAATATTATTATCAACATTAGAGTAAAATAAGAGAATATTATAAATGAAAAATTTAAGGGTTCGATATATATTTCAATGGGGTCACCCAAACAGAGCAAGTAGTGGCCTATTGTATTTTAACTTTAACTAGGCAGCCCATAAGGCCATTAGAACTACTGATTTTATTAGGAGTCTAGATTTACAACTTCTGCCAGAACTCTTTTAGAGCGAAGTAGTTTCGCTAGAGCTTCTGAATCAGAACGAAGGAAGTGCACTTACATAAGCCTGAGCTTTTCTATGATGTTCATATAAAATATTCACGTAATATAACTGTTATTACTCTTCGTTGGATATGCCGAATATGAATTTATCCCAAAACCACAAAATAGCTTTCATTTGCTTTCATTTTGTAAGAACAACCATCTTAATCTTCCCATTTATAGTTAAAAACTCATAGACGTTTTCTCAAATCTGGAAATGTTTCTGACTAAGTTACCATTCAACGCTATCAACATAGTTTATCTGGATTTACTGGAATATACCTTTCATCTTGTTGACGCTTCGAATTCTCCGGAAAATTTATCAATAAATATTTTTGAAAAATAATATGAACTAAATGGTCACATTTTATTTTCTTCAATAAACGTTCCCATCTAAACCATGCAGATCCGGAACTCAGCCTTCAAATGGAAGAGAAAGATAACAATTTTTTTTTTGTTATTTTGGAAAGATTAACAGTCTCAACGTACGTTTTGTTTGTTGTGCGTAAGTACATTTTTTTTGGATTTATAAAATGTCAAAATGTTATAATCGCTTCGAAAATAAATAGGTAATTAAATATATAATTATATAATTAATTAAAATCAACATAGCTCCAAACCCGTACTCGCCATGGTTCACGTCTTAGGTGTGCCCTACTTTTCCGGTGTCTATTTTATGCAGCCCCACTGATCTTTATACCATATTTTGCTGGTTATGATGACTAAAAATTATCTACTTTGGTGTATCGGTAAAAAAAATTTTGTGGGAATGCGAAGGTTAAGTTATGCACTAGCTTTTATTGAGACAACTAGTTCTGTGTAAATTTGCTACCACTGAACATATACATGCTATAATTCGGCTGCCAAAAATTCTTTGAGGATCAGCAAAACCATTAACTGGAACCAAAGTCTCTTAGGGCACGTTTTCTTCCATGGACTGAACAAGATGGACTTCCACAACTAAGTCGAGTCAAAATAAATCTATATCCACATACGCGAATTGATTGAAAATGGACAGTGGTATATGTGCCAGTTTATTCTCAGAGAAGTTAAAACACTGTCATATTAGGCTCCCTAATTACAATAGTTAAGCTTGTAGTTGTCAAGCTGAGAACCTGGTAATGGCCAAAGCGGCCTGCAACTTGTCAACATTTTCAAAAACAAATGCAAATGATGTTAACGAAATAAAATACAAGTAAGTTCGCTGCAGTCCCAAAGAGCTTATCATGGGTTCATGGGCAAATGAGATGAGCGATGAATTAGCTAGAAACATATTCGAAATTAATTATGACTAGGCACTTTCGTGGACCAAGAGAACGAGTGGAATACATGATCAGAATGAAAGCCAACAAAAATTTAATGTAGTTAGACACCTGTGAAATATGTAGATAATTACTGCCAGATTATTAAAGAGCTGAACCAATAAACTCTTACAGTACAGCAGAGCTACCTTAGTCACTAATCTCAGAACTCTCAAACCAGATAATGAAATTAAATCTCGAGAATGACGATAAACAAGCACTTGTAGCTGCTTTTTTTCAGAACATCTGATGCTTCTTCTTTAATTGTTGAAAATTGTATTATATTATTCTTGAGGTTATACTTAAGAGAGTTTGAACCAAAACGCGGTATATTCTTTTTCGTATCTAAAAACATCATAAAAATTAAGTTTAATTAAATGTGTACTTACATTCGATATGATTATCCTTATCCTAAATGTTTATGTATAAAAAAATAATAGATTCATGTTTTTGGTTTAGTTGCTAAACGCAGCGTAGATGGTCCAAAGGAATATTAAAAGTACGGCAAGGATGACGAAAGTTGTCATTAAGCTATGAATCTCACTCATATTGATTCTGAAAATAAAAAATTAAAAAAAATTGAGATAATTTTATTCAAAGGAAAACTCTTTTTTAAATAAATAAAAATTAATTTATCAAATCTATTTTTAAACGTTTCTTATATTTAAAAAAAAATATATATATGTATACATACATACATTTATTTTTAAAATAGATTCTTAAAGTCTGGTGAAATAAGAATTAATATTGACATCTTCAAGTGTCGTTTAAGCACTTAACATTTGTTATTGCGATGGAAAAAAAAGAAAAAAATAAATAATTAACAAGCTCTGCGTAATTTTTTTTTGTTTACAAAAAAATAGTAAATATATTTGGTCTTTAGTGAACAGCTGTGTGATTTTTTTTAAATAGACAAAAAAAAGCTAAAATTAACCATTTGTCGATTTCATTTCTTAAGTTAAGTACGCATTGACTTGGAAAAAATTTTTGACATGATATTATTTTTTTGTTCTGAGACATTTAAAACGTGACAACAGCTATCAATAGGTTATTGTTATTTGTTTATGCAGACCGCTAATTGCGTCATTTCGAGCTAATAAATAACACACCCATTTTCAGGAACTATGAATAGTGGATACGAGCCCCCTTAAAGTTGAGTCATATTGGTAATAGTTGGGCGAAGGATTCGATGCATGTTTTTTGATGTGAAGAGAGCCCAAAGCTTACCTTATCCAACATTTTTTCTGTGCCTTGCTATATTTTTAGCAGAAATAAAACGTCCTAACAATTTCGAAACCGATTTAGTGAAATAACTTTATATGTTTTTTAAGAGATTTAAGCTTAATGCCCAATTCACAATGACAATAAATTTATGGTATATAACGATTTATTATGCCCATGCCAAAGCTCGTGAACAACAAATTTGTAAAACTAAATGTCGTTTCAAAGCGAGTGCGCGCTAAGCGATTAAAATGTATGGGAGCAAAACTGTAAGTAAGTCTTACGTTAGTCCGACATCTTTCTTATGTTTCTTATACTCAGCACGTACTCAAAATGAATAAGTACACAACGTAATGAAATGTCAAACTGGTGAAAGTTGTCTAACACGTCACCATAGTTGTGACTAGGTCAACTTCGTTATTGCGTTCGACATAAAAACTCGTTGTTTCTACAAAATCTGTCAAAGCGCGACCTCCCAAACGCAATATATGAGAATTGGGCATTAATACTTTCGGTTAGTTATTTAACGCAAGAAGTTATGAATGTACCTAGTTCGTGTTAGTGACTTAACTTTTCCGTTTTATGACCGTTAAAATGACCCTTAAAACGAATTTACCTGAGTTTTCGCAGAAGTTCTGTCACACAAGCTCACTTAGGCCACAGTACTAAGACAATATCGTGCTGTACCCTTCTTCGTATTTAGTTAAAAGAATGTATGCTTTTCAAACTGACTATTAATTTTTAAGGATAAGAGTAATTTTTATTCGCTACTCAACCTCTGGCGAAAGTCTTATAAACTTTTAAGAGTAAAGTTGCAATTAAACGGTCATCCAAACTTGGATTTTTTTTAAAAAAAATTAATACATTCTGATTAAAACTTTCTTTTAAATCTACTTTTATTATTTCAATTATTGAAATCGATTTTACTGAACAGCTCATTTTCAATGATCAGCTCTAATCCTAATACCTGTACCAGTGGCCTTTCACTGACGGAACATAATTGATTGGTCAAAAAAATTAAATATATATATTCCTATGATTTGTTTGAATTTGAATGATAGCTATAACTATCCCCTAAGCGAAATTCTCCATTTGGGGCTCAGAAAATTCAATAATTACTGTCGAAATGACGCTTTGCTTGTGGAAAGTAAGCATTTGATATTATTTTCTTCAAAATGAAGCGAGTGTTACCGTGGAAATATTTCGCAATTTGGATTATTCCCTTTATTCACCAAGCCACCACAAAATGAATGATCAAGAGCCCGTTGAAAAAATAAATTAAACAAAATGTTCTTTGCTAAAATATCTTAAAGTTAACTACGGCCTGGCAGTCGCTTTCTAGTAGGATAAGAATATTTTCAAACTTTCTGCAATGTTGTTTAATATGAAAAAAAAAAAAAATAAATAACCGAATTCTACTAAAAATGCACCGCTTTTTAATTTATAAATATATTTTATATTTATATATATTTTTATTTTTTTCGGAATTTATTACATTTTTGCCCTCAATTATCATTGGCTCCGCTTTCAAAATATACACGTGTCTAATAAATTAATAATTTTTATTTGTTTACTACAAAATAACATTAGTTTTACGATTAATTTCAGAAATAGATTCCACCCTTAAAAAATAAATTAATAAATAACATTTAAACAATTTATTAATGTTCATTTCCCTTTTTGATGACCTTCAGAAATATTCAAAGTTATTTTGAATGCCTGCCTACTTTGTTGTTGTGGTTTTTCTAAACTGAATTCCAGTTTGTCTTTAACAACAGAATGCATATTTATTTTTTATTGGTAAAATGCCAAAAGAAATTCCACACTCGACAAATAAAAATAAATTTTAATCACAATCTTTAAATCGTATAAAATTATAAATTTTAAAAAGATTTTATATACAAAAAGTAAATAAATAAATCATCTGTCCACCTCTATATCTCTGGATTTTATTCACTTAAATACTAATGCCTATTAGCTTTGTAAATATTAGCATTCAACTAATTGAAATTAAAATTTGAGGAGAAATAATTTCTTAAATTTCACTTTTAATAATTTTAAATAATTTCAACACTCAATAAATATTATTTTAGTATTGCTAACCTTTTTTTAAGATTTTTTGTTTGCTTTGAAATAAAATTCAAGTTGACACGATTGGAAGAAGTACCGAACTATGCGAGACCTGGTCCAAAACTAAAAGTTTTTCCTAAATCTTATTTTCCGTTTTTCAATAGACAAAATTATTTTGTTTCTCCATTTCTCCGAAGTGAATATGTCTCTTTATTTTTTTTTTATTAAAAAGTGCACACACATGTAGGCACGTACACGGTCCCAGTGACGATTTTTTTTAAAGCTTGTGACAATAGACAAATATTCTTAGGAATATGAGAAATACAATAACAAAATTCATACTCACGAAAGATAAATACATGTTTATTTTAAAAAAAGACACTATTTGCTGGTCAAAAAGAACAACAAAAAAAAAAACAAGAAAAATATGTTAAAAGTTTGATGGTGTGAAAAAAAAACTGCATAAATTTGCTTTTTCTTATACTGTTAACGATTGATTTTTAAACGCAGATGAGAGTTCGTTAAAAATAAAAAGATGCTTTTGAAAGTATAATTATTTATTTTCCATACTAATTTGGGTTTGGAAATTGGAGGGGCTTACGAGGTGGGTGATGATAATTCGCGAACGATGAACTCTGTCACTTAATGATTATGATTTGGAAAGCAGATAAAAAAAAATTATGAAATGCACTTAGAAATAATGCTATCGAAAACATTGCATCTTAAGTGAGAGAACAGTTAAAGTGAAGGTTATAGCACATAATAAGAATCATCCTAATGTAACCGACAAATTACATCCAAAATAATCTCAAGGTTCATATGTTAAAGAACCGGATGGAGAATGATACTGAAGAACATCGCCTTTTGTTGTTGTTGTTTTGTCCGTGTTGTTAAATCGTGAGATTTTTCCCTTTTCGTGCGAATTTCAATGTCTTTTGGGAGAAAAGCGAAAAGCAGAGTTTTTGTATAATTTTTAACGATATTTATATATATATATATATATAATATTTGTTAACAAATATTGTAAGGCAAATAAAACAGTTCAACATTCTCTCATTTATAATATACAAGCATTTCATGGCTTTAAATTGCCTTAAAATTAGTGAGAAATAAGGCTACGGATGATAGTAAAAATGGATGTCAATTGGACAGCTTAAAATTTAACTAAAGGTGCAGAACAGTAAAACGCTGAATCATAACTGAAAATTATCTTTTTTTAAGGAAATAGCGAACAAATCTTTGGACTTCCAGGGCTATATTACATGGGTTGAATGACGAAAAAAATAATAGCTTGTGATAGGGGCGAACTCTGCTCTACTTTTTTTCTCATTAATTATAGTGTAAACCTTATAGTATGTTTTTAGACTGCTGTTTGCAGAAATCTATACAGATTCGACGAAAAATATCCTGTACAACATGTCAAATTCTAGGAAATTTACCAAGCAAATTCTCTCAGAATTATACCCTCTATTAATAATCGTTTACAATATGAGTGGAAATAAATGAAAAACGTCTTCAAAACATGCGTAAAGCCTACAGCTCGCTATTCCTATCATATCCCTTTTTGCTCGAAAGAAAAAAGTGTTAAGAGAATGATGGATGGCAATTTATTTTATTCTATAAAATTTATAATTTTTTTTTTTGAATAAACGCGTCCAAAAAGTGGGCATGGCAATCAATTTTCTATCGGTAATATACTAGGAAAAATATTGGCTAAATATCTTTTTACACATTTTTCATCGTGTTCTATAAAAGTTTTCAATAAAAACGAAATTTCGTTAAAAAATGCCCACAAAAAGTAGGCGTTGAAAAAAACTGAAATGGCAATCTTGTGAAGGAGTTCAGTGTTTACATACTAATTAAGGTTCTAATCCTTCATCTGTTCAACTACAAATTCAAAACGATTTTTTCTAGATTGTTGGTATGGCATTTCATTAATTTCAGGACCTTCGGGGAGAAATTTTAACTTCCTAGATTAAATTTAAAGGTCTCAAAAGTCAATACGGACGGATGGTCATTGTTAAATCCTCTTAGGTTTTGATCCTGATCGGTGGTCTAAGGGTTGTTACAAACTATGGGTCAAAATTAATAAACCCGTTGGAAAGTTTATAAAAAATCACACAGAGAAGGAAAAATGTGCCGAAGAAATTGACGAAAAAATTTTAATTATTAGCTAACAATTTCCCAGATAAAAGAGGTTGGACATGTGGTTAAATGCTCCAAAAAGCGGATCCTTTGGATCCAGATAGCCCATAATTGTTATCGTGCATACTGTGCAATCCAAAGCCAAGTCAAGGAAAGCTATTTTCTTTATTGTTTGCGAATAAAAAATGGGAGATACACGTTATAATTACCTTTCTATAATGCTCTTTAGACGGCTGATATCGGAAAATAATAAAGAAGGCTAAAGAATAATCCAAATCATAACCTTATTTAAAAAAAAGGATGAAATAAGATGTACTACTTTCGAATGACTGTTTAACAGCATATGCCAGTAGTCATCACTTTTACTTTTACAGAGAAATGGATGGCGCTGATCAACATTTAGTTAAGTTTCTGCTGTTCATAAGTAAAATGTCCGACGATCAGATACTGGAAGCACTTATAACATATACGAATCACCACAGTGAGAAATAGAATCGGATTTGAATTTGGCGAGCAAAAAGTAGCTCTTGAGTTCTCTTTTTCAAAAGTTGACAGATATTTGGAAAGCCTCTGACAATATCTGATATCAAATATGACATCACATTATTAATTGGGCATTCCAAATTTAAGGGTAGCCCAAGGGTACCTACGCCACTGAATGATTCTAAGCGCCACAATCCAGATCAAAACAAAAAGATCTTAAAATAAATCAAGATTTGGGTCAATTCACTGGTTAGTTAATGTTTAAAGTATTTTTCTCCGGAGTATTACAGAAGGCCGACATGAACAACATTCTCAAAATTATCGACTTTGTTGATCAAACATCTTGACCTTATTCTTTCAATTCGTACACTCTTTCTTAAATTGTGTATCTCATTATTTGCTAGCCTATTCATCATATTGCGTTGGTTGACGTCAAACATAACAGTACCTAGCATTCATGTGATTTATGAGTACAAAGCGTGTGGGGAGTCACGTCTTCTCGAGACGAGAAACAAAAACACCCAACTAAAGGATTTGGCTTATCGTTGGGTTGCCACTTTTTGCAAAAACAAAATACCACAACATGATCCTTTTAAAATATTCATTTTAAAAATGAAAATATCATCAAAAAAGAGTGTTTTTGAATATGTATTTTTAATAAATAATGTTTTGCAAGCAAATCTTAAAAAAAAAGTTATTTATTTTTTAAAAATAAAACATACGGCACATTTGTATGTATATTGTTTATTTGTGGTGAAAAACAACGGCATGCAAAGTTTCAAACACATTTATAAGTAAAATTATTTGTTTGAGTTGTCTCAATATTTTTTATTTTGGTAAAAAACGAAGAACCTACATGGGTGCGATCACGTTAACAAGAAACTGCGGCATAGGCTAATCAAATGTTCACATGCAACATGTTGACATAACGGTTTCTTATAACAATTTAAGCATTTAAATCGATATGACTCGACACACAAATATATATAAAAATACATAAAACGACTTTTTTTTTTGTATCAAAGGGAAAATCGTTGGCGGTTTAAAATTATTAATAAAAGTCTGAGAATTTATTATTGGACAATCAAATAAAATTATTTTGTTTATGCTGATGTAAAATGAAATAAATAAATAAAATTTATTGTCAAGATGGCGGGCATATATTAAGTCTGGCTACTGATCTTTGGAATTTAGATTTATGGAGAAACGAGTGGCACGTTTTTGCAGGGCGACTGAAAAAATATACTTAATGAAGCGGAAATTGTTAGCACAGGGTCGTACTAACATTTTCAAAAAATTAGTGCTGATTAATAAAAAGCTAGTTATTGACAGTTATATGTTCTGAAGGTTATCTAATTGCTAACCGCCAACACAATATAAATTTCGACTTATGGAAGTCAGACGAACATCCAAGAGCAGGAACTGTTAGGAATTCTTAAATTTGATGTTCGGAATCAGGAGTAAAACACTGGGCACCAGAATGGGCCCACAACGACGTGGATGCCGCTGCTGATATGATCTGATAGAGTTTGGTACCATATGTGATCGATAATAACCCTCTTCAATGGATTGTAAATTATCTTTCGGAACGTTCAATTGAAGTTGTTTTGGACGGTTTCAAGTCTGTTACTTACCAAATAAATGCTGGTGTTCCCCAAGGCTCCGTTTTTTCTGCGACTTACTTTCTCATTTTACTAAATAATCTCCTGTCTGAACCATAATTTTTTCATATTCGTTTTCTGGCCAACTGACCCTCATCTTCGGACGTTGAACGGGAACCACTACGCGTGTTAAGCTCATTAAATTCTGAGCTTGACGATATACTTCAATGGGGTAAGACCATCAGAGTGGAATTTAATACTTCCAAAACAATGCTGTCTCGTGTCATTTGAGTGAAACCCCAATAATCTGCCATTATCCATATGAATGGAACTTGCATCGCCGAAACAAAACGAAACGAAACCATATATGCTTACTATATACTAACTTACATTAATGTGTTCGCTACCCGTGGAGAATCTCTGATTGAGACAAGGCAGCCCTCGATCCTCTGAAGTTTTAAGGACGCTGATTTCTGTAATCCTGTATACAAATATGCTCTGTAGAAAACAGAGTTTAGGTCTTACCTGTTTTATTGATATTTAGGGCTAGATTTAAAGATTAGATTCTTTGAGCATTTTTTATCAATCACTCGATGTGGCTTTTTTTACTACCTGCACGAATTGGTACACCTTATAGTGTTCACGGCTGTTTCTTCGTTTCCATTCATACTCCTGATGCACATGCTCAAAGTGAAACATTTTTTTTTTTCGAAAAACCGAAATTTCCTAAAAGTCAGCGTCTTTTTCTCTTAGGAGAATCGACTGCAGGCTGCTTGTTGGCCCGAAAGGACGCCGAAGCCTTTGCTTAACACTTAAACTAAATACCACTGCTTGCAATGAGGAGGATGACACAGCAGAATGCTTTCTCTGCAGTTGTCCGGCCTTTGCTCGCATCAGGTGGCCGAACATTTAAGCTATTCATCATTAAAGCTCCTTCGCATCTTAGTACAATTGAATTTTAGTACAATAGACCAGTAGTTGTGTCGTAGCAGCCCCCTACAAAAAAAACAACAAAAAGTCTGAAAATGTTGATTCAAATATTACATTCGCATGTTTGTGTGTCGAATTAAAATCTTTGACCCATCGTTTAGTAGTTCAATGAACTCACCACTGAGTCCCTGCACACACCAATATAAACGGGCAAGTTAAAAAATGTGGTACGGTCGATTGTTTAAGACAGAAATTTTCCACTTTTTCTTTCCAGGTGCTTTATTTTTTTTTTTTAAAGTTGATTGCAAAAAAAAGGACTTAAGTTTTGGTTAAGTTTTTAGAAGGAAATAAAGCCGAAACATATAATATTATAACAGTTATTTAGGTTGTATACAAAATTATTTGTTATAAATTAGAATACTTGATATGGGTTCCCGTTTTTTGCAACATTCCATTTGACTGTTCTTTGTTTCACTTTATTCGTTATATATTTTATTAATTGGCAATTTACGTTCATACTTTGTTGTGTGATATTTTGCACTTATATTGCATATATATAATTTGATTATTTCGCAAAAATTTTGAGGCAAATTGTTCATTGATTATTTTGGTTATTCGTAAAATATCGTTCAGGAGTTTTATTTTTTCTCAGGCTGTTCGTGTCATCATCAAATTGTTTTGCCAATAACAAAACGTTTTTTTTCCAAATTATCATGTTGGAAAAACAATGTGGGCAATGACCCAATTCCACAAACATTTTCACTAAGCATTATGAATACAGTGTCTGCAATCGTGAACAGAAGGGTTTAATTAAATTTCTTTGCTTTACAAATTTAATTTCTTATTCAGTAACAAAGTAAAGTGCTTATTAAAACTTTAAATAAATAGTTCATAAATATTCTATAAACAAACCGATCTTGACATCCCGCCTGACTAGTAAACCTTTGGAATAATGTTTGTTTGTCATGCCACTTTTGACATCAATTGTTGTTTGTTTTTATCTGCGCTTTTAAAATAAGTATTTATGTTTGCGTCTACCTTTTGCGTATTTGCGAGCAACAAACACACCCACTTTTTCAATAACAAAGATAAAATGTATCTTATAACAGATGGAATTAGCTATTTGTATCTAAAAATTATGTGTAAACAAAAAATATGTATCGCATAAATATTTTCAAAATTTAATTTAAAAATACGAATAACAATGTATGCGGTACCTAAATAAAGTAAATAGGTAAAACAGAGTATTCTCTTTTTTTTTTTGCCAACAATCATTAATTTTGAAAGGTAATTTATAGTTTCGTCGTTTTATCAATTCAATTAATACAAGAAAAGTACACTCTCAATTAATTTTATTAAAAAAAAAATCAACAAGCTCTTCAAGTTGCCTGGCTAAGAGATACTTATAATACTAATTATGTGATCACTTCTTCTGCGGCGCCACTACTTGTGAATAGACTCACTTTTCGTAAATGCTTGCCTGCCGCTCCCATTACTTACTTACTAAGGCGCTACAGACCTGGGTCCCTACTCTGTCTTCCGATTCGAAAGTTAAATTCATTCGAAATTTCTTACCAAATTTGAAACTATGTACCACTTTCGAAACTAAGAAAAATGCTGCCAAACTAACATTTGTAACTTTCGAAATATTTTTCGAGACTCGCGAGATTCATTGGTGAACTGTCAATAAAATAAGCGTTAATAAACAAAAAGTATTATTTAAAAGACTTAAATTGATCAAGTAGTTTGCATATTAAATAAATGAAATTAAGAAAATGGACTCAGTTGCACTTTAGTTTCTCTCCTAACAAGGAGAAAATTGAAAGAAAAATTTTACGAGTTCTGTTCCAAACATATGAAACAGTCAAAGAAACACTTTTTCGAGAAGTCGGGGATTCCAGGAACTATCGGAGGTGTTTATGGAACTCATATTCATGTTTATGACTTATCACGAAGAAGGAGCATTTATTTCCTCTGACATTAAAGTTCATTCAATACGAAGAATTTGAGAAGTTACTTACCTTTTATGATAAATACAGCCTCTCCGCCATTAAAATAGTCAACGAATGAAAATTCCGAAATTCGAGCGAGTTTGACATAATGAATCGAGTGGCCTGAATGACCGCTGAAATTCGGAAATTTAATTACGATTTTCGAATTGCCAAGTGCCAATTTTCCGATTCCGAATAAAATATAACTTTCAAATCGAAGTACAGAGTAGGGCCACTGAGCGACAGCAATGGTTTGACAGGAATGCTAAAACTAGATATGGCTCTGCTCTATGTAGCTCGCCTTTTGTAAATGTTGCCTCAGCGGCGACAAAATCGGGAGCAAAGTGGTGAACAACTTCTTCGTTTTTCTTAAGAATCTGCCTTAGTGCGAGTTTTTGGTCATTTGTTGACTTGCTGGGCCCTAAAACCTCACTAAATAATAGGGTCCAGTCAGATCGTTGACAAATTAAGAAGACTGATACATCTTTGGGGCAAACTATGTTGAGTTTTCATTTATCAGACAAACATTCTTCCGACCAAATCTTGGAAAAAAGTTGGTGTATGCTCTCTTTCAAAACATCTCCAGTTGCTTAAACAGTTCAGCGGGTAGACCGTCCGCCCCAGCTTTGTTTTCATCGTCTCTTGCCTGATAGCGAAATTTGTGTCATCATCGTTTAGCGAAAATGGTTTTTCCATACATGGAAAACTGTGACTCCACTAAAAGGTTTTCTTATTCGTCTCTACAAAGGTCTGTTGCACTGCTGTTTCCTAAACGCGTTCTTTTTCCTTTTTGGTAAAACTTCCACACATTTTCCTAAAATAGCACCTCCCTATTTCCTCAACCTCGTGCTTTCCATAAAACAAACAATATATTTCGAAGTCGTTGGAAATAGGGACATCCCTCAGTTTAGCTTGAAGATCTCACGAGACGCTATCGTTTTTTTATGCCAGCCGTTTTAATTTTACATTTTGATGCACCAATATTTTTAAGCTTACCAGTGTGTTCTTTCATTTGCCAATAATGTCATTAAAATCAGAGTTTTGAAGAGCTTGCGTAGACTTCGAGTGACGTGACAGGGCTTAATATTTTAAGATATTGCTTAGCGTTGAATGTCTGAAAATGGTTTTGAAGTTTTCAGAGCAGCAATTGTACCAAAACTATATATGACACAGTATAGCTCTTCCTAGCAGTACCCAACACGGAAACTCATCAGATGCTTGCCTCTGTAGATGGTTCAGTTTGAGGATGATGATTAACTATGTAATAATAACTCATTTTACAAATGGTCTCTAGGTTTCATTCAGTTACCGCTACCTTACTCTGCGAGTAGATATGAGTTTCGATACATGCATTTATATTTTTGTAAAACTTGCAAACATTGTTGAATTTTTTGAATAAAGCAATTTATTGCTGAAAATGAAAATAGTAAACAAAACAAATACCATCAGCAATGAAAGACTTAAATATTTTTACAATAAAAACTGAGTAATAGCAATGGCTAGTTTCCATTACTTAAATGTGAATATACTCTTAACCTATCCTATACCGTTTACAATTCCGTTCATGCCATGGCACATCTTTTTAATTTGAAGGCTAAAAAACATTCTAAATTGCACGTGTATTAAAAAACTTAACATCGCTTAAATCTAATTGTTTCTTAAGTTAAATAAATCATCAGTCTCAGGCGGCCTTACTATCCAAAGAGCTTAAGTATTCTGCTCTCAATCGACTTGTTATTCTATGACCAATTTTTGTTCGTGTCCACTCTGACACCAGTTTCGATATGGCATACTGAAAAAAAAACAAAAAAAGTGAACATTTTTTCATTCTATATTTAACTTTAAATCTTACTTGAATCCCGTGGGCCCAATAACCAGTCGTTTCTGTAGTCTTTCCCAGAGTGAAGACCGCAAATTGCGTGTAGCTTTTCACATCGGGAATAAAGAGTCCACCATTCATTACCTGCTTCGAAAATTGGTTCATTTTTGTTACCAAAAATAACGGTGTCACACACTGAACAGTGATACCAAATTCGTCCAGTTCTTCGTGAAGAGCTAAAGTGAACTTTTTTATATAACTCTAAAAGAAAATTAAAACTCTTTCACATTATTTGCGCTTAAATGATTTTGTTTAATAAAGGCAACCTTCGATGCAGCATAAACAGCCATATAAGGCAGTGATTGCAATTCACTTCCCGAGGAAATATTCACAATTGCACCCTTTCCATTCTTTTTCATTTGATCAATCAGCATGCGGCACATCATTGTTGCAGCGCCAACATTAATGTTAATAATATCCCAGAGAACGTCTTCAGGTATCTTGGTCAACTCATCCGGATAATCGTACATTTTGCCAACATTATTGACTGTAATCAAATGAAAAAAAAAACAAACATTTAATTATGCTACATATTTACATAATCGCTATATTTCACGGTACACTCGCTGTTACAATGTACAAGGCTTAGTTATGGCCAATTAAAAAAACACAAAGAAAAAATTTAACACGAACAATTGCAGAATAGACGAGGAAGCAAGATACAAAAAAAAACCATTGGTTAATAATGAAATCTTTTGGCAAAGTAAGTCAAAGACAAGGTTGATCGGAGCGCAGATACCGTATAAAGGTCTTTTGACGTAATTCGTACTTACAGCGTGGAGGCTGTTCACCGCTAGCCGTAATGGACCGCAACCGATTGCACTCGATTATGGCTTGTGCATATGGGAGGTTTTAAAGGCGCTTATTAGGGTTAATATAGTTTGGCAGTGATCATTTCAGAGTGTATCGTAATTTTGCGACTATTTTGTCAGGCATTAGAGATATTTAAGGCCGTGGGCTGGAGATTCGATGACATTAGTTTTAATATTTAATGACATTTTGAGAAGGAACTGGTCATTGAGACCAAATGTGCCCCATGTTTTCAGCTAATGGTAAGAAGATTAGGTACTCTTCTGACGGTTAAGGTCTTTGGCAATTGATCTTGAAATTCGCTCACGAATTTGCTCATACATCAACCTATTGTAGCACATTTAATAGTCACAATATTATCTTCACAGCGATGACACATACGACACATGGAACAAATGCCGTCATATGTGATAACGCCCAACGGATAGTAATGCTAGATTCGAAGGGCGAATGTTAGTGATTGTGAGAAATTGACACTATCTTTAATGTTTTACCGATGTATTCCTTCTAATTGTAAAATATATAAAATATAATAAATAAAATTTGTCGACAAATACATAACCATTAGAATGGGGTTCTGAAGGTGACAAGAAAGACAAAAGCGCCTTCCGCTGCGAAGAAGTTGCACTTAGAGCGCGCTTGCGACATTACTGGATATGACTTATGAAATGCTTTGCTTCATGGGAATATAGACATTTAGATGATTACTACTTCACCAGGGCTAACTATCGCTCATCCTGTATAGAAATTATTATAAGTGGCAAGGAGGTGTTCGAATTCACTACATATAAACTCCAGTAAGGCTGTCATATGGCAGAACTAGATAAGAATGATATGAAATTTAATTTAAATAAAACAACAGCGGTGTGATACATTTACGCCATTGTGTATGGAATAGCACATCATTAAATACCCGTCACGGCTTCGCTGGCAGTGCTTCAAGGGGTCCAATATACACGGCGTTATTCCGGCAGTACCGTCTCGAATGTTGGCCTTGAGCTCGTCTAATCTAAGGAATTGACGTAGCCCTAGAGAAAGTAGTCGAGTAGTATCGGGTCACGTGATCGCTCGCCTTAAGAGGGATCCTTTTACGGCGAACAAAATTTATCATTCTTGCTTGCATGAATGTATCTATGTTGTCGAGCTCGGGACACAGATGGTCGGTTAAAATCGCTCTATACCTGAGACTATTGACGGTAACGATGTTTCGTTTCTCATAACGATGATGCCCCAACAACGGCATTTTTGCATGTTAACTTAGCCGCTGAGCCAAAAATGGGCCACATCCAAGCTGATTTTTTTTATTAAATTTACCACGCCTAAAGGCTGTAATGACGATCGACGAAATTGGCGTTACGCTTTTTCAACTGAGGCGGGAGTTCGATAATATTTTTGAATAATTTCCGAACGTTCGGTAAGCGTGAAACGATGCATGACGAAATGGCAAACCTTACTAAATATTTTGACAGCTGGATATAATTGGTAACTTAGACAGATGCTGGAAAATAAAGACTTGAAAATCTATCATTCCTAGCTGCAGTGGCAGACTATCTTCTTTTGGGGATCGGGGGCGACATCAAGTAATGGGCCCATCATTTTGGAAAGGAAAATAAAAAAAACAGGTGTAACGTTTAATTTTAGAGAATTTGTTTTCGTGACCTAATATTACTAAAGTCGTTTATTAAATTGTCAAAGTCGAATGTCTTTGCTACTTTTCCCTCTATCAATAAAACTGACAGAGTGTCATCTGTCGTCATGGTGAATCGTAAATAATATTTCATTAAATTTAGTTTAGAGAAACTTCTCTAAAAGATCAATGACATATTAGGAAGTGATTTACTGAAGTCCCATTTGATTACGAACTGTACAAATTCTTGTGCTGTCCAGGTAAGTGCTAACTAGCTCTGTTGTGGTATTTGTTGCCCGTAAGTGCCGTCAAAATGTCTTTATTTCTTGCATCACTAGTTTATCATCAAATTCGTCACAAATGTTGTTGATGACAGATTCTATGCCATTGTCAGAAACGCTGTTATCGGCTGAACAACTTGGAATATTATCTATTATTCAACTTTGCGCAGATGAACTTTGCGACAGTTATTTTGTGAATCGATGTGCACGTTCAAGCATCGATCTACAAATCTCTTCTCGCATTGCCAAGCCAATATTTTGTGAAAGTTTTCTTTATGGTTTTCGTCTTGTGCCGGTTTCCATATTAATACCAATTATTTCAAACTTTTGTGTGGCAAAAATTATCGCGACGACATCCATACTACGGGACCAACATGAAGTCATCGAACGAAGTGAAATAGAACTTACTCTTGATTTAAACAACAACAACGCCTGAAGTATCATCGTCCGACTAGTTCAGACAGAGAAATACAAAAAGTTAAACCTCGCAACCACGTTAATGTGGAAGTAGCTGAACTTTATTTCAAAAATCTGCTCAGGAGGGGATAAGCCGGTGTTGTGGCCTTCCATGTGGTTCCTTCCCTCCGCTTGATTTAACTCAATTCTATCAAGCCATCCTGATGTCTACAGGAACCTTTAAGGATTAGAGAGTGAGACATCTGAACTTCCAAGTGTTCGTGTTCCTCAAGTGACAGAGACCCGGGCAGTGACACATATAGGAATTGTCCTCATCGCTGCAGCATCTACAAATGTGGTCATCCTTGAGATTCATGCTACATTTCCACCAAAAGATAAACGATATTAAAGGCAAAAGATTAACAATAAATCTCTACACATTTTCACCGAACAAAAAGGAGATTAACATGGGAATTTTCTCTCAACCCGCTCTCTCGCCCTCAAATTTGCGCACAAAATGTCCAATATCTGGTTGTCAAATTGCTTACTCGCTCTCAATTCTCAGTAAACAATGTCACTTTTGACATATTAAGTGTGTGTAGAAGCCGATTCTTACATGCAATCCTAGTTTTTTTCAAGATTATTTTTTAATCTTGTGTTTAGCAGATTAAAATTTGTATGGCAAATCTTAAGATTTAAAGCAGATTAAGGGGAGATTAATCTTAATCTCGATCTAGTGCTCGGTGGAAACGTAGCATTAGTTTCATCATGGGATTTCTTAGAAAATTATGACCACCAACAAGATTAGACAGCGATGTTCTTTTTTCGCTTTTTGGTTCGGTTTTGATTATATTCAGGCCATAGTTTCCGTTATATCTCATAAGTGGTTAAAGAATCTTCCTGTTTCGGCTTTCAGCCTGATCATGTATTCCACTCGTTCTCTGAGGTTCCTGACAGAAGTGCCTGGTCATGAACCATATCGCACCTCACAGGTGCCCAAGGACTAGAGGTAACTGCGTAGTAGTATGTAATCGACTTCTAAGTATCAAAAATAAATTGCTGATTACTTTAATGACTAAGTGCGATAATCTGAAGGATGGCATAAGTCATTTCGTCTCCGGGTGTGTGTTGGTGTTAGCGACTTTTTATAGGTGTATTTTATCAGTTATGGCTCTGGTGTCTAGTGTTTTATGACAGCTTAGCTTTAATAATTATAAACCTACTTAACCTAACTTAATCTTCCAGCACTTATATTTACTTTCATAACATTAAAATGCTAACCACAACATTTGCATTATATAATAAACTTACCTAATATTCCTACAGGAATACCTTCCAATTCCTTTCGAATATGTTCATAAATGGGTCTTCCTTGCGAAAAATCAGCGACAATCCATTTTGTTTTCACTTTATATTCAAGTTCTGTACGAAAAAAAAGTATAAATTCAAAATGTTATTTATGCACTGGGCTATTGTTTACCAATCTCCTGCGCAACTTCAACCAACTTCTTTTCAGTTCTCGATATGAGTACAACATTGATTCCTTTCTTAGCCAACTCTTTGGCGTATTCCTTTCCAATGCCGTCCGTAGAGCCAGTTATTACTGAAAAATCAAATAAAAGATGATTTCAATTAGCTTCAAGATAAAGAGGGTAAATGCAAACATAGTTCAGAATCAATAATGGATATTGCATTAATGCAATTTTTTTTTCAATAGAACACAAGTGTAATCGGTTCTATCTATGAATTTTAATTATAGACTTCCCTTGGATAACGATTTAATATAACCAAAAGCTAATAACATTATCAAATACTAAACACCTCTATAATTACAAAAATATCTATGTATCTAAACTGAAAATATTCAGCAAACATTCATTAAAAATCTCTTAATAGCTCATAAATCGACACCCTGACGGGCGGCGCGGCGCTATACAATTAAAATTTTCGCGAGCAAACAAAAATTCTCACATGTCATGTTACACAGTTTTGTGTAATATGTTAGAACTGCTAAGAGGTCAGCAAACAAAGACCAACACTATTGGTCAACACTTCCGTTTACTACTAACTATAATTATTGACTCAACTGTTACTGATCACTTTACAGAAATTGGCACGTACGTACGTACGTAAACAGAGATAGAGTAAAGTATCTATGATATATGGTATAAAAGCCATAAAAACAACAATCATCTGAAGACTTCTTGCATAATTTTGCTGCAGAAAAACTGGTTGCGGTTAGTCGAACTCCAAACCAGATTTTCGCGATCTTTTCTCATGAAAGCTGCAATTTTTTCTGCATCCACTAGAAGGACGCACTCGATTAAATACAAATACGAATACGAATACAAAAACGAATGCGAAATGCATCGCACCGAACAGCTGAGCTGGTGATGCAACTTCAAATGGATAAAATGCGGCAAAATGCCAAAATGTTAAATGGCCACTGTTAGTGTATGTGGGTCATTCGAGTTTGCTTGTATGCGGTACGGATACAAGAGATTGTAAGTCGGTCCATGTGGATGCAAAAAATTAGCTTCATTAAAACGAACGAATACCTACTTTCAGATGGAAGTATGTTGTAATAGTGGGACAGGAAATTTAATGGAGTGCTAATGTACGAATACGTGTTGCTGAGGTTTGCTATTTAATACCAGTTGAAATGAGGAACAGATGAAATCGAAATTGCATTAGTATCTGAAGGTTGTTTCGGTTGAAATGCAGTTGCGGAGTCAAGTGGTTTTTTGTTCATTGACCGTTGCATATTGTAGTTTTTGAATTTCTTCAAAAATTAATGCACACTTTATGGCTTAATGTACGCATACGAAGTGGTTGGGAATTGCAGTTCGTTGGACTAGCACCCAAAGAGGCGCGGCCTCTTGCGAAAATGAATGAAGCAGTTCAAACCGCTTATCGTAGAGTCATGCAAATTTGAGCGTGCATTTCCTTAATGGAGCAGATGACCACGACTAACCGTTAGTAAAACTGATTTGAAACTTTGCACGTTGATAGAAAACATAAAATTATTGAATTGGTGTTCTAATATAAAAGAGACACTAGAATTAAAGAGTTCGCTCTAACTGTATTTACTGACGAGTCCAAGGTGGACTGTGAAATGGGAGCAGGCGTTTTCAGACAAACTGCACACGTCCTTTTTATTCCGAGTCGCGAAATTTTCCAGCTCTTCCAGGTCCTAACATCAACAAAAAAAAACCTAGCTATCTTCGTTGACAGTCAGGCTGCAATCAAGTCCCTCATTTCAACCAAGTCAAATTCCAAGCTCGTCGAGGAGTGTTGAGGGATTTTAGTCAGCGCGAATAGGAAAGGTGAAAAGCTGGCCCGACCGGCTCCTCCCTTCCCGAATCACGTGTAGAGGGAGGCTACCTACCATCCGCCCCACTCCCATTAGGTTCTGTAAAGGGCATAATCTTCTCGCACTTTACGGCTTAGGCAGAGTCTAGGTAGAGTAGTCTGAGCAATTGCGCAATTCTTAGAAAGACTTGCAAAGCTCTTCACCCACTGCCGCAGTTCGGATGATGTTAATGAGAGAGAAACCATATTTCACCTCCTATCCGGGTGCACGGCTCTGGCCACGGCAAGACATCGAGCCCTACGACCTTGCAGACATCTCAGATATCGGCCTAAACGATATCATCACCTTCCTTAACTGCACTGAATGCCACACATCGACCACTTCACCCTGGTACATTTTAGTACTCTTGTCTTCGGTGGGCGGGCATTACCGTAATAAGTTCGGGGAGCAGTTAACCCCATTTTATTTTTAATGAATTCGGTATATTACATTTTTTTTGGAAAAATTGCTTATCCAAACTCGTTTTAAAAGCGAACAATGTGAACCACAATTCCTTGAAGTGGTTGCAAACAACTTTGACAAAGAAAACCAAAACCCAAAAAATCAAGCGAGCATAGTAAATACCAAGGAGACTTGTTGACGTCTGACCTATTCATATAAAAAGCAAGCCGAAGACAAATGCAATTTTAATAAAAGGACATATTTTAAAAGAAAATTAATAAATACGATAACATTCAGCATTGATTTTGTTTTTTAAATTAGATGATTAACATTTAATGCGACTTTGAGGAAAGAACGTATTATGCTTATAATAATGTCAGATTCATACATACTACACCTCTCTTCAAAATACAACAACTACCCTATCTAGTACTTTAGATTTAAAAATGTATATTCGCGTTTAGCAAGCATCTTGGTCTTACTGCCAAAAACACGCGGTTACATTTTATTGCGCTAATTTAAATGGTTTTATCCATGGCATTGCGTTATTACAATGATCACAAAGGCTAGTCCGTTGCTTAGAACCAAACGATTTTATTTCATCTTAATCTACCATAGGGCATTTACAATTTTTCTCAGCTTTGTAAAATTGTATTGTTACTGATTGTAGTATAACCCCAAAGCTGTATAAATAAAGTTTACCAAGCAACTAATGCATTTGATAATATTCAATAACGAGCTCTTTAAGAACGAGAAGCGTATTTACATTTCTGAAAAATTAACATGCGCATACTTGGTCTCGTTGGGGATCTTTACAACGATTTTTGATGACGTCTTTCACTGCCTTGTAACCGAAATACGGATTAAATTAAATTTCACATTGAAATATTTAAATTATTCAAAGATCAATTAATTGTTTAGCCCATCAGTTCCCATGACTACTTTAATGATTTCATTTTGTAATTTCTTTTCAACTACATATAGGTATGATTACATTTACGATACGTTTCCACCAAGCACTGAACCGAGATTAAAACTAAACTGCCATAAATTTTTTTTTAAATCCCGTGATTTATTAATTTTAATCTGATTAATCCAGATTATAAAATAATCTGGAAAAAACAAAGTTAACATATAAGAATCGGCTTGTGAACATACACAATACCAATTTACCATACTTGGATATGTCAAAAGTGTCGTTGGTTGCTGAGAATTAAGAGCGAGGAATCAATTTGACAACCAGATGTTGGAGTTAGACATTTTGTTGCGTAAATTTGAGAGCCAGAGAGCGGGTTGGGAGAAAACCTCTAATATTTACATTAACGTATTTTAATGGAAACGTGTAAAGATTAACTTTTGGCTATGATCTCGGTTTTTCTTTTGGTGCAAATATAGCATTAGGCGAAAAAAAAATGTTTTCCTTCAATTCTAATCTTTTTAAAAAAGGTTTGTTATATGCCTCTTGGACTACATTTTGTTTAAGTTTATACATAAGATTCTATATATGTATGTAGTAAATAGATTATTTGAAAGTATCATCATTTAACAAACAAAAAGTATTACTGCGTCAGAAAACTAGATTTTGAAAGGTTCAACTATCCTCAGTAGGAACATTAAACCCTAAAAAGAACTGTTCAATGTCTCGAAAACAGTATATAGTTCGATTAGGTCAGCTTTTGGGTCATTGAATAGAAAGTAGTCCGAGTTTCGATTGTATAAGGAATTTGTTTCTACGTTTCTGTAATCCAAAATACTGAGCATAGCAAATCAGCTAACACTATACTTCATTGTGGAAGTCTTAAAAGCGAATGTTGTAAGATGTTTCTATCCATTGTTGTTGTTTTATTTGAGAGTAGGCATAAGATGTTTAAGCAGCCCCGCCATTTCCTTCCTCGCAAAACAACGGACTATGGGCCTCATTACCTCTAACGTAGGTTTCATTACTAAACCTACACAACGGCAACAACCTACAGGTGACACTGCCTCACCAGCCTGACTAACCTCACTAAACTTACTCCTTACCTATGTAACATCCTATTGGCATTTAGGACCAAATCTTCCGAAGATTAAACATTAGTATATAGATGGCTACGTACACTTTTCATCTTAAATAAGTACGTTTTTTATCTGTCAAAATATTTAAATTTAAATCAATGCTGAGATATTCTGATGTGACTTATACGTGAATATAGAAGGGGATACTTCTATTTAAAGTAAGCGTATGTAGATATATGGCGGCCACTGTATATCCTTTCACCAATAACATCAAGTTAAAGATATTTACAGCGGATGCGTCAACCAGGAAAATTTTCAACAAATAAATGGATTGCAGATAATAAATAAATTTTCCAAATTTCGGCCATGACCAAACTTGATATATTTATAACAAATGCTACGTGATGAGAGGGACATCTAAGGGGAAAAGACAATTCAATAGAGACCTCAACAAATTATATATTCTTCTTAAATTTTCTTCCACAATTCAGTATATGTTTCGGTTTTACAATATTTATTTTTTATTCCACCCCTTAAACATTTTAACACGTCATGTCAGGAATGCTCATGAGTTGACCTCTAAACCTGTATTATACTGTGAACTATAAAGATTTGGTCCTTTTGCTGTACTTCCTTTCTACATTTCCACTATGCCGCGCTGTGTTTTTACAATGTTTGATAATGTTGAAGCCTGTTAAGTAAGAATATTGACAGGAATTGGAGTATATTTTCCTCTTCTTACTTTAAAAGCTTATACCTACTTTATATAACAGTTCAAACTCTTGGGTCAGATTTTGAAAGAGTCAACAAATGTTTAATGGTTAAGTTTTATTTTTTAATCGCTCAGTGATCAATTAATAGACAAAGACGCAACAAAAATCAATCGTATTGTACTCATAAATCATACTTAAATATAACGATAAAATCTAACTTTGGCCCTGTATTTCGAACGATCGCTCGAACCCACAACGATGCAAACAAACTCAAATCAAAATCATTATGTGTTAGCAAAAAAAAAAGACTTGCAGATCTTCTCTTGTCGCATCGGTTGCGAAGTATTCTGTTAAACTAAAACCTGTAGCTAATGATCTTCAATTGAAGACTCCAAGCAAAGTTCAACCAAGTCAACCAGCACATCTGACATATTCTTAATATGGTAAGAGAAAAACGCGAAGAATTCCACCGCTGACATTCTTAACACTTACAGCGCAGCAATTTACAAAGCGATTTTACCCAATTAGTATCCGCAATTATCAGATACTAACCTTACAATTCTTAAGCGTTCAAGTGACATTCATAGTACTGCCAGGCCAATGCACCTTATTGCAATGACAGCCACAAATTTGGCAACAACCAAATCCCAGCCCATTCAATTCTTTGCAAATCATCAATCAATGCCAATTGCAATTGCAGTCCATATCCGACCTGCCGCGTTCATATTCAAGGTAGATCAATCAAAACAGTGCAATACCGGCTGACTCTGATGCAATATACAGAATGATATTGTGATACCCAAACTGCAATAATTTTGCAAAGTTCGACATTAAGCTGTTTGACTAGATTTCCGAAAACAAGTACAAGAACGTACTTTTGTGCAATCGCACAAAATGTGGATATTTAAGTAGAAAAAGATACAAAACATTATTGTCGGTTGCTCTTCATGCTTGTGCTTCCGATTTGTGTGTGTGTGTGTGTGTTTTTGTTGTATTTTATTGTTTACTTAAAGCTTTGTTGCAGTTGGGCAACTTGTTGATACCAATTCATTGACTTTTTGCCGGCAAAAGTGGCATCTTGTTAAAAAGTGAAAATATTCACTTTTAATTGTTACGACGACGACGCGGTGCTTTGGCTATCATAGGTTATTCAGTTATACACAAAGCGTAGCGTGCTATGTCAGTTAGCTAAAGTGCGAATAAACGCAAACGTTTAAAAGTGGTTGGTTTTTTCTTTTGCTGTTGTTACCTACCAATCTTTGCGTATACGCTCAAGGTCGTTAGGGCAATTCATTCCGTTTTTCCTTCTCTTTGAGAAATAAAACCACGAATTTATGGCCGTCGGTGTTCTTGAAAAATGGGAAATACTGATGTAAAATTTTTGTAATCAAAAATGATGCAGACAGAGTTTTTTTGTTCGTAATTTCTAGGTTAAGGTTGAATGTAAGAAAGTACATACTTACTCATAAGGACAGTTGAGCTTAGCACTCTCGGAAGGCCACTCGGATAGTGATTTTAAGTGATTATTGTGAATTCATTGTAAATATTTTGAATCATAATTGAAGGATAAAACGTACTCTTTACGGTGATTTATAGGCGGCGCATGTCCATTGATTTTGAATTACTGGTTCTTTTTTTGTGAATTTTTATTTGGGACAAATTAAAATTTATATCTACTTGTAATTGTTACGGAAACGTATGGTGCTACTTTTGAAACGCGAAAACTCACTTTGACGCACGATTTGTTTGCCATAATCATTTAGAATTTGGCACGTTGGTAAAAATTAACAAAAAAATTTGGTAAATGTTAAGGTGGGATTTGAACGATGGAGTCGACAACACATGCCCAACATTTAAGTAAGTCTTCTATGATGGAAATTAAAGCTGGAGTAGCATTCTAGAAGTAGGTTCATTAGTAGCGTGTTAAAAGTTTATTTGGAACAGGGTTACTAATTTGAGGTTGCGGGATAAGTGCTTAGGGTGAATGCTTAAGCTGAAGCAGGCCAGGACAGTCTATATTCCCTTTTAGAAGCTGATGAAAAAAGCGAACTTCAGTCAACTCACGTCAACACTATTTGAGCACCTGCGTGTGTATCAGTATAGACGATCCAGATAGGGGGTACGTTAAATTCATCTGTCCATGGAAGCACAGGACGACGGAGAAAACATCTCGAAACAGCCAAGAGAACGTGCATATGACAGACATTTGTGATGTGGAAGGGGTAACAGACTTGGGAAACATATTCGAGGATTAGTCTTACCAATGCAAAATAAAGGGATTTAGTGTTATAGGGGTTGAAGACTTTTTTTAACCAACGTCTTACAAACCCAAGCAAATAATTGTCTCTGTTTATAGTGTATAATTTATGTGGGAGCGGGAATTAAGCTTTTTATCTCTGATAACACCTTAATCGCACTAAAGTGTAGCTCAGACAGTGGGTACGGATAAGTGATCGCTTGACACCTATCAATATTGAAATCTCAAAAAAGTTATAATCGCACCATGTTGTAAAATAGGTGAAATCGTCTTGGAGAGGGTGCTAGTCGGCGGAGGTTGATACTCATAGTCAATGTTATAAATCGTAAGAATGAAAACCAGAAAACCACAGATGGCGGGAAACTCTTGATGTAGCTTTAAACGAAATCTTTATATAGACGCCCATCCAGGTAAGATTTTATTTAGGCTACTAAAATAGCTCGGAAAATAATAATTTTGTGCGAAATGTTATCGAATGCCTTACTAAAGGCTGTGGCGATTATATATAGATTTTTTAAATGTTCTAAAGCGCATAAATTACGAATAAAATTAAATGAATTCGTTTAAGTTGGTCATAGTCGACCATAGATTCAGAAATTAGTGTTGGTTTGGTGAAAACGTTGAACCATACATGATACTCTCAAAAGGCTTTGGCAATTATGAGGGAATTACGTATACCGTTGTTATAGGGATAGAGGATGGTAACAGCGATCTAGTTAAGAAGATGGTTGATACCAGAACCGACATTATTATCAGTGTCTAAAGAAAAACATGAGATATCTTCCTAGATTACTGGCGACTCCACTTAACTAAAAGGATCCAGAATCACAGAGACTGGCTATCCGAGTCACTTCTATCTAGACCAGTTCTTTGTTCGAGAAAAGGTTTGTGGCCATAAATAGGGACTCATAATCAGAGATAGTCCAATGTATGGGGGTGTTGAATCACCCAAGAGTCATAAGGGCCAATGGTGCTCAACGAAGTGTCATACGGGCTGAAGGGATTTAGCAACAGAAATTCGAATGAAACAACCCGGAATGGTCATTTTGACATATAAAATAAATTAAAAATTTGGCTGTATGCGAGGGTTAATGAGGACAGAACGATTGTTCACCATCAGCAGACCACCTCATCCAGAGTCGGTGTAATCTTTGTCAAGCCCATTATCATGGAAAACAATTTAGTAAAAGTAAACAGTTAATTGTTTACATCAGCAGGATGACGTATTGTTTTCATTTAGTGCGAAAATATTATGGGAACAATTTCTATTTTTTACATTTGTGCACGCCGAATTCATATCTTTTTCTTCTGGCTATCAAGTGAGATTTTAATTTATTTTTCTTATGTCAAAATTTAACGTTAAGAAAACTGCAGTTCGCTTGGAGTGGAATGTATAAATATATTATATTATCCATATCCCCCTATATACCAGAAGAAGAAGAAGACGTGAAGAATATTATGAAATTATATGTTTTCTATGAAATTTGGAAAAAATAAAGTGCACGACTGCGTCATACGAAACTTTCTCGGTAGATGAGATGCGTTTCTAAGTCGCAAAATGAATCAAAATTTCAAATTTCCGCACGATCGCAATAACTTTTGCTTCAGTGTACTAATGTGTACGAGAAAGTTAAAAACAGCAATTCTTAAATCAAAAACGCCTCCAAAAAATGTGCGAGGCCAAACCCTTTGACGATATATTGAAAATCTATATCCTTTTATACATTTATTTTCGTTTTGTAATGAAATATTCGAGGAAAACAAAATTTTGGTAAAGGAAAAACTTATAGAAAAACAAAAATTGGTAAGGCAGGACAATGTCCACATATTTTGTAGAGCTTCTAGCCCCTTATCTCTTTCGCTTAAGCCTTGAAACATATTTACACTCTTTAATTTCGCGATTCTAGAGATTACGCTCCAAATTTTACCATCCTAGATAAAAATTGAAGGCCTGAAAACTGCTGACGTCACAACTTTAGGTGCTGATCATAAATACATACAGCGGTGGCTAATATAAAACAAGCAACTCTTCTTTCAACACATAACATTCCTAAATTTAAAACTATAGGTCAGGGCGTTGCAGCTACAAAAAAATACTTAAGATTGTAAATATTTCTAAAGCTCGGACGAAAAAAAGCTACAGTAGGGCGGTCTAACATCACCCTCACGTGAGGTATAAGTAGTCTAAATGATATAACTTATATAAAATTTTTTGCGGACTTAAATTCAGTCTACGAAATGTGTTAAGTGTTTTTTTTAGCTATATTTAATATTTCAGATAAGTGATATAACTTAGAGTAGTGACACCTCAATATCGGAAATTATATATATAAACTTAATATAACTGAGTTGGGGTGATGTTAGACCCCACTACTGACACAATTTTTTTCTAAGCCTCAGTATTTTTTTAACTGCAAAGCTCTGACCCACAAGTGGTCTTATATTTAGAAATGTTATGTACTGAAAGAAGAGTTGCTTCTATTATTTTGCCCACCACTGTATATACATATACTTGTAGGAGTCCACGTCGAATTTTAAGGGGCTTACAATCCGTACGCCGTTGCAAGTCCCCCTTCTTTAAAAATGCCTTTCATCTATCTCTTACAAATCGCTGTCCTCAGCTCAAGGAAACAGTAATTAACAATAGCTATTCTTCAGCCTACACAGGCGGACAAGTTTAACAGGGATGAAAAAATCAGTCGTGACCTCAAAAATAAATTAATCTATGTGCTTAGATTGATGGCCAATAGAGATTTTTTTTTCCACTAATATACCTACTCCCAGTCACTATCGCTAGCAGAATGTCACAAACGACCACTCAATGGTTCCTTCAAAACAATTAAGAAGCGATTGCAAATGCATTAGCAATAATCACATAAAAAACAAATAATACTAAACCTCCCAAATCGACACTTAATCATAGTTTTCAATAAAAAAATATTTTAACATCCGATTAGTATTTTGTGCATGCCCGCCGATAAAATTCTATGGTACTTACTCGTTAAGGATATAAATATGTTTTCAACTAAACACAACTTTGCATACAAATTATACCATAAATACCTAGTATCTATTTATTTACTCACCCGCCCATTTTCCATATTTTTCAATAAGAGTTTTTTTCGATTCCGGTTGAAAGTATGGTTCCAATACCGATCTAATTATAGATAGCACCGATTTTAAGTTATCAAAGAGGTAACAGGCCAACGCGTAGACACCAACAAAATAAATCAGCGTCGTCCCGTAGCCGTAGAGTAGATTTACATTTGGCATATTCATTAAAATTTCATACATTTCGTCAAAGGACTTTTTTTTTTATTTATTTTTAGTTACAATTTAGTATTTTAGTTTGTGAACTAAACATCTAACTTAAATTCAAATTCACAATGAATTTTAGTATATTTTTATCATTTATTTTTTCACTGATTATTAACTGTAACAAATAAAAAAAAAGCTTTTCTTTTGCAATAAATCTTATAAATGATTGCATTCGTGCACCGCAAGTTTACAACAACGAACCGATCGTGCACACCGCTTTGGTTTCTTTCTGTAAACAAAGATCGTCGACACCCGACTGACACAAACTTTGCGAGGAAATTCGTTGAAATGTCCAAATCAGCTACAAAACTAGCATGGGCCTCTCGCCAGATAGTGCGGTTGTCTACTAATGTGTGTGTGTGTGTAAGGTTTTGTCATACATCCATGTGTATGTATATGAGCGGGTACCCGTTCACATTACTACTCTGGAGTAGCACATTTTTCCGGCTGATAACGCTAGTGGTGTGCTTAACTCATTCCCACACTGCTTAATGTTTATAATTTACGTTTATGGCTGCAGCTGACAGATATGCGCTATTGTTATTAATTTGTGACAACATATTAACCGACTACTGCCGAAGTACGGCCTACAATTTGCATATGGGCATTTGGATTAAGATTGTCTTTTGCTGCGCATCAACTGTACAAGGCGGCCGCCTTTACTTTCACTTAATGACAACATATCTGACAATAACAACTGTTTATGTTTGATAAAGCCAATAAAGCCAAACGTGACTTGAGGTAGTGCAATCATGTTGGTGGATGTGATAATAGGATACATAAATACAGATTCACCTAGGTTATGTGTTAATTTTTGATCAAACTGTGATCATATATGCGGATGCGGAAATAAGAGGAACATATTTGTTGATTAATCAGACCAACATGTACTTGTATTAGGGTACTTGTTTTTATACCCTATCCTAAGGGTATATTAATTTTGACACATAGTTTGTAACACCCCTTAATATTCGTCGTAGACCCATAAAAGTATATATATTTATGATCAGGACCAAATCCTAAGACTATCTAGCAATGTCCGTCCGTCCGTCCGTCCGTCCGTCCGTCCGTCCGTACGCAATTTTTAGGCCTTTAAATTCAAGCTAGAAAGCTGAAATTTGGACCACATACTCCCTAGGGCTCCGAAATGGTTAAGTGTAAAATTTTTTGGAATACGCCCACTGCCACGCCCACAATTTAGAAAAAACCGATTTAAAGCTACAGATGGACAGATAGAGGGTTATAACCTTCACAAGATATGTAGGCACTGCCCTCCTTTATAAGTTTGTCATATAAAGTTTTTTGCCACGCCTACTTTTTGTGGGCGTTTTTCACTAAAATGCTGTTTTCTTCGATAATTTTCATAGAAACCGAAAAAAAGTGTTTAACAAGATATTTAGCCAATATTTTTTCCAATATATCGCCCATACAAAGTTTTTGGCCACGCCCACTTTTTGGGGGCGTTTTTTCAAAAAATATTTTTTTTTTTTTTCTAAATTTTATAGAATGAAATAAAATGCTATCCATCATCTACTTAAGGTTTTTTTTTGGGGCATATAGGGATAGGGATAGGGTATCATACTGTTCGCTCCAAGCGGACTGTAGCCTTTCCTTATGTTTTTTTTTTGCAAATCATTCATACTTGAAAAATTATATCCGCAGTCATGTTATTCTATCAATCTAAGTCAAAGGTCTTCTCTTATCGAATCGTTTAGTACTGCTTTATCTTTAAGTTGGGCATGAATTAGACTGCCCAGACTGCGTCTTTTTTTGCAGTTGTATTTTTACACCTGGATTTCCAAAAAACTTTTTAGGTCTGCCAGTCCAAGGTGTTCAAGTCTTGAGGGACACGGGGTATCTAAGGCCAATTTTCGATAGTAATAAGCTTAAAAAAATAATAGGAATTCTCACAGGGCACTGTCGCTTGGTGCCTAGTTTTGTGTGATAATTTCGTTTTCACCACACCCCTCTTTAACCTAAATAAGACAACTTTACAGCACTACCTATTGCGAAAGGCGTCATATTGCAGATATCAAGTAAGACTAAATATCTGGGAGTTATTCTCGATATCAAGCTTCTTTGGACCAAGCATGTTGAGACGAAGACATCTAAGGTATTGGCGGCATTCTGGCAGTGCATGGGTGCCTTTGGCTGAACATGGGGCTTTTCACCCATAAAAGTCTTATGGATTATGGAAGACAATGATAAGGCCAATCTTATCATATGCATTGATTGTTTGGTAAAATAAACTTTG
The DNA here is from genome assembly GCA_963576555.1 of Ferdinandea cuprea. Classification (NCBI taxonomy): domain Eukaryota; kingdom Metazoa; phylum Arthropoda; class Insecta; order Diptera; family Syrphidae; genus Ferdinandea; species Ferdinandea cuprea. The sequence goes on from OY754958.1 coordinate 9,919,066, forward strand.
ATGTAAATATTTTATTGCTAAATTCATATTCGACTAAACTTCAATGAAAGGTGTGTTTAGGTAGCATTTAAGCCTTCCCTAGCACACCTGGATCTGCTCTAAATGCTTTTACGTTTATTTCACCCCTTGATATTCATATCATAGGAGCAAGCCTGGAGGGTCTAAAAAGAAGTGGTGTACGCGAGAACTACCCAACGACCCCTTTCTTATAGATAAAGTCGATTTCCTCCAATCTGAGCCAGTGGAGGAATGTAATCGGATTTTCACCAACCTTGTCGTTTTTCCAAGCGAAAGACTGAACTTTTAGAGTCTTGTTTGGGTTTTGGGCCATACTGGAATTATGAGAAATAAAATCTTCCACGAACTTGCTTGTCAAAGTTTAGAAGAATTTTTCACAGGACCTGAACCTGTGTTGGGTCTGCCGGCATTCATATTAAGAACCTCGTTTGACGACAATAGGTTTACTAAAGTCACAATATTCGATGGTACGATTCTTTAATGCCTCTGGGAAGTTGGCGGCATTTTCGCTTTCACTAGCGAGAAAAGACTTCCAGTGCATAGAAGACATTCTGACGGGCCACCATAAGCCTTTGTCAAGCACCATATTGAGCTAGGCTTAAGCTAAACCTACAACTATCTGCGGAGCTTTTGAGGAAGTCAAAGATATCGCGAAGCATTTCCTCTGCAAACGTCTTGCCCTTGCTAGAACCAGGCTTCAGGCTACCTGCTTTAGGACAAAGAAGTTCAATCGAATGTGCATTAAGGCAACTAATAGAGTAAGAACGGTATTTGTATATTCCTTGCTTACTAAACAACGCAGCGACCATTTGATCGTCTGGATTTTCAGTACAAATGTTTCAAAGAATTATTCTGAAAGAAATAAATTCTTCGCCTGCGAGCTACATGAAAACTACTTGAACAAGGGAAAAACCACAGAGAAGGGAAAATGCTCAGAAAATTCATTCGCCGAAGTTCATTAACGATGCTCAAAGCTTAATTTATATTGGATAAACGCAAGAAAAGTTTAAGAGAAAAACCGACATTACAGAGAACGGATTTAGAAAAGCGGTCAAATGCGATTCAAGTTATCTAATATGGTTGACGCTAAGACAAAGAAGTGTTTCTGAAACTGTTTCTGAACTCCGGAACATTAACGAAGGAGGGAAGACGTGAGTAAGATGCCCCGTTGGAGTCACCGAAGATTTCCTAAACAAAGTTATTGTGCACCCGGAAAGAGTCAAAAGTCCTTTGCTCTTTATTCATATATTTGACTATCTGCTTGAAGCAAAAGTGGCAGAACCTAATGTGCATTACTTATTAATTGCTGACAAACCAGCGAGGACCAAACTTCCTCGCACTTGTGGATGTTTTTGAGGGTATCGATACTCCCCATTCTCTGACACACTCCGACCTATTCCAGACATTTATTTGAATGGCATAGTGATTTCCAAGTGTGAAAAGTACCTGTGATCAGTGACGTGCGGCACCAAAATATCTAGGGTGGACATACATATGTAATCATTTTCCTGTACCTCTCACTCCTGGGTTGCTTGTTCACCCCGTGCCTTTTAAATCCTAATTGCGCAATAATTCTTAACCGCAGTTATTGAATATGAAGTCAAAATGACCGCTGTTAACAATAAAGACAGGAAGTCTGGCTATATTTTTTAAAGGTTTAAACGACTTTGCAAACATTTTTGAATATCTATCCTCCTTTACATCCGAAATAGAAAAATCAAAGAAAAAAGAAACTCACATGAAATTAATTAATAATGATGCAAATTCTGAATGCTCTTAATACATTAAGGCTGCTTCAAGAACCCCTAGATCACATAAAAACCTTTGGCCGAAGTTAAAATGGGAGGCTTGACGAAATTTGTTGAAGTAGAACAAGTGTACAAGTGCACTCTTGTTCGTATCATCGTCGGAAATACAGAAGAAGAAACTGAAAGAAATCAAAAACACTATTCTATCTGTTAAAACATGTTGAGGAGTCAAGAAACATTCCAGCTACAATTACGTTTTCTCAAATGTGATTAATATAAACAAAAGACGTGCCAATTCCTCCCATATAACATTTTTACACGGATTAAAAGTTGCAATTGCATTGCTAATGTAGACAGCCTGCTTTGCATCCACAGTTGATTCAATTTCAATATATTTCCCTAAAACTTTATAATATAAATAATTATATATTATACATAGCTTATGGTTTTTTTCAGTGTCTAAAATGTCTGTTTAATGCACCATCACTGCCTGTGATATCTGATTCAACAGCGAAGCAACCGTGAAAAACAACATAAATCATCGTGTAAGCGTGTGATGGATGAAGTGACAGGAAAACTCTGCTATCTTCTGTGACTGAAAACTATATCCTAGGTTGAAAGTCAATTGACTGCTTGTGTTAACGCTTCTAACGTTTTTAATTCTTTATTTTGTATTTTGTGCAATTGGGTCGAAAGTATTGGTGTTGGATACCCACTTCTGTATACCTTTTGAAAATATAACAATATTCCAGTTTCATTAGCCCATACTAATCTGGAGTCATACTGTTAAAAGCATCTAGACAACTGCGATAACACCATAAGTTTTTGCTTATCAATTAACAGAATCATTCCGTTTGATAATGGTAGTGCAAGACGATTTGAACTCTGCCTTCTTCACAGAGTTCAATCACACACTCAAAGGTGGAAAGAAAGTAATTTTCAAGAAAACTATGAAACTGTTTTTCTTAGGAAAGAAAGTCTAATGTGCACTACGAATTAACTCAATAAAACATTTATTTTGGAAAATCAATAGTTCTTCAATGAATGAGTCTATCCTACAAACATGTCTCACAGTAGGAATTGTTGTAAAGATATTAAGTATAATATACTAAATTTGATTAACAATATATGAAAAAAACAACAAAATGCAGTTAACGACTAGTAAAATGTCAATAACACGTTGAAATTTTAATAAATTTTCACTCGATAAGGACGACTCGTAATATTTTATTTACTTATTAACAAAAAGGTAGGTACGTCAACGATAACAAAAATTTTGATTAACGATTCGTCTACCAAATGCCGACTCTAAACCACAACTGTCATTTGGTATCACGAAATAAAAAAAAAACAAAATCAATAAACTAAATTAAGAATCATAACAGTGACGGTGCTTGTTATCAGCTTAGAAGACGTTGAGAGCTTTTTGGAGACTTTCATTCTTGGAGACTTTATCACAATTCAAGACACAAACCAATAGAGAATCAAAAACGCTTTTATTTAAATCTAAAAAAGTTTATTATTAATTTATTTTTATATACAAAAATTGGAAAAATGAAATGGATTATGTACGTGCTAGCACTTTAAACATTAACAATAGCAAAATCTAATTCGTCATTAGGTCACTATTCGTTTGATTTTTTCGTAGTGTTTCAGCTACATTGGTGGCGATTATACTACGCGCTCTGTAGGGTAGCGCATTTAACGTTGCGTACTGAAAGACAAAACAAAATACATTTCTCGTGAATAATTTTTGCATATTTCATGATATTATGAGACTTACCTGAACAGCATGCCAAAAGTAACCAGTTGATTGTTTGGTTCTGCCCAAGGTGAATACAGCCCATCGAGCGTATGTCTCAGCTGTTGGTATTGATAGGCCACCCCGCATTATCATTATGGAATACGAATTAATTTTTGTCACGATGAAGAAGGGCGACAGCAGTTGAATGGTTATGTTACAATCCGAAACTTCATGTTGTAGCGAATGTGTAAGACTTTTGATGTAGGCCTTTAAATACAAATAAGTAATGCGCACTTAGTAATTAGATGTTATAAGGGTTTGAATTGGACACCAAAAATTAAATTTGTAGAGACTCCTCAAAGTGGACACCTTTCATTGTTTAATACCTAGATTCTGGCAATGAGACTTCTACATTTCACTGACAGATCACCAAAACTCTGGGATCAAACTATCGTAGACATAGACTTAATGGCACGAAAGGAGAAAAGCCACTAATAAATTTAGAGGGCGCAGAAATTCTACGGCAGAAAGGTGATTCAGAAGCTACAAAAGAGTTTCCAGAAGTTACAAATACGGAAAACTATTATGGGAAGGTACTATATATGCACACGGTGCTGAAAATTTGGAAAGACTATTTCTGCGGATTGGTGTTTTGGAGGTTGGTGAAGCATGTTGAGTCCCAAGCGTGGCAACTGACGAGACAGGGAAGGAGTCCCACTAAGGCATTTCCTCCTCTTTCCAAAAATGGCGTTTACAATTCCAATTAGTTGAAACTAGTGTTAGCTACTTCTACATTTTTAAGTCCCAGGTCTATAGGAATCTCCAACACTAAGCTAAGAACTCTTAAAAGGTCAACGGTAGGTTTCACATCCCCTTAAAGATTCTGACCTGGGGGCAAAGCCAGAGCCTGGCCGTCCAGGTTAGGGGTTAAGCCATCGGGGTAATATCCCGACCACGTCATAAACTATTAGTTATTCCTCAGCACCGTACCTAAAAGTGAGTACCTGGTGTGTGAGAATTTACAAAACTGCAGATGTCACCCAAAATCTTTAGTATGTCCTCAAGAGGTATACAATGCAGAAATTACAATGATTCAGTAGATACAATGGATAGAATCAGGTACGATAAAAATACATTTATATTTTATTACAGATGCAAACAAAATATTGCAAGTGTTCGTCATGGGAATCTAAGGTTTCCAAAATATTAGCCTGATATACGCATACGCCTCTACCAACGAGACTGCGGAACCTATCAAGGATGAATTTTGTGACTTATGGACGGAGGGGACTTCATTGTTAAAGTCGGAAAGAAAAATATCTTTGGCCGATTGACCGGTAAGTACAGCCTCCACGAAACTACAACAGATGACAAGTACCGACTAATTGACTTTGCAGCAGCTGGAAATGCAATAAGAAGAATTGGTTTCCAAGACAAAAGGTCCGCGCCATGACCACGACCATGACCATAAGGTAAGAAATTTTGACGAACAGTAGCCACAGTCTACAGATAGCTTCAGAGTGAGCATCTCTGCATTGTGCATTGACCTACAAGAAACCCATATCCCAGTATCACGACATAAAATATGTAGCTGAAGCCATCGTAGAGCCAAAAACCCGTGGTAAAAAAAAATATATGACAGAAGATGCAGTGAAAAACAAAGCAGCATGTGAAGACTACCAAGCCAAGACAAAGGAGGAGAAGAAGATCCTGCGTAGATAGAAAAGAGATCTAAGAGTCTCGCGAACTTTGCTATCAACAAACAAGCAATCATCTGTTCAACTTCGAGGTGGTTAAGGATTTAATAAAAAAAAAATAAACCTTAAACGCCCAAAACCTTAAGTCAAGCTTCTTCAACCGTTGTATGTGCAAAGGTATATCTTTTGGGACCTACATATTAACGTCGACTCCGAACGGCAATTTGAGAAGCTTCTCATGACAACTTCTACTCTTAGATGTTTGTCAGATTTTCGCCAGAGAGTAAAAATATATAAATTTTTAGGTAGGAGTTCATCTACGTTGGGGTAAAAATAAACTTCTGGGAAACCTTTGAAAGAAAAAGGACAAAATATATGCTCTACAGCACCCTTACTGCTGGACCGCTGGCTGCTGGCTAGAAGCAGAAAAGGGCAGCTAATACTAAATCCTTACTATATTGAGAGAAAAAAAACTATTCGCGGGGAGGGCGACTGAAGGACAAAATACAACCTCTAGAAAGATATGGACAAAATTGCTCCAGCCAAGACGATATTTGAGTTTTAGCCCCCAAGACCGCGACGACCTGAAAGACCAAACCTCCGTTTCAAAGACTATGACGGAGCGAATGCCAGAGCGCTTTGTTGGGCAACCTGAGCATGCCCAACTTCTTTGGGGATAGAAGGCTGCCTTTCCTTAGGAAGAGACTCGTCATGGGTCGAAAGCCCATTGCGAAATTTACCTTTAGCTTACTAAACTGGTGTTAAAGAACTAAAGAATTCTTGTCACCTTTAGATGCTACACAAGATTGCATCTAAAACTGAACTCTGCCTATATGGAATATGTTAAACTATTCGTCAACTTTAAAGTTGTGAAAAAATATCTGCTGCAAATATTTAATGCAAAAAGTCTTATGCAACTAAATGCAAATAAAGAGGTTTTCATCGATCGCAATAATCAACAGATTACATACATCATTCTTCCATTTAAGGGTGACCTAAAAGTTGAACTATCTAATCACAAGCAAATCGAGGAAAATCAACACCCACTATTGCACACAAAATACTATTAATTTTTATTACAAACAATCATCATTAGCTACGCTACACATTTGTTTAGCATAATGATGTGCTTCCCAAGTTAAAGGCAATGCAAAACAAAAATAAAAGAAAACAAACAAATGAATAACTCCATACTGACCTTAGAAGCAGCATATATGGCACCATATGGCGCTGGTTGAGACTCTGTACCCGAAGATACATTTACGATTGCGCCCCTTCCACTAGCCCTCATTTTATTGATCATCATTCGACACATAATCGTAACAGCCCCAACATTAGTGTTCATCACATTCCAGAGAATCTTATCGGGGAATTCGGCCAATCTGTCAACTCGACCATAGGTACAGCCGACATTGTTCACTAGAGATATTCAAACGAAATTAATTACGTTGCAATTGGATTTGGATTTTTTTTTATAGAAATTACCCAAAATCCCAACTGGAATATCCCTTAATTCGTTTTCAATATGCTCATATACTTCAGCACCCTTTGAAAAGTCCGCCTGAATCCATTTAGCTTGGACACCGTAATCACTTTCTATAACGGCCTCACAATTACAATACGCTGAATAACAACAAACTAGACTTTGAACTTACCAATTTCTTCAGCGCAGTTAACTAATTTCTCCTTGGAACGTGCTATGAGTACAATATTGATCCCCTTCTTAGCTAGCTCCCTGGCGTAAGCTTTACCAATACCATCCGTGGAGCCTGTCACAACTAAAGGGGAATAGGTATTTTAATTTCAAGGATCTGCGTGTTTTTTCTTCTTTAAATATATGTATATTAAGTTTACCCGCCCATGAACCGTATTTCTTGATTAAATCAACTTTTTTGGCAGGATTCACGAATTCTTCAATGACTGACCTCAAGATCAGCACTCCCGACAAGAGATTTTCATATAAGTAACACAAAAGTGAGTACAAGCCCACAATAATAAGAAATATCACTCCAAGACCAAAGGAACACATTTTAAGTATAATAATAATAAAAAAAACTACGCGAATATCTTTTACAAGTTTACACGAGTAACTATGTTCGATGTCTCATACGGATCACTGAGGAAGAACATCTAACCTACTGCTGTAGGTAGGTACTGAGAGTCGACTGAAATTCGAAGTGACTAGCACACGAGGACGGCGTCAGAATACAAATAGCATTTAATTTAAATAGTGTTGATAAAAATATTACTTTTTTTTTGCCTTGCAGTTGCCAAAATAAGATTAGATAATTTGTTATTTATTTTTGTTTTGAAAGTGTCTAGTGAAACAGTAAAATGTTCTGGAATTGGTGATTTATTTTTGTCAAGGTGTCTGGAGAAAATCGACAATATTTTTGGTCCAAATTTGGAAAAAAAATTTAAACAAATTATTCATTTATTTTTATACAAAGCTATTGTTGTGATATGAATGATTGAGTGTTCAAATTCAAATTCAAATGCTGCAGCAAATGGAAAAAATTTGCGAAAATATTTAAGCGCCTAAAAGTATGTGAATATTTTTTTTTCTTACAGTAGTGACGATGCAATGAGCCATGCTATGACTTAGCCGTGTTTTATTATTTTATTATTATTAGATAAGAATAATAAAACATACAGGATCAATTTTAATTTTTACTCTTGATGTGTGGCATTACTGAAAGTACATAACTAACGTTTCAAAAAAGAAAAAGCAAAAATGGAATCAGTCGCAATTGCGGTAATTATATGGACTTTTTTGACTTAATTTAGGGTTTATTTGTTTGTTCCATTGATCCTATTTGAAAGCGAAGACGACGAAGAAAGTAGCCCATCAGATTTTTCTATTTTCAATACTGAAAACACGGATTCCACGTTCTACGTAACATACTTTAACTCCCTGGGTCAAAAGATCTTCCACCACATTACTCATGGCGATTTTTTTTTGCTAACGAAATTCTTCTTTTCGTTTGCTATATGCATACAAAAGCTGATGTTTCTTCTGTTAACCAATTTAAAATATTAAATTTAATTTTTATTTGCAGTTAATAATTAATTATTTACAATACGTGATATTTTTTCATGTCCGTTTCCATTGTTGATTATTACACGGCTTAGTTTCTTTTTGACGTTTAACGCGAAGTGGAGAGGCGAAATTTACCTTTAGCTTACTAAACTGGTGTTAAAGAACTAAAGAATTCTTGTCACCTTTAGATGCTACACAAGATGGCATCTAAAATTGAACTCTGCCTATATGGGTTATGTTAAACTATTCGTCAACTTTAAAGTTGTGAAAAAATATCTACTGCAAATATTTAATGCAAAAAGCCTTATGCAACTAAATGCAAATAAAGAGGTTTCATCGATCGCAATAATCAACAGATTACATACATCATTCTTCCATTTAAGGGTGACCTAAAAGTTGAACTATCTAATCACAAGCAAATTAATTTAACGCGAAGTGGAGAGGCGAATGAATACATTTTTTTCTAAAGGGAAATCTGAAATTTTAAACGTTCCCTTGTCAATCATCGACAATATACCAACATTCACGAACGGAAGTTTATCACAGTGAGCGCGAACTCATTTTTGGATCACAAAAATTTATCCTAATTAAAAGCAAGATTTCGTGTTGTGCATACAAACTTAAGATAGAGATCAGATTACGGTAATAATAAAACTAGCCTATATTTTTATACTTGCAATTAGGTAAATAGAAAAAATGTATTAAAAGTGACTTACGTAATTTATATTTAAAGTTCATTGTCATTTGTTCTATGGAAAAGAAACTGAACTTTAAAAAATGAAAATAAATATACAGAGTGTTACCGTCAATACTTTTGGAAATGATTTTTGGACATACTAAGAAAAATATTGTTAAACATTTATTCTCTTTTTTTTAAAACATACAATAAGATCGCATGCAACACAACTTTACATAGCAAGACATGATAAAGACCTCAAAGTCAACATAATTTAATTTAGCGCTTGATTTCATTGGTTTTATTTTAAATTGTGGGCGTGTTAAAAAAAACTTGCACACTTGACTATTTCGGGCTTCCAGCATTAGGGAATATACCTGTATTGCTCAAAATTAAAGACCTTAAATCCCAAAGGCGGACAAAAGCATTTTTTCTGGGATGATGACAAACAAAATTATTAACAGTGTTATTTTTGGAAACAGGTAATAACTATGTACAAAAGTCATTTATGGATAGAATTCAATTCAAATATTTTATATTAACTTTTTGAATACAGACTTATCGAAGTCCTTCGATAATGGGAATTTCCAATGATTCGAATGTTTACAAATCTGTGTTTTTTTTATATGAAGCAAACAGAAATTGTTTAATCATGAAAATCTACGACATTCAATAAATATACCTACTTTTGTGAGAAACATTTTTTAATATATGTATATTTGGTCCAGTTTGCGTTGACATTTTCTGGAGGATGTGATTGAACGACGAACTCTTCGAGCTGTACAGCGAAATCGACATGGTCAAAAAACTGCGCATTGGGCGTTTGATATGGCTTGGAAATGTATAGCGAATGAACACAAACGCTTCAACCCACAGAATCTTGGACTTCGGGGGGATAATGCAGTAGAAGAAGGCCTCGTCTTAAGCGGCGCGCAAAATTGGAAGGATACCCCAACCTTGGAATGCATAACTATAAGCAGTTAGCCAAAGTGCGTGCTAATTGGAGAGGCTTATTAGTTAAGGCATAGGTCCAACCTGGACTTTAACCTCGCCTGTACAAATATATAAGACGTCTAATGGAATAAGTAAGATTTAAAATTTAAGTTTTTTTATTTTTCTTCATTCCAAATTTCCGGTACGAGAACAAACAGTTTTCTTTCAGCTTATATTTCAGCTTGTATTTTTCACACTTCAGTGAAGCCGGGCCCATCTAGTATAAAATATTTCTACTAAAAACAAATTTGCCGGGTCTGTTAGATAGAAAACCTCAATCACAACAAATGAGATTATAGGCAGAAAGAACCGCTTGGTGCGAAGACTATGATACCCTTTACACATGTCCCATAAGGAAAAGACGTTAAGCACATGATGGAAGACATTTTGTTTCATGTTCTATGAAATTTATAAAAATAAACACAAATTTTTGAAAAACTCCTGTGGCCCTGGACAAAAACTTGGTATGGGTTAAATATTTTGTTATAAATTTTTGTGTTCATGTTCAATGGAAATTTAATAAAAAAAATACATAAAGTAAAAAAATTCTCCATACAATAATAGCCAAGTAAATTTTCTGCCCGTTGTACGGCGTTTCTGTCCTTTACAAAATTACTCAAAAACTGTAAAGGGCCAACCGCAATGGGCATAAGTTTGTATATGCAAACGCTCTGCAAAGTACGAGTGTATTAGATTCCCTTACCTCCCTGTATAAGACTCCCGCAATGTGAATACTCGTGCATTCGTTAATTTTTTTCCGTTTCTTTAAAGGCCCCGACCTATAGAATCCGTCGCTGAATTGCGTGCCTTAAAAATTTAAAATTCACGCATAGGCCGTCCCAAAGAACCCGTCGAAACTTTGACAGTTGTGTTTTGTATTTTTTTTATATATTTGTCCATTCGGTGACAAACGGCGATGACGTACTGCCATATAAAAAAAAATAATCGGATTTTTGTTTTTTTCTTAAAGCGTTGAGTTTTGAAATGTGATGCTAAATAAGGACAAATAGTTTAAATACATAACATAATAGATGTTTTTGTGTAACATTTGCCCATATTATTAATAAAAAATACTAATATGGTTCTATTTTTAGAAAATAAATTATAGTTTGAAACAAACAATAGAAAACGTACATTTAGTTACGATAAATCTGCTGATATGGCAAGGCTGACTGCAATGACAAATCAGATGTTTATGCGACGGGCTGTCAATATGTATGAAAAAGTAGAAAGTTGGGCTATATTGGCCAGCAACCGTACTTTGCATAGGAATTTTTACATTTCAAAACAATTGACCAATGAGAAATTTCTAAATAAAGTAGGAGATATGCTTTCTGACATATTTTTCAAAGGTTTCTTTAAATTCCTTTTTTTTCCATACCTAGCGATTTAAGGAACAACAACAAATTTGAATTGACATTGTGAATGTAAGTTTATTGTGGTTTGACTATGCATTGAAAGTGCAAAACCGTACATAAACATTTCGTTTATTTTTGGCACTTATGTATATGGGAAGATTATGCACAATGTGGTGGGCCCTTAAGGCCTATGAAGCTGAAATCTGGAATATACGTAAATCATGGCCTGAGCTGGTTTAATGCCGAGGTTACTTATAACCACATTAAGTATTCAGCGCCATCTAGTTTGGAGAAGTTGAAAGATTATTTAGTACTCCAACCGTAATCATAATATTGAATTGAAGTTGTGATGAATTCAGTTTCTGATAGAGAAGAGCTTTAAATTTCATGTGAGTGAAATGAAAATTGCTGCAAAATTGTAAAGCATAAAGCTGAAATTTTAAATATAAGTAGACGATGTGTGCAGAAATACAATTCATTTTCTTAATGTTATGTAATATAACACACAACGAACAAGATGAATGCCTGGCCTAGCCGGTAAATAAATATTAGACGTAAACGTCTCATACAGGACCTAAAGACTAGCTTCTCCAATCATTATTGGTGCGAAGATATATTTTTTTGACATGATTGTAAGGGACCTACTCTGTTATGTCGATTCAAAACGGCAATTTATTTTCAAGAAGCAAACAAATGTTTGTCAAAAGTTTGCAAGAAGTCGAGCAGCGATTAAAAAATGTTTGAAGTGGTACGGGTCGGGTTTTAACTGCACACGCCTTGCTTAGTAGTCCAACGCACTTACGCACCGATTACTAAGCCAAAAACATTGGGGAGTCTAATTGAGGTTAGTTCTTGACAGCTGATGTCTGATGATAGTGGCAGATATAACTATTCACAATTCCAACTTAACAGAAGAATTAAGAACTGAAACTTTTAGAGCGTGAAAAGAAACATGAAGATAAATGAAAGAGACATGAACATAATGTTGACGTTAACAGCTCTCGAAGCTGCGTTATACTGATTTTATGTATACAAATATTTTACATTGAATACCTTCATATTAGTTTCTCTTTAGCCGATATGTATCAAAACATTTAAATAGAAAGGAGGAAACAATTAAATAGGACTTAGTAGCAAAAGATCTTATTGATGTATTTGTAAAATTAGTTGGCGTTGCATCCAAGTCGATTTATTCTGAAGTGAGATTTTCCAAACAGACAGTAAAACCATTAATGCCTCCTTTTACTACCCCCAAAACAGTAAGTTAAGCGCAATTATGCAAAACCGCACGTTCCACAACAATTAGAATCTTCATTACCAACGAATTTTAGTCTAAATTAACATTCCAAATGTTTTTCCAACCACAGAAAACATTTCAAATTCCAACTTTGCTAATTTTCATGGACCATTTAAAGAGCCGTAAGTCTTCCCACACAATTGCCCCGAACTGTCACACACCATAACCAAGTCAGACCGGAAATCAAATGAAGTCAAGGTTTTTTTTTCTCGTCTGTATTGTTCATATCCTTTTTTCTGCAGTTTCATCTCTGCATTAAGCAACCCCATCATCATCGTCATCGTCGTGTATGGACTTTTTCCGCCAAACTACATCTCATCAAATGAATTGCCCCATTTCCGGTTCTTTCCATTCTTTACTCAGCGAATCTATTTGCTTTTTGATTGAAGGACTTTTTCGATTGCTTTGCCTTGTCTTGTCGATTCACATGTAGGCTTAAAACAATTGTCTTACTCGTATTTCGAGTAATTCGTATTCAAGGGGGCATGTGTCATTTTTATATTTCCTCTTCCAGAGCGGTCTCTCCTTCGGAAAATGTAATAATAATCATAAAGACAACAACGACGTCGGGAAAGGATGCGATATTTTGCAATATTTTAATGTTTACTCTAAGAATGGTCGCGCGATTTTTCCGCCTTTGATTTTTGGTTTTTTCCTTTTTTATGGAATGAGTGGTGGGATAGATGGGTTATATTGTTTTGTTGGCACTCTTTGTGATGGCTCTCAAACTGCAGACATAACCAAAACATGGAGGCAACAGACAATGTTGTCTTTATTACATTTTAGCTATTATGGGATAAGTTATGTGCCTAAAAGGCAAATGTACATTAATTGGAAGGATTTATATGTCCTTGGCACTAGGACTGGGCGGCGCGGCGTAGTGTGAGCTGGTTGGTAAGTTAAAGTTGAGAGATAAATTTTTGTACCTAAATCCCTGCAGCGCAATTATTGTAAGAGATACGCGTTCAGCATTCATCTGCACTGAGAGTTGAAAAACCGCTTAAAGTTCAAACTCCACATCTCCATGTCTATATGAGGTGCGGGAGAGAGGTAGAGTAATTAATTGAATAGGATTTCCCCAGCACAGCGTTGTCATGTGGCTTCCTATAGCAATTCATTTGCTACTATATGTGGAGGCGATTATCTATATTAGTGCGGTGATTCTCGGGTGTTTTTGTGGTAATTTATCCCGATTTTTGGCACCAGAAATTGCACAAATTCGAAATCCTTTCCGGGCGACTAAACCCGCTTAGATTTGTGAAAAATCTATGCATACGGGCGTCGAAGCGATTTTTCAAGGACCTCTTATTTTTCTCTCTTGAAAGATTCTGCAAATGAAAATTCATTTGAAAGCGTATGCGGCTGTTTTATTTTCAGGCAGATAATTTTCACGAAGGACATTTACTTGACGAACATTTTTCGCTCTATACTGATACTCTTAGAAGAGTGTATGAATGGGGTTCCTTCTTTAAGTATTAGAACAGACAAAACTGCAGCATAAGGCCAGACTTTAGCAGGTGCTTAAGGTGCGTAAGGTGCGATCAGACGGTCTTCCGAACGTATCACCCAGATGAAATGCTGAAGTCAAATAACTTGTGTAATTCGGTTGTCTCGCAGCGTGTCACCTCCTAGATGATAACCGAGTGTAAGTTTTTTTCACATGAACTTTCAACGAGCTGTTCATCTGTCATATGGTTGCTGGATGACAGGCGATTACACAAGATGACCACTTGAGGACAAATTCTATGCCATAGTGACTTTTGGATGTTATCTGTGTAATACGTTCGGCTGATATTCTGATATTCCGGAACCGGTAAGTCTATCCATCCCACTAATATTTGGCGACAATGAAGCAGTTAGAATGTTGGGAAAAAAATAAGTGCTGCGCAAATGTAAAGACCGATGAATAATATCTAGTTCTTTAAATTAAAATACTGAAAAGAGAATTTCTGCTTGTAATTAACTATTACTGAGCCAAAGAACTCTAGGATTTGTATACTTTTTTTTAATTAAAACGAAGAAAACAAGGATTACAACTGACCAAATAATTACGTTATGGTATAGCCTGGAGAAACCACAAAGAGTCCCGATGGAAGGAGCATACTGACTACATGTACAGAGGCGAGATAAACAAAGTCATATATAGTTAACGGATCTAGGGAGGTAATAAGTATATGTTGCTACGAAAAAGGTACATTCAACATTCAAAGGTACATTCAAATTGTTACAATTGATTTTGTTTATTTGAATCTGGAAATGACACCTTAGGAATAAAACCAAGACTTACTCTTGTGAATCGCAGATAAAAAAACGGGGTATTCTTGGTCTTTTCCAAATTATTTAAACATACATTGGTCCGGTCCGCAGAAACCAATTTTAAGTACGAGCTTGAAATAAATTGGCTGAAGCTGGAGATTAACAAGGAAAATGAAAAACTGTTCCACTGGTACTGGCAACTCTAAGTCCATATATATATATCCGAGGTTCTGTGTTCTACATTTGCTGTAATATCTTCCCGGATATGGTGCAGCTCGTCAGAATCAGCCTTTGGGGTTATATTTTTCATATTACGAATCCTCGCGGGGGGACTTCGTCCGCTAGTGATGCGTGAGAGTATAGCCGTGACACATTTCCCCCTTTCTTTCTATGGCCAGGAACCAACCCGAGAGTGATGTTGAAACGACGGCCCCTTTTAAATCAAGATCTTTGATCGCGGCCCGACTATCAATGAAGATAGCCGTTTCTTTGTTGGATGTTGATAAATTCAAAAGCGCCTTGTTATCTCACTGATATCAAAGACTTCTTGAAAAGTTGGGAATATGAAACAATTTTGATGTATCTAGTTCAGTTCAGAAAACCAACTCGACAGTCCAATCAAGATACATCCTTGAAGAAAGATATCTGGAATTCTTCTGTAAAGGAGCTTGACTTGCATTCCAACCACAACAGAGAGGTTTTATAGCAGTTGGGTTTGGATATTGCATAGTCAATGGAACTCGATTCACCTCTGGATAGTGGGAATATAAATTTGCCGTCTTCATAGGGTCTTGCGAAACATGATCCTCCAAGCCCAAACTACGCAAAAATATGGCTTTGATATGCAGATTCACATTGATTGCTTCCGTTGGACTTGACCGTAGGGTTCCCGTGGCTCCAATTCCAGCTGTTTTGTTGTTTTTGATTCTGCCCTATTTGGTGATGTTATGGGCTTTGCTTATGCCCGCCATAACAAGGACCCATGAGTTAGAATGAGACGTGTGTGTTCAGCTAGAGAATCATTTTTGTCAAAGTACATTTGGTACTTAAGCGGATAAGAGTATAGAGGATAATATTGGTTATTTAGATAAGTAGGTCCGAGAATTCCTCAAAACAGAACCTTCATTAATTCTCCGCACATAGACTCATTTTGTTAAGACATCTCAAGCCAGAGTGGCCTGCGAGGAAGCCCACCAGCAACAGGATTTTTTTGATTAGTCTTTTGAATGAGCTTAAAGCCGAAATTCTTTCTCAGTGGCGTAGACGAAGTTGTTGTTCCCAATAGTTAATTAGCCTGAAGGCAGCAACCCAGTTGAGTCTCTAGTAATCACAAATGACTATCACAAAAGTGAATGTCACCAATCAATTACCTTACCCAAACCTACCCCTGGTGTCAGCTGGCTCCATTTGCTGCCAGAAAATTCTACCTACTATTAAAATGGATAGGAAAGTCATTTAGTCATTAATGAGTTGAATAAGACATGAGAGCCCCACAAAGAGATAATGGGTTTGTTAGTTAACCATTTTGTATGCAAAATATAGTGCGAATATAGAGAAAAACGTTGCCTTAGGTAGTGCTCATAAGCAGACGGTGGCCTTTTTTAAGTTGGAGTGCGAAACAGAAGGAGGTTAGCCAAAGACTGCGCTTGTTTGTAGCTTGTTTACAGCCTGCATATAAACAATTAAAGCTCTGTCCACGTAGCGGCAAAATCAAATTTGCGTATTTGCTTGCATGTAACCTGCAAATGACGCCGTCATGGACAGTAGGCCTAAGTTTCCTTATTTTTATATTAGCATGATTGGTATTTATTTAAAAATTGGACACCACATCGATTCTTGCATGTTATAGCAGTTTTAATGCCAAAAGCTCTGATTCTATGTTTTGCGCCACAGGAAATGTAGCTATAAGCGATAAAGTCGTAGAAATAAGTAAAATATATAACTGCTTGCGAAAAGAGGCTAGAAAGTTGGAGGTCTCTGAGCCCGCGAACAGAGCCTAACCGAAAATAGTTAGCAAGGTTGGTAAGGATTTTACTAATCCAAAAAATAATTTTTGAAGATATTTAACTGGGTTAGTAGGAAGATTGCATTAAACGTGTCGAATTTTATGGTTTTCTTTTCATGACTCTCTTTGAATTTTAAATCTCACCTGTACACTAAGCTTTATTGTGCTGTATTTCACTTTGAAAGAATAAAACAATTTTGATATACTTGACAGCGCCAACTAAACCAACAACCAACCGACAACTAAGTACAAGTTAATGAAAGTTGAACTTTCATCAGGACATCTCAACTGCTAACAAGCGCTAATACAATAGCGTGGAATAACTCATAATATCTAAGCGCAAAATATATGATTATCGGCTGCCATAAGCGGCAGGCAAACCCAACAACGGACTCCTGACTCTCCAGCCACTTGCTACTAATGCATCTTTTCCACTTAATTACGACATCGTTTAACGTATGTAAGAGGATAAAATATACGCCAGGAGTGTCCTAGCCGTCCCCGCCCTACTCATCATTCATAAATCCATGATTTTTCCATCCACCATAGGACAAGATGAATATTTTATAGTTGGCTCATTCCCCAAACGAAGGAGATGAAATGGAAAAAGGCCAATCCACCGACTACGACCCATGCAATGCACTTGCGAGACAAGAGATATCCTCTTTTCATGTCGTTGCGGTTAGAATTTTGGCGCTGTAAGGACACTCGTAACAATGGAATTTTGTTATTTCTTCCTACTTTATGTGTGGCTTTTGTGGCAGCAATTTGGAGTATTTTTGTCGCCTAATTTATGATTGCCAGGATATGCTGGACATATTCATATTTTTACAGTCTTTCACTTAAGTTTTATCGTCCTGTGCAGTTCCTGGTGGGTGGTGGGGAGGGGAGGGGAATGAGTGTTCCGAATGGAATCGAGGTCATCACTATGGGTGGACAACATTGATCGCATGCCAATTTCTGAGGTGACATTCGGTAAAATTTGGTCCATTGAACAAAAGGATTATTCATGCAATAATTTCAGAGTGAGGACAATCCTCCCTTTTGTTTTTTTTGCTCCACATGACTCCTTCGCCATCTCAAACCATATACATTCATATCTTCATCAGAATGGATGCTTTTCGGTGATTTATAAGTCTCGGAATTGTTTCTTCATAAAATAATTTCGGGAGCACTACTTCGCCGTCAACACTGAAACTCTCTCTCTTTCCAGTGACGCGCGTCCTTAAGATGAATTTATCGAATGCACAGAGTACGCGTCTCGAACGATTTATGACCGAACGGCTTTTATATAAACAAAACATTTTAGATTGTTATCATCGCAGATACACACTTGTTTGGCAGTTGTAGACAACGTTTTTGTGAGGAATGCCAAACCAAATAGGGTATCTACATACATAGTTCATACAGATTGCGCGCGGAGAGTCCAGAATTTGAATTATGAATTCCAAGTGCGTTCGTCCGTAATTCGCAAATGGGAACACAACGTTGTCGTCGTCGTAGCGTGTGCGTTGTTGTTTTGCATTGTCAAAGTCTATTAAGGTAGATCGGGCCAAAACCAAATCGAAGAGCAAAATAGCGAAACTGGCAGCCAAGCGAAGACAATCCGTTGAGTGCACTTTCGTCTACGTGCAGTGCATGATGTCAGTCGCATTAAATGACATTTTCCAAGCAGGTGTAGACGATCGTATTAGACGCGCACAGTACTGATGCAATGCATGTTTTAGATTTTATATTTAACACAAGTTTTTCAAATGAGTTTTTTTTTTGCTGAGAATATACAGTGTAGCTGCAAAACTAAGTCTCAATCAATTCAATGACATATGAAAAGGTTTACAGGGTACAGGGATTGGGAACACACATTTTGCGGACATCTTATCGACTTTCACTTTTCACACTGAACGGCTATAAGAGACAAAAACGTATGCCAATGATTTGCTTGGTCTTTATTTCGGTTCTGTTCTTGGACAAACTATCCAAACTATATATATTAATGAAATACTAGTAACATCCTCATCATCTTAGGATGAACCTCAGTATGAATTAGAAAACGTGTACTGATTGCTGCTGTACCAATGGATCGTTGCTGGCACTGGCTTATACCCTTGTCAAGGGCGCGAGGTGCACGTGCTGTGTACGCTACAAAAAAATAATGCCAGTCTTTGGCGAAAGATGGATTCGCCTGACTTTTCAGTCCCACCCATTTAATAAAATTTAAGACAACTCTCACAACTCTCGCAAAACTGAACTAGTCCTGTTCTCAAGGAAATATAAAATTCCACATCCCTCTATAAACGGTATAAGCTCTACTTTGTCTGAAGAAGCGGAATATTTGGGTCTGATTATAGATAAAAAGTTGAGCTTTCTCTAGCAAAAAAACAATTGAGAACAGATAGGGCCTTCAGCCTCACAACACTCACTTTTTTTGGTCTTAATACCAAAACTTACGTACGGAGTGGTTGTCTGATGGACCATTGTAGATAAAACGATTAATCGCAATAAAATAAGCAAGCCTGCCTATGAATTGGAGGAGTCTCACGCACGATTCTTGTTGCTGCTTTGGACATCTTGTTTTACGTGATACCCATTGACATCTTTAGAAGACAAAATGCAGCCAACACAGCTTCGTCTTAATGCTATGTCAGAATGGACTAACAATGCCATGTTCCATGTGAACCTAGTAAAATCGCTGGTAAAATTGATTACATCATTCCCCAACTTCAATTCGAAACCATCCACCATTCCATTCCGATCATTCTGGGAAGAAGATGCATTCTTGGAGGGCACAGCGATCCATTTTTTTACTGATAAATTAAAAACTAGTAATGGGTTGGTGTTTTCTCTGACAGACTAAATCTTAGTCTCTTCTTCCGCCTTCCTGATCATTGTAGCGTGTTCCAGGCGGAAATAAGGACGATTAAAGAAGTCTTATCTTGGCTTAAAATGAACCTTATATCCTCGAAGGATATCGGAATTTTCTCGGACAGTCAAACTGCAATTAGTCCTTGAAATCAGTCTTAGTATTGTAGCCCTAGACTGTCGATCGTCTCGTCAGCAGATGTGGGAACAGTTTAACATGCAATTTTGCTGGCTGACGGGGCATAGGGACATTCCGGGGAACTGTTAAACTGATGACCTCCCCAAATTGGGAACCACGATACCTCTCTCATCTGATAAAGGAGGTGCTGCTTCTAAATAATCGCTAAGGCTGGCTACTATAGACGAAACAAACTTCTAGCGACAAAACTGATCTGGCCTAAGCTGGATCTGAAACGCTCGTATAATGTGATCTCTCTAAGCACACGAAACATAAGCACTACTATAGTTGTCATCACCGGGCACTGTCTTCTGCATGCATGCAAGCAGACTTGGTGCAATATTGAACAACTTTATAAATTGTCCATATACGAAGACAAACGTTGTAATTAATGTTTCGTTAATATCTTGCTCGACGATGACGAATGGGCTTAAACCTGCACACAGTTGCACATTGTCGATGGTTCATGTTCATGAGGCGAAAGGACTCCTACCAAACTTCTAAATATATAAAATACGCTGTCTGCCTATCTGTCTATCCATCCATAAGCACTTCAACTGTGCTTTTTTGTTCGTTTATAGATTAAGGTTTTAAGGGAGGAGTGAGTCCTTATTTGGCCTTATTTTAAAAATTCTTTTAATGTTGTTAGGAGGCGAAGATTAATGTATAAAAGGTACGGGTAAACAGGGGAGGGATAAAAGCGGGAGTTGTAAATGTTATCCCAGGAACTTCTCGCCCGATTTTAAAAATTCTTTCAACATTGTTACAGCAACACCCTCCGGATCTGTGGAGATTACTGAAAAATATTATTTCACCCAAGCGGGAACGCGGCAAAAGTCTAGAATGAATTTATCGAAATTATAAGCTACAGAAAGGCAGCAAAACAAAAATACTGTTCGGCAACTTTTTTCCCCTACTGTCCAAAATTACAGCTATGTACGTTACTGGACAAAACAAAAAAGCCTAAAACAAAACACAAATTTAAATACCTACGTCGCGCTGTTATTATACTCGTATTTGTATTTTTTATTTATTTTTTTTTTTTGGTTCACTTGACGTTTTTTGCGCGCCACTTTGTCAAATGCATTTCGTGCGACATTTGTGTGTCGTTGTCTAATAGTTTATTCGCTTCATGTCTATGAGCAGATGTGAAATTAGAAAACACGGCATTTTCTCTAGCGCTCATGACTCGTGGGGACGACACTATAAGACGCACGATGAAGATGCACAGATACATGTATGCAAATGCAACCGCAAGCTCTATAAATAAAAATTCGCGAAATTGCCCGGAACTGATGTGCTGTTATGCATGCATATATATTTATATTGAAAACCAACAGATGCCTTGTAGTCTCTCTAATTGAGTTCTTAGATTCTTCGAAAAAAAAGAAATAAATGCTTTCAAATGAATTTATCTAAAACTCGGTATAGTGGACGCCAAAATATGAAAAAAAAAAAAAAACATTTATCACTGATATAACCTCCCTCAACGACCCCTAAATGACCCAAAACAACCTAAAAACGCTTTCAACCGCAACCAGAAAAACACAATGTTGACAATCATAAGCAAGAAATCGGTATTGCTTTTATTGGTCCTGGCTTGTGCTCCTGGATTGAGTGCTCCCAGGATACATAAGGGATTTTTCGCTGTCATTGCACAGCTTAGTTTTTGTTTTGCTTCGCTTTGCAGGTGTACTTAGTCATTTTTTATGGCTAATAACCTGAGGGACAACTGTATGGAGATCACAAAATCGAGCAGACAGAGGACATTACTTCAATCATAATTTACAAGTGATTGCAATTTTATTGTCTCTATGAATGCTTTCGGCTGGCAGCAGGAGGCAAGTGCTGATATCACTTCTAACATGGAAATGTTTTCAGATTAACTGGGAGGCTGTGTCTGGATCGTGGTAGTTGGAAAATTTATGTGTTTAGATTGATGCCATTGTTTTGGATGCAGGCAACAAGTTGCTGTGGGTTTCTTTTTGTTATCGCCGGGTGTGTTGTTTAAATGTTGGTTCGTCTGTGAAGCATTATCCGAGTGGGGATTTAAAGTTATTTTCGTGTAGTTTTTTTTGTTTGGTAATGACTGGGATCTGAGCTATTTTTTACTCCTCCTCGGAAAGAGAACCATGCCATTATGTAATATGGATCATAGGTAACAGATGAAACATACTTCTGTCGGCTAAATACTGTGGCAAAACCGAAGGAGAGGGTTTTTCATTTCTATCAAACGCTCTTGTTGGATATAATTTGTTTAATTGTGTACAAAAAGCGGTTCGTGTGTCCTTTAAGACGGATTTTAATGAAATTTTGTTAAAGAATGTGCAAACTTGGGACCTTGTTTCATTAAAATGTTTATTAATTTCACAAATCGTAGCCAATACAAAAATGATTCTAGGCAATAACCAACTGAGTATTTTGATCTATCACTCATCTTTCCGTTTCCATCAGAAGCTGACCTACTACAGAAAATTTGAAACAGATTTCACATCCAGAGCAGATGTTTTTAAGTTTGAAAAAATCATTTTTACTGTTCAGTTTAATGTTTTGGAGTGGTGGTGGTTTAGCTCGAATTGTTTTACTTTCTCATTTTCTAGAGAAATTTTTTTTTAAAAAAAAGCTCATTGTCCACCAATGGCATTAAATTCAGCTACAAAGTTTGTGGATGATGTGTGCGTGTCTTTTGGTCACTGTTTAGTGTGCCTAAAATTGTCATTCGGATGCGTCACTAAAAACACCTTTCTTCAAAATATTTTTATACTACAACTATTCAAATGCCTATTTGACAGGAAACATCCCAGCTGAAGCACCTGTTTTACCGTCAACAACATGTGGTTACATCTTATAGTGCTAATTCATTATCCTTTGTAGTCGGCGCTCAAGATTTCTCTGGTATAGAAGTTCTAATAGGGCGTCATTGCAATGGCCAAGAAGGCGAGTGCGTTGTTTACGCGCGAAATTTCGTATTTATCTTTCACGATAGTTATACCAAGATCTCTGTGAATATCGGTGTTTCCATGTCGCATATAAGATTGTTCTTAGAACACAATCTTGGATTTCTGTAAAATGTAGCGCTTGCATCTTTGGATTGTTCATATTTTTTATAGCTTTCCAAAGCGAATAGTTGGCGTCTCGTGAGTGAGATCTTGAAGTTTTCACATAGATCCATTTCATCCAATTCCAGACAGAACTCGCATAAGTCTGAGGTTTTTATGAAAGATTGAAAAGGAGTATGAAGGTACCAACAAAGTGTTAATCGCGATCTCTGCGGAACCATTTGAACTAAAAAAAACAAACAATAATTCAAATAGCAAAACACCAAAACATAAATATAAAGTATCTTACACAAGTATTTTCCCAGAACATCTTGCGATTACACGATGTTCCATTAAATTCGATATAGTTTTCCTTTAAGAAAGGATTCCACGGTAGTAATTCTTTTATAATATCTGCAAAAGGCCTTCACCAACGAAAATTAGGTTACCAGGACTGGCTTTACGTTTTGTTAGGTCTTTGAATTATTAATTATCGACTGACCTCGACGCTGAGTAATTTCGAAAAAGAAACTTGAAGGTGAGCGTTCTAGTAGAGTGCAGGCTCAGATCTAGTTATCAATGGCACGATTTTGCTATCCTTCCTTCGGCGGAAAAAACAAATTGAGCACGTTGAGTATGCGTGGATGTGCAGGTTTTTCCCAGAACATTATACTTGTTCTTATTCCTTGCACTTGCTGAGTATTTCTGTTTTAACCATCATCAGGTTTCTCTACAACTCATTAGAAGGTATAAATGTAGTCGTAAGTTGAATTTCAGTTTCAAAACCTCATATAAAACAATGCCTTACGAAATTCTGCAAAAATCGTTTGAACTCATCCAAACAAAATGTAACTAGGAGTTCAATGCCCTTAAGGCCATGCCTACTTTATTCATTCATTAGAGAGTATCTGTTTTGTATTTATTCTCTGATCCAGTAACGAAGCTTGATAAAATTAAGTTTTAAAATCCGAGGGAGCTTTCTCCAAAGAACCCATCTCGAAAGAATTGGAGTATGATCGGTTCATGTGTCAATCAATATTCCTATACAAATGCGAAAAAGATCACACATATGCAGCAACATTAGCCTTTGATTGGCCGCAGTGACGAATTGATTCGCAACCGGGAGGGCTGTAGATATTTTTCGAGGTCGAACCGGCGACCTCAGTATGGATGCAGTGAAGTGGAAACGTTGTGATCCCTATAACTCAGATCATAAGTTCTACGATAAAAGGAACGAAGGAGAAGAAGACGAAGATATTTTATAGAGCGCTAGCTTTGAGTCTAGTATGGACATACGGTGAATTAATAAGTTACTAAAAAAATGGTCTCCCATCCTTTCCTAAATTTCAAAATGAGCACATTGTCTTTGATATGCCAACCCAACCAGAATCAACTCCTCGCCATTCCTTTTTTATTTTACTTCACTTCACCCATTGCACTCGAAAAAATCCGTCCACATTCAGATAAGCTCACAGCCAACGAGCTGTTGTAGCAATGAGAGAATGAGTACGACGACTGACAAAAAGTACCAATTTAAGGCCAAAGGACATTCCTTGATTCTTTCCTCATTTCGTTCAAAAACAATTTACTTTTGTTGCCAAAAACTGAAGATGGAAAGAATTGAATTTCAAAATATTGCATTAATTTTATTTAAGACAAACACGTACATTATATTCATCCTTAAAGCGTACAAGCATCATCCCTTAAAGCTCGCACGAGATCTAATCGAACACAAAAGCGAGAGACTCCAACACAGACAAAACATTCTGTGTTCCAGTTTTTTGTTTGCCACTTCCTCGACCTCTCTGGGAGGTAGAGGGAGCAAAACTTAATGACCTGAAAACTTGTCGATAGCAGAGAAGGTTCTGCTTCTTACAATAAATACCACACCAAGTAATCCCCGTACTTCCTTTTGTGGCAGAATGTACGAGTATGTGCGGGTATCCCTGGATTAGGAAATCACAAATTATCACCTTCATTCCTTGTGCCAGTCAATTTGGGGTACACTGAACATCTTGTATTGTGATACTAATCTGTTGCTTAGAAATATGTTAATTTGTCAAGAAGTTTTGTTGAAAAATCCTTGCTTGATAATTAAGATAACTGAATTGTCTTCGAAGGAGGATTCCTTCGTTTCACAAAAACGAAAGGATTGTCAGTGATGAGGTGTACACACAACAAAGATAGGGATTTCATTACGAGCGATGGAAGGAGAAGGTGCTGTCTTATAGGAATTGTATGTAAATTTCAATTTGGAGAAAAGGACATGCATGAGCCCTTAAAATTCTTGTTTCGTCGACCATTTAGAGTCGTTGTACCTTTGGTCTTGTCTCGGAAGTGGATTTTAGAATATATTTCCAAATATTTTATGAACACTTGATTGGGTAGTAAAGGGAGATTTTTGCAAGCATAGCTGAATGCAACTGACGCCAGTGGATTTTGGTTCATAAATTGATTGCAGCTTGGCGCCAGGAAGTATAAGTGCATAAGGAATATGTTAGAACTCATAGTAGCTACTCGGGTTACGATGTAAGAAAATCGATCTTTTTAACCCTCGCTGTCCAATTGCATAATTTTACAATTCTAACAGGCGGCAGAGGTATGCATAGTGCCAGCTTTTATATATTTTGTATGAAAAACCTAGCTGCGAAAATTTGTTGTGCAACCAATGGATGAAATATATTTTGCATTCTAGATTTTTAGAACCGTTTTGAAAAAAGTGATTCTTCGTCCGGCTAAAAATGCTTGTAAGATAAGATACAAAATATATACTATTATGGCGTTGACAATCCACACAAAGCCTGGCTTCTACAACCACTGTGTATATGAAGGTATTCTTCTGGCTATGAAAAAATGCAGTTATATTTTGCTTAAACTCATTAGCTACATACTTCGTAATCATCCTCATTATCTTTATCAGTTCGGAGAGGATTAAGGCGTTTTAGCAATTGCCGCAGTATGGTTTCTGGCATATGACTGCCACGGCTGGCCGGTGGTCCAATTTTCGATGACTTTTTCCGACATTTGTTTCCGTATATCGGCAATAACGGGGTCCTCCAATTGGTTAATCGTTTCGGTCTTATCGGCGTAGACTAGCGACTTCACATATATCCACAAAAAATAGTCTAGCGGCGTTAAATCGCACGATCTTGGAGGCCAATTCGCGGGCCCGTAAAGTGAAACTAAACGGTTACCAAACGTTTTCTTCAATAAATCAATTGTGACACGAGCTGTGACGAGCAAGTTTCGCCGTCTTTGTTGAAAACACAGCTCCTGCACATCATCATGTCTGTTCAATTGATAAACGAAAATCATGGCTTTATAGTGGTCACCTTTGACTGACCAATTATTCCACCAACATATAAAGTATACCAAACAGTCAGTTTTGGTAAATGTAACAGTGTCTTAACATACACTTGAGGATTATCATCACTTCAAATACGGTAGTTAAAATAGTATTGCCAACTTAAAGTTCTATACCTCTAAAAAACACCCTTTATATATCGGGTGGTTTTTTACCATTCCACATACTGTGATCAGGGCTGTCGTTTTTCAATTTTAAAGAGGAACCCATTTGAAGCTTTTCGGTGGCCATTGGTCAAAGAGGACTTACGGAAAATGTATCAAATATATGGTGTATGGAATAGCAAATGATCTTCTTTGGCCCTTTTGTTGATTTTTTCCTTGGATTTTGAGGCCGGGGCCGGTGATGGTGTTTTTTCTGTCTGCTCAGATTCCTTCGCTCTACGAAGAAATACAAATTGTTAAGCAACTTACTTATATATTTAATTATAATTAAAGTAATTATATATAATTACTCATCTGTGAGTCAGACAGTAACAAATTGTTCTTAGAAAAATTGCATAACCTATGTCCATTCAAAATTTGAACGTCATGAACCGTGTTTGACATTGACAATGTACTATGGAAGTGCTTTCAATACTCGAAATAGAGATGTGCAAATTTTGTGTGCAAAGAATATTTGTTATCAAAATGTAATAGAAGGAAATTATTTTTTTATTGGCAGTAAGCATTAAAATATATTTTTTACTTATTAATTTCGTTGGAGCCATTTTGATATTTAGGGAGCCAAAAGCTCCTAAAGGTGCTGCCTTCCGGCAATTTTTTGTATTAACTTTGACAATTTTTTGTAATAACTCTTATTTTGCGAAATGTCAAAAAATGTGAGACATTTTTAAAAGCGAAACTGTGAGACAATCTTACGAGATAGTTGACATACGAGATTTTAAATTGAACTTTGGGTGTTATGGAAGCAGCATAAGATAATGGACCATCAAACAGAGAGTCATTCTGTATTTTTTTCGGTATACTTTAGCGTATGGTTGTATTGCATTGAATGTAATCACTAACATTTTTTTTCTAATAATTAGTCAAAATTATTATCCAAATTTTATTCACTTCACTTCATTTGACTATGCACTGATGGCGGAATGCGTACATTAAACTGGAAGTGCAATTTGTCAAATTTCTCACTTACAGTCTTTCTTCTCAATACAAGCAAGATTTAGTCTTGTTTGCTTTGACAGTGCGCAGGCAACAATTGCCAATTGGTCAAAAATATTAGTGCTGAACGTTTAAGATGAAAAGGAAATGTATAGCGAATGAACATCAACTCCAGCCCGCAGAAGCGGAAGGGCATCTTAACAAAAGCGCAATGCAACCGTATATAGGCATCAAAACTAAGATTCTACCACAAATAGGTACTCTCAGTTCAACTCAGTAATAATGACATCATTCAGAGAAAAATAAAGACTGAATAACGTTATACAGTAGACCAACAATAAGCATCATCTACTTACAAGTTTGTGTCCTTCATTTCTAAAAAAAAATTGTTTTCGTCCGCTTCATCTCTTTTGTAGGAATTGGAATATAACACCTGAACCGTTATCGTGTTACCATAACCTTTTTCAGGGGGGTTATACAAAAAAAATTAAAATTTCTTTATGGTCCGAAACGACAAAGCAGCTTAAAATAATAGTCTGAAATCTTACATCTGATTGGGAATGAAAAATAATTTGACACATTTTTTGAGTAAATTTTGATTTCGTCCACGTTTCGGGGGATTTTAGAATCTATACTCTTAGAATATGGATTCTACAGTAGAAATACCAAAATACGTATTTACATTTTCCATGATGAACATGATTCGTCGCTATGGGGGTTTCAAAGACTCTCACATCACGTAAGAAAAATGTTCATGATATTAAAAAAAAATACCAGAAGTACTGATTTGAAAGTATGCACACTTTTCGAAAACGAACAATTACTAAAATATGTTTCAACAATATCCTAAAGGATCACCCCGTACATGCGGTGCTAAATGTTTGAAGAAGGAGTGATGAACCTCAAAGAGCATCCATTATTCCTCGCTCACAGCGATATTATATAAATATACCACCTGCAATCTATTAATGTTAAAATTTCTACCAAATTTACACTTATAGTTGAACGGTTCGCATCATATACACGATGCGACAAGACGTCCGTCTACCCTGCTTATACATCTAAAACCTACCCATATGCCGAACATTACACCACTTGCAATGTATGCGGTTGCTATATATCAAGCAAATGAGTATAACCGTTTGCTTCTACCTCTACCTAACACGTCGACATGTTAACCCGTAATCCACTTCCAGCCGGAACATAAGCCACATAATTCAAAAAACATAGAAAAAAAACCTTTACCCACCCACCCTATCTGCCTAGTATTAGTAGATATATCCTCCAAATAGACCCACAGAATTAGAAATAACTTCATCGTTTAGGGATAACAACAGGACAACAGAAGTATGAACAAAAAAAAACAAAACATCAAGGATATCGAACAACACAACCACCAGCTGCTCCAACTTACGGACGAAATTTTTGGAAAACCACGTGCTGGGCACGCTACTACAACCACCATCATCAACGTCATCAATGAAAAACAACGTGCACCGCGAACCATGAAACATGCGCCACACCGATGTGGCTCCACCAAGTGAACATTGCTGGAGCGCAAAAGGATATTTGTTTTGCTGTTCGTGGTGGTGCACTGGTGGTAGTGGTTCAAGTGGTTGAATGGGTGACGACCTTATAAGCCTAAGAGTGGGCAATTTGTCCCGACGAAGAATAAAAAAAATACCACCAACAACGATTGACTACCTAACAAGGATGAGATGATGTCCAGAAGATTTTACTTATCTAGCCAAAATCTACCAAAACCATAGCAAAGAGTAAACAAAGAAAAAGAATTTCAAGATAAACATCTTCATACTCCTTGGAGGAGGTTTTACTTTGAAGGATTCTTCAAGTTGCGGAGTATTTTTCGCAGTTTACATCTCTTGGCAGGACATGGCCCACTAACACAGCGGGGTGCATTTACAGATCAAACGTGTACTGGATATTTTAAGAACAGCGAAGAGAAATTTTGATGCAGTCCTTTGCGGATTTTTGGACATCAAACACGTGGGATACGTGCTTTTAAATTTGCCTATATGGGAGTTGGATGGATGTACATTTGAAGGCAAATAATACTTTTTGATTTTGGTTTTTGTCTGGTTGATTGGTTAAATTTAAATTTGAAATTTAAACAGGAAAACAAATTCAAGAGTACATCCTTTTAAGGAGGCACATAGTGCAATTGTTTTGGTACTCCCGCGCATTTGAATTCACTGAGAGAAGGTATGATATTTCACACATCTATAGAGTTTACAATTGCATTCAATGTAGTTGTAGAGAGGATGCACTGGAAAAAATAGTTCACATCATGTCTGAAGTTAAATTTTGTACATTAAAAAAAAACTATATATTATGAGATGGGGCCAAACTATGGACACAATTTCAGTTTAACGAATCGTTTTCTGTTAAGTTAAGTTACGGCTGTATAAATCCCTGAAAAGTATGTACAACTTTATATGATAAATGCATTTACCCTACTTAATGAAATTTTATCTAGCAAGATGGCGTTACATGGCATACAGCGTACGAAACAATGGACATTCTGCATTCATCTATTTAAGGGTAGAGTCATCTCTTACGGAGGTGACGTCAATTGGTCACCAAGATTGTGCGATTTGACCTAATTAGACTTTTTCTTGTGATGTTTCTTTTCGCAGATTTATGTCAATAAGCCCAAATCGACCCATGCTCTTAAAGTCACAAAAACCAGGCAAAACCTAATCGGACCTCTGGGATCCGGCCAGCGAAGCCTAAGCGGACATTTGAATGATATCATTCATAATGGCTTGCACGAATAAAAAAAAATGTTCGTTAATACCTCAAACACAGCTTGTTTCATTATACTTCAACATCGAGCATTCCTAATTGGAAAACCCTTTAAGTTTTAAAAAAGTTTGTAAAACTAAGCGAGTCAAAAAAAAAAAATGGTAAAAGACCTAGCGCTCATACCTTTTCGGGATTCATTGGCAAAAGCATACCTGACATTCTTTTATGTTACTCTTAGTAAGAGAAAATACCAGATGGTATCGAGAAAAAATCATGGCATCGAGAAAAAATATTCTGCTACAAGTTAATCATAGAATTGAAGATTTATTCCTGAGGCTTATAATTATTACCGCATCAGTTAACGAGCAATACGTCACTGAATTATCTCAGTTTGGCATTACTGGTTCAGTTATCGAACATGGTATTGAGTTTAATTTTTTTGACATTTCCTAGTGATTTTGTGATGGCAATAGAATTGCACAAAAAGTGTAGGTTTTATTAGCTTTTATAAAGGGTTTCCAAAAAATACGAATTTAAATTATTTACAGAATAAATTTCAACCACATATATATGAACCAGAAATTTTTATGGAAGATTTTTTGGCTGTGCATCCAGATCTGACGAAAAATATTTTCGTCGACTATGGAAAGAGCTAACAAATATATTTTTAGTACAATCACAAAGTGCGTTCAATATGTGATACTTCATATAACATAAGCCCAATGTTCTTATTTGATAGTTTAGCACCATATTGAAGTTATTAAATCGCTCACTGATGTCGTAATTCAGCCTCCGATTTCTTTTGTACATCGTAAATGGCCTTCCCTGCTTTAGCCCTCCTGCAAGCAATAGGAGCAGAGGGATACTAGTTCTGTGAATTGTAGCTTATAATGCCATCCGGTAATGATGATTTCAAAGTACGTTCTTTCTCTTGTCAAAACATTCGTGGAAGCCTAAATTTAATCTCCTTAATTTTGTCGGTTATAATTTGGAAATATAGGTTATGTAAAACATGAGAGATTCCACAAAGATATGCCTACGTCAGACCAAGTTGTCCCTAAAAACTTAGTTTCAAAAACTAACATAATTAAAAACAAAAATTATATATTTCGGTAATATTATTGTTTAAATATTTATGTCTTAAGAACCTTTTCACAACCCTCGTTTTAGATTAGGTGTATACAAAAAAAACACTCTAAGTGTAAACCCAAATTTAACCGTCATAGAATCAAGTATGTAACGCTACGTTGATTTTGTGCACTTCAGACTTAAATCTTAAATTAATATTAGGTTCATCAAAAGAACTGAATACAGCCATGTAACCGAAAAAGTGTATGACAAACTTAAAAATCAAATAATTTTGTATTTTCCAGTGTTATTAAAGGGACGGCTATTTTGAGAAACAACAAAAGATGCGTTTTCAATAAACCGCTTACCGGCTATAAGAT
Organism: Ferdinandea cuprea; assembly: GCA_963576555.1. Taxonomy (NCBI): domain Eukaryota; kingdom Metazoa; phylum Arthropoda; class Insecta; order Diptera; family Syrphidae; genus Ferdinandea; species Ferdinandea cuprea. The sequence goes on from OY754958.1 coordinate 9,950,651, forward strand.
TGTTGAAAAAGCTTTATAACATCAATTCGCACCAAGGAAGGTCCTAAGCAAGGCCTACAATATTACTAAATTAAGTTGAGTTCAAAGAACGGCTGCAATTGGAAGCAGGAAACTCTTCGATCAAGTCCAACCGAAGCTCTAAATGTAATTCTTAACATCCCAGCCCTGGACGTGCATATCAAAACTGTGTATAATGCAGTGCTATAAAATTGAAGGAATCTTAAGTATATTGCAATAGAAAAATAATGTTTTAAGTGCATTATTTACGTTTTGTGGGTAAAAAAGGGAAAAAATGTTTATTTTATTAAATTTTCTGATTCGAAAACCAATGTCGAAATATTGGTTGTCATTCTTCGGAACTTCTCTAAAGCTATTTCATAATGAATCCGAAGTCATAAATTAAAAGCCTATGCCATGAAAAGAAATTCCTCAAAAAAACCTTGGAGCTTAGGGGCTCGTTATAGCTATCATTAATACATCACTGGAACAAATTAGTGGAATAGTTGTTTAATGTTTTTGAAAAGTCGGTTATAGCAATCATTGAAAAATTCCTGTCAGTGGAAAGCCTCTGGTACGTGTTTTAAGGTTAGAGTTGATCATTGAAAGCAAAACTGACAGCTGAGAATAGCAAGAGAATCGAACACATCAGTGGAATGATTGTGTTTCAAATTGTAGAAACGATTATCAGCTGTTCATTGGAATCGATTTCTTCCAGAAATAGAATTAAGTAATTTTGTTTGTAGAAAAATTCTATAAGTGATTAGCTTTATTTTGATACCGCTTAAAGTTAATATTGTTTGCTTAGTCGTCTTAAAAAATGAATGATAGCTTTAACTAGCCCCTTATATATCAATCACTTTTGTCCACTCTTTGGTGTGAAATGGAACACGGTGGGACAGTTCAAAAATGGACTGTGGAGTGGGTGCATACGAAGCTGCAGTGGGGACATCGGTTAAAGTGTATTGTGTTTCTAAATTTATGTTTCTTTAACCAAAATTGTACAACGTATACTAGGCAAGCTATTTTTTGATGATCTCTTAGAGATCTCAGGCATACATCATTGATTTCCTCAATATCACAGCGTGGTTTTGGGCTCTTACCTTAATCTCTCTTTCATTTTAGTTTGCATGAGTTGCGGTTTTCAAACAACGCGTTTCAGCCATGTAGTTGGATACCTATCAGTTTACCTGCTTACTTCTATCACTATTGTGTCCGAAAACACTTGCTGGTACAAACATAGAGGCTGTGGGTGCAAAGTAGTGTAGATGGAACCCAACACTTTTGAGTGGTACCATTTTGAAAGGTCCTTCACAGAGTTTTCATTAAAAAAATGGTAATAACTGAAATAAATAATTAATCGCTGGTTTAAGTGTAGGTTCAGTTCCTGATGAAGGAAAGTGACCTTCGAGTTCAGTTCCTGTTGGAGGAAAGTGACTTTCGAATTAATGACCAGCACTACATAAAGTAATCTGTCGATCGACCGTGGCAAGCCGTGAAACAGCTTTAATTCCTTTCAGTGTTCGTAGTGGCAATCACAAGTTGTAGCTATTGTTTCACTCAACCATTTGAAATAATTTAATTGATTGACACAGCATTTCCGAGTGGAAATAGAGCCCACACGTCATGTTAAAAATAGAAATCCGTCAAAGTACCTGATTGCTATTTCATCGCTCTAAATTTGGTTTAAAATCAAAAAGCATTCTGTCACGGACTTATTTATACAACTTGTCCGACTACATATATGTGTCCCATGCCCATGCATAGTAAAAGTAAGTATTAAACTTCTACAAATCCCTTAAAGTTTTTTAAAGACACGCGCTTCTCTTTACCGTGTAGTCCCACAAACTGCGGCTAACTCACATCACATGAAAAACTCCCACACACTCCCGACGACGCTGGGCACATGAGAATGAAAAATCGCGTTTCGAACGAAACAATAATAATAACATTGGAAAAGGGAAAACTCAAATAATAAAAAAAAAAATAAAAATAGTAATAAAAGCGCGACGGAAAACTAGAAAACTCATTCAACTCACGTCCCTCCCTTGGTCGAAGGTGTTTTGTTGGTGCACCACTACCAGCGCCAGCGCCAGCTACCAAACCCATACAGCCGCATTGCATGCTCTATTTCGGGGCCAACTTACACAAATAGACTTTGATTACAGTCACATAGATACATAGAGATTCACCCATGGAAGAGAAGACTCTATTACAACGTGTTGTTGTACCTCGCTCTATGATGTTGATTCCATCGACCAAGACGACAAAAGTGTGCAAGAGCGACATCCCCCGAAAAAGTTCTACTACTGTACTGCCACCGAATAACGACGAGACCAAGGCGACCGATTCATGTCGAATCTTGGAGTGGAGCCAGTTGTTTGCGAATTGTTTGCCAGTGCAGTGTTGTGCCGCTTCTGGCACAGGCAGGCAACGTGCGGTGCCACCAATCGTGCCTTCGGGCACGATTGAGACGCATCCAAGAAAAATTACGCCCGACACGACAAAAAATAATAAAAAAAAAAACACATCGAAATTCTCAAACGGATCAGGCCAGCCAACAAGCCGTCCGACTATCCGACAAAAATTCTTTATAGATGACTACTCGGGCTACTCGTCGGAAGAGAGACAAAAAAAAGAACAATTTTTTTTGGACGGTGTCTCGTAACTTGGCCACCGATTCAGAAACTCATCATCATCACCATCTACATCAGCAGTAGCACCAGCAGAAACGACAATACTCTTGTGATGGCCAAGTCCAAGAGTGTCTCCTTCCACCACCACCATCATCATTACCTTCACCGGAAGATTCTGCAGAACAAAAGAAGATATGGATATCTTTCGTTTATTGGTCCACCACACGATGACAATGATGATAATGATTCTTGGAGATGCTGGTGGCCAAATCCAAGATGTTGATGGCCAACAATACTACCCAGAGTCAGAGCCAAATCAAACGTTTTCTTTTGTTTTTGGCTTCACTTATCGCCAGCCAACAGGTTGATGGTGGAAAAATTTGGGATTTCAGTTGTCTTGCAAATTGACAAACGTCCGTCTCGATCATACAGCTCTTAGCTCCTTACATCCGTGCAGCTAAAGTGTCAACGTAATTATCAAGTGAAATCCCAAGTTTTCTCGTCATCTCGTCAGAAGCAACAATCAAGAATCAGCACCACCCAAGGAGTGTGTAGCTTTTATTGCGTTGGCCAACTGGCTAATACCCAAAAAAAAGAAACCATGTCGAATATTCAACATAAAATAAAAACAAAAACAAAAAAATTATTTCCTGACATCGAGCAACGAAGCCAATTGGAGTGGACACTTATCCAAGAAATGCGTTCATTGTTTCATTTGGTAAAAATAACTGTCACCGTGTGTCCACTTCTAATTCGAGAATCGTTGTCCGGCAAGGTCTAACATCCTGCGACCTTGCTTTATACAAATGGATTTAGTGTTTTCGTGCGCGGATTTACTTTGAATAAAATTAAATAAATATTTAAAATTAAAACAATTACAAGAAAATAGTAGTGATTAAAATGTTTAAATAAATAATATTCAGTAATTTTAAAGAAAACTTAAAATTAAACAAAAATTATTATTATTCAAAATAGTGTTAAAGTTGCTGCTAATTAAATTAAATTGAAAATTAAAAATGAAATGAAAATTAACTTGTAGTGACATTAACAACAAGGATATAGTAGTGATTAAAATTAAATTAAAAATAAATAAATAGAAAACATTTATTATACTATGCCGGCGAATTTAACCCGAAGCAGTGGAAATGTTTTTGAAACTTCATCGAATTCTTCAACTCAAGGTATGTGTATTGAATTTTTTGTGTAAATTTAGTTTAATTTTAATTAAGTGAAAGTATTGGCAAACCAATTTGGTTGGGTAAATAAATTACGGATGAACAAAAGAAAAAATAATAAAAATACAGTAAAGTCTCGGAAATGTGAACAATTAACAACCAAAATAGTTTAAATTTGCAAAGGTCGAATTGAATTGTATCACTCGAGTAGCTATTTATTGAAAACCGTTTTTTCCCTAAAATGAAAGTTTTTACTATTACATAACAGTCTTGGTCAAATTCAAATGGAATTTAGTGAAAAAGTCAACTCTTTTTTTGATTTGCTTTCTTCAAAGTCCTTCCTCCTGCCTTCTCATTATTCTCGACACTAATCTCATTTTGACTAAAATCTCACTTACAGACAACAAAAACAAACTTCAGTTTAAAGTTAAGCTTTCTCTAATCTAACTAATCACTTGGAGCAAAAATTGTTGTTCACGTTTAAGAGATATAAATATTTAAATAATTTGTTCACGTTATTCGGTGTTTATAATGAACCAATATTCAAACTTACGAGAGCCTAATGTACATTTTTATTTATTTTTTTAAAAAAGTTAAATTTTGGATGAGCAAAAATAAAACCAAAATTATTTAAGAAATTGCCAAACCTGTTTCGTTTGGAAATATTTATATGTTATGTTTATATGTCGTAAACTTTAGCTTCCACGGTTTAAGTCATAGTTGAAATACGAGCATTTCGATAAACAGAAACTTCACATTAAAAAGAAAGTGCACGACTGCGTCATACGAAACTCTCTGTCATCATTTGATCACATACAAAATTTATTTGAATCACTTTTTAAGTTTTGAAACTATACTATTTTTATATAATTTTGCACATTGGAAACTTTTACCTTATTGCTCAAAATACAAAAAGATATTAAAATCGTTTGAGCCGTTATTGTGAAAAATAAATTCAATTTTAATTTAAGAAAATCGTTATACATACATAAATATATATTAAAAAAAAATTTCAAAAATCGAAGAGCGCGGATTTTTTCAACATTGGCGGTTTTATAAATTACCGTTTTTCAAAGTACAAAAACAGATCAAAATCTTTGGACGCATTTTTGAGTAAATAAGTTATAAGTGTTTTTTTTTTTAATAAAATTGTATGGGAGGCACCGTTATTTAAAAAGATAAAGCATAATAGAAAGAAATGCCGAGTGATGTTACCTCTTCAACTTTATATACTTTAAATCAAATTCGACGTACCGTTTCGCCATATGGCTCCCGGACAGACAGACAGACTGACGGCATTGTCAGACCCACTTCTTTGGACTTCTCCATAGTCGTAATATCATCCCTCATACTTAGTTTGAGTTCAAAATTTCCGCACGATCGCAATAACTTTCTCTTTACTACATACATAACACAATATTAAAAAAATTATAGATTAAAAAACAAAACATAAAAATTATTAATTTTTCTTCTTATTTGCGAAATTCTGTATCTTTATATTTTTTGTTGTTAAAGAAATTCCAATCCTAGGGGCGCTTACGGTGCTTATGGACTATAAAGTAACTCTCGTTAGAAATTTCTATGCGACAAATTACTCTCGAAAGCAAGTCGTTTTAATATCAAATTACCCTTAGTTATGGGCTTTTGGACTTGGGAGCAGAAATTCTCTTGTTGGTGTAATGGTTGGAGAAAATAAGTGTTTTTTGTTTCTATTTGGGTGCTATACACTGTTGTTCCTTGTTGGGGAACTATAGCGAGCTTTGTTTTTTTTTGGGTTTTTTTTAAAGAATAACTATATTTTTATCAAAATAAGACTGTTCAACTTTTTTTCTTTATAAATCCAGCAAATAGAAATAATAGGGAGTACTCTGATGAGAATGTTTAGGCTTGTTTTTTTTTCTTAAAAATATTGTTTGTTTTCAGTATTTTATAATTTCAACTAAAACTAACTTCATTTTTTGATGAAACTACTGTATGCGTCGCGTCGCTTGCTGTGCTGTTCTATTCATGTGCTTTAAAAAAGTCTAATAAAAACAGCAGCAGCTCCGATTTAATTAGGGTTTTCAACGACTTTTGAGGAACAGTAATCTGGGTGATGCTTTTAAATAATTTTTATTTCTCACGAACGTCTGCTTAATCAGTGTCTTACTATAAGTAAGTAAGTCCCAGGAGTAAGTTTTATAACTTATTCTACTTGAAAATATTCTTTATAATCACCACCAGTATATTAGGGAGTCCCCGAGAAGAAGTAGAATCCAAAGTTATGCTAAATGGGTATATTTTCACTACAATATTTTCACTTCAATACAGTGAGCACTCTCATAAGCGGACACTGATGGTACCGATAAATTCTCCCGCTTATAAGAATGACAGAACTAAATGAATGAAATTTAAAAACGTTTTAAATTACTTGAGGTACAGTAAGCCCGGGTCGAACAGTATTATACCCAATCAGTACAATAGAACAAAAAAAACCTCAGCAATTGAGCGTCAGTAAAAACTTTGCCTGACAGACTTGTTAAGGAAAAACAAATTGTACACTTAACCACTTCAGGGCTCTAGATGGTATATGTTCCAAATCTCAACTTCCTAACCCGAAATTAAAGGCTTCGAATTTTTGGGCCTTTTAAGGATCGCAAATATAAAATAAAACAATACAAAAAACCGTGCTCCAGTAATATTGTGTCCGCTTAAGAGTGAGCGAAAATCTTCTGCGGTTATATTATTAGGGATTTATGGCTACGGAAAAACTGTAATTTTTGCCCGTTATTCAAAATCTGACCGGTTATGAGGGGTGTCAGTAGGAAAAGAGTAGATACACTGTAAAACATCTTAAAGGCTAAAATATTTTGAAGAAACTGTTTAATGGAGCAGAACAATTTTGAAAACCTGGACAACCAACAACAATGCAAAGTTATGGCACCTGTATTTAAAAATAAATACGCACATGGTATCTGTGGGTCTTAAGCTATAGATATAAACTTGGTCTAACTCACAATCCAAATAGGACGCCTTGGACAAAAGAAAGTCAATCAATTATGAGTTCCGTAACTTGTATTATTCAGCAAGTGCATTGTTGAAGGCATTGTATAGGGTCCGCCAAATAACTTTTTTTTGAAACAGGGCGCAAAACATCGAGTGTAGTAGCTTCGGCTGTGTGGCACGTAGCGCCGTCCTGTTGAAACCAAATGTTGCCAATATTCTCCTCTTCAATTTTTGTGAACAAAAATTCGTTCAACATAGCCCGGTGATGATCCCCATTTACAGTAACGGCCACTGCTTGTTTTTGTTGTTGTTCGTTATTCAAGCGTATATACAACCATATTCGTTCAGCGGAAGGATAAAGCTAATTAGCTGTCAAATCAGACATGAGCTAAGTGTTACCATTCGCGAAATAAGCACTAGTTGAAAAAAAACGTTAGATGGCGGACCCTTTATTATGGGCTCAAGGTCAACAACATAAGTTGAAAATATCATATTCGGCAATTTTGACCCACTAATACAAGGTATGTTATTGGTAAATATCTTATCACAAAAACTTATATATAAAGAAATATGATAAATGTATATTGCAGTTCTATTTATTACCTAAAAAAAAATTAAAGTCAAGAAATTTCAAATAAAAATAGTCCAGTTTTATTCCATTCCATTTTAATTCCATGAATGCGTCCCGAAATGATAAAGTTTAAACCAATATTTTGCGAAAAAGCATCATACCTTGTTTTCATAGTTTTAAACTTGTAATCTCTTCGGTGAGAAGCAATAGCAAATATTATTTATCTATGATCTATTAGTTTTACAATTGCTGACCTAGCCCAATTTTGCAAAACCTTTGCTCCTTACAAATTTAAATATTAAATCACACCATATCTGGCACTATCCTGCATTATCATCCCTTATGTTCATTGATGCGTGAACAAACAAAAGGCGCTTCTTCCAACATTATCAAATAAGTTAACAAAGAGAAAGAAAGAGAAGCCTGTACAATGCGCTCCTCGATTCTATAACCGCATACGCATTTTCCAAACGACCGACGCGACGTCCAAAGTAAATCAAATCATAGACTTGCATCGAACCGAGAAGACTCAAAAGAAACTAAATAAAGGCTGTACCAAAGCACACAAGCAAAGACATTATACAATAGGAAATAACAAATATTGTTCCGTGCCACAGTACGAATAATATTTATTGGACGCCAAGCGAAAAAGGGGTTACACTTGAAGAGACTATTCTTTTTCAGGCGCAAGGCCTGCCCGAAAATGTTTTTAAAAAAAAAAATAGAATTCAATTCATTGCCCTCCAGACTTGCAATTTAATTAATTGCTTCAACCTTGAGATTTATTTCCATCCCAATAGGAATCGAATTCGATTTAATACAAAATCACGAATAATAAATAAACAAAGTCGAGGTCCTTCTTCACAGGAAGTGTGAACATAACAGTTAACGGGTTGTCCAGTTGTTCCGGGTGTTAAAAAAAGGACTTTTCTGCCTGCGAAAAGGGAGAAAGCAGAAAACATACGAAGTCAGTCAAGAAAAATGTTCGACGAGGAATGCTTTTTTTTTTTCTACAAGTCTCCCTTGGAACGACGAGACGCGACGCGCAATGGTGTGGACATTTTTTGTTTCTTGCGAAACAGAAAAACACAGAACGGAATCTGTGAATTTCCGAAACAGGCGATCAATGTCACCAATAAAAAAGGACACAGAGCCCTTTGAATAGTTTGGAACTGTCCGACTTCCGGGTATGGAATTCAAGGAATTTCGACGATTTGTTTGCCCACTTCCGGTGGAAGAAGAGTACATGCAACTTGTTTTTTTTTGTAGCGAATCCTTTTAAGTCCACTTCACGCGAATTGTTTTCTCTGTTAATTATACGACTGCTCTCCGCTTCTTAATTGTTAATTGCTGTAATGGGTCATAAATTGTTCCGACGAGTCTATTTCATTTTGCAGTTTCTAAAATCGCTGCCAAGAAATTAATCTCAGTGTAATCCTTAATTGCTTGCAGTTGTAGTTGTTTGTTTCCCTTAAACAAGAATGAATTTACAAAAAAACTCGTAGGCGACGTTTATAATAATTAATTGGAAGCCAAAGTGCATAGACGATCAAAGAAAGAAAACATCTATTTTACTTTTAAAGATAAATTTATTTGGCATTGGCAAAAGTTAGGTCCAAGGCTCTGCATAAAAATATCCTCGTTCGTCTTTAGTGGAAAAATATGTAAATAAATCATCACATTAACATTAGGGAGGGGGAGCAGTCCTAGTGGGTGGTATAAGAATGTCCTTTATTGCGGGCGAGACACTGGACATTGGTGCTCCTTGAAATTTTCGTTTGAGTCATAATTTTGCGGCAGATTTTTTACGCTTCCGACTTCCTTTTGTTATCCTTCAGAGTTTTGAGGGAGGAAACCACCACAAAAGTAGACAAATTTTGGAAAAATGTTTGTTTTTAACTACAAACCGAGAGGAAAGGTGAGGCCAAGGGGTGACTCAATTGCATAACATTACGAAAGAAGCTGCTAACAGAGAGAAGCTCCTTTCAAATCCATAAGTTTGCGGCACAATAACTTTGGGACAAAGATATTTATTACTGCGGTAATCGTTTGTGGACTGTGCCTGTAATTTGCGAAAAAATTATTGAGCGCACTTTTAGATGAAGTCTAGTTTTTTTGTTGGTCACTATAATGCAAATTTGTTTTGCTTTTAAGGTGTTTTGCTTTTTTTTAAGCTGTGGGGGTTTCTGCGAAACCTTTTTAAAAGCATGAACAATCATTAAGATCCTGAAATTGAAATAAACGGAGATGGAGATGGTGATCTTGCTGTTAGGAGGCCTTTGGAAAAATATGCAGTGTTTATTTGAAATGTTATTGTATATATTCGATAAATAGCCGACTCGTGTCTGATGGCACACATTATGGTATCACTACATTTCGATGGCATTTTTTACTAACTGCTGCAATATTTTCGTTAGACTGAACCAGCGTTGCCGAAGACAAAAATGAAATAGTGGCCCAAAAAAGTGGCAGCAATTTTAAACTTGCGCCAATGACAAATAGAACACAATATCCGATTTATTTTCATAAAGAAATGTCATTCCGGTATTTATTTTAAAGAAACGCCGAATATTCTTTACATATATACAAAATATTAAAATTAATCGTAATTTGTGAAATTGTACAAATGTACTACCTGTCCACTGTTTTTGTTTTTTTATTTTTATTGATACTAAATCAACTTGAAACTACAAAACACTTCCAACTTCCAATATTTTAGTCCTAAATCGATTATCGAGCGAACGGAGTCCTAGCTTTGAAAGAAGTTTAGTATCTACTAACTTAAATTGTATTAATGCTTGAAAATAGTAGGCTTCCATTTGAGGATACCTGCTGTAATATGCATGTGTTATCTTTCTATGGGTAATTATAGTTGTTAAATAGGTATATGAGTATTTTTAATGATAGCACATCAAAGTGGCAAAAACAGAGAATTTATGAAAAAACAAAAAAAATGGCCATTTGAATAATAAAGTCGCCTATCGGTAACGCTGGACTGAACCAAAAGCATGCAATTTGTCGACTAATCAGGACATTTTCGAACAGTTTCTGTAAAAATCGGAGTGGATTTCCACAAATACTATGTGCTATGCGTGCTCCTTAACCTTAACTTTAATGTTCATATGTACATACATGACAGCTGATACAAAGAGTAAGTCTATAGTTGATCTACCGGTCAAGAAGCCTCACTGTTACGTGCTTGTAAGTGTATTTTAGAATGACGAATTCCTTGGGTAGTTACGAAGTTAATCATTGATTCAAAAAATTGCTTGTTAGAAATAAAAGAACTTATTTTGTCTCTTTGAGTTATTTGCGGCCGAAAGTCTATCTCTAACAGATTCCAATTTGATTCTGTGTACCTATACGAAGAACAGATATTAACTACAAGGACCTTAAGGAATATAGTATGGCCAATAGTATGGTCAAAAACCATTAGTCTATAAGTTGGTGCTCCAGGGATAGAAACTCTACTGAGCATACATTTAAATAATAATTATTGCTCTCTTGCACCATTTTACTTCATCGATATAATTGATCACTTTTATCACTGAAGCCTGTCACATTTTCTTCACAATATCCACTGCACAGGTCGTCTCTACTAAGTCCCATTTTATTTTGTATAGTATCTCAGCATGTTGGGTGATAATATTTACAAAAAGGATTAGAACTGTGGTAACATTTTCCTAGTGATAACGCCATCTATTTTTCAATTCTGCTCCAATTTTACTCTCAATTCCAAGTTTTATATTACAGGGTGTGGTTTTTACTGTTTCATCTGCTTCATTTGGTGTAAGAGATGATTGTATTTTTGCCAGTTCATCATCTTTGCTGCACGCAAAGAAGTCTAAGGTTTTCGCAACAGCGACCAACAGGCTAACATTTTTTTATGGTGGAAATCGCTTTTATTGATGCTTAGATGTCAATAAAAATCAGCTTATTGCAGCTTCTGCCACTGATTTTAAATTGAGTATGGCTTTCAACTCGGCTGTGTGTTGGAAGCCATGCGGCCCCAGTACCGTCGATGTAGGCCATTTTAGGCTTATGACGATTTTTGACAAAAATCCAGTTGCGGGTATAGAATACTAGCAAAGCATTCTTTGTTCATTCATTTATATTGAAGGTCCTGGATATAGGCATAAATAACCCATTAAGGACCTAATGAATAGCTTCATCAACCACTATCACAACAGTTTTTACACCTGAATGTTTGTCAGACTATCGCAAGAGTTGGGGCAGCGAATAAGAACATTTAGATGATAAGGGAGATCCCTAGCTTAGTGGTGAAACGCACTTAACCACTAAGCCACTCCACCCATATTCCCAAATACTTGATCAAATACCTTCAATTGAAAATCGAATCCCTTTATAAGCAAATAGGGTTCACCGCGAGTCTATATAGGCCTTACTCTCGGCGCATCAACCATGGACTAAGCGACCTCTTATTGATTGGTAAGAGTGAAAAGGAATTTGTCTGGCGCTATCAATGCAAAGTCATTAGCCTTGAAACAGGGTGCTACTTAGACGAAAATATATCAAAAGATGATTAAACAAACAATGAGTTCAGCTATTTGCAGTGATCTGTCAGTTATCATGCGTAAACATAATACAAATGCCATTTTGGCACACAGAAGCGCATGACCAACCCATTCAAAATGTTAACACATTCCATAATCAATCATCATCTTTTGCCCATTAAATCCCATTACACAATTCATCATCTCGTTACATTTATAATCAAAAAAGAAAACACTCAACAATAAATCTTAATCTATCAGCAACAGAATACTGCCAAATTCTTATCCACGCTACCTGATGATGCCAAGAAATTCGTACTCACTCACCCGAAAACGTGTCACTTCCTCTTAGACGTCATCTGTAATTCACGGCCAAAAAATATAGAATTAGTATTTTTCATTCAAATTATAACGCACACGTCTCGAGGTGAGAATTTTCCCACGGTTCACGCTCCAAAAGCAATAAAAATCCGAGTCAACTGCCAACTGCCAAACGGGGGGTCGGCTGCTTTTGATGAATGAAACGCAACCATCAGCACCACCCTTCATCATCGTGGCTCCAAGAATTCCCCCCTTGTTGATTTTCATCAACCTGTCAGAGGGAGGGGGAACTTGTATAAATGCAGATTTAAACTTTTTGGCTCGATAGCAAGAGAACTCCCTCCACCGACACGGCCGGGCGGCGGCGTTTAGTGATTTGTTTACACCAGCTTCTGCCAAGAACTCATTATTATACTGCCAACATGCATACGCACACACTTAAGGAGAATTGGAACCTGATCAGAATTTCTCTTCTCCTTTCCCCGCACACACTTCTCATCAACAACAATGGTCTGGATTGGAGCTGATTTAGAACAACGTTGTTTTCTTTTTAAGATAATTTTTAAGATTTTCAATCATTACATCCGGTTGAGGACAACCCCATCAACAAACGAAGACGGAACCACTTTTGAGCCATCAAAATGTGTCCTACTTGGCAGGAACAACAAACGTAAAGTGCGTGGTGTGTGCCAGGAGACTCAATCGGCTGTGCTCATAGTGTAAACATTTTGGAGAAATAGCTACCGTTTGTTTATACGGTTCCTTACGCATAGCGGCCGTACAGTCTTTCAGAGTTTCACAGAGTGCATAATTTATCACCCATGGACATGGAGTGCTGCCAATAAGTGTGCGTTATTTAATTTTTATTATATTTATGCGAGTCTAATACAAACAAAACGTCGAATAGGGGGCGTGCCAGTGTTTGGTCGTGTTTTTAATTGAAAGAAACACTTTCGAATTGAGTAAGGTCGAGGATTAAAGTTGGAACCATTCCAGGACAGAATGAGAGAGAGAGAGAGAGATGCTGACTGTGCATCTGGTGGTTCAAGTACCGGCCTGACTATGTAGTGTGCAGGGTTACGTAACTTTCGGTATAAGCATGTCGACACAGATGGCAATAAAGCATATGAAATCTATTAGTGTAATTAATTGCGGTGCAATAAATCCATAAGCCATGTGGTAGTAATTATAGAGAAAAGTTTTGGCGCAGACGGGAGTATGTCCGCATTGAGTATTGAGGACATGCAACTTATGCAAGCCAAAATGACTTGTTAGTTGCAATAATTTATAAGTTATTTACTAGGTGCGTTTTTCTTGCTAACTCTTCGAGGCTAAGCAATTTGCAACAACAAATAGTCCTGCAGAAATAGTCTTGCATGTTATCGACTATTTGTCATCTAAACCTATGTAAGGATTCTATATCGAACTATTTTTATAAAACATTGTAGACATTAAAACATACAAGGCTCGACAAGAAATGTGTGTTTTAGTTTTTTTTTTTTTTTTTTTGTCGGACGTTGATACTATCCGATGGAGCGCTCAGACACAACTACAGGTCCATTGTACTACCATTCAGACACCTTACATTAATGTACTTAGTTTTCCCGTCTTTCGAAGAAAAACGAGAAGGAGCTTCAGTGATAAAGAGCTTAGATGTTCGGCACTCACCACGTCAGCCCCGAAGATCCGCCACCTGATTCGAGCATAGGCCGGACAACTGCAGAGAAAGTCGTTCTGCTGTGTCATCCTCCTCACCACAAGCAGGACAGGTAGGGCTGTCGCTTAAGCCCAACACATTGAAGTGATTAGCAAAAGCTTGGTGGCCCGAAAGAATGCCTACAAGCAGCCTACAGTCAGTATTCCTCAGATAGAAGAAAAGATGCTGACCTTTCGCAAATGTCCGGGCGCAGTAGTTTGGTCTGTCAACATCCACCGCAATCGTGCCACCGAATCTTGTGTTCCCGAGAAATTCAAGAATCTATAGAAGACATGACTAAAGATGCAGGCAGACCCAACACAGGTTCGGGTCCTGAGAAAACTTCTTCTGAACCTTGCCTAGCAAGCTTCAAACACTGAACTTTTTCGGGTTCATTGACAGGTCTTATATTGCCTGAGGTTGCTTAACGGAGCAGGCATGTTAGTTTTTTTTATATAAAAATTCAACCAGAAATGAGGTGACCGTAAAATAGTCGAAGTACGCGAAAATTATTTTTCACGGGGCACGAATTTTCATAATACCTCAAATTCAAAAGTTTGTAATCGTTTGGGTGTAAGTATTTTCATGATGACTTTACAACATTTATGGGTGACTTTGGCCTAGTGGTTAAGTGCGTTGGACCGCTAAGCAAAGCCCGTTTTATTCGCTGTCCAACCTATTGAAAGGACATTCAAGAGAAGAACAAAAAAAACGATTTTTTTTTTCGTTTTTAAAAAATCTGCAGTTCGGAATCAGGTCCTAGGGTGGAGAACCCAGGCCTTAGAGCTAATAGGGAAAAATTAAAACTGACATGGACGGATAATGGTTGCTTGAAAAGATGAAGTTGCGTTAGTTCATCGAGAAGTTATTTATTTAAGCGAGTTGAAGCCCATTGTTTTGACAATCATTTTGGCTCTTTTAATGCGTTCATCGCAACAAAATATCTTTAGTCCATCGAGAGTAGATATATTTTCTGCCTTTCCATCCGTAGAACTTTTATATGATTATCGATAGCTTCTTAGTGGTGTTTCATTCGCTACAGGTTAGACCCCGAAGAAGATATCTTTCAACGGATTTGAAAATGAGCAAGAACAATTGATTAATTGAACTGAACTGAAGAACGAAATGTCGGCCCACAGCGCCATATTTTGAAAATTTTCCGACTTTTTTTTCGTAGCAATTAGAAACAAACCCGCAGAAGGAAGTATCCAATTTGCTCCAGTCGTTTTTAAGTTTTAAGCACGATCCATTTCGATCACCGCAAATGGTAAAAATAACTCTACGGCAAACGAACGAGGATAAAACGAATAATGGCCTTGCGATTTATGAATAATCCTTGTTCATGCAAAGCGAACCGGAAACTGGACATGCTGAAGTTGAGATTAAAAAACGATTAACAATTTTGCTACGTATCGACTTTTGGATTGATCAAAAAACGATATCCATCCGCTCCTCGTTGATATATCAACAGTGTGCATTACAATTGCATTGGACGAACAAGGGGCTTCACAGGCACGCTGAAGGGCATTGTCACGAGGTCGAACCACAATGTCAAGATAAATACTCCTAATAACCACAATGGCAACTTTGCGCTGAAACTTAGAACATATACTTCATAGGGTTCCGAAATGATAGAGTGTAATATTTTTTGGAATACGATTAATTTTTATTTATGTGATTAATGAGTTACAAAAAATTGGATAGCATAAGACCCTTTTCTATGGAAAAATACATATATGTGCCAACTTTCATGGTGATCATGATAATTAGATATATAGCAACATCCATTTACATTCAGAACATATACAGATCAGAGAACGGCTCCAGTTTGAAAAAGGTTCTTTTTAGTTACCAGTCTGGTTTTGTTATTTTAAGAATTGAAATGCAGCCGTTCCTTCTTTAAATTCTTAGCATTATATGTATGGAGGTCTACCGAAGATAGAATTACAAAATATCTCTGCAAATTGTGCAATATAAAAAAAAGCGCCCTAATTTTTTTAATTTCAACACTGATTTTAGACTTAAAAGTGCGAACAGTCGTTCATCCGATGACATCCTCACGTCACTATGACGTAGAATATATCCCAAAGTGGTCATCCCGTCTTTAATAAATAAGTATAAGACAAGTTTGGATGACCGTCTGATTTAGTTCTGTCCTTGCGAAACCGAAATAGTAAAAATAAAATTTAGCAAAATACATTATTTGTTTGATTCAAATAAATTTAGTTAAAGACAAACTAAATGCTTTAGTACTATCACCACTCTCAAAAAATATAATGATTCATATGCTCATAAGGACACCCCCCACGGCTTCTGACATGTTAAGGGAAACAGCAATCTGCGCTCTTCCGCATGTGAGGATATAAATTTTCCTTCTCAAGAAGGATGTCACACTGTGATATATATTTTATTATTGAAACAACATCAGAAATACATACACACATATTTATGTACAGCTCGCTTGTTGGCGGCATGAAACAGTCCTCGACCAGAGCCAAGAACTAACTACACTACCACTTACATTGCCCGCCAGTAGCGCATTTTTTGACGCAGTGCATCGTAGACAAGAGCCAACAGTGGATTGGGCCAAGAAAAAAAATGAACGTGGAAGCGCCTTCTTGTCTGACTCGCTGACTGCCGCGTGAATAAAATTTCCCTCATACAATTGTGCCTGCTAAGAAGGACTGAATTTGGCTGGCTCCGCTTCTTCTTCTTCTTTTTCTTCCCTTGGATATCACTAACCTTCTTAGATTGTGGACACATCACAATAAATCGTTTATATTTCTCCCTCAATTCATGTGAATGAAAGATTTGCCAAGATCTTGGCCAAAAACCACTATCTTCTAGTATGTGTTATAAAAAGAGCGAAAAAAAAACAAACATCTCTATAGACATTACGCCAAACAAAACTCACAGAATTTTGGCACTAGTCACTGGAAGTCATCACAATGCTCTACTAGACTACACCACTACATGTGCGCGGTGGCGTTGAATGGTTTTTGGCCACTTTCCTGATTTAAATACGGTCCGGCACGCGATGCGTAAACGACCAAAGTGGTTGCTCATCACCCACTTGTTTTATATTAAAAGAAAGTGTGCCTTGCTGGCTGCATTCGTAAAAATTCTTGGCATATCCTTGAGTTGGACTGAATATGTGTTCGTTCATCAGCATCTATCGACGGATAAAATAGTGAATGAACGCACTCAGCATGGTTGATTTGGACAGCTGATCACTTGATTTGGATGCCAGTTGATTCTTTGCCCAGAAAAAGGCTTACTCAAACTCAAACAGGTGGCGATGGTGGCGGATAACTGGCATTTATTGTCATCATCACATTTTGATGAGGAATCTCAATCAGTCATCGGGGTCATCGGGGTACATTGACTCGAACAACATAATTATTGGCTAAGGCTGATAAAATTTATTTTGGCTCAGAATACGTTGTATTGGCAGTGGCCTATGAAAGCAAACATTATTTTTGTTGAATTTTATTGGAACAAAAAAAAAAAAGGTAAATGATGTGTTTTTGTTTAGTCGATTCTAGTTGAACGCCAAAATTTACGTTGATTTGTAGGATTGTTTTTTTTGTTGTTGGGTATATTGAGTAATGTGCACGATAAGATAGGTGCATACATTTTTGTAGAACGGGTCTAGCAAAGAAATATAGATCAATTTTAGTGCATTGAAAATAAAGATGATTTTGAAAGAATGATAATTTAATTTTAGTTACTGATATCAGTCGGGTTGTTGTTAAAATAAGTATTTAGTTTTGGCTGAACGGATTGGGCAAGAAAGAATACGCAAATAGATTGTTCATTTCCGGATTTCTTTTTCCTTTTTTCTTTGTGTCGTTCATTTGTCTTCTTCAACCATCATCCTTGTTTACCTCAATATGTGTTTGACAGTTATGGAGTGAATTGTTCACGAGCGCACTAGGACAATCATCCTTTCAGCGTTACGTTCCTCTGTTTTCCGTGAGTAAACAGTATGTCCGCCTTTTTGCCCTTACCAAAAACTCAAGAAGGTTCTCAAGTAAAGGGCATACGATTTGTCCAAGCATCTTTAGAAAGTTCGTGAAGAATTTTATTATTAAAGACAGATTAATATACAATATCCATATAAAAATCTAGAGAAATTAGGACTACAAACTTAAATCTCAAGGCTCAATGAAAAGAAATTTCTTTGTAGCATGGAGAAACTTTTTACTCTCTCATGAGCATTACATTTTACGAAAAGCGACATAATTTTGCTATCTAAGCGAATAGGTCTGCTATCAATTCCATAATTTTTATATGGAATTTTGTAAAGACCAAAACTAATCTGTATTTAAATGTGGCGAATGACAAAGTGATTTCTCAATGTAATCTCTATGATGCAAACACAATTTGTAAAACCGAATATTGCCTCTACATTTTAAGATATAACGGATTTATATATAGTGGTTTTATTAAATTTTTAACGCTGTTTTGATTTCATTGTACTTATGTCATTTCTACAAAAGACTTAAATTATTGTTTTACAGGCATGAGTCGACCTAAGTATGCTTTTAACATATTAATATATTTTTTTTTTTAATAATCGGTGTCCGATCAAAGTTAGGAACCCTAGTGCGCGCGCATTTTTGATGAACTGTGTTGTCAAACTAAACATTTCAATTTTAGAAACTCCAGATTCAATCATTCCTAGTTTATTCTTCTTCATATTGAATTGAATACACAACATGCATATAGACAATAAAAATACTAGAGGCACGATAGGAAGTACTTATATACCCTTTTGACAACCACTTATAATCATTTGGAGAAAAAGTGCGAATCTTGCCAACATCAACGGAATAATGGACCTACTTACTGCACTTTGTCCTATCATTAAAAGATAAAAGAGACCATAACTCTTACTCCTAGACATTAAACGGCAACTTTTATGGAAGTTAAAAACGGGTAACTATTCGGGGCGACAAATTTGTAACAGAGTTATCATCGGTTTTATAATTGGCCATGGCTAATGAGGAAGCTGACTATTTACTAAGACAACAACGTTTAGCGGTTCTGAAGTCCTAAGCCATTCAGCGAAATGGTGGAACACACCCTATGCGACGAGTTTAAATAAATTGTTAGCGATTAAAATGCTAAAACCTATAGGAACTAACTATAAACTAGAAAAATGTAAGGCACTTATCAGGCTGGGCAAAAATCGTGAAAACTTTTTTCGCCGGCCTCAAACGTAATTTATATTATTTTTGCTTTACGTACTAATAAAGAAATGTTATATGGTCGAGTCTTGACTACGCCATATGACTATCTATATCAAGTTTTGTGCCGCCATCGGAAGAGCCTGGTAGCATTGACTACTAAAAACAATCTTTTCTCTCCACCAGTTGCAAAGTGATGCAAGTTTAAATCGCCCTTTTTGGTGGACACATTTTCATTGGTTTCATGATCTACAAGATCCATAGCAAGAACTCATCTTCAATAAATCATCCCGGTACCGGAATTTCATTGCACGTTCTTTGTACAAGGTTATTTTCCTACCAAATGCCTACCCAACATTTTAAGAATCTTCTGGTTTTATAGGAAACTAATGTGCATGACAAGAAAGTGGCAATCTATTTGACTATTTACAATTTGTGCCGCCATCGGAAGAGCCTGGTAGCATTGACTACTAAAAACAATCTTTTCTCTCCACCAGTTGCAAAGTGATGCAAGTTTAAATCGCCCTTTTTGGTGGACACATTTTCATTGGTTTCATGATCTACAAGATCCATAGCAAGAACTCATCTTCAATAAATCATCCCGGTACCGGAATTTCATTGCACGTTCTTTGTACAAGGTTATTTTCCTACCAAATGCCTACCCAACATTTTAAGAATCTTCTGGTTTTATAGGAAACTAATGTGCATGACAAGAAAGTGGCAATCGATTGGTTACACGATACAAAGCCAGAAGACCATTGAGGAAATGGCGAAGAACAGTGGGGACTGAGGCACCACATTAGGAGAGTAGCTGCATATCGGAAGAAACCGTACCGCGCGTAGGCCCAGATCTCTAGATCTAGCCGAGTAACAAATTTCTTCGATATGCTATCACTGAGTACAACCTTCTTAGCAGCAACTTAATGGAACTAGATTCGAAGAATGATAAAATTTGTAGAAAATCAATGAAACACAGCGCACTACAGTGACGGAGGACTGTAAAAGTCTCTGTCACTTAAGGAAAATCATGTTACAACTTCCAAGGGATCCATAAACATTCTGATGTCTCCCTTTCTTAGTCCTTGCTTTCCAAGAAACATGCAAGCAGGGTCTTAGAAAGCGCAAGTGACATCGGCTGAACAGAAACAAGTGACCGAGTGTAGTGGCAACACAAAAATTTAATCTTCGCTGAACAGATACAAGCGATTAAGAATGCAATGATCCCTTTTCCATAAACGAAAACGAAAAGCGATTGCAGAAATTGAATGCAGGCTCATTCCACAATCATTGTGCTTAAATTAAACCACGGAAGTATCTCACAGAACATTTGTCTGCTTTACGGTGCAAAAAATTCGTATCCATCGTGTTTTGCTTTGGTCTTAACATTGAACCGATTGAACAGAACATCGCCTGATGGCAGGAATATTAGATTGGATTGTTTGAAATAGAAATCTTTTCTTCAACCATCAATTTTATAAACTTTCCATTGTCTTAACTTTGAAGGTTATCTGTAGGTTGGTGAAACAGTTCACGAAAATTGTATCCCAAAATAGAAGACTCATTAGAATATAGTCGTTCTACGACTTATTGCTGTTCATTAACGTTTGACTTGTTCAAGAACAACATCCCAAGGATCTTCCTCGAATATAATCGATTTTTGTTTTTCTTTTGCTTGGTTGTTTTTTTTTAAAGTTGACGACTACGTATTTATCACTTAAAATGTCGATCTGAAATTTCAAACAAAAGCTTTTTATTTTACCCGTACAGACTGCGTCAATTCTAAAATAAGATTGCTGCTTTGCCATCAACGAAATCCCAAAAAAAGCAAAACATCTCCTCGAAATCTAATTAGACGTCGTGTGGTGATGTAACGCTTTATCCGCTGTACAGCAGACCATCTCTAATTATTTTATTCACAAGTAACCGCACGGAAAAAGGCTGTTTAATCCGATCGTAGAGTCTCATGAAATTGATCGACCAGTGGCGGAGGGGGTGCACTTTAGCATTGCTTCTAGTTTCTACCTCTAGCCTTAGGAAAACGTTTTAAAAGCGACGACCACTGTCTCCATAATGCGACGCTTTCCTCCCAAATGTTGTCATGCATATAGACAGATCTATCCTGTTTTGCTTTCTAGGAGACATATATGTCTGCCCATATCTATCCCTGCTCCTCCTTCTCTATTAAGCAACGAAAAAGACAAAATAAAACGAAAATCCTCATCTCGGTCCGTAAATTCGGCAGAAAAAATATTCGAGAGACGTTTTTATTTAGCCCAGGCCACCGCGCCGAGAAGAAGACGCGGTTTATTTTTGTAATTTACGTTCCATTCTATGTGCGAGTAGAGATGCCGTGTGTTTATGCATCATTAACCCAATATACATGAACGTTCAATACATATATATACATTTAGGTATATATGTAAATTGTTTAGTGTATTTACCAATTTATAATTAAAACACAGCGGACTGACACTGAGTTATATGCATTCGTATATTTTCATAGACGCGCGCGGCTAGGAATGCTTATGGCTACGACAAGGGAAGGTATTGCTATTGCATATACTATTTAGTTATGGTCTAGGGTGGTGTATCTTTAATTTTAATTTGTTGTTTCTATTTATGTGTGTGCAGCAACAAGTTATACATCTGTAGGTATACACAATACAATCGAAAGAGCTTACAAATGAAATTAATTTTTGATTTTATTGCATAAGCTTCTTCTGTTGGCCGTAATCGATTTGGAGCAGGCTACACGTAATGCAAACCAATTGATTCCATGTGAAAGCATGTAAGGCAATCTGCTAGAACCCAGGTATAATAATTCCAAAAGTACAGTGGCTCAGGTGTTATTGTGTTGTGTCAAATGCTCGTCAGAGCAATGGTAATTTTTTCGATTCCTCAATTTCTGGCGAAAGTACGAAAATATAACTTCGCACAAGCAAGGGTTGTAGAGGAACAACATAAATTTATTCAGAAACGTGCGACATTCAGGTTGATGCGACAATGGTTGAAAATCGAACTGTCGTGCAAGGTCGCGCAAAGCCCTGATTTCAATAATGTTTGATATCCGCTCTCATCGCTTTCATTTTCGAAGTCATTGTCACTTCGCTCGAAGTTTTTTAATTTGTTTTCAAGCAAACACTTCGTCTTTCCTTTTTAAATGAATCACACTTTTTCCGAATCTGGTAAATAAGGATAAAAAACCCAGAAACCGAATGAAGGCTTTTAATTTTGAAATTAATAAATGTAAATGGTCACTCTGCCGCTGCGCTGTCATTTTTTATAAGAGAGGATAGTCAAAATCCTCTCCCAAAATCTCTTCCCAGAAAATAAATTTATCTCGCGGTGATACTATTTGCATCGCCTTTGGTACGTTGCAGTGCTGTGCAGTGCGAAAAAGTATAAAATATTTCGTTTTTTTTTTTTTTTATAATGTACGCGCACTAAAGGGATTTTGGATACCCTTATAATGAAGTAACACAGTGCGGGCATTAGGGAAGTGAGGGATTAGAAAAAAGGAAATACCGATGCACGTTGGTTTTAAATGTCTGTAAACTATAATGCGTAGGAAAAACAGAGCGGGTTAGAGCATTCCACATTCGTATTGTACGGTTAAGAAACGAATCCTTGTATTTCACTGTACGTGCGAATACAGGCTTGAGGGTAAACTGATGTGCATTCCTAGCATGGCGAGTATTGCGGTTGAATTGCTGTAGGGGTGGAATGCAACTGGCTATTTCATTTGAGCACTTGTGGTGGAAGTACCGATAATACAATGACAGACAGGAGACATCACGACGATGACTAAGAGAGTCAAATGATTTCGTGATGTCTCGATCGCCAATAAATTTTACCGCACGTTTTTGAATCCTGTCAAGTGGCTCCAAATATGTCATTGCACCAGACCAGATATGAGCGTTGTACTCAAGTTTTGGGCGAATGAACGCCTTGTAGATTCTAGCCAGATCAGAAGGGGTGAAATATTTCTTGCATCGCTTAAGGAAGCCTAGACATTTCGCAGCGTTCTTGGCGACATCGATGTGGATCTGTTGCTGCGAAAACCGTACTGCCGGTCATTAAGAAGTTTTCAGGATTCAAGATATTTCATAAGCTGACGATTTATCATCTTTTCCATGACCTTGGAAAGAAGGGACGTTAGTGCAATTGGTCGGTAGGAGGAGACAGAGGAAGATTCGCCTTTTTTTGGGACGGGCTGGAAAATGCTGTTTTCCATCTTCTCGGAAAGAGCCCTGAAGAATAGGGCAGATAGAAAAGCTTACTCATTGGTTTTGTCAGCGTGGAAGAACACCTTTTCAGAACGATGGGGGAAATACCATCTGGACCAGCGGATTTATGTACATTTGGTCCTTTCGTAGATTTTTTCTTTTGATTTTGAGGATGGCGGCGTTGGTTTTGTTTCTGTCTGCGCAGATTACTTCGGTTTTCTGATTAAAAATTTTAAATAGACAAATTAGTTGCAGCATAACGAACACTCTACGAAGAAATAAAAATCGTTAAGCAACTTACTTATTCACTTTAGTCAGACACAAACAAATGGTTCTTACGAAAATTGCATTGCTTATTTGATATTTACACGTCATGTATAGTTTATTCCATTGACAATGGATTAGGGAAGTGCATTTAGTACTCGAAATAGAGCTGTGCAAAATATGTATGCAACGAATATTTGTTATTAAGTTGTAATAAAAAGGAAGGCAATTTTATTGGGCGTTATGCATTAAAATGTACCTAAAGTATTATTTTTGTTCTTTATAAATCTGAATTTTTTAAAATTTACGGTGTTTTAGAAAATATTGTAAACATAACGGTCGCTAAGTTTGCTTTGTTCGAACACACTTTTTTTGATTAGACTTTAAGTACCAAAAACATGATCGCATGTCATCCTCTAGAAGTTACTATTCTTCTACATCAGACACGGTGGCAAAAACTGCCATGAAGAAAAATTTATTTTTAATTTACATAAATCTGCAGATACCTAGTCTGATTTGAATACCTAAAGTAAAGACTTTCGCTGTAGAAAATCCGTCCGAAACTCTATGCTCCCAATCCTTCTGAAGACCCCTTATATATTTCAGACGATCCGGAAAAATGATTGAAGAAAGACGCTTAAAAATCATGCTAAATCTCTGGTTCTTTTGCGAATATTAGTCCGACACAAAAGTGGAAGTTCCTTTCATCGTAAGATGAAATACGACTCAATTTGATGACTCCCAACTATATCCCACCAAAACATATACCACTCTTTCGGAATGAACTGGCGATGCACATACATTCAAAATCCCCTTTGATTTTAAATCAGCTTCGGACACGAGCCGCTTTGCTCAAACGTTACTCCGAAGTTTATTGTAGACAGGAACGCATTAACGATATTATCCAGACAGTACATTTCCTTCCTCGATTATATGACTCATATGAACTCATCACCTGTTACGTCAGGTGACAAGCCAGCCGATCCCTGATCAGGCGATATTTTGAAGATTCAACAATGCGACAATGCGTATCAGTTCGTTCGACACCAATTAAAATGTTTGGCATTTTACGTAGATCAGCGTCTGAATCGGTAGTCCGCACTTTTTGATATTGATATTAGCAATAAATGATTTTCTT
Source organism: Ferdinandea cuprea (assembly GCA_963576555.1). Classification (NCBI taxonomy): domain Eukaryota; kingdom Metazoa; phylum Arthropoda; class Insecta; order Diptera; family Syrphidae; genus Ferdinandea; species Ferdinandea cuprea. Next base: position 9,975,366 of record OY754958.1, read on the forward strand.
GACTCATAACATATTCACGTTGCAAAGAAACCTGAGGTTCGCAAAAACATAGGCACCGATGCTGGTGTAAACAGTTCTCTGGTATTTCTAGCCTTAGTACTTATGAAGATATACCAAAGCAGTATTTGCCGAGTGTATATTTTCCTTCGAACAGGTAGCCATAGAAATAGACGCAGCTTTTTTGTTAACGTTGACAGAAACATCAACCTCACTCTGACTTAGCAAGTTTGAAGGTGCTGGCGTTCTGTTATTGTTTTGTGTATTGTTTGCATCTGAGAGGTACTCATTTTGCTGTCACGATTTTTTTCACTGACGTCTAAATGGAACAGGTGTAAACCTCTTTATATTTTTGCTCTCTGACTGTTTAAAATAAAAACCAGTAACAAGAATCTGTAGCTATTTATTTTCAGTATGAATCGGCTAATATTATAAGCCATAGGTGATAGTAACTTTATTCATTCCTGCTCTATGTTAAGGCACATTTTGTGATATCCATGTTAACCAAATATAACACTTTCAGCAAATGTCAGTTTTCGAGTTATCGCGTTCTTGACATTATTTTAAAATCACTTTATGCAGACCAAATCAAGGGCAATAATCACGTTAGACTTCTGATCATCACCAATAACCTTAACAATTTTTCTGCATTACGTAAGACCATTGCAGTATTTGGCATGATCTAGAGGTAGAGGATAAGTCCTTTTATAATTGTGAACAGAAACGGAGCAGTATCATTTGTATTATTTTATTTGAATACTATGTGTGTCAGTCATTCATTTTTGGGGTGAATGTAGCATCTTTGTTGTTTGACCACAAAAAGTAAATGTAAATGCAAAAGTGCCTCAAATTCTCTTGTTCAACAAGTACTTATTGTAATAGATTTATAGTACAGGGCCATTTCATTTTCTCTCTAAAAGTATATTCGATTCACAGAAGACATAAGAGAGTTCTGAAAATCTGCCGCCCAGTGATTACCTACAGTAGTAGTGAAATCAAGATAATATGTATCCAACTGTAACGTCTCTTACATTTTCAACCATTAAACATAGTTAAAATGGTCGTGGTAATCCAACGTCGTTAATTGTTTTTTAGAAAAGTATTTTCTCTTCCGTGTACATAGTTTTGTAGAATGGCATTTTGTTTTAGAGTTTGTTATTTGAACACTGTGTACATCGTGGTTATTTTAGTTAGATGAAAAGCTCCTATGAGAATTTACTATCAATATATCGTCATATCTTAGGTTGAAACTTAGTTATTAACTCAGAAAGCATCTGACACACCTTAAAAAAATTATTTAAATTTAATATTTCATTCCGTTTATTTGTGCCGCTTTGTTGTACAAAAACAATCGCCTCCCTCTTTTTTTCCCTTTCTTAAGCTTTAATCACCGCAGTATTCTCTTATATTAAGGACGTGCCTTTCGCAATAAACAATAGATTTTAAAAGGCTGACTTTGTAAAAGTTGAACATCAATTCGCATATAAAATTATGTAATTCTATTTAATGTACAACATAAATCTAATACAAACTAAATACCCAAACCAATTCCAGCCAATCTAATTTTTTTCTCATTTTTATATTTGCAGGCAATTTGCAGCCAAAGGACTCCAGCAAAGAAACAAGGCATTCATTTGCCAATGAATTTACCCAAGTCTCCTGCCAACTTCATTGGCTGTTGTCGGGGCCTGACCAACCCCACAGCAGCAATATAGTGCGCACAGAAATGCATCGCATCCACCGTAGCAATACAACCACAGTGCTGAGGACACACTCGTATATGTGACGATAAAGCGCAATAGTCCACATACGCCTGAGTGCTCAGCACAGTGTTCCTTGGACTGCTATTGGCTTGGAGTAGTTTTATGTACTTTGCTGTTCGTTCTCATTTTGGATTTGGCAGGACACTTCGATAGAAATTGAGAGCGAGAAACATAGCGTAAGGAGTAGGGGAAAACGAATACAGTGCACCTATTGGATGCAAGAACCATAGGGTTCGTTTTAAACCAACCAACCCTTAGCTACTTGCATTCAATATAGCGCAACAATGATTTTTAGTTGCCCCTTAGAAAGTTAAATTAAGATAACAATCTGGAGTTCATCTATGCTGCAATGCCGTACGAAGAGAAGAGACAAACAATTATTTTACATATTTTATTATTATTTAATTACTTGGCTGATGAAGGCTCCGCGGCAATGGTGAAATTTCTACGCCCTGCTAAGGATTCCTTGATTAGTTTTTTTTCAATAGATTCGTAGTTTAAGTATCCTTGAACAGAATGTAAATATTGCAAATATAATTAATTAAAATGAATTATTTTAAACACAAATACACAGATACCATCAAGTGTTTTGGTTTCCAAAGTCCATAAAAGAGATTACATTGAAATTGACATGTAATGAGAAATAAATAAAGAAATTACAACAATTTATAAATATTAACTTAAATTTTATCAGTTATTGATAATGTTACATATAAATATAAATAATGAATATACAAAAAAAAATAAATAAAAAATAAAGTCTTAGCTACCACAGCGGAACAAAAAAAAATTTAAATGAGTTTTATTTAAACAAGTGACAGCCTTGCCAAATGGTAAACATCATACATGAATTTAACGAAACGTTATGAACGTCAAAAGAATGTGGAAGAAAAAGAATTATTAATAATAACGTAGTGTTAACCAGACGGATGATTCACTTTTAATTTTCACTTTAGTGAAAATGCTCCGTTTTGTCGAATCTACAGAATCAGGAAAAAATAATCATGTTGCTTACAAACAGTTTAAACTGTTCAACATTGTACGAAGAGTAGGGAAAAGTTGTTAAATGCAAATGACTAGTTCGTTCGTACGATGGAATTAACGAAAAAACAGTAACAGGCAGAAAACATTACGACGTTGACTAAAAGAGTTAAGCGATTTGACGACGGCATGATCGATAAAAAGTAGCTCAAAATATGTAAGTGGTGCACCGGAGCAGGTGTGAGCATTCTACTCAAATTTTTGGCGAATAAACGCTTTATAAATTCAAGCCAGATTAGAAAGGGTGAAATATTTCTTGCAATACATAAGGATGCCTAGCCATTTCGCAGCGTTCTTTGGCGACATCGAATATGTGGTCATTCCAACGAAGTTTGTCGTTAACGCACATACGGAGGACGGAAAGTCTTTCGGTTTCGGCGATACAAGTGCCATCCATGGATAATGGCAGAGTATTGGGGTTTACATCTACGCCCAATGAGAAGCTGAGGTTACTGCCATTAGAAAAATACAGGTTTGGATTAGAAGTGACAGACAGGATATCGTTGGTAAAATGGAGACTAAACAGAGCCTTGGGGAATACCAGCATTTATTTGGTGAGTTGCAGACTGCAAAATAAAACAAAACTGAATAAAATTTCTAATACATTAAAGAAAGATGTCAAAGATATGAGCGTGTCGATGACCTTCTAAAAAATAAGTGCAATTGGTCGATAGAAGAAAGGAGACGAAGGTTCGCCTTTTTTGGGATTGACTAGACAAATGGTGTTTTTCATCTTTTCGAAAGGAGTCCTGAGACAAATGGAAATTCTCTCACACGATAGGAGAAATATCACCTGGGCCAGCGGATTTGTGATTATTAAGATCTTAAAGTACTCTTGCTACATTGTTAGTGCGAAAGTGGATTTATCCCGTAAAATGGTCTAAGCTCCCGAGTGCTGGGGAAGAAAAAGCACAACCACCTGAGCTTCATTTAAAATCAGCAGCAAGGTGATTGGGTTTATCCGAAGAGCTGGTAGCTGGAATGCTATTAAAAATAAGTGTCAGTGTATAAGATGAGGCCGAATTCTTTATATTCTTGAAAATCCAAAGAGAGCATTTAACACAATGAATATGGGCATTACAGTCATTTCTGGCCAATTTAAAATTAGTTTTTTATTCGCATTGGGTTGGCCTTATATGACCGAAAGCTCACCTCTTTTCTTCTGATAGCCTGTACAGCTAAATTTACACCACGCATTTATCTCTGGTTTGATACTTTTTATCTGCTATTATTAAGCACTTCATACCCACGTGAATTATGTTTGTAATTCCTACCATTTGGCTTCCTCTTATGGTCTGACGAAACTTAAGGAAATAGTGAATTTAAAGTCAACTTGTCTTATAAATACTTATGAGAAGTGAGATACAAGTCCAATATGCGCGGAATTTGCATCGGCTCATTTACAAGCTGAGTCAATATTTTTTTTTAAAATAACACATAAGAGTTTATAAGTGTACAAATAATGAAGGTTTATGGCGAGATCTATCCAATTTGACAGCTGTTAGGGATAAAAAATGTATTCTTCTATTGTACATCGTACATGATACATTAATTATTTTTTTATTTGAATAATAAATTTTAGAACAATTGTAAAGTACTAAATACAAATAAAAGTTATACCTAACCCAAAAATGTTCATTAGAAAAGTGATAAAGAAATGACATTGGAACGATTATATTGCAAAGTTGATGATTTTTGTTGTTTCTATATTCGCTACATTTGTGAATATAACCCATATTTAAAATAAGTTTAACGAATTAACAATGTGAGACTAAACATTTAACAAACGTTGCAAATCTGAATAAAAAAAAAACATGGAAACTCATCGTTATTGTTGTGTCAGTTGAAAATTTGAAAAGTAGCAGTCACACGAAAGCATTTCCGCTTCTCAAATTCCCGGTTACATCTTGTGTGGTTGGAGTACTGACTAAACCTTTTTTATTATTTAGGAAACTAACTTCTATTATAGTTGTATTTCTGCGAATAGCTATATCTGTATTTATAAAATCAATGCCCAACTTAATATTTCAATTTTGCCAAACATTTTAGAAATATTTCTAATATTACTATTTAAAATTCTTGCCATTTATTTATACAAGTTCCACAAAAGTTAGTGGGGCCTGGCATCACTTTTCAGGCGCCCACAAATTGCCGTTCAGTGTATTTTGGATCGTATCTGCTGAACTGTCATTCACTGAGAGCCTGTTTTTCATTTATGTTTTGGTTTTTCAGATATTTTGTTATAATTATTATTTTGAGTGCTTATAGTTCGCTAGTAAAACTAGTTTTATATTCATTAAATTCAACTTTCCTTTTAATTATGAGCTCCCCAAGAACCGGTTCGTCGTCTCACCGACACCGACACCACCATCGAGCGCCCAAAAAGCATTCTAAAACCACAAAGAAGCCCAAAACCAAGAACAATCGCCCACTGGAACTGGACGAACATGAAGCACTGTGCCTTGCAACCGATAGTGTCATTCGAAAATGTATTGCATCAGATGAACATTTATCATATCTTCCATCGGACTGTACGCTCGAAGAACTTCAAGGCGAGGTGAGTGTGTAAAATGTGCCTCTGCGTTTTTCCAAACGCATTCAATTGGTCTGGTCTGGGCAAAAAGCAATAACCAAGAAACTAGAAGCAACAGAGAAAAGCGAAATTTAATCCAATTACAAAGTCACTTCTAGTCGTTTCCTCGACGACCTTAACATTGTCAAAGACACTCTCGCGCGTCACTAAGTAGGACAGCGTGTATTTTTCCAATCGATGGAGTCAACGAATAAAGCTGGACAATGAGGAAAAAAAAATCGTGTCTCTGGGTCAGTAAACTTTTTGAAATTAATTAACCGCTAAGTGTGAGATTGCGGTGCTGCTGTTGAGAGGCCGCGTCACACTTTGTTTGTACTAATTGACGACAAAAAAAAAAAGAAAAAGAAAAGAGGCGAACACAAACTGCAGAATCAAGTTGTTATTTCGGCTTTTGCTGGCCAGTCCAGTTGATTGCCCTCGGAGAACGCTCTTGCATCATTTCGTTACGTGAACTCTTTTGTATTTTAATTGTTGTTGGGGTTTTGTGTTTTATTGTTTCGCTAAACAGATTGCATTGGCGAGAGGACTTGCGACAACGATTTATGTGAAACGTGACGGACTGTCGACGCTAAAAGTTGTGGTAAGTTGACTTATCCGCATTGCAACGTAATTCCATATATAGGGTTTGCTCTAAATTGAGGTTTGCTTTTGTTATCAAACACGTTAAAGTGAAACGAGTCGAAGTCGATTTATGGTATACAATTTTGTTTTATTAGAATTAACAGCTTAACGGCTTTGGTAGTTGTTATCTGTTCGATTCGCTTGAGGCGGGATGAGTAAACATTGAATTGGCACGTCCGGATAATGCTTAGATTGATCACGTTCTAATTTTATCGATAAGATAGCTCTGGGTGATTAGGTATCAGGTGGCGTTAGGCAAAAAGTATTTTATGTAGAGTGGTAAATTGAATAATGGAAATTTGAAAAATTCAATATAGAAAACGTCAGTTATTGGGATTACTCGGTGGCACTTGAAGGGCCTCTGGGAAGTTCTAGTTGGCTGCAATCAAGACTGCCATTTGATTGGCGTTTTACCGTTGAACGCATTATGTGATTACTTTAAAACGCCGATCTTATGTTGTCATTAGACCTTTCAATTTTGCGAGACCAAACACTTTTTTGTATCGAGAAAATGCTACAGGTTGGGGTCACCTGTGTAGCATGCACACACTCAAAAGCGAATAAACACAGGTTGTTTACTACTAATAGAGTAAATAGTTTGCCCGGCAAAATGCTCAGAGTTAAGTTTTAATAAATAAAAAGAAGATAATTTTTTCTTAGATCTCGATTTGGTAGGTATTCCTGAATTTGATGTTGAACCCCAGGTTTCTTCTTTTGTCGTAGATGGTGGACAGATCTTTATTTTTTTTGTTGATATTTACGGGACCTTAACCAATAAGCCACTCCAATTAGAGCGGCCTGTTTCCAGTAGTGTCTATAAGTTAGATAAGGTTCCACTTTTGTAAGCTACCTAAGGCGAGGCTTTGCTCTATTGCGTTGTAATTTCTGATTAGAGTCGAATATTCTGCGGTCTGGAGTGTTGGTTTTCATTCGCTCTACAAGCTCCATAATTATTCAACGCATACGGGACCTACTATCTTACGAAGATTTTTTTTCTCCAAACGACCTATGATCTCTTCATTCGTTTAAGAAAGGGTCGATGTTTCGGAATAATAGAGCAAGACTGGGCTTGTAAGGGTATTTTATAGAGTTTCCTTAGGTAGTTGTTCGGGAGAGGTCGAAGTAGAACCTATCTATTTGCATGATCGCTTCTCTAAGAGCATGAGAAACCGATGTTGTTCTCCTCTCTTTTGCTCGTAGGGCTCATGAGCCGATCTCGCCCTATTGTTCAGCGCCGTAATGTAACCATGTTGATTTTTTGAATATCTCTTGTCATCAAATTATGTTTTCCGTAGTGGTGGTCGGGTGGAACCAAGCACATCAATTGCGTCGCATCGGTAACACCGGTCTTCAGTAAACATAACAGTTTTATCTTTCTTTTTCCCGGCTCATCTCACCGCACTGCGATGTCTGCTTTGAAGCAGTCCAGGGCCTCCACTAATTTGTCGGCTGGATGCGGCTTGTTCGAAAGTTTCACGTGCAGATGCGAAAGTCATTGTCTTTTGTTCGTTTTGCAGGGTCACAACAGTGAATCCGTTCTTATCCTAGGCTATTGGTCGCTTCGTAACAGTCAGTTTTTTAAATAAAAAAATCTAATAAATTGCAAAATAAGTTGTGGAAAAATTGGAATTTATTTTTGATGTATGAATTTAAAAATTTGCTGAGCTGTAAAAAAATGCAAAAATTAGCATTTCCATTCATATCTCATATTTTTCCTTCACTAGCACCATGAAAGCCTTAATCACAGCAGTCTCTCAGCAAAATGGATCTGCTTCAAAGGTATTGCTTTCCATGTTGACATCTGCCCGGTGCACTAACTGCTCAAGAACAAGTTTGCAAAAGGTTGAAGAAATCACATCACAAATTCTTCTCATTGCCAACCTGCATCCTGCACCGTCTTGGTTGAGGCAGTATAAGGGCATCAGTTTTACCGGCCTTCTAAATTCAGGAGAAATAATGACAAAGAAGCTTGCGACTTTGAATTAGATGAGTTTCGAATGATGTTTTTTATTTCCCAAAATACCTTCTTTTTTTTTTGTCGGAGGTTACTACTATCCGATGGAGCGCTCAGACACAACTACAGGTCCATTGTACTACCATTCAGACACCTTACATTAATGTACTTAGTTTTCGTCTTTCGAAGAAAAGCGAGAAGGAGCTTCTGTGATAAAGAGCTTAGATGTTCGGCACTCACCACGTCAGCACCGAAGATTCGCCACCTGATGCGAGCATAGGCCGGACAACTGCAGAGAAAGTGTTCTGCTGTTTAGCAAAAGCTTGGTAGCCCGAAAGAACGCCTACAAGCAGCCTACAGTCGATTCCCAAAATACCTAGTACTTCTCTGACATGTTAAGAAAGAAAGTCCTATATCCATTTTCATAGTTTTGAGTAATTTAATTTTTTCTGGTTCGATCTCTGCCATCGTTATAAAGGGTGATTTTTTAAGAGGTTTAGAACTTTTTTTAAAAAAAAAACACAAAAAATTCGAAAAAATGAATGAAATATTTATTTGAATCGATAGTTTGAACCTTGCAATTTAATGTTTAAAGATAATTTCATGCAAATGTTTACCGCGGCTGCGTCTCAGGTAGCCCATCCGCTGAGTCCAATTTTGGCATACTCTTTCACACATATCGGCCGGTATCTCACGAATGAATGCATGGATGTTGGCTTCCAGTGCGTCAATCGAAGCGGGCTTGTCCCTATACACATTAGCCTTGGCATACCCCCACAAAAAATAATCTAATGGTGTCAAATCGCACGATCTAGGCGGCCAATTGACCGGCCCGAAACGTGAAATTAACTGTTCACCAAACTCGCCTCGCAATTGCGCCATTGTTTCGCGTGCTGTGTGGCATGTGGCACCGTCTTGTTGAAACCACATATCATGCAAGTCAAGAACTTCCATTTCGGGCAAAAAAAAGTTTGTTATCATCGCTCGGTAGCGTTCACCATTGACAGTAACGCTGCGATTCGCATCATCTTTGAAGAAATATGGCCCAATAATGCCGCCGGCCCATAAACCGCACCAAACAGTGGCTTTTTCGGGATGCATTGGTAGCTGTTGCAATGCTTCTGGCTGATCTTCACTCCAAATGCGGCAATTTTGCTTATTTACATACCCATTCAACCAAAAATGAGCCTCATCGCTGAACACAATTTTTCGATAAAAAAGCGGATCCTCGGCCAGCTTTCCAAGAGCCCATTCACCAAAAATTCGGCGTTGTGGTAGGTCGGCTGGCTTTAGTTCTTGCACCAGCTGTATCTTAAAAGGCTTTACGCCCAAATCCTTCCGCAAAATTTTCCACGTAGTGCTGTAACAAAGGCCTAACTGCTGGGAACGGCGCCGAATCGACATTTCGCGGTCTTCTGTCACACTAGCTGATACGGCCGCAATATTTTCTTCAATACGCACAACAAAGTAAATTTGGTGCGAAATTTGGTCACAATCTTCCGAATAGACTGCTCAGAAGGTCGAGAATGCCGATCATAAAATGGAAGCAGCGCGCGATGAACATTTCGAACCGCACGAATTTTGATAGTAAAATTCAATAATTTGCAAGCGTTGTTCATTTGTAAGACGATCCATGGTTAAATTGCAAACCAAACTGAAGCTGTTTGACAGTGACACAAGGTACTAAACACACGTCAGCTGTCAAAACCAGTGTTGCCAAAACCAAACCAGCTAAAAAATTACCCTTTAGTAAGCTGTTTCGCATATATGAAACTACTGTGGGATTCAGTAAATTCATTCAAATTTTTACACATACATATAATTATAAGCTCGAAAGTCGAAACATCGTCAACGAAAATAATCCGAAAATGTTATTGTTTCGGATGAAGGATTTTCGCGCTTGATTTTCATATGGTTGCAATTTTAATTTTAGGGGACAATACGTAATAGAATGGAAAATCGCCTAACAATATGCATAAAGGCCGAAGTGCGAGTAACCCTTTCTTGTTTTACATGAAATCACTAAGAGTTGCATACATACGCATACAACCAGATATAAGAACACACAATTGATAAAGATCTTCGAAAAAAATATGTTACGAATAAGTATCATCCCGTTAGGCACAAACTTGTTTCTTGCAATTTCTTGTGCAACCTTATCATGCTTAAAATACCATCAACGAAAAATGCAAGGAGGGATGAAATGCGAACTATAAGATAACTCACTCACTGCCTTCTATCTGTGTAACAGTACCTGCCTTTTCCAAGCGTTCAATTTCCACTACTATTTTACCTTGCTTATTGTACAGCGCATTCGACATTCCTGCCTTCACCTTTGATGTCAGTGATATTTTATTTTATTGAAATGGTGCCCTTTAATTTATTAAATAAAACATGCTTACGTAGCGATAGCAGCGAATGAAATGAACTACGGTTTTATATTACTGATGTTGGCATTTTATATTTGTAAATTAATCATGCGATTATGTTCTGTAGCATAGTTTGTGTTAAGATGAATATCATTGGAATTGAAGACACATTCCTCATATACATACATACATGCAAAACTGCAAAATCATCAGTGAAAACACTTTACAAAAAGATGAACAATTAAAACAAGTTAATTAAAAAAAATATCGCAGAAATAAAAAACAAACAGAAATAGTTTTTATTTCAAATTGTCTTACGTAAATAATTTAATGGCGTTGAATTTAGTTGAAATATGCATGTCTGCAAGAAGAATGAAGTCAAATTAAATAGACTTGAAGCGTTAGCAAGTAATCGCATCAGTTGAGTCGTTTACCAATTAAACGTGTTTGTAAATTTACTGAATAATTGCATTTCCATTTACATGTTAGTGTTGCATAATAAAATAGTAATTATTAATTCATTTCATTTCATTGTTTTAATAAAGAGAGAGTGATAGAAGATTTTTATAAAACGTAGCGTCGTAGCAGGTTTTATTTTTACCAGAAAACTAAACTCCTGCAAGGGACCATAACTTTCCTAATTGATGTTAATCATGGCTCTAGGAAATAAGGGGCCAAAATAAAAGCTCTTTGGTCTTATTTTGTTCGTTTGTTAGCTTATTTAATTTTTATATTTGGGACCTCTTTTCATTGTGAATGGTAAATGACTAACAGCGGTCTCGTAGAAACAGCATCTCCCGATGGGTGCTGGTCCGCTAAATAACGAGTAGGAGCCACTGCAGCTGAAAACGTATCAGCTCTGTTAGTAAGCCCTACTCCCACCCCTTCGTGGTGCCTCTGGGAATTTCTTTGGAAATTGGAAATTACGATGAGGGATGAGAACGAATACCGAGTTTTCTGCGCCATAAAACAGGAAAAGTGTCTTTCGTCTATGGCCGTAATAATTGTAATTGTTCCGCAACGCAGCAACGGATACGGATACGGACTGATACCATGTTGACAACCTTTAGCTATCGTTTAAGGGCAACGATTGATTTCTGGAACGCGAAGACCCTCCACGACTCACTCCAGGAAGGGCCTATTAACGCCACATTCCTCCAACTGGAACGCGTGTTCACTGGGTATAAAATCGACATCATGGGACTGATTGAAATAAAATGGTTCGATCCTAGGGAGAACCACTCCCCAACAAAGAAACACTGTCATGCTCTACTCTGGTAAGCCAACTGGAAGTAGGTTTGGAGTAGGACTGATGCCTCAGCAGGAGGTAGATCACTAGATGGGGAGAACATTTCGCTACAGTACAAAATCATCGAGACGATGGTGGTGTGATCCTGAATTGAAACGTGTACCCCGAAGTAACAAATTGCCGAATACGCCATGCACTGGAATCCGCTCACCCAGGCTGGCAGAACTGCGGCACGCCCTCGAACTCGCTCTTTAGGAGTGAGTGAATAAGGACTAGCCGTATTGTCCTGAATGAAACAAAATCTACGCACGTTCATTTTACTTAAAAGAAATGTAAATACGCTAGCCATTTTTCAAATTCCGTACGCACATGAAGCTAAATATTTGGGAATGGCATTACAAGCTAAAAACTAAAATGGAAAGCGCACCTAAAAAAGAAACGGGAAGAGTTCGTTTTAAAATATAATCAAAATAAAATGCTTCTTGGGCGGTTTGCCAAACTCAGAATGCAAAACAAGATGCTTTTATTCAATGCAAGTTCTAAAACCGGTTTGGACGTATGGTATACAACTTTCGGGTTGCACCACAGCAAATAACGTCAATATTTTACAAACTTTTCAAACTTTTTTCAGCTAAAATTGTAAACGCCCCCTGGTATTGTGATATCCGCAGAGATTTGGATGTGGCAACCGTCGAAGATGTACTACTTGTTCATGGAAGAAAAAAATTTTATTTAAATTAAAAGTTGATTTTAACAAATCTCCTGTTCGTCGAGCCTCTTATCTTTATACCCTATCCTAAGGGTATATTAATTTTGACACATAGTTTGTAACACCCCTTAATATTCGTCGTAGACCCATAAAAGTATATATATTTATGATCAGGACCAAATCCTAAGACTATTTAGCAATGTCCGTCCGTCCGTCCGTCCGTCCGTACGCAATTTTTAGGCCTTTAAATTCAAGCTAGAAAGCTGAAATTTGGACCACATACTCCCTAGGGCTCCGAAATGGTTAAGTGTAAAATTTTTTTGAATACGCCCACTGCCACGCCCACAATTTAGAAAAAACCGATTTAAAGCTACAAATGGACAGATAGAGGGTTATAACCTTCACAAGATATGTAGGCACTGCCCTCCTTTATAAGTTTGTCATATAAAGTTTTTTGCCACGCCTAATTTTTGTGGGCGTTTTTCACTAAAATGCTGTTTTCTTCGATAATTTTCATAGAAACCGAAAAAAAATGTTTAACAAGATATTTAGCCAATATTTTTTCCAATATATCGCCCATACAAATTTTTTGGCCATGCCCACTTTTTGGGGGCGTTTTTTCAAAAAATGTTTTTTTTTTTTTCTAAATTTTATAGAATGAAATAAAATGCTATCCATCATCTTCTTAAGGTTTTTTTTGGGGCATATAGGGATAGGGATAGGGTATCATACTGTTCGCTCCAAGCGGACTGTAGCCTTTGCTTATGTTTTTTACTAAATTTGAGGTAGGACATGAACCTACCTCATCCTCATATCTTAGACAAATCATCTCCCACTTACAGTGAGCGTCAAAAGTGAGTGAACGTTTTTCATTTATCTATTTGTGTTAAGTAAGCTGTTAAGTAATAGATAGAAGGTTATTCCTAAAGCTCAGGCTGGAAAAATGTGGTACAGTAGAAGGTTCCATCATCCCCAACTCAAGTTAAAATGAATAGCTTCTACAGGGTGTTTTTTTAGAGGTATAGAACTTCCAATTGAATTAAAACACTTTAGCTTACTTAACACAAATAGATAAATGCAAAACGTTTACTCACTTTTGACGCTCACTGTATAGACCACCCATTCCTGTCGTACTAGGGTACTACATTGATAGATATACAAAATCATCATAATCCCTACTTCCTGCTTTTTAAGTTAAAAGCGCAATCGTTTTAAATTGTCAAATAACAAAAAATATATGTTAAATAATTGATCATTTCCAATAGAGCAATATTGGTGTAGAATTTCGCGAAATGATTAGTCAGTCAATTCTCATCGAATTAGGATCAATTACTTGCAAATTGACCCATTTTGCTTGATTGCGCAAATTGTTAGAGACTACGAATCAATCTCTTAAAACGAAATACAAAAAAAAAAAGATCAATCCGAGAATCTAATTGATTGAGAATGAAATCGAGAGGAATCCAATTCCCTTTACGCTTTATTTGTGTGAGAGAATTGGACAACCCTGACTGAATTCATTTAATTTTAGGTAGCAATTTTCTAATATAGTTTTTTTTCATCTAGACAATCCCAAAGCACATTCCTTCTCTTCATCTTTGTTGTGAGTGTTTCGTGGTAAATCTTGTTTCGCTTTTTTAAGGCCAATGACTGTTTCTTTGTTTGTTATGCCTTTTAATTGCTATTTCCGATGGGTTGGATCTGCACGTTTGGGTTTATGGTTTTTTTTTCTTTGAAAAAGAAACATTGCTTGACATGCTGAAAGATATAATTATTTTAAGCGAGACTGGTTTTTCATAGAACTTGTTGCATAACGTAACTTGCTAATTGACATCTACATCTACTTACTCGTTTGCTTTATATGAGCTGAGCACTGAGTAACGAGGTTAGCATAGCGATTAACTTTTACTGTTTATTTAAGTAAAAAAGTTAAAATATCGTAGCGAAATAATGCATTGAAATAATGCAAATTGAATTAGTTCGATTCGGAAGGTAAAACAATAGCTACGTTAAGCTAAAGTGGGGGACATTTTACATTAATTACTTATTAACGGGTGATCCAAGTAGAGATACTTTTTTCAATAGCTTTTTTTGACAGATCACGTGTGAGTCGTGTCATGCTGTCATGTTATTTTTGTTTAGTATTGTTTGGCATTTCATAATGGAAAGACTTACGCGTGAACAACGTTTACAAATTGTTCAACTTTATTATGAAAATTCACGTTCTGTGAGGAATGTGTTTCGTGCACTTCGCTCAACTTATGGTCAACATAATCGGCCTACTGAGCGCACTATTCGCAACACCATCACCCATTTTGAGACCCAGCATTCATTATTGGACAATATTCGACCGAATAGACCACGTCCCTCACGCTGTGAAGAAAATAAAGCGGCCGTAGCTGAGAGTGTACACGAAGACCGTAGAGAGTCGATTCGGCGCCGTTCGCAGCATCGGTCCATATTTCTTTAAAAATTATGCCGGTGCGAACGTAGCTGTCAATGGCGACCGTTATCGTGCCATGATAACCGACTATTTGATGCCTGAAATTGAAGCTCGTGATCTCGGCGACATTTGGTTTCAGCAAGACGGGCCACTTCCCACACATCGCATCAATCAATGGACTTATAGAGAGAACATTTCGGTGAGCACATAATTTCACGTTTTGGGCCAGTCGATTGGCCACCAAGATCGTGTGATATCACACCGTTAGACTTTTTCCTGTGGGGATATGTAAAGTCAAAAGCTTATGCCGACAAACCCGCTTCGATTCAGGCCTTGGAGGAAAACATCACGCGTGTCATTCGCCAGTTACCAGTCGAAATGCTCGAGCGAGTGATCGAAAATTGGACTCAACGGATGGACCATCTGCGACGTAGCAACGGCCAACATTTGATAGACATAATCTTCAAAAAATAAATGCCAAAGAATGTTCTTTCAAATGATAATAAACATTCTCCATTAAATTTGAATTTTCTGTGTTTTTTTCTTTAAAAAAGTAGGGAACCTCGAAATGGATCACCCTTTACTTGGTAGGTTAGGCGTCAATGCTTAAACTATTATGAAATCCGGAGGGGTTGTATAACTCTGATACAATTCTATAGAACTTTAATTCGACTCGCTCATCCAAATCGAAGAATTGTTGTCGGTCTTTTTATGTAGAAGCAGCAGAGACTGTTAGTTCTGTTCAACTGAAGCCGATTATATAGGACCTTGTTGGGATGGGACACAAGACCAGATACGTTGCCTTTCAAAAACTCAAAACTTTCGCATACTTGGTTTGTTTGTATTGCAAAAAATTGTTATTGACTTCTTAAAGCGTACTTGCAAGAAAAGTACAATTCCAATAACTCGTCGTGCTATTAAGTAAGTGGGGTTGTCAACAGAGACTTGCGAATTATGACGTGTTATGACTTTGCGTACGAAAATTATTACGAATTACGTAGAGAACTGAAATGCACCTATTTATTTTACTAGTAAGCGCGATTTATTCAAGCGATCAGCGGTTTATTTGGAATCAGCGGGTGGTGAGACTTAAATTGTTGCAATTTTCATTTGATC
This sequence comes from Ferdinandea cuprea, assembly GCA_963576555.1. Taxonomy (NCBI): domain Eukaryota; kingdom Metazoa; phylum Arthropoda; class Insecta; order Diptera; family Syrphidae; genus Ferdinandea; species Ferdinandea cuprea. Next base: position 9,991,221 of record OY754958.1, read on the forward strand.
GAAGTCACGCGCTGCAATAATCGAAAACGAATGTTGATGAGCATGATTTCAGAACCCGATCCATGAAAGGTGTTTTAAATGATGACAACTTCTAATATACGGATGGTTCTTTCCTGTACAAACTCTTTAAATTGGGATTTCAATCTAGTTTTTGCCAAATCAAATTATCTTAGGTCTTAGGTAAACAAAATGCTGTTTAACGGAAGAATCTGCGATTTTGAAAAAAATAATGAAAATGTGCTCAGATAACCCAGCGGCAAATAAAATTGTGAAGTTAATCGTATTAAAGCTGAATAGGTTGGGAAAATGAAACTCTATAACACTGACTTTGGTTTCCTTATATTCAGTTACGCATGGTTATTGAAAAAAAAAGAGATTGGCGGTCAAAAATGAACAGATCTTAATAGCTGCTCGTACCGAAACGTAGTAACTTAAGTGTGTCTTGTCACTGGCTTAAGTCCTTTCAATGAGAATCTAATAACTGATCGGTTTATAAGCACAAGCGTATGTGATCGCTATTTAGAGATTAGCAAAACGACATCCCACTTTATCTGCGAACATACGGCAAACTTTTCCTTCGTAAAGATAAGCTTATTTTGTTGAAACGCATGATCTTGGCGGCCAATTAAAATTTTTATTTTAAGAATTCACTCGTCCAAAATATTTTCACGAATTGTTTCACCACCAATGGGCCATATAGCGATGCTTTCCTTGAAAATAAATGTCCACAGCATAAATTCAGGCAACAAATCTTCGTTCGGTAACGCAATATATTCACTGAAACGGTCGCATGACCTTCATATAGGAAAAATAGCCCTCTTGTCACTATAAAATCCACATCAAACTCATTTTAAACCAAAATTAAAAGTGGAAGCTGAAAAGGTCATGCAGGCATTAGGTAAAAAGAAAGTACTTATACCGTTCTGTGAGCCGTTAAGAACACGAAGACCAAGGGCATTATTAATAATTTCCGCGAAGTAGCTGGTCACCTCCAGCCTTTATCTTCTCCTTGAATCCTCCGGGCTTTTGAGGAGGATTGTTAAACTCTGGTGAATTCGGATGAAATAAAACTTCGGCGCGAATAAGCAGCAAGTGGACCTCGTTCTGTTAAAAAACTAGCCTGAAGTCATAGGAAATTCGCGTAAGCTGGAGCCAAGGTGATCCCAATCCACCAAATGAAATGGAGCGTTGGTGTGAGCGAGGATGAAGGCTCTGCTCTCGAAGACAAAATCAATGATTTGATGGCCTAGTTGTTACGTCATAGTTGCGAACAATAGAATAAAAACCTGCTTTCTAGGAGAAATAATAAATTGCATGCAAGGTTTTGGTTACTGATCGCTCCGCTTGTTCCGAAGACCGTGCTCTCATGCAGGATGAGCGGCGGATGCAGGATAGAGCTAGGCAGCGGCAAAGAAGATGTTCCACTGACTTCATTTCCACTTCGCCTTTGCGTCTTTTGTCTAAGTCATTTGCAAAGAGCCCCAGCATTTTAGCCATGTTTCTGATGGTGCCGTATCTGGCCGCTTTTCCCTTCCACTCGAACGTGTCCAGGAACCCAGCAGAGTAGAACTGAGTGATGACATATAGCCCTGAGTGCCAAAAAGCAATCTGTGATTTTCTTCGCGTTTGCAAGTTTGGAGCCGATTGCTTTAAGTGCCGCTTGACTGTCCACACAGGTGGTTATTTCCACTGCTTCTTAATCTGTTAGCGACTTGAAAATTTGGTGTGCTCTTGAATGTCATTGGAAATCAGATAAGAGAACCCCTCGTACTGATTACGAGAAATTTCAGAATCACTGTACCCACTATCCCCTGGGACTCAGTCAGTTCAAAAACAGAAAAATTTACAGGAGTACTGGTGTCTTCTCAGAAACACTTTCTATTACACCTCAACAATTATTAAGCTCACGCAAAACTATTTAACGACAATTTAACGTTTCGTAACAAAAAGCCAAATGAAGTCCTTAGCCACAGAACAGATAAGTCTATTTAATTATCTATTTAATTGCTCGCAAATTGCGGCTAACCGATAATGAAGCAGAGCTTGTAAGACTATTCTATTCGCTATGGGTCAAACATTAGCCCTCCTAAACGATAAGGGAAATGTTTGTTTTATAATTTTCGCTTTTAAATAATTAGATGTTGACTATACCATGCGAGTTCGCCTGGGCAATAAATTAAGTAACTTTATAATTACGAAACTATAAATAAATAAATTTGCCCTTGTTACTTGCTTTGATTGCGCAGTTTTAAAATGTTTAGTTAACAGCAAAAGGTCTGACCAGTTTGCTGATTATGTTGTGCGGATTGGAATGTTCTAACAATTAACTTTGTAAAGTGACACATGTAGATCGTTACTGTCAAACTTGAATGATCAATAGAAAGGTTTTTTTTTTTGTTTTTTATATATTTCTTTGTTTATTTGCTAAAAATGGAAGATAAATAGAAGGCATGACACTGATGCTTTGAATCAATTGACATGACAGTGATTTCCAGATACAAAGAGAAAATTGAATTTAAACAAATTGAAAGCCACACCAACTGTTAGAGATTCTTTCGCGTAATTGAAATAAAAAATAACTGATGTCTTATTCAAAGTAAGCATTTTCGTAGAAACGCATTTAGGAGATGACAGATAAGAAATTGGAAAAAGACGTAAACAATATAATGTTACTTGTTTTGCCCGAGAAGCATAAAAAAATAATTATTTGGAGTTTGGACGATGAACAACATGGAGTTTTTGGCATTTTGATTTTATTATGCTTATTCTGCTTAGTCTGTAAGCTGAAGTGATACTTTTTGTTGTATGATGCGTGAAATTTTTCAAATATTGAAGCCGTTCAAGTACCACGTAAAAGTTTGGTAGGAGCTACTCCTGCGCCTTACATTTTCTCTATGTGAGAAGTTCTCTACCAAATTAGAGGACACTGGCACTGACTTCTTTCGTTTAATCTTATCAGATTCTCGTACTTGTTTATATAAAATTGTTTAAATGAAACAACAACTTGTGATTGCTACCATGTAAAGTGGAGTCTCGAAATACGGTGATTTCTGAAAACATCGCTATTCTACGACCAAAAATAGACCAGAACCACCCTCCAAAACCCCTAACTGCGTTCCCACCTAACATCTTATAAAATAGAACTTTATATTCTTGCATGTAAAACTTATTGCACGGCTAAGAAGTGAGAGAGAGTTGTGGTTAAAAAAAAACAATACGGACATTTTTATTCACAATAAACTTCTCGAAAAGTTTTAGTTCAACACACTAGCGCAATAGAATGATTTTGTTTAATAAATTTCTAAGGATCCAGAAATCGCCTAATCGAAGGATCCAAATTAGAGGTAAATTTCAATAAGCAATATCAAGTAGCGATGGAAAAGTGCGAGTAGCCCAATGAGAGATAAATAGTCCTTACTAGCAAAACTTTACATTTTTATTACCTTGAAGACTAAGAGCAGTCTTAATCAAAACAAGCAGTCAGTAAATACGTAAGAAAATGCAATTTGGTAAATTGCAGTGCTTAGTAAAAAAAACATATAAAGCCAATTAGTAATACTAATTTAATTATCATTTTATGGCCGCCCTTTTTCAATTTAAAAAAATAGTTATGGAGCGCTTTAGATCAAAAACAGATGCCTATTTTTGTATTTTAAGAACAGCAGGAATTATAATACCTACGCATAAATACATTTCTTTCCCTAAAAAATATGCTCTAAAATTTTCGCACTAAAATATTGAAATATCAAGGGTACACAGCTGTATTTTCTTTTATAATCCAAAAGACCCCAGTCTTCATATTGTCGCTATCAATTGAAAACATACTGATAAGACGTTTTTTTTTTAAATACAATTATCTAACTACTTCCCCTTTAGTAGATATGCATGTGCCTCACCTTAGTAGTTTTCCCACTCACAAAGTTCTTGAAATTTTCCCACTTTCAGTGTGGGACTATCCCACACAACGTCACGTAAACATTAAACTTCATGCCAGTCAAAAGAGAATGTTACTATCGCACAGCAAATATCTTATATATTTCTAATTAGGAATAACCAGTCAATATTTGAGTTCCAAAATGAATTCGAAATCGTATTAATTAATTCCTTTGCAAAACTTATCTTTCTAATGGTTTTTATCTCTGTCTTTGCCACCTGTTTCAATGATTTGCCTCCAGTCAGAATGAAGACACGAAATCACTCGAAGAGCAAGTCAATCATGCCCAAGTTCAAGGTCGCCTCTTCCTCGGCCAATAGGTGCTCCACCAAACATTGACCGTTTCATATGCATATCATAGCATGTTTTATAATTTCTCTCTTTCTCTCTCTTTGTAGCTATCGCAGCAAGATCCAACAGTCGCCAACCTCAAGAGAGCTATTGAACGCACGGCGAATTTACAACAGCAACGAAGCAGCAAAAATATCTCATCATCCGATCGAGGCAAAGAAACAGTTACGACGAAAAGCTCACGACGAGACACACCTTCACGGCGGCGAAGCGGTGGTGACTTGGTAGCGGCTGCATCGACTCGTGCAGAACGACCACATCGCGCTAAACCGTCATGGCGTTTCCTTTGGAGAGCGTACGCTCTTGCTGAAGCACAAGTTTCAGGCGAACAGTCGTCGGCTATCACTCCAATACCCGACGCAGACGGTCGTCAGTTGTTGAGTGACTTCGGTATCGGCCACAAGTCGGTGCTGCGATTCGTAAAACGTGAGAATTACTTCGGTCGTCGTAGGCAACGTAGCTAAAGCCCGCTGCGCGTCCGTATATACCCGCATTTTCAATGTTAACCGCGTACTTAGCAGTTTTCTCGATCCACATAGCATTACCCGACGGCCGATTCGTTTCGGAACGATGATCTTACGCAAAAGGATTACCAGTGTTGTAATCCTGGCAATAGTCTGCTCCTCCGCCATGGTATGGGGCTTCGACGACGTAGACAATAATAATGTAAAAATTACCAAACATGGTCTGGAATTGACACAGACGGTGAACATTCAACGCCAGGAATATCTGCAGAAAATGTGCGACACCATGGATTATAGCACGCAGACAATCGAGGATCTCACCGACGAGCAAATGGATCATATGATCGTGGATCCGGAACATAAATTCATGTACTGCTATGTGCCAAAGGTGAATAATTTAAAATGAACAAAAAAAAACTTTATTTATCATGCGTGGGCACACCATAGAGGTGAGGTGATTTGGAATCGTGTGCCATTTAAGGCAAAGTTTTAATTATTCAGCTTCTTTTTTTGGCTGTCGTTTTCGTTTGCCTGCTGTTCTTCCCTTGTTCCCTTTCTCTTTTGTTGCTCCATTTCCGCTGAAACAAACTACGCTGGGGGCATTGTGGGGTCTTCAATGAACACACATGGCTTGTGGTTTTATTTTGCTGTTCTGCAAGTTTTTGTTTATTAGCAAGTCGGTGGAGAATTTATGCTTCGTTGGAATTTTTGAGGTTTTTTTTTGTCGTACGAAAAGATACAGGATAACGCCGTCTGTTGGACAGAGGGAGCATTGTTTTGTTTTGCATTTTTATTCTTGCATACGAAAAATGTTGTGACTTGTGCGTTGTGATACAAAAACGGGATTCAAGACAGCCGTTTGATATCAATGATGTCTCAAGTGATGATGATTTGTAGAGGTTGATGATTGGTGCGGGGATATGCAATTAATTTGATATTCACGTGAAGTTTTGTGCAATTTAATAATGTGTGCACGCTTTGAATGATGTGTGTCGGACGAATTTACTAAGCGAGCAAGTTATGTTTTGATTCGGGTAACAACTTTCAGGTAGCTCCGTCAAAATTGAAGAATTATTAAAAGCACCAGCAACAAATATGACATTTATTGATTTACTCATTTGTGGTGTTTGTTTTTATTAGTGCTTCTGTGCTTGATTCTGAATTCAAAGCCAGAAGCAAATTTCTCTTCTGTTCAAGAGTGGAACTGTCCAAAACGAATACTTTCAGAAGGGTCCGTAAGTCTTCCGGATTATCAACCGAAAACGACATAAATTTAACAACGAATATTATTAAAAAACTATCTACAAGGCGAAATTCCCTTGCAGAATCTATGTTAGTTTTATGAGGCTCAAGCGACGGTAATAGTGGCGACCATTATATTAATTTGGTGTTTGTGTGAATATTGCTTTCTTCAAAAATATTACTTGCCCTTGATGATGAATGACTGTTTTTTTGTTGATTATGTATTTGCCTTTATAGAAAAATGTAGGTAGAATGTTAGTTATATAACATAGTTCTCGGTGTTTTTGGAACTTTATGTTGCATGCCTTGATGAAAACTTAGAAAGCGTATCAAGTTGGTAGAAGTGTCTGATTATATCAAGAAACCATTATTTTCCACCAATTGTAATGAATAACGTCTCCATTTTATTTGTGGAGACTGCAAAAAACATAAAAACACAAGACTCTTCAAAACTCCTATCATGCTTGTCGTTTTCAGCTGGCAAAGGTATACAAACGACTATTTGTACTAGATTCTTATTCGTCTCCCGACTTTTGCCTTAGTATCCAAGAGAATCCGACACCATAAGCGCCTTTTTTGTCGTTACCTATTTTGATCCCGACGGTTTGATTGCGACCGTGTTGGTTGATCGTGGGCAGTTGTTCTCAGCTAGCTACCGAAAAACAAAATTGCTTCAAAAAGGCGTAGAACAGTGTTTCTCCTGGTATCACGTTCAGGTTCTTAATGCCAAAGTTTTTTAATTCTGCCGATGAGCGAAAATCTTTTTAGAATATCCGTCGTCCTAACCAATGAAGGGGCAGGCATTCGCAGAGGATCCGTTCGGAGGTTTCCTCATTCTCTAGACAAAACCTACATTCAAGAAGCAGCTTTCTCATGTTCTCCTTCCTTATGAACAGTATTTTCCTTTTAGAAGTATGGCTTAATTAATCTTTTTGATTGTCTTAAACCTGCAACCACTGGAAAGGTTAAGAGGAAGTTAGTGTTTCCAATAGTTAATAAGCCTTAAAGCAGCAGTCCAATTGACTCTGCAATAGGTTTCTGGTCCTAAACACGCAGATTCTGATCCAGCTCGTCTGTAGATTCGTTGCCTTCAATACCTCGGTGGCGAGGTACCCATTCAAGTTTGACATTACATAGTTGGCCCCCAGATTGAACAGCTGTAACAAAATATCACTAGAAAATAAAAAAACCGAGGTGTTTTTATATCAAAAGAAATTGTCAAGAACAAATGCAGCAAAAAAGATATGACTATGGTTTCAACAGAAAAATTCAAACTTCATTAAAGCATAGAGGTCTTACACTCTAGAAGAACAAGTAGTATTTCTCTTCCAAAGCCAATTTCAATAGTGCTTTTATTAAGTCAGTACTACCTAAATTTGACGATATGTGCTTTTCAGTAAAATCAACATATTGAAGGATTCATTCGATAAATGCATCATTTCTTGAGACTAGAAATAAAATCAGGTTACTGTTCTTTAAAATTAGCAAAAGTCACAGCCTCGAAAATAAAACATTCAAGATGAATCACAACTGCATACTGAGACCTAATGTATTTTAGTGGTATATCTTTAAATTCACGTGAAGTTCATAATAAAAGCTTGCGTGCGTACCTGTTTGGGTTTTCTTTAAACTCTTTCTAAAAACTCAAATCACGATAGCTCCTAACTGACCGACAAAACTGGTAGTGTCATGTTAAACCAATCTTTCAGTTTCATGGAACGAAGTTCCTTGGATTTGATAACTGACAGAGTTTTGCATCTAACTACTACTATCGAAAATGCGTGATTAGGATCGAGATCTCCTCAAGAGATTTCTTTTTCAAATGTAGCACCAGAGCCGTGGTAGTTCTGACTGTTGGCTGTCACTTCTTGCCGACAGCATATATGTATAGGGTGATTCATCGTGAGGTTTGATTTTCAATAGGTTTTTTTTGACAGATCACGCGTGACTCCTATCAAACTTCTTTGTCATTTTTGTTCAGTATCGTTTGGCAAGTCATCAACAGCGTCTCCAAATTGTTCAGCTGTATTACGAAAATCAGCGTTCTGTGAGAAATGTTTTTCGTGCGATTCAACAAACAGGTGTAGTTTATGGGCTGGTGGAATCATTGGTCCAAATTTCTTCAAAAATGAGGAAAACCGTCATGTTAACGGACTAAGTGCTTTCGGTGCATGGTCTCGGTGAGCTCTGCTACGTAATTTGGGTGAGCACTTGGACAGACTTTTAAAGGTTCTTCCCTCCTGTGATAGTTTGTGAGTTTTCCACAAGTCGGTGAAGTCGTTACCGACCATTATGCAGCAGCAGCAGCTTTCTCCATCATTACCCTACACATGGCTTCTTGGCATCTATGCCACCCGTCTCCAGCACTCAATGCTGGTTGCTAATGCTGTGCTGGTTGCAAAGGATATTTATTTGAGGTGAGAAAACCGTGTGCACCAATTTTAAGGTCATACTTAGGACTCGTAGATACATATATTGAATGGAGCGTATTTTCCTCTGTTGGCACGTTCTAGCACCAATGATTTTTAGTGCGGAGAAACACATAGTAAATCGATTTAAACGTAATTCTAAATATTAATTACGATGATTTATTTTCCCTGTTGTCTGTCAACTAGAATTATTTTTTATACGAGTTAAATTGGTATTTACACAAATTGAACCAAAATACTATAAACCGCTGAGGTAAACCCTTTGTGCCAACAGGAATAAAAAAGTGTTCCTATTTATCCATATTATGCATTAAAAAAATTAAAAATTTTGTGCCATATCTTCAACTCAAGGGAAAATGT